>CM023622.1:2951636-4259136 GCA_013358685.1 Antennarius maculatus | reverse complement strand
ACTTAAATTGGCTTCCAATTAAAGAGAGCACTCATTTGACCTTTCTACCCCTTCCTGTCCTCTTCTTTCCTGTCCTGTTGAATACTCACCACCTCAATCTCCTGACACCCCCCCACACACACACATCAAGCTCCTCTCCATCAAAACATCCATCTGATGCTCAGTGCTATACCTCTAATCCCTTCCCCCCTTCATCTACGACCATCACGCAAACCCCATTCAGGTTCCTGCACCTCAATTTAAGACCCTCCCTCTCTGTCACCACATGGCTCTATATGACTTTCTGCTCGCCGTCCATTTACCGTCCTTCATCAGTTCTGATGTTTTCTTTGCACTTTTCCAAGTCCATCCATCAGTCGCTCCCTAAATAACAACACTGAATTATTAAATGTATTTATTCAAAAAGCATTCATTATAAAATACGGGCTTGTCAGGCTATTCACTTTAACTGGAGCCGACGAGCAAAAAGAAAAAGAGGAAGAGGAGGGAGGGTTGGGAGGTAAAGTCAAGGTGGAGGGTGAGGAGGTTTGCGGTTACAGTTGGAACTGGGGAGTAAAAGAAGAAGAGCCAAATGAAAGGGGGCGTTAGGAAATTGGCGAGGCTAGCAGAACAGCACACCTCCCTCCCCACCACCCCATCCCTCACTCCCTTCTCACCCCCCCCCCCCTCCCCATTCTGCTTTGTATTCTGTGGAGATGACGGGAAAGCTTTATTGCTCTGAGTTTGTATCGATCGGGGCCCCACAGAGGGGGTAGCCAGACCCACGCACACTAAAGGCCCTCTTGCAGAGGCCGCTGACTTCTTTCTACCTCCCTGCCTCACCCCAGCCAAGCACACCCTTCCCTCTTCTTCTTTTATCCTACTGTACCTCTTTTCCTCTCACGTCCTGAATTGCAGTTTCTTTTTCTTGTTTGGAGACTTGAAGGCGCTGCAGCTGTAACTTTTATCTACTGGCCTCACAGAAAGCTTGGGAAGATTGACGCGGAAATATGAGTGAACAAAAATTTGATTTCTCCTACAAGATATTCTCTACCTAAAAACACACCAGCAGAAATTATGAACACTCGCTGGGAGCAACACTCACAAGAATACGCTCATATTTATAACACACACACACGCACACACAATCCCAGGCTGCAGGGCTGAGCTGGTGTTTGGACCACAGTTGCATCAGAAATCCCTAATCTGAGAGCGTGACGGTCCTCAGTTCCAGCAGGCAGGGATCAGGAAGCTGCGGGCAGATTCTGAATTTAAGGATAAGATGGAATTGGAATGTAGTTTCTGAAATCACCCCAAGGGACAGAGGGCTGTGATTGGGCCAGGGATGAGGGTGCAGAGGTGAGTGTTGTGATGTTTCTACACCCCACACCCACTTACTTTGCACACAACTTCCCAGCATTCCTAGGAATAAAGGACTAAGGAGAGACTTGGTGACAGACGACCTCCTCTACTGTACAACCTCCACTGGCTGTTAGTGAAACTACTGTGGAGAGAATACCTGTGACTTTGGGGTTTAAATACATCAATTTAATATGTGCACCAATCCATTATATACAAACTATGCACAGAAAGGAATTAAACCCGGAGCATTCTTGCTGTGAGGTAACAGCGCTACTCACTGTGCCACCCTCTCCATTCTCCCATTTTTTGCCTATCATCATGCATTGCTTGTGAGGGTCATGAGTTCAGTGGTAACTCATGACAACTGACATAAACTATCCGTTTATGTCAGTTGTCCACGTTTAGTTGGTTATGATGTTCATACTGCTCTCCTCCAACCACCCAGGTCATCAGCTCTTATGCAGTCTCCTCAAACACTCGCTCAACTACTTTCGGGCAATGTTCTATTAGATTAAGACCCCTGTAATTTACCCTCTCCAGTGCATAACCTTTACCTTGTAGAGGTTGATAATATATTTTAAATGCCAGTCTTTTGAAATCTTTATCTCAACAATACTATTGTTAGGCTTTAGTTTAATTGCCAGGCAGGAGGCCTAGAGAAAAACCAAAGAGGAGGTTTATGGATGTAGTGAAAGAGAACATGAAGGTAGTTGGTGTGAGAGAAGAGGATGCAGAAGACAGGGTTAGATGGAGGCAACTGATTCGCTGTGGCGACCCCTGAAGGGAAAAGCTGAAAGGAGAAGAAGAAGAATATCCTTTGTTAGGCTGACCAGCATGTGGATGCTAACCTCATCAGAAGTCATAACCATTTCTGCCACTATGCCGGAGGTACCCAGAGTGTTACAACGCTTCATTATACATACAGCCTCAGCCACCATGTTACCATAGGACAGCCCTCTCTACCGCCCGCTCTACCGCTGAGCCACTGCCGCCCAATTGTGATCCTTACAGACCTCTTTAGCCTCAAAAAGCGAATGAGATATGACCCTGATGGTCCCTCATGCAGCTCTCACCCACAACATCCCTGTTCTCATTCTTCAATTGCTTGGAAATGCGGAGTGTCGTTGTTGTTTTTATCAACTCATGCAAATTTGATAGCCTCCGCTCCGTTCTTGGCAGTGTGGACTCCTTTCTTTGCAGTTTGTTTAGCAGTTAGATTATCTTGCTTCCTGACACCTCTCTTCCGCATGGTGTAAAGACACCTTTTCACCTGGATCGCAACACTGACAGAGTCATCCCAACACCAAGCCTGGTTTCTCCAAATTCCTTTCTTTGAGTAGTCACAGATCTTTTTACCCACACACAGAAGTGTGCCTTATAGGAACTACCATGTAACTTCAACTAAACTTACATGAGCCATCAAACTCTTCCCCATTAAGGAATTCATTCCTTACACTGTTTTCTCTCAGTGTCAAAATACAAAGCTTTAATGTAGCCACAAGAGGGCACAAGCCAGTGTCTTATTGTGCCGGTCCCAAGCCCGGATAAATACAGAGGGTTGCGTCAGGAAGGGCATCCGGCGTAAAACTTTTGCCAAATCAAAGATGCGAATCAAACCTATGACTTCCATACCGGATCGGTCGAGGCCCGGGTTAACAACGACCGCCATCGGCGCTGTTGACCTACAGGGCGCCGGTGGAAATTGGATTACTGTTGGTCGAAGAAGGAGAGGAGGAAAGTGCGTTCGCACGAAGAAAGAGAAGAGGAGCGCCAAGAGTATAGGACTGAGAGTAGGGACGTTGAATGTTGGAACTATGACAGGAAAAGGTAGAGAGTTGGTCGACAAGATGCAGAGGAGGAAGGTAGACATACTGTGTGTCCAGGAGACCAGGTGGAAAGGTAGCAAGGCTAGAAGTTTAGGAGCAGGGTTCAAGTTGTTCTATCATGGTGTAGATGGGAAGAGAAATGGAGTAGGAGTTATCTTGAAGGAGGAGTTTGTTAGGAATGTCCTGGAGGTAAAAAGAGTGTCAGATAGAGTGATGAGTCTGAAGCTAGAAATAGAAGGTGTGATGTTTAATGTTGTTAGTGGGTATGCCCCACAGGTAGGATGTGAGCTGGAGGAGAAGGAGAAATTCTGGTTGGACTTTGATGAAGTGATGCAGAGCATACCTAGAAGTGAGAGAGTTGTCATTGGTGCAGACTTCAATGGACATGTTGGTGCAGGTAACAGAGGTGATGAGGAGGTGATGGGCAGGTTTGGTATCCAGGAGAGGAACGCAGAAGGACAGATGGTAGTTGACTTTGCAAAAAGGATGGAAATGGCTGTAGTGAATACTTTCTTCCAGAAGAGGCAGGAACATAGGGTGACCTATAAGAGTGGTGGTAGGAGCACACAGGTAGACTACATCTTGTGTAGACGGTGTAACCTGAAGGAGATCAGTGACTGTAAAGTAGTGGTAGGCGAGAGTGTAGCCAAACAGCAAAGGATGGTGGTGTGTAGGATGACTCTGGTGGTGAGGAAGATGAAGAGGACAAAGGCAGAGCAGAGGACAAAATGGTGGAAGATAAAAAAGGAAGGGTACTGCATGACCTTTAGGAAGGAGTTAAGACAGGCTCTGGGTGGTCAGGAGGTGCTTCCAGATGACTGGACAACTACAGCTAATGTGATCAGGGAGATGGGTAGGAGAGTATTTGGTGTGTCATCTGGAAGGAAAGTAGATAAGGAGACTTGGTGGTGGAATGAGGAGGTACAGGAGTGTATACAAAGAAAGAGGTTAGCTAAGAAGAAGTGGGACACTGAGAGGACTGAGGAGAGTAGACAGGAGTACAGGGAGATGCAGCGTAAGGTGAAGGTAGAGGTAGTAAAGGCCAAACAAGAAGCTTATGATGACTTGTATGCTAGGTTGGACAGTAAGGAGGGAGAGACTGATCTATACAGGCTGGCAAGACAGAGAGATAGAGATGGGAAGGACGTGCAGCAGGTTAGGGTGATTAAGGATAGGGATGGAAGTCTATTGACAGGTGCCAGCAGTGTGATGGGAAGATGGAAAGAGTACTTTGAAGAGTTGATGAACGTGGAAAATGAGAGAGAACAAAGACTAGAAGAGGTGACTGTTGTGGACCAGGATGTAGCAAAGATTAGCCAGGATGAAGTGAGGAGAGCACTGAAGAGGATGAAGAGTGGAAAGGCAGTCGGTCCTGATGATATACCTGTAGAGGTTTGGAAGTGTCTAGGAGAGGTGGCAGTAGAGTTTCTGACTGGGTTGTTCAACAGGATCTTAGATAGTGAGAAGATGTCTGAGGAGTGGAGGAGAAGTGTGCTGGTGCCCATTTTTAAGAACAAGGGAGATGTGCAGAGTTGTGGCAACTACAGAGGAATAAAGCTGATGAGCCATACAATGAAGTTATGGGAAAGAGTAGTGGAAGCTAGACTAAGGGCAGAATCGAGCATTTGTGAGCAGCAGTATGGTTTCATGCCAAAAAAGAGTACTACAGATGCAGTATTTGCTTTGAGGATGTTGATAGAGAAGTACAGAGAAGGCCAGAGGGAGCTGCATTCTGTTTTTGTAGATCTGGAGAAAGCTTATGACAGGGTGCCCAGAGAGGAACTGTGGTATTGTATGAGGAAGTCTGGAGTGTCAGAGAAGTATGTTAGAGCGGTGCAGGACATGTATGAGGACTGTAAGACAGTGGTGAGGTGTGCTGTCGGTGTGACAGAGGAGTTCAAGGTGGAGGTGGGACTGCATCAGGGATCAGCTCTGAGCCCCTTCTTGTTCGCTATGGTGATGGACAGGCTGACAGACGAGGTTAGACAGGAATCTCCATGGACTATGATGTTTGCAGATGACATTGTGATCTGCAGTGAGAGTAGGGAAGAGGTGGAGAAGAAGCTAGAGAGGTGGAGGTTTGTCCTGGAAAGGAGAGGAATGAAGGTTAGCCGCAGTAAGACAGAGTACATGTGTGTGAATGAGAGGGACCAAAGTGGAAGAGTGAGGTTACAGGGAGAAGAGATCAAGAAGGTGGAGGATTTTAAGTACTTAGTCAACAGTCCAGAGCAATGGAGAGTGTGGAAAAGAGGTGAAGAAACGTGTGCAGGCAGGATGGAACGGGTGGAGGAAAGTGTCAGGTGTGATGTGTGATAGAAGAGTTTCAGCTAAAATGAAAGGAAAGGTGTACAAAACTGTGGTGAGACCAGCGATGTTGTTTGGTCTAGAGACAGTGTCACTGAGGAAAAGACAGGAGGCAGAGCTGGAGGTAGCAGAGATGAAGATGCTGAGGTTCTCTCTGGGAGTGACCAGGAAGGATAGGATCAGGAATGAGTACATCAGAGGGACAGCACATGTTAGAGGTTTTGGAGATAAAGTCAGAGAGGCCAGACTGAGATGGTTTGGACATGTCCAGAGGAGAGATAGTGAATATATTGGTAGAAGGATGCTGAGTTTTGAACTGCCAGGCAGGAGGCCTAGAGGAAGACCAAAGAGGAGGTTTATGGATGTAGTGAAAGAGGACATGAAGGTAGTTGGTGTGAGAGAAGAGGATGCAAAGGACAGGGTTAGATGGAGGCAATTGATTCGCTGTGGCGACCCCTGAAGGGAAAAGCCAAAAGGAAAAGAAGAAGAAGAAGTCAAAATACAAAGCTTTGGGCTGAAGACTCGCTTTCTTTTCTGACTGAATTTCAGGAAGATGTCACACATGAGAAGCTTAGGGTGCAGGGAACATTCCTCATTGAGGATGACTTTGGTGTTAATGACATGCTTGAAATTGCATCTTTTGGTAAGAATGTAATCAACCTGTGTTACGACATCACCAGACTGATGTGTAAACAGGTGGCTTGCCCTCTTCTGGAACAGGGAGTTGTTAATTACCATATCATTCATCACTCCAAAGTCATGAACTCACTTCAATCTGAATTATGCTCATAATAACTAAAACCACCATGCACATCTTCATATCCATCAGACTTACACCAAATATCTTCTTTTCCTTTCAGCTTTTCCCTTCAGGGGTCGCCACAGCGAATCAATTGCCTCCATCTAACCCTGTTCTCTGCATCCTCTTCTCTCACACCAACTATCTTCATGTCCTCCCTCATTACATCCATAAACCTCCTCTTCGGTCTTCCTCTAAGCCTCCTGCCTGGCAGTTCAAAACTCAGCATCCTTCTACCAATATATTCACTATCTCTCCTCTGGACATGTCCAAACCATCTCAGTCTGGCCTCTCTGACTTGATCTCCAAAACCTCTAACATGTGCTGTCCCTCTGATGTACTCATTCCTGATCCTATCCATCCTGGTCACTCCCAAAGAGAACCTCAGCATCTTCATCTCTGCTACCTCCAGCTCTGTCTCCTGTCTTTTCCTCAGTGACACTGTCTCTAGACCAAACAACATCGCTGGTCTCACCACAGTTTTGTACACCTTTCCTTTCATTTTAGCTGAAACTCTTCTATCACACATCACACCTGATACTTTTCTCCACCTGTTCCATCCAGCCTGTACACGCTTCTTCACCTCTTTTTGACATTCTCCATTGCTCTGGACTGTTGACCGAAGTACTTAAAACCCTCCACCTTCTTGATCTCTTCTCCCTGTAATCTCACTCTTCCACTCGGGTCCCTCTCATTCACACACATGTACTCTGTCTTACTGCGGCTAACCTTCATTCCTCTCCTTTCCAGGACAAACCTCCACCTCTCTAGCTTCTCCACCTGTTCCCTGCTCTCACTGCAGATCACAATGTCATCTGCAAACATCATAGTCCATGGAGATTCATCAAATATGACCACTGAAATCCCAACACACACAAAAAGATTCAGTTTCAGCAGTATTACAGAGAAGGAGGCTTTGCACCACCATCCAGAGGATGTATTTTGCCTAAGCCATTGGGGCGTTTTGTAGGATGATGGGACAATGCTTCAGACAACAAAGCCCAAACAGCCACCGCGGAAATAACAACCCATTAGAACCTAATCCTAATCCTTGAGAACAAAAAGCACGTAGAAACAAAGAGGGGTTCTTAATGTCCAAATACAAAAATTCTTTCTGACAACACCTCTTCCTTCTCTTTGCAGGTTCATTTTCATATGGATAATTAAACAATCACTGGCTGAAGTTCAGTGTGGATGAATCGGAAATGGATTTGCCAGCTGCTTTTCTACAGTCACCTTGCTTCCTAATCCAGTTGATGAAACATTCCTGGAGGCCCGTGGTCCAGGTGATTATTGATCTAATGATACCAGGATGGACATCCAGGAGAGCCTGACATGGCATGAATAAGGTATGTTTCAGAATCATGTATTTTGTTTTTTATCCACATTTCAATAAGGATATGTTTCTTTTTTTATATTTGTAATGTGAGGCACAACAGAGACGCTCACTTTGATAGGAAGTTGACAGGCAAAGTACAGTAGAACTGTGCAAATGCACTGCTCCAGTTCAACTTTCCATTAGAAAAGATCTCGAGGCAGCTTTCAGAAACAGAATTCAAATTCAACTGCTGAAGATTTTGATGAAAAGAACATGAAGGATTAAGCCGACCCACATCATCAAACCTCTGTCCCTCGATCATCTCTCCGCCACCTCCCTCCACTCTTCTGGGTTTGTGAAGGGAACTAGATGGTACCAACCTCCCGATGGAGAAGCAGGAAACGAGGATGGACCCACTGAACAGCATTACTCTTTCTGTGTGCTAATCTCTAGTAATCCACTGTTACTAAACCTTTCACATGTCGTTTATTAAATTTTACAGTTGAAGAATGAAAGTTTTTGTTTCCAAAATTGCACGATGTAGCAAAAACAGGAAGCCGTTGGCTAGCATGTCTGGCTAGAATGTCTTCCAAGCTCAGTGAGCTCTGATGTCGTATCCTTTAGCAACCACTGATGCAGCTTAACAAATCATCTCAAACATGAATTGTAAATTACTGTATATCAGATCAGACTTGCTCAACATCATTGTTGTTCTGTTTGTCTCTGCAAAGATGTCATTGTTGGATAATTTGTCAGTGTTTGAGAGTGCTGCCCATTCAGCAACACTGTGAGGTTTGATGCCCTCAAAGTGATAAAGCCAAGCAGAAGTTCCAGAATAATTAGATTTTGCTTTGATAGGAGGCTGTTGTCTGTTAAATAAAGAAAATTCTGTTTCATTGTGTTTCTCTGTGCTTCATCTGATGCCCTCATTTGATTTTACCATTACAAGCGTCTTTATTCTGTATCACAATTAGATTCAATAATTTATGTTTATTATCAGACACAGTAGTATGTTGCACGTTACCATTGGGTGTGACAGTTTTACTCGGCCAGAGAATCTGCTTTTTGATTCAATCTAAAGATGATTTTGAACAAATTAAAATCTGAAAACGTGCTTCATTATCAGCTGTGGACATGAGCAACTAAAAACAAATTAACACAGATCAAACTTAGATCTATTACTGTGTGTAGAACTCGGGACTTCATTTGTATCACGATTACAGTTTTAGAATGTAAATTTGTTTCTGAATCTCAAATCCCAGTTGCTTTCTGAAAATCCTTATAAATTAAATAGTTTAAATTTTTCAAATCTAAGCTTTTTTGTGGATTATTAAGAGGTTACAGCTGGTTACACAAGAAGCCTAAATTTTGCAAATCGACTGAAGAAAACGTTCTTGTTAAACTTAATTATTTATACATGTTGATAGAAGCTTTATGATGGATCCACCGTAAGAAGGTTGTAGTAAAAAATACAACATCAGCACTTTAACTAGAAAGCAGACAGAGCCCTGGAATCTCCGCCACTGCCTCCATCCCAAACACCAAGCAGAAAGTAGTTTATAGACTGCGTCAAAATAAAATTATGCGGCAGCCATTTATCAGTGGCCCTCTAAAAGAAGAAATGTGCACTAATTTGTGTGCACATAGCATGATATTCCTTGTGTAGCATCATGCATCTCTATATTACAGACAGGGATGCATACAAATTTTCAATTTTCTATACTTTTTATTTTCTTAGGCCAATTATAATTCATGATGGGTCATCACTTTGCTACTTAATAAATGAAATTAAAGAGTGATGTAAAATCAGCATCTGCTGATAAAATTATTTCTTATACATAGAAAATTTGAGTGAGTTTATGTATTTTTTTCAGGATATCTTGCAGAAAACAAATGATGAAACACATGTGATCACTTTCTCCTCCACTCTTAATGATGGAAGTAATGAATACAAAGTGATCCAAACCAAAAACTCAAAAGGATGGACAGTGAACTTAGAAGTTCTCGTTATAAAGGGCTGCCTGCTGTCTTAAGAAAGAGTTTCGCGATAGCAGCAGCTGGCTGGCGTTATGACGTTGACCAAACCAGACTGGTGGCCCAGTGGTAACGCTGACCTCTGGTCTGCAGCCAGCCCTGAGGTCAAACACAAAACTGTCTGTCTGCTCCGCTAAAGGTCATCTGCAGGAAAAACTGAGCAGAAATACCACAAGTCTCTGCAGGAATAACACACGTCCTCAGTTCAGTCAGAACACTTTGAATATGCTGCCATCTAGTGGCTGTTACTGGATGCTGCCTTCCAGCGGCTTTTAATGAATGCTGCCGTCTAGCGGCTATCCAAGGCCCTCTAAAGGGCTCCTGTTCCGAAAAACACATTTTTTCAGGTTTCTACATATACTGTACATAGTAGTCCTCCCTGACCCCACCAAATCCTACAATCTGGAAAACAAACACTTCCTGCATCAATAAATACAGTAATCCCTTGTTACTCACGGCTAATGCGTTCCATGACCACCCGTAAAAAACAAAATTCCACAATATAGCGAAAAACTATTTATTCTATAATTTACAGTAATTTAAATGTTTATGAACCCTCCCCATACTAATATTAAACCACCTTATATCTGTATTACCTTTTCCCACAGTCTTATAGACCGTTTAAAGCACTTTTGTGTCACGGAAATGCTCTTATGTGTCATGGAACGCAGCGCACTTGCGGAGGCTGTCAGCCAATAGCATGCAAGTTCAGCATCTCGTGACTACCTACTAAAAATCCATGATGTAGTGAAGCGGTGCATCTTGAAGCGCAAACAAGTGAGGGATTACTGTATCTGAAATAATGCAAAATCCACCGTGAAAAAGCTCAAATTCATAACAGTGTCGTATATGATGTCACACCCAGAGTGACTCAGAGTGATTGATATATCGTGAGCCATATTCGATTGATTGACATGTCCACCCAGATAAAGGCGTGGTCATCCCCGCAGTGGAGTTTGTGTTCAGGCTATGGTAGCAGTGTGTGGTAATGACCTGGTTCAGAGGTGTACACTGAAAGTTCCTCACAAACTGTTGAAGTCAACTAGAATTTGGCCAATTAGTTAGCTCCGCTTAAGTCTGGTGTTTATGTAGCCAGCCTGCGTGTGTGTATGTGTGTGCGTGTGCGTGTGTGTGTGTGTGTGTCTGCGTACAGCGTCATTGCGAACACACACAGAGCAGATCTTTATCTTATTTATAGTTGCTTATTAGTATGAGTAAAGTGCTATATTGATACATTATTTATCCTGAGGGGGGGGAATCGGTTTCATAATAGTTGTACTGCTTCAGAAAAAAATCACAGCAAATGTCAGAATAAGGAAAATTTAAGAATGAAGACCTAAAAAGAAATTGTAATAAATAGAGAAAAGATAAGAAAATAAATATTCATACACAGGTATCTACAGTTTTTCGTGTCCTAGTTTCCATTTGTCCTCTTCCTCCTCCTCACTGAGACATATGGTTTGCGGACGGAACTAATGTAGGGATGGTGCTCAACAGAAAACAATTTAATATACTTCACGAACACAAGAAAAAACCTCCACATTTCATCTTACCTTTCGTCTTCACTGAAGTACATTAGACTGTGCTACCTTAGCCCCCTGGTCTGGTTAGCAGGCCATCTCCCATTGTGACAACTGTTTTCGTCTCCACTGATTTCTTTCCCATTGGCTAACAGTTTGGAGAAAGACATTTCAAATACAGTGGGTTGGCAGTTGGCAGCTGAATGATATTAATAAAACAAACAAACAAACAAACAAACAAAAAAAACATAATCTGGGATCTTTAAAGACCAGTGGATTGATTTAAACAGCCTTGCATAACCATAACCTGCACTTTAGCGGCTGTTACTGGATTCTACCCTCTAGTGACAGCAAAAGCTATGGTTGGAATAAAGAGCAGGAAACTAAAAATTTCCATCCATCCATCCATCCATTTTCTGCCGCTGTATCCGCCGCAGTGGGTCACGGGGACCTGGAGCCTGTCCCAGAGGCAGGGGAACTCCAGAGCCACACAGAGACACAGGAAACACACACTCACTCCTACATTCAATTTGAGACTGGCCAATTAACCTGAAGCGTATGTTTTTGGAGGTGGGAGAAAGCCTGAGAACCTGAGAGAACCCATGCAGACACGAGGAGAACATGCAAACTCCGCACAGAGCGGGACGCGAACCTGGAACCGTCTTGCTGTGCGGTGACAGCACTGCCCACTGCACCACCGTGCCACACACCTAAAAAATTTTGGTTTACCTGAAAAACACATTTTTTCAGGTCTCTGCATAAACATAGTGGTCCCCCTAATCCTACCAAATCCTAGAATATGGAAAACAAATGCTTTGTGCATCAATAGATACACAGTCAACCCTTGGTTTTCGAACGCTTCTGTTCTCGATCAAATCGGTTTTCGACCAGAAAATCCGAGAATTTTACGTCTCTGAACTCGACCAAAATTCGGCTCTCGACCAAACCGAAAGAAGCCGAGTGTACCTGAACGCAACTCACTCGGGAGCCGAGCAAACTCGAATGCCCAGGATGTTTCCTCCGTAGCGCATTCGTGTTCAAAGTTCGATAGGATATATTTCATTAAAATAAAACAGTGTCTATTTCTACCCTTTTTTATTTATGGTAAATTGTGTACAATGCAGTTTATGGTGTAAACCGAAAGATGCCGAGCGTACCTGAACGCGACTCACTTGGGAGCCGAGCGAGCTGCCCAGGATGCTTCCTCCGTAGCGCATTTGTGTTCAAAGTTCGATAGGATATCTTTTATCAAAATAAAACAGTGTCTATTTCTACCCCTTTTTATTTATGGTAAACAGTACACAGTGCAGTTAATGGTGTAAAATAGTAAAATAAAAACTGAGAAAAAGTTGTTTTTTAGACTTAGAACGGATTAAAATTATTTACAATAATTATAATGGGAAAAATAGTTTCGGATTTCAAACAAGTCACTTTTCCAACAGCCTTCTGGAACAGATTATGTTCGAAAACCGAGGGTTGACTGTATTATAATATGCTACATTTTTTAATATATCTATTATCTATTTGTTAATAATGTAGCCTCAAGAGGGCACAAGCCAGTGTCTTATTGTGCCGGTCCCAAGCCCGGATAAATACAGATGGTTGTGTCAGGAAGGGCATCTGATGTAAAACTTTTGCCAAATCAAACATGCGAACAGGGTGCCGGTGGAAATTGGACTACTGTTGGTCGAAGAAGTAGAGGAGGAAAGTGTTTGTAGGAAAAGAGAGAAGAACGCCAAGAGTATAGGACTGAGAGTAGGGACATTGAATGTTGGAACTATGACAGGAAAAGGCAGAGAGTTGGTTGACATGAGCAGAGGAGGAAGGTAGACATACGGGGCCCGTTTCACAGAGACAGGGTTAACATACCCTGAGGTAAACCTGTGGTTCTGGGTTGATTTACCCTGAACTTGGAAAACCAGGGATTTCAGTTCACAAACTCTTTTCAGGGTTAGTGTTGTTAACCCAGAGTAAGTTGACCCAGGCGCGGGTCAACAGGCGCGACAACTTGAAAAAAGACATCATCAATGGAGCCCCGGTTCAACGATTCACCATGATGATGGACGAGACACACAGTGCAGTGCTTTACTGTAGTCGGAGTACAGATTTTAATTTATGCATATAAAGATTTTAAGGACATTTTCAGAAGAAAGACAAACAGAGCTGCTACTGCAAAGAAGAGAGTGAATTGCCACTCAAGTCGATGCGTAAGTTTAAACGTAGTTCGTTGCAATCACAGTAAAACTACTTAGGTAAACGGCTTGAATAATAGTCTATTAATTTATTTCATTTAGGCGCAGTCCAGCGGGGGAGAAACACACATGTCAGCAGCTGAGAACGAAGAATTAAAACATCAAGAGTGGACATGTAGCTCGTTTGAAGGGTTTCCTCGACACAGTATTATCCAAAACTGCTTTAGTTCTTACATCAATAGCGGTGGCTTTGTACTTCTTAAAACCGCTTTAAGGTATTCCAAGTTTTATTTGCTGTCTGTTTTAGTCACAGGATACACATAGGAGTTACTAATTGATAAAAAGACAAATAAATCAACAAGAAATTGAAGAAAACAAAAGAAGTCTAATATTTTATGGTACTGATTGTTTTCTTCTCATTGCTTCACATTCTGGAGTGTGACATTTATCCTCCACTGAAGTACTAACACATTTTCATCCTTTTTTAACAGAGCATGGATGGACAGTAGTAGAAGGATCCCGACTGCACCGATTATCACAGTAAAATAGACACTCAGTGACCACCAGCAGTTCATTCTGTGAATTCATATGCAACTATGTTTTAATGTCCTCCTCATGTATTCCCATCTATCTGCTAAAAAGGTTTACAGAATTCACTTTCTACAAAAATACAGAAAACAGAAATGGTTTACTATAACCTCCAGATTAGGAGGGCAGATCTGGACATAGAAATACTGGAGCACAAGTTAGATGATCCAGGTGAATCATGTTAACTATTAGAATTGTAACAACACAAAAACTATCTTTGTATTTGTAAGAAATAAAGATGACCAAAGGAAAGGCGTATTGTACGTTTTTATTGCCCGCTGTGATGGTGGCAATGGTGACTTAGGCTCTGAAATGATTCTGGCAGATGGTGTCTGTCACTGCTCTGCTCTCCTTGATAGCAGGAATCATCCTGAGGTGATGTAGGCGCTGTCCTGTAATGTATAGTGGATTCATTAGAGTGGATTAAGCAATGAAGACAAGTGAATTATTGGGCAAATCTTTAGGTTACTGACCAGGTACCAGTCTGCTGCTCAGGAACGACCATACACAAGAGAGTCAGGAACAGACCCAGACCTCCACATCAGAAATGTAGTCTGCAGCATCACACTTGATCTGGACTGATGTCAGTTTACCTGTGACAGAGTCTATAACATGTCTATAACATGTCCACCGTGGTGGACCCCGGTGGTCAGGGAAGTTGTCTGACTGAAGAAGGAGGCCTTCAGGGGCATGCTGTCCCTGGGGACTCCTGAAGCAGTTGCAGGGTGCTGACAGGCCAGAGGGACTGCAGCCTCGGCTGTGATGGAGGCAAAACAGAGGGTGTGGGAGGAGTTCGGAGAGGCCATGGAGAAGGACTATCGGATGGCACCAAAGTTGTTCTGGAGGACTGTCCGACACCTCAGGAGGGGGAAACGGGGGACCATCCAAGCTGTATGCAGCAAGGATGGGACACTGTTGACCTCGACTGAGGAGGTTGTCGGTCGGTGGAAGGAACACTTTGAGGAACTCCTGAATCCAACTACTCCAACTGACCCGTCCTCTGTTGCAGAGGCAGAACTGGAGGATGATGGGGGATCCGAGTCAATCTCTTGGGCCGAAGTCACCAAGGTAGTTAAACAACTTCACAGTGGCAAAGCCCCGGGGGTTGATGAGATTCGCCCGGAAATGCTGAAGGCTCTGGGTGTTGAGGGGCTGTCATGGATGACACGCCTCTTTAACATTGCGTGGAAGTCTGGGACAGTGCGGAAAGAGTGGCCGACAGGGGTGGTGGTTCCTCTTTTTAAAAAAGGGGAGCAGAGGGTGTGTGCCAACTACAGGGGCATCACACTCCTCAGCCTCCCTGGGAAAGTTTACTCCAAGGTGCTGGAAAGGAGGGTCCAGCCGATTGTCGAACCTCGGACTGAGGAGGAACAATGTGGGTTCCGTCCTGGTCGTGGAACAATGGATCAGCTTTTTACTCTCGCAGGG
Source organism: Antennarius maculatus (assembly GCA_013358685.1). Lineage (NCBI taxonomy): Eukaryota > Metazoa > Chordata > Actinopteri > Lophiiformes > Antennariidae > Antennarius > Antennarius maculatus. Next base: position 4,243,786 of record CM023622.1, on the reverse strand, counting down.
ATCCTAGAGGGGGCTTGGGAGTATGCCCATCCAGTCTACATGTGTTTAGACTTGGAGAAGGCATATGATCGGGTCCGCAGGGATATACTGTGGAAGGTACTGAAGGAGTATGGGGTGAGGGGGCCTCTCCTCAGGGCCATCCAATCCTTGTACGCCCACAGTGAGAGCTGCGTTCAGGTTCTCAGCAGTAAGTCAGACTTGTTCCGAGTAGCTGTTGGCCTTCGCCAGGGCTGTGCTTTATCACCAATTCTGTCCGTGATTTTCATGGACAGGATATCGAGGCATAGTCGTGCTGAGGAGGGGTTACAGCTTGGTGGCCTGAGGATTGCATCGCTGCTTTTTGCAGATGATGTGGTCCTGTTTGCGTCATCGGCCTGTGACCTGCAGCACTCACTGGTCCGGTTTGCAGCCGAGTGTGAAGCGGCGGGGATGAGGATCAGCACCTCCAAATCTGAGGCCATGGTCCTCAGGAGGAAAACCGTTGGACTGCCTTCTCCGAGTGGGGAATGAGGTCCTTCCACAAGTTTAAGTATCTTGGGGTCCTGTTCACGAGTGAGGGAACAATGGAGCGTGAGATTGGATGGAGAATTGGGGCAGCAGGAGCGGTATTGCAGTCACTTTACCGCACTGTTGTCAATAAGAGGGAGCTAAGCCGAGAGGCGAAGCTCTCCATCTACCATTCAATCTTTGTTCCTACCCTCACCTATGGTCATGAGCGATGGGTCATGACCGAAAGAACGAGATCGTGGATACAAGTGACTGAAATAGGCTTTCTCAGGCGGATAGCTGGTGTCTCCCTTAGAGATAGGGTGAGAAACACTGCTGTTCGCGAGGGGCTCAGGGTAGAGCCATTGCTCCTTCACGTGGACAGGAGTCAGTTGAGGTGGTTTGGGCATCTGGTGCGGATCCCTCCGCGACGCCTCCTTAGGGAGGTGTTTCTGGCACGTCCAGCTGGGAGGAGACCTCGGGGCAGACCCAGGACCAGGTGGAGGGATTATATCTCAACACTGGCCTGGGAACGCCTTGGGATCCCCCAGTCAGAGCTGGTGGATGTGGCCGGGGAAAGGGAAGTTTGGGTCTCCATGTTGAAGCTGCTGCCCCCGCGACCCGACTACGGATAAGCGGTGGAAGATGGGTGGATGGATGAAAGTGTACTAACAGGTGCCAGTAGTGTGATGGGAAGATGGAAAGAGTACTTTGAAGAGTTGATGAACAAGCAAAATGAGAGAGAACAAAGACTAGAAGAGGTGGCTGTTGTGGACCAGGATGTAGCAAAGATTAGTCAGGATGAAGTGAGGAGGGCATTGACGAGGATGAAGAGTGGAAAGGCAGTTGGTCCTGATGATATACCTGCAGAGGTTTGGAAGTGTCTAGGAGAGGTGGCAGTAGAGTTTCTGACTGGGTTGTTCAACAGGATCTTAGATAGTGAGAAGATGCCTGAGGAATGGAGGAGAAGTGTGCTGGTGCCCATTTTTAAGAACAAGGGAGATGTGCAGAGTTGTGGCAACTACAGAGCAATAAAGCTGATGAGCAGTACAATGAACTTATGGGAAAGAGTAGTGGAAGCTGGACTAAGGGCAGAATCGAGCATTTGTGAGCAGTAGTATGGTTTCATGCCAAAAGAGAGTACTACATCGCGGATGTAGCGGTATTTGCTTTGAGGATGTTGATAGAGAAGTACAGAGAAGGCCAGACGGAGCTGCATTGTGTTTTTGTAGATCTGGAGAAAGCTTATGACAGGGTGCCCAGAGAGGAACTGTGGTATTGTATGAGGAGTGGCAGAGAAGTATGTTAGAGCAGTGCAGGACATGTATGAGGACCGTAAGACAGTGGCGAGGTGTGCTGTAGGTGTGACAGAGGAGTTCAAGGTGGAGGTGGGACTGCATCAGGGATCAGCTCTGAGCCCCTGATTGTTTGCTATGGTGATGGACAGGCTGACAGACCAGGTTAGATAGGAATCTCCATAGACTATGATGTTTGCAGATGACATTGTGATCTGTAGAGAGAGCAGGGAACAGGTGGAGGAGAAGCTAGAGAGGTGGAGGCTTTTCCTGGAAAGGAGAGGAATGAAGGTTAACCGCAGTAAGACAGAGTACATGTGTGTGAATGAGAGGGACCCAAGTGAAAGAATGAGGTTACAGGGAGAAGAGATCAAGAAGGTGGAGGACTTTAAGTACTTAGGGTCAACAGTCCAGAGCAATGGAGAGTCTGGAAAAGAGGTGAAGAAGCGTGTAGAGGTGAAGAAGCGTGTGGAGAAAAGTGTCAGGTGTGATGTGTGATAGAGTTTCAGTTAAAATGAAAGGAAAGGTGTACAAAACTGTGGTGAGACCAGCAATGTTGTTTGGTCTAGAGACTGTGTCACTGAGGAAAAGACAGGAGGCAGAGCTGGAGGTAGCAGAGATGAAGATGCTGAGGTTCTCTTTGGGAGTGACCAGGAAGGATAGGATCAGGAATGAGTACATCAGAGGGACAGCACATTTTAGAGGTTTTGGAGATCAAGTCAGAGAGGCCAGACTGAGATGGTTTGGACATGTCCAGAGGAGAAATAGTGAATATATTGGTAGAAGGATGCTGAGTTTTGAACTGCCAGGCAGGAGGCCTAGAGGAGGACCAAAGAGGAGGTTCATGGATGTAGTGAAAGAGGACATGAAGGTAGTTGGTTTTAGAGAAGAGGATGCAGAAGACAGGGTTAGATGGAGTCAACTGATTTGCTGTAGCGACCCCTGAAAGGAAAAAGCCGATAGGAATAGTGTTTTTTTTTGTCAACAAAATGAAACGACTGGGAAAAGGCACAAAGTGAGGCACCCATTTCTCACGCCTCATGGTAGGGGAGATCCCAGGGATTGGGCTGAGGATTCTTCCTCGGCCACAGAAGAAGTGACAGCAAACTACAATCTATAGTCAGCAAGTCAAGTGTAGCCATTCACTTGTATTTTCCGCTCGCCTTGCCTTACTATAAAAATGGAAGATTGTATGTTTCAACTCAAAACTTTTCTGCTGCACACTGGCCGGAGTTTGCCCCGCCTCAAGCCCTAAGACAGCTGGGATAGGCTCCAGCTACCCGTGACCTGCTACGGCAGTTTGGAAGATGAATGAATGATCTCAAATTTTTTTCGATACTTTTGTCCAGAAGGAGCTGCGCATGGACTTCATTTGTAAGTAAACGTAACATATAAGCAAACATGTAGGAAACAAAATAACTTTTTTTGAATAAAATGTGCTTATTTGTGTGTTACAGTTTGTATGTGTAAGTAAGTCTGCTCTGAGACTTTAAAATTAACCCACTCACTGTTGCTAATTAAATGGTGATTAAGCTACACCGTGGGTTCATATTTTTGGAAATTTAATTATGAATAAATCAGTGCCTCACCAGGGCGGCACGGTGGCGCAGTGGGTAGCGCCAGGTTCGAGTCCCGCTCTGTGCGGAGTTCGCATGCTCTCCCCGTGTCTGCGTGGGTTCTCCTGGTTCTCCGGCTTCCTCCCACCTCCAAAAGCATGTGCTTCAGGTTGATTGGCCGGTCCCAAATTGCCCGTAGGAGTGAGTGTGTGTGTGCGTGGTTGTGTGTCTTTGAGTGTGGCTCCGCGGTGCACTGGCGTCGTGCCCGGAGTGTCCTCCAGAGGAGGACGAGTGTCCTCACGCCCTGTGCCGCTGGGATAGGCTCCAGCTCCCCGTGACCCGCTGTGGCGGATACAGCGGTGGTAATGTGACAATGACATGACATGACAGTGCCTCACCAGCCATGAACCTCATCGCATGTCACTGATTTGAACCCCTATTGTTACGCATGAACTTCTTGATAGATTTCCATCAAATGTCCTGGAAGTATGTGGCATATGATGTAAAATAGAACCACTGGTTTCTAGAGTTTATATGGAATTGATCTATGAGTATTAAAGGGGTATGGACTTGAAAAAGTCTTTTTTGAGTACCGGTAACTTGTTTGTTGTCTCACAACCAACAGTTTTTGTGCTTTCTTGTGTCTTGTGTCATTAATACTTCATTTAAACCACAGTCAGTTGGTTTGTTGCCTGTAGAGACTACTGAAATGAGACATGTCAGTGTCTGTGTTGATAGTAGACACTTGGTGTATGCAGTACGGCATGGTGGTGCTAGGATGGTAAATGTTTTACACACAGAATGTTTTTCTCTCTCTGATTCCTACTTTAAACCAATAAGACAGGGGTGATTTGTGCTCAACCAGCAAAAAACAAAACAAAAAAACATCAGAACTACATCTCTCTGCTGCACATATATTTATAAAGTCATGAAATCTTCTCTTCCTACTTGTCATTCTTCCATCTTGCCTGATTCTGCAACACTTTGCTTTAAATTCTCTCACAGTTTTGGTGAGTCGAGAGTTGCTGAGAATGCAGGAGGATTTTTAGCACGCATCCATTTTTTTCTGGGTTCTGTCAGTTAAACATGTTGAGGGGAGCCACCTGGGAGGAAACTCCTGAATCATTCAAGGGGCCCAGCAGTTGAAGGGAGCCAGGATACCTGCCAGAGATTATAGATATTTAATGCATCAGTACCTCTAGCTGGCAGCAGCCTAGCATACATTCACAACTTATTTCTGCCCAGTGGTTTTGCAGTCCCTCAAAGTAGCTGAGACTTCAGGTCTTTTTGTTGTTGCTGCGGGAGAGAAGATCAAACTTCTCTTCAAAAATTGCATATTTTCAGTCTGTTTCTGAACCCTCCTAACTCTTTGTCTTCACGTTTTGTTGTGTTGCTTCATGGAAACATGAAAGAAGGGATGAAACATCGTGGAACCAGCTATTTTGTTTTGCAGGATTCTGTATTTTATCAGTTACAAAAGGTCCAATGTACATTCATTCATCCGCTGCGTCGGGTCGCAGGGAGCTGGAATCTATCCCAGCTGACTGGGGGCATGAAGCAGGATAAACTCCAGGCACGACGCCACACACACAGAGACACAGAGAAGCACTCACGAGCACATTTACTCCTACGGGCAATTTGGAACATCCAATTAACCTGAAGCACATGTTTTTGGAGGTGGGAGGAAGCCGGAGAACCTGGAGAGAACCCATGCAGACGTGGAGAAAACATGTAAACAGAGCGAGACGCAAAACCGGAATCGCCTTGCTGTGCGGCAACAGTGTTAACCACTGCGCCACCGTGCCGCACAGGTCTAATGTAATGACGGTAAATACTTTATCAGGGCTTTGAACCAGTTCATGGAACGAAAACCGGAAACTTTTGGTATTTTGGCAGGAATGATTTAATGTTCCGGGACAGAATCGGAACAGAAAATAATTGTAAACCGGTTAATACTGGGAGGGGGGGTTTGTTCACTTCCTGTCACTCACTGGATGAGAGCGAAGTAGCAGCTATCAGCAGCAGTTAAGAAAAGGGAGGTCTCCCAGTCACAATTTAATCATAACAGGTAAACACTGCAGTATGTCAATCTTAAAAATGTATGATTTAGACATTAACTCATTGGCTGCAGTCATTTTTAGAGCAGTGTGTCCCCGCAATGCCAGTGCTGTGTAGCAATATTGAGCTATGGGAGAATCACAATGAAGATCTGTTGTTCAGCAATAAATGACATGGTGGAGGTTATTCTTGTCTTATTTCATGTCGTGTCTAAGTAGGAGGCATAAGCCTTAACTACAGTGATATAACTTACATAAAGAAGTGGTGTAGTGCTGTGATACTGTTTACTGTAAGGTAGGGATATATCTATAATTCTGGTCTATAGCAGTGGTCACCAACCTTTTTGAGACTTCATAAATAACAAAACTGCATGGATAACTAACATTATAATACTGATATTAAAATAGCAGTAGTTGTTCTAACACTATGTTAAGTTATTGTCCACATGGCAATAATTACTTTCCACAAATATTAGTAATTTACATAGCAATAACAATCAGAAAAACATGTTTAAACATGAAACACTTTATGTTTATTTGCTCAAATATTTGAAAGTCAGGGGAACGCCTGCTGTATTTTTTAATGCAAATGATCACTTTTATCACTTTTGTTTGAACAAAAGTGATAAAAGGCTCTGGCTCTCCCTGTGAGCAGGGAGACGATGTACGCCACACGAAACCGCTCTGTTGGAAAAACTGAGGGTTGTTGCTCGAAAATAAGGGAGCATTGGACCAGGAAGGGACTGCAGGTACCAGAGGCACCGGAACAGCACTCAGGTGGTGGAATCAGAGCCTTGGAACCTGTTGTCGATCGAGCAGAAGATTCAGGAGCAGCAGTGGTAACTGGACGACCTGGTGATGCCGCTATAAATGCAGAAAGCTGTTCTTGAAGAATGTTCATGCTGCGCTCCTGGCGGGCATTCGTGGAGCAAATGACCTCGGCTAAAAACTGGAGGTGACGGTCATAACGCTGGGTAAAGCTGGGTTCATCTGATGGGTTCTGCTGAGCTGGACTGCTGTCGGCTGGGTTCATTTTGGCCAGATTGTTCTGTCAGGGCTAGAACACGACTGGCAAGGGGAACCCAAAAGCACGACAGAGTAGTGGGCAAGTTAAGTCTTAGAATAGGTTTAATAATACAGGCAGGGGTCAGGTACCGGGTAATCAGTCCAACAAACCAAACGACAGACGAACAGGCAGAGTCCAAAAACCAGACGAGGTCATACACAGGAAGGCAATCCAAAACCAGGCAGACAAATCCAAAGAGGGGTCGACGAAAGGCAGGGTCCGGGAAACAGGCTGGGTCAAAAACAGGAATCAGAATAACGGGCATGAATCAAAGGCTGGAGAGTCAGGGCGAGCACTAAACAATCTGGCAAAGAGCAGAAGGTTGAGCTGGCTTTTGAAGGGTGGTGACAGATTGGGGAGTGGCTGCTGGTGTGTGTAGGAAAGCAGGTGCAGGGAATGAACTGATTGTAGAGGAGGCAGGATCTGGAATGATATGACATGTTAGACAAGAAAACAAAGAAAAGGAAAGCTTAATTGTCCGGAGACATGACAGTCGAAGCAGACACGTTAGTCCAGGATCCGCATTCCACGCACATATTGTGGGGGTGTAACTCGTGGTGTAACTTGCTCGGCACTGCCTCCAGTCCTGGTAAACGTGTGTTCACCGTCTCTCATCCATCACTCCATGATGCATGCAGCTTAACTTTAAAGGCTCTGTTTACCCCAATGTCCAGCGGTTTGAGCTCTTTCGTTAATCTGCTCAGGATGATGGCAAGCTCCTAATTCAGCCACTTGATGTGGTTTTTTATGTAAGCGATGGTATTGGCGTGCATGGAGTCACAGATCAAGAGAGATGGCGAAGCGTGAAAAAAGCCACCTGGTCTCTTTACGTGAACCGGAACAACCGGAACTGATAGCCTGGAGTTTACATGTTGCATCGTAAGCGTGTCTCTTCGCTGACGCCATTGCCGGGGGTCTTCAGCCAAACAAATGTGATTATGCAGCATACCTGCGGTACAGTACCGGCATACACTGTACTGCATACCGGGTACCTACCGGAGGTGTGCTGGACGTAGCCTCGCGTCATGTTCTCTAATTGGTCAATCGCTGCCGGCGTATGTAGTGACGTATTACGTCCTATGTCGGTGGACAATGGCCAACCTGGCGGATCGCTGACTAAAATCACACAAAAACATTTGTACAGATTTTGGAATTTGGGATTTTTGTGTACACACAAGACGCTTAATGTTAAAAGGCATAGCGTTGATTTCTGTGAAATTTTAAGACATTTAAGCGCATCTAATGGTGCGTAAAATACAGCTCCTACATATTTATATTTACAAGGAACGTTATTAACTGGTTCAGGAACTATATTTTTTTGTTCTAACCGGTTCAGGAACGTCAGTTTATGGGTGGAACGCAAAACCAGAAACGTTATAATTCCGTTTCTGTTCGGAACGAACCGATTGGCAAAAAATTCTGGTTCAAAGCCCTGCTTTTTATGCAATATTCAACAGATAACCAAACCTGGGACACCTTGAAACAAAGAGACCTGGATCTACAGCAGCTCAGGTAATACAGGACTGAAACATTGGACTCTTCCTCCTGGACTGGCAACAGAGGTGGTTTGTATTCAGGAAAATTCCCAAATGAACACACACCTACAGCAGAAGATGAGAAAGACTTACATTCTTATTCCAATGAGGATTCAATGGAGGAAAAATCTCATGGAGGCAGAAAGGTTCTGCTGCTTGGTGGCTAAGGACGGCTGGGCAAGGTAAAGGAGTGAGCCGTTTTAGAAAACTGATCAGCATTTGCATTCATTCACCTGTGGAGAAAAGACACAAGGGTGTTACTTATATGTGAACCCAGATGTTGAGACAGCACAGCATTATTTCCAGCATCAGAGTCATCCACTTTGACAATGAACAATGCATATAGGGTCATGTAGCAGCACAACAGGTGAAAGAAGGGTTTCAGCTAAAATGAAAGGCAAGGTGTACAAAACTGTGGTGAGACCAGCGATGTTGTTTGGTCTTGAGACAGTGTCATTGAGGAAAAGACAGGAGACAGAGCTGGAGGTAGCAAAGATGAAGATGCTGAGGTTCTCTTTGGGAGTGACCAGGAAGGATATGATCAGTAATGAGAACATCAGAGGGACAGCACATGTTAGAGGTTTTGGAGATCAAGTCAGAGAGGCCAGACTGAGATGGTTTAGACATGTCCAGAGAAGAGATAGTGAATATATTGGAAGAAGGATGCTGAGTTTTGAACTGCCAGGCAGGAGGCCTAGAGGAAGACCAAAGGGGAGCTTTATGGATTTAGTGAAAGACGACATGAAGGTAGTTGGTGACCCCTAAAGGGAAAAGCCAAAAGGAAAAGAAGGGAGTAGCAGCACAACAAGAGCTGAAATGATTTTTTAGAAGGAGAAAGATTCACTGGTGATGGGTAGCAAACAGTCTACCACAGCTCACAAGTTTTTGGATATATCGGTTTAACAATGTAACACTCAGTTTTTATCCTAAACCGAGGATGGAAGGATGAAACTCTTTTGGGGGGGGGGCTGATAAAATGTTTTCCCGCCAGTTGTTGGTATTCAAAGTATTTCAGGATGTTTGGAAGGACGTCACTGACAGTCCAAGTTCTCAGAGGATCAGTCACAAGGATAATGATGAGCATTTGAAAAATGAAAATTGTGTCTGCAGCATCGGTGCCAGCGATACCAACAGACCAAACAAGCTAATCAGGAAGGCTAGCTCTGTGATTATAGACTGGATATTGTGGAGGCTGTGGTGGAGAGGAGGACTCTGAACAAACTGTTATCCATCATGGATAACCCCGCCCACCCTCGCCACCACACACTGGACGGACAGTGGAGTTCCTTCTTCAACAGAGTGCTACTACAGTTCCGCTGTCAATGGGACATATACAGTACAGGAAGTCATTTCTGCCATAAGCCAGAAATCTGATATGCTCTAACATATCAGATAGAATTCCACCACAGTCTGATATTTAGATATGGCTTATCATTAAGTCCTGTGGATTCAGAGTTCCACACTTATTAGTAACTTTTTACTTGCCATGTTAGGGTATTATTATTATTGTTGTTGCTGTTAATATTTTTAATGTTATTCTTATTCCCTTTGTCATTATGTCTTAATTTTTCTTCAATGTATATTTTCTGTGTTTCTGTTTGTTCTGTGTGTCTGGAGGCTGCTGTAACATTTACATTTCCCAGTTTGGGATAAATAAAGTATATTTTATCTTAACTTATACTGTATGTCCCCCAGAAAAGACAGAGATGGAGATCACTGGAGATTGCCAAATGTAATTCTTCAGATCAGCCAAAGCTGTTGGTTTTATCTGATTTTGCTGGTTCTATTTTCATTTATTTGTTGTTGTTGCCCCTGATTTTAATCTTTATGCTTGTTCGCAACATATTGAAGTTATAACTAGAATTTTGAATGTAAAGGCTGCTCTTGCAAAGCGCATTTCAGCTTTTCAATAGATATCTGTTTTATATGTGAAGAATTAAATATTAGATGATATATCAATGGTTTTTATATCAGACCTCCAATGGTGGAGGTCTGTGCTCATTGGATGTTTTCTAGTTTTATCTGCTCCTTTTCTAAGAGGATTTGGACGTCTCTCTCTCTCTCTCTCTCTTTCTCTCTCTCTCTCTCTCTCTCTCTCTCTCTCTCTCTCTCTCTCTCTCTTTCTCGCTCTTTCTCTCGCTCTCTCTCATTGTACCCCACACGTCCCTGAGGAGAAGCTATGCTGCAGGAAGAACCAGGCTCAGTCTCTCTGTCTGTAAGGAACACACAGTGTCAGCTCCAGTTGGTCGCTAGTACTCTGCAAACCTGAAAGAACCTCTGTGTTTGCACCATCACACACTCCGCCTGCCAGATGTGAAGGAGCCAAATGTTTGTGTTTCAAATTTGAAATTCCAGGTGTGAAGCAACTGTGAAGTCAGCAGCACAACATCACCACTAATGGTCAGGTTTCGAGGTCACAGAGCAGCTGGAACGATCTGAATGAAACCTGTAAATATCAAACCCTGTCAGGATTATTAATTAAATCTTCCAGGATGAATTACTTTGTCCAAATTTCCACTTGTACATTTTCAGATGTCATGATATCTGCAAAAGAGTAAATAAAGAAAGAATATTTCACTTTGATTGAACACTGTGTCATTGAGAGAGAGAGAAGTGACCTCCTCCTCCAGCTGTCATCACAGTCAGTTTTTTGTTGTAGTATCTAAGAATCACTAGATGGCACACCCTCCCTAGAAAAAGATCCTGCTGCTGCAAGATAGTTGCTTTGTTCCATGAACATTGTTTTTCCATGCTGCGTTAATTTTTCATTTTACTGTGTTCAAATCTATGAAGACATGAAGGGCTGATTAAATTCATTTGGTTTGGGGGAAATATTTTTAGCATATTATATCAAAAATGAAAAAAAAAATCCATCTCTTAAAACATGGGAAACAAAAGATTTGTTTCAATAGACTCTGTAGTACAGCTCGTGCACAGATTCTGCTTCTGATTGTTTCATTCATTTTAGTACAAGTTAACATGTAAAGTTGGACATAAATGAAAAAACTCTCGGAGCTTCAATTGAGGCATTGGAGAGGTTGTTTCATTAGCAGTAGTATTTCATGACTGTCAGGGGTCAGGAAAAAATTAAGATCATTTCCATTCTGGGACAATTCATCATCAAAAGCAAAAGTCCCGTATTTAAAGTGTTTTATGCTGAAGACAAGAAACACTTTCACATGCATTCAGTATTTTCTACATGCATTCAACATTCTTTACAAGCATTCCAAAAAATTTTTAAATGACTTGTTATTAAAACAGTTTCTTGTTGTTATTTTTTTTATTAAATAACTAAATGTCTCCTAAAGTGATACTTGAAATTTGCATGGAAGTACAAACCTTCAGTAAAAGATGTACACACACTGACACAAAGTTGATATTTAATGGAAATAAACTTCTCTTCTCAGTCTCTGTTGCCATCCAGATAAGGGACGTTTGTTTTGAATTATAGTCCTATTGTAGTTGTTTGCGTGTATTGCCTCCGTTTACATGTAAATTCTATCTCAACAGTTAAACTGCCTCTGTGTTGTAAAACCGGTACAAACATGTCACACTGGTTTGAGCCATTTTGAATAAATATGAAAATTACATTGCAAACAGATCAAACAATATGCTTTAATACGCCCGCCTTGACATCTTCAATTGGTTTGTACAGTCTTGTTTATTTAAGATAGCGTTCACATTGTTTATGCTTCATTTGATTTTTTTACACAGCTATTATTCAACGTTCAAAGTCTGTCTGAATGTTGTGTTTAATGAAGAAAAAGACGACCTGTGTTCAAAGTTCTGCCAAAGTAAAAGTTTGTTGTACAGAAGCTTCTCATAAGTTCCAGCTTCTTCAGTTGTTTAGCACAAAGCTGAAAAACCTTTTGCTGAGAAACTCCAGAAATGTTCAGTGAATGTGGGAAGTATTAGAAAAAAGATTCAAAGTTTAATTTAACTTCTACAATTATGAAATAGTAAACTAATTTACAGATTATGTACAATCCATGCTCATCTGCATGCCAGCACCATTTTGCTGTGGAAGTAGGTCGATCTGGAGCTACCAATCCTTCATAGCTTTACAACAGTTGATAGGTGAAGGGTATTACTTTGATTATGTCCTCATAATGGGGGCGGCAGTGGCTCAGCGGTGGAGCATGCGCCCTTGGATCAGAGATCGGCGGATCAATTCCCATTCCCGCCCAGCCACCCGGAGCGTGAGCTGACAACGGGAGGTGCCGGCTCACCTCCCGGCCACTGCGGAGGCGCCCCTGAGGGAGGCGCCCCTGAGCAAGGTGCCGTCCCCCTTACAAGCTGCTCAATTGGGGAGCACCCCGAAATTGAGCTGCCCGTCACTCTGCCTCCCCATGTACTGTTTGATGTTGTGAGTACTAATTGCATGTTTACAGGCCCCTTGTGGGCTGCGCCCCTGTTTCAAGGGCCTGTACATACACACCGTCTTCTTCTTTTCCTTTTGGCTTTTCCCTTCAGGGGTCGCCACAGCGAATCAACCGCCTCCATCTAACCCTGTCCTTTGCATCCTCTTCTCTCACACCAACTACCTTCATGTCCTCTTTCACTACATCCATAAACCTCCTCTTTGGTCTTCCTCTAGGCCTCCTGCCTGGCAGTTCAAAACTCAGCATCCTTCTACCAATATATTCACTATCTCTCCTCTGGACATGTCCAAACCATCTCAGTCTGGCCTCTCTGACTTTATCTCCAAAACCTCTAACATGTGCTGTCCCTCTGATGTACTCATTCCTGATCCTATCCTTCCTGGTCACTCCCAGAGAGAACCTCAGCATCTTCATCTCTGCTACCTCCAGCTCTGTCTCCTGTCTTTTCCTCAGTGACACTGTCTCTAGACCAAACAACATCGCTGGTCTCACCACAGTTTTGTACACCTTTCCTTTCATTTTAGCTGAAACTCTTCTATCACACATCACACCTGACACTTTCCTCCACCCATTCCATCCTGCCTGGACACGCTTCTTCACCTCTTTTCCCCACTCTCCATTGCTCTGGACTGTTGACCCCAAGTCCTCCACCTTCTTGATCTCTTCTCCCTGTAACCTCACTCTTCCACTTGGGTCCCTCTCATTCACACACATGTACTCTGTCTTACTGCGGCTAACCTTCATCCCTCTCCTTTCCAGGACAAACCTCCACCTCTCTAGCTTCTCCTCCACCTCGTCCCTACTCTCACTGCAGATCACAATGTCATCTGCAAACATCATAGTCCATGGAGATTCCTGTCTAACCTCGTCTGTCAGCCTGTCCATCACCATAGCGAACAAGAAGGGGCTCAGAGCTGATCCCTGATGCAGTCCCACCTCCACCTTGAACTCCTCTGTCACACCTACAGCACACCTCACCACTGTCTTACAGTCCTCATACATGTCCTGCACCGCTCTAACATACTTCTCTGCCACTCCAGACTTCCTCATACAATACCACAGTTCCTCTCTGGGCACCCTGTCATAAGCTTTCTCCAGATCTACAAAAACACAATGCAGCTCCCTCTGGCCTTCTCTGTACTTCTCTATCAACATCCTCAAAGCAAATACTGCATCTGTAGTACTCTTTTTTTGGCATGAAACCATACTGCTGACACCTTCTATTTCTAGCTTCAGACTCATCACTCTATCCGACACATACACACCTGTACATACACACCGTAACTAACACAAAAATGTACCTCTGAGTGGAAAAGCAATTTCCCCATCTGGGGATCAATAAAAAATACTTTCTTTCTTTCTTTCTTTCTTTATAATAATGTTACATTGGCAACCGTCAGTGGATGGGACACCTGAGACGGTAAATTAAGATTTTGTCCTTAAGGCTGATGTGTTGGAAGCAGGGATTTTAGTCAAACATGAAGACATGAAGATCCAGATGGCCAGGCATGCCCTAAAGCTGCAGATCTTGGGTGTTCCTGATTTGCATTGGATAGTTTCTACTAAAGGTGGTCTTTAAAAGGCCAAAAGGGGAACCAGCTACAGAGTCTTGGGTGCCCCAGAGTCATTTATGTGTGTTGGGAGCAAAGTCTATCCAGTGTGGTCTGATCCCACAGAGAAGCTACTGTAGCACATGCTGGGGGAAAAAGTCATGCTGGCTATGATGGAAAGGCATCAGAACATTTTGCATCACAGCTTTCTGTGTGCGGGGCTGCACATCAGCCAGGGTGCACATGTTGATTCCTGTCCACTGCTGACGGCAACTAGAATTGGAGCACGAGCATCAGAATTAAACTGTGAAGTAATGAAGTGGTTTTAGAAACAGACACACACACATAAACACACACACACATGCAATTGAGTTGAAACCCAGATTCTACCCAAAATTCTATCTAATATCTTTGGTCCATAAGTACAAAACACAGAATGGTGCATGAAATATTTAAATAAAGCAGAATATTGTAATTTAATAATGATTTTTTTGCCCGTACACAAAAAATGGACATTATATATAATGTTTGGTCCTGTTGACTTAATACATATTTTTTTAAATACTATGCTTATTATAAAAATGTAGTCTATGAGCTTACCAAAAAAAGTATGTAATACACTATTTTAGTAAATGTCAGTATCTAGTTTCCACTGCAGGACATGTTACATGTGATTGGACTTTGATCAGATTAATCTGTGTACAAGCTGATTTCCGTAAAGTGTCAGAAGTTCTATAGTTATATAAAAACATGGTAAAAATCCTGTTTCTCAGATTCCACCTGTCCATCCCAATTCACCATCCTTACTGCTGCTGATTTGCTTCTCAGCCTTCCTGTCTCTGCATGCTAGCACACAGCTAAATGTAAGTACACAAGCCAACATGACACCACATCTGCTTCTGACATTTGACTGTCTCTCTGAGGTTCTATAATCCAGACACAACGTCCCCTGCTAACCACCGGGATACATACACTCCCTCTGTAGCTATAGAAACAAAACTGTGGACTGTGGTAGGTGGTAGGTGGCCGGCTGACTGTGGTTAGCGGGTGGTTGGTTGGTTGGCACGATTTCTGGCTGGCTAATCACCACAGCCCTAGTGTGATGTCTGTTGCCATCACGGTCTCAAATTCAGCCAAAAGGAGCGGACTCTAGCATATTTCCAAGCCCATTGACTGCTTCCGCCCAGCCAGCCTCACCAACTGAGCCAAACCTACACAAACAGCTTGCCAGCCAATCCCAACCTAACTCAGACAAACTCAGTCTCAATTCAAACCCATCCAAGTGTAACTGTGTGCAGCCAGGCCCACCACACTCCACCCAGCCCTAACCCCAGCATTTGATATTTAATACTCCACAGATCATTTAGCCAGCACTCTCCTCAAGCATAACATAAAACTGCAAACAGTGGAAGAAATCATTTTAATTGTAGGTGTCAGGATCCCCCAGTGGGTAGAAGGAGAGGCTGCCCAGCTAAAGGTCAAAGACGTGATCGTATTGATATCTCATTTGTCTCATTTGTCTGTCAGTCTAATGTCAAAGTGTTATCCCAAGATAATAAACCTCAAACCACTTGATCTTAGTTACTTTGGATGGACTTGTTTGCTTTATGCCAAAACTACAATTATATTGAAGAATAATAAAAGACAATCATTTGAATACAAATACTGTAGATGGAAAATGATATGGAGGCTCTCTCTTTGACTGGAGTGGAAAACCAAGGAGCCAAACTTTCCCCAAGTTGCAGTTTTTCACTTTTTACTTCAGGTGGTAACACAGAAAATAGTTTTGTCTCCATCATGAATCTGGCCAAAACATACTTTGTCAGACCCAATAAAAAGCATTTTCATTTAAACATAGACTAAAGAAAGCAATCTGAGTCATAGTCATCTTAATCCCTCTGTACTCAAACTATAATTTGTCTGAGACACACAAGTGATGACATCCAACAGGACTTTGCATGGAAGTAAAGCCCAAGACACTAGACTATACATGTCTGTTCGAATATATACATTATGTTCAAACACTGAAGACATGAGGATGAGGAGAAAAGGGGCGAGAGACAGCTGCTGAATCTCACATCTGTTCTTGTCTTGTCACATCTGTTCTGTTCTTGTCAGGAACTTGTGCAGAGCAGAAGATGGACAGAGTGACTGAGAGCAGTGCCTAATGAGAAGACAATAAAGAAGAGGAAGACAGAGAGTGAAGCAGTGAACTGGAAGAGATAAATGTAGGAGATTCCTCAGAATCATGTGTGTTAAAAACCTCCCTGTTGACAACTTCAGAGTTCCTCAACCAAATATAAGCAGCTTGTTAGTCTTTTCCTTTGCCTGCCCCTGTGTTAGTGTTGTCAACGTTTTCATACTACCCTGTATCAGCTGTCAACAGACGGTTGAATTGAATGAATAACCTCTGGTGTCATTCTGGTGGTCAAAAAGACAGTTGGCATTGTTGTCACTGCTGACTTACAATGAGGTTCAAAGTAAATGACACAAAAGCAAAGTTTAGGGATGATTTACCAGTGTATTCTTTGACTCGTTTTGCGAATTAATGGTATACTGTAGAAGAACAAGAGCAAGAACAAGAAAAGTCGAAATACAAATTAGTCACATTGACATCAAATCCAAAAGAAGAAGAAAAACAGTATATGTATGATATATCTGTATATACAGGCCCGTGACACACACACACACACACACACACAAAGGGCCTGTAAGCATACAAATAGTGGAAAGTAGAGGGGCAGGCTGCTCCCTCTTGGTGCACCCAACAGGCAACTTGTAGGAGGGATGGTGTCTTGCTCAAGGGCATCACAGCACTGCCAGTTCACACTCCAAATGTTTCGGCCCACGTGGGCCTCCGGTCCCCAGCCCAAGACCCAGTGGAATGGGCTACTGCTGCTACTGCACTTTGATTAATTTTTTTTCACAGCCATATATACTTACGTGGTTATTTTGAGTCATCTTCTTACATTACTGATCTGTATATCTTTATAGATGTCAATCAGTTCAGTCAATCAGTCTTGGTGAACAGTAAGATTTTTTTATTACCTTGCCAGGATTTTCTTACATCGATGTAGAGGCTCAAAGGAGAGACGGTGAAATCCACAGGATCCCCTGCCACTGGTGCATTTCACAAAGAAAAGTTTATTACTGAAATGATGGTGATCAAGGGTCACACAGCTAGATCTCTACCAACAACTGAGACACCAACTGTGACTCAATTCTCTAATGTGCACCAACATATTATGTACCAGCAAGCAGCTAATTTTAAAACAATTCAAATGTCTTGAAGTGTGACCATCTTTGCGTGAACTCCATATCATCACAAGATCTTTAAGGGCATTCCTGATTCGCTGTTTTACTTCTTGGTGACATTGCTTTGAAGCAGGGTTCTGGTTAATGCACCTCCTTCCTGTTCCTGCCTCAGCTTCTGGTCAGTGCTCCCATCAGTTTCTAAAGAAGACTGTGGAAAGAGAGGACACGATATCTTGCCAATTATCAGAGTTCTGAAGGTCACCTGTGTCCAGGAGCTGACAATTAAAACTTTGCTCCAGTAATCAGGTATCATTCTTCTTTCAGGTCCTCCTAAATATCTCTGTGAGGAGTTCAGTCAAAACTTGGCTTTTTGGTTTGTTTAGAAGTTAATAGAGACCAAAACATGGTTAAAAAGTCAAAGAAGGAAAAGAGAAAAAAAGTCTGAATTAAACTTATTTGACAATGTACAATGTATGAAGTAATGTTGAAGGCACAGTAAGTTAGGACCGTTGAATTGTGGTTTTCACCAATATTCACAGTGTGGATATTACAGATAACACAAGATCAATAAGAAAACTGCAGTTCATCATCATGTCTCACTCATTATGATTTCTTGATCAGTCTTGATCAGTCTTGATCTGTGGAAGTCTAGAGTTCTAAGTTGGCCAGCTGACACTTATGATCATAAAGAATCAAGAGAGCAGTGAAATAACAATAAAATAAATACACCAACAAACACAATCAATAATGTTCTTTCAGCTTTTCTCTTTTGTTTTATTTACTACAACAGTGTTAGTTCGATCATATCTTTTCTACTCATTCTGACTCTCCATAGGAACAACCTGTTTATCTTGACTGAGGTGTCAAATGGAACATTAAATGTTTTATTTGAAAATGTGCCCAGAACCTGAGGCAGAAAAGTAAATTAACAAAGATAGAAGAAGATATGAGAAGAAACCGCTGATGTGATACTCCCCATCTGAGAGCAGGTTTTGCTGAAACAGCTGACGCAAAGAATATGGTGCTCTTGCATAGTAGTGTGCACACAGACACACACACACACACACACACACACACACACACACACACACACACACACACACACACACACACACACACACACACACACACACATTTAATTTATATTGAACAAGCCCGTATAACTCACCTGGTTGACCTCAAGATGTTAAACATGTTCCATGTTTCAGGAATAGCTGAAAGGAATTCTGGGTGATGTCAGCATTCTCAGGTAGAACAGCAGGCAGCAGATTGAAGGAACATGACTGAAGAACATTTAGTCTCAATACACAAGTTTAATAGTTTTCCTCAGACACACAGGTACTATCTGTCCATATTGACAGAGCTGACTGAGTAATCAGGGTGTCTGGGAAGTGTATTATGGGAGTAAACAGTGCATGGTGCCAATAGGAAGAGGGACTTCCTTTAGAGATAGATGTAGGAGACTGTAAACACATGCACAGTGAGCTCTATATAGACTGACACCGTTCCAAACATACCTCACTTTCACATTGACAGCTGGCTGCCTGGCTTTTTATTCCCCCCTCCTCTCTTTCTCTCTCTCCACTCTTTCTGCTTCCTCCTTCTTGTTCTCCATCACCCCCGTCTCTCTCTTTCTCCATCCTGCCAGCTCACACTTCTCTCCTTCCCTCGGCGAGTCCTCCTGTCTGAGCACTCTGCCTCTCGGGTTTCCCTTACTCATGTTCATCTCTTTCTCCTCTCTCCATTTCCATGTTGGCACGGTGCCATGGGGAGGTCAAATATAACTCACATTCCTCTCTGCAGCCCCTCTTCCTCTTCAAGGACTGAATGTGGCCTCTATTAATCTCTTTCTCCACAGTGAAGCCTTCTGAGTGTCACTCAGTCATCTGTCTGACTTGCGCCTAATTAAATGCTCACTTTTTAAAAATTCCAAACACATAGATATGACAGCAAGACCCTGAATATCTGATGCCTTAAAAATTCACTTTTCTGCAAACAATTTGCTTTTTTACAGGAGCGTATGATCAGGAGTGAGGCTTTCATCAACTGTGTCCTCCTGTTCTCTGTGATAATAAATGTAGCTAACAGTCCACACCTCAGCTCTGTGGTCTGCTGTGTCAGCTGGAATGAGTGATCATAGAGCCCATCAGGTCACGCTTGATGGCATCTCTACTTGTAAATAAACATTCCTTAACAAATGGATTTTTCTAGCTTATTTAAGGGAATCTTGTGACTTACTAACAGGGTGGCTGAGTAGCCTGTACTCGTAATTGTTAATAATGTGTTGTCTTCTTTCTAAAACAAGGTGTAAATGATTAAATCAATCAAAGCAGAGGGCTCAAACAGCTTCTAAATGTTGGCAGTCAAGAGACACTGTAGACATGGAGCAGACAGGTACAGCAAAATACATCATGTTAAAGTTACAAATGAATGAGAAGCTGTCGACATTCACAAAAGATTTTTTTTTAGATTTCTCCTAAATTATTGTCCTCTCACAGTAAACAACCTACAATGGCCACAGCAGCAACAAATAGAGGAACAGCGTTGAACGTCATTGCAGCCTCTGTTAAGGTTATTTATGCCAATTTTTTGTAGATTTTCTGAACCAACACTGATATTTTTCTGTAATTTAAAGTGTTATGTAACCAAATACTTCCTGGACCTAGTACAGCTTTCTCAGTTGATTTTGCAGATAGGAGCGTATGGGATGTTGCGAAAATGATGTCCTGATCACCTGGATGAAGTCTGAGTTATCAGATCTGAAATACATTTGGAGCACTCTCTTACACTGAGGAGTTCTCTGCTGATCTGATCACTGAACACAGGGGTCAGTCCTGATCTGTACAGGATCAAAATTACAGTCAGAAACTGTGACGCTGTCCTTTCTTAATCCTACTGTCTTCTTCCACATTGAACCAGGAGGATGTGTGGATTTAGTAACCAAAATGGCAGAAAAAAACATTTATTCACATGGGTGTTTTCACACAAATTACAAGTAAATGTGTGGTTTTTAGGTAATTTTGGTTTTATTGGCACGGGGACTGACATAACCATCAATGAGATTTCTGTGAAAAAGCTATTAATCAGAGTACTTTTCCAGATAGAAATAACTTCAAATCAATTCAATCAGTTCATGAATTAGTTGTCAATGCCAAGGACTCATGTCAACGCATTGTTTTTATATTCAGATCCACTTCTGACTGTTTAGTGGTACATTCAGTCTGTTAGTTCAAGCCATTCCATTCAATTCAGCACAATTTACCCCATTTAATGCATGAAGAGTTAATTTCTCAGCAATGTATAATTGAAAAGTAAATTATTAAGTTTTAGTCTGATTTGCAGCTTTCAGAGTCTTTACAGTCGGAACAAATGTGGTGATATTTCAGTCATGTCTGAGTGGAAAGCGTGGCCCTCAGTCACCAGTCAGAGTAGCTCATAATCGAAATCACAGATTCATTCAGTGCGAAGGACCATGAATCACTAAAGTGAGTTCATTTTGAAAATTTTCTGTCAAAAACTGATGTGTACGCCCAATGAATGCCTGTACGTTTTTTCATTTAGAATCGATTCCAGTAAAACCACCTCTTCTGCTCTGACAATAGCTCTGTCAAAGCTGTTGTTCAGTCTTGACCTCTACCAACGATAGTGTGTTTTTGGTTTGCTTTAAGATAAAATACTGAATAAATTTGTGTATGAATGGATTCTGAACTGAGGGAAACTCAATAAACTTTTTAAGCAGCTGACATTATTACTTTTAATCTGCTATAATTATCAAACTAATAATGATAGCAATGTGACTCCAGTTTCTAGAGGAATGTTTTCTTGGACAAGGAGTCATGTAATGAGGGTCACATGATCATAGGACTGTTACTATTAAATCCAATGATGATGTGGGAAAATTGGGATGCCTTAGTGAAGATTTGTCTGTAGTTCGAAGAGATTTAAACATTATATACATGCTATTTGCTATTTTGCTAGCTTCACAGTATTCAGTTTTAATCACATACAGTACTTTTCCATCACCCTGTCCCAGTAAATTTCCACACACTTGAACACATCTAATCTGACACACACACATAAACACACACACACATACACACACACACACACACACACACACACACACACACACACACACACACACACACAGTTACAATAACGATTCCATTTATAGGACATAGGCAACGGTCTCAGTTCTTTATTCACAGGATGAACCGGAACCGGAAACCAAATTCCAACGCCCACGGAGAAGGGGGGGGGACAAACACTTGTCACGATCTAATTGGACCAGAAGACATCATATCATCTCATGCAAATTCCTTATCTGAATTGTATGATAAACACCGGGCAGTGAAAGATAGTGCTTTTCTTCAGCTGCACTGTTACAAGACCCGTTTACTGCAGGCATTCACAGATACTGAGAAAAGCCTGGATATCTGTGTTAGACTTAAATAAATAAATAAATAAATAAATAAAATAAATAAATCCACTTTTATTTGTCCACACAATGGGGAAATTATGTTTTCCACTCCAGTTTTTTTTGTACATGCATATATGTGTTAGTCAGAATACACACACACAAACATCGTATACAGGCCCCCTGAACACAACACACACTAGGGGCCTGTAGGCATGCAGTTAGTGACAATCTGTACAAGAGAGGTGGAGGGACGGGTTGCGACTTCGGAGTGCGCCCCAATGAGCAGCTTGTGGGGGGGACGGCGCCTCGCTCAAGGGCACCTCGGCAGTGGCTGGGAGGTGAGCTGACACCTCCCACTGTCAGCTCACACTCCGAAGATGTCTGACTGGAGCGTGAATCGAACCGCCGATGGCTGGGTGCTGTCTGGTCCCAAGGCGTCCGCTCTGATGCTGAGCCACTGCCGCCCCTTGTTATCAGGAATAAACTTTTTAAAATTATGACGATCGGTTAAGTCTCCTACTTTACCTCAATAACAAGAACCCACGGAATAACGAAGTTTTAAGACTACTCTGCTTCAAGTTTAAGTATAAATTTAGGGAGAATGACATCAGAAATTAATTTCCCTGACAGAACCTCCTGAAGGGATAAATAAAGTTATACTCTACTCTACTCTATCATGGTACTGGTATTAGTGGATAAAGCCGGTCGACACCATGATATTATGATGCCATGATGATTCCTTTATCCATGCTGCCATCATGGTGGTTAAAACTGTGTTCATCTCTGCCGTGTTGGCAAGCTGTATGGCTCTTGAGATTAAAGTAGAACAACCTTGATCTAAAGCAGCTTTGAGGACGTATCCAAGAAAAGATGTTGAACTGAAACCTGGTGAAAAGTACTGCGAGAGGTGACATCAAGACAGCCAGTATGAGTTCTGTTCCCGTCAGATATACCAGAGCGTCTTTAATGAGCTGCAACAATAGCAGGATGTACTAGCAGGCTCTTAAAACATGTTTTACTTCAATTCACTATTAAACCAGATTTCTTTTGCACTGAATGTATGAATTTAGAGCTTGAAGATGGCTGCCCATACCAAAAGAAGAGATCCCTTGCGACCACCAACAACCTGGCGTTAATGGATGGAGCTTTCCTCATTGCAACCTGTTGTTCCCTCCCCTCAACCCTCCCCCGTTTAGCTCCCTCTCTTTCTTCCACGCTTTTCTCACCTCCTCCTCCCTCATTTCTTCCATGGCCTCATCCTACCCTCTTTCCTCTATTTCTATCCTCTCTCTCCTCCTCAACACAGGAGCACATGAATCCCATTACACATGCGTGAAAACCAGCTGGAGGAGAGCAGGAGACAGACAGAAAACAGAGGGGAGGTGGGGCAGAGGGGAGGCAAGGCATAGGGGAGGTGAAGCAGAGGGGACGTGGGGCAGAGAGGAGGTCAGGCAGAGGGGTGGTGGGGAACAGAGTGTACTTTATATGTCAGAGCAGGATCAGCTACATCCTCCAAATTCCACAATGCAAAAAGGTTAATATGTAATGAAGAGTAATCTGTAACTGAGCTGTGGAGATTTTTCACCTGTTAGTAGAGAATTGAATGAAATGTAGCCGCAAGAGGGCACAAGCCAGTGTCTTATTGTGCCGGTCCCAAGCCCGGATAAATACAGAGGGTTGCGTCAGGAAGGGCATCCGGCGTAAAACTTTTGCCAAATCAAAGATGCGAATCAAACATATGACTTCCATACCGGATCGGTCGAGGCCCGGGTTAACAACGACCGCCATCGGCGCTGTTGACCTACAGGGCGCCGGTGGAAATTGGATTACTGTTGGTCGAAGAAGGAGAGGAGGAAAGTGCGTTCGCACGAAGAAAGAGAAGAGGAGCACCAAGAGTATAGGACTAAGAGTAGGGACGTTGAATGTTGGAACTATGACAGGAAAAGGTAGAGAGTTGGTCGACATGATGCAGAGGAGGAAGGTAGACATACTGTGTGTCCAGGAGACCAGGTGGAAAGGTAGCAAGGCTAGAAGTTTAGGAGCAGGGTTCAAGTTGTTCTATCATGGTGTAGATGGGAAGAGAAATGGAGTAGGAGTTATCTTGAAGGAGGAGTTTGTTAGGAATGTCCTGGAGGTAAAAAGAGTGTCGGATAGAGTGATGAGTCTGAAGCTAGAAATAGAAGGTGTGATGTTCAATGTTGTTAGTGGGTATGCCCCACAGGTAGGATGTGAGCTGGAGGAGAAGGAGAAATTCTGGTTGGACTTTGATGAAGTGATGCAGAGCATACCTAGAAGTGAGAGAGTTGTCATTGGCGCAGACTTCAATGGACATGTTGGTGCAGGTAACAGAGGTGATGAGGAAGTGATGGGCAGGTTTGGTATCCAGGAGAGGAACGCAGAAGGACAGATGGTAGTTGACTTTGCAAAAAGGATGGAAATGGCTGTAGTGAATACTTTCTTCCAGAAGAGGCAGGAACATAGGGTGACCTATAAGAGTGGTGGTAGGAGCACACAGGTAGACTACATCTTGTGTAGACGATGTAACCTGAAGGAGATCAGTGACTGCAAAGTAGTGGTAGGCGAGAGTGTAGCCAAACAGCATAGAATGGTGGTGTGTAGGATGACTCTGGTGGTGAGGAAGATGAAGAGGGCAAAGACAGAGCAGAAGACGAAATGGTGGAAGCTAAAAAAGGAAGAGTGTTGCATGACCTTTAGGAAGGAGTTAAGACAGGCTCTGGGTGGTCAGGAGGTGCTTCCAGATGACTGGACAACTACAGCTAATGTGATCAGGGAGACAGGTAGGAGAGTATTTGGTGTGTCATCTGGAAGGAAAGTAGATAAGGAGACTTGGTGGTGGAATGAGGAGGTACAGGAGTGTATACAAAGAAAGAGGTTAGCTAAGAAGAAGTGGGACACTGAGAGGACTGAGGAGAGTAGACAGGAGTACAGGGAGATACAGCGTAAGGTGAAGGTAGAGGTAGCAAAGGCCAAACAAGAAGCTTATGATGACTTGTATGCTAGGTTGGACAGTAAGGAGGGAGAGACTGATCTATACAGGCTGGCAAGACAGAGAGACAGAGATGGGAAGGACGTGCAGCAGGTTAGGGTGATTAAGGATAGGGATGGAAGTCTATTGACAGGTGCCAGCAGTGTGATGGGAAGATGGAAAGAGTACTTTGAGGAGTTGATGAACGTGGAAAATGAGAGAGAACAAAGACTAGAAGAGGTGACTGTTGTGGACCAGGATGTAGCAAAGATTAGCCAGGATGAAGTGAGGAGAGCACTGAAGAGGATGAAGAGTGGAAAGGCAGTCGGTCCTGATGATATACCTGTAGAGGTTTGGAAGTGTCTAGGAGAGGTGGCAGTAGAGTTTCTGACTGGGTTGTTCAACAGGATCTTTGATAGTGAGAAGATGCCTGAGGAGTGGAGGAGAAGTGTGCTGGTGCCCATTTTTAAGAACAAGGGAGATGTGCAGAGTTGTGGCAACTACAGAGGAATAAAGCTGATGAGCCATACAATGAAGTTATGGGAAAGAGTAGTGGAAGCTAGACTAAGGGCAGAAGTGAGCATTTGTGAGCAGCAGTATGGTTTCATGCCAAAAAAGAGTACTACAGATGCAGTATTTGCTTTGAGGATGTTGATAGAGAAGTACAGAGAAGGCCAGATGGAGCTGCATTGTGTTTTTGTAGATCTGGAGAAAGCTTATGACAGGGTGCCCAGAGAGGAACTGTGGTATTGTATGAGGAAGTCTGGAGTGGTAGAGAAGTATGTTAGAACGGTGCAGGACATGTATGAGGACTGTAAGACAGTGGTGAGGTGTGCTGTAGGTGTGACAGAGGAGTTCAAGGTGGAGGTGGGACTGCATCAGGGATCAGCTCTGAGCCCCTTCTTGTTCGCTATGGTGATGGACAGGCTGACAGACGAGGTTAGACAGGAATCTCCATGGACTATGATGTTTGCAGATGACATTGTGATCTGCAGTGAGAGTAGGGACGAGGTGGAGGAGAAGCTAGAGAGGTGGAGGTTTGTCCTGGAAAGGAGAGGGATGAAGGTTAGCCGCAGTAAGACAGAGTACATGTGTGTGAATGAGAGGGACCAAAGTGGAAGAGTGAGGTTACAGGGAGAAGAGATCAAGAAGGTGGAGGATTTTAAGTACTTGGGGTCAACAGTCCAGAGCAATGGAGAGTGGGGAAAAGAGGTGAAGAAGCGTGTCCAGGCAGGATGGAATGGGTGGAGAAAAGTGTCAGGTGTGATGTGTGATAGAAGAGTTTCAGCTAAAATGAAAGGAAAGGTGTACAAAACTGTGGTGAGACCAGCGATGTTGTTTGGTCTAGAGACAGTGTCACTGAGGAAAAGACAGGAGGCAGAGCTGGAGGTAGCAGAGATGAAGATGCTGAGGTTCTCTCTGGGAGTGACCAGGAAGGATAGGATCAGGAATGAGTACATCAGAGGGACAGCACATGTTAGAGGTTTTGGAGATAAAGTCAGAGAGGCCAGACTGAGATGGTTTGGACATGTCCAGAGGAGAGATAGTGAATATATTGGTAGAAGGATGCTGAGTTTTGAACTGCCAGGCAGGAGGCCTAGAGGAAGACCAAAGAGGAGGTTTATGGATGTAGTGAAAGAGGACATGAAGGTAGTTGGTGTGAGAGAAGAGGATGCAAAGGACAGGGTTAGATGGAGGCGGTTGATTCGCTGTGGCGACCCCTGAAGGGAAAAGCCAAAAGGAAAAGAAGAAGTAGAGAATTGAATGAATCAGACCATTAAAATAAGACCTTAGTCATTCTTATCAGCTTTTAACTACTTTGATTTTGGGTATGAAAACATCAGTCCAGTCTTCAAATTTTTTTTTTTAATTTTATGTACTACAATGATCACCGAAGGGAAATTAGTTAGTTGCACACTCTTTCACACTGTTAGTTCTTAGACATGCATATATAAGTGTACAGGCAGTGTGTAACACACACACACTTAAGGGGCCTGTGGGCGTGCAGTGTGGCGGAGGTAGAGTGGCAGGCAGCTCCTGCATGGTGTGCCCTAATGAACAACCTGTAAAGGGGACGGTGCCTTGCTCAAGGGCACCTTGGCAGTGCTCCGGAGGTGAGCTGACACCTCCCACTGTCAACTCACACTCTTGGTGTTTTTCTTTTTTTTTGGCAGGAATGGGAATCAAACTGCCGATCTTAGGAACATTGGACGACCCGTTCTACCACTCATTTCATTCGCTTGTATCCGGGATCTTGTCCTTTCGGTCATGACCCAAACCTCATGACCATAGGTGAGAGTAGGAACGTAGATTGACCGGTAAATCGAGAGCTTCGTCTTACGACTCAGCTCCTTCTTCACCACAACGGACCCATACAGCGACTGCATCACAGCAGGAGCTGCACCGATCCGTCTGTCAATCTCACGTTCCATCCTTCCCTCACTCGTGAACAAGACCCCAAGATACTTAAACTCCTCCACTTAGGGCAAGGACTCTCAACCAACCTGAAGAGGGCACACAACCCTTTTCTGGTCGAGAACCATGGCCTTGGATTTAGAGGTGCTGATCCTCATCCCACTCGCGTCACACTTGGCTGCACACCATCCCAGTGCACGCTGAAGGTCCAGGTTTGATGAGGCCAACAGGACAACATCGTCTGCAAAAAGCAGAGATGAAATCCTTTGGTCCCCAAACCGGACTCCCTCCGGACTCTGGCTGCGCCTAGAAATTCTGTCCATAAAGATTATGAACAGAACCGGTGATAGAGGGCAGCCCTGCCGGAGTCCAACATGCACCTGGAACAGGTGTGACTTACTGCCGGCAATGCAAACCAAGCTCTGGCTTCGGTCATACAGGGACCGGACAGCCCTCAGCAAAGGGCCTTGGACCCCATACTCCCGAAGCACTTCCCACAAGACACGAGGGTCAAGATCGAATGCCTTCTCCAGGTCCACAAAACACATGTGGACTGGTTGGGCAAACTCCCATGAACCCTCGAGCACTCGATGGAGAGTGTAGAACTGGTCCAGTGTTCCACAACTGGGACGAAAACCACATTGTTCCTCCTGAATCCGTGGTTCGA
Source organism: Antennarius maculatus (assembly GCA_013358685.1). Taxonomy (NCBI): domain Eukaryota; kingdom Metazoa; phylum Chordata; class Actinopteri; order Lophiiformes; family Antennariidae; genus Antennarius; species Antennarius maculatus. The sequence continues at coordinate 4,216,116 of CM023622.1, read as the reverse complement.
CTATCGGTCTAATCCTCCTCTCCAGTACCCTGGAATAGACTTTCCCCAGGAGGCTGAAGAGTGTGATCCTCCTACAGTTGGAACACACCCTCCAGTCCCCCTTTTTGAAAAGAGGGACCACCGCCCCGGTCTGCCAATCTAGAGGTACTGTCCCTGACTGCCATGCGATGTTACAGAGACGTGTCAACCATGACAGTCCCTGCACATCCAGAGACTTGAGGTACTCAGGGCGAATCTCATCTACCCCCGGTGCTTTGCCACCGAGGAGTTTGGGAACCACCTCGGTGACTTCAGCTTGGGTGATGGACGAGTCCACCTCTAAGACCTCAGCCTCTGCTTCCTCTGTGTAAGACATGGCAGTGGGATTGAGGAGATCCCCGAAGTGTTCTTTCCACCACCCGACAATATCCTCAGTCGAGGTCAGCAGCTCTCCGCCTCGACTGTAAACAGTGTTGGCTGTGCACCGCTTTCCCCTCCTGAGGTGCCAAATGGTTTGCCAGAATTTCTTCGAGGCTGACCAATAGTCTTCCTCCATGGTCTCTCTGAACTCCTCCCAGACCGGAGTTTTTGCCTCCGCAACTACTTGAGCCGCAGTACGCCTGGCCTGCCTGTACCTGTCAGCTGCCTCCGGAGTCCTACAATTCAACAAGACTTGATAGGACTCCTTCTTCAGCTTGACAGCATCCCTTATTTCCGGTGTCCACCACCGGGTTCGGGGGTTACCACCGCGACAGGCACCAGAGACCTTGCAACCACAGCTCCAAGCAGCCGCTTCGACAATGGAGGCGGAGAACATGGTCCACTCTGACTCAATGTCCCCAGCCTCCTGCGGGATCTGGGAGAAGCTCTCCTGGAGGTGGGAGTTGAAGACCTCACTGACAGAGGGTTCTGCCAGATGTTCCCAGTAGACTTTCAAAACACGTTTGGGCCTGCCGAGTCTGTCCGGTCTCCTGCTCGGCCAGCGGATCCAACTCACCACCAGGTGGTGATCGGTTGACAGCTCTGCCCCTCTCTTCACCCAAGTGTCCAACACACGTGGTCGGAGGTCTGATGATACAACAACAAAGTCAATCATCGACCGGCCTAGGGTGTCCTGGTGCCATGTGCACTTATGGACGTCCATGTGGCTGAACAAGGTGTTCATTTATGGACAAACTCTGACTAGCACAGAAGTCCAATAACAGAACACCACTCGTGTTCAGATCGGGGAGGCTGTTCATCCCAATCACCCCTTTCCAGGTCTCACTGTCATTGCCCACATGAGCGTTGAAGTCCCCAAGGAGAACAATGGAGTCCCCAGTCGGAGCACTATTCAGCACTTCTCCCAGGGTCTCCAAGAAGACTGGGTATTCTGCACTGCCATTTGGCCCGTAGGCTGAAACAACAGTGAGACACCTGTCTCCAAACCGAAGGCGCAGGGACGCAACCCTCTCGTTCACCAGGGTGAACTCCAACATATGATGGCTGAACAGAAAAGTGGAGAGTCCAGCCCCTCTCAAGGGTTTGGGTTCCAGAGCCCAAACTGTGGGTGGAGGTGAGCCTGACTATATCTAGTCGGTACCTCTCAAACTCCCTCACAAGCTCTGGCTCCTTTTCCCCCAGCGAGGTGACATTCCATGTCCCTAGAACTAGACTCTTTGTCTGGGGATTGGGTTGTCGAGCCCCATGCTGATGACTGCCACCCAATCCACACTGTACCTGTCCCCTACGGTTTCCTCGGCGGGTGGTGAATCCACCGGAGGTTGGACCCACGTGGTCCTTTTGGGCTGAGCCCAGCCGGGCCCCGTGGGCAGAGGCCCGGCCACCAGGCACTCGCATAGGAGCCCCAACCCTGGGCCTGGCTCCAGGGGGGGCCCCGGTTGCGCCATACCGGGCGACGTCACAGTCCTTGATTTTGTACTCATCCTAGGGGTTTTTTGAATTTCAACTAATGATTATAAAATACCTTCATTAACTGTACCTGAATGTATTATTTTAGTGGTTGGTTGCATGGGTGCATGTAGAAACTCTGACCCCAATCCCTCCCATCTTTTAGCTCCTGGTTCTGGTTCTGATGGCTCAGAGCTGGCTGCTGGGATGTGGAGGAGGCGGCGAAGTAGACAGTGCAGACAGGCCCAATGTGGCTCCTGAAGAGTTCAAGCGCAGAGAAAATAAACAAGCCTTTTGATCACAAAGGGCCCATTCACTCTCTGCCTCACTCTTTCTCTATCTTTCCCTCCCCCACCATCCATCCTTGGTAGTTTCTCCCAGGTTCTCCTATTCTGACCTCCCCTTCCTCTGAAAGCTCCATACATGCATCTGGCATCTGTTTGCAACTTTCATCATTTCCACCCAAATGCATCCTTCTGCTTCAACTGAGAGACAAGAGGAGCAGAGACAGAGCCAGAGACGGGCCTGAGGACAGACAGACAGACAGGCAGGCAGGCAGGCAGGCAGGCAGACAGACAGATAAACAATTAGGCAGGCAAGCAGACAAATTTTGAGCTCGTCCTGAGGGCAGACAGACAGGCAAACAGACAATCAGACAGGGAGACAGGCAGAGAGGTAGACAGAAAGGCAAACACACACACACACAGACACACACACACATAGACAACCGGACAGACAGACAAACAGACAGACGCTCAGACAGACACAGACAGGCCTTCCTGTTGTACCGACGTGGTGGTGGTGCAGAACAGAGGAAAACAACATGGAAAAAGTCATCTTCACGCCACGTTCAGCACCAAACATTAACAAAGAGAAACTTTCCTCTACAGACGCTCCGACATTTTCTCTCCATCCTGACACATTAACACATGAACTGCCTGCTTCTGACTCCACCACTGAATGACTGTTTTCTTATGCACACAGATGGAGCTGGCGTGAAAGGCCATCCTCTCCCATTTCAGTTTTGTTTTTGCGAGTGAGTGCTGCTCAGTCAGGGTGTGTCTGTTACCATTTGCCCCCTCAGGCCTATTTTCCATTTTAAAAGCATGGCAGATTTCCTCGGATAAAAACACAAAGACACAAAGTCACATTTGTGGCATTGGTGAATACACCTCAACTTCACACTATAAAGTATTGAAAATTCATTTTAAGCTCAAATTAAATGTTGTATTTACACTGTAAAACTATTTCAACAGTTCAACACAGTCACCACCAAAAACTTGTTGTGTTAATATATCCTCAATCATTCATACCTCAAACTTTGTATTTCTTCATCCATGGAGATTGATTACTAGTCTTTACTGATTTGGATCATTATCATCTCTGTAATGAATTGATAGAGACTCTGGTAATCAATTAGTCCCGATTGCCCCACCAATTTGCACGTAGCAGCAGGCAGATCTCCTGCAGAGCTTTTGTTGATGCTGCTTTCACATGCAGCCAGTGTCTGCGGCCCCCAGCCAGCTCATCACCGCTGCAGACACCCTCCAACCCCCTGTTCCATCAACATGTTAGCTCGACAACACAGCCCTGCTCAGAAATGCTCTGCTACTTATTTATTATTTATTTAGCACAATATTTCCTCCATATTTATCAAACTTAGATGAGACCTCGATGTGAAAAATGAAAGTTAGTATTAAAGGTGACATCTTCTTCAAATGTCTGTATTTAAGAATCATCTTGTTTTGCCAGACAATTAAAAATCTAAAGGAAATTATTTTAGAAAATAAAATAATTTATTAGAAAAAGCTATTTTTCCTTAACCTAGATGGACCTTCATAACACCAAATACAGAATCAGGTTTATTCATACAAATGAAAGGCTTCAGTGCTGGAGCACACTGTCAGGTGGAGCTGTGATCCCTTATTTTTACTGGATAGCTCTGATTATTAGTCCCTGAAGAACGTCTTCTCCGATATTTAGTGACAAGTCAGATCTTAAACAGCAAGTGTTGAAAACAAGTGACTAAAGGTCAGCAATCACCAGCACACCGATGTGTTTTAATCACCTTTACTTTGACTGTGAGGAAAACATTTCAAAACTGTAATTAATTATTTCAACAAAATTTTTCAGAAAGTTTGTCCTTGGAATGAGGAAGCATTTTTGTTCCCACTTTATTTTCTTTTTAAAATTTGTCAGATTTTTGACAGTCATGACAATAATCCTGCAGTTTGTCAACATTAGGTTACAGCAACATTTGTTCTAACAAATCAGTAAAATTGCTCGATTTGTACATGCATGAATTGCTATATGAAAATAAAGCTTTATTATATCAAAATTCTTTTCTATCTTTTTATAAATTCACACTATTATTAGGAAATAAAAGTTAGAAAATGGGGCTTGCAAGTGTTGCAGGTCAGGTTTTTTGCAATTACCAGGAACAATGCAGTCTTGGAGGAGGTATGTGCTCTCCTAGTCTTCATGTTTTTATCACTTATTAGCTTCCTCTGAAATCTTTGGTGTCTTGCATTTCGCAGAACAGTTGCAGAGCAGACAGTATGGAGTGAAAATGATGGCTTTACTCTAAATGTGTTTCAGGCACCAAAGTAAAAGAGACATTACAGTTAGTCCAAAACTGTAAACATCCTTCTTAAAACACAAATTCGTCTTTGATGCCGTCATGCTGAGAAGATCAGGCACAACAGGACCATCGACACCTCCCTCCCTCAGCATGTGTCCAAAGGTGCAGCAAAAGGTCAGCAGAGAGAGGAAAAGTGACAAAGTTGGTGCGGTTATTCATCAGGTCTTTGAAACAGCACACACACACACACACACACACACACACACAATGGTTCATCAGAGCAGGAACAGCAAAAATGTTTCCACTAACATTCTCTAACTAACATTCAGTGAGTCCATTCAAGTGTCCTATGACAGTGTAACAGGAACAAACATTTACGCCCATGTGACGTGTCATGATGTCTTCAAAATTAGCTCATACTCGCTTGTGGTCAGCGTCCGCTGTAGGAGTAGTTATTGGGACTTTTGGTCAGACAAAAAAAGATGTTTTAGATGTCACATCTGACCTTTCACCCTTTCTACACTTTTTTTAGACTGCATGATAAAACAATCAAAAAGTAAACTGATATTTTAGAACAGTTGAGGCATATTTTGAACCAATATAACACATTTTAATGCGGAAGGCCACACCAGGGTGATGGTTAGCAGCCAGTGAGCTTCCTTTCTTTATACAGTTGTCATTAACTGTCCTTATTTGTGACTTGTCAGTCCATCTTGGCGGTTTAGCCGATGGGAGAGAACATCAGTGAGAGAACTCACACCCGTGGTTGGTTGGCAGTAAGCAAGAGGAAAACAGAAGTGTAGACAGCAGGCAAAATGCAAACCCACAGTCCACAACGTGAACATTTCATCATCATCATCATCATCATCATCATCATCATCATCATCATCATCATCATCATTACCATTATTATTGTCATCATTGTTATTATCGTCATTGTCATTATTATCCATGTTGTCATTGTGATAGTAATTATAAATACTACAAAGTGTAAATGTTGTATTATAATATCTGTTAGGGACATTGTGTTCCCGTTTTGTCATGCAGAACGGCTTTCCTTATAAAGTCCCTTTAAATAACTTGTGTTGTGTATCTATATATATAAACTGAAAATAATTGTTTAAGTTAATCTTTTTGACTGTCACAGGAGTCACAAGGTAATACAATAGTTGGTCTTTGCTTGTGTTGGTCCTTTTATGTTGGTTTAGTGAGTGATTGTAAGTTATCAATTTCTCTATCACATATATCCAAGGTGTGATTTGTCAAAAAAACAAAATTATGTTTTGCTTGATCATGAAAAGATAATCAGTGGGCCTAATTCTTTTTTAGGTTCAATGATAGGATCTATTTAACATTCATATTTAAGACAAACTTAAAACGACATGAAATATTTAATTTTCTGTGCCGGCCAAGACGTCGAAGATGAAGATGATGAAGATGACCAACTTTGGCTTCAGGACCATGGATAAGAACCAACCACATGAACCTGGCAAGAGGATTTAGACTAATGTTAATGGTCTGTAAACGTAACATTAACACCCCATAGATTCAGATTTCATGTCATGTTAAAATGAACCATCAAATCTCTGACTAAGTGAACAGTTTGCTCTGATGTCAGATTTCATGTGGTCTTTTCTTCTTTCCTGTTGGTGCGTCATATGCAGTGTTCCGTCCTTCTTTTATCCACATCTCAGTGAACTTCTCTGCAGGAAACAAACTCAATGTGTTTATGTTTATGGAGACATTCACCAACATTGAGAACAATCCAGGTAAGGGTGAAAGTTAGAGCAGCAATGTAGACTATAGAGTACCTGTAAGAAAAACTCTGTCAAAACCTACCTGTTAGTTCAGATTTTTTAAATTATTGACTGTGTCATCCCCCCGAGGATAAAATTCATTCAGCAGAGGGAGAGATGTAAAAACCAGAGGGGGGATAATCCCTCCCATCCTCCCAACAAATCGCACCCTGCATATATCCAAAATAATATCCACTGTAGGACAGTGAGACAGAATAAAGACCTATCAGGCCGCCCTGAACAGGATGTTTAAAAGGAACTTAAGTGACAAAGCAAGGCTAGCTCTTTCTGACTGATGCAGCTGTAAACTAAGCTAAGCTAACCAGCAGTTGATGGACCATGAAAAATGACAAATTTGCATTCAGTTTAGAAAATGATCAAGAGATTAATCAGTCACTTACATAAGTTATTTGTATTTCTCCAGACACGTTCACCCCTATAGACAGATGTCATCAGATGAAGAAAGTATCGTGTGGAGGCAGGCAAGAAGAGGATAACTTAGATTAGGAGAGGAGGAGGAGGCTAGTGGGTAAGCAACGACCGGACCTTCAGGAGAGCATCTGGAGGAGAGGAGAGGTGTAGGAGAAAAAAGAGTAGGTGATGAAGTGGCAGAGCTGAGGAGGATGAAGGGCTTTGGTGGAGCAGAGGAGTTGTGAAGGTAACGAGCGAAGAGGAGGGGGACGACGAGGTTGTAGGAAGTGAAGTGACAGGCTAAAGAGTTCTATGACAGCAGAACCCATTTTTTTGGTGATGAGATGTTTTTGTTATATTGTTGACGTTGCTGCGTCTGTGTGTGTGTGTGTGTGTGTGTGTGTGTGTGTGTGTGTGTGTGTGTGTGTGTGTGTCTGTCTGTGTGTCTGTGTGATTGTGACAGTATGACTGTCGCAAGAAATACTTCGCCCACCTGCTGGCCTTCACTTACCACATACTGCCACTCAAAGAAAGGAGCAGAGCAGAGGGATGATAGAGGGGGAAACGGTGGGATGACTGACTGGGTATCAAATTTAAAAAAGGGCTACTTTGAATTCACTCTCTTATTCTTTCAACATCACTTCCTTCCATCTAGTCGTCAGCTCAGCCAGCTCTCTGCTCTCCTGTTTTGGGTCTTTAGTAATTACGGCTTGCTTCTTTCAACTCCCTCTCTCTCTATGCTGCCTCCTCAGCACTGATGTAAGAGCTGAACGACCCTTCATTAGAGAGGAGTGTGGGAGAAAGGAGCTGTGTGTGTGTGTGTGTGTGTGTGTGTGTGTGTGTGTGTGTGTGTGTGTGTGTGTGTGTGTGTGTGTGTGTGTGTGTGTGTGTGTGTGTGTGTGTGTGTGTGTGTGTGTGTGCCCATAATGATAATAAGCGCCTGAAAGGCTAAAGGCGATGTCCTCCTCATACACCTCACTGTCTCTGGGTCGGCAGCAACTATTCCAGTGGGACAAAACACTTGTTGATTGGCCTTTCCTTCCTTCCCCTTGCATAAATGACGAACGGCGGCTCCGTGGCTGCGGCCCAGCCGCAGTTTACAGGTAAACACGGCTCTCCTCCATCACCGGCGGCGGTGTCTCCACAGCAACGCGGTGACGCGCCAACCAGGAGCGGACGAGGCGACAAACTGGAGGCAGGAGCGACCAGCAGCGAGTGGCTCGTTCCTGTCGAAGATCGTTGAATGAACAGATAGCCACTCATAGCTGTTCATCTGAACACTGCAAAAACTGTGCAGCACTTCTAGATATCATAATTTTTCTTCCATATTTCCATATATGACCTTATCTTAAACAGAGGAAGGAATTTATGCCTCTCACATTCATTTATACATGAGATAATGTTGTGAAATTTGCTTTGTGCTTTTGAACCATCCAGAAGATTACGAACCTTAAAATAATTTTCCAAATAGAAAACAAATAAGATTTATACAGTAGCTGTTTTTCATATAATTGATTGGCTGCTCCATTTCGATTTTTGTTCCTTTTGTTCCATGAATGTATTAGTGATTGTGTACATGTTTAAGCAGATAACCTTTGTCCCTGCTATATGAACGTGTGTGTGAATGGGTAAATGCCGGCTCTGTTATTACATGAAAGATGTTACATACAGATATGAATTCTATTAGTTATTTAGTCCATTAAGAATATTCACGCTAAAACTGTCTCCATTCATTTTCTGCCGCTGTATCCGCCGCAGCGGGTCACGGGGAGCTGGAGCCTATCCCAGCCAGCTGGCATAGGGCGTGAGGCGGGGGACACTCCGGGCACGACGCCAGTGCGCCAGAGACACACACAGAGACAGACAAAGTAGCACACACACACACACTCACTCCTACGGGCAATTTGGGACCGGCCAATCAACCTGTAGCGAATGTTTTTGGAGGTGAGAGGAAAACTAGCTCCAATCAATGGAAATATCACTATTTTTTTCCATTTTAAATTTGAATACCTTTTTGTACTCTTCTCGCATAAAGGGGTTCTAGAGATCATAAGGAAAACGAGAAATGTTTATTTCCTACAATTCTATAACATAGTGACAGAAAGTGTGATTTGTTTGATGAAGATTTCATACACACAGTCTATTTGTATCACTTTATGAATAAAAAGATGATTAAAATCTAATAAAGGGCAAAAACTTCAGCTTGTAGCAAAGAGTTTTTTAATTATGACTGTTCACATTTTAATTATCTTTCTGTCCAGAATTAACATTGAGTTTCAGACCCACACACTACTACCCATAAAGGTCTGGCAGAGAAACAATCATTTGCTGATTACTGTTGTGTATTTCAAGTATTCTGTTTCTTAACATTGAATGTAAAACACAGGTGCATTTTTGGTTTTAATTATATAATGTAGGTAAAACGTCTTTAAAAATTCTTAAAGTGTGGCATCAGTGTCCTAAAAAGAAAGCTCATGGCCTAAAACTTAAATTCAAACCCTCCTTTGGGGGGGCAGTGTCTCAGTGGTAAAATGGGTCATCCAATGTTCCTCAGATCGGGGGTTCGATTCCTGCTTCTGCCCAAAAAAAACCCAAACACCCACAGTGTGAGCTGACAGTGGGAGGTGTCAGCTCACCTCCCGAGCACCGCCGAGGTACCCTTGAGCAAGGCGCCGTCCCCTTTACAAGTTGATCATTAGGGCACACCATGCAGGAGTTTCCCGTCACTCTACCTCCCCCACACTGCATGCCCACAGGCCCCTTAACTGAGTGTGTTACAGGCCTGTACACATATAAATGCATATCTCAGAACTAACAGTGGGAAAGAGTGTGCAACTAATTTGGGGTGCTCCACAAAGGGGCTGCCCGCCACTCTACCTCTCATTGCATGCCTACAGACCCCTTTGTGTGTGTGTTGTGTGTGTGTGTGTGTGTGTGTGTGTGTGTGTGTGTGTGTGTGTGTGCTACATGGGCCCGTACAAACTAAAATGTATGCATCCTTTTGAAGTATTACTAACTAGAGTGTGCGCTTAATTTCCCTTCGGTGATCAGACCAGTATATAAAATTTAAAAAAATTCTTCTTCTTTTCCTTTTGGCTTTTCCCTTCAGGGGTCGCCACAGCGAATCAACCGCCCTCCATCTAACCCTGTCCTTTGCATCCTCTTCTCTCACACCAACTACCTTCATGTCCTCTTTCACTACATCCATAAACCTCCTCTTTGGTCTTCCTCTAGGCCTCCTGCCTGGCAGTTCAAAACTCAGCATCCTTCTACCAATATATTCACTATCTCTCCTCTGGACATGTCCAAACCATCTCAGTCTGGCCTCTCTGACTTTATCTCCAAAACCTCTAACATGTGCTGTCCCTCTGATGTACTCATTCCTGATCCTATCCTTCCTGGTCACTCCCAGAGAGAACCTCAGCATCTTCATCTCTGCTACCTCCAGCTCTGCCTCCTGTCTTTTCCTCAGTGACACTGTCTCTAGGCCAAACAACATTGCTGGTCTCACCACAGTTTTGTACACCTTTCCTTTCATTTTAGCTGAAACTCTTCTATCACACATCACACCTGACACTTTCCTCCACCCATTCCATCCTGCCTGGACACGCTTCTTCACCTCTTTTCCCCACTCTCCATTGCTCTGGACTGTTGACCCCAAGTACTTAAAATCCTCCACCTTCTTGATCTCTTCTCCCTGTAACCTCACTCTTCCACTTGGGTCCCTCTCATTCACACACATGTACTCTGTCTTACTGCGGCTAACCTTCATTCCTCTCCTTTCCAGGGCAAACCTCCACCTCTCTAGCTTCTCCTCCACCTCGTCCCTACTCTCACTGCAGATCACAATGTCATCTGCAAACATCATAGTCCATGGAGATTCCTGTCTAACCTCGTCTGTCAGCCTGTCCATCACCATAGCGAACAAGAAGGGGCTCAGAGCTGATCCCTGATGCAGTCCCACCTCCACCTTGAACTCCTCTGTCACACCTACAGCACACCTCACCACTGTCTTACAGTCCTCATACATGTCCTGCACCGCTCTAACATACTTCTCTGACACTCCAGACTTCCTCAAAATTTAAAAAATAATAATTTGAAATTAAATCAATGAAGACCCTCATGAATCGTAAAATCCGTCGTTCTGGTTATGGCGTAAATGCGTCGAATTTATAAATACGTTATTCTACGTCAAAATTATTTGTAATAATAATATTAATAAAAATTGCGTCTATAATTTGTTATTCAGTATTTCCTCGCTGCTCCCAGCTGGAAAATGAAAACTAAGCTCATGAAGACAAAACGATCTTTGTCAACAAGTGGGCGTTCAGTTCCTCTCCCCCTCCCTCCCTCCGTGGGTCAGCGTGGGCGGCCCCGTGTGGCAGGAGGAGAGCGAAACACGACACCCCGACAGAGGAAGGGGGGTTGAACACGAAGCAGTGAGTAAGTGAGTGAGTGGAAAAAGAAAAAGTCCGTGCCGGAGAAAGCGAGCGGCAGAGAAAGAAGAGTTCACTCCGGTTTTCTGTTCTTTTCAGGAGCGCCGCTGCTTTGGCGTGGCTGAGGAACGCGACGCGGAGTGGAGTGGACTATGAGACATGGCTGCAACACACGGGATGAACACTTAGACCGGTCGCATTCCGTCGCTCCGGTGCAGAACAACGGCAGCACGACTCCTCCAAACTTCGACCTGCGCCATTCAGACCCGGGCGACTGGATTCCCCCGCAGAGGATTGGGGCGACTTTTCCCCGAAAAACTCCCGCACTCCTACACGAATACCCCGGGACAAAAGTTTTTTTTTCTTCTTCTTCTTATAACCGTGGGTGTGTTTAGATAAAACTGTGAGCTCGCGGTGAAATGAGTGTAGTTTTTCCAGAGTAAAACCGTAACTCCCACTAGGGACTGGTTCTTTCTGACGCGGCGCCGTGAGAACAACACCGGAGGAGTGCGGCGGCTCTGCTAACTTCGCGAGCTAACTCGGCTAAAGGCTAGCTAACTTACGTGTAGTTACCAGTCGACGGGAAAAGTGACTCAGCAGGACACCGGAGACGACAACAAAGATGAAAACCCCGGCGGAATCGGGTGAGTTGGTGTTCTTCTTCTTTTAACGAACTTTTCACACGCTGCTGTCCGTCTGCAGTTGGAAATAACAGTGGCTAGTCTCGTCGGCTAGCTCGTTAGCACTCCGCAAAGTCCGCTCCGGGGAAAGTGACAAAATTATGGCACTGGGGTGGATCCATCCCTCTCTCCGGTTTTTGTTTCGGAGGCATCCTCACAACTGCAGTCGACTTATGCGATCACAAATGGTACTTTAAAAGCTTACAGCATTTAACTGTAAAGTGATGTCCGGAGCTCCACGGCTGAGTAGGCTACAGTGAAAGCAGTAACTAAACAGTGGGGTTAATTTACCGGGTCAGTGGTGAGGAGCAAGGCCAGGGCCAAAGGGCAGCGACCCGCACGATGATAGCTTCACACCCGAGATGTACAGTAGTTGAGATTTTTGTACATGGAGAACAAAATTGTCAGAATCTAAACGTGAATAATTTTGCCTGTAACTAAACCACATGCAACTATTAATGAGTGGCTGTGAGCATCAGGGTCTTGAGACTGCAGCCACAATAGTTATTAAATCTGAAGGAAGGTTATTACAAATCTGGCTAAATTAATCTAGTTGGAAATGAACTTGATTTTGGAGGAGACGGTGACATAATTTTCTAGATGTGCCATTAATTCCTATTCGTATTTGCTCTGTATGGGCTATTGTTGTAAGATGACTTTCCACTTGACCCCACATCAAAGTCCGTAGTGAAGAAAAAAATCCAAATGATTGGATTGAGGAGGTAACACGTTGAAATAGACTTGCATAGTTGCTGCAGCGATGTAAGAGTCTGAGATTAAATCAGGAAACATGGTTTGTTTCTTTGTTTGCTGAGTTTACTTGTGCTCTTATGCTTCCTGTCACAAACTTTTTGTGAGCTGTTTGACCTTTGACTCGTCAATGAAGCAGATCCGAGTGAATGTGTCTGTGTACGAAAGCTTGGAATGAAGAGTTTAACTCGGAACCTGTTGCTACTATTTTAAATTCTACTCATTTTTTCAGCCACTTTTATTGTCACTAAAATGATTTATGAGTTTCCAGGATTTCTCTTCCACTTTACTTTCTACTGGCTCCCCTTCAACTGTGTTCTGTCAGTCGTCTTGCAAGTTTATCTTGGGTAGTTTATCTATGGATATCACTCTTGGGTGGAGTGATATCCATAATGGATATCACTCCACAACAAGATAGTTAGTGGTGTGACTTTTAAATCACAGCTCCCCTTTAGATAGCCTTTTATATCTCAACAAGTATGTGATCTAAAATCTTAAAGTGCTGTATCATTTAAATATTTTAGACTGGATAGAACTGCAACACTAAAGTGTTGATGACCAGTGTTTGCTGTTAACAATCTCTTGTGGGTGTTATTCTGTTGTTGTTGTTTTCCAGGATGCTTTTGGGAAAAAAATATAAATTCTTGAGTAGTATGTCATGACCCATGAAAGCTCTTTTTGATCTTGACCAAGACGCTCCTCGTGCAGGAAAAAAATCTCTTAACGGGGTTTGAGCCATTATAAATCTCCAATGTTCATCACAAACATGTTTTCTATGGTGATAAATATTCAAATAAAGACTTTCAGCTGTAGGAAACAGTTTCATCAACATTATCATCCATGGTCAGAGTGTCTTCTTTACAAATTAAACTTGGGTATACTGAATGCACGTCATGTCACTGTGGCCTGTTTCACTCATCTAAGTGCTGTAATTCTCTCCTAATTCTTCTGTTATCCAGAGGAAGGATACTGAGTTTTGAAAGTAGACAGCCTTGTTTTCAGCCATCTGCAGAAGAGGATGGCTTTTTATATATTCACAAATTATTTTACTGGTTTGTTTGTGTTGTTAGCCTTTCAAATAATGGATTACAGGATTGAAACCATAGCTGGTGTGTCAGCTCTGCTCTGAAAAGAAAGTGAACTGGATTGAAAGTCTTGAGTCAAAATAGTAGTACTATTTTTAGCTTTATTCTGTTTGATCCATACCTACTTCCCAATCTTAACTTTAGCCATTACGACATCTTTTTATGTAACTTTTGCAGTGACATCATGACCAACGTCACATGGATGTGAGGTTGGTCATTTAAGTGTGGCAAAAACAGCTTTTGGTATTTGGCCCCATGCTGTCATCAGAGCAGCAGCAAGGGAAAAAAGGGCCAGATTTTGTTTGGTGAAAATGTGGGGCAGCTCACCATTCAGCCTGACATTGTTTGAACCATTAATATTAAATGTAAATGAACTTTTTTATGAAATTTGTATTGGAACTGGCATACTTTCTTCATATGAAACACAAATATATCTAAAAAAGTTTCTTATTTGACGACCACAGGATAATCAAAAGAAAAAATTAGACTGATTAAGACACAGTGTATAAGAACAAAAGACACAGTGCAAACTCAAAACAGTGGTTAGCATCATTGCAAAAAAAAAAATTGCTTTTAGAATTTTAGAATGCATTTATGTCAGAAGACAAAAAAATAACTTGATGTGAAAGATGTCACACAGGTGACAATCACTTTGTCACATCCTCACGCTAATGTTCATAACCGACAAAATCTTCTCTCACAAGTGTGTCGGGCCAAATAAGCTCAGCATTTTTCTTTAGCAAATGTCCGAATCTCTTGGAAGCTGCCCTTATCCAGCTGGTGGTAAAAGTTGACAAGAGGGAGCTGTTGGTGCCAATTGTGACACTCTACGCCACGCTGCAGCTCAATGAGCTCCAACTGCAGGTGGTCTGGAGCGTCAGCAGTGTCCACGAGGAACAGAGAGGAAAGAAGTGTCATCTCCTTCTCAATAGCTGCAAACACCTGAAAGCACTGTTGGAATTCCTCAGCCAAAGATAGATGTCTGCTTCATACCCTCACATTTGCATACTGATATTATTCTGTGGAAAACTGGTCTTTATTTGCTGCGATGATTGAAAATGTGTTATATTGGGCTGCTTTTGTGACAGGTGCCTCTGGAAAAGTAGCAGCTTGATTCAAAATACAGTTGGCTTACCTTGAAGGCTTGTGTTCATCGTGTTCAGATGTCATGTCATGTCAACTAAGAATCCAAAATCAGCCGTCAAACAGGATCAGACAATTCCAGCATTGGTTGTTTTTGTTTTTTTGTTTTTTGTTTTTTTGCCAAAAATTGTTCGACTTCCTCCTTAAGATAGGAGTGCTGCAGTGCAGACCCCCGACTGAGACATCTTACGTCATTGTGATACAAAGGATCTTTATATTCACCCTGCGTGTGGAATAGAAAATGTTGAAACTGGAGGTGGCACCACCAGTTTAATAATTTTTGTCACTGGTTTCATATGTTAAGCACAGAAAACTTTTTGGTGAATAATACAGTGGAGTTCTTATAGCTTTGCCTCTTTCCTTGCTGACTTGGTTACAGACCAGGCTTGATAATCCGCTTCGCTCGCCAGCCATGGCAGTTGCATCTGTAATAATCTCAGTGACTTTATTCGAAGGTAGTTTCATGTTATTGCCGTTTTCCTGTAGCTGTTTTTTAATATCAGATTTTACATCTTCGTTTTTGCTTACCACAGTGTTATTAGTCATGCTATCATTGGCAAATTCTTCTCGGGACAAATTTTGTCTTACATTTTCACCATGCAATCTTTAATAGATTCCCCCTCAGGTAAGGAGTGTGCTTGGTAATCAGGTTCACCATGTTGCAGCTAGCCTTTGTGGTACTTTCATTTGAGTTACAAGGTCTTGAGAAAAGGCGCTGCTTCACATTTAAAACAGCTTGCAGTTGCTCAAATCTTTTGCTATGTTTGTTCCATTTATCTTGTTGTAATCGGTGTGTTTTTATGGTAGTACCTCTTGATTAATTTCCTTGAAAACAGCTAGTCCATTGGCAGTGAAAAATAAATACTCAAATTTCCACTTATCCTAGATGCAATAGCACTTGCTGATAACTTCCCCCCTTTTTTTATGGTCAGGCACCAGTCTACCGCCATCTTCTGGTGACAGTAGACCTGCTTTTTTTGTACACATGTACTTTATACAGTGGTCAACAGGGCTGGCAGTCCACATATATCATTGATTTTACGACAGAGTCTATGGACCGGTGGAAATTTGTATAAAGGCCACAATTTTCCGCCAGACCGGGCTTTCTACATGCCTGCAATAGGGTAATGCTGATCTGAAGCCACATTACATTATGCATGGGGCTACACAGACGCTTTTGTTGTTTTTGTATTTCCCTTGGTGTTGGAGCCTGTTGACGACATAATGTATATATGGGTCACCCTCCACACTCTTCCTATCAGGAAGTCAGCAGTCTGGCCTTACCAGCTTCAATTTTCCACTTGTGTTACTCCTTATATCAACACTGAGCCACATGTGAGACGTCACAGCTGTAGACGGCCCAGACCAGCAAGCCAGCGCGCTTTGTTCACTCAACACTGTGCTGGAACACACTACGTGTGGAGTGAAAGGAGCCATACATGAGCAATTAGCTGGTGTTAATTCTGGTTAGGGCTGGGCTGCTGTTTATGACTTTGAGTGTATTTATGTGCTTGTAAATGTGTGTGTGCTGTGCACACAAGTCTGTCACTCTGCGGCTCTACCTGACATTGATGTGGTCACAACAAAGTGAGTGTTAGACTTTTCCTTGCTAGACCAAATTGTCCCAGAGGAAGACCATTTGGTTATAGGCGGTTGATTCATCCTGCTGTAATTACAAGAAGAGCAACAAGACATTTTTATGTAGATTGAGGTAGCTCTAATAACTCTGGTTAGACTAAAGCTAACCAGTTTTTGGAGCTAGAGCTCCAAAAACAGGACTTCCTTTGGGAAGGAAGTCGACTGTCTCCCTATTATACTGAATCATGCTGCTGGCTCCTGAAGCAGAGACGGCACAGCTACACTACGAGTTAAGGATATGTTGTTTGTCTTGAAAACGTTGGAGATGACATGCTGGTGACTGATGTGGTTGTGTAGCATGTATTTTGGGATGTCCTGTCTCTATGATTTAGTGGAGATGCCTCCATGCACTGGCCTGCAATTTGTGTTATGTCACTTGACATTAAGGAATGAATTGTTGCGCATTACTGATGTGCGTTGCACTTTTTCACTACTTTCTTAAACTTGTGAATATAGCAGATCTTTAGTGATGATGGCAGTCAAGCTAAAACATGAGTGTGGCCTTTTTTCAGGTCTCTTCTATAGGTGATAAATCATGTTAGGACAGTTTAGGAGGAAAAGCCACAACCAAATAAAACCCTAAATTCCAGTGTTGCTCACAGGCAGTCCCTTTTCTCCTGTTTTTTCTCTCATTATATGGTTAGTGGGGGTGAACAGGTCAGTCCGAAGGTTGACCTGATCACATTCCTGGTTGCTACCAAGTTGAGCTCACGCGAGCAGGCACTGGAAAAAGCACTACAAAATGACGTCAGCACATCCCTGATGTTTTAAGTGGCAGCGCAGGTCAGTGTTGGTATGATCACCTCCCTGTGTAATAGCAGTCCTCTTTTCCTGAATGTGTGCGTGTGTACAGTGGCTTCTGTGACCCATACAAGCTGAAAGAATAGACAACAGGTTGCACAAGTTGTGACATGCTGGCCAAACAAAAACTGTGGCCTCACACGCAGGAAAACACGACCATCAGCCTGGAAGTGATGATGAACTTCTGTAGATGCATTTCTGTTTTGCATTTGTCTCATTAGTAATTGTAATATTGTTTTTTTTAATCAGTAGTAGTAATAATAGCAGTACTAATATTATTGTTATTATATATTTTGGGGCATTTTGTCTTTTAATGGATAGGACAGCTGAAAATATGTAACAGGAGGATGATTCTCTCAAATTCAAATTTAGATGAGTAACGATGTGACCTGTTGCCTTTATTTTTAATCAGGAAATATTTAATAGTTGATCGTTGTAAGGTAGCTTTGTTGTATATCATGGAGAAATTTTAACATTGCCTGCTCATGGGCTGGATATGTGGCTTTGTGAAGCAGCTCAGTTATATTAGAAGCTTAATCCATGTGCTTGTATCGTACAGTTGGGAATCATTTACTGTAAGTATTTTTAATCAAGCGTGGCAGTTTTTTTTTTTTGTGCATGCTTTACATCTACTTGAGTCATTCACACTGAAATTGGTAATCCTTTGCATCTCCCAGGTTGACTTTTAACAATCCACTGCTGTGGGATGTACATTAAGGTGGAAAAGCAATTCTTATAACAATAATAATAGTAATAAAAGAACATTTCCATGGCCAAATAAATGAGTTCAGTGCCCAGTGTGCAAATAGGAGTACATCTTGGGGATGTGCTTTATTGCAGTCTATTACGACTACTGCAGAAATTATTCTCTGCTTCTATGATGACTTTCTGTATTGATATACGTCATTAAATTTGGAGAGAAGCTCTTGCTCTATAATGGAGAGGCAGATCTTATCTAAAATGTCTGTTGACATTTTAGATAAGATAATCATATTTAATTATGGTTCTACTTTGAACATGAAAATAACATGCCATCACTATCTGTGTCACGGATTTTAGCACATTTGTATTATTTGGTGTGGCTCTTACATTAATGTCCTTGATATTGAATGAATCAGGTCTCTGTAGATTCTGTGACCGTTGAACGGCAGCAGGAAGCAGGTCCAGTGGAATCGGTGGTTTGCTTCACAGAGCAGATGAGGAAGGCTTCTGCCGCATCACATGTATGTCTGAAAGGCCTGATAGGATGGTGGGTTTTGTCCCAAACCATTGTAACATCCAACAAATAGATTTCTCAGGTAGGTCTTCTAAGTGCGGCTTGTAAAGCTATAAAATGCAAACATTTTTTCACACCACTTGGCCTTGGAGGTTTTCAAATAAAACCAAGGCTGAGAGAAACCAAAGGTGTAAAAGAAAGTTTTTGCTTTGTCTGTGGCTGTTTTGGCTGGAGTCGTCTCTAATGAAAGTGCTGTGGAAGGTGTGTGTGTTGTGTTATGGCTGTCATAAAACGGGAGGCAGTGTCCTGGTGGGTTTGGTATAGTGGATTACCATTGGATTGACTTGACCTCCACCAACATGTAAATTCATCTTTAACATGCTGCAAAATCATCTTGAAAGTCTGATTTAGCTACAACAACCACCGTATTTTGCTCACTATAAGGCGTGCTTAGAAGCCTTTAATTTTCTCAAAAATTAATGCCGCGCCTCTTAACACGAAGTATCTAATGTGTAAACTGAGTTCCAAAATCTGTAAAAGTGTTTTTGTGTGATTTTAGTCAGCCCTCCGCCAGATCGGCTATTTTCCACCGACATAGGACATAATATGTCACTACGTCGGTAGTGATGGACCAATTAGAGAACATAATGCAAGGCTACCTCTGGCACACCTTCTGTAGGTACCACATTTGTTTGGCTAAAGATCCCCGACAATGGCATCAGCGAAGAGACACACTTACAAGGCGCAATTTAAACTCCAGGGTATCAATTCCGCGGTTGTGGACAGTAATAGAGCAGCTTCGAGAGAATTTAAAATCAACGAATCTGTGGTTCTAAAGTGGTGGAAGCAAGAGGATCGACTGCGTCTGGTTAAGAAAATGAAACTTAGTTTCCGTGGCAACCAATCAAGATGGTCATAGTTGGAATACGAGCTGGAGTGATGGATTCTGGAACAAAGAAGAGCCGGGAGAAGCGTCTCAACTGTCATAAGAAGCAACTGATTTCAGAGCTTGCCATCATCACGTGAGGATGAACTAAAGAACTCTAACTGCTGGACATTGGTGTAAACAGAGCTTTTAAAGTTATGCAGCCTGGATGAGAGACGATGAACACACTTTTACCAAGACTGGGAGGCAGCGCCGAGTGACTTACGCCACAATATGTGAGTGAATTGTGGATGCCTGGACTAACGTATCTGCTTTGACGGTTGTCCGAGCTTCTGCAAAAGCTGGATCATTACTGGGCAGCCACCCGGAAATGAGACAAACTCCGACAGGAATACTGAAAAAGCTGTTCAATGCAGACACAGAAGATGAGAACTTTGAAAGATTTACCACAGATTGATCAAAAGATAAAATAAAAATAATACCCCGGCATTTAAAAATTACTTTGGTGTACAATACAGTTCAACAAGTCACTGTTTTGCTTCCATTAGCTTGTTCTAACATGCACCGAACAATAAGGTGCGTCGTGTATAAGGAGACTGCACCTCCTTATGCATGGTGTGCAAAATAGGTAGTTAGAAGTGATGGTAACATCTAAGTAAAAATGGTATGGTAGAAAAAACGCATAGTACAATACAACAGAGGCATTCCTTGGTAATGTACTGCAAGACCAGGGGAAAGTCTTCAGTATGATACAAAATCCCAGTTGATTTAGAAACCAGTTGTAGATGCCTACACCAAGGACCACCTTAAGGCCTATTGACAGAAACCCCTGGTGACAGGTTGCGAGCGAGAAAAAAGCTGTTTCAGTTTTGTGGTTATTTAGACGGGGTTGATGTAGGCCAGACTTTTCCAGCCTGTACAATTGTTGGCAGCACAACTGTACTTTTATCTGACACATTGAAAATCTGAAATGTCCAGCTTGAGAAATGCCCTACAAATGTTATTCATGTTCTCATAAGAATCTTGGTGCACATCAACTAACCTTGATGTGTCACTGTGTGACCCTCCATGAAAAGGCCAGCCAGCATCAAACTAAGAGTGTAAGTCAAAGCAAAGTGATCGTTAAGTTTTAAACCAACACAGACATGCTGCATGTCAATGTGTCTTTGCTCTGAGTGCTTGCTTTACTTTTATTCGTTCAAATTAAGGGTCGTCTTTGACGGTAAAATCTTACTTTGACCGATGCGTAAATGCTCCTGAATGTACCTTTACAGTCAAGATGACTTGAACATGGTAAATTTAAAGATTTAAGTGGCTATTGACTACTTTCTGAGGAAACCAAGTTTCTTTGACATGGACGTGACCAGAAAGAGAAATACACATTCAAAGTAATTAAATCAAACCAGAACTTTTTTTATCCAGCTCTGAGCATATTTTTACGTTAAAAGTTTTTACTTGATGAAAGGGACATGTTTCTTCCAGCTGATAGACTAATTTTATCAAAACTTCTTATAGTTTGCCAGGCATGGAGCCAAACAACAAAAGTGTAGTGTAAATATAAACTGTAAATTCTTGATATGATATATGTTAATGTTTACAATATGTGAATATGTATATTTCATATGTTACATATGTTAATATGTATGTATATTAGAGTAGTTATGTATCACACACACACACACCCGGCTGCCACGATCGCACAAATTTCCCCACTGTGGGACAATAAAGGATTATTATCTTATTATCTTATCTGTATGACATTTGAATGATACACATCTACTCTGTTGCTTTTTAGATCTAAATAGACTGGCGTGAATACAACTAGGTTTGACATCTATTCAAATGATTCCATATCAGTTGTGTGCTCTCCTCCTACTTGAGACTGACTTGCAGTGACTGCAAACAGCAAAAGGAAATGCAAGGTTTAAGTTTGTTAGCTGCTTTAAAAGTTTTGTGCATAGGTGCTCACCTTGTGCTTAATTAATGAAGATTGTTTTCAGTCCCTGCCTTCACTTCTTGCCACCTGAATTACAATGATAGGTAGTAGCCACCTTATTTTCAATATTCTTTTGCCATTAGGCAGACTATCTAATGTTGTGGATCTTCTCTTGTTGAACATAGTCTGTGTTCGGTTCTTTTTGCGCTTATTTCTATAAATAGCTTAGTTTCTTCAATATGACTTGGCACACTTTTCAAGGATATGGATCCTACACAAAAAATGTACCATTTCATCTCTTATCCCCACAATCCAACAAAGTTTGGAAATAACCACACGGTTGACTCCAATGTTGACAGCCACCTGGGTCATAAACTGGTACCAACTTAGTCTTCCATTCATCCCATAAACCATAAGAATGGAAAGTGTATAAAATGACTTTGTTCATTTCACACTTTGTTGCTTGTTGTTGCTTTACACAGTGTACACAGTACACTGTGTACATGCTCTTTACACATTGATTTTTATAAGTTGAGAGCGTGGCCCCTGTTCTTTAATGTATGAACTGATGAGAAGTCATTTTGGGACCCTTTGCAGCCTCTGAGGGTTGCTTGAATCTCTGGAGCCAGTGGCAATGATTAATGAGCCCAATCTGTTTTATTGAAACGTGAAAGTCACTTTTAACACTCAGTCATTTCACCCACTGACTGCATGCACACCACTTGGCAGCCAGGTCCTACCTCCCTCCAACATGCAACAGAAAGGGGGTGATGTCTGTCTTGTATTAACACACAAGCATAGACACACTGTTTTAATTTTCTCACTACAGCGAGTGAGCATGGCTTGCTCGTTTGAGCTGCCATCTCCCTGCGGTGACGCCGTCGTGCCTCTGTCTTTAATATTTTTACACAGGGAGCGAGCCACTCAGTCTAGAGGCAGTACTCAGTTTTAATGCAATAGACTAAAGAATTAAGACTGCGGTAGCCCTGCCAATGAGGAAAGACTGACTAAGGCACCCAGACATCACACATGTAGAAAAGTCCCTTGTTGGTTGACAAACAAATCCAGAGCAAATTACTGTCCCAGTGCTTTAAGCTACCAGTGGTGGATCAATAGCATGAGGAGCCAGATTTAAATATGATACATGGAACGCCATATTAGATGGCAGCTTGGAGCTACAGCTGCAGCGTTTCAGTTAGCAATGGTATTTTGATGAAATTAAATGAATGGAGATTAGTGATGCAGCGTGGCACTGGGAATAAAAGAGACATATAGTGCGCGATTGCGCATCAACGATTGCAACTCCACCGCATTGCAAATTTTTGGTCGGCAGTCATGTCATACCGTACACGCGTTCTATTGGCCGACGACATCTGGAAGTGCGCTCGTTCCGTCAGTCTCGGACTTTTGTGAGACACAAGTGCTTTAAACAGTCGATAAGACTGTAGGAAAAGGTAATACAGAGAGAAGGTTGTTTAATATCAATATGGGAAGGGTTCATAAATGTTTAAATTACCGTAAATAATAAGATAAATAGATTGCGATCTCGATCACGAATTCCTCAATTGCGTGTGGTTCCTGGAATGCATTGATTGCAAAGACCAAGGGCGTACTGTATAACTAATAGTTTTGATTAGATATTCCTGGAGTTTCTGTTTGGAAGAAATTAACTGTCTCTGATTAGTGACATGAAATATCCCAGAACCTGTTTAACAGGAAATCATATTCTCCTTCACATGATCTCAAAAGTTGGCTTTGGCTAAGTCTTGCATTCAGTTGAACTGAGTGATGTTTGATGAACAAATGTCTGACTGTGCACTGATACACAGTTTTCTCTCAGTTAGGGTTAGGGCTTCATCAAGTTTCATCAGAGATGTTGGGAAGCTTGATGATCAAGCACTAGTTTTATCAGAAGCATTAACTTTCTCAAGTTGTCTCTGTTATTATTGATAGGAGAACTAAAAATGCAGCTGATTGGTTGATTATTAATAGTACTGTGGCTAATTATTAGTTTGACTTACGCAGAGCCCAAAACCCACCAGTGAGCAAGTTAGTACATCCTTGAGTGCCCATCGGTAATGAAATGTGTATTCAGTCACAGCAAGCAGCTGTGCCACAGATATCGCTGCTATGTTCCTTTACATTATCCTTTGCATTATCACTGACGGCAATGAGATATTTTAATTGAAGAAGAGCAAAAGTTACAGTAGTTGGAAAAAGCATATTGTTTTGTATTTCCCTGGTTAAGAGTTCATCTTTCAATCAAATCACTGGTTAAAGGATGGAGGTACATGTTCGGATTGTAAAACCCACTAAGGCACATTACTTGCTGTGGACTACACAGCATGAAATAGTAACTTGACTTCTTCCAGCCAAGAGGGTTAATCAGTGCACATTCCTGTCTGATACTTACTGTTGACACACTGTGATTATAAAGTTGCTATGTGGTTACTCTTCTGGCTAAGACTTAAGCTTTATGATTTTAAGTACAATTCAAGTGTGAAATGGAAAAAAGTGTTTTTGAGTCTCTTCTCTCATGCTTTTTCATGTCATAGTCACATCCCTGAATTGAACGCCTGCCATTGACGTGGTGGTTGTCCTTTATTTGCAATCAACAATGGAGCCTTGTTGTCTCTGGAAAGATGCTGAAATGAAAGCAACATTGGGATGGAAGGAAAGGAGGAGAATGGCAAGAAAGGAGGATGGAATGAAATTTGATTGGCAGGGCTTATGAAAATGAGTCACTCGTCCAGCTCCTCAGATTTGGACCTACAGGCTTATTCTGTGCCGTGGTGACACATGCATGTGTGTATGTATGTGGTTGTGTGTGCACATGCACCAAGCATTCACATTGCTCAATCCAACATCTGAAATCGTGTGTGTGTGTGTGTGTGTGTGTGTGTGTGTGTGTGTGTGTGTGTGTGTGTGTGTGTGTGTGTGTGTGTGTGTGTGTGTGTGTGTGTGAGTGTGTGTGTGTGTGTGTGTGTGTGTGTTGGAGGAAAATGAAAGTAGTCTGGTGACCAAACCACAACACAGCAGCCAGATTTAAACACAGATATTTATCTTCTCCTCTTCTACTCTGAAGCTTCTTCTCCCCCACCAGTGCTTTGCACAGCAGGCCAGGTCCATATGGGTCTCTCAGTTCTGACAGCTGACAGTTGTGTTTATACAGATTTTTAGCCATTGATGGTCAGGATAAAGGTTTTGTATCATTTGCAGTGGATTCCTGTCTTCAGGACATGTCAGCCACACTTGCTTTTTTTGTAATTTAGGCTTGCTGTAAATAGGTCTGTGGAAAAAGCCACTGACATCAGTTTAATGACCACTGGTGACTTGCATGGTGTTGGTTTGCCTTATTTCCTCCAAACATAGTGTACTATAAATGTCTAAAACTGTTGTTGTTGTTGTTTTTGTGTGTGTGTGTGTGTGTGTGTGTGTGTGTGTGTGTGTGTGTGTGTGTGTGTGTGTGTGTGTGTGTGTGTGTGTGTGTGTGTGTGTGTGTGTGTGTGTGTGTGTGTGTGTGTGTGTGTGTGTGTAATCAATTTGGTGAATCAGTTCAGACAATAGGTTTCTCATCAGCTTTATATTTCCATCCATATGTCTGTTTTTGTCACTCAAATTTGTAGATACAAACATACTTGGTTCCTTAGAAAGGAATTCTGCCTTGGTAGTAGGAAGCCAACTTAAAATCTGCTGTTGGGCAGTCATGTCGCCAAGAGCTCATTACTGTTGAATGTTTTACAGGGTTGTCATTTTCTGGAGTGGAAGCATGCTCCGACTAGTTTCAGAGAATGCGTACATGTATATATGTGGACTTCTCTGGAAATAGCATGGCTCCAAAGAGGCAGATCAAGAAATAGAAGTTTTAAATCTGAGATCATCACTCATGTGACTTTGTTTTTTCCATTTACAGAACAATACAAATCTTTCCCCTGAAGATGGCCTGCTTTTTCTTTTTGTTCTTCACCATCACTTTGTGTTTTAATTACTTTTAAAGGCACGTCAATTAAATTATATGGGAAAGTGAGCACATTGTCATTATTCAGATATTTGATTAGGCTGTACTGGGCTTGCAACAGGAACTAGTGTGACAAAGCCATTGTGGCTCATTGTAA
Organism: Antennarius maculatus; assembly: GCA_013358685.1. NCBI lineage: Eukaryota > Metazoa > Chordata > Actinopteri > Lophiiformes > Antennariidae > Antennarius > Antennarius maculatus. The sequence goes on along the minus strand of CM023622.1, from coordinate 4,190,773 downwards.
AAGAATTGAGCAAGCCACAAAAAGCCACACTCTGTGTCCAAGACAGTTGCACAGCGTGCGGACGACAGGTTGGCATGTGGGGGATACCCCCACACGGGGGTGTGGGGGGCCTCCCCTGGGAAATTTTTTAGAAAATGGGGTTGTTTTCCTGCATTCTGGTGCATTCTGAGGGCAAAATCTTCTGTTCAATTTACCTACAAAAATACACTAAAGTCAACAGTTCAAGCTTAACTATCTTTATTTCTATCATACTCTATGCAGGTATAAATGTGAGATTCAACAATTGAAAACTTCACTATGTGAAGATACAGTCATACAAAATATAGCTCAATGTTTACTTTTAAGTTTTACTTAGACTACAAGACATTTTAACTTTGACCACCACCAACACCAGTGGTATGCCATAGTTAAGTTTTGTTTTTGGTTTGTTTTTGTTTTTTAATTCGATAACATGATTTTTCATTTCAATTTAAAAAGGCATGAAAAATAGCAAGCGAGGTGAATACACATTTACATGCATAGCCGGTTATTCTTGCCGGTCATAGGGATCAAAAGTCTAAGACTACAAAAACGTATTGATAATATCTTTCATTTACATTCTGATCGGTCTGTCACCACTCCTACCCCCTCTCAGCATTCACCATGTTCTGTTCAATTAGAATTTTAACACAAACTCTACTATATAACACTGGATTCTTAATTTCTTTCGATCGATCGTCCTCGCCTTGTCCTCACCAGTTCGCAGGTTTAACTTGTAAAAATAGAATCTTTATTTTTCATTGGACGAGAGAAGATCATGCGAGGAGTGCATATTTAATGATCGGGAGCGTTCGGGTCACTTCGGCTATTTCCGTCTGCTAGCTGCGCTAGCGAGAGAGAAAGTTTGTTATCACCTGGGGATTTTCGTGAGTCCAAAAATGTTGTAAGTTTTAGCCTTTTTTTCCTAAAAATACGAACGCCACTGTGGCTACACAGGTTAAAAACCTTGCAACCAATCTGGGATTTACTTCGCCTGTGGCGACGTGGCGAATGGCTAGCGCAAGCCCAGCTGTGTAATCTAGGGCTGTGGCTGTATGGATTTCTTTTCAACTGCAGAACAAAAAACAGTATATAACTGCTGTATCATGGTTAACCACACCTGCAGGCCAGCCTAAAACATTTAAAACACACAAGGAGAAAATAACCACACACACTGCAGCAGGGGAATTCTACATCTCTTTACAAGGTTGTTGGAATTAAAGTCGAGCAGCATGTGAGTATTTTTATATTAACAGAATGTCACTGTACTGAAAACTGGGATTGTTGGAGAGGTGGTAAACTTCACATAACTTTATTGAAATTGGGTTCAAACAGTTGACAAGACTCCACTGCAGATGGAGTCAGTAGGATCTACAATACTCACACTAGAAATTAAAGAGTGGCTGGATCCTGGTGTAAATACATCGTGGTTCAAGTGTTTGTGAATTTTCTCCATCTTGGAGGTTTTCTGGAATCCGGAACCTAAGGAGCTACTATTAGAAAACTGTCCGTACTATATATCTTGCTGCTGTTAACCCAGGGCACCCAGCAATGTTCCCTCTAATTTTTCACTGTGAGCAACATCAGATGTGCGCGCCCACACACCAGTATCACACTTGTTCAAAACCTTGGATCATAGCAAGTTACGTGGCTTATTAAAAAATCAAACTGCAATAGCAATTTTCATTAGTTTACTTTTAATATAAGTGATTTGGCCTACTTGAAATGAAAAAGACAAAAGTCTTGTTCTTCGTGAGATGTGTAGTATGTCATATGTGAGGGTTCCTGCTTTGGCCATGGAAGAGTACTACTTTGGCAAGTGAGGTCCAGTTGTGGCCTTGCTTAGGGTCGTGTTCTGGAAGAAATGATACATACACCTTTCAGACATAACATTTTGTTCACATTAAAACATTCACATTTTGCGCAATGATGTGTGCTGTTGCTTGTGATACAGTGTAAATTCCTGTAACTCTTGTTCTGTAAAATATCTAAATACTCCTTTTTTATTAGCATTTCTACTACCCATGAATTATCCTTTAATAAAAGCATTTAATGATTAAAGGGACAGTAAACTCATTTTAAAGTGATATATATTTTGTTTATCATGAAGAAAAAAATGAAGAAAAAACATTTCCTGAAATCTGTCTTCATCCCTGTGGTCAGGAAACCTTAAAATCAGCGCTGCAGCAGCTTCCGTATCAGTGTGCATGTGGAGTCATACGTCATTGGCGACACTCATCACTACATCAGTTAGGGCAGTCATTACAGCGCAATACGATGACTGAGGCGATAAATTCGATAAAGTCATGGTTACCTATGAGTCGAATGGTTGTTCCAACACCACAGGAGTTCGACACAAAGATAGGAACCTATCTTTCCTCAAAATACCTTCTGGAAAGATTGGAGAGCAATGGAAAGCAAGGATAAACAGGGTCAAAATGACCAAATATTCAAGAATCCACCATGAGCACTTAACCCCGGATTATTTTGAAAGAGATTTGAAGGTAAGATCATTTTCAGACAACCAATAGTATTTATTCAGAATTCCCAAGGTTTAGTGGATAATTAACTCATGTCTGGAGCTACTGGAGCTACTGAATATTTACTGGCATAAATATTTGTATGTCCAGATTATCATGCGATTATGGCACTCGCGAAAATTTAACAATATCAAAAGTGATAGACAGGTTATTTTACTGAGAAATCTGTGAAACTGAAATAAAAAAATACTAAAAAAGCATGTCAGGCCCTGATCCTCATACATTCGTAAATACAAGACATATTAATATATACTAGAGTTGTTATTACTCTAAATAATCCAACAGTAACGAATGGCGGTTAGCCTAATGCTAACTCACTCAAACAATGTGTGCATTCACTCAGACTTCTGAGCCTTCTAGGTACAGAAGGAATTAAAAGAACGGTGAGTGGAAACAACTGACATGACTAGCTCAACGACAGCTAAGAACTACAGAAGCGTGCAGCGACAAACTGTGCAGCAGCCATTGAAATTCTTAGAGGGTCAGCACAACATGATTTGAGATGATTTCTTGATAAGTAAATGTGATGATGTTGCCTTGTTACGTTGTCACTTGCTGTATGTTTATATAACGGCGCTAATATACTGTAGATTCACTGTGATGTCTATGATTTCTGCTGTCATTACGGACTCCGTAACTTATAATAAATTTTGTTATTCCTAGTCTTCACTGGTCATAAAAAAATAAAAATGCCACAAAAACTTTTGTTTTAATTATGTACTTTAAATATACACCTGTTTCATTTTAACTTTACTGCAGGACCATCAATGCCATGATTGGCTGGGTAGCCTAAGTGCACCTTATCATACCATTGGCTGGACACCTGTCACTTACTGCGTTACAATGCGTAACGGCACAGAAAACAATAGTATTGGTCTAATTAATCCCCAAGTCTCGCAAACTCATGCACAACTCACACACACGCAAAACAACTCACAGGGCAGCAACACACAAAAGTAACAACACAAGAGATATCGCTTTATGTTTATATCAAATTTTATTTTATGCGCTGCATACATTTTCTTGTGCGTTGACTGTGTGAGCAGTGCGCATGCACTAAGCTGAGAGGGCACACTGGCACCCACTGATAGTCTGGGCCAAACACTCAGGGCTTGGTGGTGATCGGACACCAGCAGGGACAATGGATGCCTTAGTGGACTTATTTTGCAGGCTAAAATGAGGTTCTGCTGCTTATATAATGCACTTGTAGTTTTCACGAACAAAGACAGAAATGCCAACAAGTGCTTCCGCTCATATCGGACGTGTAACCACTGCGTGGAGACTGTGCACTCAGACACACACCCAGTCAAGGGCAGGCGTAATCACAACCTTGGCTACCTTCTTGGTGCCGCTGAGTTCTCTGGGACATGACACGTTGCTGTCTGGCAAGGTTCGGACGTACATTGTGTCACACATTAGAATGGATTATTTGTCTCAGTTGGAGATGAGAGGCTTTATAAACTAGACTTTGCTTCACAATCCACGCTGTGGCTGCTGTGGAAAATGGTATGACCCCTGTGTTCTACCGTGCCCTAACTAAGACTTATACACAGAATGAATCTTTCTTGCTCTGATGTGTCCTACCGCAAAGATGAAACTATGTTTAGTTTAGATTGTTCTGGGAAGCACTGTTCACAGCTCAAGGTATTTTGGAAGAACCACGTTTCACGACTCAAGTTATTTGGAAGAAGTGATGTTCACAGCTCGAGTTACTTGGAAGAAACACTTTTCACAACTTGAGTTATTTTAAAAATGGAACACAACCTCAAAACCTCTCCAGGAGAACAAGTGGGCTGATCAAAGCCATTGATTGATCAAAATCATTGACGTCCACTTTTGTTTGCTACTGATGACTCGAGGTAACAGCTGACATCCTGGCCGAGAGCTTGATGAGCATATGTATTAGGAGACTTCATCTAATAAGGCTTTACTCTCTTGACTTCCATAGAAAGCATATGTGTGTATTACCAACTAAAAACAATATTTTCATTTAATCTCAATATATTGTTTTTGTAAGGTCTATATTTGGTATTTGGGCAGTTCCTTCTTTGGAAATTGCATATTAGACTTCACTTACCTACTTTTTTGTCTTCTAGAAGAGTTGCCCAATACCATCTTTCCTTGGAAAGTTCAGTTTGATGCTTAAGTTTCACAATCTCAGAATTTTCTTGTGAGACCCTTATTAATATTTTCATCTCTCCGACCTCGTATGTCCTTGCACTTTCATTGTGCTTCTGTCTATAAGCCTTATGTACTTGAGAGATCATGTGAGAACTGAGGTGAGAGTTCACGTCACGCACCTGCAGATGGCCATCCTCCTCTCGCTTTGATCTCTGCTGGATTGTGCTTCTTTTTATCCTTCTGCCTTTCTCTTCCACTTTCCTTACTCCTCCACTTCACTGTTTCCACCTGATTTCCTCCTCATCCCATGTGTTTCTGACTCCTCCCTGGATTTAAGCCACTGGCTCCTTGAATCTCAGCTCCATTCGTTCATGATAATTATGAGATCAGCTCAATGAGGAGCAGATTGTTTTAAACAGGGGTTTGAGGCTCATGACTCCTCAATAAAACAGTGGTGGATTGCCTTGGGTGTTCCTAGTTGTGACAGACAGTTTATGCAGAGAGATAAAAAGGGAAACTCAGCCAATCAGGTCACATGATCCCTAGTTGAACTTTGTAATGAAGTTTAGCATTTCAATTTCAAGTAAACAGCTTCAGACTGATTTTCCCTCTTTTGGGTAAGAAATTTACCTCCTGTATGTGAAAGAAACACTTGTGACCAGTGGAGATGCCTGTTTTCATCTTCTGTAGCCCTCCCCCCCCCCAGGATTTTTGTGGTGTCCTTTTCACATTGCTGACAAACCAGTGCAGATTTTACTTATCAGCTGGCCCCTGACCATTTAAACTGGCCTGTTACCTCTGTGCCTTGCTCTTTGCGCCCCTGAATCACTACCGTATAGACAGTCACACATTGACCTTTCCAGTGGCTAAATATAGAGCCACCAAAGAATTGTAGGAAGGGAGGGAAAAGTAAATGGAGGAATAGATGGATAAATGGAACAGCATGTTCGATAAACTTGTTGGAGAATGCTGTAGACACAGAGGATGCAGTTTCTGTTTAGTCTCAGTGTCTGCAGGCGATCTGGACAATACCCTTTGTGACGGCTATTAGCTGTTAGGAGCGCTATTCCAACTCTGCTGACGTCAGACTCCCTAAGACGCAAACCTGCATGCTAACCCTCACCCATTGGCGGTGTTGTCACAGATCCTTTTTTCTTGGAAAAGAGAGCACAGGTAATTTTGAACTGTAGGTAAATAGTTAATGAGTTTATTTCACCAGTACTTTGCTATTTATAGAATCCATTGAGGCCTAAAATGTTATGGTTCACCCCTGCTTGACAGAGGTGAACCATAACGGTAAAAAACGGTAAAAGCGGTTTTCATTTTGCTTCCTTTTTTGCCAAATTTCACTGATTTATCCAGACATAATTTTTGTATACACACAAAGCTTCGTACAAAACATGCCCTTTTTAATGGCACAATTAAAAAAAACTGTGATGACAGTTTTTGGCTCAGTCTGGTCCAGGTGGTCTTGAGTACCTGCTCCTTCAGTGCCTTCAATACTTAGCAACGACTGACTTCTGTTGTAAACACAGTGCGATGGGAGACCCAACATTGTGAGAGAGGTGCATAGGGGTTGGATGGGTAGAATCACGTACCCTTACACTGTGGCTCTCTGTAGCCGAGCTCAAACTCAACTTTTTGGCGCGTTTCTGTGATTAATCATATTTTGTCTTTTCGGTCGTGACTTGGCCCTTTATTTTTAGAGTTAAAAGCTTTTGTTGCTAGGAGACAGTGTGTCTCAGGAGAGGCTAAGTGTGGAAGGTACAGAATGAGAAAAAGAAAAGAAAGCAATGGCAGTGGTTTTGAGGGGAATAAAGGCAGAATCTGTGACAGTTGAATGACGAACGAACGAGCAGTGAGTCAGCAGGGACATCTGCACCGCACACATATAAGTGCTGGACATGGTTGCTATTCCTGTGTTCTTTGTCTGCGTGCTCTGTGCACCCACGCATGAACCCACTTACCTCTCCCCACTAACCTGTGCTGAGTGTGGGAGACAGATATTAGCTTGCCCACTATGATTTAATCCAGCCCTGCTGCATTTGTGTGTGTGTTTTTGGACCCCTTTATACAGCAGTGAGTTGTGTCGATGTCACAGCAGCCAATCTGTCTCTGCTGACAAGACCCTTATTGTTGGGTGTATGAATCATATGCTTGTACCCAATTAGTAATGTGCTTTCAAATGACTATTATCAACTATTAAAGGCAGCTCGTCCATCTTCTGTCTTTCTCTGCGTGTCACAGTAGAGAAGATAGCACCATGTGGTTCATTAGTCACCAGGAACCGGTCTGCTCCTCCGCTTGTTTTTTCCTGTTCTTTAATATGGCTTGTTTAAGATCATCTTAGTTCAGTGAGAGGCTCTAGGGTATGAAACTACAAGTCATCATGTTTGCATTCCACGTTTTTCACTTTTCCAAACATCAAGGTTTAGTCTGCCAAGTCTGTCTGTTACACTAAATAACAAACAACAAATATATAGAGACGTAGACACTTCATGGTGATCACTTAACTCATTTAGATTCAAATATGTTGTGGAAACAAACAAACATTACCTTTTTTTTGTAGCACACTGAAACGTGTCTTGCAAAGATCTTGAGTGCCATTCTGAAATTTCATATAAAAGATTCTTAAAATTTAGTGATTATGCCTCTTACATATTTGTGTGTCTATGAAGTATGACTTGTGAGTGATAGATAAATACATTTTCATTCATATTTGGCAACTGTGGAAAGTGAAATGCAGTTGATAAGAGAAGGGACGCAAGAGTGTGTCACTGCAGTTCTTGTAAAGTTTGTGGGCTGGACAGTAAAAGGGAAAAAAGAATGAAGTTACTCAATGTAACTTTTAGATGCTAGTTGTGTGTGTGCGTGTGCCTGTGTGCGTGTTGGAGGAAATGCACACACGTGCATTTCTGTCTTTCGTTATAGCTTAGCCAGATGTTGATTTCCAGGCCGCTGGCAGCAGCATCACCAACGCTGTGCTCCAGCAGTGCTAGGAGTTAGCATGCTTGCCAGGTTCCACCTCTGATGACAATATGGACTATTTTTCATGCAGTACAGAAATCAATTACAATCAGCATCTCTGGAATCCTTTTTGTTTTTTTTATTAGAATGTGGCAGCAGTGTATTAAAAACATTTTGTTACGTTTCTGAGTAGTTTACTGTGGTTCTGTTTCTGGAGAGCAGTGCTCTGAGGTGTTATACAAACTGTCATCTGTTTAATCTCTTACCAGATTACTGTTTCTACTGCTAACAGGACTACTGCTACAACTTGTTTTTCACTAATGGTACTAAAAGTTTGATACATAACACTTAAAGATTCATAGCTTCACTTTGCACACTTTAGAGTGGACATCACCATGTCTAATGGTTAATTTTTCCATGACTCGCCAGGACTCCATTTATACCCGCTTTTAAAATGCAATCTTGACGGAAAAGGCATCTGAAGACAGGCTGTGATTAAAAGCATAGTCAGAGTTTGATTTGATTGGCATTTAGATAAATATCAGAGCCAACGATTTATAAAAGTGTTTCATAATAATTCAGGGGACGTGTTTCCTTCAGCTTTTAAAGAAAGACCCCCCACTGGTGCTGTTCATCTTTGTTAGCAGCTGCTGCTGTAACTCATCCAGTGTCTGTGAGTGACTTCAGCATCACTGACCTGTCAGTTGAGTTGCTTCTTGCAGAGAAAAGTGCCATTTTATCGCGTTCACCTCTTAATTAATAAGCTGACACCTACTGCCTTTGTTTGGTCCAGTGTTCATCTGTTGTGTGTGTGTGTCGGGAATTACACACACACTACTACGGTTACATACCTATTCGTAACCGGTTTCATCCCAATTAATACAGTTTCCTACAAAATGCACTAAACAAATGAACCAATCCCTGTTTCCTGTATCTGATTTGTGGACTGACAGATTCATTATGGTGAGTCGCTGACGCCATCTCCCCACCTATATGTTTGAATAAGCGTACTTGAAAAGTCTCACGCTGTCACACGCCCAACCAATCACGGCACATCTGCCAGAAGGAATCACGTGAACAATATGGTGTAAGGCATCAGACAGCGAGGCTTTTTGTTGTGGTTACGCCTTTCGGACACCCGACAACGCAGATATCTGGGACGAAAACGCTGGCCAAAGTGAAGTTTTTTGAAAACGCCAGGTCTGCGTTGTCGTGTGGACGCTGTAACCGAAACTTTTTCTATCCGGTGGGCGCCTCCCTGTATCGAAAACCGCTGTGATGTTAGTATGTGTGACCCCTGTCTACATGTACACATAGAATGGACTGAGTTTAAACCGGCTAATTGCTGACGTACAACAGCTCCAGGTCGATAAACATGCTTGACAGTTGGATATTTGCTTGTTTCTTTCTTTCTTTTTGAGTCATAAAGTTTATATATTTATTTATTCATTCATTCATTCACGTTCCTCACCGACGCCAGTTCCGGGTCAGACTGGGTTGCGCTGCCTGCTGGTGGGAGAACTCTGTGATGGAGATCATCCTCCAGGAGGAACGCCGTGAATTTCCCCTCGTCCCGTTCCCATTCTCGGAGTTGTTCTACTTATAAACGTGTTGAACAACGCACTTATGAGACTACATGTGGACATGGCCTGATTCAGGTAGTGGTTCGATTTGTGCCGCGAGTTTTGTCAGCGATTTAAGGCGGATGTTTTCTAAAGCAGGGGAAATATTGCCAAAAAAAGAAATCACTTATGACCTGCCACAGTGGACAAAAATGTTGTTTTTAAATAAAAACCAATGATACGACCCAAGCACGATCACTGGCTCTACCTCAACGCAACAAACCCACAATCATTGTCCATACCCCAATCACCCTCCCCTGATCGTTTTCGTCATGTAAATGATCGTTTTCCATACTGTGTGTGTGTGTGTGTGTGTGTGTGTGTGTGTGTGTGTGTGTGTGTGTGTGTGTGTGTGTGTGTGTGTGTGTGTGCTGTATACATGGTGCAAGCATTTGAAGTTAAAACAAAAAATTTTATTTATGACACACATACATGCACGCGCGCACACACACACACACACTGTACTGCCATCACTAAAATATGCATGTTTTGCATATGTCCTTATTTTGCTAACATTTTTATTCACAGGCTTTCTGTAAAATGCCACGCACTTCAAAATCATGCCAACTGAGGCCCCGTCCACACGATGACGGATTTCTTTTGAAAACGCAACTTTTTAAAAATGCATCAAACGATTCGCGTCCACATGACAGCGTTTTCAAAAAAATCTCCGTCCACACGTAAACGCTCCGTGCGTTTTCGAAGACGGCTATAAGCATGCCAAACCATGTGGGGGCAGTATTGAGTCAAATTTTATCCAATAGGAATCCTCCGTGTTTTAATGTCACAACACACGGGCCTATAAATATGATGTCACAGAGTTTCTCGTCGCAGGCAAGACGTCAGCGTTTTTAAAAAGTTGCGGATACCCCGTCCACACGACAACGGAGACCCAGCGTTTTTTAAAAAATCCACCTCGGCCAGCGTTTTCAAAAAGTTGCGTTTTCGTTCCGGACATCTGCGTTGTCGTGTGGACGGAAGGCGCAAACGCAACAAAAAAGCTGCGTTTTCAAAAAATCCGTCATCGTGTGGACGGGGCCTCATTCTTTAGCATCCAGTACATGCCGTATGAGAACAAATGAAGCCTCGTGAAGCTTCGAACTGCAGTGAACCGATTGGGATGAAAGGCTTCAATGCTTCATGGTGCTTCATCTGCCCATCACTAACTAAACATGGACTCCCCGGTTAACATGTTTTTAGAGTCTCATAACTGTTCCAACAATTTTTATGTTTTTGAGCAGAGTCCAAACAGAAGGAATAACACAGAAAGCGTCAACAAATTCTCAGTGAAACTAGCTGGCTAGCACAAATAGTCTGTTCAGCTATGGTTTCCATTTGGAATGGGACAATAGATGTAGTATCCAACGTTAGCTCCTTTCTCAATCTCACATTAGTTAGCTTTCTTTCTCCAGTTAGCCTTCTAACATTCGTCCTACGGCTTCGCAATGCCCGCCCAGCGCAATCATGATTTGCCCAAAACAAATGCATTACGTCACCACGTTGATTTTTGACTGCTTTGGGTGCGCTTGGTTTATATACCAATACATTTGTTTTCATGTTTGGTACGAAGTCTGATATTATAGTTTTATCGTGGAACTTTCCACGGGTTCCCGCTAGTAAAGTTTAATACGGCAACTATAAATATATCAGGTGCAATTGTGTCACGTATTGTCATTTGAACTGGGTCAACAGGCCACACTGGTACTGTAGTCCCTGCCAGCCTCTACTTATCACTGTTAACACTCACTGCCATATAGATCTGGAAGTGTGGGAAACTGATAGTCAGTACACCATTAATGTAGTTTGTTTCTTTACAGTTGCGTAAACTACAAACACACACTCACAAAATTCAGCGTTGTTATATTGCAGCTATATGTTTCCCACCCTCTGCTTCCCGGCTTGATTTCCAGGACACATCTGGTTCTAATGAGAGGCGTGCGCGTGTGTGTGTGTGTGCGCGCGCGCGCGCAACTGCCATTACTATTCAGTCTTTCAGCCGGCATTGAAGTGGTGTTGAAGGTTTTACTGCCACCCTTTGCTTTACCAACAGCCTATGCTTTTAACTGTTGAATACTAGTGAATGTGTACTTGTCAGTGTGTGTCTGATAGTAGTTCTAAACCATTGCTTGTATTTTGTCTGCACGTATCTCAAGGCCTATTAATCTGTTATAACGGTGCTGATTTTCTGTCTTTAATGGAGATAACCAGTGAAGCGTTGATATGACTGGGATCTGTGGGAACAGATTTAGATGAAATGCTTCTCACCAGCTTTACTGAAGTCATTTGACGCACTGTGTGCCAAACCGAGACTGGCATGTGTATATTTATTCCAAAATTCCATGCTTTTGTGACTGGTCTTAGTATTTCTATTTAAAAAAAAATGAAACCTGTTTCCAGACACATTTTATAGCGGTGCTATCCCCAGGGAGGCAGAAACAATACTCCATAAAGCAAAATTAGTTTGTACTAAGAAAATAGATACAGTATATATAGTCTAAAATCATTGTCCATCAAGCAGTTGTTGGTTGTCTCTGATACAGAAACTGGTGCAGTCTTGTAAAGTTAACCTCAAAAGCTCCTTTTTTTCCACATGTACCAACAAACTGAAACATACGAACGTTTCGGCAGGTTTTAACAAGCTAGAGCAAACCCAGATTTTCTTGCCGAGTCAGTCTGTTCTTTGAAGTCGCTGCTGTTCTTGATCATGCAACTTAGCCTTCCCCTTTGCTCTGCTCCTTTCCTCAGGGTTTGCTTTTCCAGAATGGGCCTACAAGCCAGAGTCGAGCCCGGGCTCCCAGACAGATTCAGCTGTGGCACTTCATCCTAGAGCTGCTGAGGAAAGAAGAGTACCACGATGTCATTGCCTGGCAGGGAGACTATGGGGAATTTGTTCATCAAGGACCCAGACGAGGTGGCCCGCTTGTGGGGGGCGAGGAAGTGTAAACCACAGATGAATTATGACAAACTCAGCCGAGCACTAAGGTGAGGATCGAATGTGTGCTCATAGATAAATGAATGAAGGATGACACCCGCACATTTTCAAATGTGGTCAGACACTGAATCACCGACACTAATCTTGTCTTCCTTGTGACTGCATAAATGTTTTCAGATGCATGTAAATTATCATAGTTTTTTTTCCTCACAATGTTCCATGACTGTCTGTCTGCATTATTAAAGCGAAGTAGAACGTCATTTAGAAAGAGGCTGAGGAAGAGGAGGGGGGGAAAGTGATAAAAATGTTATCCTAATGTGTCTTATCACTGTTTCAGATCTGTTAACCTGAATGACTACAGCCCACGTATTTGGAGAAGACACTGTCTTACATTCACTTCATGTTCAAGCTTCTATTACTGGTCAAATAGCATTTCATAGATGCATCTTTATGCCCCCGCCAAAGGAAACTTAGAGTTAGTCCTGAATGTTGCGAGGTGTAGTGCATTGACAGAATTAACTGAGTGTGTTTGTAAATGTACATCTCATGTCTGTCACATTTCCCAAGTAGCACTGGCACCAATTTCCAGCTAAAAACACTTCATCGTAAAGTTGATGTTTGTTTCTCTTTCTAGCACGTATTTGGTTGCAGGCTGTGGTGTAAATGTAAGTCAAGGTAAAAACAGCTTCAACTGCGTAAGCCAAAAAAAACCCCAAACTGTTGGTTTATGTGAATGTATGTCTGCGTGGCGTGCTGCACTCAATGGTGACAGGAGAATTAGAAACACACACCTCCACCCTCAGCGGAGTGCATGTGGGATGAGTTTTATTTAGCTGCCAGTCTGTTCTCTCATCATCATCTACAGACACACACACACACACACACACACACACACACACACACACACACACACACACACACACACACACAGAGCTGCTCATCAGTGTTGCCTCCTGTGTTGGAGGTTGGTGTGGTTATAGTCTGCCATGGCCATGACTAGTTCCAGTGCCTCATCACGCACCCTAAGCACCTTGTTATATGTCAGCCCTCCTCCAGCCCATCTGTGTCCGCTTCCATGTTTTAGTCCCAATGTATCCTCATGACTATTTAAAGATGCCTGACCTTTTAAAATTGTTTGTATATGACGCTGATGGAACACAGTTATTTAGCAGTATTTGCTGTTTGCAAGTTATTTGATTTGGGAAAATACAGATATATGTCATTACACATGGAGAAAGCAATGCTTCAGAGAAAGCAACAAGACGCTTGTCTTGGATAATCAGACATTATCTAATGTTATTAATTCATCATTCTCAGTCATTTCATGTCAGAAAGTACCAGAATTACACGAGCATAGAATGATGTAATTAACCGTAGTTTAATTTTAAACTGGAAAAGTTTGGGACATGTTGAAGTAATACTGTTTCTGTTCATCTTGTTTTCATGCTGTTAATGAAATGAGTCTTCAGCTCATTCCTCATTCCACATTAAATTTGTCACGGCCACACAGAATAGACCACAAGCTTAGATAATTTACATGATGCTATTCTGGGCTTTTACAGTTAATGTGTCAGTGTTTAACATGAAAGAGCAGCTGGAGGAAACGTTGTTGTTCCTTTATCTTGGCGGGTTAAGCTTTCATGTGAGTGCAGCTGCCAGCAGAGAGATGTCCTCACCTGCATTTCATAGGTTTCCTGCACATTGTGCTGCAGCCATGTGTAGGACTGAGAGCTGCTCAGCTGAGCAGCGCTGGATTTATTCCTGACCTCTGTCTCTGCTACAGGTGAAGTCTGATTGATGCTCCTCTCTGCCTTTGAAGTGAGTGTACATTAGTGCACACGTGCGTTCACTCGTGCATATCCAGTAAATGTGCAAAAACCTGTTCTTGTGAGTTTGTATTCTCACATACACTCGTGTGTGAGAATACAATGTGTGTGTGTGTGTGTGTGTGTGTGTGTGTGTGTGTGTGTGTTGAGTACACAAAGGTTGAACTTTTACACTCCTAGTTTTATTTGAAGGAAGTTCAAAAAGGCCTTGAGCGAGTCTGGTCCCAGAATTTGAGCCCGATTGCCCCATATTGACACGATACTGTTAAGGTGTGTGTGTGCGTGTGTGTGTGTGTGTGTGTGTGTGTGTGTGTGTGTGTGTGTATGTGTGTATGTTTTCATTGCTTTCACATGTATATGCCTGGCCATTCCCAACTTGTTCAAAGTGTCATCAGTCTCTCCACATGTCTGTGAACATTATGTCCTCCCACCTTTTCCTACACATAGAGGCCTGATAACGCCTGCTAGTGAACTCTCGTGTTTACCTCCTGCATCAACACTGCATCGTGTATTTTGAGCTAAATTATTTAGTTGTTATTTGTTCTTTAATACACTGTTTTGCGTACATATCTGTTCACCATGTGCATGTTAATTTCCACCAGTGCAATCTTAACTCGCAGTGAATGTCTGCACACATTAGTGGATCCGCCAAATGCTTCAGTTTTCATACTCTGAAACTTTCCATCTATTGCAGGAGCAACTCTATTCTCCTGCAGGAATTAATGTTGTTTTAAAGCCTGTGGTCTCAAGCGATAACTGAAATACAAACATAATATACCCAAATACTGAACAGTAGCAGAAATTTCAAGAATTAGCCCGTCAGATTTTTAAATACTTCATCATAGGAAGATTTCAGAACAAAATTCTAAAGACTTGGAATACTATTCCATTCTGATATTGTATGTTTGCTCACCTTAAATCATAAATTGGAGAAACCTTTTATCCATTGCAAGCACTTACTCATAGGTTATTGAGAGTGTGTGTCTCTATTATATGTGATTGTGCAGGTGTGTGTGTAGTCCTCCTTCACATGTGACCCAGGGGCTCCTGGGTCACATAACTGGTCTCTATAGCTCTGCTCTGTCTGCACCGACCCACATCCCACTGAAGCTGCGATGCAGCTTTGCATGACCTCTGTGTCAGGACTCTGATATTTGTTTTACAGATTTTAGCAATAGTGGTACACAAAATATAACATATTGGGGCCAGAGTTAAGTCTTAATTTTCTAGCTCTGTGTAAATGAAAATGAGGCCCAACAGGAAGGATGCTGTGTTGGACAAATGAATCTTTTAAAACACTTCCATTTGGGTAAGTGTTGAGCTCTGCTTGATTAAACCTTACAGACAGTGACGTGTTTTTAATGCGATACTGAAGCTCTTCTGTGTTTTAGGCTCAGTTTTTGTCATCAGACTGAAGGTCTGAATGGAACCGCATTGTATAGAATTGTTAATGGAAGAAATATGAAAGTCATTTTGCACTGAGGCTAGCGATGAGTCACATGGAGCCATTTTAAAAGAGCTGTCAGCAGCTCACCATTCAGTCGTCGTCTCTGTGGGATGACAATAACTAATGCTCTCTTGTTAATAGAGCCACCTGTGGAAGATTAAATCGGTGCTGTCTCACTTCCTTATGTAATGTGAGAATCTGAATCCAGTCATGTGTTCACATTATATGCACCTGATTTTATTATGTGCCGATGTAGAACAAGATAGACATTTATGCTGCAGTTTTGGATGATTCTTTTTTGTTTTTTTGTTTGTTTGTTTTTTGAAAATGCTCGTGTCTCATTCAATATTCTGGAACTGACTAGCAAACCCCATGAGTAACAGATCTCAGTGAGTTTAATAATTCAGTAATTAGAGTCAGATCATTGGTATTAACTTCACATTCAGGATTCCGAAATATTTTTGATTCTGTCATAAGAGACTTGCTGTTATTTCGCTGTGTTGTGTGCCAAATCAACTGTCTGTGTGTCATTATAAATCTGTTATGGGGTTGTGTGCACATGTGAAGCCATTACTTCTAGCCGACTCAACTTGACTTGGATCTTTTATTTTCCTCTATAATGTATCCCTTCTGATATGGGATCAGAAGGGATCTATAGATCTCTGTGCAGCAGATGCCTCAGGGTTGATGGGTTTTTGATCTATTCACATTTCACAAATCACCAGACAGAATTCAATGAACTTTCACACAGGCTTCCTAGGGCCTAAAGGTGTGCATCTCGTTGCTGTTGTTGTCACATTGTACCATAATGGATGTTGATGTCTATCCACATCAGCAGTGGTGGCGTTGTTCCAGTAATGGGGCCATCTGTGACACAGATTTTATAGCATTAGTGTTTTTGTTTTTTATTAAGTACTTAAGTGCATGTTGGTATACTGGACTACAGGACTTTGTGTAGTAATGTTCAGCTCCCACCTCTGATGATGAGGTACGAGTTATTCACCAATTACTTCATCTTTAAAATTTCTACCGATTTGTTTTAGACAGTATTAGTCAGATAGGTGCTCATCAATTTGAGCGATAATGTTCCTTTACCAACATAAAAGTCTTAAATGGGGCTTGTGATCTTTTTCCTCCTTTTCTCACTGCTATGAAGAACTCTTCAGTTCTAACTTTGCAGATCTGAGTGGCTGTTGATTGTATAGTTCAGTCCAAAAGGTCCAAGTATTCAGCTGGAAAAAGTTTGATTTTTGTACGTTTCTTTTCTTATTTTCCACCCAGAAAAACCAAGATATGACAATCAGATTTACTTCAAGTTGCTGGTGGAATAACTGTCCATTTCTCTGTTTAGATACTACTACAACAAGAGGATCCTTCATAAGACCAAAGGGAAGAGGTTCACCTACAAGTTCAACTTCAACAAGCTCGTGCTGGTCAACTACCCCTTCATCGACATGGGCTCCGGTACGCACATACACTGCTTATTATGTAGTTATACTGCAAATCCATAAATGTGAGGTGGTGAGTAGCACCAGATGAAGAGCAGACATCCCATTATCATAAATAACAGCGCATTAAACACATAACCAGGGCTTTTACGTTTTAAAATGATGCAATTGCAGTAATTGAATGACATCCATTAAAGTGGATGTGCAGTTATTCTCCCTGAAGAGAGTGGAATCACACTTAACTTGAAGCATCTGTTCAAGGAGTGGAAGCTGGGACACAAACAGGGTTTGACCTTCAGGTGTCTGTGAATATGTTTTCACTTTCTGTCTATGCAGTTTGTCTGCTGAGAACTGGAAACTAAAGCTAAAAGAGATCTGAGGGTCTTTCATGTAAAATCTTAATGTAATGCGACACATATTTAAAGCCTTTTCCTGTCCATTACCATCCCAGCAAAGGTGCAGATCGCAGAAAACAAAATTTGAACGTGGTGTGTCTTTGCATCTGTGTGTTAATTTGATGTGTGTGTGACATCAGTGTGCCACGTCCCACTCAGTTCCGCTCCTCTGTGCTCTGAAGTCGTCTATCGTTTTGGTCCCGGCCACCCACTGTAAACACAGCCCATATGGAGCGTTGGATACTGGGTGACATAAGTGCAGCACGAAACTTTAATTATAGCCTCCATGTGATGTGGCCCACACACTGACATGTTGTGATATAATGGTTTAAAACCATGGTTAGCACACACACACATGCCCACATCAATCTGGATTGATCTGCAAGCACAGACGCTCACAAACATACACACTAGATAAACACTGCCAGTTTTCTCTCCCCGTCGCCTGTGACACACATGGCTGTGAGGTGTGTGTGTGTGTGTGTGTGTGTGTGTGTGTGTGTGTGTGTGTGTGTGTGTGTGTTTAAACCAAGAGTCGCACACACTCGGTGGTACTGGAAAAAAACGGAGGGACCAACCCATGTTTGTGATGGCAGTAAGAGCGACTTTTCCAGTATTTAATTCTGGCACGTGCATGGATGCCAAGAACGTATTGCAATGCCAAAGTCTCCGTGGAAGGAAGGAGAGAGGGGAGGGCTTACAAGTGCAGAGCGTTCGTGGATTTTGTTTTCTGTCTGTTCGCCCGTGACCCCCTGGGTGAAATAGTTCAAATCATGAGAGACATGTGACCTACTACTTTTATTACTTCTGTTTTTTTGTTTTGTTTTTTTTTTCTAATTTTTTTATTTTACAAACATGCGTATAATTTTTCGATCATTGATGTAATTTAGCTTTCCGAGGCTCCCATTTGGCAGTATGCGCTTAGACTTTAACCTCGATTGCAGTGATATATTTTTGCATGCTTAAAAACTGCTCCAATTGTGGGTGTGACGTGTTTTGACCATGCTGTATGTATAAACTAAGCTCATCGCTTGCTCCAGGTTGTATTTTTTTAATTATTAAAATCCATTATTTGTTCATGTGATGTACTGTCTGGTGATGGATGGACTGTCAACACTGGCTGCTGTTTTCAACAATCACATTAGTAAGATCCCGGCGATGACGGGTCTTAAATGTCTTCAGAGAATTGTCCAGCCCTGGTTCCCAATAATAAGAAATGGAATTCTCTCGAAAGTCCTCTAAACACAGGACTAAAAGACTTATCTTATTCATTTATATCCTACAGATCAGAGAAAATAATCTCTTTACTGTTCTAAAGCAAAATGTCTGTCACTTCTCTTATTGCTCACAGGTCGGGGTGTCCCTCAGAGCGCCCCCCCAGTGACAAGTGGAGGAACTCATTTCCGCTTTCCACCCACCACCCCTTCAGAAGTCCTCTCGTCCAGCGAGGAGCTGCGCAGTCCAGGCATGTTCAGCAGCGTGGCTCGCCGCATGGCGCGGGGGTCCGTCAGCGACTGCAGCGACGGCACCTCCACCAACTCGGAGCTGGAGGAGGCCGTGGGGGTTGACGAGCGAGGAGGGGGAGCCGAGAGGGCCTTCAGGGGACTGCTTCCTCCCCGCCTGCCTCACGATTCTCTCTTCAGGGTCTACGGCGGAGCCGCTAACCAAGCAGGCCTCGCTAGACCCGCCCCCAGGGTGCACCCCGAGTCTCTGTCGCCTTTTCCCGTCTCCCCCCTGGCCGGCCCCGGAGGCCTCCTGGCCCCGACTCTGTCCCCAGCACTGTCCATGACCCCCACCCCCCACCTTTCCTACACTCCCTCCCCCTCTCTTTCCTCTCCGATGATGGGCTCCCACTTCTCTTTCAACCCGGAAGACATGAAACACTACCTGCAGGCCCACACTCAGTCTGTCTACAACTACCACCTCAGCCCTCGTGCCTTCCTCCACTATCCCAACATCGTCATCCCACAGCCACACCGGCCCACCCTGGAGAAGCCAGCAGCCCATCACCTCCACGGTCCACCCCTGCCACTGTCTCACACGCTCAGCCAGCAGCCAGGAGGAGGGGAGGACCAGCAGCACCCCTCGCCGTTTAAGTTCAAGCTGCAGCCGCCTCCGCTGGGGCGCAAGCAGAGGGAAGCAGGGAGCTCATTGGCTGCTTCAACCTCCTTCAGCCAGTCATCCTCATTCACAGGGTCTGGACCAGCAACCAATGCAGGGCCCCCGAAGATAAAGGTGAGACACACACGCACACGCACGCGCATTAT
This sequence comes from Antennarius maculatus, assembly GCA_013358685.1. NCBI lineage: Eukaryota > Metazoa > Chordata > Actinopteri > Lophiiformes > Antennariidae > Antennarius > Antennarius maculatus. The sequence continues at coordinate 4,171,190 of CM023622.1, read as the reverse complement.
GTTCCTCGAAACATAATACCTCCAAAGTTATAAATGAAATGTATTCCCCCCCCCCCCCCCCTCAGGTGGAGCCTATATCAGACATCGAGTCAGAAGAAGAGGTGGAAGTGACTGATATCAGTGATGAAGATGACCTCAGTCACAACGGTGGAAACGATGAGGGTGGCATCTTCACTCAGGGAGCTGATCGCCATCCTCATGAGCTGAACAACCACCACCGAGCTAATGGAAACGAGAGCAGCCTGCCCGGCCCTCCTCACAGTAGCCCCGACGACGATCCCGATGATGATGAAGAGGTCTTCAAGACTCCCGCCACACCTCCTGTTGGCAGCAGCAATCTGTCCTTCCCTCTGCTGAACCTGAAGGGCGATCCGGGCCAGGCGGCCCCCATCAGCCCCGGGGGCACTCGCTGCATCCCGCTTAAACTCCGCTTCAAGCGCCGCTGGAGTGAAGACCAGAAGATGGAGGCAGATGGAGAGAGGGATGAGGCAGAGGATAAGAAAGTGAAGGCTGAAAGAGAGGAAGAGGTGGAGGGGAATGTGGGGGAGGCAGCTAGGAAAGTGGGGGAGGTGGAGAATGGGGGAGGAAGCGGAGGAGGAGGAGATGTTAGTTTGGGGTTGATGCTACCACCACCTCCAACCCAGCGCAGAGCAAGCTCTGAGCTGCAGAGGGCTACAGCTCAACTGTCTCTGGAAAACACAGGCTGCTGAGCCATACACACACACACTCTACACACATACACACACACACACACACACACACACACACACACACACGGATCTTTAGCTAGAAAACAACAAACTTACTAGTTTCATGTGGCCTATAATGTCATGTGGTTTCCTCCTGATGGTGGTAAACAGAGCAGGATTGGACTGTGACTGAAGACAGATGAAACACATATTGTTCTTTTTCGCTATCTGAGAACAGACGTGTTATATTTTAGAAGATGCATGTTAAGCTGACCACGCAGCGCCTTAAGCTTCTTTCATCATTCAGCATAAATCTGAATGGTTTCTCTCCACATGTTCAGCAATACTGAACCAGGGGAATGTGTTTACCTCTCAGGTGGTCTCACTGTTTCTGTCTCAGCAGGCAGCCACTCGACATTATAACCTATGATAACCCAAAAAACAACAATGTGACTGAGCAGCGCTGCTGCAAGGCAACACACTCGTACCCCCGCTACCCAATCCAACATGAGCTCAGCAGGCAGAGCGTTCCTGCTGTGACATTAACAAATTGAAATAAGATCCCATCTACTTTATATACCTTTTAATGAATTGCACATTACCATTTCAGTGCTCCCTCACCCTTGTGATGCCAGTCAGGTCACAGCTGTGCGAGGGGGGCACTTTACACCACATGTTTAATGAATTAGTCCATTTGTTCACATGAAACGGTGAATACCGTTCACTTTAAAGAGGAACTGTGACATTCTGAACTGTACAGCGGTCTTCATGACAGACAGATCCTAACGCTACTAAAACATCTTACGCAGCCCTAATAGAGATTACAGAAGTGCCTCCATCACCAAGTGGTCGTTTACATGATGGAGGGCAGTGAGCAAAGAAAAAAAAAGATGCTCCAACGGATTGTAGACACTGAAGAGGGGATATTGTTTGGAGAAGTGATTAGAAAGAATTCTCCAATCATCAATGCTGGGCTGAGAGGCCTCCTCATCCTCTGCTCATTCACTACAATGTATAAAGAAAGGGAGCGACGGTCAAACTGAAACCTGGTGGGAACTGAGATTCTTTGGCCTATCACACAGCGTCATTTGACGTTTGCTGGTCAGTGGAGAGACGTGGTACAAAACAAGGACCTGGGCTTCAGAGGAAAAGGCTGGATCTTCTTTCTCTCCGTTTCTGTTCCTTTGTTGAGAAAATGAAGAAGCCGCCACCAGCAAGACTGTAGTAGTGGGCACACTTGTTTGTGAATGTGTGTGGACCCCAAGTTGATGTAAAAAAAAAAAAGAACAACAAAAAAAAAAACATCAGGCCTTGACAATACCGAGTGTCTCAGCTTTTCATGCACCCGCTGGACTTCGCACAATCTTGAGAGTTGGTGATGTCCTTCAAAAAGTGTTTTCTCCCTCAAACATCCAGATCAACTTCTCTCTTCTGCATTCCACCTGTTTGGTTTTTTTTTTAATTTCTTTGAAAGACTGTTCCAAAAAAAGAAAAAGATGCTCCTGAGGACACTGACAGTATTTGAGGGCATTTGCAGAGATAGAGGACTTTGTGTACTGGAGATAATAAGTGAATCTGTTGATACGATGTTTTGAGAATCAAACTGATATGGCTGGGCGAGAACGAGAGCCATGCGATGAATGTGGAGCATCAAGGTAAACTCAGGCAAACCTTCACTGAGATGTAGAGATGTCGAGAAACAACTTATTTTTGTGACTTTTGATCGATAGTTTTAAAAATGGAATTCTGCCCAAACAAAAGAACAAACTAAAGATTGTGCCTTTTTGAGCCAACCTGAGTTTTTATCAAGCACCCCCAGTAAAATGTTTTATCCCAGTAACACTACCACCATGCCTTCTGCTTTTTGTAAAGGAAAGATACAATGAAGTAAATCTACACATATATATTTTATTCAAATATATATTGAATTCAAATGTTATATTTCAATATGATCATTTGATATAAATCAGCAAAGTCCTACTATTTTTATTGGTAAAGATATGTATATATTCTAATGGGCATATTATCAGTATAATTCAGCCGTTGCCTTCCCAACCTTTGCCTTCTCCTGACCGTTGAGCTGCAGCAATGAAGACCAATGGTGTCAGAGTTTTATATTTATATTCTAAAAAAATAGAAAATGCAGTTACTGTGTGTTCAGGGGATGGTGGGTGCGACAGGACAGAGATAAATGACTCGGCACAAACCTTCAACCAGACCAGGGTCAAAGCATATTTACTGTATTAGCGAGCGTGTTTGTTTTAACATCCCTTCAGCGGCAGCCGGGCGGGGTTTACCACCTCAAGACAGAGTGGAGCTCAGTCACGTATTGACCGTGTTACCTTGTCCCACATGGTGAACCCTGTGCCTCTTCACGACAGCGTCACACGTTCACAGGAGCGCTGGTCACATGGGTCACACAGGTCACATGGGTACGCAGCTGGAGTTCAGCTCTAATCCAATAGAGCTGCAGCTGCTGATATGACTGGACTTTGGTTAGATCGTGGACTGACCGGGGACTCAGGCGGCTTTGTGTGAACTTTGTGTATAGGCTGGTTTAAACCAGTTAAACGCACGCGCACACACACACACACACACCACCCTGGCTGAAGTGAGGCTTTAAAGGGAAGCATGACATCACATGTGACATCAGAGGCCCCCACAGCCTTTAGAGTGGATGGCAAACCAAAGAAACTACACACACACACACACACAAGGAATGACATCACACAGCCCTGGAGCGGATTGGGGAGAGAGGGACTTCCCACCATCTGACTCGCTCATTCTGCTTGCTGTATGGATGCAGATTGTGTGGTTTCTATGGTTATGCCATCCCTCTCACACACACGACTCCTCAACCCAGTTTTAAAAGGCTTGGTAGATGAATTTCCTTCTTGAGTTTGTCCGACTAGTGCTGGTTAATGTGTGTTATAAACACAGTCATCACAAAATGGTGGTTTTACGTCACACAGGACAGAAAAAGAATGTTTCATCCATCCCTCTAATTGGCTCATCATTATCTGCATTCCTCCATTTTAAAAGGGTCAAGCATTCTTGTCGTTTTGCTGTCAGTACAAACGTTCACATGTTGGGAAAGTTTAAGGCCAGATGTAGCGAGTTTCCAGACGCCCAGTGAAGAACGATCAGGCTGTACCTGAATGTCTGTGCTGCCTTACCCGTCATGGCCTCCACAACACAACACAATAACTGTTCTCTCCCACTGGTTTTATATTCCCACCCACATTTTCATCTTATAAGTTTTTTCCTGTATTTTATGTTGTTTTTTTTTTTACATATTACTGTTACTCTTGTAATTATATTAACTTGATTGTTTTGTACCCTCTAGCCATGGTTCATTCTGCCCTGTATGAATTCCGGAGTTTGTGTTTTGTTCCAATTTGCACTCTGTTTTTTTTTCCATGAACTTTAACTAGTTGGCTTCAGTTCAGCCCCTTTTTTTCTAGTCAGGCTCATTTTATAGCCATGTTGTTACCGTGGACAAGACAAGGGTCACATAATCCCCATATTATATACAGCAGGGGACACAACAGTTGTCATTATTTTTGATGTGTGTGTATATATATATTTTTCCATTTTGGAGGATTGCGTAAGAAAAAAGCTTTGTACCGTTTAACCATTGTATAATTTGTAATGGCTCTCCCTGTCCTCTGGCTGCCTCTCCTCTGGACAGTGAGCTGTCTCTATGAAGGAAGGACAGATGTGTTTTTATCATAGACAAACCACCTGTGCTTCTGTTTCTCTATCTTCATCTTCATTTGTAATTAAACAATAATCAGGGTTCATTAAAAAAAGGTTTAAAAAAGATGGCTTGTCACTTTTGTCATTTATTGACCATTTGTTCCTCCCATAGTCGTTTCGAAATATATAACAATGTCTCTGGTGTGTCTGTGCTTTAAGAGATTTTAGTTTGTTACACAAAATATAAAATTATAAAATAGTCTATAAAATTATGAGTTGTTTTTGTGTATTTCGAAAGTAAAAATACCAAATACTCCCTTTTCCTAGATTTTCAACTGAGAATTTGCAATGTTTCTATTGCTTTTGATGAACTACAGTATTTTCCGGACTATAAGGTGCACTGGATTTCAATGAATGACCTATTTTAAACCCTTTCATATATAAGGTTCACTGGATTATAAGGTGCATCTGATTGTAAGGTGCACCTACAATGGATGGCATATTCTAAAACTTTCCACAAATATGGCACATTGGATTCTAAGGCACACTGTCAGTTTTTGAGAAAAAGGCTTTCAGGTGCAGCTTATTGTGTGGAAAATACTGCTAATATTTTTGTTTTGCAGTTCAAACAGTTATCTCTAAAACACGAGACTGACCCCAATTCATGAAAGCAGGATTAACAAACCCTGAGGTAAACCTGTGGTTCTGGTTTGACTTACCCTAAACTTGGAAAACTAGGGATTTCAATTCCACAAACTCTTTTCAGGGTTAGTTTTGTTTAGACCCGCAGTTTAACAACAACAACTCTTAAAACAAAAAGCCACCCTCAATGGAGCCCCGATTTGACAATTCACCATGACGACAGACGAGAATAATAGACTTGAATAGTCAATTAATTTTATTTAAGTGCAATCCAGTGGGGGAGAAGCGCACATATCAGCAGCTGAGAACAAAGTATAAAACAGTTATGCATTGTATATGTCTTCTTCTTCTTTTCCTTTCGGCTTTTCCCTTCAGGGGTCGCCACAGCGAATCAATTGCCTCCTATTGCCTCTCACCCTGTATTCTGCATCCTCTTCTCTCACACCAACTACCTTCATGTCCTCTTTCAGTACATCCATAAACCTCCTCTTTGGTCTTCTTCTAGGCCTCCTGCCTGGCAGCTCAAAACTCAGCATCCTTCTACCAATATATTCACTGTCTCTCCTCTGGACATGTCAAAACCATCTCAGTCTGGCCTCTCTGACTTTATCTCCAAAACCTCTAACATGTGCTGTCCCTCTGATGTACTCATTCCTGATCCTATCCTTCCTGGTCACTCCCAGAGAGAACCTCAGCATCTTCATCTCTGCTACCTCCAGCTCTGTCTCCTGTCTTTTCCTCAGTGACACTGTCTCTAGACCAAACATCGCTGGTCTCACCACAGTTTTGTACACCTTTCCTTTCATTTTAGCTGAAACTTCTATCACACATCACACCTGAGACTTTTCTCCCACCGTTCCATCCTGCCTGTAAACGCTTCTTCACCTCTTTTCCAGACTCTCCATTGCTCTGGACTGTTGACCCTAAGTACTTAAAATCCTCCACCTTCTGGATCTCTTCTCCCTGTAACCTCACTCTTCCACTTGGGTCCCTCTCATTCACACACATGTACTCTGTCTTACTGCAGCTAACCTTCATTCCTCTCCTTTCCAGGACAAACCTCCACCTCTCTAGCTTCTCCTCCACCTGTTCCCTGCTCTCACTGCAGATCACAATGTCATCTGCAAACATCATAGTCCATGGCGATTCCTGTCTAACCTGGTCTGTCAGCCTGTCCATCACCATAGCGAACAAGAAGGGGCTCAGAGCTGATCCCTGATGCAGTCCCACCTCCACCTTGAACTCCTCTGTCACACCTACAGCACACGTCACCACTGTCTTGCAGTCCTCATACATGTTCTGCACTGCTCTAACATACTTCTCTGCCACTCCAGACTTCCTCATACAATACCACAGTTCCTCTCTGGGCACCCTGTCATAAGCTTTATCCATATCTACAAAAACACAGTGCAGCTCCATTTGGCCTTCTCTGTACTTCTCTATCAACATCCTCAAAGCAAATACTGCATCTGTAGTACTCTTATTTGGCATGAAACCATACTGCCGCTCACAAATGCTCACTTCTGCCCTTAGTCTAGCTTCCACTACTCTTTCCCATAACTTCATTGTATGGCTCATCAGCTTTATTCCTCTGTAGTTGCCACAACTCTGCACGTCTCCCTTGTTCTTAAAAATGGGCACTAGTACACTTCTATTCCTCAGGCATCTTCTCACTATTTAAGATCCTGTTGAACAACCCAGTCAGAAACTCTACTGCCACCTCTCCTAGACACTTCCAAACCTCTACAGGTATATCATCAAGACCGACTGCCTTTCCACTCTTCATCCTCTTCAATGTCCTCCTCACTTCATCCTGACTAATCTTTGCTACATCCTGGTCTACAACAGTCACCTCTTCTAGTCTTTGTTCTCTCTTATTTTCCATGTTCATTATCTCTTCAAAGTACTCTTTTCATCTTCCCATCACACTACTGGCACCTGTAAATAATCTTCCGTCCCTATCCTTAATCACCCTAACCTGTTGCACATCCTTCACATCTCTGTCTCTCTGTCTTGCCAACCGGTATAGATCAGTCTCTCCCTCCTTACTGTCCAACCTAGCATACGAGTCATCATAAGCTTCTTGTTTGGCCTTTGCTACCTCTACCTTCACCTTACTCTCCATCTCCCTGTACTCCTGTCTACTCTCCTCAGTCCTCTCAGTGTCCCACTTCTTCTTAGCTAACCTCTTTCTCTGTATGCACTCCTGTACCTCCTCATTCCACCACCAAGTCTCCTTATCTACTTTCCTTCCAGATGACACACCAAGTACTCTCCTACCTGTCTCCCTGATCACATTGGCTGTAGTTTTCCAGTCATCTAGAAGCACCTCCTCTGCCCTCTTCATCTTTCTCACCACCAGAGTCATCCTGCACACCACCATCCTATGCTGTTTGGCTACACTCTCGCCTACCACTACTTAGAGTCACTGATCTTCTTCAGGTTACACCGTCTACACAAGATGTAGTCTACCTGTGTGCTCCTACCACCACTCTTATAGGTCACCCTATGTTCCTGCCTCTTCTGGAAGAAAGTATTCACTATAGCCATTTCCATCCTTTTTGCAAAGTCAATTACCATCTGTCCTTCTGCGTTCCTCTCTTGAATACCAAACCTGCCCATCACCTCCTCATTACCTCTGTTACCTGCACCAACATGTCCATTGAAGTCTGCACCAATGACTACTCTCACATCTAGGTATGCTCTGCATCACTTCATCAAAGTCCAGCCAGAATTTCCCCTTCTCCTCCAGCTCACATCCTACCTGTGGAGCATACCCACTAACAACATTGACAATCACACCTTCTATTTCTGGATTCAGACTCATCACTCTATCCGACACTCTTTTTACCTCCAGGACATTCCTAACAAACTCCTCCTTCAAGACACTCCTACTCCATTTCTCTTCCCATCTACACCATGATAGAACAACTTGAACCCTGCTCCTAAACTTCTAGCCTTGCTACCTTTCCACCTGGTCTCCTGGACACACAGTATGTCTACCTTCCTTCTCTGCATCATGTCAATCAACTTTACCTTTTCCTGTCATAGTTCCAACATTCAACGTCCCTACTCTCAGTCCTATACTCTTGGCGCTCCTCTTCTCTCTCTTCGTGCGAACACACTTTCCTCCTCTCCTTCTTCGACCAACAGTAGTCCAATTTCCACCGGCGCCCTGTAGGTCAACAGCGCCGATGGCGGTCAATTTTAAACCGGGCCTCAACCGATCCGGTATGGAAGTCATAGGTTTGATTCACATCAAACCTATGACTTGTGTCCTCTTGTGGCTACATTTGTCCTCTTGTGGCTACATATGTAATGGTAAGAATATTCCTACCATTGCATATACCTATATTATCTAAGAACCGAAATCAAGAGCTGGCATGTAGCTCCTTTGCATTGTTTCCTTGATAATAGCCAAAACTGCTATAGTTTTTACATCAATATCTGTGGCATTCTACTGCTTATAATTGCTTTAAAGAATTCCAGATTTTATTTTCTGTCTGTTTTAGTCACATGATACACACAGGAGTTACTAATCAATAAAACGAAAAATTAATAAGAAATTGAAAACAAAGCTTGTCTAATATTTTATGTTACTGACTGATCTCTACCCATTTCTTAACATTCTGGTGCAATACAATGTGACCTTTAGTATCCACTTAAGTATTAACACCTCATCCTTTTTTAACAGAGCATGGCTGGACAGAAGCAGAAGGGTCCCGACTGCACAGATTATCACAGTGAAATAGTTGCTCAGTAAACACTAGCGGTTCATTCTGTGGAATTCATATGCAACTGTATGTTTTAATGTCCTCCTCATGTATTCCCAGCTATCTGTTAAAGACGTTTGTAGAATTCACTTTCTAAAATAGAAATGGTTTACTCGAACCTCCCGACTAGGAGGGCAGATCTGGACATAGAAATACTGGAGCACAACTTAGAGGTGAGTTATGGTCACAGGTGAATCATATTTACTATTAGAATGTTAACTATTGTAACGATACAAAAACTGTGTATTTGTAAGAAATAAAGATGACCAAAGAAAATGTGTATTGTTTGTTTCTATAGCCCGCTGTGGTGATGACAATGACTCTGAGATGATTCTGGCAGATGGTGTCTGTCACTGCTCTGCTGTCCTGGATGGCGCGAATCATCCTGAGGTGTCGTAGGCACTGGAAACAGGCTTTCAACAGGCCTATGGTCATCTCTACCCAAACTCTCGTTCTGCAGTGAACCCAGTGGAAGTTCTTTTGAGTGTCTGGGTCAGAATAAAGGGTCAGCAGCCTTGGTTGGCATGGATAACCCCTGTCCCCCCAAAAAACACCATCAAACTCTCCTGTAATGTATAGTGGATTCAGTAGAGTGGATTAAACGATGAAGACAAGTGATTTATTGTGTAAATATTTAGGTTACCGACCACATTACAGTCTGCTGCTAAGGTAACAGGATTGCTCCTCTGACTCAGGGTTAAGTTACCTCCTTTTGTGAAACCGAAAACCCTGGTTTCCCCTTATTTCAGGGTTATCTTACCCAGGTTTTCCACTAACCCTTTTTTGTGAAATGGGCCCACTAGACTTGTGATTTTTATTTATTTATTTATTTTTAACATTGGAAAAGTAATAAAACTATTTATAATGCAGCCTTAATCTTTCTAGAGGGTTTTGGTATTTCAATATTTGTTGTACTAGTGGGAGGGAAAAAAACAAATTAGCCAACCTGTAGTACTCTTGGTTTTCTGATCCTTCTTGTTGGTAGTTTTTTTATTTCAACAAATTGCAGACCTAGTTCTGAACACTTCATGACTCAAGTCGTGTCGACAAGAAGTTGAGTGTTTTGTATTTGTAGAAGTCCTGGCACATTTTATTTTCTTGAGGGTTAAGTGTTTTTGTTTTGATTTTAATGTCCTCCCTCCTTCGAAAATAGCTCCTGCAAAAAAAAAAAAACAACCTTAATAGAAGAGAATGGTTTATGGCGCTGTCAATACTAAGAAGTGATGTTTGTCACCCAGTGGGAGACAGACCTTGTTTCTTTTCAAGTGCAGAAAAATGTTTGGAGGACATCTTTTGGCCTTTGTCAAAAGTACAACTTTTCTGTCTTTAGTTGTCTTCATAGCTTGTTCGGTTAAACAGTCACACAACTGTAATTAAAATTTAAATGTTACTGATAGAAGTGGACTTGAAGGCATGATGATGTTGATGAATAGCTTTTAGTGTACATCCAACTAGTGGCCATCTATGACACCTTAGAAGAGCCTCAGTTTATGCTCACGATGGTTATTGTTAGAGTACATTCATTTTAAGCAGACTGGAAATAAAATGGGTTGATTAAACCATGTATATTATTAACGTATTATCAAAAAAACCTCAAACATTTTCCAGTTACTTTTTGGAAGGAGTATTTGAATCCTATCACCCCTCATCTATCCATTGGCTGGGGTCCTGCTGCCTTTCTTCCTCCGTGCCATCATAAAGTCATCCATGCAGCTGTAATTGTGCCTTGTTTAACCAACTACATGATGGGGAACATGTATTGAAGACAACAACCCAGTAGTCAGAAAATGCACTGAATCAAATCTTCAACGATTCACCATGACGACGGACGAGACGCTCACTGCAGCACTTAACAGCAGTATTTTCCGCACTGTACGGCGCACCTAAAAGCCTTTAATTTTCTCAAAAACCGACAGTGCACCTTATCATCCAGTGGTCCTTATTTGTGAAAAACGTTTTGAAATAGGCCATTCATTGAAGGTGCACATTATTATCAGATGCACCTTATAATCCAGTGCGCCTTTTATATGAAAAAGGTTCAAAATAGGCCATTCATTGAAGGTGAGCCTTATAGCCCAGTGCACCTTATAATGCAGAAAATACTGTACAGATTTAAATTTATTCATATAAAGACTTTGAGGACATTTTCAGAAGAAAGAGCAACAGCGTCGTAGCTGCAAACAAGAGGTGACGTGGGAGGAAACTGATGCTCAAGTCAATGCGTAAGTTTAAACGCAGTCCGTTGCAATCACAGTAAAATTACGTGGGTAAACTGCTTAATTAATAATTTATTTCATGTAGGTGCAATCCAGCGGGGGAGAAGCACACATGTCAGCAGCTGAGAATGAAGTATAAAAACATTGTTTACACAGATCAGACTTCTGCATCAGTCATTAGGGATCCTCCTTATCCTCATTATGTTTGATATTGTACAGTAAATATAGTGGACGTTTGACTTTTCAGTTGTTTTATCGCAAACATAATGCTCTTGTCACGCATAAATGTGCTCTCATCTATATCAAGTTCTGTTAAATAAGGAAGTCTATATAAACGTTTTTATGTTATGTAAATAAAACCGTAAATCGGCTTACACAGGTTACAAAAACAGTTGAGAAGAATATTCATACCATTGCGTATACCTGTATTATACAAGAACTGAAAGAGCTGACATGCAGCTCGTTTGCAGGGTTTCCTTGATACAGTAATAGCCAAAGCTGCTGTAGTTCTTACATCAATGGCTGTGGCATTGTACTGCTTATAACTGCTTTAAAGCATTCCTGGTTTTATTTCCAGTCTGTTTTAGTCACATGGCACACACAGGAGTTATTACAGTTTTGTTTCGGTTGCTAACAAGCGTTTGTCCAAACAGCAGTCACATTTTCAAAACTCTAAACACCATTAGCACAGCATCGGTCTTTTGTGGCCATACCATTCACACATTTCATGTTGCTTTCACACAATATGCAGTCAGTGAAAATATTACAACTTTCCTTTTCTTAACAGACAAGCTATACCTCCCAACAAAATTATGCATTGTTTTTTTATTACTTACAAATGTTAACACACAACATCCCACAATAGCAAAACCAATATTCCAAACCTTAGATACAGTATAAAAACCTCTGCTTCTGCAATGATATCAGTTCAAAAACAATATATCGCAGCTGATAAACAATTGAATATTTTGATTTAATTTTTTGTTATTTTATATATTCAATTAATCCCAATAGAGAAATGAGTGGCACACTCTAGTGTTAGTAATTCTATACGTGCATATATTACAGTATTTTTCGATTGCTTACACACATTTTCTGAAAGCAAGCTTCATACTCTCAGAACTCTACACACAAATCCAAAAACACACACACAATGGTCAAAACCTCTCACTTCTCCTGCAAAATGAAGCTTTACTTTCAAAACAAAACATTTTTCCCAACAAAAACAATGTACACAGTGTACATTCAAACCAACACAAAGTTGCAAATACAAAATAGAAAAATGCAGTTACAGTAAGAAAAAAAGAAAAAGAAACTAAAGACACTGCATTCTGCATTGCTGCATTCTGTCTTCTGTTTGGATTTGGCCACAACACCTCATCCACATCACAGGCAATGTTTTCTTCTGCCTCTGCCTCTGCCTCTGTTGGCATCCATTGTTCCAAAACAGACAAGCTCACCTGTTGCCCTTTTATGCTAAAGCTGTGATTGCTAATTGTAAAACTGTGAGGCAAGTGTTTGCTGATGCGGTGAGTCAGTGCACATAGTAGGGCAATTAAGTTTAGAATTTTGAATGACAGTTTGTTCCTTGTGAAAACAAGAGATTTTCTTCATGAAAATTGTGCCTAATGCAGAGAATTGTGTGTAGTGTTTTGAAAAACGTGTGTTTTACAATTGAAATGTGAGTGTAAAGCAGAAATTGTGTTTGTAGTTTAGCAGAAATGGTTCAGGGGGCTGGTGCATGAGTTACCTGTTGTGGTCATTGTGTCTCAAGTACCAGAAAATGTGTGTAAGCAATCTAGAAAGACTGTAGTGTGAACAGGCCTTGAACACACACTCACTCACACAAGGCCTGTACGCATGCAGGGGGAGGAAGAGTGGTGGGCAGCTCCTTTATGGTGCGCAAAAATGAGCAACTTGTATGGGTGACTGTGCCTTGCTCAAGGGCGCCTCGGCAGTGCTCCAGAAGTGAGCTGACACCTCCCGCTGTCAGCTCACACTCCGAGTATTTTTGGGTGGGAGCAGGAATCGAACCACCAATCTTGGAACATTGGACGACCCGCTCTACCACTGAGTCACTGCCCCCCCAATGACACACAGCTGATCGCTGCCAAGGGTGGATCCGGCATACTAAGCGGTTCTATCCCAGGTGCATCGCCTTGGATGATATCAGAGATCGTAGAGATTAGAGACAGTAATTTTGTGGTTTTTTACGTAGGCCCCCCCGCCCCCTTTATTTTCTGGGCTTTTTGCTGTTGTTGTTGTTGTTGTTGTTGTTGTTGTTTTTTGTTCAGAATGCTCTTGTGGGTTTCATGGATATATTGTTCACTGTAAGCTTTTTCTTTTCTATCATATTGTAAATAATATTTTTACTGTACCTCCTGTGATAAACTGTAAAGGAAAAAAACTGCTTTGCTCTTTACTGGAATGCTTTTGAATGTGAACATTACATATGGACACACAGTTCCAAACCAAGAAATTTTGCAGGCAAATACCATTAAAACTGAAACATAAAAATCTATGTAATTTTTCAAACGTCAACAATATCCAGTATTTTGAAAACTGTTGTACTTTGATTGACTGCATGTACCTTATGAAGTGAAAACAAGCATTATTCTTTGACATAATAATTTCATTTTGAGTCGAATATCCAGTGTTTTGGTAAAGTGTGTGTACAAAAAAAGATGTATTCTATTTTGAAATGAAGAGTTACTGTTTATTTAACAAAATGTGTTTTTGTGAAGAAAATTAACCATTTGGTCAATTGTGCTTTCTAGGTGTGAGTCTGTGTTAAGAGTTTAGAAAAAGTATTTGAAGTATGGGTAAGCGCTTGCTAGCGACTGAAAAAAAACTGTAATTGATAAAAAGAAGAATAAATTCATAAGAAATTGAAAAAAACAAACGTGGTCTAATATTTTATGTTACTGATTATTTTCCTGCAATTGCTTCACATTCTGGAGTGTGACATTTATCCTCCCCTGAAGTATTAACACTTTTTCATCCTTTTCAGAGCATGGATGGACAGTAATAGAAGGCTCCAGACTGCACAGATTATCACAGTGAAATAGTTGCTCAGTAAACACCAGCGGTTCATTCTGTGGAATTCATATGCAACTATGTTTTAATGTCCTCCTCATGTTTTCCCAGCTATCTGTTAGAGAAGTTTATAGAATTCACTTTCTAAAAAAAATACTGAAAACAGAAATGGTTTACTTGGACATCAAGATTAGGAGGGCAGATCTAGACATAAATTATTGTACAAATCTTTAGGTTACTGACGACGTTATAGTCTGTTGCTCAGGTAAGGCCATGATTCCGAGAGTCGGGAACAGACCCAGAACACTTTGCCTCCACATCAGAATTGTAGTCTGCAGCATCACACATGATCTGGACAGATTTTAGTTATCTGTGATGTAGTCTTTAACATGCTGAAACTGGTACATGTAAACTGAACATGTTCAGTCTACATGTACCTTTATGGGAATGGGCACCATCTATGCAGCCAATTACATTGGGAAATCCTAAAAGAAATTAAAGTTAATAATCCAATTCTGAGGTTGTAGCACAATGTCATTAAGAGAATATCACTTCAAATTCATTTATCATATTTTTACATTATTCACCTGCAATCCTGGGAAGCTCCTCTTTGATGATTCTGAAGGGTTTATCTCCGGGGAAATAGAAAAACTGGGGTAAAGGCTTCAAGGCGAGGTGCTGAGCGTCCCCCACAATGTATAGAAAAACTACCGTTTGCTAATGAAAAATAACAAATTGACCAGAGTTCTACATGCAGCGCCGCTGCAGATGTGAGGATGGATCAGGTCGTGGATGTGTGTGTGTCTGTGTGTGTGTGTGTGTGTGTGTGTGTGTGTGTGTGTGTGTGTGTGTGTGTGGTGTGTGTGGTGTGTGTGTGTGTGTGTGTGTGTGTGTGTGTGTGTGTGTGTGTGTGTTGGATCAGGACATGAACCGGTACCGATCATAAAGAGAACTGTATGGATATGACAGGACATCTGAACGTGATACAAAAATATTTAATTCTCTGTGACTTAATGCTGAACCTTCACAAACCGGATCCTCGTCAAACAGACATGAAATGTTTGCCTCTAAAATACGTAGTTATTTATATAACCTGAAGTCGGTAAAACTCTCCGTCCGACAGAACCAGGTATTGAAGCCGCTGAGCGGTTTTGAAAGAGGGCAGGTTAGCTTCAGAGAGTCTGATACTGCAATAACAGACTGGTCAGGGTTACTCCTCTAACTCTGGGTTAAGTTCCCTAACCTTGTGAAACAGAAAACCCTCGTTTTCCCCGAATTCAGGGTTAACTTACCCAGGTTTTCCACTAAACCTGCTTTGTGAAACGGGCCCAGTCACTTACTCCTCTGGAGGTTTTCTAGTGATGCTCTGGTTCCCCCTGCTGCCAGGTTTTAATACTACACCTCCTGCTCTATCGTTTATTCGAAGAGGTTCTGCAAGCTCACGCGATACATTATTGGTATTTGCTACATTAAAGCAGGGCCAGGCATCATTTTAACAAGAGACCACATGAGCAACCTGAATTGTGTCAGAGGGCCAAACCAACAGTAACTTGAACTTAATGCTGCTCAACTTTCTTCCGTCATAAAACGCACTAAATTAAATATTTTGAATAGCTGGTACTGGTAATCGGAAGAATAAAACACTGTAAATATTTATACTAGTCTACGTGAAATTGTGGTGTTTAATTTATGTAATTTGATATCAGTCTCACATGGGCCAGACAGAGAGGAACTAACGGCCGAATATGGCCCCTGGGGCGCAGTTTCCCCAGGTCTGCACTAAAGGCTTGTTAATTGAGTGTCTACAGGTAAACATAAACATATGTTTACCTGTAGACAGTCAGTTTGCAGCCGGTCAGTGGACCATCTGCAAACTGACAAAAAAGCCTTCGTCATCTATGTAAACTGACTGGAAATACTGCATCATGTTTTTTACTGTGTATCAAAACTGTGTAATTACTATGCATAAGTACATCTTTGGTACTTCATCTAGACTGGTAAAACATTACAGGGAATCATGCTTTAAAAAAGTCATCACAAGTCTTTTTTTTTTAATTACTGACAAATTACTCTATCATTATAACTAACTAATTAGAGCATTTCTATATCTTCGGAATAAAGGTACTGCTAGCAGGTGGGTTACCTTGAAAACTAGAATCAGTTAGCCCAGCTTTATCTAAAATAATAAAGCCAGTCATTCCTCTAAAACTTGTTAATAATTCCATTCTATTGTCTACAGTTTAACGAGTACCTGTTGTACTGATTCAAAATTATTATTATTATTATTATTATTATTATTATTATTATTATTATTATTATTATTATTATTATCATATTTTATTTACTTTTTTTTTTAACAACCATTTATGCTCACACTCACGCCTACAGACAATTTGAAGTAATCACTTCATGAAATGTTATGTTGTGGGGGTGGGCAGAAGCAGGAGAACCCAAAGAGGACCCAAGTAGACACTTTGTGCTGTGAGCCAACGGTTGTACCCAGTTCTGTCCAGGTTTTAATTCTGCAAATCATCTAAATTCATTGTGAGAATTTGAGGGGGAAAGTACCTTATGTTTATGGTTGTCATTGAAAAATATTGTGTCGACTCAATTTTGCATTGTGTTTTCCACAAAGAGGAAAATCGAATGACACTGGCTCCTTTGTTAACGGATTGGCAACTGGATGAATATGAAACAATTTAGACCAGTGAGAATGCTTGTAGCATTTAACTTCACAAATTCATGGAAAGTACACCAAACGGATTTAAAGAAGAAGGTAGTGCAGAAGTTGAACTTACTCCAAAGATGAGGAAGTTGTCAAACTAGATTACTAGAAGAACCAACTGAACTGCAAACAATGTAAATATAATAGAAATTATAGCTAGAAAACAATTGTTGAACTGAAGACAGATGTCGTCTGCTCAGAAGCCTTCTGATAACATCAAGTAAAAGAAAACAGTTAAGGGGGGGGGGGGCTGTGTCCTCTGAACCCCCCCATTATTGGTTCAATATAAATAGTCCAGCTGAAAACATATTTTGCTGTTGCCATCTCTGTGTGTCAGTGGTAGTGTGTGGTAGTGATGATACTGACTGTACCTACACGTGTAATACTCTCTCAGTGTCTTTAGCTTTACTTTAGATTTTTATTGTGCATTCTTGTGTTTTCAGGTTAAACACCCATCAGTCATTTCAATATGTTTCAACTTTCTAAACATCAGCACTTCTTGTCCCGTCCATATTCCTCTCTCTTTCTCCCCTCTGCCATCAGCTGATCTGAAGAGGGGATGGGACCTTGTGAAAACAAGTGTGATGGACGGACCTCCAGCAGAGACACATTATTGTCTGGCTGTGGGAAGAGGTCAGAGGTGACAGTCCAGGGAGCCCAATCACTACAGAGGAATAATTACCATAGATTTTTGTGGGGTCATGCTGGGACACTTTCACCAGAAGGTCACTCTAAACACTCTACAACTCTAACTTATATAGGAGTTATATATTGTATATTCCATCTGTGTGGGGAAAAAAGGCGTTTGTGTATGAAGAGGCTGTTGTGTGGACACTCAGGCAGTCGAGCCCTCAAACAAGTAAAAATAGATCATCTTGTTTGTTTGTTTTTAGAAAATTGCTCAATAGAGTTATTATCAGTACAGTAAGTATCAAACGACGTGGAATTGAAATGTATTAAATGTTGATTTTATATGATTTACAATTAACTTTTTTTAAAGAAACGATTATGTTAATGTGTTGTAAGTTGAATTTGCATAAATTGCTTAAAATGCATTTGCATTTGAGAGAATGATATAAGTTTAATTATTACATTAACTGTTGAATTAAAACAAAGCTCACCAAAGGCTGGTTGTTGGAGTGCTTGAGCAGGTCCTCAGTCAGTCATTATGAGCAGAGGATTACAAGCTGACAGTTGAGTATCTGAGAGTATTTCTGGAGGCAGATTGTCGTCACGACTCGGTGAGCCAGCAGAACAGCCTCCTCAGTAATAAGGATTCATTATCAGTGGGAGTCAGAAGGAAGGAACGTCCACTGGCTGCTGCCTCACCAGTCTGTTGTAGTGCAACAGCTCTCAGCTTGAGGGTCGTGACCTTCTGAGAGCTTTGGAGAGTAACTGGATGGATTGGAGTCAAGGTTATTCCACAGACCCTTTATCACATGCAGGGAGTCTGCCTACGATAGATCAGAATGGTCAGCAACCAGTGAAAGTCAACAAATAACTTCAAATATTGAAAAACCTCATCTACAACAATAGATTAATTCACTCTCTCTGACCTGTCACTTTATTTTGCAAACAACTTTTTAATTATGTTATAAACCCTTATTCTAGTTTCTCACTTAATGCACCAGTTATTTGTACTGGTTTTCAGCTTGATGATACCTTCACAGGGACAAAGCTCGTCATCGGTCAATATTTATATGTGATGAAACAGCGCCACCTATTGTGCAGTATTAGTGCAACAGCAATTCAAACTTATCTCACCTTATGGATGGATTTACCAGCTTCGACAGCAGCAATGTTTGTTACGACATATCAAGTCTGTTATTTTAATTGATTAATTAAATAAGTTGTTCAGGACCTTTTGTGCTGATGAGTAACAGATAAAAGACTGTAAAATGCTCTAAGTGTAGACACAATAAAAAGATAAAAGTCAGATAATTACATCAATTAAATACATTTAAAAAAACATAAACTAAATAAGAGTAGCCAAATGTTCTGACTAAAAGAAAACTGGAGAGGTGAAGTCAAATGAGTTCAGGAGTTTAAAAAAACACGGTTCCCTCCTCCTGCAGTCACTTGATGTGCATGAGATCCACATCTCCTGCACATTATATATGCTCCTCAAAGGAGCCTACTTTTTGGTGACATAAGCTAAAGTCAATCTGTGCAGAATGGTTGTAATGTGCTCATATTAGACAAACATACGAACTGAAGTAAATGATTTACAGGTGGGTCACAACATCAGGCCATTCTGATCTTTCAGCTGCCTTTTTTTTGTGAAGGCATTGATTGTAGTTAGCAGTATTCATGACTGAAGCGAGGCAAACATGCAAAATTGTTTATTACACCCTGATTTCAAACTAAATACAATTTCTGTCATATTTGCTTGTTTGTTTTTTTTACTATAAATTCACAAAGTTGTGTAAATTTCAAAACAAAACCGCTCATATGCAATAGTATTGTTTTAATTACTGTCATGACTGACAGACAACACATCACTAACAAAAGTTTACAGCATTCAGACCTGCTATATCTTAATTTAGGATTACACAGTCAGAGAAAATTGAGATGCCATTTTAATCTTTGCATAAATCAATAATTTAGACCATAATTAAGACAATGTCTAAATTTCTGCTGCTTTTAAATACAGTACATCATTAATCTCTATCCTAGTGTTTCTCTCACTCAAACAAGACTAACGAAGCACTCAGAGACCTGAATTCAAAATTTTACCCTGTCCTACTTTCATAATTTCTACTTTTAATGTTCACAGCAATTAATTCTATATTGTACTATCGAGTATGACATTGACCTAGTTTTCCAAAGGTGAAGGTCATTGTGACATTTTTGTGCCTCTAGCTTCCTGAAAATTTTCCTTTTTGTTTTGCAATTATATCTCATCAGGTTTCAGAGATGTGTACCTAAAAAAATATAAAAGTGAAAATTTGACCTTGACCTAGTTTTCAAGGTGAAGGTTGGATGTAATTTTCATCCCCTTGTCTCCCTGAATATAATGCCTTTTTGTTTCGTCTTTCCATCTTATCCGGTTCCTGAGATATGTAAAAAGAATGCACAAAAGTTGAAATTTGACCGAGTAATGTGCTTTTTCTTTCATTTCTATCTGCAATGGTTGTGAAGATATTTGGTTTACAGACGGACGGACAGACAGACGGACGAACACACAAACACTGACAATTACAATACATCACCGCTTGGCGGGATGTACAAAATGTAATCATGTTATAGGAGGATTTGAACGTTGCTGAAGACATCAGGGATAATGCAAAAGCACAACTCAGTAAAATATATAACAAAGGGCTGCTTCACATCCTAATGGAGGAATGTTATCGCGACCTTGATTTGACAGTTAACCGTGGATACAGCGGTGAGAATACAAAGTCACTTCAGGGGCAACCCACTCATCTTTTGGAGCTTTTGACCTTGTAGGCTTTTCCTGTTAAGTTGTACAATTTGAAAGTAATTGTAGTTCCAGGACTGCATTCCAATGTGGTGTCACTAAGTGCACACCTGACATCCAGTTGTGTATAGTGTGTGTATCACTTTTAGCACTGATTGTATAATATTTGAATAAACATGGCACATGTTAACGGCAGGAAGGTATTTACATTATCTGATGATTATTAATTATTCGGGTGGGTGAGAGGCTTCGCCACCTCAGAGGGAGGCTGTAAAATTAGCTGTACATTTGTGCCTCAAAGTGTTGGCGGAGTAGAAGTGAATTCCTTGGTTCATGGTTCACTTTTCATATTTTTCTTCTGTTTTTTAAGCTCACACACACACTTGAATTAGAGAGTGCTAGAGTGTTGGGTCAGGTACAGTGCAGGGTACCTGGAGCTGTTTAGCAAATAAGTGGCTGTAATTCATTTATTATAAAGTGACTTAGCTGCAGTGGCTTAGCTGCAGCTCACCACCTCATTCTCACAAAATTCTCAAAAAGGTGTTAATACCAACCACATTCATGGTGCTCATTCACAAACAGCTCCATTTGTGCAATAAAGAAGCAAAGTCTCTCCTCAGGTGTTTGTTTCCACCTGTGTCTGCCTTTCTTACTATTTCTGTCACATGATGATTCATGCTGTCTCTTCATCCATCTCTCCCTTCATGAAAGAACATGTCTCTCAAAGTTTTCTTCACTGTCTGCCTTACATCTGTCTCTCCCCACCGGTCTCCTCTGCATTTTCATGTCTGGACTCACTCAAAGCCTTTTCTGAGACTCGAATCTCTGGTCTCTCCCTCTCTTTCTAATGTCTCCCAGCGGCACCTTACAAAAGCAGCCAGCGCTCAAAGTTACGTGCTTGCAGTACTCGCCCTACATTTTTGAATGCCCACTCCTCTGTGGTGAATGAGGAACCAGTCAGAGAGAGACAGAGACTGCAGTGCTTCACTAGCAGGGGTGTGTGAGATGTCTAGAGATAGCACTCAGTCTGCATTTATATGTTTGTGTCTGTGCGTGTGTGTGTGTGTGTTTCTTATGCATTATTAAAGAGTTACAAGTTACAAACAGTACATGTAATGACAATAAAATGTGTGCAGTCAATACATAAACAATGAATACTGTATGTATGGTCTGTGTCCATAAATACTGATTATCAAGCTACACCTGTACTTTCATATGTGCAGCTGAACATGTTTGCATAGTCAGAAAGGTGTTTACCCAGTATAGACATGTGTAAATGTTTGTTTAAACAGGACTAGGCAGGCACACCAAGTGTGTGAGCTCCCAAACACATATAGCTTATGTAATACCAGGCATATCCTAACTCCACTGCGCCTGGCATGTGTGTACGTGCTATGTTGTATCATGTAACCCAGTTGTTGTTTGACTGCTTTATGTGTGGCCGCTTGACTATGTGTGTGTGTGTGTGTGTGTGTGTGTGTGTGTGTGTGTGTGTGTGTGTGTGTGTGTGTGTGTGTGTGTCAGCCATATCTTTATCGTCATTGACCAAACTAGCCATCTGTGCCTGTGAGCTATATAAGCAGCATGTCGCTCTGCTTCACAGCAGTGCTCCCACCACTGAAATAGCATCGACACGCTCTTCTATGTTGTTTGAGGGTGTTTGTGCGTTTGTGTTCATCTATGTTCAACTTCCAGCCTTTTTGCTTGTTGTTTTGTATTCTCAAGTGTATTGCACCCTGCCTCTGCTAGTACAGTGTGTGATACAGTGGATATATGCTGTGTGTGTGTGTGTGTGTGTGTGTGTGTGTGTGTGTGTGTGTGTGTGTGTGTGTTTGTGTGTGTGTGTGTGTGCATGGGTGCATTGTGTGTGTGTGTGTGTGTGTGTGTGTGTGTGTGTGTGTGTGTGTGTGTGTGTGTGTGTTGTGTGTGTGTGTGTGTGTGTGTGATTGTGTGTCTTTGCTTGTGTACGTGAAGGCCCACAGTGTATGTGGGTCACTCTCTCAGGAGCCATAATTCCATGTTTGGACCATTTTACACACAGGGGTGTCACGCTTCTTGTTTGGCTCAGATGATGGCAACAAGCATAATGACCTCATCTCAGCACTTGGTCATTGGCCTGCAGACCCTAGAGTTTTAAGCCAATCAGACAAAGCTGCGGTGACAAACAGCCGCCATCCAGTGCCCTGATTGGTGGAGGAGGCGGGACTAGGAGTGCTGCGCTGTTTAGAGCATCTCTGATTAGCTGGAAGAAAGAAAGAATTTGTGAGAGGGAAAGAGTGAAATTGGGAGTGTGAGTTCAGTGTGCTGCCTCTGGCGTCCGAATCTCTGTGGCTCACATGGGTCCCACCGTTAACAGCGCCGTTAACAGCGAAGGGTAAATACATAAGTAGCACACACAGAGTTAAAAAGGCTTTTTAAGGTAAAGTTTGTAGGAGTTTAAGGTGTTACATGTTAAATAGGTTGGAATTTTTTTGCTATAAATTAAATAATTTAGGATTTTAAGTGTTCCTTCTGTGTACAACCATTTTTACAGGAAGTGAAGAGAGTAAGAAATAAGAATAAAGACAGATGGAATAGAAGCGGCTTTCATTCCTGCCGTGCGTGCCTGTTTAATTCATGGGCACGCCCACAGAGAAACCTTATTGGCTGCTGCAGCCTCGCTCTTCCAACAGCTGTTCTGTGTTTTCACACACTATGATTGGCTGCAGTGACCTGTCCGTCATGTTTACTTTAGCCCTTGGCTCCACCCCTGTCCGCTTTACGCGAAATCTTATTGGCTACTGTACCCGTTCGTGCTCCGTGATTGGACGTTCGGGGTGGTTGTCAAGGCTTTGGGGCTTCATTCACCATTTTGCGACTGTAGTGTACAATGTACAGGGCAGTAGTTTGTCCTCCTTTAAGTTGCTTTGCCAGAGAAACATGAACGACCGCTAATTGGCAGCTGCGAACGATTGTTCAATCCGCCCTATTTAACCCGGCGGAGTCAACAAAGAACTGCACCGGGTCACTCTGTCCGCTCTGGTGAGTAAAGGCTGCCCTCATATCTTTCTCCTGCAGCATTGCAGTGGGGCTGATGGGGCTTCCATCGAGCTGCTAACGTTCTTCCTATTTACCGGAGTCACAAAGAGTTTAGCTAACAGGGTATTATTGGATGTTGGGGTAGTTTTGCTGAGAGTCCGGGCGGATTGGGTGTCTTCTGTGAAAAAAGGGAGCGGTGCGGGTTGACATAGTGAGCGTGAAACTTTTCCACTAGAAATAAATTTCAACGCCATAACTACCGTCAGACTTCCAGAACAACTGCGTCGCATCAAACCTCGAAAAGTCTCCTCTCGTCATTCCACTCTTGTCTCCTTCCATTAATCACCGTGGCTGTTAGAATTAGTGTGTATAAAGGGCTGGAGGGCCTTCCCCCGTGGACTCATTCGTGGCAACATGAACACTTTCTGCCTTTTATATCACGGCGGTGATCACGCAGATGACACCGGGGCTGAGCAGAAAGTTATCCGAGCAGCTTGAGCTGTATTTCCAGACGACTGTCACTTTGGGATGGGCCAGGAAACCATAATGTTGTGTTTGACTAACAAACTTAACACGTACATCTGCTCGGGACACTCGTGTCCGTCGAGTGGAACAGGCACTGGGGCTCTTATTACACGGTATTAAGGCTCGACTCGTCTGTCAAAGCCTTTATTTCCCGGTGACAGTGAGTTGTGGATTTCCAGCGGCCTTGTGTGTAGTCGAGGCCTGGTCGCTCCACGCCACGGCCTGTTGTGTTGTGGAGTGGAACTGGTAGTAATCGCAGTACTACGAGGACTTGACACATCCACGGTACTATGCAGCTAAAAAAGAGGTGACATCACTCTCTGTGGTTTGCATTTTGTGCTTTGGGCTTGGCCTGGATCAGTAAATGCTAGATGTTTTATATATGTATATATATATATATATATATATATATATATATATATATATATATATATAAAATGAATTATAACACGGTACTGAATGATCTGTTCACCAGTAAGTGGTCATGAATAGATGACAGCATTGTCAAAATGTATGGAAGGCCTTTGTTTCTCTGTGGTTTTATAGCTTTATCAGCACCAAACTCACTTCATACGTTCTGTAATGATCTGTCACATTATCCTTAAGCTGTGTTCAGTTTGTTTTAGCGCAGTTATCTTTACAAAACAAAATCATTATTCCATGACCTCAACCTGCACGTTTGCTTAGCAAAAGTAACTTATCTGTACAGAAAAGCAGCAGCTGAATTTTTTTTTTTTTTTTGCCACCTCACATGACTCGTCTTGGTGCAACGATGCCGACAGTCATATGTTTACTATGTTCTCACAACAGGATAAAAGCTGTTCTGCAAATAAAATGTGAGTGAACCTGTTATTGTGAACTTGATGTCTACCTGATCCACTGGCCTTCTATAGTTCCTATATGAGATTCCTTGTTCCACATTTCACTGTGGGGAGTGTGGGTTGCGTCAGTTTGTCTTGAAGCTGTTATTGTCGTGCCCATGACTCTGACACCAGCTGTTGTACACTGTGCACTACTGAGTAAACACACGTAGCATACCTCTATCATGACCAAGTAAGGACGGCTGCCAAATCATTTTATGGTAGCTGCTCTACCGGCTGTCTCTCCTAAATAGGTATTTACATAGAACTCAGCTCTCTAACTCTGTCTGTACTATCAACTATCACCACATAGATGTTTGCTGTATGTGTGGCCTTGATGCAGGCAGTACTCATATCTGAAAATGGATTTCTCTCCAGCCAGTATGATGTGGCAGATATCAAAAAGACTTGAAAGAATGTGAGCTTTCACAGATGAACAGAAAGGCAGAAAAAAGGGGAAAAGAGCATTGCAGACAGAGAGACAGACTGGTGGGTGGATGAATGTATAAATAGGGATAGACCAGCAGACCTGTAAGTTAACAGACCATTAAATCATCACTGACAGGTAAACGTGTCTAGTTGTGGAACAACCTAGTGAATGTCACTCTTGGAATGAGAAATTAGAAGCAGGAATTGGAGCATCTAAGTTGCATATTGATTCTGCCTCTTGTTAATGTTTTGCTGGCACTCGTACCTGTGGAGAGATACTTGAATTGGAAGAAATGAGGCAGCGCACACAGCGGCAAGGACCTAGGGCAAGTCCCATGTGTATCAGCCACACAGCAAACAACAGTTAAATGACAACGGTCACCTATTTGACAAAACAGCTACATCCAGCTGTTTTTCTTTCCCTTTCAAATGGAGGCACAAGCGTGAATGAGCCAAATGTGAATTTAGAGATATTCTGAATGATTCTGGTATGGCTAGGAGTGATACTGAATGACTCTGGTGTGCAGTAACAATTTTTAGAACAGTTGTGCTGTTCTGGATGACTGCAACACAAAATGAGGATGGAAACTAAACGGAAGGAGAGAGAATAAAGACAGATGAGAGGCACAAATCAATAGAGACGAGAGAGAACGCAGGCGAGGGATAAGAATGAAAGTATAACATTTGTGAAGTGAAAGAGCAAGAGAGGGAGGAATAAAGTAACGGGAAGTTAGGTAATGGTCTTCCACAGGAAATGGAGCTTGTAGGGGTGGATTGGCCCCGCTTTGAAATACATAGATAAAGGTTGTCAGACAAGAGAGAGGGAGTGACGGAGAGAGCGAGAGTACGAGAGAAAGGGAGGGTTTCAGTATGTGAGAAGAAGGAATTCCCCCGCCTCTACTGCCACGGCCAAGAAATGTGTGTGTGAGAGGAGTGCATGCAGAAAGGCTTGTCTGGACAAATTGCAAAGTGTTTCTCACTATTTCCATACTGTTGTTCTAGTTGTGATTGTGTTTACCACACATTGAGGCCTTCTGTTTGATGAGATCATTTTAAATAATGAATTCTATAGATGAGTACGTCTTTTCAGGTGATTGTGATGGACTTCTCCTTCCAAAGCTAAGCAATTTGTAGCTAAATAAACTTTGTTGATGTATTTGCATGTATTCGTCACATGACTTACTGACGCTGCATGTTCTCTTTCTTTCAGAATCTCTGGAT
This sequence comes from Antennarius maculatus, assembly GCA_013358685.1. Lineage (NCBI taxonomy): Eukaryota > Metazoa > Chordata > Actinopteri > Lophiiformes > Antennariidae > Antennarius > Antennarius maculatus. Next base: position 4,144,936 of record CM023622.1, on the reverse strand, counting down.
TAAGACAGTCAAGTGCCGCGCAAGATAGGACAGGATGAGAAAGAGAGGCCCCTACAGAAGAGGAAAAAAGAGAGAATAGAAAAAGGAATAATAAAGACAGACAGAGCAACAGCAAAGAGATTGTTTGGGATAAGTAAATAGATTTTGTTTGGAGAAAAGCTACATAAAAAGATGAAACCGATAAAGAAGCAGGGCCGTCGCTCTCCTCCCTCCACCCGTGCCAAAGGTGGGAAACGACGCGGACCTGGGGATATCCAAGAACTGGAGAGAAGAAGAGACTCAGACGAGAACAGAGACGGAAGCAGATCTCCTCCAAACCGAACGCCCTGCTCCCCTTTTTCTTCTACTTCTCACTCAGAGTCCTCCCAGGTAGATCCAATCAGAGTACAGGACACCTCAGACGAGGAGGGACTTCATAAAGAAGGGCTGTCAGAGAAGACAGTGTCACTTGTTCTAGATTCTGGGACATCCTCAGATAATGGATCAGGGAGGTCAGCTGTGAGTGTGACCAGCCACAGTGACAGTGGTGGCAGCAGTTGTAGTAACAGTAGTACGCCAAGCGCCAACAACAGCCCAAACCCTACCTCCAGCCGCAAAACAGCCACCTTCAAGGCACGTGTTTCCCAAGAAGAAGTACACCTTGAACATTGCTTGTCTGCCTACCGGTAACCCAAGTAACCCCGTCCTCTGGCACACCCCCCTCCTCTTCCACTTGGTGGTACAGTCATCAATCACGGGTCAACTTCTTCTGGGGGTGACATTTCTGTCTCAAACCTTGAAGGCAATAGTCAGAGTACGAGTCTGATGGAAGACTCCCATAGCAGGACTGGAAGGGAAGGAACTCAAGGCTCTCCAGAACGCCTTAACCTTTCCCTGGGAGGGGAGAGGGAAAGACCAGGAAGAGGTGAAGAGGTCAGTGATGCAGAGCGAGTGTCACCCAGCCCCGTGCCCCGCTGCTCTTCGACAGACACTGCCAGCGAGCACTCAGCTGACCTGGAGGTAGTCATCAACACACACACCCTAACGCAGATGTCTGCACACACGCCACCTAGTCTCCCAGATGCACTGTCTGATGCCCTGGCCAAGGGGCTGAAGAACCAGCGTGTTCTTGCCCGCCAACATAAGAGGAGAAATGACCAAGAAGGTGTAGACAAAAGGAGGGATGAAGGAGACAGTTCAGATTTGGTCTTCGCGGGCCGGGTTGTCCGTAAGGTCAGCGGTGAATTTGGAAACCTGGAGGTGCAATTAAATGGCGAGAAGACATTATTGCGTTATCCATATCGACACAATAGCCTCCCAGGCGCAGTGGACATTATTCTAGATGCACCCCCTCCTGGTGTCCATCCAATACCTATTGGCACCCATGTCTGTGTACCGTTTGGCAATGAAGAGGGCAGCGAAGGCCAGTGGGCAGTGGTACAGAGAAGTGTGGTCACCCAGGTGGACACACACCCTGCAGTGGCCAATCGCTACCGGGTCTTGCTGTCTGAGGAAAAATCTTACACAGTGGATGAGGAAGAAGATGGCAGAGCGACAACTGGTTCAACCCAAGCAGTGTGGGTCTCCCGACAAACACTCCGGCTTCTGGTACCACCTTGGGACCTCGATCTTCCATCTGGAGGAGGAAGAGATGGTGACGAGGGGCTCAGAAATAAGGAAATGGAGCGGGAGGATAGGGAAGAGATGGATGTGGAGCAGGAGGTTTGTCGTTTGAGCCGGGGGATGACACCGGGCGTGGGATCAGTTTTGGGGAGAGGCGTACCATTCCCAGGCATGGTCCCTGTGTCCTCCACAGCCAGCCAAAACATTACCTCCCCTGTAACTCCGGCTTCAATCTTCAGCCTTGCGACATGCCGAGAGTGGGACATTGAGAAGGACTTGGAGAGAGAGAGGGATATCCAGAGAAAACAGGATAGAGAGAGGGAAATAAAGCGAGAAAGGGAGAACTGCGCTAAACAGCAGCACCAACAGCAGCAACACCATTCATACATGCCCCTCACCCCGGAAGAAGATATGGAAGTGTCTCACTTTAACATGGTCCCAATGGGGGCAATCATACCTGGGCCCAAACCAATGGCAGTTCCTCAACACCGCCACATTGTCTCTAAGCCCCAACATGGCTACCTCAATCCACACCTGTCTGTGGTGCGCGGCATTGGGATTCCCCCTTCACACCTGGCTTTGAATCCTCACCCCCCTCCTTCACCTGTCCTGTTAGGCCTCGACCCAGCGACAGCTGCAGCTGTCGGTGCTGTCATTACCACCCCTCAGCTCCCTCCACTCCCTTCCATCTCGTCTTCCACCGCATCCTCCTCCAGACTAGAGAAGGCCTCGGGAGGAGGTTCTTCCAGTGGAGGGGCAGGAGGTAGTGGTGGATCAGGTTCAGGTTCAACTTCCTCCTCGTCCTCACGTTCTCGCACCCCGCTGACGGCAGCTCAGCAAAAGTACAAGAAGGGAGACGTCGTGTGCACGCCAACGGGCATCCGCAAGAAATTCAATGGGAAACAGTGGAGGAGGCTGTGCTCTAGAGAGGGCTGCTCTAAAGAGTCCCAGCGCCGAGGATACTGCTCCAGACACCTCTCCATGAGGACCAAAGAGATGGAGGCCAGTGGAGGCAGCCGAGAACGGGGTGGAGCCAGTAGCACGGGGACCCTGACGCCATCTGACCTCCGTCTGAGTGGTGGGAGAGCAAGCTCAGACTTTGACTGGGACGAGACGTCGAGGGAGAGCAGTGAAGCTAGCAGCCGTGGAGGAGACTCTCGTCCCCGCTTGGTCCTTCCCTCTCTGCTCCCACAGGACCTTTCTCGTTTTGATTTTGATGAGTGTGAGGCAGCAACTATGTTAGTGTCCCTGGGGGGCTCCCGCTCAGGCACACCCTCATTCTCCCCGATCTCCAACCAGTCACCTTTCTCTCCTACCCCGTCACCGTCACCCTCTCCACTTTTTGGCTTTCGCCCTGCAAATTTTAGTCCCATTACTGCTCCCTCATCACTTACTACACGCCGCCACCGCCAGCTTAGTGGCACTAAAATGGGTACACCAGGCGCTGAACGAGAGCGCCACCTCTCTGGGATTGTGCCCACCTTTCAGACCAGCCTCACTTTTACAGTTCCCATGAGCCCAAGCAAGAGGAAGCTTGACACCCACGCACTTCCTCCACTGCATTCTGTCCAGGATGGCCACAGCAAACCTGAGCAGCTGGTGGGCATTGGGGGAAGTGGGATGGGAGATCCACTCCTTGCCCATAATCCAGCTGCCTTTAGAGTCCTCTCCCCACAAAGTCAGCCTACAACACCTTCCTCACTTTCCTTCTCCCGACCCCGTAGTGCCACCAGCAGACCACCATCTTCAGCTGCCTCTACACCCCCACCCATGCTGGTCTCTCCCACTCCCCCCTCCCCATTGCCCCAGGAACCCTCACCGCGTCGCATTGTACCCCTCCGTGATTCCCCGGTCATTGTTCGGAACCCAGATGTCCCTCTGGCCAAGTTCTCTGAAGGCCCCTTAGGAAGAAGAGAGAGAAGCCGGTCCAGAGAACACAGCCAGCCCCAACACACGGCCCTGCCTGGCCTGCAGGTCCCGGTCCCCATAAATGGGGCCACTAATGGTGCGGCTCTCCTTCGCAACCCTGCATCTACACTTGTCCTGGTCACCTCAAGCTCGGTAAGAAAGTGTTATTCTGACGTACAGGATCATGTATGGTGATGGGGTGGAGAAAACTTTGCAATAGTTTTTATCCATTCATTTGTTTACTTCTGCTTCTTCGGGTCGGGTCTCATAGGCAGTGTTATTTTGTCAGTGCAGGTTGATCTTTCAGACGTATTCATCCATTCATCTGTATTCACTTTGTTTTTTATTCTGTAACATAATTTTTAGAAGAATTTGGACCTCTTTGAAAGTTACTTAAAAGAATGTCAAGGTTTAGTTTCAGATACTAATTGTGATAAACTTTAAAGGTGGTCCTCATAAATCGGTTGCTTTCTGTTTTGGACTTCCATCCGTTATGATTGAGTTTAATGATTGACCCAGAGTGGAGCTTAGCAATTAGCTAATGTCATATTGATACTTACAACCTCTTACAATCATGTGACTCACAACTGTCCAATTGATAGTGGTCTGCATCCTCTCCAAGTGAAAATACAGGCAACCTATCAGGCATGTCACAAAGTGCATCGGAGTCAGTAAGTAGGTCTCGATATGAGGAGGTGTTTCAACTATATACACAACAGTTGAACACCCCTGCAAAATCTTTGCACACTCTTTCTGCAGAATTTAGTCAAATGTTCAGTCTCAGGAAGTGAATACACTTAACAACCAAACTGAATTTTTTTTTAGCGAGGTGGCAGTGGAAACTTTGTTCATGTTCATGAGGAAAACACACATGAATAACGGTGAATGCCTTGTTGTGTAATACTTTTGCCACATTTAGAATATCATCTTCATGTTCAAGAGTAACTGAGACAAAAATAGTTACTTTGGCAGATTTCCAGGATTGTTGCTACCGGTATATTGTGTCAACCAGTGACAAGTTGCAGAGTCAGGGGCTTTTCCTGTCTGTGTGGAGTTTGCTTGTTCTCATCATGTCTGCAGAGATTGTCTATGAGTTCTCTGACTTCTTCTAACCAGTACTGTAGAATACATGCATCAAAATGTGATTTGGAATGAGTGATATTAGCTACTGTATATTGTGAGAAACACAATCATCAACAGTGTAGAAGTGCGTTATGCTGCAGGGATACACTGAGTGGCTGCCAGATTTATTGTTAGTATTCAATCTCTGAGTTATGTTTTCAGTTAAATATTCTGTTTTCAAAGATTGTGCATCTATCTTGTCATGTCTGTTATTGCCACTGCGATTAATAACCTTCTCTGATTTCTAATCCCAGTCCTTGACTCCAACAACAGTGGGCAGCGCAGCACTGTCCAGCCCGTCCAACCCCGGGTCGATGTCCACATCATCCATCCTGTCGTCATGCGGTTCAGGGGGCAGGGAGAGGGAGAGGAAACCTGAGGGACCCCAGGACACCTCTGGAGGGGTGCTCCCACAGCCGGTGGCCTGTCACCCAACGCCAACCGCCCTGCTGCCGCTCATTCTGCCAGCTGAGTCTCCTCACCCTGCCCCACGCAAACAGATCATCATGGGACGGCCAGGGACGGGTGAGGATGAGAGATAATGTAGCTGTGGTTGGTTTCATGTCAGAGACAGTCTGCTGACCACATGATCATCAGAGCAGGAGCAGGCATGCATGCTGACGTTTATACAGTTTGTGATATTAATACTCATGGCTCACACTTCTCACAGGGTCTCAGAGGTTCATCAGTGTTACGCCTGCAGATCTTATATACTTAAAGTATTATTTGCTTGTAGTTGAGGAAAGTTGAGGAAAGTAGTTTTTAGAGCCTTTTTATTTTCTATTAGTTGACATTGTGTTGGCAGGTATGTTGCAAATGTTCTGCTTTCACCAGTAGTTTTATCTCATTGTGATATTCCAGGAGAGATGGCGGTGAGTGTATAAGAACTGGTTGTGCAGCTTTGAGATGCATACTCTGTTGTGTTAGAAGTGTCTTGTACTGCACAGTAAGCAATTACTTTATTACTGGTGTCCACAAAATCATCCACAGTGGGAACATCACACTCATGCATATCATACTAGCAAAAACACCAACAAGTAGGTTAATTCTAATTGAAGCTGAGGACATTTTTGAAACAGAATTTTTTTTTTTTTCATATTACTATTCATATTTCTACAGTGTTTATTTTTCTCCTGCTTGCATGACCGTCTTAAGGCATATTATTAAAACGTGTGTACTGTTAATGTTAGAAGACACAGCATGTTGTACGAGTGGGAATCAGTGAGGCTGATGTTGCCCATCTCAGAATACTCTTGCCCTCACTCTTGTCTGTGTTTGGGCATCTGTTGTAGAAAATATTTTGTCGGTTTTGTGTGAAGACTTGAATTTAAGAAGGTCTCCTGGGAGATAGAGGTGTTTGGCTAATCATATACAGTACAGTATGCTTGTTTCCATGCCAACCTTGCAATATTCCAGCCTAAACTCAGAAATGTTATTTTGAATATATAAATAGGGAAGATAATTTACATTTGATCGGACTGATTTCTCATTTTGTGTCATCATAACTAAACAGTTTGTAAACCTGAAAACTTAAGGTGTGATACGATAATTTGTCTTCATGCAGACATATGCGCACTTTCTAGGTCATTCAGTTTTACTGTTAATGCTAGCACAATGTCTTGCCTACAACTAAGGAAGCTTGCAGCTTGAGAGGAATGGTTTAAAATCATTAGTAGTGTCAGAAGCAGCAGATTTATATCATGAGTATCTCATAAACCGTTGCCTTTTTATTGAATTTTCATATTTTGGCTTGTTCAAATGATGAAGATGACCTTGAAGTGAAACCTTCTTCGCCTCAGGTGTAAAGATCATTCAAGCGGTGTGCCAGACGTACAGCTCATTGTGTAATTTGTGACTCAGTGTGTAGTGTCAGTAGAGTAATTGAGTGTGCTCGTGTGAGTATGTGTGTTCACTGGGTGTCACCCATTTTATATTTACACCATTTGCATGTGTGAAAGAAAGATAAGGGTATTTCACAAAAAAGTTTAAAGGTGATATTGACATGTCTGAACATGTGAGACTTAAAGCAGGACTACAGCAGTCAACGAGGACATGTACACCTCCTCCTCCTACACACACACACACACACACATGCACACACACGTACACACGCACACACTCATCTTGATGTTCCAGACAATCAGCGACCTCCAACAGGCCAGTGAGGGCAGGTCCAGCATGATGGGAATCTGTTTCAACACGCTTAGCAGAAGGAGTAATTATATTCCTGGCGTGTTGTCATGGATACACTGTTCCACCGGTAGAATTAGCGCAGTAAAACGTTGAGGCCTGAGCTGATTATCAGGACATACTCTTATTTCTCACTCTCTCACATCCCTCACACTACTGCCAGCCGCCACCTGCTTCTGTAGCATAGCATTTCCTGCACTATACATTTTTAAAAGCACCTAAAGCCACTGTGGGCACAGAAATAAACACAGGCAGAAGCCCCATGGCAGAGATCTCACCTATATATAACCCATCTGGAGTGCAGCTGCATTAGCATTGCGAGTTTCATCGCCATTCTCTTGGAGTGCATCTGCAGCCAACACTTGACACGTAGCTGAGATCCCATCTTGTCACACAAACTTTGTGTTCTCGTAGGACAGGTGGGAACCCACACCTGAATAGCTTTTCCCACTTTTTCCCACAGATGTGTTTCTTCAGCTCTGTTTCTCACTCATCATCTTGCTTCACCTTAACTGAACCAGTAGAGTCATGTGGATGTCTGAGCGGTGTTTTTCACAACTCACCCTATCAGTGCTTGGTTACATTACTTGTGCCTGGTGACGTCAGGGTGGCAGCAAGCCCTGTGGAAGTTTGAAAAACATCAAGTCATTATTGATTCACCATCTCAAGGTTTATTTATTATTCAATCAGTGATGGGTTATTCTGAAAGAAAGCTTGACCTTCAAACAGAAGTGAATTGTTTAGTTCAAGATTGTTGTTGAAGATCAAGAAAATGACAAATGCCAGATTTATACTTGATGCTGAGGATGCTGAAGATGCTGAGGTTCTCTTTGGGAGTGACCAGGATGGATAGGATAAGGAATGAGTACATCAGAGGGACAGCACTTGTTAGAGGTTTTGGAGATAAAGTCAGAGAGGCCAGACTGAGATGGTTTGGACATGTCCAGAGGAGAGATAGTGAATATATTGGTAGAAGGATGCTTAGTTTTGAACTCCCAGGCAGGAGGCCTAGGGGAAGACCAAAGAGGAGGTTTATGGATGTAGTGAAAGAGGGCATGAAGGTAGTTGATGTGAGAGAAGAGAATGCAGAAGACAGGGTTAGATGGAGGCAATTGATTCGCTGTGGCGACCCCTGAAGGGAAAAGCCAAAAGGAAAAGAAGAAGAAGACGTTTAATAGTGATATTTGTTTGAGGCAAGTTGGAAAGTAAATAGAGTGGAGATAACGTGTAGTTTTACTGCAAAGTTGTGTATAAATGGTGGTATATGTTTAGTTCTTTCACCAAGTTTCTTGCATTTTCAGTTTGAGTAAACTGATTCAATGTACTGTAGTCTTGACATGTCTGAAAAATAATTTACTTTGTGTGAAACATTTCAGTCTGCTTCACTTCTTTACTTCTGAAAGAAAACAGTAACAAACACTGCCATAAAGTAGTAAGGTGTGCAAAGCTCACAGTGATAATAGAAATGTGACACAGAATCAATATTAAACAGACACATTCTTGAACCAACAGCTTCATAGCTGGGATAAATCTACGTTTCTTCATCATCCAGCTCAGCAGTGTCTGGATCTCTGTTTTAGAAGAGCCGTGTCCAGGAAACAAACTTATTCATACTTCATTATAAAATTATTAATGGAATTATTAATGGAAACAGAATCTGGACATTACAAAGCTGCAGCAGAGTTTAAAGCAGGTTTATATCTATCAGGGTTGACTTACATGTGGAGAAGAGGAGGGTGAAATAATGAACCTCAGTTGGCTGAGGCTTAAATCTTCTTTCTTTTATAAAAGAACAGACTCTCAGAATGTAGAGCAGCTGATGAAACCACAAACGACTCCACTGACTCCCAGATTAAGAAGTGTTGTGGGAAGTTATGGGAATAGTACTACAGTACTGCTGGTGTTTGTAGCTCAGTGATTACTATTAGTGGTGGAAGGGACATTAAGAATACAGCGGTAGCAGTGTCATAGTGCTAGAGCTTTCCGTAGGATTGCCATGCTGTGAGCAGATTGTGTTGTTTGCTTTCCAATTCATTATTGTGACGTTGACCACAAGGAGCAAAATAATTTTTGGAAAGGTTTTAATTTGCCCTTTGCTGCTGTCCTGTGAAAAATATCTCAGAAATGCCCAAAAGTCATTGCATTCTTTGTTTATATTTCAAACACAATATATTTACATCAATAGAATGAAATTCTACCGCAGCAGGTATCTGAGGTTTTGTGTGGTTTGGTGTTTGTGACCTTGTGGGGTTGTTTTAATGGTGGGAGGTTAACCCTGAACAGGGAGTGGGTTGTTACATCCCACGAAGCGGTGATGTATTGTAATTGTCAGTGGTTTTGTGTTCGTCCGTTAGTCCGTCCGTCCGTTCACCAAATATCTTCACAAACCGTTTGCAGATAGAAAGATAAAACAAAAAGCACATTACTCGGGCGGCAAAGAGATGGTTGACCTTGGTCATGGTCAAATTTCAACTTTTGTACTCATCAAGGATTTTTGGATTACAGTCACAGTGATACCGTACGCGCAATCTATGGTTGACAGCATCCGGAAGTGAGCTACGTTCTGTGAGTCATTGGGACATCTGTGAGACACAAAAGTGCTTTAAAAAGTCGGTACGAGTGTGGGAAAAGGTAATACAGATAGAAGGTGGTTTAATATCAATATGGGAAGGGTTCATAAACGTTTAAATTACCTTAAATAATAAGATAAATAGTTTGTTTCTCTTTCGCGGAATTCGTTAATGGCCTGTGGCTCCTGGAACTCATTAACCCAGAGGAACAACAGCACACTGTATACCTTTTTAGGTACAAGCAAACCTTGGTTTTCGGACACTTTAGACATCGAACAAATCGGAATTCGACCAATAAATTCGGAATTTTTTTGTCTTAGAAGTCGAACAAAATTTGGAAGTCGAACGCAAAACATACGCAGTAACATCCGTCCTCCTCCTCCTCTCCCTCTCCAACATTCACGTATGCCAACTGCTCACCAACACAAAGGTAAAAATTCTTATCTTTATTGTTCTTATGCTTTAACTGTAATGTGGTTTTTATTTTACTGTATTCAATAATTTTTTACTTAATTTGCGTTCCATTGCCTATGGTACGAGTTATGGTACCGTAAACTTCTGTCCAAAAGACGACAGTAACTTGTACCTTAGGCTAACCTGATTACATCGATGTTTTTGTTTTTGTTTCTTTCTCTTGTTTGCTTTTTTCTTTTACATTTCTTTGATATGTTTCATTACTATACAATTTGATACATAAATGACATTATGAAATAACATATGTTGAAAAAAGGTAGTTTTCTAGCGTCTTGGAACGAATAAAGACCATTTACATTATTTGTAATGGGAAAAATGTATTTGGAATTCGAACAAATCGCTATTCGAACAGCCTTCCCGAACAAATTTTGTTTGGAAACCGAGGTTTGCCTGTACACATCTCTGAACCTGATGAGATATAATCACCAAACAAAAAACAACATTTTCAGGAAGCCAGAGGCACAAAAATGTGTAGGTCAGGGTAAAATGTTGAATTCAGGTGTGTCACAGGATGTTGCAGTCTCTGACTGCCTTCTTTATAATGTTTCTGTCCAGACATGCAAAATGAATCAATCGTTTGGACTCACAGATGCGGTATGTGACATCACAATATTGTAAACTGCAATTATGATCCAAACATGACTGCACAAAACACATCCATGATGTCTAACATTTTACTGTTTTGCGACTGAAACCTCATTTGCAATAGCTTGTGAATTCTTTCCCTTGGCACCTTTTAAAGATGATCTTGCACTAGAAATATTCCAAACAGGATCCCCAGCTGCCATTCCTTTAGCTATAATTCACACTGCATTATTTACACACACCTCACCCACAGAAGAGCCACATGTACTAATTCATCCAGTCATCACAGCCATCTGGTGGGCAGCATCACTCTGATGGTAGTATATGTTGATATAGCACGGATGTCCTTGCCAGAAGAGGTTAGGTGAAGGGTGGAAACAGAAGAAATGTTGGAGGCAGTTGGAGGCAGTCTTAGATTCACTTTGAAGAGTAGATCATAAATGTTTTATTACTAGTTGTAATGTCAGCAGTTGATGCTGATATTGCTTTAACTATGTAACCTACCTCTAAACAGCAGTAATACGTTCGTGTAGAGGTTAAACTCTCTTGTCTTGAGATTGTTTCCCCTGCAGAGACAGATGAGTTCAGAGTGTGAAGCTCAGTCTAGAATCTGTGCAGATGAAACAACAAGTTCCTTCATCACATCTCAATCACATGACCCCTCAACTCACATTATCCCGAAGGCTGTTCTGTGTGTGTGTCTCTGTATTAGAGAGGAGTCAGAGTAGATGACTGAATAAACAACTCCATTCATGGTCCTCAATCTCTGATAGTTTCTATCAAAGTGTACATCTCACTGGCATGATAGATCATTGATACATGACCAGCACGTAGAAATTTAGAGAGCACTATTCCCACTTTTTCTTACTCCCTGCCTCTTCTCCCTCGGTGTTCCCATAGTTTGGACCAACGTGGAGCCTCGGTCAGTGCCAGTGTTTCCTTGGCATTCACTTGTCCCCTTCCTGGAGCCCAGCCAATCAGGAGCAGCTGCCCAGCCTGTTGACGGCCAACAACTTGTCAACCAGAGTAAAGGTGTGTGTGTGCTTTATGTTTATATTTATTTTTACTTTTGTATTTGTTTTTATTTTACACACACACACACACACACACACACACACACACACACACGCACATGCACACACACTCTCTAATTTTAATTCTGTGTATCACCTGCCAAATCACATCCAGTACAAATGTTTGGTATCAGCAGCCAAGTCAGTGTTTCCTAACAATTACAAATGGATTCCAGTTCATTACAGTTGCTGTTCACACTGCCGTGGCTTCAGTGTCACTGTGGATAACACTGTGTGTTGCTTGGCTTTGGCTCATGGGAATGGTCACTAATCCAAAGTGTTTTCATTTCACAACTTTGTGGAGCCATGTTTTGAAACTTTACCTGTTTTCACCTCTTTCAGGGCTGCAGTTCTCATGTAGCACGGAGTCTGAAATGTCAGCGTAATTTGGATAAAATTGCAAAACCCTTGATCACTTTTCAATCCGCTTATTTCATCCAAATATATGATATAAATATTCACACTAATATATTCAATATATGAGACAGGAACTGAAAACCTCACATTTCATCATCATCGAGTCTTGGATCTGCTCGAGGTTTCTCCTTGTTAAAATTTAGTTTTTCCTGACTACTATCGCCATGGGGTGTGCTCATGGAGGATTCTAGATTCTAGAGTCATTATTCAAGAGTCTAAAATAATGACCTGACCTGCTGTTCTAGGAAAGTGCTGTGTTATGACTTTTATTGTGATTTGATGCTATAGATTGTAAATTAAACGGACTTGTCACTGATTTCTTGCGTTTATTTGTTTATGAAGTGGCTTTATTGTGCGATATTTGTTTAAAGAAGACACCACATTATGCAAAATATTCTGCAACACCTGGAACAACGTTATCCATCAGCAGTCTGCAGGTGGCAGTCTACACACAGCCCGTTACTCACCTTAATGAAGTGCTCCTCTGACCAGCTCATAAAAGTCTCTCATTTTTCAGAGCCCCGGTGTGGTGTGGCTCTGGTGAGTGATGGGCGAAGCGGCCCACCAGACCCAGAAAGGGGGTCGCCATTATGCCCTCCCCCAACCAGCGACAATCCTCCTTCAGACAGGGGCGGGGCTGACAGCGAGACTGAGAGTGATCCAGATGACCCGTAAGTACAAAGATTAGAGGCTTAATATTTTTCTTTCCATATCATGGTGAAAAAAATGTAGAGATTTGAATTGATACATCAGAGTAAAGCAATGTAGAGTAAATAAAATCCAGATGAGAAAAGAAAACGCAAAATCCTTTCCCATGTCGACGTAAACTGAAACTCATCCACCAGTGTGACAGGAAAATGTTGACCCAGTTTAGAACTGGTTTACATGCCAGTGCAATATTTTTTATTTGCGTGTCATTCACATATGAAGTAACTGACTTTTCAAAGTAAGATGATGCTTTGAACAGTAAGAATATATCTTCTGATGTAAATTATCATGATCAAACGATATGTTCGTGAAGTGATCTTAAAACTGTAACTCCTATCTTTGTAATCTGTCATCTACATATGTAATGGATGCATATCATATTTAAAATCTGAGAAAAATTGTAACTCAAATATTTCAGCCCTTTTGTTGATAAATATTTAAAGGATCTTATGCATTCATCTAAAACATTTCTGTGGCTATTTTCATTATTCCATGAGCTTAAATATGGGCAAAGAAAACAAAAAAATAGGACATTTGGCAACCAAGCTCTCAGGTAACCTGTCCTTAACAGAGTTCATTTTACCTCAAGAAAGTTTTGCATCCCTGGGATGAGCTTCACGAAAAATTTGTGCATCACAACATGACGTTTATGTATCCCAAAAGTAACAAGAGAATATACGGTACAGGAGTATAAATGGATTGAGTTTTGTCAATAGTACAATATAAAAACTAAACAAAATGTTAATTTAAATTTTTTTATTAATAACATCATAACTGTTAAAGTAAAAAAAAAGAGTAAAATGATATATTAGTTTTATTAAAATGTTAAAGCCTGGTAGTCATTAAAAAACAGTTTTAGAAACAAAGAAAGATGTATTACAGTTGTTGTTGTTTTTTTGCTTTTGCTTTTCACTCAATAGTTTTCTTTGCCTTTAATTCATATATTCTGTCAGCTTGGTGCAGAGAAGGGTCTGCAACAAGCTGTCAGAGCCTTCTCCACACACGTTTTAGTAGTCAGTCAGTAATACAGTGCGCCACTCGTGCATTAACACTTGCGACTCCACCTCTTCGCGGACTTTTGATCGGCAGTCATGTGATATCGGACGCGCATTCTATTGGCTGACGGCATTCGTTAGTCTCGGACTTTCGTGAGACACAAAAGTGCTTTAATCAGTCTATCAGAGTGTGGGAAAAGGTAATACAGATAGAAGGTGGTTTAATATCAGTATGGGGAGGGTTAATAAAAGTTTAAATTACCGTAAATAATAAGTTCGCGATTTCGATCGTGGATGCCTTAAGCGCGTGTGGTTCCTGGAATGGATTAAGCACAAAGAACGAGGACGCATTGTATCTATCTCTTAATCTGCATTAACTTCTGATTGTTTTTTATGCAAGAAATTGTAAATATTTTTGTTGAATGGAAGTGCATTTAGAGCTTGCGTCCCAGGGACACACGCTGTCTGACGATCGTGCTTCCCTGTCAAAAGATGCGCGTCAAAGACGCAAGGACTCACGCAAATGAGAACGCTGCCTTAAAAGTATCCCAACTAGTGCTGCATTTAAATGCAGTAAACACGCCTGGGCTGCATGTTTACTCTGCAGCTCAGGCGTAACTCCTTAAAAAGTAGATCCTGATGGTAGATTGTATTAAAGGTATTTTACGGTGTAGAATAGCAAAATTAAAAACTCTTGAGAATACTTAAGAACAGGTGTGCTGCTATTCACCTCTGACAGCGAGACTCAAAAGAAAGAACAACAAAACTTTTCACCCATTTGCACCAGTGTGTGTGTGTGTGTGTGTGTTGTGTGTGTGTGTGTGTGTGTGTGTGTGTGTGTGTGTGTGTGTGTGTGTGTGTGTGTGTGTGTGTGTGTGTGTGTGTGCGTGCGTGTGTGTCGAGAGTTATTCAGTCGGTGCCTGCTCATTCCACCCAGGCTGCGTCTCTGCATCTGGCTGGGTTATTGCTCTTTCAGAGTGACTCAGACAGGCTGTCTGGCTGATTGTGTGGTTTTGAATGTTTCAGGGTCACCATGCTTTCAGCAATGTAGGGCTCTGCTTGGAGCCGCCATTACTCAGAGAAAAAAAGAAATGCTCCAGCAATCCCTCAGTTGTTGCAGTGGTTATTTGTGTTATCTGACTATTTCTCAATGGCCAGCCTTTTTACTTTTAATTTTTTAACTATTTTAACTGTTAAACGTACAGAAAGAAAAATGACAAGCTGAAACATCGTCACTGTGGTATACAGAGGTGCATCTCAAAACTGAGAATATCAGGGAAAGGTTCGATATTTTTTGTCAGAAAGTGAAATGTTTCAAGCATTTTAAAAATTCTTATTCTAGCAACAAAACCTGCAGTAGAAAATATTTGAAAAAATATCTCAAAATATGACTATTTACAGTGTGAGTAAATCATTATGCATTAGAAATACCAAGAATCTGCCAGTCAGTTTAAGTACACACTACACTTCAAACCCACAATGCAGATGAGCTGAAGGCTGCTGTCAAAGCAGCTTCCGTAACACGTCAACATTGGCTGGTCGCCCCCATGCTATTCTGCTTTGATGCACTAATTCAAAAAGAAGTCTGAGCAAGTATAGCGTGAATAAACGAACATATATACTGACCGTGGATTGGATAATACTTGGTCTGTATGTATGTTCTTTACTCTGGTAAATATAGAACATGTCTGGGGTGTCTACTGCGTGTCTACTTTTCTGAAGTTTGACTTTTCTGTATTATAAAAAAAAATTTCACCTGATGGTATAAGATATTCTAATATTTTGTGATACCATATTTTTGATTTTCCTGAGCTATAATTTTATTTTTTTTTAATTTTTTTATAATTTTATATACTATTCTGATCCCCAAAAGGAAATTAAGAGCACACTCTAGTTAGTGAAACACTTCAATCGCATGCATACATGTTAGTTTTTGTACAAGCCCCTGTAGCACACGCACACACACACAAGGGGGCTTGTAGGCATGCAGGGGAGGTAGAATGGTGGGCAACTCCTTCATGGTGCGCTCCCAAATGAGCAACTTGTAAAGAGGGACGGCGCCTTGCTCAAGGGTGCCTCGGCAGTGCTCCAGAGGTGAGCTGAAACCTCCCACTGTCAGCTCACCTCTGGGTGGTTTTTTTCGGGGCGGGAGGGGGAATCGAACCGCCGATCTTAGGAACATTGGATGACCCGCTCTACTGCCTGCTCTACCAGTGAGCCACTGCCGCCAAAGTCATAATGATCTAAATTTAAACAGAAAAGAACTCGAAATATTCAGTTTATATGTAATAAATCTAAAATATATGAATATTTCATATATTTGAATTAAATTACAGGGTGAAATGAACTTTTCCGTGATATTTTTTCATCCTGCTTCAAAGTGGTGATGTATTGTGATTATCAGTGTTCGTGTGTTTGTTCGTTCCTTCGTCCATCAGTTAGTATGTCCACCAAATATCTTCACAACCATTGCAGATAGAAAGATGAAACAAAAAGCACATTACTCGGGCAGCTAAGGGGATGAAAATGAGATGATGACCTTGACCTTAAGAAAACTAGGTCAAGGTCAAATTTCAACTTTTGTACACTCAGGAACAGGATAACGTAGAAAGACAAGGGAGAAGGCCAGTGTGATTAAGACCATAGATCAAAGCTAGTGCTTTGATCAATGACAGTAGGTCAGAGCACTAGCTTTGATCTTTGACCTATGCAAGTAGGTCAGGGTAAAAAAAAATATTCAGGGGTGTTGCAGTCTGTGACTGCATTGGTTCTAGTTTGAGATGCAATTGTCGTCCTGCACACTGGTGCTAATGTATGATGTCACCCACTGATAATAATGTATGATGTCACCCACTGATGCTAATGTATGATGTCACCCAGTGGAAGTGTGGGTGGCAAATGGCTAACTAATGTTTAGTTAATCATTTGTCACCATAATGTTTCCCAGGACAGTAAAAACTTTTCACCAAGCACACGGACACATTCAAACTGTCTCACCAATTCTATCCTTTCTTTTCTGTATTATTTGCACAAATGTTTTTTAACACTAGACACATTTGGTCGTAGCTCAGGCCAAAAGGACCTTGCTTTGGGTACTGGACCACAGCATGGAGTGTTGAAGGGTACCTGGAGAGGTGCCGGTTCTCCTCCTAGGCAGTGCCCCAACTTTGACCATGTTCAAGGCACCAAACCCAAACATTGCTCCAAGGTGCTGCCACATGGCTTTTTACGTAATACTATTGATATCGTCTTTTTGGATTTCGGAAAGTCTCATCACAATAATGTATCTATTGCTCCAACATCTGTCCCAAAATAGCAATACAAATTTATCCCAGATTGTGGCTGTTTCTGTGTTTGCTTTTTTTTGTTTACTGTGGTTTCTTGTCCCTGGACACTCTGCCCGTTATGACTGTGGACTGTATTAGTATAAACAATAGTTTTTGTGGAGCTCATTCAGTAAATACTCAGTGCAATGTGATGTGTTGCTTATATAAACGGTAACGTTTCAGGTTGACCGTCCTGTGATATGTATGTCCCTTGTTTTCTGTTGTTCATGTGTTACATATCACACTTAAAGCTTTTTTATTGATTCATGAAGACCTGATATCAAACAACTAAGGGGTCGTTTGTGAGCTCTCAAATGAATTCCTACATAAAACCTTCACAATCTTCAGGGTTACTTTTTATTTCTGAATGTTCCTCAGAGGAATCTGTCTTGATTTCATGTCTTGTTCACTTATAGTTTTCTTTTTTCTTTTCTTGCATTAATTCAGGTTCTCCCCGGGTGTCGCCAATGACCCATCACCATCCACTGGCCCCATGAAAAGGCGGACACAGTCTCTCAGTGCGCTGCCTAAGGACGGAGACAGGAAGGTCATTCCACTATACAGACAGTTAACCAATAGAATGACAAATTCGGAAACATTTTTTTTAAAATGTCACAATTCCCCACAGTTTACAGAAAATATCTAAACTGCTGTTCTCCTACAAACATCAAACAGAGAGAGAAGGACCACATCCGTCGTCCCATGAATGCATTCATGATCTTCAGTAAGCGCCACAGAGCCCTCGTGCACCAGCGGCACCCCAACCAGGACAACAGGACAGTTAGCAAGATCCTGGGGGAGTGGTGGTACGCCCTGGGGCCCAATGAGAAGCAGCAGTACCATGATCTGGCCTTCCAGGTGAAGATGCTTTGAAAAGTCTCTGAATTTCTTCAATTTACAGTTTGTTTTACATTGTCAGCTTCAAAGGGTACTTAATATGAGATGGTTTTGAATTCACTTGTATGTACTTCTATTCGTCTGCTGCTACTGACGATCACACAGGAATGACTTCTAACCTCTGACCTCTAACAATAAGATCAGCTTGAATGGAGCTCTCTTGAACAATGAAACACTCATGAGAACTCCTTTTCTTCCTCCAGGTGAAAGAGGCCCACTTCAGAGCACATCCAGACTGGAAGTGGTGCAACAAGGACCGCAGGAAGTCACTATCAGAGGGCCGTGGGACCCCAAAGGAGCAGCGGGAGAGGAGCATGTCTGAAAGCATAGGTGGGCATAGGTCTTCTCATCTTCTTGACCACAAGGTGTAACTGTTGCTTTGACTTCAGTTGTGTTCTGAATGTTTCAAGATGTACCGTGTGATTAGATGTACCTTTGTTTACTTCATTTACCAAACCCTACATATAGATAAACGTCTGTAGAGTCTGACATCTTAATATTTTCTTTCTTACAGCCAAGATAGGTGAAAGAGAAATACCAGGAATAATGCGAAAATGTTCCTTTTGCTAATTGCGGTTTATTATATATTTTTTTATTTTCACGGCAACAAAATGACATTATACTTAGCTCCAAAAAAGGGAATGGTTTATGTATCTTGAAGTCTGTGTATTCTTCCTGTACTAATGTTTAGTAGAGGTAAATGCTTAGATGATGAACCCATGTGACTCCAGCTACCCTAGTGTTTATTTTAAGGATTACCATGGCAACATTCTAGACAGATCTGAGAGCGTCTTACAGACTTCATGGTAGATATTGTATTATGTGGTTAATGTTTTCATTCGCGCTATTTTGACAGTTTCAAACCGACTGCTGAACTGAAAGATCTTGTATTCATTGAAATACACTCCATTTGATTTTTGCGGGGGCCAAGCAGATATGCCATCTAATGATGGCTCTTGTTTTCTGCATTTACTGCAAGGAAAGTCTTTCACCTTTCATGGTGCATTTTTAAAAATAGATATCATCCTCTATCAGTAACTAAGTGAAGTATTAAATTTGTTTTTCTTCTTTTTTTTGTAGCTGTCTCTTTGACATCATCAGTAATGAGGATAAAACCATTTCATACAGATCATAGTGCATTTAAGCGATACATTAGTAAAACTGAATACACAAATGTAACTATACATAGATTTACTTAAAACTTCCTAATTATGAGTCATTGATATAAATCGCGCAGCACAGTGACGCAGTGGGTAGCAATGTTGCCTCATAGCAAGAAGCTTCCTGGTTCGCGTCCTTTCTATGTGGAGTTTGTATGTTCTCCCCATGTCTGCGTGGGATCTCTCCGAGTTCTCTGGTTTCTTCCCACTTCTAAAAACATGTGATTTAGGGGAATCGAGATTAGTTTTAAATTACCCGTAGCTGTGAATGTGTGAGTGTATGGTTGTTTGTCTTTCATGTGGCTCTGCGATGCACACACGAGCGTGCCCTGCCAGCTGGGATACGATCCAGCAGTCCTATGACCCGTAAAGCAGAAGAAGTGGCTGTACGGTCATCGCACCTAAAAGAAAATGGATGGATGGATGGATGAAGGGATGGACAATATATCAATCAAACTTACTAGCATACACAGTTACAGAATCATTTCCAGTCCTTTTTCCTGCGTATGGCAGCTGCAGCTGCGTTGCTTTAGCCTGGATTCACCTGTTATTATTTGTTTAATTCTACACAGTAGTTTACTCATTGTTTATATTGCGTATTTACTCCAAACACATCCTCATTCAGGAGAATGCACAAATGACTTTCTCTAGGGCTGACTCATTGAGTCCATGGCCACCTTCCTGTGACCACTTACCGAGACGGTGTTTATTCAGGTATAATGAACCCAGGTAATGGAAAGACATCCTGGGTGGGTTGACATTGCTTCATGCTACAGGCCTCTGGAAGGAGAATTGTCCCAAGCTGGATGTGCAAAATGTGAAACATCTGAAATCGCTTAATGCTTTTGGAGGTCAACCTACTTTTATTCTTGTTTTTCAGTCAGTTTTAAATGCTATAGGAACTTTGAAATATTTTTGATCTTCTATTTAATAGACCCCCATCCGGAGTCTCATGTCCTTGAGGGAATAGGAGGCTCAGGCTGGCCAGGGGGGATGGAGCGTCGAGGGGGGCTGTTTGGGGGGCAGCACCCCCGTCCCCGAGCATTTTCCCAGAGTGCCATGCACACCCTGGAGCAGAGGGAGAGTGAGAGAGACCTGGAGAAGGTAGGTCAATAATCTCTAGCTCAAAGACACCAGAGTCACAGTGAAGATATAGGAATAAAAAGCAGCCCGAGCGTCACAGTGATAAAAAAAAAAAATCATGCACTTTAGTTCAGTTCAAAAGGATTTCCTGAGTACTTTTAACACATTTGAGAGCGTCCATGAGAGCATAAAAATAGTATTAAAATGCATAAAAAATTGCAAACTGATATTATTCTTTGAAAAAAAAATATGGGCAATGAAACGTGAGCACCTACGAACCAACGTGAGTGTATTCAGATGGTAGTGTGTCCATCACACAGCACAGTGTTCATGTCGAACCCTGCAAGTGAATGTGCTCTTTTAAGAAACAGTTCAGATGGACGGTCTTTGTTCTCTGTGTGAGAGCCTGAGCTGTTGGTGCTGAGAACCCAAAGGATGCTCCAGGGAGCTCAGCCTCCATCTTCAAAGGGTTCATGTTCTACTTCTTTAGGGCTGTTATAGGTACAAGCCTTTTGTTTGCTGCTTGATGCCTAGTCACAGAAGGATAAGCCAGTATGTTAACTCCTCTTTTTCGAAGGAAATTATAGATATATGCTTACTTTATAATAGCACTGACACATACATTTGAAGTGTTGTTACTAGGTGCATAAGGTTCTTCTTTTCCCCCTTTATTAAAAACTGAGATGACCTTTGTCTTTCTTGTTTCGCCACTATTTCAGGAGGAACGAGCAAATTTGTTTCACCAGCAGCAGCTACCACCTGCCAGTGAAAATGTCACTAGTGATGAAGAGCGCATGGTTATCTGTGAGGAAGAGGGTGATGATGATGTCTTGGGTGAGTGAGATTAACAACAGAGATATAACCAAACCATTTCTTTAAAAGAGTAGTATGTTTTTAGAAAATGCGTCAAAGCACAACAGAATAACACATCAGAGTCTTCTAATCTCAGCCTCAGCTCCTGTGCTTGACTAGTAATTCCTTGTTTTAGAATATACAAATAATAATAACAACTCATAATTGGCTGTGTGATGCTGAAACTAGTATTAGCTGGTAGTTTGAAAGCAGGCTTTGAAACTGCACTGATCTCCACTGCTTCACCTCCTCAACTGTAATTGTAAATGAAATAAAAAAATAAAGTGCACGCTCTGTTTTATACTCCATTTGCTGAAATTTGAGTGACTTCTGACATTCCCATCTTACCCTCAGAGGATTTCTGTCCCGAAGGCACCATTGACCTCAAGTGTAAAGAGAGAGTGACGGACAGTGAAGAGGACGAATCAGACGGACAGGTAGCTATTCGGCAAATTAATATTCATAATGTATTTCACCATGTCTCTCATCACCTTCATTTTGTTCTGAGTCTGAAAATATCAAGAAAATGTTAATTCTTTTTCTGCAGTACTTGTATCAGACTTCTATATGGTTTCTGTATCAAGAAATCAAGTACAATAGTACCTCAAGATACGAGCTACTTGACTAACGAGTTTTTTGAGATATGAGTCATTTGTCCATATTTTTGGTCGACCAACCAGCACAAATCCAAGATATAAGCCGCGCTTCATGACACCACTGCTAGCTGGCGGGTGGATACAACATCAGCTGAGACCGGATCTCTTTTTTGTTCACAGAGCAAAGTGAAGTAAATGACTTTTGTGACTTTTGTGTTTCATTTCATACTTTGTTTAGGTAAGTTATATAAAATTAATTATGCACAGGAAGAGTATACAATGATTAAAATGATTTTAGTTATTTGAAATAGGTAAAATTTGTTTGAGTCACGAGGTGTTTGACTTATAAGCTCAGTCACGCAAGGACTTAAACTCGGGTATCTCGAGGTACGGCTGTGCAAGGTTCCCAAAAGAAATGAGTAAAAAGCTGCATGGAGAAACCTACTCAATCATAGCTAGGCTGAACGTTTGCGTTGCGGTACAGAGCTATCTTTACAATGGCACTAAAACATGGATTCTTGTAGCTACAGTCTAATTCTACATATAAATCATATATTTAGAGATTTAATATGAGCTTTTAGTTCAAGCATTAAGAAGCCACAAATTTTCAGAGGTTACTGAGGTTTGAGAAACTTTGCTATTTGTGAAGAAGAGTACTTGAACTCCTAAGTTTCACTCCTTTCATCTCTCCATCTCTCTCTCCCCTCCAGCATGGCTTCAGGCCAGTGGCTTCATCCTCTCTCTCCTCTTCCTCTCCCACCATCCCTCACTCAGACTCCAATGCAGCTAAAGGGGATGGAGGAGGAGAAGGAGGTGGTGGTGAAGAGAGGAATAGAAGGAGGGCTGCAGACCAAGGCGAGAAGGGAAGTCAAGGAGAATCCAAGGGTGAACAAGCAGCCGCGGTGGGTGGAGGAGGAGGGCAGGGTGTCAGTTCTCTGTCCATCGTAGGCTCAACGTCCAACAGCCAGGTTCCCCACTCTTTGGCCCAGCAGGGACTGACCCAGGTCCTCGGTACCGTCCACATGGCCCCTACTGTGGTGACCAATGTGGTTCGACCCATTGCCAGCACACCCATCCCCATCGCCAGCAAATCAGTGGAAGGTGCTATCACCCTCAGCTCTTTAGCCCAGGACAAGAAAGCCACTCTTGTGATTGGAGAAGGTGGAGTTCAACAGCTGCCAATCACTGCAGGGGGTGGGTACCTGTCCTCATCCTCCTCTCCTGGTCCAGTCAGTGTGACCCCTTTGGGGGGCAGTGGCCTGGTCACTAATCTGGTTCTGGGAGGATCCTACCCCACTGCTACACCCGTGCAACTCCTCACCTCACAGCCCCTGGCGCCACACGCACAAACCCCACTTCCTGTCCTCCAGCCCCACCTCCAACCTACTGCCGCCACCTCCTCCCTCACACCTCCCATCGGCCCCAAGCCACTAGCTCAGGTCCAGTACATACTGCCTACTGAGAGCCCCTCCTCCCCCCAACTCAACCACCAGCAAATTCTCTCCCTCCCCACCAGTCCTGCTCTGGTCAATGGCGTGCACTCAGGGGCAGAAGTGAGAGTCAGCCCTGGGACCAGAGGTGAGACAGAAAACAACTGTTAAGAGTTAACAACTATATTTATCCACTGGAAAGCCACCAACATCATTCAAGACATTCTGTATTACTTTCTTTTTTGCTGTAATTTTCTTGTTTTATTATTTACTATCTTAACAAGAAGTGTTGAACATGTATTTATATGGCTTACGTAAAATGGAGATTAGTGATTGACAGAAAAAACACTGTTGACTTGAGCACTCACCGCCCACCAGTGACTTAATCACACTCTCTTCATCGGACTCAAGAGTGGCAGCACATTGTTCCAGTTTCAGCAGGAAATTTTGCTATTATCACTGGCCCTCTTGTTAAGCGTGTCTCCACCCTCCCATCATTCCTGAGATGTTTTCACCTTCCATGTTTTTGCTTGATCAATCTGTTCCTCTTTTTTATGCTCTTGGTCTGTGTCTGTCTCTCCCTTTCTCTAGTCCAAACTCAGTCGCCTGTCTTGCAGAGCAAGATGTTAGTTCCCATGGCAACAGTGAGAACAGGGTCTACTCCTCCTCATCCTTCCATTTCTCTGGTTGCTCCACCTCTTCCTGTACAGAATGGCCCAGCATCGGCAAACAAGGTACAGTAAGAATGTCAACACAGTAACACAGTTAGTGACCTGCTGTCACATGATGAGGTAATCGGAAGCGTCCCCTGTGCTGCAGCCTCTATCCATTATGTTGATCTTATTTAGAGCAAAACTTCAGTCCGAAAAGATCCATTTAGAGTTTGTTTATTTTCAAACCTTCAAATGGGTTTGATATAAAGCCAAATATCAGAATGAACTGCTACTACAGAATGTCACCACACAGCTTGACTCAACCACTCTGGAGTGAAGCGTAACAAGAACCCAAGTATGACAATTTGGTGAAGCCACAGTCCAGACAGTCCAACTGTGACAAATCATGTTTTTATTTCTTTGTTTTATTTAACTTGTTTTTCTAAACATAGACAAACATTTATTGTTTTAAGTAAGGCTTCACAATAGTGCTATTTATCTGCATTAACCCATTGATTTTAAAGATATGTCAGAATTTTATAGTGCTAAAACAATTAATTTACAAATCAGTAAAAATGAGTGATTAATGAAAAATATATCAAAAATCATTGCAAGCCACTCCACTGCTATGCTGCATGTTATACCAAAGGCATCAAATAATGTAAATTGTTGGCGACGTTTTGAAGACTGGAACAACACATCTGCTATTTGTTGGCAGGAACTCATTTTGTTAATGTCCTGTCCCCCAAAGATCATCCAGATTGCACCCATACCTGTTGTTCAGACCAACGTTCATCCAAACGGCACAGCAACAATTCATCCTGGGAGCCCCTTTCCTGTTTCCATGGCAACGGTGATGGCTCCTGGTGCCACACCCCCACAAACCGTACTTCTGACCACTCCGCCCACCAGGTCACTATTGCAGGCCTAACACGTGAAAGACAGCAACGTTTGTACACAGAAGCTTGTGAGATGTGTCGATGCTAACAGACATTGATTTCAGCCGAGCCAAAAGGTTAAATGTTTCTGATGGGCAGTAAATGTAGATAAAGAAACACATTTGGTACGCATTCACTCTGTGGAGTGATGTGAACTATGATTCAGCATTCATACTCTTAAATTTTAATTTTCTCATGTTTTCAAAATCTATTTAGTTCATTTCTGGAGAGTTAAAATCTATGCTGCTAAAACAGAAATATTAAATATTGACATTGAACTTAAAACCTGAAATTGAAAATAATATGTGACAAAACACTGGCAAAGAGAAAATTAATCAAAACCAAATCTTTAATATTATTGTTTCATTGTCTCAAATACTATATTTTTATCTGTCTCTTTTCTTCTCTATGTCAGTAAATTGAATATATTTGGATTATGTTTTTCACTAGTTATCACAAAAAAACATTTTGCTGCCAAGTTTTTGCATATTTGCTGCTGACTGAGCCGTAAAGTCAGGTGATTTGTAGAATTCAGCTGATTGTCATGACTCCTCTCCTGTAGGATCACATATGTCCAGTCTGGTCCAGGGGTTACGACAGCGACCCCCCAACAAGCCACACCAGCTCCAGGCCCGGCCTACCTCCCATCGTCCCTGACCACCCTTGGCTTCACCGCCATTGCCCCAGCTGGACAAACTCTGGTCCAGCCCGTGGTTGGTCAACCACCACTGTTAGCTCCAGCCCCGCCCCTCAGATGTCAGTCACACACCCCTCCAGGTCAGGCCTCAGGAAGCACAGGTCATCAGGTGAGGGAACTGCTCAGTGGTAGAACCTCTGATCCATGCTGCATTACCATTAACAACATTAGAAGAAGAAAGTAATACTTTTTAAGGAGTGAAATATTATACACATATTTTCTTTTTTGTCCATTTTGCTTTCCCAGTGTTATTCAGGTGATCATTTGTGGACTAAATACAAAAAATGGACAGTTAAATGTGTGGACAGCAACGGTAATGTTCTGTCAAATTCAGTTACTACCTCCCAGAGTTTGCTAGCTGTAGACATACTGATGAGACTCTGATGTTTGTGCTCTGCCTTGGCTCTTAAAAAGAGAAACAAGTGGAGCCAGAAAAAACTATTAAAGCCAATTTGGAGGCATAATTTCTTAAGGTAACTTCAGAGAGGGATCAATTTGTTTGGCTGTTGAGATCAATAATGAACAATCTCCAAAATCAATTCCTCTGTCCCCTCTTCACCTTTAATTTCACAATTTCACAAATTATCCACATTTTACCAACAAATTTATTAAAGCTCTTGCAATACAGTGAGAACATTTTTAATAGTGGAATGCATTCAGAACTGCATACCTCTATTGATGGTGGGACAAGATTCAAGATAAACTTTATTGTCCCACAAAGTGGGAACTTTTTCTGAAGTTTTTCATTGATGTTGCAGCCATAAAAGAGACACTTCATTCAGAACATCCAGTACCTGTCCTGGCCTCATCTGTCCCTATTTCAAATGTTTATTGGAATTAACACATTTTTAGTCATTTGTGAGGGAATCTGAACCTCATCCCAGAAGGTGGGAACTGGTGCTGCCAGTTTAGAGCATGGAATGGGTCAGTTGCTATCCTATTGGTTGTTCGTTCATATACTGCAGGGATGTATGCTGGTCTAACCAAACAATATTCCATAAAGGAATAATCAGTTGAACCAATCTGGACTTCAGGTGCACAGAGAGGTTATCGACCCAAGCTGTGATGTCAAATCTGATAAAGGTCTCTGAAACTGTAACAGCCATTTAAATTAAAAGCAATCACAAATTACTTTCCACACTGAACCGCAATAAAAGCTTTTAATGATTAATGAACAAACACACAGTTAATCATTTCTTTACATGTCACAGACACATTTGCAGAGATAACAGGTGTCTGCACCAAATGTAGTAGCACAGTTTGAAAGAACAGTCATCACATTTGAAATTGTAAGTAGATATACTGTATATAAATTTTTATTTAACTGTAAAAAATAATCTACATAATGAAAGTAAAACAACAAGACAACAGAGCACGGGCCTGCTTTAGCAATCAAATGAATCAAATACAGGTCGGAACAAAGAAACAGTTTTGACATACTTCGTTCTTCTTCATCAGGTACTAACTGCCATTTATCCTACACCAACCGTTGCACTAGCAGCTGGAATGGTGTCCGTGACAACCGTACCTCCAGCAGTGGCAGCCCCGGCCCACAATGTTATAAATCCTTCTTCCCCGTTGGCGACGGGGATGCAGGGATCAGTGGTGGTGATGCCTCAGCCTGACGCGGAGGTGGAGCCAAAGGTGGAGCTGAAGTGGGAGAGTCAGTCGGACAGCCAGTCCGAGGATGGAGGATCAGTACTGTCAAGCTGTGCTCCCAGCGCATCGTCGACCACCTCCATAGTTAATGCCACAGCAGACCACGCTCCAACAGGTTGGACTGATTAGGGTTTAGTTTGGTGGGATTTGGAGTTTCAGGAAGTAGTTCTATGCCCGAGAAAATGCGAGTGTCATTTCTGGATTAGCAGGACCTCGGCAACATTGTGTTTTGTGATCATAATGTATTTTCCAAATTGTCAATCATGGGAATTGATCTCTCTGTACATGTTTAGGTGGTATTGCTACAGAACCAGGTTGCTTTTCAGGCATGATTCCATTCCAATGGCATGTAACACAGGCTGGCAGTGTTTGCCAAGAAAGAAATGAGGGAAATAAGATGATAAGATTATTCGTCAATGAATGTTTGAAATAATCTGTTTCAGTAATAAAAAAAGAAGACACCAGTCTGCACATCAAAGAAGAAAATCAGAGTGATGGAAAAAGTAAAGAGACACAAAGGGAGATGGACAGAGAGCCAGAGGGAGGGATGAAGGAGAGCAATGAGCAGAAGGGAGGCAGAGAGACAGACAAAGATGTGGACCACAGCATGGGTGACAACAAAGAGGTGAGAAAAATGGAATATATCCCCAATTTATTCTGATTAAAGGTCATGAAATGCTTTTTCAAATCTCCCTTCAGTCATCTGAACTGTTCAGTTGATTTAAAAATTTCTGCTCTTGAAACACTGCAGAGATGGACGACACGATTATAGTCTGTTCTACATAACATTACAAACATTTTTTTGGAAATGCAACAATGACGAGGATCTCCTGTCAACTTAAACACAGTTTCATGACTCTGATTTGACCTACAGAAAGTCAGAATAAATGATCATAGTTGTTGCTTTGTCGCTGTTTGAACCCTGTTTACCAGACTTTCTTCCACTTTCTTCCTAGGCTGGACCTTATTCTCCTCCTCCACCACCCTCAGGTTTGGATCCTCCTCCTCCTCCCCCTGCAGAAAGAGATCCCCCCACTTCCTCAAAAAAGACCAAGTTCAGACCCCCGCCCCTCAAAAAGACACCAGATTCTCTCGACAAGTAAGTTGGACAGTATCAGTGTTCGAAGAGTTAGGGTTGGGTCAGTCAGTCAGTCATTTTCATATTACCACCGCTATATCCGCCGCAGCGGGTCATAATTTCTTATTTTTTATGCTCCGACCAAAAGGGGCTTAAAGAGTTATTTAGAGTCAAATGAAGTCCAAACCTGGTCTTCCAGAGTTTGTGGGTTTTTATTGTGCCTTCATCACATAGCATCCAATGAAATCAAGGTGTTCCCAGGATACAGCTAAATTTAACAAAGGGCTTCTATTTCTTGACTCCTCTTACCTTTCCTAAAAAAACACAAGACTGGTAATAACTGCATGTCCACGGCTCACAGCTACACTTTGTTAGCTGCCTTTCTGCAGGTGTCCAGCTGATAGTTTGACTTAACACAGCTGCTGACGACAGCAGACAGCTGCCATGTGTGGCCAGCCATCCTTGCTCTGTTGGTTAAAAAGAGACCTGCTATATCTCAGGCTGATAATCTGACATTTTTCTTTGCTTCTTTCCAAGATATATTAATAAAAAAAAGTTTTATTTCTCGCAATTTTAACATCCAAACCTCCAACCATCTTCTTGTAGACACAATTTTAAAATAGAAAATACAATTGTTCACACAATTGAAACAGAATTAATTATCATTTAAACATTAATGTCATTCAGTCAGCTTGTCTCTATCTATAAGTAACAGAGAAAAGTCTTTCTGCTTCTCCTCAGAAATATAGAATTTTTACAGCCCTGAAGTTGGACACCTCCTTATTGGTATCCTTGATTTGATCATTTTTAAATTAAACGTAATGGTTGTTCTGTCATTGAGGGTTTTTTTTTTCCAGTCTCAGGGACATCTGAATTCTTTGGCACAAATGTTTTAGATGTACTCCGGGTTGGAGTCCTGCTCTGTTTGGAGTTTGCATGTTCACCTCGTGTCTGCGTGGAGGAAGTGGGTTCTCCAGCTTCCTCCAAAAACATTCACTTCAGGTTATTTGGCCGTTCCAA
The DNA here is from genome assembly GCA_013358685.1 of Antennarius maculatus. Taxonomy (NCBI): domain Eukaryota; kingdom Metazoa; phylum Chordata; class Actinopteri; order Lophiiformes; family Antennariidae; genus Antennarius; species Antennarius maculatus. Next base: position 4,115,903 of record CM023622.1, on the reverse strand, counting down.
ATTGCCCGTAGGAGTGAGTGAGTGTGTGTGCATGTTTGTATATCTCTGTGTAGCTCCGTGGTGTACTGGCGTCGCACCCGGAGTTTGCCCAGCCTCACGCCCTATGCCAGCTGTGATAGGCTCAGCTCCCCGTCACCCGCACAAGTGGATGAAGTGGTCAGGAAAATGAATGGATAAAGGAATGAGTTATATTTAGTCAAACATATCCGGGTGGGCATTATGTCAAAAATAAATTTAAATGAGCTAAAAATGGTAATACAGTATCTCACAAAACAAATAAATAGTGAATGTATTTTTTAGATGTAGGCTTGCTCCTGTCATAACAGTTTATTGTCTGTCATGCTCATATAACACAACCTGACCTATGGGGAAGTATCTTGAGAGAAGCAGCACCCTGGAGGGACACATCAATTGACTGGACTTAAGACCTAGTGGTGCCCAACTCTATTTTATGCTTGTGACCAATTGTTTGACCTATAATTCTGTTTTAATGACTGTGGGTGAATGGAAGGCCCAGGCTTCAAATTTTCATTAAGACAATGGGAGTAGTAGTGAAGTCACAGAGAAGAGGAAGCCTTACAGAGCAAAGGCATGAGGAAAGCAGACAGATTACTTGTTCTTTTATTCATTGGTTTACCTCTCTGTATTGGTCATGTACAGGAAACACAGTGGTTTGAGCACAGAAATGTACTTTAAGGAGCGTTTAGCTGAGCTACCAGAGTTTAATCCAGAGGAAGTCCTGCCTTCGCCCACCCTGCAGAGTTTGGCCACCTCGCCAAGAGCTATCCTGGGTAGCTACCGAAGGAAGAGGCGCAACTCTACTGGTGAGACTAAATCAATTATGAAGAAACAAGTTATGTCAAAATCATTCAAAATTTTAACACATTAAAACTGCAAATTTGTGTTATTTAGGATGGTTTTATCTCATTTTATGTGTCCTTAAAGGTTTTTAATTTGGATAGGGCCCTACTGCGCTACCTTGTCCTCTCTTCCTACATGTTCATGTTTCTCATCATACCTTTTTATCCATGTGCAGAGCTGGAGATGACAGCAGAAGACCCCAGCTCCCCCAGGAGGAAGACTCGTCGTCTCTCTAGCTGCAGTTCAGAGCCCAACACCCCAAAGAGCGCCGCCAAGTGTGATGGAGACATCTTCACCTTCGATAGAACAGGTTTGTCAGCTAACGTCAGATGTCATTTCTGCATGAGATCTATTAAAAGTAATATGGTGCACTCCCTGTTCAACCAGGTGCAGAGGGAGAGGACCTTCTAGGAGATCTGGACAGAGTTCCTTGCTCATCTTTACGTAGAACTCTGGATCAACGCCGGGCTCTGGTCATGCAACTCTTTCAGGAACATGGCTTCTTTCCCTCTGGTAAACTAACTGAAGTGAAAGTACTTAATAGCACAAGTATTTTGTGTTGTGACTTAAAAACTTCTTGCTAAAAGTTATATTTTCACCTGTGTGACAGCTGTGATAGATCTCTGTGTTGGATAACCTGAATAACTGAAAATCTTCACAGACAAAGTGACATCTGATGTGTACAAAAATGTGTGTTTACCTTGTTAACTGGGTAATATACCGTAATCTAATTTTGCAACACAGGGCTTAGGAATTCTTCAGTGTAGTAGATATACTTAGAAGACAAATATATTTTCTTTTAGAATGCATGGGTGAGCTGAAACTACAGTTGTCTTTTCCACTTTGCTCATTACTTAATAACATTAAATACATTGATTGACAGTAATGCAAATTGCAGTTGCATTATGCATGCATAAAGAGATCCTCAGATGTAATGAGGGATTATCAATAAAAATGGCTCTGAATTATGCATTGAAACAATTTTTCTTCTAAATGTGTTGTCTGGGTCCCACTACTATATTGCTATATTTAAGTATCATCTAATCCCTTAAAGAATATTGTACATAACATGTAGTAATACTTATTTTTATGCTGCTTCATTGTTTTACTCATTGTTTTAAGTGTCCTGTATTTCTCACCCTCTCCAGCTCAGGCCACTGCTGCCTTCCAGGCACGCTACTCAGACACCTTCCCAACCAAGGTGTGTCTGCAGCTGAAGATCCGGGAAGTCCGTCAAAAGATCATGCAGACAGCCACACCCGGAACCCTGGAGCTGGGAGGATTATATGAAGCCAATGCTGCCCTGTCCCAAAGTTCCTCTTACAATCAATCAACCAGGGAGGACAGAGGGACAGAGCAGCCAGGAGACAAAGGCCGGAGCCCAGAGGAGCCAAAAAGTGAAGGATCCTAAACTAGAGAGTGAAAAATCAAGGAGAAAAAGAGAGAGGAGTGTGTCATCCCTGCAGAATGTTCTTTTATTCGTTGAACACGTTCTACGAATGACCCCAGCAGGATCTGTTCATATGGCACTTATCTCCACCAGACCTGGGTAGAAACACATTCAGTACTAGGTTTGTTTGATCAGACATTGGAAAAAAAAAAAGCCTCATGACTGATGAGTCAAGTGCTTGTTGTAGTATCACTTTCTTCTTTTCCCTAAGTATCTAAAATATTCAGTTAACACTTTGCCCAGGTCTGCTCTCAGCACATTTGTACAGTAGTTTGTATTATGACACACAAGCTCTGGTATCTGTATCTCTCTGGCACACACACACACACACACACACACACAGAAACCATGTTGCGTATTTAATATCCAGCGTGCACATGATGACACAGAAAAACTCACTCACACACACACGCTTACCAAATCAGACTGTTACTCCTTGTTGGCGGTCCTTTGGAAATGCCACCAAGCACCACGACAATTAAAAGCACTTATTGTGCAGATGCAGTTTGCTGTTGCCAGCCAGCCCTCAGATGACACTGACTTGACCACCTCCTCACCCCATCCACTCCTCAGCACAGTGGTCGGGACACAAACACAACCCCAATGACCTCCACTTATATTCCACAGCCCCTCAATGCTGCAAGACAGACAGCACACACACACACACACACACACACACACACACACACACACACACAGTACAATCAGAAACAAACACACAGTGCATGGACACGTCTGTGTAGTGTGAGCACTTATTCACAAACATAGTCAACTCTGGTCTGACCAAGCCATTGGCCTGCACAGTTTTTGGTGATTGCAGTGAGGAGAGAAACTGAAAGCATGAAATCTTTTCACTCTTGAAAAACGAAGCAGGAGTCAGGATAAAGTGTGACCAATCTTTGCACCTTTAGTTATTGCCATTATGAAAAAGCTGACTCCTCATTGGCAGGAGCTGATTATATATATATATAAATATATATATATGTCTGTTTGTCTGTTGGGTTGCCCTCCCCAAAACCTGTGTGATCAGGCACAGTAAAGAGATTATGTGAACTGACTAATGGTTGCGAGGCTTGAAGATTCAACAATTTGACAACAACCGGCTCCCAGAGAAAAAAGGCAGACGAAGAAACTGGAGGATATTCAGTTGACAGAAAAGTCATATTCCAACCATTGGAAGACAGACAGTAACTTCGAAGGTGGAGGTCATCATGAAAAGCTTACCAACAGAGAGAAAAGGTAGAATTTTAACCAAACTTGTCTGAATCTCCCAGTGGATATAATGTTGCTTTCTCTCGTTATCGTTGCAGTGGAAATAACCAGTTTTAACGTGGCCTGTTACTCTCTTGTGGCTCTATTGTGTTTCTTCTCCAGCAAAAAAAAAAAAATGTACGAACACAAAAAAATCTTTGGACACAGAAGGGGACAAAATCAGCCTGTGACCCCACCCCCCCATCATTAATTGTACATGGGACGGTTCTCACCCTGCTTCCCTACTCTACCATTTTCCACCAGACCCAGACGTGGGGGACCAGGGGTGTTTGTCGTTTTATAAAACGCAGAAATCAGGTGTTTGCACAATTTGTGTGGCCTCTCATCTGAGACCGCTGCAAGTAAAATCAGGAAAGTATTGTTTTTAGAGATTGTTTTAGTAGAAAAAATAATAACCTTGTATGTTATCAACCACATTTTCCTTCCCTTGCCCTCCCTGCTTTCTCTCTCCTTTCTACTCAGTCCTTTGCTCCTGACTTTACCTCATGCCTCTCCCCTGACCCCAAGTGTTGTTAGAAAGTGCCCTTAAGCACTGGTCCCGGATCAAGCGCTATGTAGCTCAGGATGGCTCTGGTAAGGGTTAGTTCAGGGAAAGCAGATCCTAGACCAGCCCTGGAGGGCAGTATTTGGAGCCCTCCCCTCTCCCCCTTTTCTTCTTGTCACTTTATCCTTTCCCATCAAATGGTGCAATAGGACATTTTATTTTATTTTTGTAAAATGGGTGGGATTTTTTTTTTTTTTTTTTCGGGGGAAGGCTCTGTGCCATAGATATAAATCGGTGCACAAATGAGCTGTTGTGATCTTTAACTGGTTAAAAAAAGACAGAAAAAAAGAATCACAATTATTGTCATTGTTTGAAAAGCTAGAGGGTATAACTTACTAAAAGTCAAAGACAATTTTTGAATAGCACTTTTTTGCTCTTTGCTTCCTTAGTGAAGAGTGGGGTAGTTATTATGGGTATCTCTTTTGTTTCTCTGTAAACAGCTGGATGTCTGAAAAATATATATACCGGTATTTCCATATATGTGCATTTAGGTCTGTGTTTGTGTGTGTGTGTATGTTTTGGCACATGCAGACAGTGGCTTATCACAACCAGTCTGTTCTTGCTCCACATAGCAACTTAATCAATAGTATATTTTTCATTGTATTCTACATTGTTCTCTAGAGACAGTATTTTTATAGTCACCATGACTATTTTCTCGCATCTTGACTGTTATCAAACCCACTTGATTCAGGATATATATGAAATATATATTCAGGATATACAACATATATGCACACAGGTAATAGAAGATTCCGTGTTAGGGCTGTAATGTATGTGCAATCACATGCACACGTGCACACACCCACACAGACATATGTGCATACACACATATGTGTGCGTGTACACTGTATGATTGTGCTTAAAATGAACTGTGCTTACTTTGGAGAAGGATTTTAGAATGAGCAAAGTGAGTGTTATCTCATAAGCAGGCATGTTGACCATGTGCAATATTTCTAAACAACAACAAAAAAACTAAATATTGAAAATATTAAAGATCTAACACAATGTCTTATATCCTTGAATTTCTTTCACATCCTTGAATTTCTCTTACATTTGGTCAGTTTTAAATATTTGACAAAACTTTAGGAAGGTTTCAAAATGACCTGATGCTATCTCCTAAATTATTTTAGTACCTACTTTATCTTCGCTTTCCAAAATGATAATGGAAGAGACAAGAGTGTAGTTGACTCAAAATCCTCACTTGACTTTGTATAACTGGCTGTATGCTATAATACGGATCTACACATGCAGAAACTTTACACAAGGCAATTTCCTGCAAGACCTAGAACATGCAGCATGTACTGCTCCGACTGATCTTTATCAGGTATCTTAGTGTTAAATAAGTTTAATAGTTTTCTGGATTAGAAAAACCTTTCAGATAACATCTCAGCCTTTCAGCGTGAGGTGTTATTTAAATCAAACTAAACTAGTAAGAACTTCACTGCTCAGTTTCTCAGAAGGCTTCACCCATGATACTTCAGTAAGTGTTCATGAAGGTATATTGTAATACAACTGATTATAGTAAGGACCATTAAAATGTGTATTTGAAGTTATATAGCTATTATTACTTTTGCAATAATTTTACAAGCAGTAAATTAATTACTGTCAGGTGACAAAATGTCCCAGTAATTTATATGTTTAGTACGGATAAATACTCTATAAGAAAAATGTGTTTGGCTTCTCAACTTTAGCAGGTTACATTTAATTATGCATTTTTATCTGAGGAAATTTATGTTAAATGTTCGGTTTTATGATTTACTGTGTATATTCACACACTATGACTTTTACTCTTTGACCTACATCCATCGTTGAGAAATTTCAAATTTGTAGTTGCTTTCTTTTGTGAAACCTGGGCATCAAGGCTAGTCAGCAGCTACTTCGAACTTCATCTCCCAGGTGACATTGCGAGAGGTCTGTTTCTAGGTGTCTAGCAACAGCTATCAACCCAGACAGCCGGCGGCAACGAGAGCGCTACATTTCAGTGTGTCTCTCCACGATTATTCGCTGCTGGGTATTGATCATTAATAGTCGCTTGGCTGAAAATACTGAAAAAATAACCCTGACCCCTACACAGAGATATGAGCGGCAGCGGGCGGCCCAGGCCCAGCTCGTTTGCTGAGCCGCCAGGGGTGCCAGGAACTGCCGCTGCATGCGCCGGATCAGCCGCTGCCGTGGGGAGCAGCACAGGAAAGTCCGGGGTCTCGCAGGCCTCCGGTAGCAGTTCATCTGGATGCTCGAATCTAAAGCTTTCCAGTAAGTTTGTGTTAGCTAGCTACCTGATAACTTTCGGTCTGTGTTTCTAAGTCTCAATTACAGACCAGTGTTGTATGTCAAAGCCCAGCGGAAAGTCGCTCTGCTGTAACGGTAACCATTTGCTAACGTGTTAGCAAGCTCAAATGCTAACGTTAGCCACTTGTTTGGTGTGTTCCGAGTTCCCTGTTCGGATAACACCGGTCGATTGTTGTACCTTTACTAGTGTCAAACTAGACAGATGTTTGGTTGTTTGTACCTGCTGTAACATCAACTTCCTGAATGGAATATTGGATTTACTACTGCTAAGTCGAAATATTAGGACGTGTTTGATTTTATTGTAGTCGAAGTGTGAGAAATGAAGTGGGCTCTACCGTTCTTTGTGGCCAAGCTAGACTCAAATACAGAACTGAACATAGAGCGCTGCGTTAGTGGTTCTTTTTATGGGCGTCGTCCAGAGTGCGGCATCAGCCATCAGTCTGGGTCGGAGAAAAGCCGAGTGAAAGTTGTCATTTCACCAAGGTCACCTGTGGGGAAAGAATTAACAGCAGGTGGCCGACGCCCGAAGGATACTAGTGATGCTCATCCAGCACAGGAGCTGGACTGACCACTGGTGTTCTAACAGTGGGTGTCCTCTGTCAATACCTCTGTTTCATCACAGTGGCAGGTGGAAGCAGACGTGTGTCCTTGTGTTCATTCAAACATAAAACTGTAGCAGACAGTGGTGTGTGACTCTTATATTAAAACTCGAAAGTTGAGGTGATCTTATATACTGTAGTATGCCCTAGTGAGATCGTTTTAGATTATTTTTCAGGATAGAACATTGTCTTGGATTGAGAATCTAGCCACATAAGTAAGAGACATTGATGATTTTTTTTAAATTTTGCTTATTTATAACAAATGAACATCAATCAGTGATGTGCTCATGAATAAACTGGAAGTACAGTGTTTTGTAGCAGAATTTAGTATTTTTGAATATCAAGTCTAAAATGCAAATCAGCATTTCTGTACAATTTCATTTTGTTTTTTTAAATTATTTTTATTACGTGAATAATCGTACTTTTTGGTTAGACAATTGATGGTATCTTCAGGTGACACTTATGGAGTTGGACCACAAACAGTCGTGGTTATAGTTTTTCTCTGTTACTGCAATGACATTTAGAAAAGGACTTTTAACATTTCAAGCAGTTCCATCTTTCATCATTGAGAAGCACAGTTTCTGTATGACTGACATCATCTGTCCGGTGAAAGATACATCTGGCGGATGCGCTGGGACACTTCATCAGTGATGTATCCCAGGGTCATTGGGAGTTTCGTGTCTTTCAACACCTGACACCTAGGTAACCCGTTTTGGGTGATCAGTCCCTCGCCTGTGTCCCTGCAGTGTTTACCCACGATTCTGCAATCTTGATCCAAAGCCATCTTGTGGCTTTCTCTGCGGCTTCAGTTGTGGATCTAATTGCCTTCTGTTTTGTCTCTCCGATGACTCCCAGCCGTGTGAAAACTCTACAGAGTGAACACCCTGCAAATTCCCAGCAGCCCACTTCCAGGGGCTCAAGGACTGTTACCTCCTGCACTCCTCCAGCTCCTGGTACTTGGTTTGCTTCCTATCGTTAGCCTCATCCATGCACTCTTCCCAGGGCACAGTGAGCTCCAGAATGATCAGCTGCTTGGAGGAATCTCAGACAATAATCAGGCGAAAACAAGACAAAACCTTGTTGACGTAATCTTGGGAGGGAACTTCAGCTACCTGCCCAGGTCTCCTCAGGCGGTGGTGTGGAGGCCAAATTTTGCCCGTGATTGTATATTGGGCTTCTCTCCAGCTCTATGGAACCTGATGGTACTTGGTTTGAAGTGGTCCCTTGTTGGTGTTAATAGCATTAGCTATGCTGTCAGCAACTACCCTAAGCACCTGTTTGAGGCGCCAGTGATACCGTCTGTTTCCAAGGGCTTTTGGGCAGCTCCTGATTAAATGTTCCAGGTATCCCCAGCTTGAGCAGCGGGGACAGGATGATGTCTCAGATTTACCCCAAGCGTGGATGTTTGCTGGGCTTGGAAGGACATCATAAACATCCTGGACTAAAAACCTGATGTGTTGGAAGTATGCTTTCTGGATGTTGGGCCAGGTGATTTTACGTTGAAGAACATTTTCCTATTTAATCCAGGCTCCTTGCTGCCCCATTCCCATCGTCCTGCTAGTACTCATACTTCCTCCGCACCTGCCCTCACTTCCTCCTGAGTAAGACGTTGGTGCTCTTTGCCTCAAGCACTGTCAGGTCTAGTTGCTGGAAAGTAGCCTTCTGCCTCACCCACGAGTCAGCCACGTCTAGGGTTTTTCTTGTGCTCCATTTCCTGCCTGTCTGCACCTGGATTCCAGCTGATTCCACCCTTGGATCTCTGGATTCTCTGTGCTGCAGTGCCTCCCACGTTCTAGACAACATGAACTCTTCAGCAAGGCCACTGATTGGGAGTTGCAGAATGTTGTAGGTGCCACACAGAGCAGAGCTACTTCGGCTGCATGGAAAACCAAGCCATCTTCGCAGGTAGCTGCTGGTCTCCCTCTCCATGCTCTCCACTGTTGTTCCAGGTACTGAGTACACTAGCAGAGGCCACAGGATCCGGGGCAGGATGGAGCATTGGTAAATCCAAGCCTTGAACCTCCCTGGCAAACCAGTTTTGTCAGGATGGGATGGTGACTCCAGCCAATGAGAAATGGAAACTGTCCACTACTTTCCTTCTCTTGAGCACTAGAGACCTTGATTTTACTGGCTTAAAGCTCATCCAGGTTATGTGCTTCTCTAGACCTTGGAAAATCCACATGCTGCCAGCAATGGATGTAGTTGTGACAGTCAGGTCATCCATAAAGGCTCTTATTGGGTGCTGGCATATAGTCATGGGGCCCCTACACTCTACTTCTGCTGATTTGACTATCATGTTCATGGCAGGGTCAAAAAGTCTGACTGACATTGTTCTGCCTGTTATGATGCTTTTCTCAAGCCGGTGCCGGTCTGATGTCTCTTACCCAGCAGTGACTCTTGGCCTGAAGTTGGTGTGGTGATCTAGGATATAGTCTGTGAATTTGCTGGGAATGTAATGTTGGTGGATGGCGAGTTCAACAAGCTTGTGTGGGATGGAGTCATGTGCGTTGGCGAGATCAAGCCATAGAACAGCAAAGTCCCATTATACCTTAAAATGAAATTTGCAAATTCACAAGATGGAATTACTGTTAGAGAAAAATATGTTGTTGTTTTCCCTTGCACAAAACAAGTATGTGCAATCTTTTTGGAGGACATACCAGTTATGATCATAACCATGTGACTAATGTATTATGATGCTCCCAAGCCACTGTTTTATGGATGGATGCATGGATAGATGGATGGATGGATGGATGGATGGATGGATGGATGGATGGATGGATGGATGGGGAAGGTGGTTACATTTGCGAAAATTTTGTTGTATTAAACTACTTGAAACTACTTTGCTTTATTTCAGTACAAATGTGTTTCCCATGTTGCTATTTGAGTTTAAAAACCACCAGTAAAGTGATATGAATAGAAAACTACATATGTGCAACTTTATTTCCTTCTGAAGACTTCAGTTTCTATATGTAATTACTGTACCAGGTTAGTGATAGGATATGTGGAGCTCAGACATAATGAAACAATTTTTTTTTATTGTTGATCGAATACTGAAATACTGACATTCTGAAAGTAAATTATTTTCATTTTTGTAAAAAAAAAATACCAGCAGAATTTGAAAAAGCCCAGATCCTCATATCAAGAAGGATGTCCTTTAACGTGATGTCCTGCATTTAACTTTGCGGTGTGTGTCCATCTATGTTTGTGTCCATGTGTTTGGTTGTGTGTGTGTGTGTGTGTTAGGGACCACAGTGATTCAGTCACAGTTTCATGTGGAACAGATTTAAATTGTACGTTATTAATTGTAGAATTGTTGTTGTGGTTGTTTTCTATTGTGATTGTGTTACCTGTGTATCGTCACCCTGTTGACACTCTTTAATTATATTTTAGTGCTGAGACTGCTCGCGACAGGGAATAACTAAGTGCTGTATGTTTCACTGGTCAGAGATAATAGTATGAGCTGAACAGTCAGCAAGTTGGGTGTACAACCTAAAAGTTTTAAAGAGAGGACATCAGTGTTATTGTTGAATAAGAAGCTTGAATCAAATCTTACCAGATGACTAACTAATAAAAGCAGTGTCCCATTTATGAGAAGCAACCATGAGACATTTATCTCCAGTAGTACCTCTGATGTTTTTGTAGGGAGGATGACTTATCATGTAGGATGGCCATTTTGAATCCATGGCCATTATCACTACAAAGGCACAACTAGAAAAATATGTGAATGCTTTTTATTTTTCTGTTTTTTATGGAATTGTGCATTACAGTAGTAAGATGTTTTAGCCGCCTTCTCTATGCGCTGGCTATGTGCTGTGACTGACCATTACACTGGATGATAAAACAAAGTCCTAAGTAGAGGACTGTCACTAGTTGAAGAGAAAGGGAAAAGAAAGTGGTTGGCCAAAATTTGTCCATTCTTTGTCTGGTTAATCTGGTACAATATTAAGTCTTGTATTCTATTTATCTTTTGAGGTTTCTTAAAGTTAACCTCCAGTCACTCGGCTGACCTCAACATAACTACTCAAATGTCTCTTCAATGAAGATGCAGCCCAGATGTCGGAATCAAGTGTCCTGAGTATCGGTGGCTCTATATTGACATTATTGTGAAGTGACTCCATAATATTAGTTATTGTTAGTGGGAATCTTACTAATTTAATCCTTTATGGAACCGTTTAAACTCTCGGAAACAAATAAGACTTTACCCAATGAACTACGTGGTTTAAGTGAAATGGAGCTTTAGGAAATTAAAATATTACTCTGTATTCTTGCCCTGTATTCTTGCCCATGTTAGACAGTGAGTAAATCCCACAACTACAGTACATTCATGTATTTTCTCACCTCTTCTTGACCATGTTTCTGTTTGTTTCTCAGGAGACAGTGGAAAGGTGACGACAGTTGTGGCCACACCAGGTCAAGGACCGGACCGCCCACAGGAAGTATCCTACACCGACATAAAGGTATCAAAACTAAAACCACACAGCATCATCAAATGAGACTTTGTTCTTTACATAGAAATATCACTTTAATACTTCATCTTGTGTTTAAGATATTATTGCATTGAATATGATCACTGCAATATAGTTGGCTGAGGTTGACATGATTGTTATGACCAGGTACAGAGATTTGCTTTATAGTCTATTGTCTGGTGGCTGGTCTGTGTCTCCTCTGATAACATCTGATGACATAACTGTGTTAGTGACAGGTTAATGAAGTCTCTTGTAGAGGTTAGTTAGAATTGAGCCAGAAGAAATATTCCTTCAAGCTTTTTCATTTCGTAGCTTTTAAGGTTACATTATGCATCTGTAATAGTTTGCAAATGTTTATTTATATTTTCTTAATGAAAAGTCAGCAGCCTGATGCTTCTTGAGTTTCAGCATGATTCAGTTTCAGTAATGAAGCTTAAGTTTGTAAAAATACCAAATGAAGCAGTTGTCCTTTTTTGAAGAAAAATGATGAATGAGAATAGAAGTGTGTGCATAAAAATACTTTTAGTCATAATTTTACATCTGATAGGATTGTGGAGTGAATTCATTTTAACTTAAAATGAAAAGCAAATTATCTTAACTCCGACTGCTTGACATTCTCATTCAAAAATATTTGAAATGGAACCTGGGCACAAATGAGACAGCTGAAGGGTGTCCTTGGTGGTTGGAGGCTAGTGTCCAAATGCTGATTCTTATGTTATGTTGTGATGCTGGGATCACAACTGATACCTTCTAGATGTACAAACCTCATGACATTTATGAAAAATTCTGGTCAAACTGTGAATGATACAGAAGTAGTTTAACAAAGCATGAAGAAAATTTTTCAAGGTTTAAGATGATCTGGTATTTTTAATGTTTGTACCTGAAAGTACGAAGGATTAGTGGATTGTTGAAAAGCATGACTATTGGGGAATGTTTTCCCATGAGAATGATTGGGAACTTTATCAGGAAATATTTCAGAAAGTATGAAAGATATGATAAATCACAATAGAAGCGTATCATCACAGAGTTTTCCAAACATTTGGACATTTGAATGAAGTCTATGATGAAATATTTATAGTAGTTAGCATTGAAATTCCTTCATAATAAAAGCCAGGACTCACACTGTTATTTCTGTATGTAATCTAACTCCACCTGGTTCTTTCAGCTCAGTGCCTGACTCTGTCTCTGTGTTTGAAACCTTTGCAGGTAATAGGAAATGGGTCATTTGGTGTGGTTTACCAAGCTCGCCTCATTGACAGCCAAGAGATGGTGGCCATCAAAAAGGTTCTGCAGGATAAGAGGTTCAAGGTAGGGTCATTGTACTTTGAATTGTCGGTGTGTTTTTTTCTTCTATGGTCTTAAATTGTGCCCATAATCTTTCTTTAGTTACTCGTCATCCCAATGTTCCTTCTGTTCAGACATCTCTGTCTTGTGTGGTTCTCCTGCTATTTTTGCAAGGCTGTCCTGGCTTTGCCTGATGTTTGATTTGTGTCTCACGTGCACTCGTGTGGTACCTTGTCAATGTAGAATCGTGAACTACAGATCATGAGGAAGCTGGATCACTGCAACATTGTCAGACTACGTTACTTCTTCTATTCCAGTGGAGAGAAGGTACAACTTGTTGTTTTTTTTAAATATATATTCCGTTACATCTGTACGTCCATTGTATTAATTTTTGTTTTGAGCACATTTTACAAACTACATATCAACCATTGCCAACCTTTACAGCTTTTTACAGTTAAATTTGAAGTTTAACCACTTTGTTTTTCCAAAGTATGAACCTGTGCTAAAATGTATGTAGCCCTCTTATATCAGCCTTTGTCTGCAGCTTTTCAGCCACACATTGAATTTGTGATGGACATCTTCACTCAGAAATGCCTCTGACTGGTTGTTCATGTTAAGATGAATTAATTCCCTGAGAAGAAAAACTGAATTGAGATAATGGAGTAAAAAACCTGATGTCATAAAGCCGCAAACAGAAGACTTCTATCATTGTTACTGATCGTTAAAATAAGTTTTTATGTCATTACGAGCGATGTGAATCAGCACAATAGTTTGTAAGTGTTGGTTCTTTCATTGTCAGTTTGATGTGTGTCCTACTTTTACTTCTGGGGACTGAAAATTTTACAGTACATCTCATTTATTAAGAATAAATGTTTCGACACAATTTGAAAAAAATTGAATATTGGACTTGGCCATGTGACAGTTTTGTTGGAATTTCCCTTAATTTTTTAACCCTATTGAAATTGCCTCAAGCTGAAAAATGACTGGAAAAAATGACTGGATATATTTCATAATGGACAGTCTAAACACAATGATTTGTCTCTGTCATGTGTTGTACAGAAAGATGAAGTTTATCTCAACCTGGTACTAGACTTCGTCCCTGAGACAGTCTACAGAGTTGCCCGGCATTTTAACAAGGCCAAGAGCATCATTCCTGTCATTTACGTGAAGGTAATTGCTTCTAAAGTGGTTTTAGTTGAAGTGTTGAGAATGAACTTTTCTTAAAAGTCTCACAAGAAGGAATTGTTATTCTAATGTGACTTGGCTTGTCTGTTTGTTTGTTGTATTGGACTCATCTTGTTGTTTTCCCTCCTCAGGTCTACATGTATCAGTTGTTTCGCAGTCTGGCTTACATCCATTCGCAAGGCGTGTGCCACCGAGACATCAAACCCCAAAACCTGCTTGTGGACCCAGAAACTGCCATCCTCAAGCTGTGTGACTTTGGCAGGTGAGCTGGATGAGTGGAGGGATTTCTCTACCAAAGGAATCTAACCACAGCAGAAATTTATCAATCTTCTTGGTTAATTTGTGTAGAAGAGAATGAACGTCCTTCACCGTTAACTTTGGAGAAACTCTGTATTGTCTCTGACCAAGACTAAAATGTCCTCTGGGTTATTTCTCCTCCTAACTGCAGTGACAGTCATGATTTATCACAAGCTGGCCACATGACCAAACAATAACCAAACATCAGTGAATGCTTTGAGACTCTAACTGCATGCAGATGCTGATATTTGGCTCTGTGGCCCTTGGACTCGTGTCATTCCATGCTGGAATCTTTAACTTTGGTTTTACATGATTGTTTTGTGTTTCTCCAGCGCCAAGCAACTGGTTCGTGGAGAGCCCAATGTGTCGTATATCTGCTCACGGTATTATCGCGCCCCTGAGCTCATCTTCGGTGCCACAGACTACACGGCAAACATTGACATCTGGTCGGCGGGCTGCGTACTGGCTGAACTGCTGCTCGGACAGCCCATCTTCCCAGGCGACAGCGGAGTGGACCAGCTGGTAGAGATTATCAAGGTGAGTGTCTCTCTGTCTGTGCTGCTGACATGTTATGTTTTCATGTGTTCCTAAACTCATCATAGGGTTGTTTGATCTTCCTGTGTTTGTGGTTTTTGTGTCAATAACTTAACTCAGAGTGTGTTCACTTAGTATTTAGCTTACAGTCCTCTAACAACTACTTTCAGGTTCTGGGAACCCCGACAAGGGAACAAATTCGAGAGATGAACCCAAATTACACTGAATTCAAGTTCCCTCAGATTAAGGCCCATCCGTGGACCAAGGTACGTAAAGACCAGAGGACAAACACAAGCAGGATGGCGAGCCATCCGTGATGCCATAAAATGTCCAATGTGGAGTTAATTCTTAGCAGATTCATGGCCATTAAATAATATTCTCCTTTTTCCTCAGGTGTTTAAACCTCGCACTCCACCAGAAGCCATTACTCTCTGCTCCCGCCTGCTGGAGTACACACCGGCCTCCCGGTTCTCCCCTTTAGAAGCCTGTTCACATGCCTTCTTTGATGAGCTGCGTCAGCCCAATACGCGACTGCCCAGTGGCCGGGACTTGCCTATGCTCTTCAACTTCAGCTCCACAGGTAGCAACAGATTCTAGCATGGTTATCTTAAGGGTTTGATCTTAGTTACAGCACCTCAATCGTCCATTGTGTCTGTCCAGACGGGTCATTTTATACTAGTTACCAAGTATTGTTGACGTTCTCCCTGGTGCATTCATCATCTGTTTACCACATGATGATATTTGTGTTGTTTTAGACTGAGACTGCGATGAGGAGGTGTAGTTCATGCGCCCTAAATCATCCTGCTGTTATGTAATGCTGTGCTCTTGATTTTTGACTGCTCAAGGAATAAAAGCTTCACCTTGTGTTTTGCAGAGCTGTCAATCCAGCCCCAGCTAAACTCGACCCTCATTCCTCCTCACGCTCGCTCTCATACAGCCGCCTCCACTCACGGTGGGAAACTCTAATGTTACTAGTGTAAATCCACTTTAATGCATCATTCATATCAATTAGCTTTTAATTTGTTGGTCGACTGTGGTTGTTTTAAAAGTGCTTAACAAATAAAGTTGGATTGGATTGGATTGTTACAAAGCTAAATAATTTTGTAGCAAAATGCTGGTCTGTTTTATCTCCTTAAATGATTATACCTTTCAAGCTTTTCCTGGTTTGACAGTGATTTATTCTTAATTGGAAAATGCTGCAAAAAAGAAAAAAAATTCTAATACTCTTGTCCATCTCTATATGTAATACTGCTCTGTGAGTTACAAAGAGTAGGTTCCACAATAGTCTTTATTATAAAATTATTTTTTGATTGTTGTAAATTCCACAGCAATTATCAGATGTAGAATAATGAGATGAATTAATAACAATTGTTTTGCTTTGGAACAGAATAGTACACAATAAGAAGGACAGTTTGTATCCATAACCTGAACTATTCAGTCCAGTGAGCCCAGTACGAAGCAGATCAGGGTTATTATTATTATTATTATTATTATTAAGTGATATATGTAGTGAAAGGGATATCTGGTTTTGTCACCAGATGGCAGTATTAGACATGAAATCAGTGTTCAGAAAATCCCTTCTGATGAACAACCACATTTACTTCAGAGTAAAGACACATGGACTAAACATGTTTTTAGCCCTTAAGGTGACCCACATTTGAGTTCCTCTGATGTTCAGTAAAGTGTATCACATACTGTTCTGATGTTGGGCCATTTAATATGGACTCTGTCTTTTCTTTTGTCCTTCAGATGTTACTGGTTCAGACTCATCTCAACACAGTTCAGTACCAGGATCTCTTAACAGCATCTGAAGCAGCTTCTCACCTGCCTGTCTCACCATTACCTCATAGACACACACACACACACACACACACACACACACACTCTCTCTACTGCTCTCTTCCATGCTGTTAGCCCTCGTCTTAGAAGATCAGCAGCTCCCTTGAACAAACAAATAATCGTTTAGCTGCCAGGTTTGGAACTATAGCGGACTTTTGCAGCACAGAAACAAGTCGCTGCTGCTCGGGTAGTGTATGGAGGTTCAATAGTGGGGGCTGGTCCTCTGTAATATAACCTTTTTTAATCAATATCTCTTTTCTTTTTCTTCATATTTGAGGTTATTTATTTGATAAATGCATCATGTGATCACACATTTTATCTCTGGAGGTTTTTCCCCACTTAGGTTTGTTTTTTTATATCCTTCTCTTTTGCATTCCTCTTAATAAGGGTCGACCTGTACACTGCCCGACCAAGACTGGCCCCACATAGGTCATCAGGATAAAAAAGATATTATTCTACTCAGGAAAAATTATGAAGTCGTCCTGTTATGTTATTTTACCAATCCTGCCTCTTGTTTTTAGAATAGTCATAATCTTGTTCCTTTGCCTTCTTGCGGGGCTGGTGGAGTAGAGGACTCTCATCAGCACCAAGTAGTGATGAGCAGTTTGGCAGGAGGTGTATTGGATGGCCCCTCGCATGACTCATTTTCAGTGGCTCCATCTGTTTAGAGGGGGCATCTTATCCATCTAAAAACATTATTTGCTTAGTTCTGCCCAATAAAAGGATTTGTGTTCCTCTCGTCTGTTCACGCTGTTTATACTTGTGAGTTGCATTCTTCTTCAGCTCATATTTATTTATTTATTTATTTTACCAAGGAAGGACAGGGTTCTTTATTTCTAGGATAGACATTTGTGTCTGAATCATCCAGAGAATATTTTCTTGACTCTGTTCATCACCAAATAAATTTTCATCAGTTGTGAAGAAAGTGTAAATGTTCCGCAAAAGCAGATAATGGGCTCCTGTAGAACCTGAAGCTTTCAGAACCTCGCAGAGTAGAGTGATTGTTGTGTAACTAGAAGTGCATTGCTGGACTGTACAGTGTGCTCCTTGTACTCTGTTCTAGCAAATAGCCGCTCATCTTCAGCTCATGATTAAATGAAACCAGCAACGCTCTGGTTACCGTGGACCTCAGCTACAGCAAAAGGAAACTGACACTTGAACTCTAGTAAAGAAATTGCGTAACCGCCTCTAAAGCAGCCTTCACCTGTTTCCCCTGTCTTTGTGTGCTACAAGTAGTCTAATGGAGAAAACACACGTCCTCAGAAGTATCTTTGCTAGCTAGCTTCCACTTTGCCGTTATTTTCATCAGTGATTGCTCTACTGGATATTTTCATAGTGAATGAAAATTTAGCCTCATGAGAAATGCGGATCACAAGTTTCCCTTTGCCCAGTCTGCTTCTTTGTTCAATTGGCAGTCAAATATCCAACAGCTCTTCATTCACACCATAAATAACAAAGAAGCGTTGCGACTGCCTGTTTTGAGCTGCTGGAACCAGCAGATGCATGATGGCTATGGAATCACAAACAGTTAATGAACTATTAACCCAGATCCTTTCCTTTGGATCAACTAATCATGGCAACAAATCTTTTTTTCTGATCCAAGCCTTCAAACAACAATAATCGTGAAGTGAGTAGTTTAAGAGAATGAATTTATGTGGAAGGATGCCACTGATGAAGGCTTGGATAGCTCAGAGTTCTTTTAAAATCTCCCTTTTTTAGATGAACCATTCATTTTAAGCTATAAGTATTTAAATATGGTTACTTGACAGCTCCTTTGTCGACATACATTCATTTAGAATATATTTGGCACTTTTGCAAACTTCAAAACATTGTTTTAGGGTGGAATATTTTAAATGTCTCTGATAAATAAGATTCCCTTGACTAATATTGGCAGATTAAACAGATTCCATTAAATCAGAAAATTACTTGGTGGGATTCCTGTTCAGCTGAAGGATCATTTATGTCCTGATGTCAGTTTGCTCTACGGGAGGAAGCAGATTAAATGCTGGAACGGAGACTTCATATATTGTTGAACTTGAAGGGGATGTTTCATGTATATTTATTATATTTGGTTGAGAACTGGATTACAGGAACGAGCTTTGTAGCAACGTTAGTGTGAAGTTAAAACTCATAAATGAACGTTTTTCGATTGGTCAAATTGATGTGAACACAAGCAGAGCTTACAAGTGAAATACAGTTGTGTGCTGTAACGTCTGTCTTTGTGAAGATCAAATTTTTACCCCATGTGATCGAGAGTCTTGGTTAGGATCAGGTTAGGGATCGTTGTGTGGGTCACAGAATGTACAACCAGAGTCGTCTTCATGTATGAACGTCCACAACTGGGTGCATGTATGTCTGACAGTAATTCAACCTGCAGTCTGAACAGCCAGTGTTTTATGGAGTAGAGCAATCAACAACACATATTTTTAGCAAGCTGTGCAGTCCACTTGAAAGTTTGTAGTATAGTATATTTGATACTATTGCACCATGCCTCTACCTGCTGTTTGTAACTACAGCCATGCTTGTTTTGAACCTTTTTTAAAGTAGGTGAGGAGCTCTAATGAGCCTTAATGCTTTTTAGGTTCCTCCACACTGTGCACATTTACATTGGTTTCCTATAAGGATAGAGGAGAGCATTTTTTACATTCCCTTTCCCTCCAAGACTTTCCTCCCAGCTGCTTCTTGAAGTTTCAGACATGCTCAGCTCCCATTCCTGTGGGCTGCTGCCGACCACACCGTTTCCTCTGCTATGAAGGGTCCAACCAGCATGTTGGATTAACCCTTCTGGGTGTATCACACTCAGAGCTGTCAGACTCTCTGTAGCTATGAAAAGGTGTTGAAAACGCTGCATCCAGCAAGAGGAATCCCACAAGGCTGATTTCTCTCTTCCACATCTCAGAAGCTAGTTTTTTCCTTTTTCACTTCTCTGGACAACATTCATGCCCACGAAGCAGTCCTAGTTCGTGCATTTTTTTTGTAAATATTTTTATTTTTTCACAACTCAAAATGTAAATACTGCAAAGGAAAAGCGAATCGGCCTACTCCTTATGTTTGTTGATGATCTTTCTCTCTCTTTCTCTGTGCTGTAATCCAGTGAGGGTTAGCTGTAGCTGTTTACGTTGTCACTCAGATGTCCCGTCGGTTATGTTGTCTGTCGACTTCCTGTTTCTATAATGAAAAGTTCCAGGGTTCTGATTCAAAGTGTCCTGTTCCTATTCACTTGAGAAAATAGGACCAAAAGTCTGAGGCACGTTGTGTAAATGTAAGAGCACCACAGCCTGAATGTGGTCTCTCCAGCATGTATCTACACACACACACACACACACACACACACACACACACACACACACACACAAGATTTCCTGTGAAGCACCTTAAAGAAAGTAACTGATTTTCTCACCAGTGCATCGTCCAGGTGAGACTCGAATTACAGGTCCCGGTCCCCTCATCAAACTTTATTTACTTCATCTTGGAACAGAACTCTGTTCATATGTTGACACACTATTACATTATATAATTACTGTGCAGTATTGAGAAAAGTGGTGTAGCTACAGGCCACTGGTGTCTTCACAGGAAGCGTTTTGTCGACTTAAGTCATATCAAACATGTTTAGGGTGCCTAGAAGTCACACAATGTCCAGCTACTACCCAGCATGGATAATTGTGTGGAATTCAGAGACTGCTATTGATCATAGAGTGTTAAGACTTTTGTGTTGTGATTGTGTTTGTGGCCAGGAGACATACAGAAATTGACCGTTTGAACTGATTTGAGTTGTGCTTTTTTTTTTTTTAATGCTTTTAATTCCTTTGAAAACTCAGCTCTGTGTTGATGTTACCTCCCTTTTAACTGAAGGAGAATCTTATCTCTAAGTTATTGTTTGACCTTTATTTAATTTAACTGTGACGTCATTCTGTCCTGGTGGATACTGATAGAGAGATGGAGAAAGAGAGAGAAACTGACCTGTCTGTCCTGTGTATATGATATGGACTCATTTACTGTAATAAAGTGATGAAACTGTGTTTGAATTGTGTGTATTTTCTCTATTTAGAAGCAGTGACAGATGTAGTGTTTTCAATCAAGTATCTGTGTCTACCAGAACCTCCAGCAGTCTTATCATGTATAGCACCAGTCAAATGTTTGGGCCAACATCTACTGTGGTACTGTGTTTCACAATAATTGAATTAAATTCGACATTATAGAATGATACGAAAGCAATATGACTAAAGACTTCTCACATACTAAGCAAAGCCAATTTTTCCATCTTAGATTCTTCATTTTTTCAACCAGCTAGAGGAGGTCTATGAATAGTTTTCATTGGCGATGAGCGCCTGTGGGCTGTCAACATTGTCCTATTGTCCTACCATCATCACACTTAGACCTCCATTCTTCACGTGATTACTACACAGGTATCTACTTGCTTGACAGTCAGTGTTAAGATCCTTCTGCCTCTTAAACTCTGAAGAAGCGTTCATGTCAGTGTTCAGTTTATAGCTCCAGAAATTAGCTAAACACTCCTGGTACCAGCTGGTTCTGTTAAACCTTTGTGCTTTATAAATGATTCATAGGTACTGAATAGTTTTACAGCCAAAGACTTTAAGCTCCTCTAAGATTATTCTGAAGTTAACTTTTTGAAGTATGTCGTTTTCAGAGGGTAGTGAAGCTACAAACAGAATGATGCACTGCTACTTAGACTAACCAACGGTAAATGAACTCGTTTAATGAGTTCAACAACAAAAATAAAACACATTACTGTAGTGGTTATATTAATCTACAAATTTAACTTTTATTTTTTAAATTTTTTTTAATTGTAAAACACAAGGACCATTTTTGTCACCTGTGGCATGAAAGCTATATTTTGAATTTGACAAAAAAATAACCATAAAGGGACTGACATGATTTACATCAGGTGTAGTTATCAAACCATGCACTGATATATTCACAAATCTTCACAGTTATACTTGTTTATCATGTGTCATGAAAATGCCAGGCAGGATTTCTCACGAGGACTTTGTTTATTGAACTCAAGCGCACACATATAAGACATGCTTCTGTCCTAGCATCTTCATGAACTCCCTCATTCCGAAGCCTCCGCTTCACGTAATGACGTCACCTATTCAAATGCGTCAGATAAATGATAACGAATATTGCCTCGCATCACATCTCCCCGCTTATAGTAAAACATTACTATAAAACAATCCCTTCTTTACAACTAAAATTCACAGCCAAGGATACTTTCAAATAAAGCTGTAACAAAGCAGAACATTAATGGCTGGTTATTGTTTCAAATCTTCGTTACAGTAATTCTTACTTTTCTGTACTGTAGACCATATGAACTCATCAACTCTTTTATTTTAACTCAAGTATCAGTACCTGTTTTGAATCATCAACAACATTACATTCCACATTTCCAATTTTACATTCTTGACACATTTTTTTCTCTTTTTCACAATCTTTCCTTTTCTCTTTTTTCTTTTTTTTTTTTTGTCTTCCATTTTCCTCTTTTTTTTTTTCCAATATATTTTTTTCTCACCACCTACAGTTCTATTTAGACACGTAGTCCTTCAACCAGGTAGGAGGGTTAGTAACTCTCCCAGACGATCTGTTTAGGGTGGTAGGTGGTGGGCTTTGGACCGCAGTGGGACCAGTAGTGACAGGCCCCACCACAGGAAGGCGAGGAGTGCTCTGGTCACAAGAACTGTCATGGCTTTGGTCACTAGTCTCTGGTGCTGTGACCTGTTCCGATGACCTCGGCACTTCCTGGATGTGTCTCCGGTTCCGGCGAGTAAACGTTCCTTGGTCAGTTTGGACGTAGTAGGACCTGGGCTCAGGTGCCTGTGCGATGACTCTTGCTGGAGTGTTCCAGCCTTTCTTTCCATCCAACTTGATACTGACCTGTTGACCTGTCTGAAGTACAGGTAAGGGACGTGTTGAGTGCCGTCGGTTGTAGAAGAAACGATACGCACTTTTGGCTTGTCGATCCTTGTTCCTCACAGCCTCACGGTCCGCAGGGCTCTGAGTCAGCTGTGCAGGTAGGACAGGAACTGTTGTCCTGATCTGTCGCCCGATGGTGAGTTTGGCTGGACTCTCACCTGTTGCAGAGATTGGAGTAGCCCTGTAGCTCATAAGGGCTAGCTGAGGATCTGGCTGTCGCAGGATGCGCTTTGCTGTGGCAACGCTCTGCTCTGCTGCCCCATTGGCTTGCGGATAATGGGGACTGGATGTCGTGTGTTTGAAGTTGTACTATTCTAAGAATGCTTTGAATTCAGCTGAAGTGAACTGGGTACCGTTATCTGATACCAGCTCCAGAGGAACGCCCCACCTGACAAACATGCTTTTCAGGCAAGCAATCACTTTCTGGCTCGATGTTGTGGTCAGCTGGGCAATTTCAATGTCGCGGGAGTAATAGTCCACCACTATGAGATACTGTTTGCCGTCCTGTTCACAGAGGTCAACAGCAATCCTTTGCCACGGACCACCAGGCAGGGGCGTAGTCATCAGCGGCTCACGCCTCTGTGTAGGCTTGGTCTTCAGGCAAAATCCACAGGTTCTCACCTTTTCAGGGATGGCCTTGCTGATCCCTGGCCACCACACCGACATGCTGGCCCTGCTGCGACACTTGGTGAGCCCCTGATGGCCTGTGTGTAGCTGGGACAGCGTCTCTGCTTGCATTGAGCAAGGAATGACGATTCTGTCGTCATACAAGAGAAGTCCTTCGGCTACTGACAGGTGTGCCCTGGCAGCATGGAAACCATGTAGTGTGTGTATAATGTGTGCTCTCTCACCTGGCCAGCCGGCTCTGGTGTAGTGAATGACAGTCTGCAGATCGGAGTCCTGGCTGGTGGCTGTCCTGATTGCATCCATTCTGTCTCCTGTTATTGGTCGTGTTTCGATCACAGCTTGCACGTAGGCCTTTACTTCGTCAGATACGTCTCTGTCTGGCAGAGGGTTGCGTGACAGCGTGTCTGCCACGACAAGATGCTTTCCTGGGACGTGCACGGCTTCTGCATTGAATTTCATAAGCCGCATCAGTAGTCGCTGACATCTCACTGGTGCCTTATCGAGGTCATAAGAGTTGATGAGAGGGACAAGCGGTTTGTGATCGGTCTGCAGAGTGAACTTTTCAATGCCCTGCAGACACCTGGCAAACCGCTCACATCGTGCTGGTGGTGTTTTATCATATTTGAATGCTTCCTCAGCCCACTAACACATGCACTTAGCATCAATCAGCCACATTGCTAAAATCACCAACAGGTCCACTGTTTCCACTCTTCCTGGTGTCCAAACGTTTCAGATTTAAGTCCGATTGATCAGCAGGATGTGATGGATCTACGGAGACTCTGGTTTCAACCCACAACATTCAGATCAACCCAAACATTAAATATGGCTTTCCCTTTATTTGGTTCCTCTTTGTACTGGTTTTGGTTGAGGAATTCCAGAGAATTCAGCCCGGAGAGTAAACCCGTCCCAGATGCCTCAGAAACACGCTGGAGACATGCCACCCTGCGCCGCTGACAGTGGCTCTCCAGGCCGCCTGGGGGCGCTGCTCAGGTGTCGCTCTGACTTGAAGGAGAGGGTCGTCAGCTTCCGTGGAGTTTCCTCGTTCCTTTTACAGAAGCAGACCGACGGAGGATCGGGGAGAGCTAGTCTTGAAGGTAGATTCACATGAAAACTAAAGACTTTAAGATTATTTTGTATTTACAGCTGATGTAGGTGATGTCTAAGGGGGATTTAAATCCGTGACGGAGTCCTCTTTTTTATGCTAACAGCGCTATATCACGTAGTGACTCAGAGTCACATGAAATTTTAACATTCCAACTAGCTCATAGTGAGGATAGTGAGAGGCCTTTGTGAACCACACTGACGAATTAAGTGGGCATTTTGAACCAATTGTTTGGAAACATTTTCACAAACACTTTATAATATTGCATGTAAATAATGTCTGACTAGTCCGGTTAAACAAAGGGAAACGCAGGTTTTATCTCTGTTTTGTTGTGGGTTAACTGGAGGCTAGCTGTCGGCAGCCATCATCGCTGCGGGTGTTTGGCTCTTTGTCGGAAGTGTAACCTGGTCAGGTGGCGACTGCAGTCATTCAGTATCCAGCCTATTATATATAGTTTTTATGTAGTTTAATGAAAGACAAAGGAAATGTCAGCTGAGTGTTCCTGTTTGAAGGTAACAAGTAGATCGACCACTGGATTTCATGTGATCAAAAACAAGCTAAGACACAATAACGTTCGATTTGGTCAATGAAATGTTGATATTGTTATTAACTTGTGCATCGAAATTCAGTTTTAATGTGTACCAAGTAGGGTCAGGAGACACGCTGAGTTATTGTTACCACACCCGCTTAAAACTACTATAATACTGTTCATATAGTGTTTGAGCTACATACTGTTTTTGTCGGAAAAGCCATCTAGAATTTTGAAAGCTGTGGTTTGTTGGAGTACTTACTGTATAGTAAGGTGCGTGAATAATTTAATTAGGGCAGATTAAACAGCTGTGTAATGTTAAAAGAGAACAATACTACAACCTGTTAACAGTTTGATCGCAAAATTGAAGTGGATAGGCATATTCGAGATATTCATATATTCTATAGACCAGATGGTTCACTTATATTTTTGTGTTTGTTGAGCTAGTAGTGTCTCAAATGGCAGCCTCCAGTGAGGTGAAATGAACTCAACCTGTCTCAGCACACAGAGCGCGTACAAACTTGTTCAAAGATCTAGTGCAGGGATGGTGACCCGAGCAAGCGGAAAAAGTGTTACGGAAAATGGTTGAATGTATGTGTACTTTGTCAACATGGATGAGGCATGTCATTCAGGGTGCTATTGTTCCTGTCTGTACGCAGGAGGTGTCTATTTGATGACTAAATGTAGCTGTAGACTCTAGATGAGGACAGCTTCCTGTCTGAGCTCAGTATCCATTAGGAACCAGTCTCTGCTGTTCTGTTTTGATATGTTTATGTTTTCATTACTACAGTTTAGCTCAGCTCCGTCCCACTGGACCACTAAGGCTATCATTCAGTCATTGTGATCCCTGCATCATTTACAGTCAAATAGTCATGTACAATTATATTTGTTTTTCTAACTAATTTAAGATTATTTGTATCTGCTGCTTATGTTGAACTGTTTGTATCCAACATCAATGCAAACAAAGGTTGAATTACAAAGTTAACCATGTAAAAGTGTAGTGGGTCGTGCTGTTCGCCTCACAGCAAGAAGGTTCCGGATTTGATTCCATTCTGTGCTGAATTTGTATTTTCTGAATGAAAATTAAGATATACATTATTGATATGCGAAGGGAAATTATTTGCACACTCTAGGTCACACTTGTTAGTTCAATCGCATGCATGTTAGTGTATACAAACCCTTAATAAAGTCCCACTCTCTCTCTCTTTACTCAACACAAACACAAGGGGCCTGTAGGCATGAGGAAGGGGGTAGGTAGAGTGGCGGGCAGCTCCTTTATGGTGCGCCCCGCAGGAGCAGCTTACAAAGGGGATGGCGCCTTGCTCAAGGGTTCCTTGGCAGTGCTCGCTTCGGAGTGTGAGTTGACACCTCCCACTGTCAGCTCACACTGGGCGGGAATGGGAATCAAACCATTGGATGACCCGCTCTACCAACTGAACCACTGCCGCCCTAAATAATTGATCATCCCAATTTGACCATCGTTGTGTGAGTGGTTGTTTGTCTTTTGTGTGGGCCAGCGATGTGCCTAGGGGTCACCAGTAGAAAGGTAGGAGAGGCTCCAGCAACACCTGTGATCCGCAAGTGGGAAAAGTGTCTGAAGACAAGATGATTACATTCATCTCGTCTTCAGGAAAATGGATGGATGTGCCAAAGGTGTATAATTTGTGGAGTCTTCTCCTTTCTGTAGGTCACAGTTGAGAGCTATGGCTCGTGGGCAACAGAAGATTCAGTCACAGCAAAAAAAGGCCAAGAAGGCAGCCGAGAAGAAGAAAGGCCAAGGCACCGACCAGAAGACTGCAGCTAAAGCTGCTCTGGTCCACACCTGTCCTGTCTGCAAGGTATGCAACGCTGCTGGGAGAGGATGTCAAAACTGAGGCACAAATATGTGTCAGAATACCTCTGATAGGGGTTCTTCATCTTCATAGAAATGTGTCATTTGAAACCATTACTCTTTTTCAGACACAGATGCCCGACCCCAAGACTTTTAAGCAGCATTTTGAGAGTAAACACCCCAAAGCCACCATGCCTGCTGAGCTGGTGGACGTCCAGGCATGAACAACTGCCGACCCTACAGGACCTGAAACTGGGTACGAGTCACTGCTGCTTTCTGGTTACTAAATTCTATGTTCCAGTAGATTTTGGTGTTTGTTACAATCAAATACATTTCAGAACATTTAATCTCACCATAATCAACTTTTCTACATTGAACAAACAGTTTAAAATAAGAACTTTCTGAGAGTTCTTTCTGACATGTTTGAAACTGAAAATATATTTTCTAGCATAACCATTCCACTAAAAAACATTTTTCATCAATTACAGATACACAGGAAACATGGACTAATCATCATATCACAGCTGTTGGAAGATGTTGATGATGGACACTGGGACTTATTCATGGACATGGGGTTGGGCTGGGGGGGTGGATATGTTTGTGTGCTGTGTACATACGTGTGTTTGTAAGAGAAATGGACAGGGGAGGAAGTACACCAGCACCCTATTTTATATTTATTCTGTACAACTACCTTGGTATTCCAGTGGGGAAGGGGACCGACAAGATTACCTGCTAACACTGAATAAACTGGTTTTGTGACTGACTGAGATGTGAGACATCTGAAGAGGCTTTATTAGTAGCAGCCATCGTCCACAGCAACACATATCTGTGTTGGACAAGCTGCTGCTGTTGGTATAAAACCTTTAAATAGATCCAAAACGAAATATTCTTTTACCATCGACAAGGGTAAGAGTGGAGGGAATCCGTGTGAAGTTTCCATTGACAGAATGTAGACTTAGCCACCTCTCACAGCCGTACCTCAAACAGTCATTATATGTTTGGTCATCTCCAAATCCATCAGTGACTGCTTGTGGAACCTCCCTTCTTTGACATGCTTCCTATGATCTTGCAATAAAATCATTATTTTCCAGATAGAACAGGATTTGACTTGTTCTGATAACCAAATGCTAACAATTTTATTTTTTTATTTCTATTTTTGTTTCTTGTTTAGTAGTTAAAGAAACACCCAAAGGACCGAGATAATTAAAAGAAATGTATTCTACAGCTGTCAGAATGATAAATACTTTTTGGTTATGCCCTGACTTGCAGACGAAATACAACTAACTTGTTTCCACTGAACTAATTCTGTTTTGTTTTTTATTTTACTCTTCGATAAATTGACCGGTCTTCATAGAGGATGATGTAATGCCCACTTTAGTGACGTCACCCTGCATCTTATCTGTGGTTCTGATCATGTTGAGTGTGTGTGTTTGTAGTAAATGTGTGTCTGTCTGGAAATTTTATTTTTATGATCCCTGTAAACATTTGTGTTGACCCTCAGTGTTCTAAACCTCTTCACTATGAAGTGGTAGTCGATCATTCCCAGCTGCACACAGCTGTCTGTCCACACTCACCCTTTTTCACAGCAATAAAGTGAAAGTGTAATTTTCAGTATGTGCCACAATGGACTTCCATTCATTTATTATTTTTTCTCAACCCTCATGCTGATAACTGAAGTTAGTTTATCGTTTTTGAGATTCACATCAAAAGCAGTGTTTCATTATTTCTCTTGAAACACTGCAGAGGACGGGTTCTGGTTTAGCGCGTTATAAAGAACGCTATAAAGACTTCATACAGCTGAGACGATGGGATCTGACCCACATGAAGTCCTGACACCTAACTGGTGCTGGAAAGACCCCAGACATGTCTGCAGTGGGGGGACCTGGCCTGAGAACCAGAGGGGGTCCCGTTGGAGAGGTCCTGTTCTCCATCTACACTTGCATGTCTATAGGCACTTAGTGTGTGTAACGTAACAGAGTGTTTAAATAAACCTGAAGGTACAAGCATTTAACACACCCTGATGAAGTTGCTCTATCGCACTACACTTCATGAAACGTCAAAGAATAAAAATGTCTCCTTGAATCTCTGCTCGTCTGCTGACTGGAATGATGCTGCATGCAAACATGTTTGTTAATCTACGTGTTACTGTACATATTATTCTACATGTCGTACGTGTTTTTCTACATGTCGAAAATGTTATTCTACATGTCATTCATTTTCCTTACCATTTACTCCACTTATGTGGGTCACGGGGTTTGATGGAGCCTGTCCCAGCAGACGTACAGGCATGAGGCAGGGAGATGCTCTGGATTGTCACTGTACTTGTTACTCGTTAATCTACACTTCCTTTAGTTGGTTTTAGTGGAATATAACTTACTAACGGAAGGACAGTTTTTCACGAGTCAGCTTTTTTCCTCCATCCTGTTACACTCAAAACCAGAAGTCTATAGAATGTGAGTAATTTTTTAATATAATTTGACATTTGTTCTTCATATAGTCTCGTTACACAATAGTTCTTGTTATAAACCGGCATCACCAATGGCATTTCTGTCATCCATAATTTTGTTTATAGTAGTAGTTAATGAATAAAGATAGGTTTCCCAGTCTGGTTAAAGTTGTATTAAAATCAGACGTGTATCGTTGAACATCTGGTTGTGTTCGTGCAGAAGAGTGATTAACGATTCCAGACGATATTTGAGCATTAACCCACATGAAGGTTTGTTCCTCTTCCAGGTTCTGGTGCAGTTCTGAGTAGCCCTCAGACATCAGAGATGTGGAGCAGAGAATGTTTAAACAAACATAGACCAACAAATAGAAAACTTTAATTGCACAATTACATTACTGACCCTGGATCTGCTCTAACTAAGATGGGTTTTTTTGACCGTTTGTTGTCCAGCCTCCTTCATCCATGTACGTCGTCTTGTTTTAGGCTAGATTCCTCGGCATCCAGACCGCATAGTGGACCCCCACCCCCCAGTGTCTCTCATAGACAGCCACAGGTCTTCACCACCATGTTACGGTGTTTCTTGAGGATGACGTTGTTGTTGTCGTCGTAGAAGAGGACGGAGATGGGGCTGAGCTTGGTGGGGGCACAACAGGCCTTGGGCACCTCGTCAGGCTTCAGGAGGTGGACCTGCCATGAGGAGGAGATGGAGTTAAGAGCATCAACCTCCGGGCTGGACTGAAAGCATCAACGCAACAGTTTAGACACACCAGTAAAAGTGGAATCAGAAATGAATCGGCATTAGAAGTAATTGAAGTGCAACAAACTTCCTGAAAGCCAATGATTTCATACCTAACCATGACATCTATGTTTAATGATGATCAATTATTGCTGACATCAAGATCTTGATGTGAAAAAATCATATTTTGAATAATACAGCGTGAAAACTACAGCTTCTTTGCTTTTCATCCTGATGGAACGTCTCCCGCTGAGCTGAGTTCACGTCAAAATGGAGCAGGAGTGTCACCGCTGGACTCACCACTTGTTGGATGAGGGCATGGTTTGTGGCGTTCATGCAGGAACCCAGAGGATAGAAACACTCTCCATCACAGTAATAGGCTGGATATCCAGTAGGGGCCAACACCCAGTCCTGAGGATAAGCACACATCAGCTGAAGACAGGGTCCAGCTTGAGATGAGGACGCATCAGTAAGGACAGACAGGAGTTTGTGTAAAAACTGACAAGTGACGTTTGAAAAACACTTTTATTTCCTGCTTAGATCAAATCAAAGTACCGTAGTCCTTCAGCACAGAGAGAGCAGAGCAGCGTGTTCTGACATGTTTTTAGTGATTGTACACAAAGTCATTGATCAGGATGAAAAAGGCCTCATGTGTGGAACAGCTACACTTTCAGAATGGAATGAAATGTCTCCAGTTTATCTGCACTTTTAAAATGATCATGATTAATTTTTTGATGTGATTTGACTACAGACGTCAGAAATTCTATCCCGTATTAGTTCACTTCCTGTTACTTTTTCTTCCTTCTTCTTCTTTTCCTTTTGGCTTTTCCCTTCAGGGGTCGCCACAGCGAATCAACCGCCTCCATCTAACCCTGTCCTTTGCATCCTCTTCTCTCACACCAACTACCTTCATGTCCTCTTTCACTACATCCATAAACCTCCTCTTTGGTCTTCCTCTAGGCCTCCTGCCTGGCAATTCAAAACTCAGCATCCTTCTACCAATATATTCACTATCTCTCCTCTGGACATGTCCAAACCATCTCAGTCTGGCCTCTCTGACTTTATCTCCAAAACCTCTAACATGTGCTGTCCCTCTGATGTACTCATTCCTGATCCTATCCTTCCTGGTCACTCCCAGAGAGAACCTCAGCATCTTCATCTCTGCTACCTCCAGCTCTGCCTCCTGTCTTTTCCTCAGTGACACTGTCTCTAGACCAAACAACATCGCTGGTCTCACCACAGTTTTGTACACCTTTCCTTTCATTTTAGCTGAAACTCTTCTATCACACATCACACCTGACACTTTTCTCCACCCATTCCATCCTGCCTGGACACGCTTCTTCACCTCTTTTCCCCACTCTCCATTGCTCTGGACTGTTGACCCCAAGTACTTAAAATCCTCCACCTTCTTGATCTCTTCTCCCTGTAACCTCACTCTTCCACTTGGGTCCCTCTCATTCACACACATGTACTCTGTCTTACTGCGGCTAACCTTCATTCCTCTCCTTTCCAGGACAAACCTCCACCTCTCTAGCTTCTCCTCCACCTCGTCCCTACTCTCACTGCAGATCACAATGTCATCTGCAAACATCATAGTCCATGGAGATTCCTGTCTAACCTTGTCTGTCAGCCTGTCCATCACCATAGCGAACAAGAAGGGGCTCAGAGCTGATCCCTGATGCAGTCCCACCTCCACCTTGAACTCCTTTGTCACACCTACAGCACACCTCACCACTGTCTTACAGTCTTCATACATGTCCTGCACCGCTCTAACATACTTCTCTGCCACTCCAGACTTCCTCATACAATACCACAGTTCCTCTCTGGGCACCCTGTCATAAGCTTTCTCCAGATCTACAAAAACACAATGCAGCTCCCTCTGGCCTTCTCTGTACTTCTCTATTAACATCCTCAAAGCAAATACTGCATCTGTAGTACTCTTTTTTGGCATGAAACCATACTGCTGCTCACAAATGCTCACTTCTGCCCTTAGTCTAGCTTCCACTACTCTTTCCCATAACTTCATTGTATGGCTCATCAGCTTTATTCCTCTGTAGTTGCCACAACTCTGCACATCTCCCTTGTTCTTAAAAATGGGCACCAGCACACTTCTCCTCCACTCCTCAGGCATCTTCTCACTATCTAAGATCCTGTTGAACAACCCAGTCAGAAACTCTACTGCCACCTCTCCTAGACACTTCCAAACCTCTACAGGTATATCATCAGGACCGACTGCCTTTCCACTCTTCATCCTCTTCAGTGCTCTCCTCACTTCATCCTGGCTAATCTTTGCTACATCCTGGTCCACAACAGTCACCTCTTCTAGTCTTTGTTCTCTCTCATTTTCCACGTTCATCAACTCCTCAAAGTACTCTTTCCATCTTCCCATCACACTGCTGGCACCTGTCAATAGACTTCCATCCCTATCCTTAATCGCCCTAACCTGCTGCACGTCCTTCCCATCTCTATCTCTCTGTCTTGCCAGCCTGTATAGATCAGTCTCTCCCTCCTTACTGTCCAACCTAGCATACAAGTCATCATAAGCTTCTTGTTTGGCCTTTGCTACCTCTACCTTCACCTTACGCTGTATCTCCCTGTACTCCTGTCTACTCTCCTCAGTCCTCTCAGTGTCCCACTTCTTCTTAGCTAACCTCTTTCTCTGAATACACTCCTGTACCTCCTCATTCCACCACCAAGTCTCCTTATCTACTTTCCTTCCAGATGACACACCAAATACTCTCCTACCTGTCTCCCTGATCACATTAGCTGTAGTTGTCCAGTCATCTGGAAGCACCTCCTGACCACCCAGAGCCTGTCTTAACTCCTTCCTAAAGGTCATGCAACACTCTTCCTTTTTTAGCTTCCACCATTTCGTCTTCTGCTCTGTCTTTGTCCTCTTCATCTTCCTCACCACCAGAGTCATCCTACACACCACCATCCTATGCTGTTTGGCTACACTCTCGCCTACCACTACTTTGCAGTCACTGATCTCCTTCAGGTTACATCGTCTACACAAGATGTAGTCTACCTGTGTGCTCCTACCACCACTCTTATAGGTCACCCTATGTTCCTGCCTCTTCTGGAAGAAAGTATTCACTACAGCCATTTCCATCCTTTTTGCAAAGTCAACTACCATCTGTCCTTCTGCGTTCCTCTCCTGGATACCAAACCTGCCCATCACTTCCTCATCACCTCTGTTACCTGCACCAACATGTCCATTGAAGTCTGCACCGATGACAACTCTCTCACTTCTAGGTATGCTCTGCATCACTTCATCAAAGTCCAACCAGAATTTCTCCTTCTCCTCTAGCTCACATCCTACCTGTGGAGCATACCCACTAACAACATTGAACATCACACCTTCTATTTCTAGCTTCAGACTCATCACTCTATCCGACACTCTTTTTACCTCCAGGACATTCCTAACAAACTCCTCCTTCAAGATAACTCCTACTCCATTTCTCTTTCTATCTACACCATGATAGAACAACTTGAACCCTGCTCCTAAACTTCTAGCCTTGCTACCTTTCCACCTGGTCTCCTGGACACACAGTATGTCTACCTTCCTCCTCTGCATCATGTCGACCAACTCTCTACCTTTTCCTGTCATAGTTCCAACATTCAACGTCCCTACTCTTAGTCCTATACTCTTGGCGCTCCTCTTCTCTTTCTTCGTGCGAACGCACTTTCCTCCTCTCCTTCTTCGACCAACAGTAATCCAATTTCCACCGGCGCCCTGTAGGTCAACAGCGCCGATGGCGGTCGTTGTTAACCCGGGCCTCGACCGATCCGGTATGGAAGTCATATGTTTGATTCGCATCTTTGATTTGGCAAAACTTACTTTTTCTGTTTTTTTTTTTTACTGTTACTTTTTCTTCCTAATACTTATTAATCCTTGGAGGGGAGATTCTTGCAGCCCTAATTGTCCCTGGAGAGAAGCTAGTGTTCAGTATCTTACACAAAAATACAATAGCATTTACACTAGGGGGTGGGACTCGAACCACCAACCTCCCAATAAGGGGACAACGGTCTTAGCAACCATATTTATACCGTAAAAAATTGACTGTAATACAAGGAACAGCAGGAGCTAAAATACTTGTACAATATACTGCATTTAGAAG
The DNA here is from genome assembly GCA_013358685.1 of Antennarius maculatus. Classification (NCBI taxonomy): domain Eukaryota; kingdom Metazoa; phylum Chordata; class Actinopteri; order Lophiiformes; family Antennariidae; genus Antennarius; species Antennarius maculatus. Next base: position 4,081,960 of record CM023622.1, on the reverse strand, counting down.
TTAATTAAAATATTAATAAAAAATATATGTAATATGAATAAAAGGTGTACTAATAATAATAATAATGATAATAATAATAATAATAATATTAATAATAATAATAATAATAATGCAGGTAACATAAATCTAAAGTAGACTCTAATGTACATTGGCTGGCGACTCATCCAGGGTGTACCCCACCTCTCCCCTGTGTGACTGAAGAAAAGACGATTACGATCATGTCGTCGTCAAGAAGATGAATAAATGAAGGATGAATGAATGAAAGAAAACGTGACTGATAAACGTGTGTGATGAGTGTAACAGTGTAACATGGATCCGCAGGGTGGGGGGCTGACCTTCCATCCTAGGTCGCTGAAGCTCACGTAGAGCTCGTGCTTCTTACAGGGCTGACCTCCACTGTTAGCAGGACTCCGGTCTGAACGCACAAGAAAGAACATTCAGAGGAGATGGACCATTCACTGAACACCAGAAAATAAACATCGATGTTTTAAGTTTGTAGAAACACAAACTGTATGTGATGTGTGTGATGTGCGCGTGGGGTCTCTGCCACTCTGAGCTGTGGCCCCTCATGAGTGGGGCCCTGAAGCCTTACTGTGGATGCTGGGGACTGGGAGGTCGTATTTGGGTTTCTTCCTGCGTGGATGTGGCTTCACGGCTCGTGGGGGCCGACAGGGGATCTGGTTCTCCCTGAAAAAGGTCACCATGAAGGGCTGTTTGGAGCGGGGGCCCCTGCGCCCCACTAGCCCGATCCAGCCTGCAGACAAAGAGCGGTCTGGGGGGTTGGGGGGATGCAGACACAGAAACAGATATGAATGATTTGCAGAATGATGTTCGATAGCTCTGCCTGGTTCTGATGCGTTTAAAGGAATCATTTCAAACACCCTGAGTGTAAATCACATGAGGTGGGGGGGTGGGGGGTAGGGGTTCTCTGCAGGATGTTCTGTGGTGCAGCCTGGTGGGGAACACACCCTCCTCCGTCTCCACGTAGAGGCGGATGCCCAGGTTGCTGCGAGGATGGAGCAGCCAGTGGTTGGCCGCTGTGGTGACGTCGAAGGCGAGCCAGCCCTCCTGTCCTGCAGACACCGACTGCATGTCCAGCAGCACCAGCTCCGGCTCTCTGGGGGGGGGGGCACAACAGAACAGAAGGTCAACACTAGAACACAAGGGGCCCACGGCAGCTACAGAGACACAAACAATCTGACGTCAAGTCAAAGCGGTTGTGATGTGTGTCCGCTGAGGTGGACGCTTACCTGATGCTTCACCTCCAGGCCTTAAGAGGCATTTCCTGTTTTACTAGGAAATATATTATTAGAATAAATATTCAAAAGCACTGGGTTTGGACCCTGAAACCCTGTTTGGGTGGTATTCTTATTTACAAGGTGACCGTGTAATATATAAAATATATAAAGTCATTCAAAACTTCATTAAATAATCACTTTGTATTCCAAAGTGGTGACAATCAGACCTACAGTTTGTTTCCTCATCATCTCCATAGCAACAGAAGCCAAAACACATGTTTTGCGCAAATTCATCATTTGTAGTTTTTGTTTCCATGGTTACAAATTTAACTTGGGTTCATTGTGGGAATGGGATTTGTCCTTGGCGTCTGTTTCCAGGGACAAATGAGCTTCTGTCTGTCTCCAGTGAAATGTTGGGGGAACCTGATGGACCCCCCAACGTCACACACTCTGGTCCTTCGCTGGCGCCCGTTCGTCCAAACTCGGTTTAGCCACTAGCTTTTGTTTCTTTGGTGCTTTGGTACGCAGAAACACACGTAGGCCCATGCATAATCTGTTTGTATTTATTGCTATATATAATTCTACAATACCAATTCATATACCATTTGATAAAGCTAATCCTTATTTCTAGATTAAGTCCTTAGTAACTCTCGGTTTCTTAGAGATGGAAATATTTAGAGATACTTCATCAGTTTCAGATTAATTCAGAAACTCACTGTTTTTACAAAAAATTAAAATGACTTCATGCTGACTCATCTTTGTTTTTTGTTGTTTAGGAAATTATATTTCCAGTCAGGTAAAGCAAGACCACTCTTTGTTTGCAGTCGAGTCAGGCGTCATTAGAAGGATCCCCACAACAGTAGGAACCTGTGACAAATGAAGAGCTCCTCTTGGAGCCTCTGTCAGCCTTGAATCATTAATCATTTTGATCCTATTGTTAAATGGTGTGACAGCATCAACCTGCAAAATAATTACAGCCTCACAGCATCAAATGGAATGAGCAACACTAAAAGGAAGTATTTCTATAAAGCCATGGAGGCTTCATGGAGAGAGACGAACACTCATGCGAAACAGGATGTGTGGGTCAGGTCACCTGTGTCGGTTCTCTCTTTGGATCTCGTAGACAGAGATGTGCAGCGTCCGATTGGCCCTCTGGCCCATCGTCAGGGTTTTGTAGATGCGAAACTCTGCCGCCGTAACCGTCTCCCCCTGAGGGAGGGGGGTCAGGTCAAAGCGAAACTCCTTCCAGTAGGGACGAGGTTGCAGGAGGTCACGCTCCTGTTCCACTGCAGGCAGGGGAAGGAAGCATCGACAGTCAGAAAAAACCCTCAATGGCAAATCCAGGGTTCAGCTCAAGAGGATGAAGATTTAAATATTCAAACATTTAGAAGAAACTCACAGCAGCGCCAGGAAGGTGTGGACTTTTAGTCCTCTACTGAAATACAATGTCAAGTACTTTACTGAGGGATTTCTATATTTTTTTTTATTTTAAATTTTTAAATATATATATTTCTATATTTGTATAGATTTCTATATTTCTATATATGGATTTCTATATGCTACTTTAATTTCCACTCCATTATCCAATTATATTTAGAACTGTTTAATTTTAATTGAACCAAACAAAACAATATTTTGTAAGGGGTTAGGTGAAATGAGAGGAATCAAAAGAGACCAGGTTTACTTGAAGCAGATGAAATAAAAAATGAAGAAAAAAAAAGAGGAAGGTTAGGAGATGGATTCAACTCAACTTAAACAGCTAGAAACAAAAGCAGTTATTATACAGAAAATGTTTCGTGATGTATGTCGATGTTATTTAAGATATTTATAAGTGAAATAATATGGAAGAGTTCAGTACCAGAAAAATGTTGATTCCCCTTCTTTCATTCATTTATTTATTTTCCAAACCACTTCTCGGGGGTTGCTGGAGCCTATCCAAGGCAAGAGGATCACAGAACCATCGCAGAACCACATGAAAGACAAACAACCACTCACACACACACACACACACACACACACACACACACACACACACACACACACACACACACACACACACCTACGGACAATGTGTAACCGACTAATCCACCTGAGCTGCATGTTTTTGGAGGTGGGAGGAAACTCGTTCTTGTTTAGTGTTAATGACGAGATTGATTCCCTCGTATCAGCTTAGCTTAGCTTAGCTTAGCTTAGTTTAGCATAGTGACCTGAATCAGCTGGAAACAGCCACTAATACTCACCAGGGACCCTAATGCTAAGGTGACAATACCAGCCATAGTGATGGTGTGTGGGAACTCCTGGTGTTCATGGTGAATGTATGCATGACAGTTAGGCATCGAGGACAGTGAACGCATCGTCATCCACTGATGATGATGATGTGTTCAATGTCCTACCTCTGCTACATGATGATGATGATGATGATGGCGAACAGCACACAGCAGCAGTTTAAACAAGAGGCCTCCTGAATTCCAGTCCGACTATTCTCAGAAGGTTGGACTGCCGGGTTCTCCAGCCCGGCTCGCTTTGACATTGGAATGCAGACAGTAATTATGAGAAGCTCGAGGAATAATATGACCAAAAAAAAAATGTACACGACCTGCTTGAGGGTTCATTCATCGGGTATTTGAATGAAGGATCTGAAAGGTGAATGCTGGAGACAGAGGCCAACTGTTTCCAGTATTCATGTTAAGCCAAACTTACCAGTGGCCAGCTTCATTTATCCTGCAAGAGTGAGAACGGTAATGTGTCCCCCGGCAAACGAGAGGAAATGTTTGTTTTCTTTCAGGACGGACTCATTCTTCAGAGTCACTGCAGGTATTTAAACCTGTACAGAAGTAGAGAGCTCAGCATTTTTAATGCAGCAGAAACAAGCAGGGAGGTCTGCTCTTCCTCAGAGAAGATGAAATATATGACAGTCGGAAATAAATAAACACATTCTTCTGTTCACAGTTTAACTTTGAGCCAGTTCTGCTCTTCGCTGACCAGGAGAGGATTTACGAGTGCTGTGTTTCAACAACATCCTGAAGCATCCTCCAGCGAACAGGAAGAAGGTGAACCAACCTCAGCAGCTGTTAACGCTTCACTTCCTCCAAACGTTTGATCAGACCCATCAGAGGTTCAAGAGTCAAACCAAAGGACAGCATGGAAATGAATAGGTGAGCAAGCCCACACGCACACACACACATACACACACACACACACACACACCAAGGCCGATCACGAACCTGTGTGTATGTATTTGTGTGTGTTTGTGTGTGTGTGTCCTTGTGGAACCCCAGCAACGACGCAGAACAGTTCTGTTCAATGTGGTTTAGCACACACACTCTGGATGTATGGTAAATAGAGATACTAAGGGCAGGACACTCCTGATGGCTTGGGCGTGCTCGTATCAGTGCACACACACACACACACACACACACACACACACACACACACACACACACACACACACACACACACACACACACACACACACATACAGCGCAGTAATTAGAGACACTTAGTTCCCTGAACCGCAGCAGCTGCTCAGCACACACACACACACACACACACCACTAATTGCAGCCCTGCCTGGTATTTTTAGAGCGGCTCCCTCCGCAGCTGTATTTTAATCTGGCCTCAGACCGTTTGCTTTTATTTTTCAGTGTGTGTCACTGAGGCCTTTAATTCCAACCAGCTGCTTCTTCGCAGTACAAACGTGTAGGAACACACACACCCATGTCCGTCGCAGTACATGAACGACACACACTGATCAGGTAAGTCACTCAGGTGGGATCTACGGATCTACACACACCACCCAGGTGAGACTGAAAGAGATCAAGTCAGACAACCTGTTGAATGAGCGTCATGTGAACACACACACACACACACACACACACACACACACACACACACACACACACACACACACACACACACACACACGTTGTGCTGTAGGTCCCCCTGCCAGGCGGGACTCACCTTGTGTTTACCGTGGTGACGGTTTGTGTTTCTTTACTGTTGACTGATAAATTTAAGGGTACATTTTCTTCTTCAAAAAAGAACTGAATTTTGAAAAGGAACCCATTCATTTCATGTGACTTCATTAAAGACCCTGAACAGAGCAGGAGTTGATGTTTCCCATGATGAACTGGGTGCTGGACCAAAGGAACTGGAGGAAGGAAACCATTCAGGGGGGGATGTTTCTGTTTGACCGATAGGCATCAGGAACAGGGTGGCAGCACAGCAGCATTTCTGAGGAAATTACCAGTAATTTTACCATGATTTATTTATATATAGTTAATTGTCTTTTATTTCTAGCAAAGATAGAAAGATTACTTTCAGATGATGAAGTGGAAAAAGAAGCTCATTTTCAAGTTCGAAGAATTAATATCAGAATATCAGAACTGTCAGAGAATAATTTTCTCTCCATGGACTCGTTGTCCTGTTGTCTAATTATTCTTGGAATTATAATCAATTCCATTGCTGAACTGAAATAAAATGCAGCTAACATTTGTTGCTTAAAACTGCTTTGATCACATTTTTAAAATTCTTAATACGTATGACTAAAACTGAGGCGTTGCACTTTTGAAACTGTGTTTCTGAAAAAGCTTGTATATTTTCATTGCATTGGTGAACATACAGAAACCTGTCTCTCTCACACACGCACACACACACACAAACATTGCTGAGCTTATCTAAACTGTTAGCGTTACTAATTTATCACCAGCCTGTCGTCCATCAATCATCCAGAGATCCTCTCAGCGATGGAACGACGGTGAGGCTCAGCCCAGACGGACCGCAGAGCGCTGGGAGTTAAAATGGAAACCTACCAGTATAGTTCAGCCATAGTGGGATTGGTTTTGATCCTGTCTGTGGTCGAGTGTTGGTGGAAATTTACACAGCGGAGAAGCTAAAACAGTAGCACTGACATGTTGCTGACAGTGCCATCAAGTTCACAAACGGTGTAATTTCATCCTGTCTTGACATTTTGAAGCCAAACCTCAGTCAGAAACTGTTCTGTCATTCCAGACTGATGACGAGAACGTTCAGAAGAACTGGTGATGAGTTCTATCCCCGGGGAGGCCCCGACATCCAGCCTTTCTACCACCTTTCTACCATTCGCTTTAGCATTAGTTTGATTAGTCTGTTCTTCAATAAAAAATATCATTCATTCATTCATTCATTCATTCATTCATTCATCTTCTTATCTTCTGTTCCTGCTTTTGCGGGTCACGGGGGTTGCTTGACCCCCGTATCCCAGCTGATTTATGGGAGAGAGGCAGACTACACTACACATATGAATTCATATTTTACTGAGAACTACGTTCCTTTGTTTCTGAACTAGATTTTATTATTTGATTGAATTTTTTGAGCCACTTATCTGATGAACGTTTGCTTCATGGAACTCAGTCTGGACTCCCGGCTGCCTAATTGGTCCAGTTTGAACATGAGCAAAACACCGGCGGAGGTGATGTGTCAGTTTCTTTGTCCTTCATAGCCCCATTAACATTCTGACAGAATTGTTAATGGGGCTATGAAGGTTGAACTTCCTGTGTATAACCTGACACATATTCCTCATGACCTCTTTATAATAAAGTGACTGCAGCTGCTGACGTCTGCTCTAAACCTGAATGATGATCAAAGCCCACCAAGGAAACATTTTGGTGTTTTGGTTCTCAGAGCAAGTGTCCATCATATTAGTTTCTCTGTGATGTAGTTACAAAGTTTGACCACTAGGGCCCCGGGTTTGATCCAGACTACAGGGATAAAGTGCTTCACTTCTCGTACGGTGGCAGTAGGTGCTGGTTTACTCACCCAGGTTAACGAAGCTCATCACCGTGTCGGCCTCGCTGACCACTGTCCCCAGTGGGGGTGTGTGTGTACTGAGAGTCGGGGGGGCATAGCTGACATGAGCTAACCTTTCTGCCCCTCCAAACTTCCCCATGCCCGGCCCACTGATCAGAATCTCATTGCCTTCGTCGTCCCCATCAGCCGACATGGCGTGGTACAGGTCCAGCATGAAAAGCGGCGCTGAGGAGGGGGGTCGTAGCGGCGGGTGGGGTCGTGGTCTCCCCGGCAGCCCCAGAACAGACAGGATCTCCTTCTGCATCTCCTTCTTCTCACGCCCACTGAGACGCCTGAAGCTGGAGTGGACCACGGCCTCAGCCTGCTGGCTCCACAGGGAGAGGCCCAGCAGGAACCCCAGGAGCAGGGTCCTGGGGTGGATGAGGGGCCAGTGGGGGCCAGAGGGGGGTCTAGCCTGCTGCTGCGACACACCACCACTGCTTTTAGACCGGTCCATCTTGTTGCAGAGACAGGAGGAGACCAGGGAGACGTCTGAGTCCATGTTTGCTCCTCGACGTTGAGACATTTTTATTCCCACCGATCGCTCCGACCTGCTCCAGAGCCAACGCAGACAAACGTAAACCTGATTTATGTGTGATGTTTAGAGGAGAGCTGACTCTGGATGAGATGTGTTTACTGCCTTAGACTGTCTCTGTTTATCTCTCCCTCCCCTCGCCTTTCTGTCTCCCCCCTTTTACCTTCTCTAACACTTAAACCCTCCTAAGCTTCTGATCTACAGCCTCTCAGTTGTGCAACAGAGATAATGAGGGTGAGGGCATAATTACAAGCTAGCAATGTGTTTTGAATATAGACAAGCAATTCCTCTATGGAGGACCGGTCGCCGCTTTGAAACTGTAAACTTTGGTGAAAAGCAATTTCAGTGATGAGCAGGTGCTGCAGAGAGAAGTTTAGGAGCCGTCGTCTCCAGTCGGCTCTGAATCTATCCTCACCAACACCAGGAGAACATTTCACACACGCAAAGAGTCTACCAGAAATCTCACAAGGCTGGTCTGCTGTGGCGAGATCACTGCTGGAAACTTTTATCCTGTCATCCCTCAGTACTTATTCATCCCTTCACGATGGCTCCCCACACCACCCACTCCTCTCTGGGCCTCCAGATGTCCTCTTAAATCCAATTCATAAAAAAAAGAAACTCCAGGAAATTGTTTCCTGATTGTAATCCTTGGGCGAGGCGGGAATTTTCTTCTATCGTTTCCAAACGGGGGTCGGCTCCGGTGCTCCCACTCGGAGTGTGTGAGTGATGCATGTATGAGGCTCAGAGTGGAGTGAACCAGTGTCCCTCCCATCCTCCTCCTCTCCACCTCTTCAAATGTCTCCCCGCTGCTTACGTTTCATCAGCACCCCTCCCAGTGTTCTTCTCAGCCCGTTGCTGATGGATCAAGGCCTCCAGAGCTGCAACGACCTTCTTGAAATCTTGCCAGAGATTTCCTGCTGGGTTCAGTCAGTCGACTAACGGCTTTTAGAACAATCCAGGACTTCTTTTGAAACAAGGTCTTGGTGGACGTTGAGGTCTGCGTGGAATCATTGTCCTTCTGTGTTTATCACAGACAGAATGTTGTTTCCTTCTAGGATTTCCTGACACTTGATGGAATCCATCTCACCCTTTACTGCAGGTTTCTGGTGTCGTAAAGCAGCCTGAGAGCATCACTGAGACCTCCATGCTTCCCTCTCCAGATACACTTCTGATTCATGACTCAACAGAACAGCATCTGAAAGGTTCTGTGTCACATAGATGATTCTGAGATAGTAGAGTTTTCTTTTCTTTTGGGTCAGCAGTGGGGAATGTCTCGAAGCTTTGATGTAAGTTCAGGCCTCAACGGAAAAGTCAAACCAGACACTTTTGTTAAAGTCAATAAAGTTTGGCTTTGTGTTTTCATATCTGATTCATGAATGTGAATCAGATATGAAAACATATGAAAATTTCTCCTTGTGAGACTGTGGTGTTCATTTAAAGCAGGTTCTGCTGTGTGTTGAAAAAGTTATTTGACCAGCTCTTTAGTTGTTTGGATTTGCAAATAAATCGTTATATACTGCAATGGTGCAGTATATCTATAAATCATCCATTTCACAATTTGACTTGAATTTGTAGTGTTACCTCTTGGATATATTTGTTTTAGTTTACTCTGTGGCTGTTTGGCCTTTGGTAATTTGTTTTTTAAATGACTTTAATGTCATGTGAACTCATCATGTCTTCTCTGAAGTGGCAGGTCTCGCATGTCCAGTTGAGCCTTTCATTAGTTATCATGCTGCTAGCCTAACGTAAAAACACTGGTGTGTGTGTGTGTGTGTGTGTGTGTGTGTGTGTGTGTGTGTGTGTATGTGTGCATTTCAACCAAAGGGATCTGGAGGGAAGAAATGACTCAAATATAGTATTGAGGTTCAGCTGTGTGCCAGCCCTTGTTTGTGTACCCTGTTCTTCAAAGAGGCCTCGTTCTTGTGGTCGGGCAGAGAAGAATGAATAACACTGACCAAACCAAACCAAAACCACCACAGTTCATTTTGTCCTGGCCGAAAGGGCGAGTCCCAAATGCCAGGAATTAACGCTCTTCCCATTCTGTTTTTCTTTCCTCTGAACATCTGTAACTTAAGGAGGTTCTATCTGAAGAGATAATGGAGGGAGGGGTGAGAGAGATGAAAAGAAGGGCAAAGAACAGAGAAGCAGTGAGTCGAGGAGCGTCGACAGAGAAAACAGGAGGGAATGAAGAGGAGCTGAGTGGCGTCAGACCATCCCTCACCTAACAGGAGCGATGTGAAGACTGTCATCAGGCAGCAGGCAGGACGAGTGTAGATGGACCGGTGGTGGTTCAGAATGTGTGTGTGTGTGTGTGTGTCCAGCTGCAGTGGGATGACTGACATCATCTTCAGTGGAACAACTAAACACACTGGACAAAGGATTTTTTTTTTTAACTCTTACTCCGTCTCCTTCAGACATGACCTGTGAGCAACAACTGAGAGATTAATCCTCTAGTATTCGACACAAAAGATTCTGTTTCTCAAAGCTACTATGAACGATTCCCACCACCTTCCAGTTTTTACCTCCTGTGTCCACAGCAGTGCAGACCCATTCTGATGTGTTCTAATTATCCAGAAACATCCGGCCTCAGCCTCCGACTCCGTGGTCGGTTGCAAGGGTGACTGAACCAAGGAATGAACAAACAAGAGATAAGAAACAGAATGACTATTTAGTTCATCTCAACATAGACACAACTCAGAAACCAAATGTGTACACAAACACAAGTCCCTAAAGACTTCAGTGTGCAAAACAAGGTTCAGCTCTTCAACCATGTTGAAAACCCTACATCATAACAGAATGTCAAAGAGCCCAGGAGACGTCCGAATGTTCATCTGTGGATCTTTGACTGAACTTGAACATTTGAATTTGTACCACATCATAAGCCTCAACCTTCCTTCCTATTTCACGCCGATCCTTTCAGCAGTTCATGTGCAATCAGTGAAAAAAAGGGCAAAACCTGCTGTTTTATAATTAGACCTAATTCCAACTCTTTTTCCAAACTCTCCATCCAGTGGTTTTCATGTCATCGTGCTCACAGCACCAACAGAAACACGACCAACTTCAAACATCTTACATCAAACTACTGATGAGTCTGAAGTTTACTTTGATTAATCATTTAGTCCATAAATGTCTGAATGTGGGAAATGTCAGTTCCAGATTTCAAGGTTCTGAGGTAATGAATGAAACAACGTTGTCATAGAAACCAAAGAAGATCAACATGACAACATTTGAGGCGGTAAATAAAACACACAATACTGTTCATGAACAACCTTCAGACAGATGTTTTGTGTTCCGACCCACAAAGAAGCAAAACAGACAGTTTTACTGCAAGCATATTTTAATACAAAAACAGAACAAAAATGGTTTATAATTTTAATTTTTGTTTTTACATAATTGACTCGTCGTAACGCTCCTCCATGTTCTCGACATTACACTGAGAGTAGCACGGCATCAAAAGGTGGCAGTCCAGACTCCCTCAGAGACAATAAATAAATAAAAATCATTTAAGATGTCTTCTTTCTGACGGTAATTCATTACTTGTCATTTAACTTCATCTCTTACACTGAGATAACACAGAAACAACGCGTCCCTGTCAGACGGGACATTTGAAAAAAGCCTAGAAGAAGAGACGCTGGGGAGGGACGTGAGGGAGGAACGGCCACTCTCATTGGTCCACTCCGTCCAGCACTCCTGTCATTCATATCTGTAGTTCTCTCTACACATGAAGGGCAAACCCCTTTGGTCATGATCTGGGAATTGTAGTCATTAGCAAAAGACACGTGAACCAACAAGGCTGCACTAGAATCAGAGACCATAGTGACTAGTGTTACCATGAAATACAAACACACTTTACACACACACACACACGATGTTAAAGAGCATTTCCTTGGTATAAAAATCTCAATTTCTTCATCCATAATACTAAATCACCCTCCGCTGATGTTGATATGACACTGAAAATAAATAGATTTATCTTTCAAGCTAGATAACAAAAATACAACTGGATTATAAATAAACCATAAAACAACGAGAAAAGAAAAAGACATTCGCAAATCAAAGTTTTTGCATACAGTGACTCAAGTCGATGACCTCTTATCATTTCCTGTAACAACGACACACAGGTTACACTCACCACGCTGAGTGTGAATGTTTGTGTGTGTGAGAGTGTGCTTGTGCTGCTGGGTTGCTAAGGGCAACGCAGTATAGACATTAAGGTGAGACTACGGAGGAAGAGACAGTTAGTGCATGCTGGTAGCAGAGCGCCGTGAACACGGGGTCGGGTTCTGTCAGTGATGTGCTGAGAACCGGGCGTCGCCAGGCAGAGAGTCCTCACTGTCTGATGTCTGTGTTGGACTGTTACATGTGACAAAACCACACCGCCCTTTTGCCAAAACGCACACACAAGGCTGACGGTAGCGTTCCAGCAGGTGGGAGGAGTCTGCTCTGCGGTGGTGAGTGTGTGAGTGTTTGTTCTCGGCGGCAGCAGCAGCGCCGCCACCACGGTTCCTCTGAGGTTAGTCGGTGTGTGTCGGACAGCGTTTCCTTCCTCCTCATCTCTCCACACGTGTTGTTTGCTTCTGCCCATCCACTGAGGTGACGGCTTCTCTCGACTAACCAGCCAGGAAAAGAAGTCGTTGCATATTTTCTCCTTAAACTCATCCTTGAGGCATCTGGCCCACAAGCCAAAATAATAACCCACAACGGCTTTTATATTTTGTCCCGGCTTTTTAAAGTTTTTATAGCCCTATTCTGCCTCGTAAAATGTGTGTATCGGTGTGGCATAAAGCAATTTCAAGATTTCTGTTTCTCTGTCTGACCTGGGCAGAAGAGTGTAACACTAAGTAAGGCAGCATCTCGTCAAGTCCACTGGTTTTTGGATCCACACTGGTGGGACATTTCAAAGACCAAAAGGCAAAATGGGGTCACTTCTAAAACGGGAAGCTTGACCCCTGTAGACGCTGGCCTGGAACCTCCAGACCAGAACTCTGTCGTGTTTTCAGTCCGTTTGTGAGACGGAGGAAGACGGAGAGGGGGATTCACTCATCCTGTCCATCTCTTTCTTCCCCATGTCAGTCCATGAATGGGGTCCAGACTGAAGAGCTGGTGCAACAAACGTGATCGGTGACTGTGAACTCACCACCGACCTCGCTTGGGGTTACTTTCTGGCAGACCCTGAGGTCTTTGGGCTGGGGGTCTTTTTAGAGATAGTGGGAATCTTGGAGGGTTTGGCTCCTCCTGATCGTCGGGGGGTGTCTGAGGTGTCTGAGCAAACAGAACGAGCGTCTTGCAGCTCTGACGCATCTGAGGCGTCGCTGCCACGGCGACTGCTGGCTCTGCTTCCTGCCCGGCTCCCGGCTCGGCTGGTCGGACCGCTGGCAGAAGACGCCCCTCGCTTTGGATCTAGAGGCGAGACAGCAGGAGGAAGAGGAGAGAAAATGTGATCAATGCATTTTTGTGATTCAGGTTCATGTCTTTAACACTGGGGGGCTCCAAACTGAAGCAGGTATAACTGTAACAGCTATCATATTTTAAATATGGAGTCCACACAGGATGAATCCTAATTACATTAGGATAAAAAAAATAATCAAATAACCTGTAATCTCAACATCTACAAACTACACAATGCCAAATGAACACATTTTAGCACCACTGTCCTTGTTTGAATGAAATGACTTCAAACCTCAAATGTGACTCATGATGAACGTGTTGATTCCTTAACATGACATTGGTTTGTGAATAGAAGCCTTAAAAACTAATTATTATTATTATTATGTAGATGCCAACGGACACATCACTTTAAAGGGACGCATCTCTTTCCATACGGGGTCACACATAAACAAACCTTAACCCTTTAAACACCAGGGGGGTCAACACAACAAACGCGTCTCACCAGCGCGTGACGGTTTGCCGGCTCCGTTCTCTCCGGTCAGGGACCCTCGACTCGAATGAAACGTGGGCCTCTTCAGTTTGGAGCCAGATGGTGCCCCCTGTGGGAGCAAAAAAGAAACATCAGCTGAGGGTAAGGTCAGCTGATCACCGCGTCACATGACACACGCTTAAAGTTGCATGATCTAAATAATGCTAAACAAACACAAACAAAAACACTGAACCAAAACAGGACTATGAGGAATGAGACTCCACATACAAAGACGAGGACCAAAGAAAAAAAGCTTTAAATAACTTATTTTTATGATTGCTTAATCTGATAACAATTTAAAACCCAAACACCAAAGATGAGCAGCAAAAGACACTGAGTTTGTTTAACACACTGATGAAGTTCACTACTTTTACTGGTATTACACCACATCAGCATTTAATGATCAATATGTAAAAACTTTTATTTATTCTAATTTAAAATCTGCAAATAACAGCATAAACCTAAAATGACTGAAAAAAACGTTATTTTAGTTGTAACATTGAAGACGTGCAAGCCAGTCATTCTACATATATGTAGTAATTTGTCGGAGTTTTACTTTCTGGTATCATATAAATATTACCATAAATATATTCATAAATATTTATATGTTCATAAATATATCATTTGTGCTTCAACTGCTTTTAAGATTTTACCACATTAAACTTTCTTTCCTACATATTTTCTCCCAGTATTTTCATTTGTTTAGCTCTTATGTCCTCCTTCTCTTATCTGTTAAACGTCATCTTTCAGTTTTCATCTGTACTTTCAAACCTCAGGCCATGATGTCATTTTTCATTTTAACATGAAAACCATCAAATCGAAGTTTCCCCATGACAGTAGAAAGGGTATCCGTTACTGTGGTGGAGTACAAGCACCTGGGGGGGGGGTGCGTTAGTGTATTAGTGTGTTCAGTGGGTTGGGGGGGTGGGGGGGAGTGGGGAGGGGGTCGTTGGGTGGGGTGAGTGTGTTACCTCGTGCCCAGGAGTGCTGAGGCTGAGATCTGGGCAGCAGTGGCACTTGGCTGGAGTTGGACTTTTACTGTGTGCCAGCCAGGGCTTGGCATAGTCACGTGAGTGAATGTGGGAGGACTGAAGGGAGGAAGGGAGGAAGGGAAGGAGCAAGGTGGGGAGGGAAGAGGAGGAGTCAAGCAGCAGCAGGCAGAAGGAAAGGAAGGCAGGAGGAAGGGTAGCAGGGAAGTGTTGCGCCGTGTATTTATGTGTCATTTTTTAAGACAACCCAACAATGCGGGGGGGGGGGGGGGGCAGGTTAGCAGGGTTTGTGTGACAGAACGAGGGCAAAAAGGCAAAAAGATGAAAGACAAAACAAGAACAAAAACACACAGTTAAGGATGTGGTGATAACAGGAGGATGGCAACAACTGAACAAAGTGCAACACAAACCCTTAAAAACAGACATGCTGTACATTCAGTAGATCCCACGCAGTAATAACACCTCTGCACAGTCAGCAGATTCACAGTGCTGACTCATGAAAAACATCAGTAACGCCAGCTGACGACAACAAGTGTCTGACCAGAGATGACTTCCCTTTTTGACTTTAATCAAGCGTATCTAAAGATATTTCTATTTCCTTGTTTAAACCTGCTGTCTTACATTACCCACAATGCACTGGCAGTTGATTGAGCTTACCTTACAGCATTCAGCCTCTGGCATCAAACTGAGATTACACTGTCTTTTACTTTTCAACTTTTAGTGGCATAATATAATTAATCAGGCTTCACACAACTTCCTAAGTTTATAGTATTTATAGAGTACTTTAAGGTACACTCCAAAAGTACTCGTCAGTACTTAAAGCTACCAGTCCAGTAGAAGTCGTGTTGCTTTCAGTGTTGAATAACTAAGGTTTCCTGCCTCTTGCTGTCTTTCATTCTGCTGGTTTGTCTTCACTCATCTGTTTGATCTCATGGTGACATCCCAGCTCTATGTGCAGCATTCAAGATGACACTTAACCCACAGTTATCCTCTGTTATTAAATGTAGGTCAGATTGGCTGTGTTTTACTAAACCACTATGATTCATACTGTACACTAGTCCTGTTCTGTCATTAATGTGGGGGGATGACATCAGTGGAAATGAAACCCGTCATTGCAGGAGGAAAAATCTCAGCGACTAGATTTAAAGCATCCGACTCCTTCTGGGGTCCATAAAACGAGACTAAGTAGTTAATGAGGTCACCACTCACCCTAGATGATGCCGATGCTGTGGGTGTGGCAGGGGCGGAGGGGGCGGAGGGCAGGGAGGCGCCGCTGTGGGAGGCAGAGGACGACGAGCGGGTGGGGGAGGCGTTGCGTGAGCCTGGTTTGGAGCGTCTCCCCCGGGAGCGGAAGGCAGCCAGAGGCGTTCCTTCAGGAAGGATGAACTTCTCCCTCAACTCCAGGTTGGTGCGACCGCGAGCTGAGGAGGAACAGAGAGAGAGGAGACGATCTGGTTGGTCTGTTTGTGCTGCGCTTCACGTTTCCTCCAGCAGGGGGCGACAAAGGCAGCGAGCAGGGTGAGGGAGAGAGTCAGTGCTTCCTCTGGCTGCAGGCGTCAGAGTCCGTGCATGTTTCATTTGACAGTAAACATGAGCAGCGTGGGTGGGTGTGTGGATGGGTAGGGTTCAGGATGATGTGAGCGCGCTTTGGTTTAGCTGCGTTTAAGGTGAAGCATGAGTGAACGCGTTTGGTTTGAGTGCAACCAATTCGATACGCAACGAAAGTCAGAGGTCACCCACATCTGAAGACACATTCACGAACAACTCCACCGGTCAGGACTCACATGTTCAGCACCAACAGAATACTTCTTATTAGAAACTATTTTCTAAATAAGAGAGATAAAACTCAGCAGGTGATATTTACATCATTAGTTCAGCAGTTCAGCATTTTGGGAAATCTGCTAATTTGTTTATGGGGGGATTTGGGATGAATGTGAAGACTCAACAGAAGAGGAAGTGGAATTAACATCAAGAACCTGCCTCATGTCAAACCATTTTACAGAAGAGAGAACCCCGTCATATGAATTTATGGTTCAGTTCTCTATAAGCACATTTCCCAAAATGTCAAACCATTCCTTTAAGTAACAGCAAGTGTCTTCAGTTGCGAAAAATGTCTTTTCAGTGATGTCTCGTTGCGTATCTACTTTAAACATCTGAGGAGTAGTGGAACCAAAAGCTTTTTCACCAAGCTCTTGGAGTTGGTTTTCTCGTCTTGCTATGAAGGAGCATCTCAGCGCTGCTGTGCTCACAGGTTGTGTAAACACACACACACACATGAAGGGATCATGCCTGGCTGATGCTTAGCAGGAGAGAGCCCACAAGTTCAGGGCTTCTACCCTTCTTCAAAAAACACTCAGCAGCATTCTCTGACAGAAAGAAGTGCAGCAGCACCAGCAGACGACAAGAAGCCTGGAGAAGCCAGCCACAGAGAGACAGAGTAAGAGAGAGTGGAAAATACAAAAAAGAACAAAGGACGGCAAGAATGAAATCCAACAAAAGTAAAATGACGTGAAGAGAGGAGGATTGCAGCTCGCCGAAGCAGCTGTGCAGCTCCCAGACTCATGGCCATCATCCTTTGCAAAACCTCGGACGGCCAATTAAAATGGGTGCACCCTGTAATTACGTCCCCCCTCTGCACGAGCCAGCCAGGTGCACCCTGTAATTGTGTCTGCTGCCAACCAGACATCATGAAGGAGTCGCTCTGGAAGCCAGATTATTAGACCCCAGCTGGCCACGCCCAGGTTGGAGACACTCAGACTCCTGAAGCGCAGAGGTTTTATGTGGGTTGAATTGTAAATATAACTAAAAAACAAAGCTGTTTTTATCAAAACACAATAGTTTTGTTTCAAAAGTTTTATCACAACTTCTCTTCTGTAGAGTATCATCACCCATGAGTGTTTTTATTAGCTCGTTTTAATTTACAAATGTAAAACACATAGACCGGGGGTTGACCACATCCTGCTAAATTGTGTGTAAAGAAAGCGTGACGCAAACATGAGGCATACAAACAAAAGTGACAACAATGCCTAAACACACAAACCTGCAGTTTGAAACAATACACACACACATACTGTAAGTATAGACACACAGAGGACAGCTGTGGTTAAAGATGAAGTCTGACAGCAGGATGGATGGAGAGTGAAAGACATGGAATAGCAGAGAGGTAGAGAGAGGACGTGTAGATACCTCGACAGCAGAAATAGCCAGGAGTGACTGTCACTGAGAGACATAAGAGACAATGTGAAATAACAGTATGCCCACGGTGGAATGAAGAGAAATTAAGTGACACTGTAAGAAGTTACAGCGTCACACAATCATACTTAGAGAGCAGAAACACACACCATCACACACAGTCAACCGGTGGGGGTCTGGATGAAGACCGGACCCCTGGAATGTGTTAGAAACAGGGTTATCACAGTGTGTGTGAAAGGAAACAGACGGGGGACAGACGTCAGAGGAGAGGACGAGCAGAACAGGAAGGAGACGTAACGTCAGTCCAGTGATGACAGTCTGCACAGCACAGCAGCAAGGTCAAACCAAAGAAGAAGAGATGATGATGGAGGAAGAGAAAAAAAAATGACATGGAAAAAGAAGAGACGAGAGATGAGGAAGAATCCAGGATAAAAGATAGAAGAAGAGACAGAGAGAAGGCAGGCAGTTAGGAGAGAGAGTGAAAGCGTAAGTGAGAGAGGAGAAGTCCAACCTATACGAGATGAGATGGAGCTACTGGAGTCGGAGCGGAGAATCTTAAGTCCTGGATGTTGCACTGAGGAAAGAGAAAAGGGGAGGGAGGGGGGAGGAAAAAGGGAGGAAGAGGCAGAAAACTGAGGACCATGCATCATGCAGTACTACTGTTTGATTTAAAAGAGAATTAAAAAATAGAACAGAGCAAGAGAGAGAGAGAGTCGACTGCCTATATAGAAATAAAATGATGTAAGGCGATGAGTTCCTGGAGGACGTCAGGATACAGAGAGGTTTCGAGATAACGGATGGGGAAACAGAGCCGATAACTGGAGACGGGGCTGGAGAGATTGGTGGAGTTTCACTGCATCACCTGCTGACAGACAGCTTGACAAACTGTAGTCAGATTTGGTGATGCATTTTCTGTGTGTTGTCACTCAGGGCTGATGGGGAATGTGTGTGCAGGAGGTGTGTTAGATTAAGTAAAGGGTCGTGTGAGGGTGTATTTGAGTTCCCACTAGAGCCCAACTGAGTCAGACCAATACTTAATGTAAACAAAGAACTGCAAACAGCTGTAACCAGTCTGGATTTCACCAGTCTGCAAATTCTTATAGGGTATGTGTTTTAAAACCAATTTGCAGGTAACATTTTATACAATATAGACATTGCACAAGATATACACTTCAATGTTTTAGCTTTGAGACCTTTCTGATTCAAATTAAATGTTCAGTTCATGTTTAAGTACGTTCTTTTTCCTTTCACATGTGACATTCTCATCTTAATTCAGGCTCTAGTGAACGCCTGCGAATGACAGGAAGAACACATGAGGAGTGAGAAGCTGTGATCAGTTGTGTGTTCTGTGTCGAGGAAAATGACTTGAGAATGTAGGCGTGTGACAGAGTAAAGATGATTCACCTCTGCACGGATCATTTTTGACAAGGAACTCATCCAGAGCCATCCAACCGCCTCCGACTCTCACCATCACCGTGCTGCGCAAAATCCTCACCAGACGCAGCTGCTGGGAGTCGCCGAACTGTGGAGACGAAAATACGACGAAGGAAGGAGAGAAGAGGGCAGGACAGAACATGAGCGAAGGAAAAGAGAAGAGAAAATATCAAAAATGAGAACACAGAATAAAAAAAGGAAAAATGTCTATTTTAATGTTGATTAGTGAGTTTAAATGTATCACAAGTATGACGAACAACAAGCAGCCTATGTAACAAATCTGCACAGCTGACCAGTTCCATTTCATGCAACGACAATAAAAACATGCACTGAATTAAACAGGGATCCCACCACCAGTAGGAAAATATTCATCCAGTCTTTTTTCAAACGGCTCAGCGAAGCGGTACTTCAGACCTGCACATTCTTTTTCTGGATTTCAACTGAGCAGTTTTGATTCGCTTCAGGCCAAAGCACGCTACATATCACCTCACCACTAATCACTGCTTTAGCCATGTCACTGTGGCCTGTTTCACAGACTGCAATTTATCACTCAACACCAAACAAACAACTCACAGCGGGAACAACTGGAGGGTAGAACCTGCTCACATGTTCAGCCACAATGAAGAGCTGCTTCTTTGCAACTTGTCTCCAATCATTATTTAACGTGTAATTACGACAAAAAAACAACACGTCTTGTTGAGCGTGTGAAGTCAGAAATAGGACTTCATTGAGGGGAAATGAGCAGATTCCACACAACCAATCACAGCAGCAGCAGCAGTCACTTTACCTGGTTTCCGAGGAAGAACTACAAAAAGTCCAGCAGACATGGAGCACAGGAACACAAGGAGAAAGAAAAAGAGCAAGAGTAAAACGACATGAACTGACAAGTGGCGGTGGTAATGGGCAGCACTGTTTTGTGCACGATCTTCAAAATAGGATTTTACAAGGAATAATGTTTTGTATGTTTTTATTTGAGCTCAGGATTAGTTGTGTAAGCAGAAAGAACAAGAGGATGTGGATGTTACAGAGGGGCTGTGACATCGCCAGCTGATGATGGGGGAACGAGATGAAGATGGGGAACGAGAAGAAAAGTGAAGACATACAGACATAAACAAGAGAAGAAATAAAAACAAGATGAACAAAAATACACTGGTGGAATATTAGTCTCACTAGTGTCCTGCAGTCAGACACTAGACCAAGTGGGTGGTGATGGGGAGGACACACACTGTAGCAGTGATGGGTGATACATTAAGGTTGTGGAGAGCTGTTAATAACCGATGTAAAATGCTGCAAACACACAGTCAGACTGCTGGGAAACGTCTCAAACCAGTGCAGCTCCTGCAGACTGTAGAAAGGTGTTCAGACAGAAACGGCCTGACGCCTCTCAAGGATGTATTTAATGATAAACCATCTTCATGTATTGTTTATTTCATGGGCTAAAGTAGTGCATCCCTGGGATGCGCTTCAACAAAAATTTGTGCATTCCATCAGGATATTTATGTATCCCAAAAGTAATGAGAGAATATACGGTAGAAGCGTTCGCAAGGATTGAGTTTTGCTAATAGTACAATATAAAAACTAAACAAACTATTCATTTCAATGTTTTTATTAATAACATCATAACTGTTTAAGTAAAAAAAAAAAGTAAAACTAAATATTAGTTTTATCGAAATGTTAAAGCCTGGTAGTCATTTAAAAAAACAGTTTCAGAAATAAAGATGTAATATCTTTTTTTTTTTTCACTTTTGCCTTTCACTCAATAGTTTTCTTTGCCTTTAATTCATATGCTGTATTCTCCTGTGGAACTGGCACCAAGCTGACAGCTTTCTCCCCACAAATTTCAATAATATCTGACAGTGATATCTGTTTTTTTTTTCCTTCATTAAATTTTGATTTCATTTTATGCAAGAACGCACTTGTCACTTGCTTTTTCTCCAACTTTTGTATCTTTTATGGAGGCATGGCGATAATCAGTCAACCAACCTTTATTTGTGTAGTGCTTAATCACATTAGAAAACATTTCAAAGCGACATCCAAACATCATGGTGATTTCTGGGTTCGAAATATAAGTGGAGAAATGGAAATATTGTGAATATTTTTGTTGGATGGATGTGCAATGGAAGCTTGCTTCCCAAGGACGAAGGCGGTCTGACTATTGTGCTTCCTTATCAAAAAATGTGCGTCAAATACACAAAGATGCACGCAAACGACAACACTGAACACATCGTGCTCCAAAATCTGAATCAGGTAAATACATTTTTATTTATTTGATAGATTATGTAAGGAGGAACATTTCTTTACCAAAATAATTATATTTTACTCTGACTATCACTAACAGTGATAAACTGTGGTCTCTATCTTTGTTTGCCCTGACTGGGATCCAACAAAGGAAAATGTTAAAGAATAAAAGAGGAAATAACTGAATGAGCATTACTGTAGTCCAGCTGCCAGCAGCCAAGCTTGTGTGTCTTGCAGCCACATTTACATGGTTCTATTAATATTGTGGTGATGACAGAATGATCCTGCAGTGAGATGTTATTAAGACTACATCAATATTAATGCCACATCTTATGAAACAGATCATTAATACACTTAGAAGTATAGTGCGAGATCGTGATGTGAAGCAGACACAACAGAAATGCTCTGAAATTATGTTGATGAAGAGTTAATTGGAGGCTGTTGGATGAAGGAGGACACAGATGAAAACTGTCCTTCTCAGAAAGCATTATGCAAAGGCTTCACTTATTTTGCATGGATTTACACTGTGCACTAAATAGTTTGCAGTATTAATATTATGTACTGTATGTAACAGTTCTAAAATAATCATTTAGCATTTTATTTTACATATCAATTCGCTTTAGCTTTTTTCTTGAAATGGTAACTATAAATAATGCCTGGTACACTTTACCCGAGGCTGAGCTGGACTTACCCGGTATTTATTCTCCCCTATCTGCTCCACTTGGAATCTCTTGGCGCATTTACACTGCGCCACCTGCCGAGTCACCTGCACAACAACATCAGAATTAATTCATCCAGTCCATCCAATGACAAGCAGGTTCTGCTGTGCAGCTCAACGCATCCTGGTAACTTTCCTGCCATTATTCTTTAGATCTCTTACCTCGTCTTCTATCTTATCAGCATCAGTGGTGGGTCTGTAGGCGTCCTTGTTGGGGTGCAGAGCAGCAACAAACTCATAGTAGTCAATGTACCCGTCTCCATCTCTGTCAAAGATGTCTGCCACCGCTGTCATCTCCAGTCGACTGGTGGGAAATTCTGCTCAAACAGACAAAAACAGTTCATTCGTTCTTTCCTTCATCGCTGTAAATACAGTTATCCTCAGATGCATGTCGTCAGTCACAACATACTTGATGCAAGGATGCCGTCGATAAACTCTTGCCGTGTGATCTTCCCATCTTGGTCCTTGTCGATGCGTCTGAAGAAGTCCATGACACGAGACTTCTTATGGTTCATCCAGCGCATGTACTTCTTCCTCCACACGTCAAAGTCAAAGTTGGCAAACTCTTTGAGCTGAAATGGATAATGAGGCAGAGAATGTATAGTGTTATCATCTAGTATAGTGTTCACTGACCATCAGTCTGGTACATACGTTAATATAATCATGCTAAAATGAGTAAACATACTTCCTCCAGTCTGTCCAGGCCATCATTGAGTTTGCGCTGCCGGTCGAGGGCCAGCAGCCAGACCTGCTGCCACCGGGCACAGAGCTGGTTGAGTCGTGGGTTTCCTCCAGAGACCTGCACAGCTGCCTGCTGCTGCTGATGCTGTTTGCCTGCATGTGAAGAGTTAAGAGAGGAGTCGTGTGTGTGTTCCAAACTCAGGCACTCAAGCTAGGCTACGCCTGATGGAGAGGGACACGATAATATTTCTCTTCATGAGGGTAAACTCCTGTGACTTACGAGCTCCTCGTCTCTCAGCCAGGCTGCTGGGAGCCTCCGCTGGTTTTCTCTTGTAGGTCTTTGTAACTTTGTCCACATCTGGTTGTTTCCTCGTCATCTCCTCCATAAACATCTGAGAACAACAAACAGCAGCAGTAAGTCAATAAAGCCACACAACTGTTAATGGACATAAACAAACGCTGGGGGGTTTAGGGGTTTAGCTGCCCCACCTGGTGCTCTGTGATGAGTGTCTTGAGTTGTGGGATGTCCTGGGGAAGGGGTTCTGTGTCCCTCTGGATCAAAGTTGTTTCGGCCCACTGTAACCATGACAACAGCTCCTCCAACAGATTGGCGTTGTTGAGTACCTCAGTCAGCGCTGTCTCAAGTCGCTGCTCATGCTGTTTGGCCCACGTCAGCACCTGTAGACCCAAGACGGTGATTGTGAGACATATTTATCATTTTTTTGCGATATTACATCCATTATTACATTTATTAAGGTTAATAAAGTTTGTTCATGGTAAAATCCAAACCCTAAATCTAAATCATGAATATGATAACTTTACAAATAATTAACTTCTGATGCCAATTATTATCTATCCAAGTATCGAGTTAACAATTAGCAACACTGGAAGGATGAACATGAATTTTGACAATGGAATTCTCATTGTCTCCCTCACCTCCTCGAAGCGCGCCCTGATGATGGTTATCCAGTGTTTGATAGTGGTGATGGAGTCAGGATGACAGACAGTCAGGATGGCCTCCCCCATGCCAGCAGCCTTGTTGACATCCATCCTCTTCTCTTCCACGGTGCCCATGAAGTCACGATGTGTGTGCAGCAGAGCCTGAAGAGTTTCCGCCTCTTCAGGAAGGACGCCACGGAAACGGAGGGTCTGCTCCGCCTCAGAGAGCCACTCCAGAAGCACCTGCACCGCAGTACGAAATTCCTCCGCCTGAGATGGAAAGAAAGACAGGCAAAGATCTTGAACATTGTTCTGGGCATTCACTGTGGACAGAATTTGATGTTCAAGAACTTAAATCAGCGGAGCAGCTTCTTCTCAGACCTGCTTCAGAGCTAATTGGAGGCGGGTTTGCTTGGAGACTGACAGGGCGCACACCGTGTCCCAGCGGTTGCTGAGCTCCTGAAGCTGAACTTTGACCCACGCTGTGTCATCACGACTGGGATCCATAAGCTCCCGAGCAGAGCGCTTCAGAGCCTGAATGCTGCCGGTTCTCTTTCCCAGCTCCTTCTGAAAAGCCTGCAGGTTTAGAGATCAGCCATTAAACAAGTCCAGTGGACTGAATGCGAGTGATGTTAGACTGAGAGCCTCCTGAGATTAAAAGTACAACACTTTTTTATACACATTATCTCCTCATACAATTCGGTTTAGAGTCTCACCTTATGTGAGTCCATGAGGTTGGACACCAGATCCAGATCTCCATGGACGGGCTGATCTTCAGCCAGCTGGGGCTCTACCCGGTACAACCAGTCCACCAAAGCCTGGAGAGCCTCGGCAAACTGACCTGAGAACAGCAGAGCCTCCTCCAGTTTGTGTTGTCTGGATGGATTAGAGAGGACAGGGTCATGATTTCATGTTCCACATGTCACATCACAAACAAACTAGAGGAAAAGCCATGCACTCTCATTGTTCTTCCTTCTCACCTCTCTACACTCTTTCCACAGACGGTGTCCCACTTGTCGCGAACTTCTCCCACCAGGTGGTCCAGTTTCTGGGTGTCAGCTGGGAGTTGAGCCTTGTCCCTCATGGCCTTCCCAGACCTCACTGTCGTATCGTAAACAGGCTGCTTTGACCCCAAAGCTTTCTGAAACTCCTGCCAGGCAAAATGAGAGAAACAAGTGATTCTGAATAAAGATGGCACTTCAGATGGTTTTTGTAAACAATCTTTTTTACAAAATCACAGGTTCCAAACAGTTTATGCTTACAAAAAAAGCTGCTTATGACACGACTGCAAGTCAGTCAGAACACAGCACTGTCATGCAGAACCATGAGCTAAATATAGTAACACATTCTGTTTCAAACTTACATCAATGATACCATGACTCAGCAATTTCAAGCACAGATTCCATCTCAATGCATTTCGGCCAAACAAGTTGGTGCCGGTGTTTCTATTTGCTAGCTCAGAATGGAAGCTATCTGTCAGCAGTACCTTGTGTTTGGAGAGCTGGACCTTGATCTTGTCTGGCTCGTTGGAGATCTCCAGCTCTGAGTCAAGTCTTTTTTCGGCTTCCTCTAGCCAGTCCGTCAACTTCCTCCAGGCCTCATGGAACTGAAGAAAGAGCACCATGTTGACACGTTCACAATCCAGATTCATTTGTTATTTATGATGCAGAATGCTTTTTAAATTAAGATGAAACTACCACCTTGAAAGACTTTCCAGTTTCAACATGTTACAATCATTGGCTATTTCAACTACATGTCAGTGTGTCCTTAGTGTTTAATGGACGACATGAACACGTTTATGACCCCTCAGCACCTGTTTGGCACGTTTGCGAGCTTCATCAAGGTGTCGGCCACGGTCCAGTGACCTCTGGACCAGCTTGTCCCAGCGGGCCTGGACGCTAAGCAGCAGGTTCTTGATGAGGACCACGTCTTGTTTCAAACTGGCAAAGCGAAGCTGTGAGCCGGCCTTCTCCAGAGCCAAGACGTGCTCTCTGTGGGTGTTCACCTCATTCACAAACACCTATCCAAACCCAAGAGAGAGTAATGTCTGTCACAAAATGGACCTACCAACGTAAAATGTTAATATGACATGTCATTAATAACTGCAGCATGTTCCTTACCTTGTGCTCATCAATCTGGAAGAGCACAGTGTCCAGGATGAGACTGGGGGGTTGAGCCATGTTCAGGGTCTGTTCAGCCTGGGTCAGCCAGTTGATGGTGTCCTGTAGAGACGTCTGGAAGCCAGTCGCCAAGGCAAGAGCCTCGTCCAACTTTGCCTAAAAAGTTTACCATAAACAAAAATTTAATTAGAATAAGCACTTTGTCAAAATTGATGGGAAAAAACAAGAAAAAAAAAACAAATGCCAAGAATGGAACACAACAGATTGATGCAGTCCTACCCTGCGATCATCCATCTTAGTGTTGAGGCTGGCCCACTTGTTCTGCAGCATACTCAGGTTCTGCTGGGTCTGGGTGGTTCCAGGTCCTGCCTCCTCTCCTCCCCGAGCCAGCAGCATGGATTCTCCTTGATCCAACAGGCGGTGGTACTGGTCTGCTCGCTGACTCAGCTGGGCTTGAAGTTCCTGTAGAGACGAGGCAAATGTGAACTGGCCCACGGGCTAAAAGGGGAGGGTTGTTGTGTCTCAAAACAAAAGACAACAGATGTAACCTAATATTTAGAAACTTGCAAATTCCATTTAAGACATGGCAGAAACACCTGCCTTATGTTTTTAATCTAATGTATATTCAATTATTGGGATACAACAGAGTGTACAACAACACAATAAATATATACTTCCTTTGTACTTCTAAAACCATTAACGTAATTTCAGCTTACAACCTATAAACTGTTATTTTGTGGAAACATTTTGCATGAGTATAAAGTTCCTTCCTGACCCTCATAGACATTTCCAGAGATATTTAGCCTGACTGTGGAGGTAAAATGCTATTCTGTTACCATGTGCTGCTGGAGTTGTTCCCTGGCTGTTTCAGGGAGGCCGCCTGTCGGCTTGGCGGCAGACAGTTGGCTCTCTGTCCTCCTCAGCCATTGGAGGAACTCCTCCAATTCACCATGGAAACCTTCAGCCTAAATACAAACAGAGGATGGAGGGGGGTAATTACTGAAGGTACGTACTGTATTATCACCATTAACAGCATAGCTGCAGTTAATCCTGCTTGTTTTGATGTGAATGCTGATTTTAGTGTTTTCTGGTCTTGTCCACTACCTGCTGCAGGGCGCTCTCCAGCAGCTTCTGCCGCTCCTGGGTCTTGAGCAGAAGGTTCTCCCAGCTGTGGTTGAGCTGATCCAGTTGGTCCCTCAGGTGGCCGGCCTCGTCACCAGGTGACGACTCCAGAAGTTCAGCACCAGCGCCGTTCACAGTATCCACCGTGGCATGATGGGATAGCACATCATTGCGTAGAACCTGACAGAGAGCGAGAGAGGAGATGGTGGACACAATTAATAAAACCTACAACTGAAAAGATGCATGCAAAGCAAAAGATGATCACCATTTATTGAGTGGCTCCTTAATGAGCAGACTTTGCACCACATTAGGGCTGAATAAGGCTTGTTGTTAGAACATCTACAGTAACACTGGCCTAACCTGTGACAAACAGATACAAATAAACTTCCCCTCTTCAAACAGGTTAACTGTTAACGGAACCAAGATGAAGTCAAAAAACAAGGAACATATGTGGAGTAATAGAGACATACATGGTGTTTGGCAAGTTCGATTTCGATGGCCTTAGGGTCAGAGTTCACAGGTCGCTGTGTGTCCAGAGTGGTGTGTGTGTGGTTCAGCCAGGCCTGCAGCTCAGACAGGGCATGCTGGAACTGACCGAGGGCCAGCAGGGCAGCCTCCAACTTGTGCTGTGGTGGACAGAAGAAAGATCTTAAGAAGAGGAACTCCAACATTTGGACTACAATGACAAGCGACCGTCTAGTTTCTCCACCTGTCTTTGTGTGATTTTATCCCCCAGGTTGTCCCACAGATGTCGGAGCTCGATCAGAGGCTCTTGGATCATGTCCCTGTCTGTCTGGTCTGACACCTTCTTCAGCAGCAGCTCCCCCTGGTGGCAGAGCTTCTCCATGTCAATCTGCTGCTGGTAAACCTCCACCTTGTACTGCTGCTCGGGGTGAGGCACGATGACAGAACAATAAAAGCAGGAGAGAGGAGAGAATTGATACCGATCCAGTTCTTATGGCATTTAGTCTGGTAACTAAATTCTTAGATTAGATCGAGATAAAGACTAATTTTATTGACAGTTTCTTGTAACATTCAGGTAAGATGACCATCTCATGCTAACCTTGAGCTCTTCAATCTGCTGTTTCACAGTTCCCAGATCAGTTCCAACAGGTGACATTTCACACAATTTGATCACTGTGTTGTCCAGGTAGTCAAACATAGACTGGAAATCATACAGAATAAAATGACTTAAAACACTGAAAGTTTTAAATTTCCAGGTGATATGAAATTGCGCAAAAATTATATGTTGATTAATCAAAACAGACATTATCACAAAATGTAGAGGAAAGACAAGCAGTCCTCCTGCCTCTTATAAAATGTCAAAGACCAGAACAGACTCTGGTGTACAAACCTGTAGTGCGTCCTGATACTGCACAGAAGCCGTCATAGCCTCTTCCAGTCTCTCCATCCTCTCTCTCCATGCCCGGTTCAGGCCCTCCCAGGCAGCATTCATCTGGGAAAATAACGGGAATACAAAAATTGAGTTAATGGAAGATGTCAATGTAAAAACTATTTTTATCTTTTCACAACATGGTATTGATTCCACACCTCATCTATGGTCTTTTTAACTTCAGGTTTCTCAGTTTCTCCACAGGCAAAGATGAGATCAGCACCGAGCGTCCTTACAAACTCCAGCTCCTCCCTGAGACCATCTGTCTCTGCCTTGATGGCCTAAAAGATTAAAGAGACATTGTGCTGTATGTTAGGAATTACAATGTTTGTTTCAGTCAGACATCCATCAGTAACTCTGCTCCATCCCTCTTCTGCCTGTCTATCACTGTTTACTCCCTCATCTCCATACCTCAGCAGCCTCTATCTGTTGTTTGATGAGTGACGGGTCCACACCAGGGTCCTCAAGCTCCTTCACGATATCTTGTGAGTCTCTGAGCGTGCTCAGTAGCGCTGCCACATCAGCCCAGAACTTCCCTGACAGGTCCAAGACGTCGTTCAGCTTCCCCTCCCTCTCCTCTGCCCGCTGCCGGATCTCATCCCAGAGTGAGCGAAGACGCAGAAGGCGGGAATGAACGGCTGGAGGGGACAGAAGTCTGAGTTTGAACAGGCTGGTGGGTTGTCACTGGGAATTATGGGAAATAATCTGTCTTTCTTTGGTAATGTATTCTAGTATCCATTCCAAGCAAAAATAAGACTTTCACCATTCTGGTCCCAATAACTTTACACGGCTAACAGAGGAAAACATTTTGATCTGAAGATTACGAAAATGTCAAATTATCATACACCAAGTTGCTACGATAAGATTGGAACAAATAATTTGAATGTGACAACGTTGGTCCAGTTGTAGAAACGAAAAAAGAATGATAGAAATAAGCACCAAGCAAAACACGAATTTTAATAATACAGAAGGATCTTCTACGAAACGTGGATACCATTACCACTGTTTTGTAGAAAGAGAAAATTACAAGAAATAATATGTTTATTTAATCATACTTAAAAACCTGTCAACAACAATCACAACATAATAACTAGAATCAAGGCAGTCACGGACTTCAACATCCCGCGACACCTCTGAATTCAAAAATTTACCATGACCTACTGTAGGTCAAAGATCAAAGCTAGTGCTCTGACCGATTATGGTCTTACTCACACTGGCCTTCTCCCTTGTCTTTCTACCTTATCTGGTTCCTGAGTGTACAAAAGTTGAATTTTGACCTTGACCTAGTTTTCTCAAGGTCAACATCTAATTTTCAGAGTAATGTCCTTTTTGTTTCATCTTTATATCTGCAATGGTTGCGAAGATATTTGGTGGACTAACTGACGAATGGACGGACGAACACATGAACACTGACAATTACAATACATCACCACTTTGAAGCGGGATGTAATAACAATAGTGAATTACTGTAACTGGCAGGGCAGTCCTAAAATAAGACCATTCCTCTTCATTTATGTGTGTATTTAATGGAATATTTTTAAAAGACATTCTATATTGTTTTGGTATATTTGCATGAACCCGTCTGTCATAAACAGATGTGAAAGGAAGAACACTTGGTTCATCTGGATTCATGAGTTCTGATCGTGAATCCAGATGATTTACGTCATTTATGTTGAAGTTGATGGTAGGACACAGAATGCCAATCGGAGACAATCACTTGTTATTTTGAACATAAGTGCACTCAGTAAACTGAGTGGGGGTGTTCCAGTGGCAGGGACACATGAGTGTATAGCCAGTAGTGGAATGTGTCGCTGGAGGTCAGACCAAGAGCAGCTTCGATTCGTTGAGGTTTGCCATCCCTGCTGCACAGAGGGGTCTTTCATTTCCTCAAAGCATGGTGGGGTAGAGAGCACCAAAGCAGAGCTCTTCAGGGGGCAACATAACAAAGGCACTTATGTGTGCTCTGTTCCAACAAGTCGTTGCGTTGGAAAAGAACATAAAGAACTTCACTGCTGAATTGATTTCATTTTAAAATTTAAACCATCTGCCTATCTGACCTACTAAACTTCTGACCACTAAAATGATGCTTTGCTTTTCCATGACTGTCAGTATTATTTCAGTCACACGAAATAACGCCAATGCTTGTCAGCTGTTTAGTTGTAGTATTGTTGTTAGCCATTTTGCTAATGTGATGCTACATGAATGAAAAGAAACCGTTTCTCTACTTTACATGCATTAACTCATCAATTTATAAAACACATGCAACAAGCGTGAACTTAATATAAAGTTAAATTATTAACCCGAAAATTTCTTTTGATGGGAGGCAGATGGACTAGATAGTTTCCTGCAGTGCTTATGGATGGACAAGATCTACAAAACAAATGACCAACGTCTTCTGGCTGTAAGACATT
Organism: Antennarius maculatus; assembly: GCA_013358685.1. NCBI lineage: Eukaryota > Metazoa > Chordata > Actinopteri > Lophiiformes > Antennariidae > Antennarius > Antennarius maculatus. The sequence continues at coordinate 4,051,207 of CM023622.1, read as the reverse complement.
TGATGTTATCTTAGTGTTATTCAACATGGCGGCCACTCACCCTGAGCAGCAGGATCATCGTGAGCAGCTCGACCAATCAGCTCCTCTCCGCGGGCACAGAGTGCGGAGAAGCTTGGCAGCAGTTTGTCCAGCTCCAGCCCCTGAGCTCGGTGCTCTGCCAGCTGCTCCCTAATCTTCTCCACCTCTGCTGCCACCGAGGGAGGCTGTCGCAGTCGCTGGACGGCCCCCTCCAAAGTCTCCAAAAGGGGGTCCATCTTGTCATGGAACTGGAGATGGTAACAGAAAGTACAGTTATGAAGTGGAGGCTGCAGCATGTTGAGGGGGTGGGCTTTGTGGAGCTGGCTGACACGCTGAAAGTGAGAAAATACCAAGGTATAGTGTGGGTGGAAGCCATCTGTGGTAAACTGCAATAATTATCGTTTTTTTAAGAGAAGTTTTCTATTTCAACAGGTTAAGAGTTTCTGGTGAAGTATTTAGCATTTTAATATTTCACTTTCAGCATGTCATCCAGGTTGTCTGACAAATATGAACATGATCTACAACACAAAAGCGATATGCTCATCTGCAAGGTTCAGTCCAGCAGCTTTATGGGTAACAGTTTTACTGAGGTCTTACGCTTTTTAGACATGAGGGAAACTAACTTCAGTGATCACAGCATACAATAAATACAAGTTACTGAAGCTTTAAAGGGCGTAGTCAAGCCAAGAGTTAGACTAAAACAATGACAACTGCAAAGCATGTCTCGGTTTCAGACAAGGCTCCATTACACTCTACAATCTGAAGCAAAGGGGATGCTCCCCAACAGTTTGAACTTACTTTTACTGTCACACACTTGGGATCGATGCAGAGTGGTGATTTAAATGAAAAATGTTTGATCTAAATGTGTGAATATTGATTTATATTTAAATAGTCATCCAAATGCTGCTGCTTAAGAGCAGCCTGAGAGACAAACTGATGTCAATGTTCTTAGTCAGTGGTCTTACCTCTACCAGCTGGGTAATTGCAGTGATGATGGAGAAAAAGATGGTGTGGGAGGGCAACACACAGCAAATCCACAATGAACGGGGAAATGATGGAGGGAGGTGGAAACGGGGAGTGAGGAAGAGTGGTAGACATAAAGGTTAAGTTATAAAATGAGGGAGGGGAGACAAGGAGGTGGGTGGTTTAGGATGGGGTGAGACAGTTTTCAGTAAAGGAAGTGGGAGACAGGGGGCGACACATGAGTCACATTGAAGGAACGGAGGATGGAGAAACAATACAATGAGTTAAATCAAACATGCATAGAATACCAACAGGCAATATCAAAGGCAGCAGCACTCAAGTGATTCAACAATGTATAATGAGATGGATTAAAATAAAAAAACAGACTTAAAACTTCTATATTTATGTAATAGCTGCTATGAGATATGATATAAACGTGTTAAAATCTAATATGAGAAAAATGATATAAAAATGTCCACAAAAACAAAAACTTGAACGAACTCCTGACTTTGGAAGATAAATCTGTATTACAATTTAGTTCAGTGCAAACATTAGACACCAACACAGACATGCTGCTTAGTAATCGCATCTGTCTGTTCAGTCTAGAGATGCAGACACCAAGCAATGAAGCAAACCTGGGCCAAACAGATGGGCACCTTAACAAATTATGTTAATGCATTCAAGTTTATGAAATTAGCTTTCATCACACAACTCTGACTTTCTGACAGCAAAGTAAACAAACAATAAAATATTAGACGCAGGTCTGCAGCTAAAACAAAGTCTTCCAAATCAAACATCAGTTAACTATTGGTCCTCTGTGATTTACCTGTGCAGACTGGGACACTGCCTCATCTAAAGCAGTTGCACGACCTTTAACCCCCTCCTTAATGGCAAGATAGCGCTTCTCTGCATCATTGTAGCGCTGCGTCACAGTCTCCCCTTCCTGGAGGCTGAGCTCTGCCAGCTGGGGTCCAATCTTCAGCAGCTTGTCAATATGGGGCTTATGCTCTGCAATAGACTCCCTGAGCAGCTGCAGTGAGGGAAAGAATAAAATGAGAACAAGGCAATCAGAGACTGCAACATCCCGCGACACCCCTGAATTCAATAATTTACCCTGACCTACACATTTTTGTGCCTCTGGTGTCTTGAAAATGTTGCTTTTTGTTTTGTGATTATCATCAGATTTCAGAGATGTATACCTACAAAGGTATAGAAGTGAAAATTTGACATTGACCTACTTTTTTAAGGTCAAGGTTGTGATCTAATTTTCATCCCCTTGCCTCCCTGAATATAGCGCCTTTTGTTTCGTCTTTCTATCTTATCTGGTTCCTGAGATATGTACAAAAAAATGTGCAATAGTTGAAATTTGACCTTGACCTACTTTTCTCAAGGTCATCATGTCAGTTCATCCCCTTTGCTGCCTGAGTAATGGTTCTTTTTGTTTCATCTTTCTATCTGCAACGGTTGTGAAGATATTTGGTGGACGGATGGACGAACACACAAACACTGACGCTTCGCAGGATGTCATTAAGATCAATGATGTAATTTCTGCATTTCTGTGGCACTCAGAGGATAGCTGCTACACAAGAGATCTTCTAACGTTCACATACCCTCATCTGGTCCTGCTGCAGGCGAAGAGCGTCGGTATCGATGGCGGGCGGTGGTAGCTGAGTGATGAGGGTTTCGGTCTCACCCAACCACGGCTCCAGTTCCTCATAGGTCTCCCAGAACCGAGCCACCAAAACCTGGGCCTGTTCCAGGGCTGAGAACCGCTCACTATGTGTCTGGCTGACTATGTCATAGCGAGCACTGAGAGAGTCTGTCTTCACCTGAAGAACGGAGACAGAAGCGTTAGCATTCTGCTGCTGCATTTCCACAAACTTCTTCCTCACTACTACTATCTACTACTAACTTATTCAGTCCCATCCTCTTAATTCTGAATGACTCACTATGAGTGCATCCTTTTGAGCATCGCTGCAGGTTTCCAGGATGTCGTCTCTGGTTCTGAGGAGTTGATCCACGGTGTCTTTATGTCGGATGATGTCGATGTTGAAGGCCCTCTGCACTTGCAGCTGGGCCACAGTCACATCAGGCTCCAGACTCAGGGGACCCAGAGATGCTAATTTACGTTCTGTCTCTCCAACCCAAGCCAGTTCTGCATCCACTGCCTCCTCATACTGAAAAAAACAAGCAAGTGCTTAGCAGGATCAAGTGTTTATGGTGAATCAGACAAATGAAATGTCATTTTTGAAAAGATAAGCAGCTCGGCGTTCCAGTGAAACCGATCGCAGTACCTGCTGTGACCTCTGGATGGCTGCTTGAACAAGTTGCACCCTCTGGGTGATTGTTTCATCAGCCTGGCGGTAGCGTTGGTTGGCATCAGCAACCAAGCGGTCCAGGCCTTCTCGTGCTCGCCATGGTACCAAATCAAGCAAGGCGCTGCCAACCTCATTGACAGTGTCCAACACGAGACGCTTTTCTGCTGACACCTTCTTTAGCTCCTGCAAAAGTCAGCATGAACGCTTAGTTCAACAAAAAACACAGTAAAAACTGAAAGTAAATGATCAAAGACATCTTCCGTCTCATTGTTTTGCCAGAGTTTTCATTACGATTCAAGTGCAAATATGTGGTACATCAAACTCATATTGAACATTAGGGTGAAAATGTCTTTGTAAAAACGAACAAATGAATAGCTGTAACAAATTACAAGGTTCAAGAGTTTTGCTGAGTTCCAAGAATTCAATGTAAGTGGTAACACAGCCATTGATGGGTTGGTTGGAATGTCAGAAAACGTCATTACAGACAGGAGGTGGCAGGAAATTACTTTGTCTCCTCAAACATTGTTCGATAACTCATTTTTAAAATGAGTCTTTAAAATGTGGATGTCTGAGTCAGAAAAGATTCCTTCACTAAACGCTGCGGCGACATGCTCACACAAAAATGTTGTTTCAATCATTGAGTATGACTGGAATAAAATGTTTCAAAGCAACTAAATGGTGGAAAAGATTGTATCTTATTTATTCAACTCAACAGCAGAAGTTAACATCTTCACAACACCGAGCCATGAAATGTGTTGAGCACTGGCCAATTAATGTGACAGATGTGGATTCTTAAGCTGTTGCTCCATAAATTCTTTTTAAATCGTCCTGTATGACAAAATGTACGAGGAAAGCAGAGCTGAGTGACTCTTTAATTAAAGCAAAAATAAACTGATGTTATCGAGTTGGTGTTGATCCCTACGTGTAAATGGCTCCCCCCACCTTCTGTCTTTCCTGGTACATGGGCGTGGCATCAGGTTCTACATTGTTGAGCTCTGCCTCTACACTGTCAAGCCATTGGTTGAGGTCATCGTGGGCACTGGCGAATCGCGTGGCCAGCTGCAGAGCTTGCTCCAGGGTGCGCAGGGCCTTGCTGCTGCCGGCTGTCATCTCGGCATAGCGAGACTTGATCCCGTCCAACTTCTCCTGGATGAGGAGAACTTCCTCACCTGCAGAAAGATGCACAGTTCAGGATGTTGTAATAAGTAAATTTGAGCAATATGATTCAGGGCTGTACAGTAAACCCTGTGGCAACCATAGAGAAAGATCAGAATTTTAGTTGTCTTATTTTCACATCTCTTAGAACAGCACCACGTCAAATTTCACCTAGCTAAATTTAATTTCTGAGATTTGGAGTTTAAAAATAAATTCCAAATATGTCATGTTAAATTTTATGGTATCCAAGGATTCGAGGGTATGCATGTTGTTCATGGCCACAACATTTGTCTTAACAGTCTGCTAATAAGTTTTGAGGTCAAATATTATGAGAATGGAGACACAAACCAGATGTCATGGTTTGGTTCAGTGCTGAACGAAACATATGGTTTGAATGTCAGTTGCAATTACTAAAGGAAAACAGTGATTCAATGCATATCTAGTGAGGTTCTATCACTAAATATACAATGAATGTGCATCACAATGAATTAAATGACCTGCATTTAAAGTGTTTTCAGTAAAGGACAGAAAGCTTGACATTACCAGTGGTCTGTTTGAGTAAGGCTTGTCCATTCTTGATAGCTTGGTCCACTGTCTTCTTCCTGCTCAAGATCTCGTCATTCAGAGACTAAAAAAAGATAAAGCATCAGCATCAGTCACAAAGATGCATTACAAATCAAAAATTTAACTATTCAATATGATTTGAGAGATACGATTACACTCATGTTTATGATTTTGATCAGGTTTTGACACCAGCACCACAACAACTAATGTACAAATGTTACAGATGGAAATGATTACACAAACTCTCGCTGGTTTAACAGTCAGAGCTTTACTCTAGTATCATATGTACTGAATTTGCTACACTCTTTGTGCTGTTATATAACAAGAGCTTTTAACTGATATATTAAAATAATAGTCTGCATGTAACCAGTATCCCTTTCTGTGATTAGCTTATAATCTCCGGTTGTCCTGTCTAGGTAGGATAACTCAGTTATTTAGTGTCTCATCTGAAATCATACCAAAGTGTGTTTGTGCTGCTCGGCCAGCAGCTGAGGTTGGTAGCTTTGAACGGAGACCTGAGCCAGCCTTTGAGCCACCTCTGCCAGCCAGTTCAGCACCTCAACCTCATCCTCCCCAAACAGCTGAGCATTAGCCAGTGCCTGCTCCAGGAGGGCCGCCCGCCTTGTGCACCAATCAGCAAGTTCCGTGTAACCGGACCTCAGCGACCCAACCCGCTCGCTTAACCAATCATGATCGACTGGACAGCTGAGCGGGGTGAGAGATTGGCTGAGGTATTCAAGGTGGTCAACCTCGGCTTCACGTGAGGACACTTCCTCTTGGAGTACCTGGGAGATGTGAGTGTTTTTGTGTGTGTGTGTGTGTGTGTGTGTGTGTGTGCGTGCGTATGTGTGTTCGAAGTGAGAGTGAAGAGAAGTGAGAAAAAGGAACAACATAACAAAAGAAAAGTATGGATGAGAACTCAAAATATGAGCGTGCAAATGAAAAATCACAATAACATCAACAAGAAATTATGAACACAAATGAATGAGTGGAATAATAAATTCAACTTAAAAGGAACTTCAAAAATTGAACCTAAAACATCAACATCTTGGCAGGACAAGGAGAAAGAAAAAGGGTGCGGCGGGTTGTAAAATATTGCTTTGTAGATTGTGTGCTTCCACCTCCTCATTCAGTTACACTCAGATTATAAGCGACATTTTCTTGTTCTTTTCAGTTCAAGCACGGACTGCAGAACTTGATTAACAACAAATTATACGGTTTAGGTATGTAAGTCTTCAAAGGAGTTCTTGTATCCAACAGTCTGGCCTTTATTTTTCTAAGCACCTTCCTACAGACTTAACCACCTGGCAGTTGGGGTACTTGTCTAGTTGGAATCAGAATCAGGGGAGGGTCTTGGTAACACCGGAGCCTGACAGTACCTTATGTTTGATGATCTGCTGGCTGATCTTGGCTGTCTGAGTTCCCATGGGCTCTGCAGAGCTCAGGCGTCGCTCGGTGGTGCTCAGCCATTCTCCCAGTGGATCCAGAGCTTCATGGAACTGAAGAGCCAAAACCTGCAGCTCCTCCAACTGCCTCTGCCTGAAGGAAGAGAAAATGGGGGACAAAGATAAGAGATGAGGAGTGGGAGTAGGGGGAGAGCGTTTATTGAAAGTTTATTGCTTTTACAGCAACTGGGACTTATTTCTGTGCCACACAGCTGCCCTGTCTTTCCTTGTGCCAGAATGACCATAAAAGACCAACATGACACTCCTTCTCCTTCCGGCTTTTCCCTTTCAGCAAATCAGTTGCCTCCATCTAACCCTGTCTTCTGCATCCCCTTCTCTCACACCAACTACCTTCATGTCCTCTTTTACTACATCCATAAACCTCCTCTTTGGTCTTCCTCTACGCCTCCTGCCTGGCCTACCAAAAAGTTTCACTATCTATTCTCTGGACATGTCCAAACCGTCTCAGTCTGGCCTCTCAGACTTTATCTCCAAAACCTCTAACATTTGCTGTCCCTCTGATGTACTCATTCCTGATCCTATCCATCATTCCTCTCCTTTCCAGGACAAACCTCCACCTGTTCCCTGCTCTCACTACAGATCACAATGTCATCTGCAAACATCATACTACATGGAGGTTCCTGTCAAACCTCGTCTGTCACCTTGTCCATCACCATAGCAAACAAAAAGAAGCTCAGAGCTGATCCCTGATGCTGTCACACCTTTACCTTGAACACCTGTCACACCCACAGCACACCTCACCACTGTCTTACAGTCCTCATACATGTCCTACACCGCTCTAACGTATTTCTCTGCCACTCTGAGCGCCCTATCATAAGCTTTCTACAGATCTACAAAAACGCAATGCAGCTTCCTCTGTCCTTCTCTATCAACAGCCTCAAAGCAAATACTACCTCTGTAGTACTCTTTTTTTGGCATGAAACCATACTGCTGTTCACAAATACTCACTTCTGCCCTTAGTCTAGCTTCCACTACTCTTTCCCATAACTTCATTGTATGGCTCATCAGCTTTATTCCTCTGTAGTTGCCACAACTCTGCGCATCTCCCTTGTTCTTAAAAATGGGCACCAGCACACTTCTCCTCCATTCCTCAGGCATCTTCTCACTATCCAAGATCCTGTTGAACAACCCAGTCAGAAACTCTACTGCCACCTCTCCTAGACACTTCCATACCTCCACACGTATATCATCAGGACCGACTGCCTTTCCACTCTTAATCCTCTTCAATGCCCTCCTCACTTCATCTTGACTAATCTTTGCTACTTCCTGGTCCACAACAGCCACCTCTTCTAGTCTTTGTTCTCTCTCATTTTCCTCGTTCATCAGCTCTTCAAAGTACTCTTTTCATCTTCCCATCACGCTACTCGCACCTGTCAATAGACTTCCATCCTTATCCTTAATCGCCCTAACCTGCTGCACATCCTTCCCATCTCTGTCTCTCTGTCTTGCCAACCGGTATAGGTCAGTCTCCCCGTCCTTACTGTCCAACCTAGTATATACAGTAAGTCATCATAAGCCCCTTGTTTGGCCTTTGCTACCTCTACTTTCACCTCACGCTGCATCTCCCTGTACTCCTGTCTACTCTCCTCAGTCCTCTCAGTGTCCAATTTCTTCTTAGCTAACCTCTTTCTCTGTATACACTCCTGTACCTCCTCATTCCACCACCAAGTCTCCTTATCTACTTTCCTTCCAGATGACACACCAAGTACTCTCCTACCTGTCTGCCTGATCACATTAGCTGTAGTTGTCCAGTAATCTGGAAGCACCTCCTGACCACCCAGAGCCTGTCTTAACTCCTTCCTAATTCCTAAAGGACATGCAACACTCTCCCTTTTTTAGCTTCCACCATTTTATCCTCTGCTCTGACTTTGCCCTCTTCATCTTCCTCACCACCAGAGTCATCCTACACACCACCATCCTATGCTGTTTGGCTACACTCTTGCCTACCACTGCTTTGCAGTCACTGATCTCCTTCAGATTACACCGTCTACATAAGATGTAGTCTACCTGTGTGCTCCTACCACAACTCTTATATGTCATCCTATGTTCCTGCCTCTTCTGGAAGAAAGTATTCACTATAGCCATTCCATCCTTTTTGCAAAGTCAACCACCATGTCCTTCTGCATTCCTCTCCTGGATGCCAAACCTGCCCATCACCTCCTCATCACCCGTTTCCTGCACCAACATGTCCATTGAAGTCTGCACCAATGACAACTCTCTCACTTTTAGGTATGCTCTGCATCACTTCATACAAGTCCAACCAGAATTTTTCCTTCTCCTGCAGCTCACATCCTACCTGTGGGGCATACCCACTAACAATGTTGAACATCACACCTTCGATCTCTAGCTTCAGACTCACTCTGACACTCTTTTTACCTCCAAGACATTCCTAACAAACTCCTCCTTCAAGATAACTCCTATTCCATTTCTCTTCCTATCTACACCATGATAGAACAGCTTGAACCCTGCTCCTAAACTTCGAACCTTGCTACCCTTCAACCTGGTCTCCTGGACGCACAGTATATCTTCCTCCTCTGCATCATGTCAACCAACTCTCTACCTTTCCTGTCATAGTTCCAACATTCAACACCCCTACTCTCAGTCCTATACTCTTGGTGTTTCTCTTCCTACGAACACACTTTCCTCCTCTCCTTCTTCGACCAACAGTAGTCCAGTTTCCACCGGCCCCCTGTAGGTGAACAGCACCGATGGCGGTCGTTGTTAACCAGGGCCTCGACCGATCCGGTATGGAAGTCATAGGTTGGATTCGCATGTTTGATTTGGCAAAAGTTTTACGTTGGATGCCCTTCGTGATACACCCCTCTGTATTTATCCGGGCTTGGGATTGGCACAATAAGACACTGGCTTGTGCCCTCTTGCGGCTACAGACCAACTCACCCACTGTTGAGTGTGCTTACCTGGCATCAGCTTTATCAAGCAAGTCAGTCCATCTCTCCGCCAGACTTTGGAGTTGAATCTGAATCTTCTCTCGATCCTGAGTCTCTGCTGTCTCTGCGATCCTCTCTCCTTCTGCACGGATCATCTCTACAGTGGGACGGCGGTCATCCAATAACCTCTGGAGCAGCTGGAGGAAGATAAAGAAACATTCCCATGAGAAAAGATTGAGAAAATATTCTTGTTTTATCTGATCTTCAAAACTGTGAGAAATGGAAAAACTTATACTTGTGTTTCAGAAAACCTAAACCCAAAAAATCTGAGCAATGTCAAACTTCCCTTTTTCTTCCCCTTCAAAGCTAACAAGGCAGTCAGAGACTGCAACATCCTGTGACTTACCCTGACCAACTTTCAGGGTAGGTCAGGGTACCCTGAAAGTAGTACCTGACTAGTGCATAGACTAGTGCATATGGAGAAAGCCGGTGTGACTAAAACCATAGATCAAAGCTAGTGCATAGGTAGATCAAAGCACTAGCCTTGATCTATGGTCTTACACTGGCCTTCTCCCTCGTCTTTCTATCTTATTCGGTTCCTGAGTGTACAAAAGTGGAAAATTGACCTTGACCTAGTTTTCTCAACGTCAAGGTCATCATCTCATTTACATCCCCTTTGCCGCCCGAGTAATATGCTTTTTGTTTAATCTTTCTATATGCGAAGGTTGCGAAGATATTTGTTGGACATATGAATGGACAGATGGACGGACGAACGAAAACACGAACGTTGACAATTACAATACAATTATCAGTTCTTTAAAACACACACCAATCGGTCAAGTGACACAGGTGTGCTTTACATGTACATTTTTTGAAATTCAGTAAAGGTAGGAAATTCAAAAATCATAAGCCTGACAGGCTGACTTTCTCTTAACTAGTTGCCTAGGATCAAACATACATTAATGTACTTTCTACTTGAAAAGTTGCCTTAGTCTGCTTTCATCTGCCCATTGGGTTCCCCCAGAATGCACTTTGCTTTGTGTTTCTCTGCCAAACGGTGAAACACTCTGTTACAGATGCAAACACATGTGATTGATCGCTGGCCTAAGCTCAAACACTCATGTGCACAAATACAGGAAGTGAATGGTAGATAAACAAGGAAAACTGTGTTTGTGTTTGAGTTTTTTTTAAATCCACCATGCATGTGTGTGTGTGTGTTTTATACCAGTCTGACTGGCAGAAGGTCAACTAGGGCTATATGGATGCCAAGCAGATAGATTGTTGAGCGTGTGGAAGTGTTTGTCATTTCAAAAGATATTGTTTCTGCCCAAAGGACAATGAGAACATGCCAATAATGTCTGAATTCAGACCATCTCATGAATGAAAATTTACTTTTTGGAAAACCTTTAAATAACATTTTTTTAAAAAATTCAAATCCACTCATTGAGAATCTGACAGAACACTTCAGAAGAAACAGGAGGATGTAGGTGACAGTAAATAAGAGCTCAAACAACTGCTTGATGATCAATGACCATTCACTGTCAAAAAATGTCCTTGATGATCTACAGAGAGAGACCTCAGTTCTGCTTTGATAAGGTTTTTAATCAAATAGAAAGATTTCTCCTTATATTTTTACATGTGAAAGAGGATTTTTCTCCTTGTACCTTTTGTTCTTGGATCTGGGCCTTGACTACGCGGTACTCAGCGGACGGTGGTTTCTGATTGTTCACCAGCTCTTCTGTGTCGCTCAGCCAGCTCAGCAGTGGTTCCAGGGCATCCTGGAATTTGCCACAATGCAACAGAGCCTCCTGCAGCTGGGCAATCCGCTCGGCCACCTGAGGTCAGGAGAGTAGAACTCATAATATTCTGTCCATAATATCAAGTCAGTGGGGTGGCTAGCAGTGGAACTATTGGATGTACTCATATTGAGTCGTACCCGTTTGTTGAGGGAGTTCCATTGAAGGTTGGTGATCTCCAGATCGTGTTCCAGTGCCTGGGTGTCAGTATGCTTGGAGGCGCTTTGGATGAGACCCTGACCCACTGCATTGACATGCTGAAGCTTCGGTTGAATGCTGTCCACCTGCTCTCTCTCCACAGCCTGGAGAAAATTGAGAAAACAATTCATCAACATGAATGAACCAAAGAAAGAGGCAGGAGAAAATAAAAAGACTGCTTTCAAATACTTGTTTTTCAGCAATCTGTGCGACAACAACTGTAAGCGAATTTGAAACATAAGGTATATATAGAAGCAACTGGATATGAGGACATGAAACAGACAGATATACAGAGGTAGTGGAAGATGGAGGGAATGTCAGAAATGAGGGTGGAGGGAGGAGAAAAGAAGAGCAGGGGGAAGGGGGATTATAGGGATTAGGGGGTTAGACGAGCAAGTAAGGGGCTGGCTGGAAAAGGCTGAGTCGACAATATGTGCACACTACAGAGTACACTAACACACTCGCATGGGTGCACACAACCTTCACTCAATCACACACTTAGTACAAGGGGCAGCCACCGACACTAAAGACAATCAAAAGTCTGGCCCATAGTCACAACGAGGTCTTTAGGTAAAACAGAGGGGGTCCCAAGAAATTTACAGGATTGTACTGAATATTATTAATATAATAATAATTAATATTTTCATCTATTTACAGATTAAAATTAATCTATGACAAATTTATATTCAATAAAATTAAAGTTAAATTAAGATTACAATATTGGGGAATAAGCAGCAATGACATAATTTCATGAGAAAAAATTCAAGTGATGAATATTTCTATGCAAAGACAAAATTCATGCCGAATATTGGAGGGGCTTCAACTAAAAGGGAGCCAACAGTCAAGAGTCACGTCTGACAAAAAATAACATAAAATGGTTCAGTCAAAGAAAGAGAAGAGAATTCGAGTAAAAGAGAAATCAGAATTCAAGTAAACAAGGCAGTGAGAGACTGCAACATCATGTGACACCCCTGAATTCAAAATTTTACCCTGACCTATTTGTACTTAAAAAGGTATAAAAGTGAAAATCAGACCTCGACCTAGTATTTCAAGGTCAAGGTTGTGATCTAATTTTCATCCCCTTGCCTCCCTGAATATAACACCTTTTGTTTCGTCTTTTTATCTTATCCGGTTCCTGAGATATGTGCAAAAAAATGTACAAAAGTTGAAATTTGACCTTGACCTACTTTTCTCTAGGTCAAAATCATCATCTCATTTTCATTCCCTTTGCTTCTCGAGTAATGCACTTTTTCTTTCATCTTTCTATGAGCAACGGTTGTGAAGATATTTGGTGGACGGACAGACGGATGACGAACACACAAACACTGACAATTACAATACATCACCGCTTCGCGGGATGTAATTATGTTATATCAGACACACTCCTATTTTTATTAAACAGGCAAAAGAATGCAGATTGACATGCATAATTTAATTAGTTTCTGGGTCAAGCCTCATGTGACTTGTGCATATACCACTTGTGATGTTGAAGCTGAAACAATATATTCTGCAGCAGTAACTACCACACATTAGCTTGTAATGGCCATTATTAACTGGAAGGATCCAGTAATTGTGACAGACAAAATGTTTTAGTGACAATTTAAATGATACATCAAGAATTCAGGAAATAATCCTAAACTGCAGGCCTGAATGAGTCACAAGCAACATCAAACTGAATTCAAAGCTAACTGAGTTGAAAGGTTTTCTGAATTAGTTGCTTTCTAATTTGTACACTTGATTATGAAATGTTCCCGTCTGGTTTGTTCACACTCTTTTCATGGAGGTTAAAGGTTGGAGTTCTTCTTACAGTTAGTCCGTCTGTGGAGGAAAAATACTCTAAACCAACAACTTTGGCAGTGAACGTGAGAAAAAAACACACATTCTGCTAACTTCCTGTAAAATATCTTCCTCTATTCAACAATTTGTCAAATCCACAGAACAACTTATTTCATGTTATTCCACTAATTCCCTGACCAGTAGGACCACCGTAAACCACCAGCAAAATGAAACGGTTAGAGGAGCCCACAGAGGGAGAATTAAGCCTGGTGGTTTAAAATCTACAGCAGCCAAACCCCACTGGCCACACAAAGAGTAAGAAAGAGACACACAGAAATAGTCACATGTGCACATTTAGGACACACACACACACACACACACACACACACACACACACACACACACACACACACACACACACACACACACACACACACACACACACACACACAAAAGAGATTTTTGGTAAATCCTTGCCCTGGGGAAAATAGCTATCGGTTTGGCTTTCAGATAAATACCACTATGGCCTGGAAGATGCTTCACCAGTTCTGTGTGTCCAACAGTGAAATAAAGTACTGCTTCCCTCCTCTACTAAAGACAAATCAAAGAAATTACTTGAACAAGTAATTTCCACCACAAAACAAAAAGATGTGAGTTTGACAAGAGAAAAAAAATTATATAATATGTACTCTAGTACCTGATGCTCTATCAAAATCTTCCCGAGACCTCTTGTTAGCAGCCAGCTAACAGCATAGCAGTGGATGTGAAACAGAACCTGAACCAAAGTGTCCACACACCTCAGTAAGTTAAACTTTTATCTTTATTATCGCCATGAAAAAATCAAATTACATCAAACAGTGGCAGAATAAAATTCTGCACAAATAAGAAAGTGAATACATCATAATATTAAATATAAACACATTCTTTATGGTCATATCCATAGACACCTAGGTTTCCAATGTGTTGACAGCCAAACACAAAATCAAGCCCAAATGTGTTTTAAGCTTTCAAAGCCTTAAATTTGGATTTATGAAGTGTCAAGTATGTTTACAGACCTGAAGAATAAATACCGAGCTGGATGTGGGGCTGGAACACAATTCTGAGTCTCGAAAAAGGGTCATAATCAGAGGCTTTATAGGTTTCTGCTCATCAGGTTTAAATATGGCATCAAACTACAGGTCCTCAATGCCAAGGCGTGTGTGTGTGTGTGTCAATGCATCAAATGCATGTATTTAGACAGAAAGTGTGTGATAGATGTCAGACTCAGATGCAAACTGTGTGTGTGTTTTGGTGATGTATAAATGTACACACATAATTAAGCTGTTAAACTACTGGCGTTCTTTCTGTGCGAGGTTAACATGAATGAGAATATCTTTTTGTGTTCCTGTCCACTTTGGACGCAGCTGTGTGGTGGTGATGGGCGTCAGAGCTGCTCGGAACAGGAAGTCTGTCGGCCAGAACAACAATGACTGCAGCCATGACCCGCTCCACCCTTTGCCTTATCCTGGCGTGTATGTCGGAGATAGAGGGGAGCAGAAGAGGAAAAAACAGGGAAAGTACACCCATTCATCATATAAACATAAACCTGCTATAGGTTGTGTATGCTTAAATTTCAGTCCACTCCCTCCTCCTCTTCTCCTGTCTCTGTGATTTCTCTTTTTCTTTCTCTCTTTCAGCCGACCTCTCTGCTCCCTCTCTCCCCTCACAAGCTCGGCGTGGCTGACTCCAGAAACCAGAGCTCTGGAAAATGTCCCACATACTTGTCATTCTTCCCTACCTCAGTCAGCACGCAGCAACACACGCAAGGCTCTTACATGAGCTGGCTGGATATCACCACCATACTTTTGCCATCCCTCCTCCTCCTGATCACTCATCTCACAGCCTCGCCTCTTCACATTTTCTGGACTGCGCTGCCTTTCTCACTTCAGCCGTTCAGTGTGGACAGGTGACAAAAAAAACAGGGATGAAAGTAGATATGGATAAAGCTGGGGAACAGAAGTGGGTGGCTGACACAGGCTTACTAATTGTATTGATATGTCTCATCAAACATAAATCAGTTTGACAGGATGCCGTAATACTTGGGAAGATCAAAGTTTTCATTTTCATGTTCGAACTAATTTGCATCACCAGGACAGTGTGGGTGTTTTTTGATCCGATTTTCAATTAAATGTTGCCGAGTTCTGATTAGAGCTCAGACATTATGTGAGATCAACTTTTTGGAAGTGATTCAATTCAAATCAGAGAGGAGCATAAATGATAAAAATAAAGACATGTCTCGTGTGGGAAAACCTCTTTTGGAAGATGATGCAGTTTTTGTTATGGGACTATGGAAGCGAGTTTTCTCACTGGTGAAAATCAGGTCAAATACTTTATGGGAATCACATGAGTGTGATTCTGCCTTGCAACAGCATACGCACAGATAGGGTGACATAAACGCCAATAAAACTTAATATGTCTTTGCTGGGCTGAGACCTTGAGAAAGTGACAACAATGAAAACATTAAAGTTAAAAACTTTAAATCTGATGTCTGAATCTGTGATTCTGTGTCTAACGAAACATGAAACTTTGTGAATAGCTGGAACTTTTTGTTTGTCACGCTAATAATATTAAGGAGAGGAATGACTGCAAAATTTAACACAGGCTGATCAAAATCTTAATCTAAATGGCGTAGGAATATGTTGCTCCAAATACAAATAGAATTACACATGACAGCCTATGGAGATATGGCAGCTTCTGCTGGAAATACATGCTTTGGAAATTGCATTTAATTTATAGCCAGCTCCAGAGGTCTTCCAGTTCTTATAAAGGCTTACAGTTGGACTGAAGAGACAGTGAAAAAGCTGGTGTGCTAACATATGGGGACAAGTAGAGAAAGGCAATTCTTTCTAAAACTGAAGAATTGGTGTATGCAGGTGATAAATAGAAAACCAGAGGGAAATTTGAATTGCCGAGTATTTAATAATTTTGAACTGCTAAAGCTATTCTCCTGAAAGCAATATGGAAGACAGGAACAGTACTGCTGTCACTTGCTTTTCCTTTACGCCCACACCTCCTCCCCAACCCTTCTCCTTGCCTCTCACTCTCTTCCTGGCTTTCAACCCTCATCCTTCCTTCACTCCTTCCTTTCTCTTTTTAATGGAATAAGAAGTGAAGGGAGGAAGGAAAGGGTTGAAATCTGTTTCCAAAGTAAACAGGGAAAACAACTTTGGCAGGAAGGCGTTTCTTTAAGCCGCAAATTGACCAACACAGGCATGATAGGGTTAATGGTTAATGAATCCCATTTGAAGCCAGTGTCTTCGTTTGAACATCAACCAGCAAATGCAAATCTCATGCAAATGTGGCTCGTATTCAAAGTGTACTGGCTTAAACATCGCTACCCTCTGCTCCTCACCTTTACAACTGCACCAGCATGTGTTCATATCTTTTAGGATGATATAGCAGGTGGCCTAAAGGAAGACCAAAGAGGAGGTTTATGGACGTAGGGAAACAGGACATAAAGGTAGTTGGTGTGAGAGAAGATGATGCAGGTGACAGGGTTAGATGGAGGAAACTGATTTGCAGTGGCGACCCCTGTAGGGAAAAGCCGAAAGTAAAAAAAGATTTTCCAAACACAAACATTTCTTTTAATAATGTTATCAATGTGCAGCTCAACATCTCCCTTTGAGACTGATCACACAGAGACATTCACTAGAAACGCATCAGCAGGAAGACTGTTTGTATAAACTGTAGCTTTCTTATGGTATGGCACTCCTTGTTTGCATTTTGTGCCTTACGTCATACTTTTCTATCGGTTTTAAGATGTTCATAAAAGTTCAGTTATATCCTGTGCTTCCTATATCACTCAGATTTGACTGCATTTTCACACAGGCAGCCCTGCAGACAAATCATGCTGTTTATGCTTGGTGCGCTTTATAAGTTTTTTAGAAAACAAATATTTTTGGGGTCCTCAGGAGTTCTTGAAAACAAGTGGACGGGTAATAAAAGACCACTACTCTTACATCTTGCTGATGCTACCATAAGCAAGGAGGATTGATGCAGATGCAGACAAAGGGACAAAAAGATGTAAAATCATTGCAAAATATATATTTGATCTACGTCCTTTGCACTTTAGTTGTATCTCTGTTTCAATGGCAATGTGAGATCAATGTGTTCCTACATCTGCTTTCATGTTTGTATTATTAAGCATGTCCCCATCCTTCTCTTTCCATCCATCCCAGATTCATCCCGGAGGCAGATGTTCAGTACCAGAATTATCACATCAATCAAAGGATAAATATGCCACAGACCTGGAGGCACCTGGTTCTCTCTGTGCCTATTCGTCTGTCACACTGCTTCAACCCCTATTTTTTAATAAACAAATACAGTATATAAAAATAAAGTAACACTATATGTTAAATTGTTTTTGTACTTAAATTGAGATTTTTTAAGGAGCTTTAACATTTAAAACAAAACAGCCTTGATCTGTGTATAGGCCACCATGCTTCCACCTCCTCTCTTTCTCTCTCTCTGAGGCACACATTTATAAATGGATTTATAATAGTAAGTAGTCACAGAAGATTAGTGAGCCTGTAAGGAGCAATGTAAGAAAATCTGATACTTTCATTCCTTTTTCAATTTACTTATTCAAAGCTTTGAACAACTTTTTGTCCAAGAAACCGTAGCTAACCAAACAATTTATTTTACGTAAATTACTACAGAGTATTGTAGTGTTCATCCTCTCCATGTGATCACTTTGTTACGAGTGGTTTAAATAGAAATATAACTAATAAAATTTAATGCACACTCTATCAGCTTTCAGATAAAGATGGAATGAAAAGGGAGATTAGTGAGAGTCAGACAAAAGTCAGAAAACAACAGGACTATCAACTGAGTCCAGCCCACATTTGTAGTGTTACCTTGCACATTCTCATCTGATATCTACATTTTATTCTCCTGACAACTTCACAAGTGCTTTGTGTAGCCTTGTTGACTGAGGCAACCATCCCATTTAGTGCAAAGGTATTTACATCTCACCTTCTTATCACAGCAGCCACATCATTCAAGCATGGAAGATGGGGAGGAAAGGCCTGGCTGACAAAAAGGGTATTTCCTAACACGCTAAGGGCATGTGTCCTTTTAGGACGTGTAACTAAAAACTTTCCAAACAGTCATGAATAAATAAATGAAAAAAAAAAAAGACCCACTGCTTCTGTGGTCGGTTGGTTCTAGTAGTATCACGCATTCCACGTTTGAGAATCACGGCAATGAGTCTTTAAAATGCTTTTCAGAGAAAGTGCGTCATGAGCTGCTAGTCACCTCCTTTCAGGAAATGATTAGTATCTTGTTTATAGATACCCAACATGTACATAGCGCTTTCTTCTTACTAGTTACAACTACTATCTACTATGCTGCCAAAACAGCAACAACTATCTAAGATTACAAAATGATCCTCTACTGTTTTCTTTCAAAATGTTCCTTTCTCTGACAATCAAATGTTTTTCTCCCTTATCAAGTCCAATGTGATTACAGACCATCTGCACTATGGCATCGTGTATAGCTGTATTCCTCTGAGTCTAAGGCTCAGTGGGCTTGAGATCTGATTACATTATGCCAAAGCCAGTGATGTTATGAAGAGAGAAAGAAGCAAGAGAAAGGGAGAGAGAGCAGACAGATGAGGAGTGATAATGCTTTAATACGGAAAAATTTACTTCACTCCCAAATCACAAACACATATATAGTCAATGTAGTGAAAACCCCACACAAGGGAGGGTAAATGAGTTGTATAATGTAATAAAAAAGGAACAGTTTGCACCATAGGCACTGGGATCAGGTGTGTCAGTGGCCTCACATGTCATGATGTCCTTCAGTGAAAAACAATCGAGTTTTCTCTGTCAGACATGAAACCCCGACAACAGGGCTACAAAAGGTCACTGTGTTTATTCAATGTTAATAATAGCTTAGACTTGAGTGAAATGGACTTGGACTTTCCAACATCACACAATGACGTTGCTTTTTTGATGCACAAAACAGGAAACGTTCAGCTAACTCACAAAGTAAACACGGCGTACATCGATCTATGCTGGAAACAGATTAACATTGAAGGTTCCATGCAAGGCTAATCTTCCAGCATTTATTGATTATCCATTTCTATAACATCAATAACTCTATACAGCATCAGTGATTACAGAAGTCAGTCTAAACTGTGTAGATCATCAAAAAAAAACCTTCCACTATTTAAAAACAAGTAGCCTCCACAAACACTGAACTTCCTCAGAAGTTATCTCAACAAGACATATGACATATGATATGACATATGCTGACATATGGCCAGAATCTGTCTTTGTATGAAAGCGCAGGATTCTGTGAACGTAATTTTTAAATGAGAAAAACCTTAGGTTTTGTCACTGAAAATAGGCACACACAGATCGTTTAGTTTCACAAAAATGTGATCAATCTCAAATATGTCTATGCACTGTAGATTATGACTGACCTCCAACAAACACACATCATATGCACACACAATGAGTGACCCAGAGGCTTGGTTTCCCATAAGTAACACCCTCTCTCTGAGAATCAAATTACATTTAAAGCCCTACAACTCAAAGACAACTAGCTAATTATGGTATCTGTACACCCCCCCTCCCGACAGGCATGCTTTTTCCATGCTATGTCTACATCAGTTATGTACAATGTTCAGATACCTGACCCAGTTCTTTATCCATGCTATGCCTCTATGTGTCCACATGTCTACATTAAATACAGTCATTGCTAAAGAAAGATTTTTGCTCAACTTTTCTGCTCATTTACCAGTCCCCTTCTGTGATTTAACTGAATTTATTCTCTCTAATTGGGTATTTATTTATGGACAGTGCATTCACGCATTATATTTGTTACAAATCACTCTACAAAATCTGAATATATTAAAGTAAAAACGGAAGTAAACCACCTCCCACATGCATACTCTTTCTTTTAAGTCTTTTCCCATGGTACACAATTAAATGGGTGATCTCAGTTCACTCAATCATGGCTTCGATCTATAGCAACTGCACAGAAGTTTGGACAAAATACATCAGCTCAGAACATGAATATACATATAATGTAAATCATTTACGGATAACGTAAAAGAGAACATACCTCTGCTTTACTGTTGGTGAAGGAACTTAGTAACACAGAAACTGGTTCATTCTCTGCTTTAGAGCTCCTTCCTGACTCTAAGACAGAGTCTGTGGGACAAGCTGTGGGCAATGGCTGGAGTCTGTCGTCTTGGGTCTTACAGGCCAGTGGGTGACCCGCCTCAGTCTGAGTAAATAAGCTCTGTAGCAAGCCTGGTTCAAGTTGGTCTAACACATGATCTGTGTACATGACTGAAGGGAAGTCCAGTGTAGAACCATCTGACTCCCAGTCACTGTCTTCTGCCATAGACCCAAGGACAAACTCTATCCCATCCATCCCAGACTGGGTCCCTTCAGAGTATGAGTCTAAATCCAGCTCCTGAGACTCCTCACAGGGGGAAAAGACATCTGACGGGCCAGGCTGGAGACGTTCAGGTGCTGCCATGTAAACAAAGCTGTCAGGGGAAAGGATGGTTCCCTCCACTGCTGGGTCTGTGCAGGATGGAGGTTTGGGTACAGGACTTGGGGGAATCGAGTCTTCAAGTGGAGATGGGGGAGAGTCACTCGGGTAATGGGGAGGCAAAGACACAGCCAGGTAAACAAAACTATCTGACATCACAAACGTCTCTGAGTCTTTAGCATCTAGCCCAGCACCTTGAGAATCTGATAGAGATGGTGACTGACTTGAAGAGAAAGAAGGCGCTGAATGAGAATGTGAAATAGGAGTAGAGTCTGAATTTGGAGTACTAGTTTCCACTTCTGCCATAGTTTCCAGATCTGGACCTTGTTCATGCATGTCCAGTCCAGAAACCTCATCTGTTTCTGAAGATAAACCCTTCTCATCTGTGTCACCAGATACTGCTACGGAAGGCGGTGATGGATAATTTTGGCAGATGTTTTCAAAGTCAACATTGTGTGTACACTCAGTGTTAATTTCATTTTCTACTGTGTGCAGAGGTCCAAGAAAGTGGTCCACGAGAACTCCCTCATTACTGTCAAAACTTGGCTCAGATTGGTCATACATGTCCCACTCTGTTCCTAACTCATCTTCCTCTTTCAGTTCTCCTGCATCCTGCTCAATGTCCTCCTCCAACTGCTCGACCTCTCCAGCATAAGGGTTCAAAGGGCTTTGAGATGGAGTGGATGTTGTATGTTCACAATCCTCACCATCATGGTCTGAGGTTGCCCCACTGTCTGGGTCTACTTCAGTCTGTCCATGCTTCCCATTTTCACATTCTGTCTGAGTCATGTCACTCATACCAGTTTTGTCAGGTTGTGACACGTGGACCCCACTAGAGTCTGACTCCAGTTGTTGACCAAGAGCAGAGTCTGTTGGGAAACTCCTCTCCTCCTCATCTTCTGCCTCTGTCTTATCCCCATTGCAGTCAACATCACATTCTTCATCAATGAGACAATGTTCCTTTTCACAATCTTGCGCTCTTGCCAAGTCAAAGTTTGTAATCCGTTTCATGTGATCAAAGAAATTTGAATTTGAGTCTTTTGTAATAGTCTCTAGGTCTGGTGCAACGCTATCAGACTCTACAGAGTCAACTGCATCTGTAGGAAGAGTTCCTTCAAAATCTACCCAAACAGTGTTTGTTTCTTCTCTCTCCTCTTCCTCTTCCTGTACACAAGGAAGGGTGTATGGATCAAAAGGCTCGGGGTCTACACTCATCTCCTCCCCCTCCTCTCCTTCATCCTCTTCACATTGCCTCTCTAGCTCAAGGAAGAGGTCATCTGACTCAGCCTCTGAGCTGGGGCAGGGTGAGACACTAGGTACCCCGGAGCCACCAAACCCTGTTGGAGGAGTCAACAGTGGCCAATGTCCAGAAGAGCCAGATAAATCCCACCTCTCTGATTCCAATGTCTCCCTATCCCAAGACTGGTCAATTATGTCCCTGTTGTCTAATTTAAGAACTGCCTCCCACTCTCGTTCCTCCCTCTGTGCCCTCTCCTCCTCTGCTTTATGCCGTTCCTTTTTCCATGTCTCCTCCTCCACAGTCATTTTCCTGCACTCTTCCTGTTCTTGTTCGTCAAGCTCTGCAAGTATCCTGCGTTCATCCTCCTCAAATTTGAGCTCAGATGCTGTGCGTTCTCTAAGCTCACTGCCCTGGGCTCCCCAACCAAGTAGGCCCTCATCACCGCCCTCCTGACTGATACAGGGGGAGAGAGGCAGTCCCCCGTACACTAAGTCCTCCTCCTCCTTCAGGAATGGAGATGGGGGGTCTATGAGATAAAGTGACTCTTCATTCAAATTGTTTTCCTCACCCAATAAGGGGGGCAAAGGAGGGAGTACAGGGAAGTTGTGCCTCAAACCAACATGGGTTCTTTTCCCTGTTGTTATACTACGAGGCCAGGTGCGGGCCTTTGTAGGAGGACAGAAGACTGGTTTAGGTGGTATGAGGGGAGTATTGTCCCCCTGGTCTGGGTCCAAAAGAGGAGAGTCCCTCTCTGAATCTGAGGTTTTCACTGACTCCACAGGATCCTCTGGGATCAGTCTAATTCCAGCTTTAGAAGAACTGGTGGTCCGTCTGTGCCCCTCTCTTTTTATTTCTACCTGTCTGGATATACTGGGGCTATGCTGTGGTGTATTTCCAGGAGCCTGGGATGCTCCAGTCTGCCCGAGTGCTGGTAAATGTTCTTTGGAAGGCGATGTCACCACTTGGGTCTGCTTGCGTTGCTTCTGCAGCACAGAATGAACCTGCTTTTGCCTGTTAAGGGGATGTTGATGGAGAGAAGGCACAGGACTTACGGTGGGTCCAAAAGAAGGTGAGGAAGACACTGGAGGAGTCTGGGGTGCAGATGATATGGGGGAAGGGATATAAGGAGGTAAGGAAGGAGTTGATGATGTAGGGGTGGCAGGGGGGAGGTGAGCCGTAATGGGCTGAATAGGAGAGAGAGGAATCCCTGCCCCAGACAGACGCTTTTCTGCTCCTTCAACAGATGACACCTCAAGCCTCTCAGCAAACTCTGGATAACTTGGGGGTAGAAAAGCTTTCCATGAGCGACGATTCGGATTGTCCCTCCTTTCACCACCTTGATGACGTCTCTTGACCACTGCAGCTACTCCACCTGAGGATGATGGGGCAATAGGCAAACCTGAACTTACAATTCCAACTGGTGGTGATATTATCTGAGGATCACCAGTCAGCTTTAAGGCATCAAAAATCACTCTTTCATCTAGTTTCTTCAGTCCAATATTATCTGCATTCCTGGAGACAAAAACTCCACCTAAATCAGCTCCAATGGTGCCATTACTGGAGAGTGTACTTCCCTCTCCTCTCACTTCCCCACCAGAGCCTAAAGTACTCCTAGAAGGCTGACACAGTTTGGTCCCTTGGTCAATCTGTTCATTGATGCGCATAGTATCATATATGGATCGCTGGGGGACATAGCAATCCTCTATGTATGCCTCATCCTCGTCTCCTTTTCCAAGACAGCGTGGGTTCTGCCTCAAGCAGTCCGGACGGCTTAGTGGCTTCCCCATGTTGTCCTTTACACTTCTGGCAAGCTACCACAAAAATCTTACTGTTTAAGTTGCAGGCGTAGTAAATTTAAATCAAAAATAGTACACAGAAAAGGGATCTTTGTGAAAAAGAAATTGCTTTATAAAATGTCACCAGTCCAGCAAAATCACACAATCCATTTGATTGTAATTCACATTATAAATATATATATATATATCATCCACTTCTATGTATGTCGTTTTCTTGCCTGTGACTTCCAGAGCAGTGCATTTTCTTGGTCTTTTTGAGATGCTGTATGGCATCAGCAAGAGAGTGAAAAAGACAGCCCTCCCCCTTACCACCATATTAATCACCAACGCTGTTTATCTGAAGGACTTCTAGGAATGAGGGAGAGGTAGAGGGATGAACAGAGGGACAATGGGAAAGAAAGAGTCACCATCTCTCCGAGAAGCGCAGAGTCCATCATGAGGTGAGTACCATCCAGATAACACCACTTTGTTTGGCTGTCCGACACGGAAAGTGCAGCTCTCCTCTCCATATTGATGTGCAGCAACTCATTCTGTAACTCCTTTTTGGTCTCGGTAGGCACCTGCCTCCTTCCTCTCCATTCTCTCCCCTCACTGTGGACAACTTCAACAGTCTCAGTGAGATGCAGGGATGGAAGTGTAAAAGTCTCCTTTTAAGGTGAGAAATCCCACTCGCTGTTATATAAAAGAAATGCTGCGTGGGGTGCAAAGACTAGGACAGTACTCCATGGATTTGCTTCACTTTTATCTTCCTTTGTTAAAAAATGTTCCCTGCAGAAAGAATTTGTGTGAAATCCAGTAAATTAAAAACAGGAAAATACAGAAAATGTCTATCCATGAGTATGGAGGCAAGTAAAAACAACTCAATAAAAACATGAATATAAAAATCCCTTTACCGAGTCATTGTCACTTTGTGGTCCGGTGAGTGCTCAGAGGGTCCATAGCTTTTCTTTTACCTCGTCTGTTCTGTCCTCCCATCACAAAAAATTTGGGCTTTGCGCCTGAAGGACAAGCCCTAATATTGTCTAAGGCATCATCCTCAACTTAACAATCCTCGTGAGAAAAAACAATCTACTCCACCATCCATAAAATGGTTTATAAAATGTTGAATCCAGAACAAAGAGAGAAGTCCATGTTTTGTGAAGAAATCCCAGTTAATTCCTTTTATCTTGCTTTCTCTCTCATCCTCAGATCAGCTCCAGGGGATAGGTGATACAGTAGATTGAAAGCAGGAAAGATATAGGAGGTGGGGGTGAGTAAAAGAGGGCATCTGGGGGAATTTGAAAAAGGGGGCAGGATCCTGAACCAGCCAGAAAAGCAGGCAGGCGAGCTGGTTAGAGCAGTGAGTCGTGGGACTGGAACTAGAGGGCAAAGACCCAGACAACCCTGCAGCTCCAGTCCAAGCTTTGCTTTGCAGGCAGCGTCTTTCACTTCAGCAGTTGACAACCCCAGTCCTTTTCACTCGTTCTTCTTGCCGTCTTCCTTTTCCTTCTCCTTAACCCGCACTGAGGATGAAGCAGAGTGCCACGCAATCCCAGTTCCTCTCCTCTCTTTTCCCTTTCTTTCCGCTCAGACGTGTGGCCTTCCAAGCTTTGCTCGCTCTTTCTTTCACTCTGTTCAGGCCACTACACAACTGAAATGGTTTGCAGCTGCTAAAAAAAAATCTCCCTCCTTTCCTCTCACTCTCTTGTTGCTCCCCCCCTCAGCTCTTCTCTCTCCCTCTCCCTCTCCCTCTCCCTCTCACACACACACACACACACACACACACACACGCACACACACACACACTCTCTCTCTCTCTCGAACTCACCCTGCCTCCCTCCCTGTTCTCTTGCTGTTTGTGTTTGAATTCAGCTCCGTTTGTTCTGTTTCCTGAACTGGTATTAAAACACAGGAAGTGCTCCAATCATTCTGGCTTCCTCTCAACCCCTCAGAAAAAAAGGAAATTATAAAGAAAAAGCACATGAGACAGGAAAAGGGGGTGAAGAGAGAGAGGAATAGGAGAGTTCAGCATCAATAGAGAGAGACTGGGTATGGAGAGGGGGCGTGAAGACAGTAAGAGATATTCTGAGGATTTATCACGTTATCAAAGAATATCAGCTGATGATCACACCCAACAACCATATGAACAAGTAACAAATTTAAAAAAGCACTTCAAAAAAAAAAAGAGGGCTTCCATAAGCCAAGAATGTAGAATATAATAAAAAAAACTAACTCACTGTCCCATAGTTGCAAGAACTGGAGGGATGAGAGCGAAACCAGGGAGATACTGTAGTTAAGTGAGATGGCTACAATCATCACAGTTCTAGAAACTACTCTTAATACTCTGGAGGGAACTCCCTTCCACCTTTGCAGCACATAACACCGTCCTCAGTGTGAAATGATACGAAGTCAAACAAAAAGACAGAAAGCAGAACGGAGGGAGGGATAGAGGTAGAGAGAGAGGCGGGACTGTTAGGCGTCAGTAGAGAAAGGGGCTTATCAGCAATGAGGCATCTTTTTTTTTCAAAAGCATTCATTCAGGATGGAGGCAGCGAGTTCAGTCCAAAATTTCCTCATGTGTCAGAGCTTTCTAGATGAGCCACAACCCTTGTTACATGCTAAAGTAGATCTGGTAGCAACGAAAGAGCCGCCAGTATAAAAAATAAACGTGGAAAAGAAATAGACATACACAAAAGTCTGTGATATTCACAGACTCCACTTGTGCATACCCGTCTGCACCTTCACTGAAACCCAATCCGGCTGGGGAGAGTGTGTCAGAGCGAGGGGCCAAGAGGAAAAGGGGCTGCGCACAAAAAACTAAAGAGGAGGAGGGTGCTGTCTGCTTCTTTAGGATGCCACACAGATCCCCCAAACAGTTAGTCAGGGGGGGTTAACGACAAATGTAGCAACCTGCAGCCCCAGTGCAGAGGAAGAGAACTTGTTTATCTCTTTTTATCTACGGTTACAGACATCTCAGACAGTTGTCATTCTTCCTCTTCGTTTTCTCCCTCCTTCCCTCCGTCTGTTTGCTCAGAGCCGTCTGGCAGAAGTCCACTGATGTGAACCACAGCATGTCTGCTTTCTGTCTATTTCTTGTTCACTTGCTTGCCTTTAGATTTCTAACTCTAACGAGTGGAGCTCCCCTTTCTCAACTGTTGCACAGAGCAGCTCGTGGTCTGCATGTCAAACATGCTAAATACTCTACTCTTTCATTTTAACTGCACGTCCTCCCTCCCCGTTCAATCCACCCACCCCCTCTCTGTCAGTTGCACTGCAGCTGTCATTGCCGCGTCCCAGGCAAACGTCTTCATAGAAACAAAAGGGGTTTGTCACTGGCGTGCTACACACACCCACACACATATGCAGAGCTCACAAACTCTCGCGCGACCCACGGCTAACTGACAATCTTCTTTAAACAGACCATAATGCAATTTAAATCCAAACATTCACAGATGTGGGCCAGCTACCAAGAGAGACGGGAGAATAGGCAGCAGGGACCAAGAGGCTGAAGACATTAACAACAATCAGGCATAAAGGACAAAAAGACTGATGAACATTTTCTACTCATTTAAATTGCTCATCCAGTCTAAAGTCCACTGATGGGCAGAGTCATCCACCCATGACCCCTCCTAATCTGGTTAACCGGGATTCTAGTGTGGATCTGCCCCTCCTCTCCTAATCATTTTTAGACATTCCTCCGTTCTTACGACAGGTTTGAGAATCACAGCACAGACTGACAGAAGAGGAGGAGTGGAGAGTGTTGAAAGAGGAGGATGGGGATGACTGGAATAGTGGTTTAATTTTCCCTGAGGGGGTCATACTGTGGACTAAAACTCTACTGGCTCAGTGTTGGATCACAGCATCCACTAAATTGCCTGCTAGTCACGTATAATATCAGTGTAGCTTCGCCTAAAAGGCAAAGTCTCATCTTACTGCTGTCTGTGCCTGGAGGCAAAAAGCCATTGAATGCATTTAAGTGGCATAAATACGAGCACAGGTGGAGGGCAGAAACTTGTTGACTTTACTGGGTCGTTTGTTTGCTCATGGGGGAACACCTGTCGACAAGAAATATTTATTTTTCTGTTTCTCTTTCCTTCTTCCAAAGACATAGATCCATAATCCCTACAAAACAGTGTCATTTACTGACACTTTCTTGTTCAGTGTCTTGTTTTTCAATCTCTCTCCCTTTATCAAATTCTACTCCCCCGTCTGTGGTATCCTGGCAGCAGGAAGAGTTTAGCAGTCATTTTTGCTTTCACTTGGTTTTTCCTCTACTAATACTTCCTCCTCTTTTCCAACTCTCTTGAGTAGTTTTATATTAACTAGCAGAGCCTTTCACCTGTCTGCGAGTGTATGTGAAAGCATTTATTGTTCTCAACCTTCCGAAGGCAGACAGACACAAAGAGATGAGGAAGCACATCCAACCTCCAAGCAAATAAGGCCTGTACCTCCAGCGCCGTGCTGAGTAAATTCAATAAAAACAGCCGTCAATCATCTGATGTCCACCCGCCACTTCTGATCATAACGGGATAGTCAGACTTTGCCGATTTAATGTCTGATTTGCTGATGGTGCGCAGGTGGGGGCTGGTAGTGAGCCTCTTTTTAATTGAGAAGAAAATAAATCTGCTCGTGCACACACATTCTTTTCGACAAATCAACCCTCACAGCCGCCCCCCCCCCCAGCCTGGTGGTGGTGAGGTGCAGTGTTTTTAATCTGCTGACGGTCCACGTTACATATGGAGTTTAATGTCTATGTACAATTAATGCACTACGAACTTTCCACATTACAAACACTTAGGAGGTTAACACTCTGCTCCGATTGGAATCACTTGGGGAGTCTTAGGGCGATAAATATAGCCTGATCCTCCTCTCTTTCTTCCATTGACCTTCTCTTTCTTGCTCTCCCACATACAGACCAAACATCACCTGTGAGGTTGCCTGCTGGAAGGTCACTGCTTGAGGTCATCTCTCTTTTTCCTCACACAACCTCCTCATCGCTTTTTACACCTCCCACACATCCACACACCTACCTGGTTCTCCTTCTTACTGGGATCTTACACAACCAGAGTACAAGGAAGCGTCAAAGGTCTCTTGTCTGTATTTCTGTACTGATGCTGGAAGCTGGATTTATTTTGACGTTTATTCCATTTGTACAGTCATTAAAATTTTTTTAAGGTCAAATATATACTTAGAAAAATAGTCTGTACCATCAGTCTTATTCTTAAAAGGGCAGGTCTTTCATCAAATGTACATAAATAATAACAATTATGTCACCCTTAATAGGATGATGTATACTTTTTTTAATACATTTCATATGCAATAAAAAATGATCATGATGTAAAATTAGTCTTTTTGTTAAAAGCTACATGCGAATATGAGCCTATATCAAAATGAAATTTGGGATTCTGTGGACAGAATAGATTTTGAAATCTGACCAACATAATTTCATTTGTGGCTGCATGAAACATTCTTTTTGCTTTACATTTTTAAAAAAAGTTTAAGAAAGTCAATATCTGTCCAAACTCATCTCAGGATATGGATCTGACTTGAACTGTAGGAGGGAAAGGAGGAAAAAGGAGAGTGAGAAGGAAAGACAGCACCACAGAATGCCTGTCTAATTCACACCAGCTGAAACAATACAGAAACTCAGAGTGGAAAGTCACGCATGCGCAAGTACACACACACACACACACACACACACACACACACACACACACACACACACACACACACACACACACACACACACACACACACACACACACACACACACACACACACACACACACACGATCCCAGACATACTGAGCACATATAATCCAAAGATGCAAAAATCAATTGTTTCTCGATCAGACACTGCCACATTCGCAGAGGTGACAGATGTGTAACACCTGCCTGGATGCATTTGTGCTCCTGCCAGTAGGCTACTGGAAAGTTTAACCAGATGAATCCTGTTATGTGATTAGAGAGAAATGATGTTCGTATGACCCAATCCACTCCTTGGAATGATAAAATTAATTTAGAGGTGGACATAAATAACTTGTAAACACTAACACAGTCATACAAGAAGGACAAAATAGAAAAAGACTAAAAGGACAGAAAGAAAACTATAGAAAAATGTAAAAAAAAAAAAAAAATAGTAAAAAGGGCTGTGGTCTGGATGAGATGGATTAGCCAGTGAGTCACTGGAGGGTTACTGGGCTCTGACACATTGAACTCTTCTGACCACACTCAACTTGAGAATTAGAATAACAGGTCAACTTTTAACTGTAGGTCTTATTCTGCTTGCAGTCTACAGGGACTGTGTACAATGCTGGATTTCAACTCCGTAGAACGAGTAACACACCAGAGCATTTAAACTAAGCAGTAACCTTTAGACATGCAGTTTGAAGCTGGGACTTAAGATGCCTCTTGATTTATGCCGATACTTTCTCAATTTCTGCTAGAACCTATGGAGGGGTGGTGCAAAGCTCAGCCAAGCTAAACAGGAAAGTTTGGAGGAGAGTATTCTTCACTACAATGTCTTATTTTCTGTTGTACCAAACTCTAAATATACTTGAACATGTAAGCTGCTATCTACGTGAAAACAAATGTATGTTCCAGCTTTACAGCAGCAGCCAACAGACAACCAGAGAGCTGTTGGCTCACTTTGGCTCGTCTACTCCCATCATTAAAATAGTTGCTGACACAGTTGGTGTGGTGAAGGGCAGTGAGTCACCGAATAAAAGGCTGTCCAAGGAGGAGAAACTGGAAGATGATGAGATGGAGAGAATAAGACGGAACAAAGGAAGATAAATAAGACAGGAGAAGGTGCAAGGTGGCCGGGAGAGAGATGGATAGGGTGAAGACAGAGGAGGCACGCAGCCATGATTTAAAGGAGGATTTTCACAAACGCATGTGCAAAAAAGACACACATAAGCCTCCTGTTACGCTGTCACCGGACTAACCAGCCCTTCCCTGGAATGTCCATCTGCAGCCACAGGTTCAGAGCCTCCTCACGTCTCTCTGCTACTAATACCAGAGTGTGTTTCTTCGCATGTGTGTTTCTCATCCCACCCAGACTATGTCAGCTGCTCAGGGACAGAGGGAGCCAGGGGCATGTAGAGGGATGTTGATGCCACACCCTATTGTGTGAGTGTGTGTGTATTTGTGTGAGAAGACAGCTGAGATTCCAGATTGCACCCAGAAAAAGACTGGAATTAGAATCATCCTCTGATGCAGAGTGCGCGCACGCACACACACAAACACCTACCTCATCGGCTTACAGAGCAGCCTAAATACAAACACGGATTCCACAGTAGCACATATGTGCAGACAGGACAGTCATGTGTGAACAGGAACATGATTAAAAGCAACACTGACCTGGAACCAAGACACAGGCAGACAGATCGACAAAACTTACACGACCACATTTACTCACTGCCTGAATCTCTGTACAAAAGTCACAGTCATTCATGCTTGCCAGCAACAAATTGATATTTTGGTCCCTTATGTGAGACGCAGTATTAAGGGATTGCTGATGTCCGTACAGCTGTCAACACAGGCCAAGTAATAGCTTGTGTTTTACTCTACGTGGGTAACCGCGACCCAAAAGCATATTTTTATCCTTTATATCTATTTTCCTCAAATATATTTGTGGATGACCTCCAGTCCAAACTGTTCCTGAACTCATCCCATGTAGCTGCTGACAGACTGGAGCTGCTGTCCTGCTAATATGTTTCTTTCATGTTGAACTGATGCTTTTAAATATGATCACTTGAAGCAGTAGACAAGAAAATTCAGAATGCTTAATATTGATTAAAAAAAATTCGCAGACAATACTCAAAGAAATGAAAACACATTTTGCTACTAAACTGTTTTCATCTAATGTTAGAAACTAACTCTTAAGCCATGTTTCCACTATGTGATGTTGGCTTCATTCAACTCAATTCAGGTGTATCGAGTATTTTTTTGTTGGAGGATAGTACCATCTTGTTGTACGAGATAAGTTTTATAAAAACTTGCAAGTTACATTTTGAAGGTTTTCAACGTTAAAATTAATGATCAGTTTAAACAAAGTTCACAAACTCATACAAAATATTTCTCTCTTCAACTGATGAATAAGACGAAAATGACCTTAAAAAGCCAGATATTAGAATATTAACGAAAGAAAATATATCCTGAATCTCTCCTTGATCCAGATCACAATGTGACCAACCCTGCAACAGTTTCAAGAAAACCTGTCGAGTAGTTTTTGTGTAATCCTGCCAACAGCAACAGAACACTTAACCTCCTTGGCAGTGGTAAGAAGTCAAAGACAATAGAGATTTTTAAAATTCCATACATTTGGTTGCAGTCAAAAAATACAGTGAGTACAGTCACAACCCGGCATTCCTGCATTACTGGCTGCGACAACCGCAAAATTTATTCACAT
This sequence comes from Antennarius maculatus, assembly GCA_013358685.1. Classification (NCBI taxonomy): domain Eukaryota; kingdom Metazoa; phylum Chordata; class Actinopteri; order Lophiiformes; family Antennariidae; genus Antennarius; species Antennarius maculatus. Next base: position 4,019,086 of record CM023622.1, on the reverse strand, counting down.
GATCTGTCAGACAGCAGCGGTCCCAGATTAGATGGCTGCTGGTTCCTGAGCCTCAGTCTGAATAGATCCTGTTCAGGAAAGAACGCTCATTTCTGGAAAGAACACTCATGAAGAAGAAGCAGACAGAGAACACTGATCCGTCACTGACCCAACACCCCCCTGAGATCACTGCTGACAGGTTTAAAACATTATGGGACTACATCACCTCCTTCTCCCATGACCCCTTATCCATGTCTGCCCCCCCCACCCCCAACACACACACACACACACACACACACACACACACACACACACACACACACACACACACACACACACACACACACACACACACACACACACAACATGTCCCAAGCTCCCTTCTCTTTGTAAGCATTGGCATGACATCATCCCTCTGGATTGGAAAAAGGGGGTCTATTGGGGGAGGGGAAGGGAGGGCGAGGAGAGGGGAGAGGGGCGGCCCGGTCTGTTTGGGAGCCAGACAGACTGTTTAGGTTTGAAATGAGCCGAGCTGGATCAGTTACACAGAAATGGAGAGGGAGAGAGAGCGAGACAAAGCGGGACAGGGGGTTGCTTCAAAGAGTGGAAGAAAGACACATTCACCTCCTTTTCTCTTCGTCCTACAACAGGGACAGGACAGAGATACTGCAGCGCCATGAAAAAATAAAAATAAGAGTTTAAAAAGGGTCGGACTGAGGACAAGACCAATACGTTGACAGAGTCCCTGGATCCCGTCCTATTGTTTCTGATCTTTCTGTCCACAACCGTAAGCTTGTCTTCTGCTCTTCATGACCCAGTGACATCTTTCTCCACATTTTAACTACTTATTCTATCCTTCTTTTCTAATCTTTGCTATCCTTCCTTCTTTGCCCTCCTATAAATACTTCTCTGCCCCCAGATAGGGTGACAGACCATTTCTCCATGCTCTACATACTCTGCAGACAGTGAGTATCATACATTGTCTGTCTGCATGTAAAAGTAAAAGCTTCATCAGTCTGATAACATTAAATTTTAACAGATTGTTGTTATAAAATACATGAAAAGAAAACACAACGGGTCACACTTTCAGAAACTACAAGAGTATTGAAGATATAGTTTAAATTTCCTATAAATATGGTCTAAAACTATCCACCGTGTCTTGTTACAAACAGATGCATCACTGAATAAAAAAATGTCCAACTATTTAAAAATGTCTAACTATTTAATTAAACTCATTTTCCACCAAATATCTCAATACATTCAAGTTCCTCTAGCTTGGACTGCCTTGTGCATCAAATTTAAGCTGGTCCAAAAATATCATGGAATTTGCGTAAGACGGTAATATTTTCAATTAGTGCAGAAATAAATAAAAAAAAGGATAGCAACGATGGATTTAATGAATTCTTTTGACTGTAGTTTTTCTATATAGAACTGAATAAACATTTGGGAAAAAATGTGCAGTTTTCTTTTAATGCTGTTAAAAATTCGGTCTAAAATATTTCTGATTAGTCCATTTGCAGCAGCATTTGCAGTTCATATATTAATCTACTAATTGGTGTGATTCATTTAACTCATTCTTTGTCTGATCTGGCTCTCCTCAAGTGTAGCCTATTTAGCTCTTCACAGCTCTCAGTCTCTCTGAATCACTCTCCACCCCTCATCCTTCTCTCCTTCTCTCACCACCTCTTTATCTCCTCTCTCTGCTCTATCCCACACATTCACTAAGCTCACTCTCATTAAGAGATTGGCGAAGTGGAAACAAAAGATACGAGCAGACAGTGTGGTTCGTAGACAGAGAGTAATGAATACATTTTATTTAGCATCCAAATTATAAAAGAAGAAGACGAGAGATTGAACGATCAGGAGGAAGAAATTCTTTGATCCTCCCACACACCTTAGGTCATGTTAGCTCCTTGGGACACGAGCAGAAGTCCTGCTAAATGTCTGTGCTAAGGGTCAGGCCATACAGATCACTACTCAACTTCAACAGTGTCCTCAGAGCGTTGTGACCAATGCAGATTAAGAAAGAGAATGTATGCAGACTTCTCAGCTCCCACATTCAAATATAGTTTTGAAATGAGGATCGGATATTACAGCATGCTAAGAAAATGTGCTTTTCAGTAACGGCAATTATTCTGAAAGAGCTTCCTGCACCCATAAAACGAGCTGTGGAGTGGAGGTGCCGACACAGTGCATTCCTGAGGACAGATTCAGCGTGTCTTTAAACTGTAAAAAGGGATTTCTCTTTAAATGCAGAAACACAGTGAACTCACTTTAGGTCTAAATGCTCACATTCCACAGGAAGAAAATAACATATCTCAATGAATTTCTTTGTGTGGAGTCCGATTTTGTTCTTTTCTCAATGCATCCCAGTATAAACATGTTCACATTGTGACCACATGACTCTGTAAACACTGACTTTCCAGAATTGGAAGCATTGATGTGTTTTTGTGCACCCACTGTTGTATAGAAATTCCTCCATTTATTTTAACAAAAGTTAATTACAGGATACCATTACAATCATACTCCTGTTTGTCCTGTGTTTCATGTCTTTACATGAGGAGGACGGGTCATTGACTATTATATAAATGTTTTCAAACCGTTTCATTTTGGCGTAAGCCCTTTACAACTAACAGTACAATATACCATCCACACTTGCTTAATTCCATTTTCCAGATAACCTATAACAACTTGCAAATTTTAAATGCAGGATGATCAAGTAAAGCAAGTTATTTCATCTGCAAAACCTATAAACCCTAAATAGCTCAGTTTCTAAACTGTGCCTTTAATTTCTGTGTAGTTAATTAATAAAAACAAGTTTTCAAGTACGTTTGCATGCACCCTTCAAAGATCAGACTTACCTCCTGGGCACGACGTCCTCAAACAAGTTTGACACACAATGATTGCAGGAAAAACCATTTGAAATGTAGTGATGCTGACCACAAAGAGGGGAAACGAAAGGATGGTATAACATTTAGACCAATGTCCATCACCACCATGACATGGCTATTAGTTCAGAACTCCAGAAGGATTAGCATTATGAAGTGTGTGTGCGTGTGTGTGTGTGTGTGTGTGTGTGTGTGTGTGTGTGTGTGTGTGTGTGTGTGTGCGTGCGTGCGTGCATGTGTCATCGTGAGAGAGACTGTTTGTGAATGAAGGAAATATTGAGAGATCCCTGTAACTATCCTATCAAAAAAATACTGTGCGACTTTAACTGCATTAAAGCATTCAATAGCATTTCAAAGAGATGAGCGACCCAACAGACGGTCCTCCACCTCACGGTCCGTGGAGCAACAGCCAGAGAAACTGACGGCCACAGCTAAAACATGAAATGTCACGACTCATGAGACACACAGCTGTGCTCTGAATCAAAACTACGCTGAAGAAATTCTGATTAACTGTGCACTGTGAGTGTCAATGGTGTGAAGGAACACAAACACAAGCTTTTCTCTCTGAACTCAGACGGTTTTATGTTCCTACAGATCAGAGCAAACTCACACTCAAACAAGTCAGTACTGTTATACATATCGAAGAAAAACCATGAAAAAAATGGAATTATAAGGAAAGAGGATATGAGGGACATAGTGTACTGTAAAATCAGATTTCAGTGTAATTGTCAAATTTTCATAACGCATAAAGTGATCATTGACACAAAGCCACTTCACACACGCAGCCACCCAGTGAATAAACAAGGAAATATCCAGCAAAAGACGTCTTTACCTTGAACTCCTGCAGCTGCTGTTTGATCATCTCCACCTCTGTGCCAACCATGCTTTGTGAGTTCAGCCCCTCTTCGGCCCTTCCCAGCAGGCCTTGCAGCTCGGCCAAAAGCTTGTAGAACTCCCCAACTTTCTCAGCAGCATCTTCGATCTGGTCCAGCTTGGCCTGGCCGCGCTCACTCAGCTGGACAAGAAGGAACAGAAACAAAAGATTCATGTCCGGTTGAAAGCACTTTAACTTTTATACATAAAATAGCAAATGCTATCATCATCTTCGATCATTCTAACCTTGCCAGCCTGGCGGCTCAGAGCCTCTGTCTCTCTCCTGAGGGCCAGCAGGTCGGGGGAGGATCCTTCTCTGTGAAGCATGGAGGTGCATTCTGATGAGTGTCTCTCTAGCTCTGTCCTGAGGTCGGCCAGACGGGACAAGAAGCTCTTCAGGGCATCAGCCTGAGAGGCCAAGGAGTCCACATCACGTCCAACTGGACTGAGAGAGTCCAATTCATCATCAAGGTCGGCAAGACGTGAGAAGACATCACGCACATGAGACTGGACCTCACTGACTCCCTGGAGACGGGACTCTAGGGAGGAGCAGCATTGCTCAATCTGATGAAGAAAAAAAGAACCATATTTCATTGGTAAGGGTATCATAATTCAAAAATACAAAATTAAAGGTCTGAATCACCAAGTTGTTAATAAATTTACTGGGTTAAGGACAGTTAAGGTATTTCAAAAAGATCATCTCCATTCACCAACATCATATTAAGATGAGCCTGGTACTTTTTTCCAACCAAAGCTGAACAAAATCTGGGAAAAAGAATAAGCAATCCAGAATGTGATTCAACAGCAAGTAAAAATAGATTTAGTCTGTGTGCAAAAGGAAGTGTAGAGGCGTAATCTAAGAGGTGATCTGCATCATCTTCAACCACACAACAACAATGAAAATATTTTCTAAAAAATAAATTTTTTAGTGAATTGGTATCTAGTTCAGAGTAGAGCATAAATAGATAAATAGATAGATACTTTATTAATTCCGGAGGAAATTGTACATGGGTTTATACAGAGTTAAGATCCTGTAACCATAAATGGAATATCTGTAGGTTGGATTGCTGACAATAGATGCAATACAGTGTGTTAAATTCACTCGGCTCTGGTTTACATTTCAGTGTATGATCAAGTGTTGAATGTCCACAATGCCCATATATGACTAGTGAAAGTCAGACAGCCCGACTGTCCCGACAGCTATAGATGTTCTGCATTCTCTCACTTAAGACATTTATCTGCTCAGCACCAATACACACACACAGTCACTACCCCTCACACACACTGGCCCTGGTTTACATGATTTCTTTTTACTTCAGATGGAATAAATTATTGTGGTTACTTTAATCCATAATTGTTCTGACCTCAGCTATTGCTCTCTTTCTATATGGTCTAGGGTCAACTGCCTACAGGCCTCTGTGCTGTGTTAATATGCTGATGTAGTTCCTGTTTAATCTGGCGTCAGGCATCGCTATCTGCAGTTTTCTAGAGAGCTTCTCATTCATATGACTTCGTATGTGACACTATGTAGGGTTAGCAACACATTCACATTCAAATTAGTTTGTACTCTTGTACATAAAATCAATCTTTATTCTTATGAAAACAATGACTCATAATTATTCCATTTATATTTCATTTTTTGAGTTAATAGAAAAATTAATTTACCATTTCAATTTGCATTTTTAGGCCCACTATGCAAAAGATTGTGATGTCACTTTTGGAGGTGTAACAAGGCCTGTGTTGGATGCTGGTAGGTTATGCTCTGAGTATATATATGAAGATTGGACAAAGGACTGCAAACCTGCAGCAGCATTCTATTTCATAGTGACGAGTTGAAATTAGCTACATTGACAAATTTTTGAGTTATCCAGAAACTTTTCATTCAGGTGGTGACATTATTTCAAGCAAACTGGGTAAATTCTCTCGGAGCAAAGAGATAAAACACAATGCAACAAAATCAAAAACAAAATCAAAAACAGACTAAGTACAGTTTAGGATATTTTCCTAACAAGACCTTGGATACACTTGAACCAAATTACATACTTCTGGGTTAGACATATTCCAGGGGCTATTCTTTAATTTGGGGCACTGTGGGGTTCACCGTCAGCCCATAAAAATAAGGGCATGACAACTTACTGATGTAAATAGTTTCAGGTTTGAGGATATTAAAGCCCTCAGACAGGCCACGGCCTTTATATCTAATAAAAATAAACAAAGCAATTTCATATTCTTTATCATTATTTCATTCTGTTGAATCGTCATCTCATTTTAACATCACTCATCATGGGAGCATTCTTCACTGCTAAAAACCGCCATGCAGTCAAACGATTTGTTGTGACTCAGGCAGCGACATTCGTGGACGAGTCAATGATGTAAAGCTTTTTTCCAAGTTATTACGACTCCTCAGCCTCCTCCATGACTCACCAATGCTTTTTTAATCATTGGAAAATGCTGGCATCAGTTTGAGTAATTACATCAATGTCACGCCTGGAATTTTTTTCAAGGACAAAAAAAGTGTAGCTTATGTTTGGGATACTAATTTTTTGGCCACATCTCCAGGTGTGAATAATTACAAGGGAACCACATGAAATGCTCATGAATGCTAATATTAAGCTACATGGATTGAATCTGAACCAGGATTTACACTGAACATCCAAGAACCCACGAGGGAACTCGGGACTGTCAGGATTACTGTAGCCAGTTGAGTTTCCTTTAATTCCCATTTGCCCTTTGGTAACTATGCAAACCTGCAGCAATGGAAGAAACACATTTCCACTGTTGATGTTTTTTGTTCTGACCATGACCCTCACCTTGTCAGTTACATCATTGTACTCTTTCTCTGTTTGCTTGGCCTGCTCCAGAAGCCTTTGTTCCCCCTCACTGCTGCCTCCTGGTGTCTGTGGAGAGTCATGGACAAGGCCCTGGGCCAGGTCTCTGAGGTACACCACCTGAGGCTTCAGGGACCTTAAACCCTCCTGCTGACCTCTCAGGCGATCAAGGCTCTTAGCACTGCATGCCTGGGTGGTAGAGAAATAGATATGATCGCTCAAAACCTGTTATGTCTTAAAAAAACCATGTAATCACACACGTACAGCCTGAACAATCATTTCTGTACCTGTGCTCCCAGAGCCTCCTGGACTTCAACTTGGTGCCTGGCCGCCTCCAGTCTTCTAAGTGCAGCCTGTCTGCCCTCCTCAAACTCCTTCAGGCGTCCAGCTAGTTCTTCCATCTGGGTGGTGCGGTTATGGAGCCTCTCACCCAGTTTGTCCACCCTTTGGTTCAGCTGAGCCTTCTCATCTCGCACCTACAGAGGAGTCACTCACATTAGTTCAGTTTTCTTCTTTTTAGTTGTTTTAACTTAAGTCATATGTACTGGAAACACAATATGGAAAACAAAGATACAGTGATCCCTCATTACTCGCGATCAATGCATTCCAGGAACAACCCACAAAAAACCGAAATTCCGCAACATAGTGACGAACTATTATTTACGGTAATTTAAACGTTTATGAACCCTCCACATACTAATATTACACCACCTTCTATCTGTATTGCCTTTTCCCACACTCTTAAAGACTGTTTAAAGCACTTTTGTTTTTCACGGAAGTGTGCTGCGTTCCAAGACTCACAGAATGCAGCGTACTTCTGGATGCCGTCAGCCAATAGAATGCACATACGGTATGACATGACTACCTACTAAAAATCTGCGATGAGGTGATCCGCGAATGCGTGAGGGATTATTGTGATCAAAAATGAACCAATCCACATTGGTATGAAACTATGCACCTCTTCCTCCCCGATGCAGCATTGTTCTAGAAGATGATCTGCTGCAGTGTTGAAAGCCTCGACGAGAGGTTGTCGTCTTTCCAAGTCTAGAGACAGACTTCGGGCCTTCTGTAAAGCCTCGTCCATGATCAGTGGGTCCAGTGACGGCTGAATATTGCTGTCTCTCTGTTCACACTCTGCTAACCATGGTATCAACTCAGCCTTGTGCTGCTGGTAGATGTCTGCTTTGCTCAGACTGGTCTTCAGCTTGTTTGCTTGATCTGAGATCCTCTCATTCAGCCGTTCCCAGTCCTGCCTCAAAGAGACCAGGCGGGACTGCAGAGCAGCCCGCTCGTCGCCCCCGGCAGGCAAAGAGGTGAGCAGCGATGTGCCCTCGGCTTGAATCAGCTCGTAGGAGCCACGCTGACTGGCGATTCCACGTTGGAGATCCCCGGTCTGTGCAAGCAGGGCGCGGATAGCCTCGGGCTGACATGGCAGAGAGTCTGTGGATGAGTCTCTGTGATCTGTGTGCTGGTCCAGCCAAGACCGTAACTCCTCAAACATCTGCTGGAACTGCTGCGTGGATGACAGTGCCGTCTGGAGCTGGCACAGGCCGTCAGCTAGCAGGAAGGAAAAGCAGAGCTGGGATTACAGACACAAACACTGACAAACTATTTCAAACAAAAAGAGGAAGGGAGCAGGAATACGGGGTTTTTGTTGGACTTAATTGAGAGGATTTTCAGCAAAACTTTCTTGCAATACAAAATATTTCCATTGCAGCTAAAACGGATTAAGTTTGAAAGATAACTCCTTAAAAAGTTTATAGACTCGAGTGGGTATTAACTTTAATACCACAAACTCCAAATTCACACCTGCCCGCTCCTCTAAACTCTTCAGGGGCCCGCTGACACTCGCCAGTTGTTTTCTCAGCTCTTCCTTCAGGTAGGGTTCTGCTACGATGGCACTCAGCTCCTGGCAGAGCCTCTCAGCCTCGGCCAGCTCGATCCGCCGCCTCTCCAGCTCTGAGCGGATCTCTCCCGTTTCCTGCAGGCGACGTTTAAGCGCCTCTGGCTCTACGCTCAGTGAAGCCTGAGCGTCCAGCCTCTCACTCAAAGCAGAAACACTGGAGGAGAGTTCTCTGAGCAAGACCTGGGCCGCAGAGGAAGGTCAAATCAGACTGACTCACATTAGCATTTAACAGATAACACAGTCTTTCTGGTACACACCTGGTACTGTTCGCTGGTGCCTTGGGCTTGCTCGATGTGGTTTGACCGCTGACTCAGCCGGTTTGTTAGGTCCTCCCACTGCTTTGAGATGGAGCCCAACTCAGCTCGCACCTCTGCCAGGTCCTTGGGGTCTTGATCAGACTCTCCGGTCTGAGAGAGGATTCCCTCAGCAGACTGTGTCAGCTGGACAAACTGGGGTCGCCGGGTCTCAAACTCACGCAGCATGAACTTTTCAAGAACAAGAAAGAGAGAAACACACTTTGTTATCTTCACACGAATATATTTTTTAAACATACATTTTATATGTTTGTACAGGCCCCTGAAAAAACACACACACACACACACACACACACACACACACACACACGGGGCCAGTAAGCATGCAATGCTTACGCCCGGAAATGAGCAGCTTGTAGGGGGGGGTGCCTTGCTCAAGGGCACCTCGGCAGTGCTCAGGAGGTGAGCTGACACCTCCCACTGCCAGCTCACACTCCAAAATATTATGGCCCACCCGAGTCTTGAACCGGCGACTTATTAAGAAGTTACTAAGAAGTTAGTCACTAAGTTACTAAATTAGACCAAATTATTCAAGGTTGAGATACGGTAAAGACAGAAGGTGCAAATTTCTCATGATCAAATAAAGAAGCTGTGAGTTCAAAGCAAAATTCCTAATTCAGAATACCTCTAACTCTGCTTTGTGACTTTAATTTTTGCATGAAAAGTCTTTAAATGCACCTTGCACTCATTACATACTGTAGTTTCTGCATAAGAAAAAACTGATTGAATCAATGAGATGAATGATTTGTACTGTTGATTATTTGGGGATAACACAAGTTGTTCTTTCAGGTCTCAGATTGAGTGTTGTTTGTGCGTTGGCTGACACTGTCATTCTGCCTATTCTTCTTCACTTACCTGGACTTGTTGTTTCTGCGTGTTGAGCATGTTGGGGTCAATGCTCAGGGGTCCCAGCACGCTCATCATCAGCTCCTTCTCTCTAAGCCATGGGCCCAGCTGATTGGCTGCAGAAGCGAAGCTGCCCAGCCTGTCGGCACACGTCTCCAGTTCAGTCTGCCTCTGGACTGCAGTCTGATTGGCCGACTGCCAGCGAGATTCTGGGGAAATTATTGAGACAGGAGTGAGAGAATAATTCAAAAGACCTTCAGAATGTCTACAAATTATTCATTAAATCATTTTCATTGGAGTATCCCTTACTGGCTTGTGTAAGTGTTATTACAGTAAAATGTAAATGTAACAGGAATAACAGTTTTAACTGATACTGGTAATTTGTGAAACTTGCTCCTGGCTGTACACCTGAATCAATCCAAAGTTTTCTCTCAGTCCAGCCTCCTATTGCTGACTCTTTCTCCCTCTTGAACTCAAGGCATCTTGCTGTTTGTGTGTGTGTGTGTGTGTGTGTGTGTGTGTGTGTGTGTGTGTGTGTGTGTGTGTGTGTGTGTGTGTGTGTGTGTGTGTGTGTGTGTGTGTGTGTGTGTGTGTGTGTGTGTGTGTGTGTATATGAACTAGAAAAGGCTCGATTTCACCTTGAATATTTCGGTCTCATAGGAGACCCCGATTGAAATATAAAGTGTGACAGTGAACAAATAGCTCTGACAAAAACACCTCCCACTCTCATTGGATAACATGGATCTCACTTCTATAAATTCCAAGGAGCTGCGCCTCGTTCAAAAATGCACTAGAGTAGAAAAAGCTTGATCAGATTTTGTTAACCACAGTTCCACTGTTTTTATCAAACAATTTTGATTAAAACATTTTGTGGCTGTGCATTAAAAAAAAAAACAGGGATAGCACCACCTTAGACAAAGATCAAATATATCTTCTGCACAGATGATAATATTAAACTTCTCTTCTGAGCCTCCAGAAATACAATGCAGAAGTTTGGGAAATGCTCAATGATTCTTGTTCTAATTCACTTTCTTTCACAGATATAATTGGGTGGTATCCCTTTTCATCTTCTTCTTGAATGGTGGGATGTACTTGGTTTGTATTATATGCTGTTTGTATGTCTGGGAGGGCTAGTATTTAAAACCATCTCAAAAAACAGTTTTTCATACTTCAAAAAATGTTTACAGATCTGATTCTAGTATATTCAGATTTGAGTCCTTTCAAAATTAGACATTCATTTACATGTAGTTTTTTTTTTTTACGTATTCATGCTAATATTTCCTTCCACATTTCATTGCTACCCTTTCCTGACAGAAATGAAGCCACTGATTTCCCTCACAGATCACCTTCCCTCCCTGAAGCAGAACTTTTCTTTCACTGCATCATGATCTATCTCAAATGTGCTTCCTCCATATGAATGCATCAGGTTAACATAATTACTCTTTCTTCAGAATGGTTTTCCTTACCCAGAATATGTTCCATTTAAAGTTTCTGTGAGTATCAGACAGTCCAGTGGATCATGTAGCTTATGTCTCCTGGCTGATTTTCACCCATTATTCTATATTAGTTTCAGCCTTTAGGCATCTGCATTACTTCATAAGACTATCTCTTTCTGTAAAATCACCCATTATCTTATAATGTGTCCTCATGTACCTTTGTCTTCTGTAGCACATACCTATCTCTTGTAGTTGCTGTCTCCAGTTGTCTGCCTCAGGAGAATCAGGGTTGTCAGCAATCAGCTTCCTCAGTGTGTTCTTCAGCTCCTCGACCCTCCCGGTGTGTTCAGCCAGCTCTGACAGCAGAGCCTGAAGAAGACAAGGAAGAAGACAAGAAGAGGACATAAAGCTTCAACTTAAATACTCAATGTGTTGGACGTGACAAGAACACAATAGGAGGAATATCTGCTGGAGCTTTTACAAACAGAAATGGAGTTTACAATTTTCTTTCATTCATTTGCATTATTTTATATGCCAGGCAATTACACAGTTGGGTTTCCAATGAAAAGATCCTAGACAAACAAATCAGTTCCCTACCTTGTTCTCCTGGGCCTGGGAGCGTACCACCTCAGGTCTGGAGGGGGAGGCAGTCTGTCCCTGTTTCAGGCTCTGCTCCCTCTCCGTCAACCAGCTCCTCAGCTCCTCAGCGCCCTGCGTGGCCTTGTGCCTCAGTTCCAGTGAGGCCTGCTGTCGACTAAGACGCTCCTTCAGCTCGCCACCCAGCATCTCATATCGGCCATTCACATCAGACACAGCTACCTGGAGCTCCGTCAGGTCTGCGGAACCAAAAACACAAAAGGAAATATACTTCAGAATCAGCAAAAAGAAAGGTAGCAGTGGGCAACGTGCAGAAAATAAAAATAAAAAGTAGCACTCAGGGGGATCAGTGCAGTGACCAACAATATGACCTGCTTTCATTTGAGGTATATGGCCACTGAAGGACGTTTTGCACATGTAGACAACTGACAAAAGACACACAGCACACTGAACCACTAAAATAGAAATAATGTCTTCAAGTAAATTTGTAGGGGAGTTGATATTTTTCTCTTTTTAATTTTATTTCCTTTCAGGTAGAAATAAGGAGCAAGAGTGACAGAGGGAGAGCTCACCTTTACATGTGTGAATGCCATTGACACTGCTGGGACCTACTGAGCCGTTGAGTTGAGGAGCATCTGGAGAAAGACACATGACAGCCTGAGACAGTAGTACCACAACACTCACACAGGGTCACACACAAAACAGAAGATGACTGACAAAGCTGCTGCAGCTATCAGCCTACTTTGTAATGAAAAAATAAGGAAACAGAATAAAATGGTGCGGATGAGGAAATGATTAGAAATGCCTGGTTATCTTTTTTGTAAAGGTAAAAACAAAACTTCTTTGTAAGTTTAAAATGCTGCAGCTAGAAACCCTGAGCTGATGGAGCTGTTAAAACCCAGCTAAGACAGCTTTCACATCAGGACCATCCTGTTATGGTGGTTTAACCCTGACTTTAGTCAGAGTCTCTGGTCTGCAGCAGGGTATTTTCAGGTTATTCAATGAGACTCAGCTACACATGGGTGCTAGTGTTAATAGGGAATAAATTAGAGTAATCACATGTCATTCTGTTCCAACAGGCGTTTTACACAGGGCTAATAAAACGGTAATGTGAACTTGGCAGCCCTGGGCTTGGGTTAATTTTGCTTTAACAATGTGTCTGTTCATCTCCTGTGTTTCCATGTCCTGTGTTTTATAGGTCTGTGTTGCTCAAGTAATTATTTAGTAGAGTCTGAGCTGATTTCCTTCCATTCACCTACAGATTCTGTAGGCCTGTGTGCAAATATGCCACCATGAGGAATCCAAGTCAATTCATGGAGAATGGTAACATCGATAACTTTGGCAGAATTTGTATTCCTGCCTTACCAGCTTTGGTTTGAGGAGCAGTGATGTCGATGATGAGGGTCTCCAGCTCTGAGCCTGCCTTGTTCAGCTCCTGAACCCTCGATCGCTGCGACTCCCAGTCGTTCAACAAGTCCTGAAGGTATATGTGTTTTCCTAAATTAGTGAGCTCCTGGAGAGCAACAATTGCTTAAAAGTGTTCCATCATTTTCACCACAAGTTGCCGTTTTGTACACATTACACCAAAGAAAACTGGATTTACATTATAAATACTGCATATTGTTTCTAATAATTAGACACCTTGAGCTGCTGAACTCTTCTCTGCAGTCCGTCTGTGGACAGGCTGGCCTCTTTGGAAGGCAGCTGGTTTTGTGTTGTCAGGAGCCACCTGAGGAGAGAGGCGGCGAGGCCGCGGAACTGAAGCAGCTGCTGCTCACAGGCCTGGATGGCAGCAAACCTGCCAGAGAGAAAGGAAACGGATGGCTTAAAAAACAGCAAAGGATGAAAAGAATCAATGATTGAGGGGTGAGTCGCATGAGAGAGGGGAAAAAAAAAGGGGGGGAGGACACAGGAAAGTACAGACAACCTAGCTTTAATAATAGTTTTATATGTCTTATTGATCTGAATTGAGTTTATTACTTATCTAAAAAGGAAAACAAACACACAAAGCCCTCTTGATGCAAACACAGGCCTTATGTATGTGAAGTGTCTCGAGCTATGACTGGAAAATTGCTGACTGCCTGAAGACAAAACAGCTCTGAGTAGTTGCCTGGCATCGAGCGGTATCATTATCATGCTGCTATTTTCTTTCCCTCGGAATTCGAGGCTGGTTCTCACCCAAGTAGGCCCTTTATAGGACGGACAATGAGCAATCCACCCTGCTTATATTAGCAGTCAGGCCTGGTCATCAGATCATACTGGTCACATGGGTACCGTACACACAGATTATAGACACATATATCTATATAGGGATTTGAAGACCAACTGCTGTCAAGCATCATACGACACAGTCAGTAATCCCCTACATCTTGTACATAATGCTCTATGACAGGTCTCACGTACAAGGCTAAAATTAAGACGTGTTTTTGGTAACACGTTATTAATTAATCACATTCTTTACCAAGACATAGCAATATTTTTAACTTCCTACTCTAACAGGCTTCATGTATAGCTGCTGGCTGGTTCTCCATCAGACATGGTAGGCATAGCAACTGGTGTTCCGCGAAGGCTACAAATTTAGACAAGAAATTTTGAGCATGCCAGCGGCGCGATCTGTCCTGCAGAGTCAATCACAGGATCACATCTTATCAACTCGATTACACTTTGTCTCTTTCTGTTTCTGAAGGTTAAGGTTGGGTTATTGTCAATCAGACTTGAATTGATTTCACTCATATTGGAACATGAAGAACTACGCAGCTCAGGGGTTAATGGCTTCTGGAATCTATGTACTGCACAAGTGACCAGAGCAGGATTAAAAGCTGAGATCATTTATTTACACTTGTTTTGCTAAGAACTAGTCCAACAGCAAAATCAGGTACGTTAGTGTCCGTCAATCTACTTGTTTTTTGATTCAGAAATTAAAAGGGCACTTCTCTATTCTTCTCATGTTTTTACCTTTCGCTGATATTGCCCTCCAGTTGGGTAAACCCATTCGACACCCCTTGGGTATTATCCAAGAAGCTTTGCGTGTTGCTGAGAGCTTTAGATTGACTCAGCTCAGTGGCTACGTTGCAGAACGTTTTCAGCTGGCCTGTCTCCTGCTCCAGTTCAGACCTGACCTCCTGTGTAAAGAAGCACAGCACGTCTTCACTGAAGTGATTGAACTTTGATTCATCTACTGTTCCTTATGGCTTACATCATGCATAATGTGACTTGTTCATGAAAATGTGACCTCTGTGCTGACCTCAATGGTCTGTCTGTAGTCATTCACAGTCCGGTCTGGCTGCCCCACTAGGCTCAGAGCCTTTAGCTTGCTTTGGGTAAAGACCTGGAGGTCAGTCCTCAGTCGCTCATAGCACTCTAGCTTAGGCAGCAGCCATTTGAGCTCAGCTTCCATTTCAGCCTGACTAGTTTGTGCTGCAGAGTAGCGCTGGCTGAGTTCAGCTAAAGCATCCTGGAGGCCAGAGGCTATGGAGGCGTCAGAACTCTGGAGGAGTTTGGAAACAGAGTCTCGTGTTGCCTCCACACTGCCCTGCCTGGACAGCAGCTCCTGACGGAGTTTCTGTGGAAAGAACATCGGATTAAAAGTGTGAGTCCAGCCACATGCAGCAAAGATTCACACCGTAGGTGTGACCAAAGATCACAGATGTGTTACATTAGCTGTGGTGTTTCAAGTTCTACACTCTGTAGCGGTCGTTCAATAAAAACAAATTACAGAGGGATCATGTGATCACATCCAGCAAAGAAGTCATGTTTTCAGGTTTCCATCATATCTTGTTCATAGGTTTCCTTCCTCCATCACTCTCTCAAATTACAGTGATTGGTGACCAAACAAACAGGTGGAATAAATATTTGGTTTGATAATAATGGGATTACGTATATACACAAATGAACTAAATATATAACATAGGTCTAATAAACAAGTTCACATTACAATCCAGCTACTGCTTTTGAGATTCATGTTATAGCAAATATAAAAACCTTTATTATATATTTAAGACAATGATAAGAAAGAAAGTCGCTTTATTATCCCCAACAGGGAAATTATCTTTACACTCAGCTTATGCAGCACATGCATATATGTGTTACACCATGCAAACAATGTTGGGTACAGGCCCCTGAAACAAACACAACACACTAGGGGCCTGTAGGCCTGCAATTAGTACAACAACAACAAACAGTATAGGGGGAGTGATGGGTAACGACTTCGGAGTGCGCCCCAATTGGGCAGCTTGTAAGGGGGACGGCACCTTGCTCAGGGGTGCCTTGGCAGTGGCTGAGAGGTGAGCTGACACCTCCCACTGTCAGCTCACACTCAAAGGATGGCTGGAGGGAGCGGGAACGGAACCGCCGATCTGATCACAGGACCCCATAGCCGCCCCATTTATTATATTTTTAAGACAATGACAACCCTGCAGGGATCTCCCACAGTGTTGCCTCTGGGATTATTCCTACCTGGTTCTGAGTCAAGGCGTCTTGAACAGCCTGTGCGGTGGGCTCCACTGGTCCCGGATTCAGAACCAGTTTGTCCAGCCAGCTGAGCAGACCCTTCAGACCCTCTTGGACACTGACCGACTGGGCAACAGCTGTCTGCAGATGCTCGGCACGTTCCGACACAGAAGCAGAGAGGGAGCCAAACCTCTTCTCTAAACCATCTGAGGAGAAGGAGGCATCGAAATACAGACAAGACCTTTTTTAATTAATTGTAACATTTCAATCAAGCATTTGTGAGCGCTTCAAAATTCAGAAGCTAAGACAATGACCGGGTTCAGGAGCGGTGAGTACAGTTAAGTTCAAGGGAGATGTAGGGAGTTGTGTTACCTGCAGCACAGAGGATGTCTACAGCTTTGAGGGACGGAGACTCATCAGTGCTGACCAGATCTCGACCGGCTCTCTTCACCTTCTCCAGCTGCACCGAGCGTTCAGCCAGCTCATCCTGCAGGAGCTGAAGGCAGGAGAAGCAGTTATAGTAATGTTCATAGCTGATAAGACATTTTAAAATTAGAGCACAGCCCAATCATACTTTACATATATTAGTATTTCACTAATATATGTTTTTCCATGTTCACGTCAGGAGTCGGACTACTACTATCAATGAACCCGGATCATCCAAAAACATTTCCACGCTCTAAAAACTATCTGCTGTCTCTTTCTGTCTTCTCTACAACTATCTAGTATGTTTATTTCAATATTTGTACTCCGTCTGTCACCTGTACTTGTCGTAGTGTGTTCTGCAGGCTCTGGGGGTCCGTCTCGCCACTCGATTTGGATATGCTTTGGTTCTGTTCCTGAGTGCTGAGCCAGGAATGGAGGGAGACGACCTCATCCTGGTACTGTTGGTACCTCTCCAACAGGCCCGACAAACGGCCACCCAGCTCTGTTGACTGTACACACCAACAAAGAATTTCAATGCGATACATCAAGAAATAGAAGGAGAAGAATTAATGAATCACAACGCATAACAATTCCTGTAATTTTGTATCCCTCACCTTGGTGTGGAGGGTTGTGTATCTGTGGTTAGCATCCTGGAGCTTGTCCGTTATCAGCTGCCTGGTGCTGTCCATTGCTGGGTCTTGACCGCCAACTTGTTCCAAAGCTCCTTGGACAGAATCCAGAACCTTCTGACCGGAGATAGAAACAAAGCGCAGATCTGCTTTGTGGCAGATCACATCCTCCCCAAGCTGAAACACAACAATTCACGTCACATTCAAGCAACTCAAACTCATTTCTGACCAAGTTCGCACAAACAAGAAAACATTTAAAAATACTGTGATATATGTTGAAAAATTAGGTTTTATAAAGAATTATCATGAACAGCAATTTGCCTGTTCATATTTTATATATATATGTACTCATGGGACATTTAAGTGAAGAAATAATCCAAATTGTTTCAATGAAGTTTCTCAGTGGCTTCCAGTGACTATACGAGTGTGAATCGGGGAATGTGATTCGATGGAAACAACATGGAACATCACTTTTCCATGGATAGTTAAAAGTCAAAACCAGTTTTGGCGACATATTTTAAAATGCAAGCGACTGAAACCAACTTCAGCCAATGAAATTAAAATGCAACCACAGGCGAGACAGATACAGAAACACCAATACATGTGACTCATGGCTAAATAAAGTCACATGTATACGTGTCACATGTATAAACTAAATATTTCATGGAATGACTGAAAATGTGTTCATATGAAATATTTTTAAGCTTGCACTTTGAGCTATTTTGCTGTCTGGGACATTTTTTATTTCTGGAAAAATGACAACTCACAGAGTTAAAAGGTGAACTCTGGTTTTGAGAGTGAAAGAAAAGGAAGGGTTCTTAATAGATTTTTTAAGCATATCAAAATTGTTGTATAGGTGCCTTATCAACCACTGAAGTTCTGCTGCCAGTTCTTTAACAAATGAGAAATATTTCTAGCACATGCAAACAGCTCCCTCTTGTGGTGAATCTATGGTAAGTGACATGGAACTATCCATCCATCCATTTTCTTGTAGACCAGACGACCCGAATCGCTTCGTCTTAAGCTGCTTATCCGTCAAGCGGGTGACGGGTGTTGCTGATGGCTATGGTCGAGAGGCGGGGCTCAGCCCGTGTAAGATGGCAGCTCATTGCGGGGCCACAGGAAAGACAAACACTCACACCTATGGACATTGTGGAATGACCAGTTCATCTAAATTGAATGTTTCTGGAGTTGTGAGGAACCTGGAGAACCTGGCGAGAACCAACGCAGACACGGAGACAATGTACAAACTACACAGAAAGGAATTGGACTTGGAACCTTCTCGCTGTGATGCAACAGCACTACCCACCGCACCACCGTACAGCCAATATTGGAATAATTGGCTATTAAAAATATGACAATTCACAGATTAATCATTTTCATGACTAAAATTAGCATTTTATGCACCTTTCTGTGCTGGTCCAATCTGCCCTTCAGTCCTTGCGCATCTGTTTCTCCCTCTCCCAGGGAATGAAGCTCTTTTTCACTTTGTTCCAACCAGGCAACTAGACTTCCATGTTCTTGGAGAAACTTCACCAGATCATCCTTCAGAGCTTCAGACTTTCTTAAACGGTCCTAGAACAAATAGTCACAGCAACCAGAGTACTAAGATAAATTTAATTCCAATAAAAAACACTCTGCATGAAAACCATAGAAGTTTACAGGACAGAAATCTGTGCACTTCTGGAGGCCTCGCTGAAGACTTCACGTACACACCAATTTTTAATTTAGGCTACCTGACAACTCTGTAGCTTCCCCTGGTGCTGGGCCTGGAGCTGATCCAAGGCAGCCCGGAGACGCTGTTTCTCCTCACGAGGAACGGTGGAATCGGGTTGGTCCAGAAGGGACCGAGCTGACTGTGTGATCTGGAGGAGCTTGGCCTGCTGAAACTGGAGCTGCTGAAGCTCCGCCTGAGGAAGACGTCGAAAGTTAAGGGATGGTTAAAACAATATTAGTTGGAATAGAGGAATGACAATAACCTGCAGCGCCTGTGTGTGTGACATCACTGCGCTCTCTGGTGGTAAGACAGGTGCATCAACAACATCTTGCGCCAGTCCAGAGAAAGCTCCTCTGCTGCCTGGTTGATGAAGAAACGTTAATTCATTCAACATAGACTCTATCCGGCCTTGGGTCTCCTGGAGCTCCTCCTGAGCCTTTGCCTACAGAGGAAAAGAGAAAATGGAGAAACAATTAAGAAAAATGTAAAATATAATATATAACATCTTTATCAATCAATCTTTATTAATATGGTGCCTAATCACATCATCAGACATTTCAGCGCTTTAACGGACAGAGAAAGTCAACAGAATCCTCCAGAGCAAGCATAAGTGATCTTTAGATATGTATCACTATTACCACACTCATCCTCTTACCCTCTGTGTGTTCTGCTGAACAGTAGTGTTGATGGCAGTGTCCAACTCTGACAGTGATGTGTTTACTGAATCTGTAAGGACACTGTACTGCTCCTTCATTCTTGTTAGTGCCACCTGGAGGTTCTTCCTTTCTTCTGGGCTTAGACTTTCTCCTCGCACTGAGAGCAGCTCCTCCACAGAACGAATCGCCTCAGCTACTTCCTCTCGCTTCCTCTGTAGATCCTTCTGTACTTCCTGGAGAGCAAGAGAAAACAAAGTTTATCTGGTCATAGAAGAAAAATGCCTTCATTCGCTCGGTGTGGACCACATACTAGCATCTGGAACCTTGCAGGAAGGATAAACAATCATGTGAACATGAAATGTGAAAATTGTTTTCTGTCTGAATATTCTAGTTTGGAGTGAGAAGAAAGCTTCATACCTTTAGTCTCTTCTGCTTTTCCTGCAATGCATTCACATCACCTGACTCTGCTCCAGCTTTCTGACTGGCCAGCAAGCTGGCAGCCCCAGCCAGCCACATAGTAAGACCATCTAATTTCTGAGAGTACTCAGATTTCTGTTGTTGAACCACCTGAGAAAAATGATAAGCAGATAAGGAAAAAGAAAAATAACAAAAAATAAAACATGTCAGAAAAATTGATAATGACAAATTGGAAAAGAAAAGTCTGGAAACAACAATGAAACAATAAAACATGTAACATGTGGATCATTTTCCACTCATTTTTGGTTCAAACACCAGTTTTTCCAAGTCCTTGAAAAAAGATCACATTAAATGTACATTTGTTCCTAAAGAAAACTCTCAAGTAGTGCACACTTTGCCAAGCTTTGAGCAGATTGTGTCCAGAGTTCACACTAAAACACACACACACACACACACACACACACACACACACACACACACACACACACACACACACACACACACACACACACACACACACACACACACACACACACACAAGCAGACATAAACACATGTACATTTATAGTATCTCCACATCAGCATATTGTCCAAGCAACAACAAAAAAATACAGACAAATCAGTCAAAGTTATTTTTATTTGCTGTTTTTCCTCATTGTCCTTTAAGTTCCGTTGGGACAAAAGGAAAAACATGTAAGCGTTGCTATCAGTGATGCGTTGCTGCTGCTGAATATCTAACTTTTACCACCTCAACACAAGCGATTCCTTCAGTGGCAATCTGGAACAGCAAGGCAAACAAGTTAATCAAACATGTTAAAGAGACATGCAGACAAGCAAACTTGCATAAATGTGTAGAATGCATGTGCAGGAGGAGAAGCAGTAGATCACAATCAACGTATAAATTGATGTGAATTGATTTGTTCTAATAAAATGGTGCTGCAAGCTAAATTATGGTGGTTAACAACAGCCTTTTTGAGTGTATTTTGATGATGATTTTAAAGAACAGGTGTCAGAAAGCATGGCAACAGACTACAGCATGACAAAAAAGTTGTGAAATATGGTTCATGAATGTTAAATGTATTTCAGACCAATCTCTTTGAATCATCATTTTCCAAACCTCCTCCTCTTTTTCTCTCTCTCTGCGCTGCCCCTCCTCCCTCGCTTTTTTAGTGGCAAAGGCTTCAGCACTGGCCTGGGCTTGGCCTGCTGCTTGGTGGAAGGTCCTCTGGAGCTGCTGGAGCTGCCCCAGAAGCTGCCTGCTCTGCTCAGGAGCAAGGTCCTGAGCCCGCTCTGAGATGAACATTTGAATGTCAAAAGCCAGGTTATTGACCTCACTGGAGCGAGCCATCAACGAGGACTGGAACTCCTTAAATGGAACAAAGAGATGAGGCATGAATTAGACCTACTTTCATTTTGTCGTTACTGTATTTTACTGCCAAGAGATAAATTTTTGAGGCATGAACGTACTTAATTAGCACTAAAAAAATGAACATTGTTAATAAAAGGTTTTAGTTTGGACAACCTTGCAAAGTTGCAGCTGCTGTTTGAGCTGATCACACTCGTCAACTTTCTCTGTTTTCTCAATTCCATTTATTACTTCATTCATCTGAGCTTCAGTCTCCATCAGCCAAGACCGCAGCCTCTCAACTTTTCCAACCAGCGACTTCTGTTCAGCTGTCACTGCCTCCTAAAAGAGACATGTTAGAGTGATTAAATACAGCTTATCACAATCTGATCTTGATACAACAAATTCATTTGTACAGAATATACAACGAATATCTGGGCCTAAAAACAAACAGAAGCCAAAAACAGTTTTTATCTTGTTTTATATGGACTACTTATTTTACCTTGCTTGTGTCTCTATGGTCTCGTAGACTTTGCAGAATGCTCTCAGAAAGTTCTCTGGCTGCCTCATACTCTTGAGCCAAGCTCCTGCCATCCTTTTCCAGGGCCAATCGGAGTTGTTCAGGGACATCTTTAGGTTGGGTTTTAAAGAGCCGTTCAGCAGCCTCTACTTCCTGCTTCACAGAGGGCTCCAAGTCACGTAATTCAAGGTCCAGAGTCTGAGAAACAGAATCGGAAAAAACCCTCAAGTTTTCTTTATGCTCCTTGGTGAGAGACTAAACTGAAATTCAACTCTTTTACTTCATGTCAGGCAAAACTGAAACTGCTAAATATTTTAGAAGAACACATACATCAATATGTGATGGTGTGACATAAATATGACAACAGAGCTCTTTTAGAAAATGTTTCACCTCAATTTGTTGGATGATGTCTTGTAAAGTGATGAGGCTTCGGCCAACAGATTGTTGCTGCTGCTGCTTGAGTCGGACTTCAATATGACTTATCATGGACAGCAAGCATACAATTTTCTGGTCATGGTCCAAGCATTCCTGACGCACCAACGGTATCTGTGACAAAAATACAGTGACGATTAATAACATACTTTATTCTAAAAATACTTGTTTAATTTTCTATTTAAAGAAATCTACACCAGAGAGTACAAGATCCATTTGTCTTACCGTGCAACTGTTGGATGCTGTCCCCTTATTGTTTGCCACTCTTTCTTGGCCCTCTCTCACATCATCTTTTCTTTCCACACAACTCTCAGTGGCCATTTCAGACTCAGGGAACCCAAGTGATTCAATGTCTGTTGAAGCCTCTCCTGATTCTGAAGACTCAAAGTGTTGCTGCTGATCTTCAAAAGATATTGGATCTTGAGCACTAGTTCTACCGATTTCAGGCAGTTTGAGCTTCTTCTTCATCTTGCCTCTCCTTGTTATTTGATCTTTTCCCGGGCCAGGAGCCATAGACTGATCTGTTGGATTAATATCTGGTTTGTTTGTGACAGCATCAGGAGAAAAGTCAATGGATTTGCCAGCATTTCTATCATCCAAATGGGATACTTGGGATTCTTCTTCTCCAGTGGATGCAGCCTCAGTTGTCATTTTTATGTGTTTTTCAATGTGAGAACTGACTTCTTCTGACTGATGTGATGGACAATGCTGGTTGCGCTCAGCTTCTTGAACTGCAGAAGTCTCCACTTCCTTTGTCTCATCATTAACCAAAGGTCTGATGACAGTGCTGGACTGACCACCATCAGTCCTCAGGTCCACTGTGCATACTGGTTTATCTAAATATGTATTTGTCATCGAGGGTGTTGTGGTCATCTCAGGTTTCAAATTTTTAGGAGTACACAACTTTTCATCATTAGCCTCTTCCATGGCTGCCACTTTTAAGCTCTTGGCCTTCTTGGTCTTCTTGTTTTGCTTACTTTGTGGAGTTTCTTTAGGTTGGACAGATGGAGGCGTTTCCATCTCCTTTTGAACATCTTTCTTTTCAGAACCCACTGATTTACCTTCTTTGACTACTGTAAATTTCATTTTGTCATCTTTTATACTCGTCTTTTTCTCTCTCTCTTTTGGTGAACCACTAGGTTTCTTCACAATATCATCACTGACATTGCCAGTCTCCAATCCATCCAGCTTGGTTGGAAGGGCTTGTGAATGTACTTCATCTGCGATAATGCCTTGACTCTCCTTCTTCCCAACCTCACTGCGCAAAGCCTGTAGCTCCAATGCAGTCTGCTTCTCGCTCAAATCTTTTTCAAAAACAATTTTTAAAATTCTCTCTTTAGCTTTCAAAATCAGAGCTGCTTTTTCATCATCTGGTAAAACTGATTTCTGTGGCAATTTAAGCTCCTTGCGCTTTACTTCATGACTACTTTTGGGAGGCTGAGAGACAGAAGCTGTATACTGAAGAACGTCTTTTGACTTTTCCATTTTTATGTCCTGTATCATATCAAGCTTTTCTGCACCTTCAGATGACATATTTACTACACCTTCATCAGGTTTAATGATACTGTCTGTTAACTGCAGAGTGACTGAAAGTTCATTTTCTCTCTGTTTTACAAAATTATTTTCAGTTTCAATTTGTCTGTCAATCTCTGACTCACTTTCTCCAATGGGAGGACCTTTGGAAGCTCCTTGATCATAAACCTCTAATTTATTATTACTGTTATGCGGTGTGAGCTCAACTGTTACAGCAGCAGCCTCATTCTGCCCTATAATATGCACATCAGCGTGATCATTTTGATATGGGTGTTTTACCTCTGGAGGGCAGGTTTCACTCTCTGCTTCTTTATCCTTTCCATTCTTTCTGTTCTTCCTCTTTTTCTTGTTTTTGGTTTGAGCCACATTGGAAGTAGAGATCAAAAACTGATTTGACTGCTCAATTTGATTAGATTTGATGTCAGCCTTAGAAGATTTATGTTTCTCCAACCTTTCATCCCTATCATTTACAACACTTTTCTGCACTAACACATCAGTCTCTCTAGAATTCTTTTCAGAAAACTTTGACATTTCAACATTGTCTTTGTTTTCTCTGTTATCACCTATCCTGAGGTCTTCATTTTCAGAATCACAATAAACCACTGATGTGCTCTTACCACCAGCTATGAATTTCATTTTCTTGACCTTCACACTTTTCCCATCTGACTTCAAAATAGCATCCCCTTCTTCCTCCGGTGGATCACCGTTACTGTCATAAACAGGTGTCTGGGAGGATTCTCCATAAAGCTCTCCAACATCTATCTTTTCTTTATTAACTGTCTCACCAATGTCCAATTTCTGCAGAAGAGGCTCTGACTTACTGATGTTTGACTGTGGCACTATTTCTTCAATTGCTTGCTGAATTCTTTTCTCAACATGTGTAGCAAATTCACACAAGAGGTCTACAGATTTGTCTGTCTCAGATGCAGTCTTTTGTTCAACTGACACTGGACATTCTACTTTGTCCTCTTCTACAGAAATTTCACGGGGTGACTGATCTGATACTACAGATGTGAATGCATTTCCAGTGCTCCGTGTAATTGCTAAACCTTTTGTTGAAACTGGAGGTTTTAAACAAACCTCCATTTGCTGATTTGACCAGTTTGTGGAACTGTCTTGGCTTGACACTGTTAACAGTGAAGCAGGGCTCTGTGTACCACTTAATGAAGCAACCGGAGTAGAACTACCTTCATCCTCCTCTACCTCCTCAGAAGCCAACTTCTCTTGTATCTCTAACACTGTCTTGGTTGAGAGCTGCTCTTTTGCAATGGCATCCTCAAGATTGGAGATCTGCAGTCTGGTAGCAGGATCAACCAAGCCTCCTTTCAAAAATTGGTTGGTGGCCATTACCCTCGTCATATCATCTCCAACTAAACCTCTTCTACAAGCCTCAGACAGAAGGAGTCTTTCTCCAGTACTGATATCAATGATCCCTCCACTATCCACCTGGCATTGAAGCAGCCTTAGTGCTGGAATTGGGTCAATTTGCTTTAATGCAATTGCCTCCTGAAGAGTTAAGTTTTCTCCTGTTAGCTCATTCTGAAAACCTTTGAATGGTTGCACTTCCAAGAAGCGTTTGCCTGTTTCTATATCTATCTTACCCTTGTTTACAAGTTCTGAATAAGTTACAATGCGAGCAGTCTGGGGATCAAGGACACCTTCTCTTAAGGCAGAGGAAATCATGGCTTGAGTGGCAACATTCTCATCCAGAAGACCCTTAGAAACTGCCTCTGAAAGTGTCAGTTTACACCCAGTGGCAGGATCTAAAATGGCTCCTGTTGATGCCTGCAAAACGACGGCTTCTGGGTGAGACATAGGGCTCACTTTTCCTTGGTACACCAACTCTAGATTCTCCAGCCCGGGCGCAATTGATCGATCTACTAGTCCTCTGTTAACAGCATCCGAAACTGACAGCCTTATTGATGAATCCTGGTGTATAACACCACCCTCTGCCACCTGCCTTGCCATCACCTGATAAGCCTCATCAGCTTTAATAAACCCTTTCTGAATTGCTTGTTCCAGGGGAACAGGACACTTGGACTCTGGGTCAACAACACCTTTCATCTGTAGTTGCAAAATTGCTTTAGTGAGGGATGTTGCTGAATCTGTATCCTTTCCTTCAAAAGCCTTTTCTAGTGCCACCAATCCTTCTCTTTGATCTTCCTCTATCAGTCCCAAATTTGTTGCGAGAGCGACAGAGACTTTCTTATCCCCACGAATGTCAAAGATTCCACCGGACACAACCTGTGCTTCTAAAAGCCGAGCGGCAGTCTGGGGGTCTATCAACCCTGCTACAGCAGCCTCCCTTACTCCACATATTTGCTTTTTCTCTACATCCAAAACCCCGGCAAGGGTTTTATCGGACTTGAGAATTCTCCACATTAACTCTTCCTGTGGTAAACCAGCTTGCATAACATGCTCCACGCTAAGTGATTCACCACTGGTGGCATCTACAAAACCACCAAACAGATTTGCCTGAGCCATTAGTTTAATTGCAGTGGAGCCAGAGAGAACTCCCTGGACTACTGCTTCATCTGGGAGGAGCTTTTCCCCTTCTTCCGTCATCAGTCCACCTTGTTTGAGTTCTCGGACTAATCTTGCCATTTCATCATCCACCATTTTCTCTTCGACTGCCGATTCGGGGACCTCAGTTTGAGGTTTATTATGTTTCATGTCACTTTCTGTTACGGTCACATTCTTTTCATTCTGGGAATGGTTCATGTCTTTCATATCATCATGCTGTGCCAAATTAATGGCACCTGTCTTGGCATCCCAAGGAAGGGGTTCTGTCAAGAATTTAAAATCTTCCTCTGAATTTTCCCTGACTGTTTTCCCCTGTGTCGAAACTGTACTTCTAGTCGTCATATCACAACTGTCTCTTGGTTTGCATTCAGATGATGGTTTGTGCAGCAATGTGTGGCTATTATCTCGATCATATCCATCTTTTCCATTGTCTGCACCATTCATTTCAATTTCTTTGCTTATAGTGACTCCATCTGAGCTTTCTTCTTCAACTTTAGTTTGTTTGTCATTCATGATTTTCTGTTCCATCAAATTAAACTGTCTTGCCATTTGAAAATTCCCTGCCTCCTCAGTGGTCAAAGACCTTTTAAGATCACCTTCACTGCCATGTGTAGTGTCCCCAGCATTCAGTTCAGTAGCTTTGACTAACTGCACCAACTCCTGGTCTAGCAGCACCAATCGTTTTCCAGAATGAGCATCCACATAGCTGTGAGTCATGAGGTAAAACAGAAGCTTGTGTTTTGCTTGTTCTCTAGGATCCAATTCATGTGATGGTGTAGCCTCCCATATAAGGCATTCAGGAGATGTTGAAGGCAGAGGAGACAATGGAGGTGGAGACGAACTGGTGGAACCCCAGCTCAAACGGTTTAGAGATGGGGTACCTGACTGTTTCATGCTGGACAGAACATCTGGAATGTCAATGTCTTTGAGAAAAGTGATTACACTTGGATCAATCACATCTTCAGCAGCCTCATTCAAGGGTAGAACCTGGAGGGTTTCGGGATTGTACAGAGCCCCAATAGCATGTCGGTGCCTTAAGATGTTCCTTGATAGCTCTCCTGAGATCATTCCTTGTTGAAGACCCTCAACAATGGTCTGCAGTTCTCCTGTTTCAGGCCAGAGGATTCCCATGAATGCCCAAAGAGACTCAAGGACCAAGACAGCCAAACGAGCAGAGAGAAGATCCCTATCAATACTCTCTTCCAAATCTAGACGTTCACCACTAAAAGGATCTAGAATTCCTCCACTTTGCAGCTGCCGTGCTAACATAGCACAAGCTAGATCCTGGTCCATAAGCCCATGATGAACAGCCTCATCAATTGTCAGTCGGTGGCCAGACCTTGGGTCAGCAATACCACCAGCAAAGAGCTGAGCCTCAAGAAGCCGCACAGTAACTTTCCGATCAATAAGACCTTCCTGGACAGCACGGAATATTCCGACTTTTCTTCCAGACCGAAGGCAGACAGTACCTCCCGGTTGCTGTTTGACAGGAAGGAGGAGGAGGCCTGAGCCATCGTCAAGGACACAGCGGTCTTGTAGCTCACATAGGTTTAATTTTTCAGCTGTGTTTGGGTCAATCAGCTCTTTACATTGTAGTCTTGACTGGAGCTTGGTGAGGGTTCTGGGAGTCAAAAGTTTCCGGTCTTGTGCTTCGTCCAAACTCATTGTTTTTCCCATTGAGTTCCTCAGCCCACCTGTGCTCATCTGAAGTTCTAAAATACGAAGTCCCATCTCTTCTTGGATGAGCCCAAACTCCATGGCTGTAGCTACCGGCAGAATATACTGCTGTTGTTCATCTGGAATCCCAGAGTTTTCCACCATAAGCAGGGCACTCTCTAGCTCAGCAAGAGACTGTCTCATATGTGGGTCAATTAGACCAAGAGCTAGACCTTGTTCCAATGAAAGAACAAGAGGGGTCTCAGGCTGAAAAAGGCCACCCATAATGATTTGGGCCTCCAGCAGTGCATGACAGGTGTCCTGGTCAATGAGACCACGCTGGGCTGCTTGGAACACTGGAAACGTTTCCACTGTTCCCAGGTCAATTACTCCAGCAATGGCAGTTTGATTCTATGAAAATATAGAATGTTAAAATTAACTTGACATCTATGGGTATGTTGTACTACATTTTCATATAACATCATCAGAAAAAGAAACACATAAAACATAATATGTAGGAGGATATAATTTTTAGCGTGCCTGTTACTCATTTATTCATTACATTCTTCATCATTTATTTCTTTTTTTCATCTTTTAAATTATGAAAATAAAATGTTTCAATGGTTTTCACAATTACTTTAAATCAAGCATTAAGCATGCATCAAGCAAGTAGTTACAAAAAAAAGCAGAAAAGCTGCAGATAAAGGTGAGCAAGAATTCACAACCACATGTCTAAAAAAAAACTTCTGGAAGAGAGAAAGCCGGCACTACTTACCGTTTGAACTTGTCCCATGGCAAACACTAACGGGCCAGCTTATGGCACGGCAGAGTGAGGCGCAACAGGTGAGAAGCTGGTTGTTAGCATTGAGCATGCCACTCTTCATTCTTACTCCTAACACTGACTTAGTTCATCCTGCTAACATTACTTTAAGCTGTAATAGTTTTTTGTGTTTTTAGTTTTATTGTGAGGAGTCTTATGATTGTCAGCTGAATCAAATGACCAATAAAGTGAACAAACTCATCAACACACCGAAGAGGTTCAGATTAAGTCTTTATGAATGTCCTACTTTTGTTTCCCTCTCTCACTCTGATGTGTGGCTCTGAGCTCTGATGTCCACCATTCTCCTTCGGCAGCTGTTAGTGGTTTTCAAGCAAAACTTCGGTTTAAAGTTCACACATTTATAGTATGCATTAAACAAGCAGAAATGTTGTCATTCATACACACACACACTCCTGTGAACTGGACACAACATGCTCAAATGGTGAAGTGGATTTTTTTTTAGCATAGCTGGCCTCCAGTGCACCTGAACCAAAGCCACATTTTTAAACAAATATTATTCTACATACTGGTCCTGTAAAAACATATAATCTCATTGGCGCAGCCATAAACAGCTTTCTGAAGCTTGAATATTTCACCCACACTTCTTTCTATCAATGTGCCAAACTGAATATGAATATATGTATCTAGGATTCCATTTGGTGACTTAAAGCACACATGGGGTAAAAAAAAATTATGAATTGTAATGTGCTGAATTTATGAAGTGGCTTGATTTCTGCATCACATAAAGAAAAGTATCATGATATGATGTTGTAACTTCTGGATGACAGGAATATTCATTTGTATCTAATCCATGAAAAGTAGAGCTCTATGTCTTCTAATTGACTGTCAGGAAGACCTGGACAACAGTGTTCTAGTGTGGTACCACTAAGGCCATGTATTAACCATGTTAGCAATACAGCAGGTTTATGTACTGGTTATAATGACAATGAGGTTTTGTATGTTAATATTATGATTGCAGGCTTTTAGGAGATCAATGTAAGAGTGGAAAATCCCATGCTGAGGACCAGTTCAGACAGCATCATTCAGTGATTTCTTCTTGCTCTTCTGTAGCCAAATTTTGACTTCAAGGCTTACGTTTTCAAAAAGGTTGCCTACAGGAGTCTTTTAGAAAAGGGATGACAGCATTTTCAGTAATTATTCTATTAGTATCCTTTCGCTGAAAGACTAAGAACAATATCCTAGAACTATAATTTAGATCAACTGAACACCCATCTGAAAAAGGTCCATGATGTTTGTCAAACATGTCAATGTGAGTTATCAACAATGGTGATGTCAAAAAGGTACACCCTGTGAACACACAACATGCTGAACAACACGTTCACTCTTACTTGCCCACAAATGTGCTTAGCTCGCAAGCACAATCAGACTGAAAGCAACTTTTTGCTGAATACCTTTACAAGTACACTTTGCCAAACTTGAAAAGCACCTAAGCACATTTTTGTCTTAAAGCTGCAGTACAACCAGCAAATCCCACCAATGAACGTACCTTTCTTTCCTCTTCTTTAGCCAGTTGCTGCTCCAGCTGCTGTATCTGCTGGGTGGAAGAATCACACAGCTGGTTGTAGGAGGCTTTCAGCTCATCTAGCTGAGCCTCAACACGGGCCCGTTCCTCAGGAGAAAGTCTAGAGGGGACACAAGAGAGGAGGTTGGTTCAGATGGGGTGTCTGATTGTGTTCTGTGGGTTTCCTACCGTTACTGTGACTTACCAACATTAGGCGAAAATGTTACATCTACAGAAAGCTAATAAACTAACAATAAAATAATAATGAAACTAAAAAAAATTGTAGAAAATGTCATAATACTGCTGTTTAATCCAATAAACTGCTGAAAATGTTTTGAATCACTAGTGTCATGCAAAGTGACTACATTAACATGCGGTATTCCTTATATGTTGCCTCATGTCAGATTTGGGCAATGGGAATGTCAAAGTGCATGCAGTGAGTGGGTTTGGGAAATGTGTGGAATGCTGTGTCCATGCACTGAAACTCCACGTACTTGCTGGCCTGTTTCGATAGCAGGAAGACTTGTGCGCTCCTTATAGCTTCAGCTACATCTTCTTTCTTGGCCGCTAGCTGTTCAGTGATGGCCTTCAGAAAACAAACATTCATGCAAGACAAGCTCACATAACCCACTGCTATTTAGAAAGTCAGAAAAATACATTTAAGTTATCAGAATGTAAATGTATTTACATACAAATGTTTGTCGGATGCAAAGGGAAAAAAATCATTTGACTACTTGGATATAAAACGACATCTGTACCCAAATCTGTTCGCCAGAAAACTGTATATCTATAAAATATTACACTTCTGTTGTACCTGTTGTGCGACTAATGAAGACTCTGTATTGGGGCCCCCAGACCTTCCCTGGAGACCTTTGACCCAGCCCAGAAGGTCTGAAACTTGGCCCACCCTGGTCTGCTTCTCCTCCTCCACCTCTTTCTACACATTGAAGAAAAAAATGTTTAACAAGGCGATGGGGAAATAAATTTCAATTTCAAACAACATTCTGATACGTAGTGAAACGAAAGTCCACCTCTTCTTCTTCTAGTCTTCTCAGTGCATCACTGATGTACTTTACATGCTGGGTTGTCAAGGTGACCAAAGCTGTGTAGCGTGTGCGCAAGTCCATGAACTACAGAGGTACATTAAAAAATAATTACAGAACAGTAATAATGATTTTATTAACAATACAAAAAGGACAGCAAGGAGATAAATTATATTCACATTCAATAATATATTGTTAAATATTTAAAACATTTCAACACAATTTAAATGAATTTAAATATAACATAATTTAAGATAACTGTACCTCCTGAGTGATGGTGTCAGAGGAAGAGTGCATCCTTCTCCTCTTGATTGGTGACTTGTGTGTCGATTCTACAAAGGCTCTGTAGGTCATCAGCTGAAGTTCGTAGTCCTACAGAACAAAAGTTAATAAAACAGTGACACCTTTATATATTTTATAGGAGCAACCAGAAAACAAAGAGAAATGCTATCTTACCTTCACAGAGGTGCAGTAGGTTTTGGCGAAATTCTGGCAATCATCTAGTTTGGTCTGATTCTGTTCAATCTCAGCTACTAATGCCTGAAGGATGGAATCAGCCAAAATTAATACATAACACTTTTTTGTAGCTTTGCAATTTGCAGCAAAATTTTATGTAAAACCCTCAAAACTACAAATGGATTACAGTATTCATTTGAAACAATCCATAGAATTGTATTGCTCTTCAGGGTAACAATCAGTCAACAGATTAAAGTCCATTACTGTACATTGATGTTACTCACAGTCTGCTGAGCCAGCTGTTCCGACAGGGCTTTGCTATCAGTCTGTCCTGGTTGTGTGTTTTCTTGTCTCTCTGTGGTTTCTTCGATCCACCTGATCAGACCAGAATGGCCGTCTCTGTATTGTTGCAGGGACGAGCCCAGAGCATCGAGGTCAGTTTGTCTGTAATGAAAGAGGGAAAAGACATTAAGACAAAGACGTTTCTCTGTAACATACAGAAATATGTATTGCGCATATTTCCAGTGTTTAGTATCCAGCATCTGTAAATATGTGTTATGTTCGTTTATGCCTTTTTCTCAGAATCTCATTAATATAACAATTAACAACTGATATCTTGACCAATCATTTAAAATTTTTCTAATCTTCATCCTCACCGTGTCTCCATCTGTCTTTTGATCCCACTCCACCTATCTGCCAGTTGATTGACTCTCTCTTGGTAGTGTTCTATCTCGGAGCTGTGGTCTGGGTGGAGCTTGCTGAGCTGGGATGCTGCTTCCTTGGCTCGCCTTATCTCCAACTGAAGAGTCGGAAAGATGTCCTCTTGCTCAGAAAGCTCAGCCTGCCACCTCTGAGACAATAAAATGGAAACCAAAGAAGGCAAAGCAAAAGTTACAGTCAAACAGTTCAAAACAATTCTCTTCAGCTGTATCTAAGACACACTGTGTGGCCTACCCCCAGTTGATCTCTAAGGTTTTGAATGGCTGTGGTGTCAGCGGTAACAATGTCCTCCTCACTCAGCCTGCTCTCGTTCTTCTTCACCTGGCTCTCTGCTTCATCCAGGCTATGCATCATGATGTCTATTGTTTTTAATCTGATAAGTTAAAACATAGCAAAAAGTTAGAGTAGCGCACAGTCGTTAGTGTTCATCAAATCTTCAAGTAGTTAATCAACAGAATGTTTGTCAAAGCTAGAAGGAAAAAATGCTCACTAACTTTTGTATATAGACGGATGAGAGGTTGTGCAGTTTGTCTATCTTCTCCACAGCTTGATTGAGCTCGGACCGGAGAGCAGGAACATTTGAGGCATTCGGCTTCTCCTCAAAGAAACGAACGCAGCGACGAGACATATCGCCCAGGCTAGAGCGCAAATTATCCAGGTCTGACCGGAGCTTCTAGACAAATAAAATGTAAAGAAGACAGAAGATTTAGTTTTGTTCATCTTTTTAGCTTTTATATTACAGCAGTGATATAAAGTTCATTTAAATAAAGATTAAAATGGTATTAGTTGAAAAACACAACTATAACTTCACAAAAAGGTTATTGCTATGGCAATGTGTGATATCAAAAACTAACTGACCTCTTGCTCTGCAATCTTGACAGCGTTGTCAGTGCTGTCGTCTGACAGCCGGCTGGAGCGCGGCGTCTCGATCGCCTTCATCAGCCTCTGCTCAGCCTCGTTCAGACGAAGGGTGATGTTCTGCAGCTCTGACAGGTAGGACCGTGAGACTGACTCATCCTTCTCCACTGTGGGGAACAGGAAATAGAAAGACAGAAAGGAAGTGATTCGGGCATCAAATGTAACAATGTGGCATTTTATTCAGGATTAATTAAAAACAAATAATGTTCATAATTCAGAGGTAATGATTTATTAATAATATATTCATTTTTAACTGTTTGAAACCATTTGGAGCTATATTCTAATGATATATTTTAACATAAGTCATTTGTTTTGGTCAAACTACAGATATGAGCG
Organism: Antennarius maculatus; assembly: GCA_013358685.1. Taxonomy (NCBI): domain Eukaryota; kingdom Metazoa; phylum Chordata; class Actinopteri; order Lophiiformes; family Antennariidae; genus Antennarius; species Antennarius maculatus. Next base: position 3,985,301 of record CM023622.1, on the reverse strand, counting down.
GGGCTTTTTTTCCTATTTGGACTCAGCTCTGGTTGTTTCACTGCGGTGAAGAAAGTCAGTTTCCAGTTTAATACAAACTAAATATTTTTATTCACATTCATTGGGTGTCCAGTTTTCAGAAGTTATACATAACAGAAATGTACCTAGCATTTCAAAACAATTTTGTTACTTAAGTTAAATATATTTCTGTTATTTGGTTGAAAACCATCAGGAAAACCTACCACTTTGTGTTTTTAATTATAAGATGATTAATGCATTGATTGTTTGCTTGAAAATCACAAAGTGTAAAACTTACAATGCTTTGGATTGACCAACAAATAGCCCAGATCTTAAAATAATAAAATAGTACTAAAATAATTATTTAATGTTTAATGCTATTCAAAGTTAAAGACCTACATGGGTTTGGATAGAGTTACCCACACCCTTGATTCATTCCACATTCATGCTCTTTCAGAGATCTTACAAGACGGGGAGTTAACTGTTGGGGGCAGTGTAGCCATAACAACTGCTTATGGACACAACAGACAACTACAGACTACAGCTGTTCACACTATTCATTAGCTATATTATCACAACATCCTCTGCTATGTACAGTTTGATCGTTGCCAAAACCTCTGACTCTTTGTGGCCCTCTAGTGGATCATGAGGGCAATGGCAGATACATTATTTGAAGCATAGGTATCGATATTTTGAGTGTAAACGGAGTTTGAATGAAAGTGTTCAAATAAATGCTGTGCAGTTAAATTTGTAATATTTAACTCTGAAATTTCATTAGTTGACAGAACAATGTACAAACACCTAAAATAAGTGGTGAAACGCAGCACTGATTTCAGGTCACTCACGGTTTTCCATGTTTTGCAGGAGGTCCTGGCAGTGCTGCTGGGCCTGCTGGACATCCTTCTCCAGCTCTCTTCTTTCAGCCGGTGTGAACAGAGTACTTTCTTTACTGTCAGACAGGAAGTCTGCCAGCTGGGAATCCAGGTGATCCAGTACCTGCTGCCGCTCCGATGGCTGCTGACTACGAACCTGCACAATGATAGGTGGAGGGAGACGATAAGTATAAGAGAGAAGAATAAAATCAGAGAGTCGAACCAGAACTGCAGGACAAAAGATGATTAGAGACAAACAGATGGTTGTTCTCACCGTATCCAGGTTCCACCCAGAAACGGTTCTGATGTCTTTGAGCACATAGTGCCAGGAAACCACACTTTTCATGTTGACATGCAGCTGATGCCACAGAGACATCACCTTCTGGTAGGACTGCTCAGCCCTGCATTCACATAGACACAAAAAAGAGAACAGATAAATATTTGTTAGCTTAGAAAAAGTATTTTTGATGTATAAAAAGCAAGACTTTACATTGTTTAATTACTCAATAGTTTCTCTCCTTTTTTTTTATAATTGATTCATATATCTGTGAGGTTGAAGTTGAAGTGAAGTTGCTAAAGTTTTCTATGATTTTTGTTTTCTTTCTTGAATTCTTTCTTGAATTTTATGAATGAGGGAGACACCTCATGCAAATTACATTCAACTCCAGTGTGTACTGGAATAAAGTATAAATTATACTCCCTTTGGTTAAAATTCTCTACAAACATCAACTATCCCATTCCTTCCTAGTTAAGTCCTTCTTTCATATTATCATATACTGTATATACTTTCTCATTATAGTACAGTACAGTATCATACCAAAGTTGTATGCCACAGAGCCTGATTCTAATGTTATACATGTAATAGAATACCTGTAATAACAATAATAATAACAATAATAATGATAATAATATTCATAAATACAAGTTCAAAGAAATGTTCAATCCCTAGAAAACCTATAAATGAATCCGTATTCGTCCTCTGATGGTTATAGATCATACATCTGTGTTAATTTATCCTAAGTATACATAATTAACAATTTGTAAGAGTGTAGCGATCCACCTCATCACATCATCAACAACTTTGCACCCACTCTGAAGCTAAAAGCACAGCTGGATTGACCCCACCGGTCTTCCCTGTTGTAGGGTTGTGTCTCACCTGCTGGCGGTGTTTATAGCCTCCTGGTTGGGAGGGGGGATGGTGAAACACACTGATGGGACCATGGCCTCGTTCCCGGTGGGACTGATCACCTTCCACTTGGTCCTCTGAGAGTTGTCCTCCAGCACACACTCCTCACCCTGGTTTATTGTGATCTGAGAGGAGGCAGGGAACAGGATGGAGAGAAACCAGACAAAAAAGGAGACAGAGATAGAGCACAAATGGTGGGGAAAGGGAGGGGGGCAGAAGTTATGGAAAGACATGATGGGAATGAGGCAGGGAGCAAGAAAAAGAGATGGAGATTACATGATGGATACGGTGGAAAATATTACAGAAGAGGATCAAATAAGAGGACAGGTGAAAAAGACATGAAATCAGGGAAAAGAGGAGAGAAATATGAAAACCAAAATAAAACACATAATGCAACATAAAATGCAAACATCTATGAATTCATGAGGTTAGCAGGAGCCCTTAAACAATATTCTAATCCTCCACCAAGGACTGAAAGCAACCGCACACAAATAAACCTAAAGCTTTTATCACGAAAGCAGAAAATATCCAAACTGAAAATTAGGTTTACTCATGTCTGGTCTGGGTTTCACAAAATCACCCTGAGCAGCAGTTCATCAACCGTGATGCGGTGACTTTAAAAAACCCAGAACAGGACAAAGAGGTTGGGATAAGAAGCTGCAAAATTCTGCTCTAAATTAAACACAAAGCAGGGAAGTCGAAGAAGTCTGCATGTAAAGAGCTACTGCTGTTCTGCCTCCCCGACCCGCCACCCTCTCTCACCCCTTCGCTGCACACACACCTATAGAGCAAAGCTAAACAAACACACAGAATCTGCAAAATGTAAATTAAAAGCTTAAGGCTGTGGCTTGTTGATGTCTGAAAGCCTGTAAAAATTATGTTTAAAAGACTTCATCCTTGTCAATCTTGCTTGACAGTATTTAAATATGAAGCAGGAGACTAAATACCTGGATGACACAGAGATGACTGTGTTTCTGTGTCCCACCTTAACTCTTATTGGCATGCCAGCCTACACATTTAGGAACTCATCTTTAGTCTGTCCGCATTTTCAAGCAAAGGACAATAAACAAGAAAGACAGAAAACAAAACCACATTTGTGGATGACATTTGTGGATGGTTTAGTCTTTGATCAGATATTTAAAACCATCACTTTAGAGTGGCTCACATTAATGACAGGCAAGCCTGACCTCAGCTGAAAACAGAAGAGCAGCCATAGCAGTACAGTGTGTGCAGTGTCAGAATCTGAGGTGAGAGAGGGAGAATATAGGCAGCTATACCTGAACGTTTGTCTTGCCAGCCCAGCCGACAGACGAGAGGAAGGGAGGAGGAGGAGGAGGAGGGAGTGATAAGAGAGGCCAAAAAGGTACATGAGGGTATGAAGAAAATGGAGGAAACACAGGAAAGTGAAGGAGAGAAAGATTATTTTTGGTCACGTGCACGTTTGTCCAGATGATTGGTGAACAATACACATGGATTTGCTTTAGGTCAACCTTCATCCCTGTGGCAGCTTCCTACTTTTACATCTGTTACATCATTACATCTGTAATGCAGGAAAGGACCCAGCCACCTCCTTTCTTCACCTTGACACAACACCTCACATACCATGTGCATCAGTGAACAAACTGATCCAGAGACCTTTTAACACAGCAATCTAAAAATAGGAGACAGCAGCGGGTCCGTCCTGAAGAGCAAGGTTCTGCTTTTCATGGAACCAGCAGCAGAGATGAGATAGACTGATGCATAATTGATTGGCTTTTAGATTTACTGAGGCATCAGGCCAAAAGAAAGAGGCAAGAAAGAGTGGAGAATGACTTGACCTGACTCTACACATACAGTATTATATAAAAGTGGAACTGAGAAATTCAAGTGTGCAACCTTTGGCTATTACTGGGTTTTATAAAGATCTAGTCTAGTCTGTTTAATGAGAACAAATACACAGATCATTATACGAGAATGATGACAATTAAACCCTGTTATAGTCATTTTGCCCATTCAATTCCCAGATTGAGCAGGCCTATTTATACTTTAAAATTAAGAAAACACAGTTACACTGAACATGTTACCAAAAAAATGCCACTGCTACAGAATATTCATCAATTTGGACCACCTAGGCTCAGAGGAGAGTTTGCACAGAAGTAATCATCAGTCTAAAGATAAAACCTTTCCGGGGGGGGGGAGGGGGTATCAGATGGGCTTGGAGAGGAAGTGCAGGGCAGACAGGCAGGAGTTGGTGGTGAAGTTTAAAATAATACATGGGTGAGGTCATTAGAAAGCTGGAGTCACATAGCGACACATCCCATCACCAAGTTGTCTTGGCAGCTAAAGGGTTATTTAAACCTAAAGGTACCTCACAGGTAATGTGGAGAAATGGAAGACTGGCTTGATTTAAGTGTGATGAGCAGATTTCAGCTCTCAGTACTGAAACTTAGAAGGTATTTTCAGAAAGAAACCATCAGGATGTCTAATCGATGCTGTGTCGTATACCTCTATCTGTCTGTAGTCACAAATGGCTCTGATGGGCGTGGTCGTTCCCAGGATGCTCTCTGCACAGCGGGGCCGGAGCTGCACCACCGTCTTGGCCCGGCTGACCAGGCTAGCCACTGTGCTCCGGTATGCAATCAGCTGTTCTTTCTCCTCCTGCAGGACAAAGAAAAATGCTACACATTTGCAGTTCTACCATCAAACATGTGGTCGTAAAGCTAAATATCGGAAATTCAAAATTTGATCTGATCATGGTAGAAGAGAAAATGAACAATGATCAATAAAGTTAGTACACAAGACGCACACAAGTCATTAAGCTCTGTCCTGAGGGTGATACATATAAAGCACACCTGTGAATAATATTATCTTCTGTTTGGGTATAGTGTAGTGCCAAAGTATTACAAATAATTAGCCAGCAGCTCCTTAGAATTGTTGAAATCGGCAGCCTGAATGCTAACCCGCGGGTATTCAAAGATGCTCTTGACTCTGATGGGTACTACCATTTATTTCTTATTTGATTAAGGATTCATTTTAGAAATATGAAAAGAGAGAAGTGTTCAAATAAGGAGATAAAAGTGAGGGAGAGGTAGAGACGGGATGCTAAAAAAAAGGCCTGTGTAAATAACTTTATACATCACATCCTTGAAGCGAATTTCACAGAGGCACCATTCACAGTCATTAACACTACAATAACATGTCAAATGACAAGCTGGTAATAGAAAGAACTTAGAAGATACTTAGAAATATTCAGGCATGAAGAATTAAAAATCGAGTTGAAAACCTCAAATAAAAACACTGTCATGAGAAAAGCTATACTTATCTTCTGAAATAAATACTTCAGCCAATGAAATGCTGAGGCAGCTCAGAGGCCATTAATCTCTCAATTTCATCTAGCTCAAACACCATAGATGAATTCTACATGCAGAAATAACAAGTACAGTATTTTAAATATAATCATATCTGAAAAGAAAAAGTAATTTAGTCACAGTGAAATGTAAAAACACAAACAAATCATTCTATAAATCAAAATGGAGGACAAAGTGTGAGCAAATAACCAGTCCTGAGCATCATCTCTGCCTCAGTGATGATGAAAAGGCTGATTTAATATCCTCTCATCAGTCGTTCCAAGAAGCAGACAATGAGTCCAGCTGTTTGTTCTCGGTTCAGACGCCTTCTGCATCAGCTCTCAGAGCAAGAAAGCGGTGAACTGGACAAACAAATACGCTTCTTTAAAAAGACAAGCTCTCTGCTGTGGTCTGTGGAGACGTGCCCACAATAACATAGCCATCTGTTTAAACTTGTGTGTGTGTGTATGTGTGTGTGTGTGTACTTTAGGTGTGAAGATGGTAGCCTAATAAATGTGCCATTGGGGGATGACTCAGTGAACCTTCGCTCTGACAGATTAGTTAACCTGTTGTGCGACAGACTGCTGACACCGGTACGTTCACACCTCAGCCCCTGCAGCCATCTGTGCTACACAATACATAGAATAGAAAGTTAACGCACTGAGGCTTCAACTTTTACGTTAGCATTCTGTTGTGTAGCATTGCATTAAGTACACAAGGTGGCAGCATGGTCTCTAACCCTAAATCAACACAGCAGAGATGTTCAATAAATTTGCACTGAAGAATGCTGACTCTGGTCATTTTAACAACACCAGCTGGCAGGTTGGTTTGGGTTAGGTAACAAAAACCAAACTAATGTTGATTTTTTTTTTATACAGCAGGACCAGAATTGGCTTCCTGACTATCTTGTTCAAGGGAACTGGCACCATGAAGGACGGGGGCAAAGGCTCACAATGAATTCTGTATCTGGTTCAGGAAATCAGTGCGTTTAATAGATTAAGTTCTGTAAGAAATAGAAAGTTTTGTAACATGACAAGAAGTTATTTCTGAGGGTTTTTCCCTGGTTTTTGTGTTCTACTGAGGACTGGGGATAGAACTGAGATCAGCCACGAGGGGGGTTAGATACCATCGAGTCCTGCAGCAGGTCTTCCAGTTTGCTCAGTCGGCTGTTCTTGTCACTGGTGTACTGCCTCTTAATGGTTTCATGCAGCTGACGCAGATACGACTCACAGTCCCGAGCATCACTCATGAACTATAACAGCAAAAGAGACAGACATTAAAACATTAGATAAATTTTAACAGAGTGAAGTTTCATGTTTCCCCTGAAAATGCTTTGAGAAATGTCTGTATCTCCTGCCTAATAACATCAAATCTACACTGTGTTTGAAGCCAGAGGACCGTATATGATGCATATGTAAACGTATTCTTAATTTTGCTCTGAATTTTTTTATCATTAAAGAGACATACTTGTAGATTCACTATATAAAAATATACATACGATGAGGAGGACTAGCAGAGGTCATTTTGTGGATTTGCTTTGAAATCCACTGAAGGTGCGATAACTAAAACTTAAAACTATGACATTTGCTCCAGCTTAGGTGCCTCACCTGGAAGTATGCTGTGTTATCTTTGAGATGCTGCTCCACACACACGCAGAGCTCCTTCACCCACTGCCACTGAGTCTGCAGGGCAGCACTGTAAGCCTGCAGACACATGGAGAGAGGGAAGAAAGAGAGGAAATGTTTGTTACACTGACAGTAAATGGTCCAATGAGTAGCTACAGGCTGATGTTGGTGAACATTGTGTTATGTCTTATTATTTTCAAAGTAAATTAGAATTTAAAAATGCTAAAAAACTAAATATTATGGTGTTAAACTAGAAGCATCTTTAACAAGACACTTGAGCTCACAAAAACATCTAAAGGCCCTTCAGCCTGAATGAATGAAGAGGTTCACCTCCACAGTCTGCTTGGCCGGATGGTTCTCTTGACACAGACTGCTGGCTGTTTCCTGGAGTGATTGCATCACTTCCTGTTTCTCATCCAGCTCTAACCTCAATTCCTGTGGTCACAACGGGAAAACAAGGACATAGATTGCAGGATTATTATAGCATTCAACTTGTGTAAATTCAAAATTCATTTCAAAATTCAAAAAGCTATCAGTCCCCACGGGGCAATTGAAGGCACATATAAAGCAGAATTGATGCACAAAAAAGAAAAACAGAAAGCCAACACTAACACTAAAATACACAATAAATAGATCTGTACAACATAAAAAACGTATGTGTAATGGTGTAATAAATAAGAAACAATAAACCTAAAAAAAATAACAAGTACACTATGTTAAAAACAACTCAAAGCCTAGTTAGTTCAAAACATAGTGAGTTAGTTCAAAACCTAGCTTGTTCCAATTTAATTTCTACATCTCATTTCGGTGGAAAAGATAATGCCTCCTTTAGACACTAAGGCGAGCTTGTTTCATGTATAGCTAACACACTTCAGTGGTTTCTGACAGAAAATCATCGGCGTGTGGGTTCACCACCCCTTCTCCACTCACACTGTATAATTCTCTCTTGCCGTTCATGTTGAGGTTGTTGTCGCTCCAGTCGAAGGCAATCTCTTCCTCCTCCCTCTCATTGAGCCAGATCAGCTCTTCAGTGCAATGCGACACAAATGCATGCAGGCTCTCCAAGCTCCGAAGGCGCAAGGAAGAATGTTCCTATGGCAACGACACAAACAAACATCGTCATCATCATGTTCATCAGCGGTGCAGGGAGGTGTGGAGTAAGCATCCTCTATTCTCTTGTCGTCCGTTATACTGTTGTTTATAGTGTACCATCAAGTGCACAGCCTTGATCAGAATAAAGCACTGTGATCACAAGATTGCCGGGAGACCAAGAATTATTTAACAGCAAACAGTGCAGGCAGAAATTAAGGACAAATATAGGATCAAGAAAAAAGGGACAAAGAAAAAAGAACTGGGGAACTTTGGGGTAGGAGCTAAACAACCTCATTGTGTAATAGAAATTCTTTCATGGTCTGATGGGATTAACTAAGGATGGGCTGAACTGAGAAACCAAGAAGTGTGTTACCTTATTCACAATTTTATCTGAAACTCACCAGTAGTTTGCAGTACTGGTGCTCCAGTTTGGCCAGGGTTTCAGAGTAACTGCTTTTGAAGTTGGGAGAAACTTTGGTCTGCATTAGAATGAAAGAAAGCCTCATTATAAACAGCTCTTGGCAGAAGCACGGACTGCATTTATATGCAGTCACGTATGTTTACCTCATAGCTGTGCGCCTCCTGTACGCTGCTCATCAGCTCCTCCACTGCGGTGTGAATATTGCTGTGCTCCTGGAGGTGGTTTTCTACGGTGGGAAGGTCGGCGCCCCATTCAGCTTGCTCCAAAAGCTCCTGGAAAAATAAAGGCAAAAAAGATCAACACAACTCAGAATAAACTTCAAGTAAGGAAAAAACATCCTCCAACATAGTGCGGATGGGATAAAACTGTTATATACTATTAAAACACAGCTTTTCTCTGTTCCATGTAACATTAGCTGTAGGAGTGTATTAGCATGCCTAGCTCCATGTCGCAGAAACCAACCTGTGTCTCCTCCACCCATCCCAGCAGCTCGTAGATGAACCTCAGGCTTCCTTCATCCTCTGATGAAGACATGGCCACCAGCTGGGAGCGAGACATTGGTCGCCGCGGCAGCGCCGCGCCGACTGCTCCCAGCAGTGTTTGCCCCAGCATCAGGCCTCCGTCTGTCACAGACTGGTTGGGGTGCTCGGCCCCAGTGCTGCCCAGCGACTGGGAGAAGTGTCCTTTCCTGTAGACACTGGAGCACTGCAGCCTGAGGGAGACCAGCTCCTCTTGAAGGCAGGACACTCTGATGGGAGACAGATTCTTATTAGAGTAGGAGAACGATTACTGTGACAATTGTGGGGAAAAACATGAAGCAGAAAAAATCAGTTAACACAAACTGTTCTGTCTGTTTGGTTGTCCTGACAAGCATTCGCCTGTTAAATTAATGTTTTGTGGTTGGTTTAAAGCTGCATTAAAGGTCATCTGACAAAATAGTCGTTTTATTCAGAATCATTATTGCGGTAAATTTGTCTAAATGGAGTGGCATTATTCCTGGTGTATCTGTTATACTAAATAAAAACAAAAGATTAACTTTGATGGGTTTGAAACTCTTTCCTGAATTGAGTCATCATGTCGGTCACACATTAATCACAGCCAGTTCCATCCAACTGACTCCAGACTCACCTGAATTCCAGCTGCTCCACCTGATAGTACTTCTCCTCTCGGAGGAGCTTCAGCTCCAGGTTGAGCTGTCTGATGAGAGCCTCACAGTCCTGCAGGTAACAGGCCAGCTCCCTCTCACATTGCATTGCCTCGCCGCTCTCCACCCGAGACATGTCCTAGATGGCAGAGCAAACATGATGCAGTGAGCCTTCTCAGTTTTTCATTAACCAACCTGTGCAGTTCTGTTCTTTATATTTTCCACTAGCAGTGAACAGAACAGGGAAACCAAAGTAGTCCTCATGAAGGAAAAGGACACTGGCATGATTACTAATGTTAAAGTGGGAAAAATTCCAAATGCGGGTTACATGTCACATTAGTAACTTTTTGATCAAATAAAAAGGCATGGAAATGATTGAAGATCAAGGACTTTTCAATATTCTCTTCCATAGGTCACAATACTGACAACAGAGTTCCAAGTTGAAGGTGACAGAAACAAAGATGCAGTAGTATGTGCAATCCTGTAAGGCAGGGATGTCTAACTCATTTTCACCGAGGGCCACATCAGCATTATGGCTGTCCAGGCCAGAAGTTTAATACTAAATGTAACTCAAAGTAATGTGAAATAAATGTAAAATAAATATAACTACTCCTCATTGTTAATACTCAGAATTTATTACAATTCCAAGTTACAAACATTACAGTTGCACAGAAAAACAATGTTTGCTTGTTGCTCTGTTATAACATAAATACTTTTAATTTGTCAGGTTATGAAACCCACAGAACTCCATCAATTAAGGATCAAACTATCCAAGTGAATGAAGAAAAATAACATCAAACGCAAGTCAGGAAATTAACTTTGCTCAAAATGGTTTTGCCAAAGTTAAAATGAGTTTAAATGCTGCTTTGTGGGAAATGTAGTTTTGATCAAAGCATACTTTTGACCCATTTACTTTTAGACACTCTGATCTTTTATGGCTCTCGTGCGCCACATAAAATGATGTGGCCGGCCACATTTGGCTCCCAGACCATGAGTTTGACACATGTGCTGTAAGATATGTTGTGTCCTGCTTCCAACAAACAGGGGAAGTGGTGAGGAAACACTCATTGTACTAGAAGGGCGCTAGCTTGTACACCTTATCACAGTGTAAACTCCACCATCAAATTAACCGGCATTACCAAACATAATCCCCAGAACCCTGCATGTGTGTGGCAGGAAATTAAAAGGAAGTCAGATATGAAAGGGTCAGAACTCACAGCCTGGAGTGTGTTCTTGGCGAGCGTGAGCTTCTCCTCACAGTCTAGAGCCGTGTTCTGGATCTTATTGGCCCTCACAAGCAGCTGCTCTAGCCTGAAAACACACACACACACACACACACACACACACACACACACACACACACACACACACACACACACACACACACACACACACACACACACACACACACACACACACACACACACACACACACACACACACACACACACACACACACACACACACACACACACACACACACAGGTTAACGCGGTTGTATCACACAAAAACACATGAACATGAGATTTCGTTGCGTCCTCCTGGATGAGGTAAGTGTGTGGGTGTGTGTGTGTGTGTGTGTACCTCTCCACCGCCGGCCGTAGAGCCTTCTCTCTCTCAAGCATCTCCAGGATGAGTTTGCCCCACTCCTCCTCCAAGTCGTTGGGATGGAGGCCCTGAGGAAGCTTGATACGACCAAACTCAATCCATACCTACAACACACACAATCACCCACATAAAATCACATCATGCTTCAGTGCATCCGTACACACTGTACAAGTCTGATATTCAGACAGGCCTTCAAGACTTCCTTTAAGTCACAGTTCTATCTATGAGTAATCTCACACAGGCTAATGTTTTGGGTCTATCAGCTGAGTGGGGATCCACGAGGGCCCATCATGTGTTTGTTCTCTATTACACAATCTACCGCATTGATAACACCAAACCCAAGGAGATGGCTTTGCTTCAGGACACAAATGTACGACTGAAGTCACACAAATTCACCAACAACAACATTCTATCTCTCACTGGCATCCTCCTGATACCCCTGAGCTGAAGCCCATGATTCACACCATGCACACATTAGCTACCTTTTTTTATGCTTCCCCTGTCGACAGTGTTCTCTTTCATCCTCGTTCTCACCCTCCACTGCCCTCCAAGTCTCACCTCCAGCATTTTGTAGAGGCGCTCGATGTGACCCTTCTCCATCTCCTTTGCGGGGATCTCCGTCTCCTTGAAATGGACGTATTCATTGTAAAGTGCCTGGTGGAGAGGAGAGACAGCAGCTAATGATGAGCGCTACGGCATCCACATTAGCACCGGTTTTGTTTAAGGTCAAACACAAAGTCAATACCAGTTATTAGAGGTAAAAGCTCTGCAATCACAGCCTCTGTCCCTGGGTGGTCATTACTAGCTTGTGTCAGCACAAACTACAGATGCGACTGCTTCATTTTCCTTCCCTCCTTTTCTCCTTAGACATTATGTCAGTCATTATTTCACAAGAGCAGCATATAACATGTATGACATTTTATAATCCAAGTTAATCTGAATTTATAGCTCATCCTTGCTCAGTTTGCGCCTCAGTCTGCTCTTGCTTATTTTATCAAAACCCATCTACTCCTCGGTCACTCTATCTGTATATCTGTATATATATCTGTATATCTATGAGTTTTACTTTTTCCTGGCTGCATATTGATTAGACCAAGGAGAAAAGCGGACAAAATATAGTGTAAACTCCATTGTTCCATCAAAACAAAATGCATTTAGAACTCAGTGTTCAATTTGAGGGAATTTGGGTGACCAAGTAGAGACATTACATGTTTCACAAGGTTTGTTGTTAAGTATTTGCTGTTTTTTGAGGATTGTTCTAGACAAAGATTAAAAGAATAAAAGTCAAACTTGAGTCAAGTTCTCACCTTGAGTTCCACAGGATTTTGTGGAAAGTTCTTGTTAGCCATGAGGGCAGTATGCTGGCGGCTCCACTGGAGAAGAGAGGAGAACCTCGATTGGTACTCTGACCAACGCTGGTCCACCTCCTGATGACGCAAGAGAGGAGACCAAGGAGAGAACAGATAAACTGATGTGTCTGTCTTTACTCTAATTCACCAAAAACTTTCATTTTCCAAAATAAAATATAACCCCATCATTATGTCACAATTCCAGGAAAATATATTGCACACTTGACTGACAAAAATTTTTGTACATAAAATATGAAAAAATTTCAACGTGTTAAAAGAAAAGGATCTCCAATGATGAATAAGTCAGGAATGTGAACACAGCATTGTTAATTGTAGTGCAAAGTGAAGAAATGCATTTTAAACCAGTTAAACATCATAGTAGCATCCGTGTGACGTACATTTGCGGAGATGCCCTCTCCTCCTTCAGGGATTTTGGGGAAGGCATCATAGATAGAGGAGACGTAGGTGATGACTGACTTTTCATCTGGAGATGGTACATCAACATCTGAAGAGAAGTGCAAAATAAGAGACAAAAACTTCAAAAATTCCAGAACACTTGGCGAGACACTACTTTTAATCACTGAGGAAGAAGCAATCCATTGTAAGATTTCAAAATACTTAGTTCAGAGAAAAATCTCTGAACTAAGCCTAATTATCTGGGCAACTTATTTCTAACAATTAGAACAAATACAAACATAAAAGACTAACCGCCTCAGGCTCTACTGCAAATTAATGGCAGTTGGCTACAAATGAGTGAATTAAAGGAGCAACACTTCAATGGAATTAAGATTATATGTAGAAGAAAGACACCCACTGGTTGTAAATTAACAAATGTACAATGATTAAGGGTCAACATTAGCCTCATATTAAACATTAACTAAGATTAGAGGACAATAAAGATACTGCTAGATATACGCCTGAGCTCAAGACACGAAGTCTGCAAACATAAGAGTGTTTACATTAAATTAGGGATGCCTGGACAGAGTATTGTAAACGGGCTGTAAACAGTCAACCATCACTTAATTTTTCAGAACAAAAGTCCCACCCTCAGCATCCAGCAGTCTGGTCACCCCTAGCGACTCAGCAATCTCAAAGGCCTGTTCGAGGTTCTCGCGGTTCCCCTGCTGTGACACCACCTCCATGTCGATCAGGTCTGGCCTGGAAATCATTCACAGAAAGGTACATTCGTGTTCTCAGTGTGTGTCTATTTATCAGCCTCAGTATGTGCACTGTGCATCATGTTTTACAGTATCCAGTAACATTAGCAGAACGTAAAGCACCATTAGCTCTTTTATATTTGGGTGATTTCAAAACAATAAACTTTGAATTTATCATTTGAGATTTTTTTTCCCATGAGAAACAGAGTGAAACGTCACTAAGGTGTGAAACACTTCACTTGGAGTCCACTGGAAATAGCTCCAAAAGATCCAGTTTTATTATGCAGTTGAACAGGTGTCTATTTCCGTCCGTTTTCTAACCTGTATCTGTGCAGCAGAGCGTTGAACATGCGTCCATCGCTCCAGGATGAGGTGAAGTTGGCGCAGCGGAGGCCAGCGTAGCCTTCTGTCGCCTGCTGGCTCCATAATAACAGCTTCTCTTTGGCAGTGAGGTCGCCTGACTCACCGCTCACATAGATCTCTGAAATCTGGAGGTGGGGAGAGACAAGCAGCAGGAGTTACTACTGGCACTCATCATTTCCAGTCTGCACAGATGTCAACAGACACACACAGACCTGTAACAGCAATCTTGCACTAATCAATTCATGTCTTTTGCAGAATTTTGCAGAATTTACCAGGGAACACTCGCGTTTAAAAATCAGCTTATTCTTTCTCATTCTTTCTTTGAAAGCATGCATCCAATAACAACTTCAACAACTTCAGACAATTTAACTGTAGCAATAGGCAGTAGACAAAACATGCTTTATCCTCATTCCTATTCAGAACACAACCACAATGAATCTGCAGAAACAGCAGAGACACAAACTCACTTTGATTCAGACCGCTCTCCCCTCAAACCCCTCATTCATCTTCATGATAATCAATAACAGCCAGTGTGTGTGTGTGTGTGTGTGTGTGTCTGAATGAGTTTCCTGTATATATTACTGTAGCTTTTCCAGTTCCCTCTATTATGTATAGTCTCATCAGCTCGGAGAACATTCTGCCCCCTCCCCTCCTGTGTCCTGCCTCCCCCCCTCCCAAACCTCAACCTGTTTGCCCAGTTCTTCATGGTCTTTCATCTGTTCCGCCTCAAACGCTGATCGGTCTGTACAGCCCTCATACCCACTGCCACTACGAGGTTCAATCCTGTTCACATAATTTCTCTTGGATTTTCAAGAGACAGCGTGAGGAACACAGGATCCATAGCGTGTGTCAGATCCTTATAATAATTACTAGTCCCTCAGAAGGACGACTAATAGTTTTAATTATCCATCATCAACAGATTGAAGAACAGGAGGTGGCTCTTTCCCACTGCTCCTGAGCGCATTCTAAGCACACTCAGTTCATGTTTGCTAAAAGGCCTGAGGAGATGCTTCCATGGAGACTAATACCTATGTTCTCTGCCAAAGAGCTACAAGACCACTTCGGCCAGTTACCCTCAGTGTTCCTCTTCCTCGATTTGTTCTCTTTAGGTCAAACTGTCCACGGTGACAAAAGCCGAATGATGTATATATGCAGCAATTGTCAGTGTTTGGCTGCTGTTGCTGTAATCAAGTATTCTCCTGTCATCCTTCCCTCCTTGCCCTGCACCTCTCTCTCTTTCTCTCTCTCCCTTCCTCCTGATATTATAGAGCTATATGAGAGTCCACTGTGTGCCAGGACACTGCAGCAACATCCAAAAAAGTACAGAGGGGGTAGGGAGGAGAGAGGGGAGGGGGGGAGTGATGAAAAAGCAGGAGACTGAGCGACTGCAACAGCAAGCTGCAAAGGAAGAAGCTTCTTATGAAGCACTAGCAGTTATATTAATGTTATAGTAAATGTTATGCAGAGGAAAGCGAAGCATCTAAACCTTCATCTCCATACTAACACAACACACGCTGAGTGAACACACCCAGGACAACTTATGAATGAGCCCCTGCATTCTGTTTCTACAGTCGTGATTACACACTAGATGAAAATGTAAATGAACACAGGACCCCCTAATCTCAACCGTGTGTATACATGATATAGGTACAGTATCTGTGTGTGTGAGCGTGTGTGCGTGCATACGTAATTGGGTATATATCATTGTTTCATTTTACACAGAAAACATCTTTTTTAGAAATACCGTTGCTCATGTAAAAACCAAAGAGGAAAGACTTAAACCTGTTAGGTTAATAATTGCATCGTGTTTGCAAACGTCAGCATCAGTGAAGGATGTCACAGAAAACACTTCCTGTGTGAACATCAGCACAGCTCATAATAAGAAACGGCTACTGACGCTGTAACTGATCACAGCACGGGTCACATGACATGCTGGCGTTAGTTTATCATCAAGAGAGGCTTCAGTGGTCATGTGTGTGTTCAGTACTAGTATGAATATACACTGTCTACAGGTGTGAATACATGTAGATCAGCGTTATATCTAAGACATAACACTCATCTCTGCAGCTAAGTGTTCACCTATATGTATTCTATATATCTCCATGTAATGATAATGATAATGGATTTTCAGGCCCTGGAATCAGCCCTCCTTTCAAAATATAATTTCTTTTTAGTTTGTGGGTAGAGGGTAAAGTGTGACGACTAGAAAGAAGAGAAAACAACATTATAGGAGAATGGAGAATTACCAGAAAGATAAGATGGAGGCTGAATTCATTATTGTACTTCAGTACAATCTTAGCTTCAAATCCTTCAAAATTATGAATAGATGGATGAAAGATGGACGGATGATGGATGGATGGCTGGCTGAATAGCCTCAGACACAGTGTGTGGATGAATCTGAGGGTGACTTTAATATGGGGTAAGAATCCCCTCGAGGCTCAACGGCAGCCATCATGCTGATGAATGCACATTTCAAATTCCTTTTACGCAAAGAGATTTCACTCAAACCCACACAGAAATGACGGCAGCACTTGGAATGAACACAGAAGCATCCTGACACATTCACACACCCCTCGTGAACCAGGAACACACACACAAGACAGGACTATTGATTACTACCAACCATTTAAGCAGGAAACTCTGGGGAGCTGCAGCATCAACATTTGTCTACTTCCAATGACTCAGCAGATACGTGAGTGAGACATGCAGCATTAAGTTCAACTGACATGACATCAGCTGCTGTTCTGTGCAGTCATAAAGCACTGCCTTTATATTGCAGAGGAAAACTGAACAGGCTGTCATGAAAAGCTGCCATCCGTCTGTTTGCTGTGCTGCAGCAGCAGCCTGTCCAATTTCAAGGTGAAGGAAGGCTGAACAGGATGGATGGAAGCGAGTGCAGAGACTTTCTGACTGCTGCTAGGGAGCTACAAACATTCTCTGGAAGCCCACTAAACAGTGTTGGAAGAAACACTGATCTTGAAGAGATCAGTGTAGAGAAAGCATGTGCTTGTTCCTTCTCAGCCTTCCTGAGGTGTTGTTTCTGCAATCATTGCTAAAATTTTTGTGTTCTTGCTATAAAATTCATAGCTCAAGATCATCTCAGGATCTTGTACAAACTGGTTTACTGTGGGTGCATGGTTCTGTTTACATACTGTCTACAAGTGGGTCTGCATATTTAAGACATAATGCTCATCTCTGCAGTGACCACCTATATGTATTCTATATACAGTATTTTCCGGACAATAAGCCACTACTTTTTTCATCACAAGACAGACAGATGGAAGAGCTAAGGAAGATGAGGAAGATGCTGCCATAGTTTGATTGTGTTTTGAACAGATATTTTGTACATCATGCACACTCCTTATGATTGAAAACACACAAAGAAAGTCATATGATGCAGTTAAAGGCGATCAATCAGACTGTCGAAGTAGGAAAAATGCTGCACGTAAGCTTGGCTTTAATGAATTGTTACTGAGGCACTGGATACAGCAGCGGTGGTTTATTGTCATGCTAGAGGTACTGCTCGACAGGTGTGCTCAATAGTCCTGAAATTGCTGTATCTCCATGTAAAGTGTGTACACATGTATGTCTGTGCCATGTGGGCGATACTGGAGACAAACCCATAGAAAAGTGTTTAGTGCAGAAAGTGTTCCAGTTACAAATACCTATATTCGATTGTCAGGTTTCTACAGTGTTAACATTGATGAGAAATTAAACTGAAACAGATGACTATGATTCATAGTGATCACAAGCAATAAGTCATAGTATTACACACAAAACTCGTATTGCATTACTGTACTTTGAAACATACTTAAATACTTGCAAAACTGAACATATGAATTACTGCATAATAAAATGGTGATTATTAACTTTAGCTTCTAAAAATGTTTGAAGACAAAATACAAAAACAATCTATGTTATTATCCCTTTAAATTCGTTAACACAACACTACTTACCATAGTTGTCTTTTTGTCATTTTTCTATAATATTCCACATTAGGGCGATAGAGCGGGTCGTCCTATGATTCAAGATCTGCGGTTTGATTCCCGCTCCCGCCCCTAAAAAAATACCCGGAGGTGAGCTGACAGTGGGAGGTGTCAGCTCACCTCCAGGGGACTGCCGAGCAAGGTGCCGTCCCCTTTACAAATTGCTCATTTGAGGTGCACCAAGACAAGAAGGAGCTGCCTGCCACTCTACCTCCCTTTTATGCCTACAGGCCCCCTTGGGTATGTGTGTGTGTGTGTGTGTGTGTGTGTGTGTGTGTGTGTGTGTGTGTGTGTGTGTGTGTGTGTGTGTGTGTGTGTGTGTGTTACAGGGGCCTGTACTCACGAATATATTCTGTATGTGTGCATGCATTTGAATCATTAGCTAGAGTGTGCCTTTTTAATTTTCCTTCGGGGATCAAACCAGTATATAAAATTAAAATATGTACATATATATATTTCATGCTAATATTAATCACATATCACAATGTTAATAACAAGCTAAAATTTGTTAATTACATTTCATCACCCGAATATCACCAATATATAAATATAAAGAATCTATTTTCCTTATTTATCATGTTATTATCAGACTGTGATGTAATACTTAAGTACCACCAAAGAGTTTTGTAGAAGACATGTGCTCTTTTTCTCAAGGACGATTAAGTCTGACATCTTATCAGTAATTATATTCAAAACTTCCAAATAATAACCGACCTTTGAGCCAGCTAACCATGTAAAATCTGTTGATAAATAAACATTCAAAATTATTATTATAAGAGGATTAAAACTGATAACAGCAGAAAACCTGTAGTTGTACATCTCAGCTACATTCATGAGTAATCTTAATCTTTGTCAAACAAAACCACCACACCTAGACACTGACAGACACACATAATTACATGTTGTTCTATGCTTTTGAATGGCACTAAATGATGTTTCAGTCTGAAGCAAGACGCCGCACACAAACACCTAGCATATCCAGCAGACGGCAGGCGTGACACAGCATGAGTGGTGTGAGAAAAATGAAACCGTAATGGAAATAGATGGAAAATGTAGCCGCAAGAGGGCACAAGCCAGTGTCTTATTGTGCCGGTCCCAAGCCCGGATAAATACAGAGGGTTGCGTCAGGAAGGGCATCCGGCGTAAAACTTTTGCCAAATCAAAGATGCGAATCAAACCTATGACTTCCATACCGGATCGGTCGAGGCCCGGGTTAACAACGACCGCCATCGGCGCTGTTGACCTACAGGGCGCCGGTGGAAATTGGATTACTGTTGGTCGAAGAAGGAGAGGAGGAAAGTGCGTTCGCACGAAGAAAGAGAAGAGGAGCGCCAAGAGTATAGGACTAAGAGTAGGGACGTTGAATGTTGGAACTATGACAGGAAAAGGTCGAGAGTTGGTCGACATGATGCAGAGGAGGAAGGTAGACATACTGTGTGTCCAGGAGACCAGGTGGAAAGGTAGCAAGGCTAGAAGTTTAGGAGCAGGGTTCAAGTTGTTCTATAATGGTGTAGATGGGAAGAGAAATGGAGTAGGAGTTATCTTGAAGGAGGAGTTTGTTAGGAATGTCCTGGAGGTAAAAAGAGTGTCGGATAGAGTGATGAGTCTGAAGCTAGAAATCGAAGGTGTGATGTTCAATGTTGTTAGTGGGTATGCCCCACAGGTAGGATGTGAGCTGGAGGAGAAGGAGAAATTCTGGTTGGACTTTGATGAAGTGATGCAGAGCATACCTAGAAGTGAGAGAGTTGTCATTGGCGCAGACTTCAATGGACATGTTGGTGCAGGTAACAGAAGTGATGAGGAAGTGATGGGCAGGTTTGGTATCCAGGAGAGGAACGCAGAAGGACAGATGGTAGTTGACTTTGCAAAAAGGATGAAAATGGCTGTAGTGAATACTTTCTTCCAGAAGAGGCAGGAACATAGGGTGACCTATAAGAGTGGTGGTAGGAGCACACAGGTAGACTACATCTTGTGTAGACAATGTAACCTGAAGGAGATCAGTGACTGTAAAGTAGTGGTAGGCGAGAGTGTAGCCAAACAGCATAGGATGGTGGTGTGTAGGATGACTCTGGTGGTGAGGAAGATGAAGAGGGCAAAGGCAGAGCAGAGGACGAAATGGTGGAAGATAAAAAAGGAAGGGTATTGCATGACCTTTAGGAAGGAGTTAAGACAGGCTCTGGGTGGTCAGGAGGTGCTTCCAGATGACTGGACAACTACAGCTAATGTGATCAGGGAGACAGGTAGGAGAGTATTTGGTGTGTCATCTGGAAGGAAAGTAGATAAGGAGACTTGGTGGTGGAATGAGGAGGTACAGGAGTGTATACAGAGAAAGAGGTTAGCTAAGAAGAAGTGGGACACTGAGAGGACTGAGGAGAGTAGACAGGAGTACAGGGAGATGCAGCGTAAGGTGAAGGTAGAGGTAGCAAAGGCCAAACAAGAAGCTTATGATGACTTGTATGCTCGGTTGGAGAGTAAGGAGGGAGAGACTGATCTATACAGGCTGGCAAGACAGAGAGATAGAGATGGGAAGGACGTGCAGCAGGTTAGGGTGATTAAGGATAGGGATGGAAGTCTATTGACAGGTGCCAGCAGTGTGATGGGAAGATGGAAAGAGTACTTTGAAGAGTTGATGAACGTGGAAAATGAGAGAGAACAAAGACTAGAAGAGGTGACTGTTGTGGACCAGGATGTAACAAAGATTAGCCAGGATGAAGTGAGGAGAGCACTGAAGAGGATGAAGAGTGGAAAGGCAGTCGGTGCTGATGATATACCTGTAGAGGTTTGGAAGTGTCTAGGAGAGGTGGCAGTAGAGTTTCTGACTGGGTTGTTCAACAGGATCTTAGATAGTGAGAAGATGCCTGAGGAGTGGAGGAGAAGTGTGCTGGTGCCCATTTTTAAGAACAAGGGAGATGTGCAGAGTTGTGGCAACTACAGAGGAATAAAGCTGATGAGCCATACAATGAAGTTATGGGAAAGAGTAGTGGAAGCTAGACTAAGGGCAGAAGTGAGCATTTGTGAGTAGCAGTATGGTTTCATGCCAAAAAAAGAGTACTACAGATGCAGTATTTGCTTTGAGGATGTTGATAGAGAAGTACAGAGAAGGCCAGATGGAGCTGCATTGTGTTTTTGTAGATCTGGAGAAAGCTTATGACAGGGTGCCCAGAGAGGAACTGTGGTATTGTATGAGGAAGTCTGGAGTGGCAGAGAAGTATGTTAGAGCGGTGCAGGACATGTATGAGGACTGTAAGACAGTGGTGAGGTGTGCTGTAGGTGTGACAGAGGAGTTCAAGGTGGAGATGGGACTGCATCAGGGATCAGCTCTGAGCCCCTTCTTGTTCGCTATGGTGTTGGACAGGCTGACAGACGAGGTTAGACAGGAATCTCCATGGACTATGATGTTTGCAGATGACATTGTGATCTGCAGTGAGAGTAGGGAAGAGGTGGAGGAGAAGCTAGAGAGGTGGAGGTTTGTCCTGGAAAGGAGAGGGATGAAGGTTAGCCGCAGTAAGACAGAGTACATGTGTGTGAATGAGAGGGACCCAAGTGGAAGAGTGAGGTTACAGGGAGAAGAGATCAAGAAGGTGGAGGATTTCAAGTACTTAGGGTCAACAGTCCAGAGCAATGGAGAGTGTGGAAAAGAGGTGAAGAAACGTGTACAGGCTGGATGGAATGGGTGGAGAAAAGTGTCAGGTGTGATGTGTGATAGAAGAATTTCAGCTAAAATGAAAGGAAAGGTGTACAAAACTGTGGTGAGACCAGCGATGTTGTTTGGTCTAGAGACAGTGTCACTGAGGAAAAGACAGGAGGCAGAGCTGGAGGGAGCAGAGATGAAGATGCTGAGGTTCTCTTTGGGAGTGACCAGGAAGGATAGGATCAGGAATGAGTACATCAGAGGGACAGCACATGTTAGAGGTTGTGGAGATAAAGTCAGAGAGGCCAGACTGAGATGGTTTGGACATGTCCAGAGGAGAGATAGTGAATATATTGGTAGAAGGATGCTGAGTTTTGAACTGCCAGGCAGGAGGCTTAGAGGAAGACCAAAGAGGAGGTTTATGGATGTAGTGAAAGAGGACATGAAGGTAGTTGGTGTGAGAGAAGAGGATGCAAAGGACAGGGTTAGATGGAGGCAATTGATTCGCTGTGGCGACCCCTGAAGGGAAAAGCCGAAAGGAAAAGAAGAAGAATGGAAATAGATGGAAGAGAGGACAGGGAGGGAGGGAAGAACGTTACGGATGGAGGGACAATCTGTCCAGCGTTGATTAGGCTCGAGGGACAGAAGAGGAAAGAATGGAAGGAGGTGTCGTGAAGAGCTGATAACACACATTCACATTGAAACCTTCACAAAAAAGCCACGGCACAAAAGACAAAATCAACTATGAGAGCACCTACATCAGGCTACAGACCCCTGCTCTGAAAAATGGCCTCGAGTGACTTCCATGTTTATAGGTTGTACAAAACACCCCCAAATTCCCCTGGAAACTATATGGAGATTATACAAAAAAAAAAAAAGTCCATATAAAATTCCATGAACGGAAGACAACTTTTTGTCTCCTCAACCGTAACCTCAAAATTCTTAATTCATAATAAAAAGCAGACCAAAGCAGAATGTTCACGCAACTACAAGACAAAACAGTAAGTGGTATTTTCTTTGATTAATAACTAATGGGGTTCCAGCCATTTTTCTGCACCTTCTGTTTCTGAAGCATTCAAATTGTTTACTTGCTGACTAGAAAATGTACTTGGAACTTGATAAACATGATAAAAGACAGATATTCAATAAAAGTCCATAGTGTTTGCTTATGCATTTGTTAAGTGGATGATTGGACATAAGTAGAGGTAAGTAGAGGCAAACCTTTGGAAAGTATTTTGCAGTTTTCTGTCGCTTGAGTGACAAGGAACTCTCCACCATGGTGTCTAGTCTCTCTGATGAACTACTGGTCAAGCCTCCCCAGTCTGTCTGACTGGGAGTGGTGCCCGCCGTCTCTGGAGAGGTCAGAGGTAGATCACTGGCATAGCCCGACTCCAACAGAGAAGACTGCTCTTGCACATGTACTGGTGTGTCCAAGCTAAATCCTTTGGCAGACATATTCTCACGGACCAATACTGGATGGGAGGATAGGGGGAAACTTCCTTCAGACATTTTGGCTGTATTTTTTTCCTCCTCAGAGAGTTGAACTCTGATAATGTTTCCCGTGCTTGGAGACAGGGCAGGTGCGTACACATCTACTTTGCCGTCACTTTCACCTCTCCACACTGGAGAGCCAAAATCACTAGGGTACACTGTCCTTACCACACATAATTTACCACCCACCTCCCGGATATGGACCACACCTTTCTGATCACTTTCAGAAGGTGCCTGCACATCTTCTAATGTCCTTTCTGGTGCTCCTTCAAATCCTACTCCTCCCTTTGGTTCTCTTCCAAATCTCCATTTGTCTTTCATCTCCTTCTTTTGTCGGAGTATCCAAGGTTTCTCTAGGACTCCTTGGAGTTTCTCCCTAACACGACAAACCCTACCTCCACCAGGAGTGGTACAACCCAGTGCTGGGGCTGTGTTGACTGGGGTAGTATTTGTGGTTTGACTTGGGATGCTGGAGACATCTATAATAGCACTAACCGTGTCTTCCTCCCCTGGAAGACAGAAAACTCCTCTCCATGCTGGGCTGGGCTTGGGGGACACTTCAAGCATTCTGTTGCCCAAAAGGCCTCCTATATTGGCACTCCCAGAGCCTAGGGAAAGAGTATTGCTGTACGGATTATTTCTGGAATGAATCAACTGGGTATCAGGCACTGTTGCAAGGGTCCTAACTCTGTTGCTAAAAACTGAGGTCTTCTCCTCATCTTCATTATCTTCATCTCTTTCTTCTCCCTCATGTTCCCTTTGTAGCTCAAAGTCCTGATCCAATCCTTCTTTCCTGCTTTTCTTGCCCTTGTGTTTGCGCCTAAAACGCAAACGCTTCTTTGGTGAAATTGGGGGAGCTCCACTGACCTCCCCCTCATGAAGAGGTCTGACACAACCCATGGAGTTCCCCATGTTTTTGATGTTGACCAAAAACTGCTTGGAAAAAAAGAAATCACAGCAAATTCCGACAGTTGACGATTAACTGTGTGAGAGGACAAATTAATGCTCATTTAGGTTTGAACATTTCAGGTGATTTAGTGCAAAATCTGATCCTTCGAGAAGGAGAGAGGAAGTTCTCTTATGGTTACAGGTTAAGTAAGGGGACAGCTGCAGGATGATGCATCACTGCTCACCACCATTCAGCTCCATCCCTCACCTTCCCTGACTTCAATCCGCAATAGTTAGACCTGCTTCCTCCAAAGCCTGTTCTATTTAATAGTGATTTATATGCAGGCAATGGACAAAACTTGATCCCAGAAGGCTTGTGGTTGCAGTCAAGGACACGAAGACACAGTTATGTCGAGAGACCAACATGTGCGTGTGTGAGTGGGGGCGGGGAGAGGCTTAGGGTCAGGTGTTTGATTTATCACTACAGATTTTGCAGGTAAGAAATTATCTGGTATAAGGCATCTCATAGGATGATGAGTGGGAGAAAAGGAATTGTACAGCCTGTTGGTATTCAGCCCATTAATGAGGTTCCAGCTGCTCCACACACGTGCGTGTGAATGTGAAGTGAGAATAAAGGGTGAAAGTCTGAATGTATATCCACAGCAGGGTCTCTGAGTGCTGGATCAGTAGCACTCTAATCTCACTTTATTCAATGTAATGATTCCTTCAAAGATGAGAGGTGACTCTACTCTGAAAAACAGGCCACCAACATTTTGGTGCAATTCAATACTGATTGCGTCTTCCTTCCACAACCACGCACACAGACATGTTTGGATCTGCTGACGCCTCCAAGTGACTGTAATCCAGGATCTCCATCAACACACAGATCCAAAAACAATCTGGTTGTGAATTAATTATGCCCCTTTTCCACTGTGGAGATCTTATTGTAGTGCAAGAGGAGAGTGGAAATATCCATAATGAATGTCGACTACACAACAGAGATGGGGAGGAATACTATCAGTTACCACAATCATAGTGGAGGAATTTATTTATGAGCCCCAGTAGTAGAACCCAGCTTGGTGTCTCATTCTGCCAAAGCAGCACGATCTCCAGATTGTCTCTGAGTGAGGGGTAGGATGCAGTGAGCCAATGCTGCCACAGATTGATGGAAGAATCAGCCAATACACTGATGCATTGGATTCCCACCTCGATGCTACACTGACTGATCCTCCTTGTACTTCTCCTGATCATTGAGTGGATATTTCATGTGATATGCCAATTATTCCAGCTCTGGAATGAGAATAATGTCAATAAGCTACTATCAAAAATCAAAACTTTGTTACATAGACATGACCAACATGGCAGCTTTTCACTACAGGTAGCCAAATACCTGTAGAAACATATCATAATAATCCAAAACGATGCTATGTGCCATGCTTTGCTATTAGTAGAGTGCTGTTCCAAATCTGGACGCAGCAGAGCAGCAGAGACTCCACTTTGAGCTCCTCTGACAGCTTAGCATCACATGCTCCTTCCCTGGATAACAGCGTAAAGATTTCCCCCAACCTGGATGTCAGATTCCCCGAGGACCAGAGGTGGCTCTGAAATCAGTTCCAGTACTGTCCAATCATGAAACGTGTGTATTCTGCTGTCAGGTTTCCAGTTAACTCAGGCAAATCCCCCTCCATCAGGTGGTGCAGTGCGACGATGCAACAGCCTGGCAAAATCCATAGTTTGCAGGAAATGTTAAATCTTACTCAGATGAATATATACACAGCAGAATGGAGGTCTGTCTCTACTCTCTGGTGCCTTATAGTCTCTTAATTCTTCACATTCATTTGATCTAATTAGGCATAAGCATCTGGGATATGAGTCAAAACTGGACTCTGAGGTAAAGACAGCAGAGGAGAGGAAGAGATTAGTCCTCTGTCAGCTCATCAAAGATCTTGCCAAAATTCAGTCCTATGAGCAAACCTACTTCACATACACAGGTCTCTGGAATGAAGCCAAAGGTATTCACCGTCCGGTGAAGGTTAGAACTCCATGATGCACAGAGGCACAGGTCAGGATGAGAGAGTCCACACTCCGCATCTTAAATAACAAAGATATGCAGGGAGCAAAAACAGGAACACAGGGCGTCGCTCCGTCAGACAAGCGTGACAGAATGGATCCGATTGATACGGCGGAGGCTGGAGGAACAGCAGATCTGTGGCGATCTGGCAGAAGGTATGAATGTGTGTTGGTACCAGCCAGGATGGCAGCACTCTGGTCAGCAGTGTGTCTCGTCCTGCTGTATGGATGTGGTTGAAGGCCTGCTGATCGGGAGAAGCCAGGGGCTCCAGTTACAGCAGGCAGCCAGGATTCATCCCTCCCTCCGCTGCTTTCGCTCCTCTGCTCTATCCCTCGCTGGCAGATGCCGGCAGAAAGAGAAAAGCTTTTATCTCCTGCCTGCAGCAGCTTCACACTCTCCTCTGCTCGATCTCACAGTCTCGCAATCCACCCTCCCTCTTTGGCTCTCCTCCTCCTTTTCATTTCTGGGTTGCTACTACCTCTCTTTCTCTCTCTTCCTCTCTCTCTCTTTTGCTCCCTCCCCCCCTCTCTCTCCCGTTAGTGAGCAGATTTTTCTCCCACAAGCACACACACTTGACCCAAAAGCTTCCCTGAATGACAGACGGCACGAGAATTGGAGAGAAAGAAAAGAACAAACTCGAATGTAAAGCCAACTGTTGCGCTGAGTTAAGGTTTCAATCCATTTCCTCTTCCGTTTATTTTCACTCTCTTCGTCAAGCTACAGGTTATTTATGGCTTTGAGGTAAAAAGGAGAGGATCAGAAAGAATGAGAAAGGAAATGAGAGGAAAATCGGGAAAAACCAAGAGAGGGTGGAAGCTGGGAACTATACAGTTGTACTGTATGACCAGAAAGAGGAAAATGGAAATACACAGAGCTAGCTAACATACAAGTTCCAGGCAAGGAACACAGACACACTGAGGATTGCTAAAAGTCAGCAGGGAAATGACAGGAGCTCTGCATCAATGTGCTAATAAACCTGGGCTGTAATGGCAGTAAATTCACAGTATTAGCCAAAAATAGTCTTGCTCAATTTCATTTTTAATGTCATGGAACTGTTAGTGCTTTGCTGAAATGGATGTTAATGAATGAATGAATTTTTAATGAAGTATCTTCACTGACATCAAACATATTCTGGTTCCAGTTACCCAGCTATGACCCTTCAGCTTTTCTTTACATGTCATCATTGTATGATGTGCTTTGGACTGTCAATCAGACAAAAAAATGTGTTCCTGGTGGTAATCTACATTAGTCACTCAAAAATGAATGAAGAAATCCAACACAAGCTCAGCAATTAAAAACTTTGAAACAGGTTTAACTCCCCTCCATCAGCAGAGGAGTCATGTATAAAGGTCTGTTATGTACGTCTTAAAGTGTCTATAGCTGTCCACCCACCATCACAGCAGCAAGGCTGAATGACACAGACATAATAGGATCCTTTGCAGCACAGCAAGGTACCAACAGTGTAGATGGACGAACTCAATGATCTGCGTGTACAGTAATTGCAGACAGAAAATTCTACGACCTAATCCATCTTCTTTCATTAACCAAAAGCACGAGAGAATGTTGTACACCAACTGAGAAGAAGTGTAGCCAAGCCTGAACAGCACTAATCATGTCCCCAAGGCCTTCATCCCTTCACCGTGGCTACATGGCATCATGAGGATGTGTAGTTGAGCTGTAAGCCTCCTCTGAAGTCCCAATCAGAATGTTTTCTCTGCGCTCAGAGTAGGATTAAGAGTCGTTATGTTTTTACACCTCAAAGCTGTTCTGAAAAGCAAATTTGAAAAATCTATGTTAAGCCACACCCAACTGAAAACAGTAATTTCTGTATAGAGATAAATTGTCAGCTTTACTCTGGCATTGTATGCTGTATTGATATTTGGCTTTCAAACATTTGAGGGTAGAAGAAGTGAGTCCTGCTACTCAGCACCTAAACAAGATATCAGACAATGTTCTTCCAGGACCTGCAGCTCCCATGTACATGACAGAACATAAAGAAACTACACTAGACCAGTATAACTAGGTCATAAATGAGTGAAAATTAAGTTATATCGCATTTGTCCTGATGAGACATCATTAGTCTTACCGTATTTTATTAATAAGGTTAGTGTTAAGTTGGCAAAGGGATGTCCATTCAGTTTTAATAAGCTGAGCTCTCCGGATAACTGCTTAAGACTGGTTTTTACATCTATTTCAAATGGACACCTGCAACAGTTTACATGAAGTCAGTTTTAATGGACACCAATTATGATCGATTAATGCAATTTGGACGTAATTTTCGAGCAAAGAACACAAACAAAGTGACCCCACCGGCTGGTCATACTAACGGTGATGAATTTCTTTGCCAGTTCAGACATTTCCTCATCAGGATTTAGCAGCGACATACAACTCATTTAGTCAATCACAGACTGACAGTGAAGCAGCGGAACGACTCAAGTCTCACTGCACACTGAGCCAATTGGTGCCACCTAGAGATATCATTTTGTAACTGCAAATTGGGAGTGGTTGATGATACTGTACTCTACTTGTACATTCATACTGTATTCTGAAAATGACAAGATTGATCAATTGAGATATTTATGATGTGCTAAAAAGGCTTTTTGCCTGCTCTGACAAGCAAATTTAAAATGGAAGCTCTCATGCTCTTGATGTTCGCACTTTATTTGCTTTAAATAAGCTATGCATTCAGCGGGGAACAAAGTGGCACTTGCAGGAGATACATAGAGAATATACTAAAAAAACCTCTGAGTTTAAAGCTGTTTGACTACAGCAGGTCGTCTGAGGAAGACGGTTGTCAGAGTCAGCTGACGGTGATGCAAGACAATCACCTCATCTGTTACTTGATGTTCCAGTGAAATAATGACTCACAAGAATAGCAACCAAACGGAAAACAATAGCTCACTTAGTGAGCCCCTACAATTAGCTGATGTAATGAATCGGTCTTTTGCACAAACAGTCCTGAACACTTAGAGGCTTGTTTCCTGAAATGACTCATCATCATTCCCAGACCAAAGCAGCCTGTGGGACAAATGTGGAAATAAGAAAAGTTTCGTCTGAAACAGAAATGTTCCAGTAAAGAGACTCTCAGGTGGACTCTTAGATGAACGTTGCTCTGTCTGAGAAGAACTGGAATAAACAGAGCTGAAGTTTAACACTGGAACAACATCGTTCAATCTGTACTGGGTTTTTGCAGCAAAATGAGGACAAACAGGAAAAATCTGTGACGTATGCTGTCCATCCGGCACCGTGGATTTACGGTAATAGTCATCTAACTGCAGGGGTAAAGAGCCGTGTGTGTTTGTTCATTTCCTGAACCCGATCAACTCTTCAAACAAGTCCTGCTCTGTAGGCCCATTCCATCTTTCCACTCATTTCCATCTCCTCAGTCTTTTCTTTCTCTTTCCAGCCTCTCTCCTGTCTTTCATCTTTGGGTTGGTCCTCTACTTTACCCCTCACATAACTTTATCCCTCCGCCTCTCTCACACCATGTTCTGCGGAGTCATTACCAATGAAACAGCTGCTCAAGTGTAGCACACCAGTGTTTCCATAGCAACCATCTGGCTGCATCACCTTGCTGAGGGTCAACTCAAAGTACACCCTAGTGGTCAACCAGAGCAATGACTGCTAGTTCATGACCTTTTCACTCGAAGTTTCATGACTCATTGTTGTTAAAATGTGATAATGCTCTGCTATTATAATATTGACAACTGCCAACACATTAATTAAACACAACCTGAATATGTTTGAGTAGTAATGAATGTAGATATCTTAGTATTTCAAACTAAGTTGTAGAACAACATTGAAGCTGCCAACATTTGAGGTTAACAGTTTTTTTCTCCGTATTCATAGTAAAAATAAAAGCGACTGCAGTACAGACACTGTGATACAGGAACACACAAATCCAAATGTAAGTCTGAATGAAAGGCTCCTCTGAGCGTAACGCTGGTGCGAACACACAGAGAAAAGCTCTTCTTGGCAGTGACATTAATTCAGATCCCAACAGCTGGACAGAGACGTCTTCAAGTCCACATCAGGAGCAGCTTTCATTCTAGTCTTTAATGATGTGTGCCATAACTTAACACATACTAGTTCAAGTGAAATAACCTGCACACACAGCAAAACCAGAAAAGGAAGGACACAGACCTGGAAGTGGAGGATAATGGTCCAGATGAGGCCTAGTGTCAGTTTAGGGTTCCCGTCTGTGATGTCATCATTCCTGATGTTCACAAGTTTGACCTGAAAGCAGAGGGACACATGTCGTTGGTGGTCTCCAATCCAAATAGATCTGCATCTTCACAAAAAGATGCAGTCTCCAAACCTGACTCACATTAGTTTAATAATACATGTAAACATCATGCACACATTGGAGACAAATTCCAACATGTTCTGTTAAATTCACAGTTTACTGCCAGACCTCCTCTCACTGATGTCATGAGATCATGAATTCTAAAACAGAATTAATACGAGCTGCTTGTCAGAATGACAGACCCTTGATGGGCTCTTGTTTGTTGGAAATTGAGAGACTGTTGCATTAACAATATTCAGATTCTGGATTTAGAGTTTTTGCTGCACATTGTTCAATGCATGAAGAGTATCTACACTAGGTTTGTCTGTCTGTGTTCATACCTGTCTCTGCTTGAGGAAATCCAGAGCTATTTGGACATTCTGTAGTCGATGAAATCTCATTCGACCCTTTTCTCTGGGCTGAAATGAAAAAAAAAAAAAAGGAGAATAAGTGGTGAGTAAATTAATTTTAATCTCAGTATTTTTACTGACACAAATGCAAGTGGCAGCAGTGAATTGAAATAAATCTGGATCCAATTCAGAAGCCAGGTGCAACTCAACACAGTTGTGTCGACAAGAAATAGTTCTGTGGAGGGGGATGAACTGTTAAAGGCATGCCAAAAAGTCCAAGACAAACTAGAGTCAAACCATGCCGTCTAAAGAGAAATCATCATGAGGAGAGGAGAGAGGAGAGGTTTTCTATAAACATATCTGATATTCAGTCCTGAACCTTTCACATCCTAAACACACACTACTTTGACATTTACATCTAAATCAACTTTAAGTACATGGTTTTGTTAGTTACACATTTTGACAACACAAAAATCCCAAATTACATTTGAGCAGCACAGATGTGCACTCCATGGCCACTTTAGTAGGTACACTATGATTTGCTGTAATCCAATCAAACACTTACTATTCATTGTTAGGTATTCTTTGACGCTGTCAGAATGTTCATCATTCAAGATTGTAAGGATGTTAAATATATGATTAATAAATAAACCAAACACAGTTGTTGTATTTGATTATATTAGGTTTTATTGGTGTGTGTGTGTGTGTGTGTGTGTGTGTGTGTGTGTGTGTGTGTGTGTGTGTGTGTGTGTGTGTGTGTGTGTGTGTGTGTGTGTGTGTGTGCGTGTGTGTGTGTGTGTGTGTCATAAAGTAGCTATAGGTGCACACAGAAAACCCAGCAAAATAATCCCAGGGGTGACTGAGTGGATGTTTTGGATGAACATGTCAAGTCTGTCGGTCACTGGAGGAACACAAACATGATGACAGGTGGGTGTTGGTTTGTGACCCTGTCATCTTACATACATCATTAGGAACAGTGACACAGCATGTTATGGTTTCTTGTACAGCCCAGCATCCTGGTGTGAAATCAGTGGCACAGCACTCTCATGCAGCCTCACAGCTCCACCTACAGGCCAGAGGGTGAAGCTGAAAGGATTAGAGGCGGCGACGGTTTCAACATACTCCTTGATCTTCTTCCTCTTCCTCCTCATCCTCCCCTGCAAGCAAGATGAGAGGGGGGGCCCGAGAAGCGAGTGCCCTTTTCAGTGAAGGGCCACTCTTCTGTTGCTACAGTAACAGAAGAGTTGGAAATGGGAGAAAGACAGGAAGAAGAGGTAAAATATGAGGAGGACAAAACTAAAGCTGGCAGGACCAAAAGAAAGATGTGGGTCGCTTCCTCCGTCTCCACTGATGACAGTTTGAAACAAGAGCAGTGCATCATTCTGTTTGTAGACCAGTGTGTGTCAGACACTGACCTGTGTGTGTGTGTCAGTATTAGGACTAAGGTTCTTACATCAGACACAGATCAAATAAACTGCTGCAGACCTGTTTACATCCTGGTGATGATCAAACATCACAAGCCTGGCATCAACACTTTGAGCCTGGAGCAGAAGGTCACCTCTTGGGAAGGTTTCAACTTTTAACAAGTGTTAATACTCTCTGGGCTTTGATGGTATAACTAACATGAGCGGGTTTATGATGGGGCAGAGGATGAGTGTGTGATGGAAAAATGACAGTGATGTAAAATGAGACAACAGTCATGTGTTTGAGCACATGTGTGAAATAAACATCCATACCAGAGTGACTCCAGAGAGAACCTCCAGCAACGAAATCAGGTTGTGTCCGTCCCTCAGGTCCTCATACAGGTCTGTGATGTGCTTCCTCACCTGACAAAGGGAGGAAGACACAGAATTAGAGTTAATTCCACACTGAAATCATTCCTGCGTTGACTCGGCGGTGCTGACATCTGCAGGCCAACTCAGCCTGCAGCGGACAGCGAAGGTGACAGCGGTTGCCAGGCCAACAGAGTCAAAGGATCAGCTACTAACACTTGTCTCTGTTGCCATGCCAGTGCCTCCATGATTATGTTGGGGTTAGACTGCTACTGATAGCAACCACTGCTAGCACAATGACTCAGCATCCCAAACGGTGTCAGTGCTCATTTTGTTTCAGTGTAGGACATTCAGAATGACAGTCAGACAGAAGAAAGGGAGTTTTAAAAGATAAGAGGCCAATGAATAAGGAAATGTATCCACATGAGGTGATGTTGTGATCTCTTCGTCTAGCTAGACCACACCGAAATACATCAACTTTTCAACTAAGCTAGTAAATTCCTACATTAATTGCTGAGTAGCTCATTAAGATCAGGTAACAGCGAATAAAAAGCTTGTGTTTCCAGTAAAAGAAGAATTGTCTTTATTTTTCTTCAACAGAAGGCAGCAGAATGAAGTTATCCTGAACACAGGTCAGGAATAAACAACGCATTTCAAAATTTGTCCAGCTAAAGTAGCTAGGGCTCACGCTGGCCTGTGTTAAAGTGATTTTCTACAGCACGCTTTGCTGCAGTCCTGGCTTCAGGACAACACATCCTGTTGCCACTTTTCACCAGCCAGAAAAATAGATAGAAATCTGTAAACTGCATAAAACTAACTGCCTTCAACAACCATCTTTAGACTTCTCTAAAATGACCAGTAGACGAAGTTTTCTGCTGGAATCGAGGTGTTTTTCTTACTATTACAGTTACAGAAGCACCAACATCCTCCACTCATTCTAATATGCCCCTTTTCTATTTTACTCTTCAATTCTTCTCTTCCTTGCTCATCTATGTGACATTCTCACACTTCTGTTGCCACCTCTTTTTGTACAGGGAGGGTTGACATTAGCTGTTTAACAAGAGAGACGACAGCACAAGTGTTAATTAGACTGCAGGAATGAAACGTTGTCTCCAACACTGACTGGAAATGAGGTGCTGCTCTTGTGTAATTGTGTGTTAATGTGTCTGGGCGGGCCCACAGCTCCACAGAGTCCTGAATGAGTGGATTGTCCATGACGTGTTTAATACCAGCTTTAATACCAACCTATTCTATTCTATTACTTACTAACTGTTTGTCTGGAGAGAACCCCATGCCAGCTAACAACACCAAACAAGTGACCAACTTAAAGAGTCTGTATTAACTGCATATGAGCATCTTTTTAACTCCTACCATCCTCCTACTGGACAGAGTTTGACAGGTACAGCATGGTGGCAGATTTATAGAAATTATTTAAACTCTTGTTCTAAATTTATTTTTCTCTGAGGCAGTTCATAAAATGTTAAAAGAATTTGTACCATTTACTGTAATCCTCTTCTGAAAACAAGGCTTATGCGGCTGTCATGTTGGAACTGTCTTTAGTATTCTAAAACATTTACGTCAGGATGGAGAGCAGCATTTTATGTTACACTTCCTGTCTGGTTGCTATGATGTTTTAGCTACAGGACCTAATTCCAAGTGCATGTTAGACATCTTCAGAGCCCACTTAGCTTCAATGTGGCTAACAGTTCATCTCAGCTAGAAACCTCTTGCCTCTTCCTAAAGTCCTAATCCCCAACTACCGGATATGTTCTCCGTGTGTCAACACACTGCTGGGTCAAAGTGTGTCACTGCATGCCAGCAGGTAGCTTAGAGGCCAGCATTTAAACAGATCCATGTTTGTATTAGACACAGGTATGCACACACACATGCATAGATTCTCTCTCTCTCTCTCACACACACACACACACACACACACACACACACACACACAGACAGAGACACACACACATGCACACACTAGCAGTAATGGCCTTCACACCTGAGCAAGCAAAAACATGTCAAATATAACACACACAGAGACTTAACAGAAAAAAAGGAGCGATGACGTTATAGCAACGCTTTGTCCAGCTCTCTTTTCGGCCTTTTCATCCTTTCTCTATAGCACCTATCTATTTTCTGTCTCAAATCTTTTCTTTCCCTCTGTGTGTGTTTGTGCCTAATCCCCAGATGACAGGGTGGAGCGCTGTAGAATCAACATTCCTGGCTTGAGAGTTAACAGATGATCACAGATGATTGTTATACAATCACTTTATAAATAGAATGACAAGATTCTGACAAATGTGAGTTTTCATGCTGCTCTCTGTATATCTGTCCATTTTATCTTTCCTATGTACTACATGAGTCTTTCCATTCTGTCTGTACTGTCGGACACTCATGTCTACTTTGTCGACATGTCAATAAAAAAAAAATTACAGAGGTTGGTGCATCATTCCACCGACAGCTACTCTCTAGGTTGTCCCTCTTTTCCTTCCCTCTTTGTTTGTCACTGTTCCATGAATTGAAAGTGTTTCTAATCGTTTATTTTACTCACTGACACCCAACTACTGCTATAAATAATAATCATCAATCTGTCAATTTTAAGATTAACTATTTGTCGATGGCTTCAATCTGCATTTCATCTAAAATTAAATCCACATATTGAGTGAATGACTTACAGACAACGCTGATATCTGTAGGACAGTGGTTCTTAACCTGGGTTCGATCGAACCCTAGGGGTTCGGTGAGTCGGTCTCAGGGGTTTGGCGGAGGCGGAGGTCAAGACAAAACACCCAACACGATGGGTCGGGTGTTTTGTCGGACATACACGAATCACTGTGTAAGTTTGACACATCGTGTCAATTCGTGATGACACACACCCCTTAGCCATCAGTGGCTGCAGGTGATCACGCTACATCGATTAGCCTACCTGTGCTACAGGGGATTTTGCGCACTCAGTAGTCGATTTATGCCTGTCATGATGGTACGTCATCTGATTGCTTTCTTAATATTTTAATTCATACTAACTATGTTGATCAAAAAAAGAAAGTGGTTGGACGAATATGTGTGACGTGAATTTACATGTACCGTATAACGGAACGTGATGGGAGTCAGCGTTCTGCATGATTTACAATGTCAAGTTGAGCAACTCTAGTCCAGCACTGGCAAAAATAAAGGAAAACTTCCTTATGCTGCATGGAAAACAAAAGAAACAGACTTTGCTGTGAAAAGGACATAAGAGTAGCACTTGCCAAGGTGAAGCCATGCATATCTGAACTGGTCTCTCAATAACAACAGCAGAAATCACACTGATTTGCAGGCAGGTCATTTCATGTGAGTTCATGCACTGTGTTGGTTTTGTTCTTTGAAAAAGGTGACATTAATGCACAATTCATTAAAATGCACCAGTAAAACATATACTTATGTCTTAAATTTGAAAAAAAACAAAAACATTTTCTTTTACTAAATAAGGGTTCGGTGAGTGAGCATAGGAAACCGGCAGGGTTCAGTACCTCCAACAAGGTTAAGAACCACTGCTGTAGGAAAAAGGAATAATTCATAATAAATGTTTATTTATATTCATGACCACTTTCCCAAAATCAATACAAAGATTGGACAGATCTATAAATCGACTAATCCTTCAAGCGCTTTTCACACAATAGAAATCAGAAATAAAAGCTGTCCCATAACAGCTGAGGAGCAGAAGCTACACCTTTGCTGCTGCTCTCAGCCTCCATCTCTGACCTACATTTCCACTCAGTGGCCAGTCTGCAGTGCCAGCTCAGATAGAGTTACATCCACTGGCTGGACGCTGTGATGACAGCCGTTGCCGAGTTATGGGGTCAGGCAGACGCTTCAGTCCATAGTCATGTGACAGAAATACCCTGCATTCTCCTCTCCTGTCTTGACCGCCTGTGTGTGCCTTTAGCCGGTGTGCATATCTGTTCTTTATGTGGCAGTACACACACAATAAGATATACAGTATGTAAATCTGTCAGCATCAACTAAATATGGTGTGTGCCATTTTAGCATCATCGACATTTATGACCCACTAGAAATATGTCTGTTTCTAATGATGCTAGATGAGCTGTTTCAGACTTAGCCTGCAGACACTCAGGATCACAGGTCAAACAAACAGCGACTAGCATAAGGACCGATGCTCTATGTCTCACGCCTCTTACATGTCTTTCTGCTGGGTTGGGTGGAGGTAAGGGCCTGTTTGTACGTGATTTAAACAAAACTATAGTGACAAAAATCAGATAATACATCACTGATTTGCTGTTGCAAATCAGAGTGAAGAAAACTCACTTTCATTTGTTGTCTAGCTGTTTTGACTGCTGCTGCTCATACAAGCTAAGAATAATGGATCAAATAACACCTGAATATATTCACTGAAAAGTAAGAATGGTTTGTGAATCCCTGCTGTGATTTGGACCACCCATTACACTTAATTGATCACTTTCGCTTCACCAAGTGTCATGAAATGTGGTTGTGTAGTTTTCTTCCTTCTTTCATGAACACAGTGTAGGTTGGAGCAAAGCAGCTCCAGAGCATCACTGAGCCAGGATTCACTGCCGGGTGTTCTTGTTTCATTCTTTCTCCTCCAGATATATTGCTGACCATATAGTATATAGCTCATACTGACGTCTCCACAGAACATTGTCCCAAACACTATCATTTAGATCACGTGTGTCAAACTCATGGCCTGGATGTCAAATGTGGCCCTCCACATCATTTTATGCATTATCTTAGGGGCCACCCTAAGAGTATTAAAGGTCAGAATGTCTAAAAATAAGATTAAGGCCAAAAGTGTACTTTGACCAAAAACTGACTTTCCCACAATGCAGTAATCAAGCTAATTTTAATCTTGACAAAAAACACATTTTCAACAAAGCTAATGTCCTAACTTGTGTGTGACGTTATTTTCTTGATTTATTGGAGTTCTGTGGGTTAAATAACATAACAAATTTAAAAGGATTTATTTTAAAATAGCGCAACAAGCAAACATATTTTCTGTGCAACAGCAATGTTTGTAATTTGAGTAAGTAATTCAGAGTTATTTATCATTAAGGAGTAGTTACATTTATGTTGCATTACATTGAGTTACATTTACTAGTTACATCTGGTCCTTTGAGGACAGTTGTTACGGTGGTGTGGCCCTCGGTGAAAATGAGTTTAACACCCCTGATCTAGATAGTTCTGAGCTTCTGGAGCAACTTCTCTGTGCTTCTGTGTCAGCAGAACATCTCAGAGCTCAGGTGTCTTAATTTCCATCTTAACAGATGTAGGGACTTTAGATCAGTCACAAGTCAATAAAGGTTGGTTCATTGTTTCAGCATCTGATTTTCAAATCTGTCTCTTTTGAGGGGTGTTGTCAATATTAAAAATGATCAATTCAATCATGAATAAGTGGGGAATCAGAGTAGTGAATGCAAACAGGATTTATATATATATATATATATATATATATATATATATATATATATTGGGGCCTGTGTTGGAGGTAATGCATGTAAACTGTAACGCAGATGGGATGACGGATAAAAAGCAAGTAGCAATAGACCTGGCGGGCCTTTCCACTGACAGCGACACATATTTGTGATACATACCTTGATGAGGTGCTTGTTGACCCATTTTGTGAAGGTCTTCTTCTGCACCCTGTCCCGCTCATCTGAAAAGAGAGAAGAAGGTTGAGTTCATCATTCAAACAAAGATACACATTCAACTCAGATTAGAGGAGTGAAGAGAAACCACCACCACTGAGACACTTGATGACGGTGATCCTGGTTTCATCTGTGACTAACAGTTTGAGTCGGTCGAACATGAAAGAGAGGATGTGCACCGCTCCGTGATGACAGCTTTTATTACTGAGACGTAAAGCAAAGCATTGACTGTTAAACAGTTAAACATTCCCAAGGTTCAGTTCATGACCCTCGACTTCAGATTGTGTTGTCATGTTAACTCACT
Organism: Antennarius maculatus; assembly: GCA_013358685.1. Taxonomy (NCBI): domain Eukaryota; kingdom Metazoa; phylum Chordata; class Actinopteri; order Lophiiformes; family Antennariidae; genus Antennarius; species Antennarius maculatus. Next base: position 3,946,723 of record CM023622.1, on the reverse strand, counting down.
GTTTTACTGAGATGACACCATCACTACAAACTGAGGCGTGATTAGTCTTAAAGAGATTGTTTTCCTTTGGTCTGTCCTATCTGGTCTCACCCCTAGTTCTCCACAGGCCAGAGGCGTGAGGCAGCCAGGCCAGGAATAGAGCCTTATGCTGGGACACAAAATGTGTTATCTGCCCCCCTCCTCACCCCCCCACTCCTCCTCAGTAATGGAGCCTCCTTTTTCATCCAGCTCCCTTGTCTCCTATCAGTCTGTTCAAGCAAAAACAAACCCTCTGCTTATCCCTTTCCACCATTCTGTTCAATATCTAGCTTCCTTCTAGGGAGAGAGTCAAGCTTCCCTTGAAATGACATTGTGTGTTCCAGAAATGAATGTGTTGTGTCTGTAAACAATGAACACATGTGGAAGACATGTGGTCTGTAAAACCACATGGACCCTGCTGTGCTTTTGTGATAGCAAACTGATTTTCATCAAATGTTCCATATGTGGCCATGTCAAAGAAATTTCAAGAGGCCACTGTGGGTTTAAACTTTTGATACAGAGGTCACATTTTTCCTGATGTTTTACAGAGGTGCACAAAAGTGCTCAGAAAAAACGTCACAAGCAGTGATGTTCTTCATCACATCTTTACACTTTCTGTGTCTGACTATAAGCTATTGATTATTGTCTAAACAATCAGCACAGGACAGGAAATCCTGGTGGAAAGAGGTTTTCTGCTACTCTTCCATGCTTGTGGTTTATGGGATTAGTCAAAGACTATGTTGGTTTCAGTTTGAACACAGGGCTACAGTTGACGCTGTCATCAACAGTGGGGTCATTCCTAAAATACCGAATATACTTGAGATTGCAGCTATCCCTTATTATCTGCTACATATTGGGTGTAAAGCCCACATCCTTGAATAATGCTGAGTCAGAAGATCATTGGGCCTTAACTGTGAAACACTGGCTAAACACAAAATTGCTAAGCTTCCGTTTACAGATGGAAGTGCACACAGAAAAGAACTGGGAGAAATGTAGTGAGAAAAGCATTGCCTTGTTCCAACAAGGGAAGAGTCACAATATGAGAAGGTCTTGCCATAAAACACAAAAGAACACACACTGGTGATATCAATGATGATTCTGATCATTCTTGACTGCATTAGTCCCATGTCTCTAGTTCTCTATTTGTTATAAACAGACTGAGACTAAATCTGTGATTATATACAAAAACATTTAATGTCTACCTAAACATTCAAACACATCGTCAACAAATAAACAAGTCTTCTTTTTCAACGTCACAGATGAATTTTGTTTTGTTTACTATTAAAAGGTGGAACATATTGCCCATGTCTAATTATTATATGTTAATAAAGGTATTCACAGTACTAACTCAAAGCTTGTAGGACACCAGTAGCTGAACTTTCCCGCCGGTCTGTTAAATAAAATCATCCAGGTACTTCTCTTCCTTCCTGCCAGCTGTTCATTGGTTACCATGTCGAGGTCATGAGGAGGAGAGATCCTATCACTTCCTCCTTCAAATATCTTGCTATCTTGTTCTCTCTCACATATTAACACATTTAAATTGTCCCGAGACCTTGAACTGGGAAACTCCTGAAGCAGAAAAGATTTCAAAATAAGAAATTTGACTGAGGATCTAGGTCAAATAGATACAACTGCAGAATGACACAGAGTTGACTTAAAGGCCAAGCCCAGAGCTGTAGAACAAATATTTCAACATACTCTTGCGTCATAGTTTCAACACTGCAACACACCCAGCTTCCCAAACCAGCCAGGGGAGCCGAGCTGGACAGCCAATACGAACCACGCTTGAAAGGTTTATTTGTGTCACACATACACACACAACACACGGGACTCATCACTGCACATGTGGAAATCTGAGAGTTAGGTGACAGCCACAGCAAGGCAGCCATTGATCTACACTGTGCACATGTTCACATGTACACACCCCCAACCAAGTGGCACACACACAGGCGCACACACTGACCTGCACAGCACATGAGCGAGTACAGGTGAGCATTGAGGTGGCCTTCATTCCTGTAGTCGGGCCACATGGTCCGTGGCTGTGGCGTTCCCTCCTGCTTATCAGAGCTTCATCTGAAGCTAACAGCTTTAATCCAACACAGAAGTCTGGTGATTACGTCTCTGCCGATGAGCCTCCTCCACATACTCCAAACAGAAAGCAGCACCAGCAGGTACTACCGGATTCCGGTCTTGACTCCCTCTGCACTTCACCCGATCTCCACTTTTCTGGGAGCTGTCATAGCAGACGCTACCAGCCGGCCTGCTCGCTCGTCCCTCACACTCCGTTCCCAGGATCAGTCGTTCTCACACGTGTGTAGAAGTCAGCGTCAGTACCCGCCCTCAATCCGAAGAGGACACCCCTCCTCCTTCCCTCCACACAGTTCCACTTCCTCACCAGGCAGCGTCTCTCTCTCTCTCCTTCACTCGTTCTTTAGCTCGCTCACCCTCGCTTTCCAGACAGACGCTATGTGTGAGCAGCAGCTGACGGCAGCTCTGCAGATCTGCCTCCTCCGTTTACCTCTCCTGTTTGTCTTTTCATTCCTCTGCTGCTCTCTGCAGTCAGGCAACTCTCTTTGCAGTTACAAAGGGATGATTTAATTGTTTTAGTATTTAGGCTGTAGATAGTATATGGTGGATGGATCCACGGTGAGGTGCTCTATTCTGTTGTTTTCACACCACAGAACTGGTTTTTATATTGATGTCCAAAGAAGCCCAAGGCAGGTAAAATATTTACTACAGTGCAGCTCTTAAAAAGAACACATAACAAAAAGATTCCACCAGATAGATGCTATACTGTGGTCCATTCTTGAGTTATCTTTACACGCCACAAAAATACAAAAGCTTGCAAAAACATAAAAGAATGGATTGTTCTGCAGGACTGTGGAAACACTCAGTCCAGTGTTGACACTGACAAAAGCCAGAAGGAGCAGCAGCTCCATGATTTCTCCATTTCCACTTTTTCCATGCCTTTAGTCCTGCTCCTTTGTGTTTCTTTTCCTTAACAGGCAAACATAAACTTCCCAGCTTTCTTTTCTACCGGAGTCAAGAGCCTCGTTTCTTTTCTGCTTCAATGTGAGCTCGGCAGCTTCTTCAAAATGATGACCTTCAGTGTCAAGAAAGGCCTGGCAGAGCGGTGATATTATTTAATAGAGAAAAGAAAACCAGACCAAGCAGAGCCGTTCCCATCATTATTGCAAGTGCTTTTGTATGCAAACAGAAGAGGGAGACAATGAATGAATGAATACAAATGAAGGAAATTTGTTGGAGATGCTCTTCATCCAGACACAATAATCATCCAACAGCGAGTAAAGGACCTGCTGCTCGATGTATAACCCAACGCCAGCCAGAAACTTCACTCTAAGCTTCCTTTCACAGCCTCAACTGTTTTCTGTGCCTTTACTTCTCCTTTCATCATTGCTACCTCTCAAAATAACTCCCCCAGCTCTGTTATTTTTATATTTTATTCAACTTTTTCCATAAAATATTAGTAAATAACGAATTGAAAGACCAAAAAACCAGAGTTAGAAATTCCAAGTATAGAGGCAAAGGGTCAAAGTTCAGCTGTGGCCTCCAGGTTCCACAGCAGTTTTGAGAAGATCATGTAACCCAGCTGGGAGTCAGGACGTCAACGTGGAGTCAGGAGAACAGCTCTGACAGCCGGTTTACTGCAAATGGAGAACAGTCCGGATAAGCTTGAGCAGACAGCGAGTCACAGTGAGTCCTCCGTCTCCCTCTGGTTCCTCTGCCGGTGATGTCACTCCATCTCCACACATCCTTCTTTAAGGTACTCAACGCCATCAGTTTCCTCTGCTCCCCATGTCCTCATTGAATCTCTCCTCTTTCTATCTCAAAGGGCCCATCCACACTAAAAATACCAGACGGAGCTTATGCCCTAATACCACCAAATGTACTTATCCCTTAACCCCTCCTTCCACGTTATCACCTCTAATCTCTCTCACTCACACTGGTCTTCCGGTGATCTGGCTTCCTCCTCATGCGATTCAATTAGAATTACAAGTGGGAGGGAGCTTTTTCAAATGTCCTTCCTTTCCTCTTGGTCCATTATCTGTCTTCCCTTCTTTCACTTTCCCTTTGATTTTTTGCTTCTTTTCTGCCAGGCTGGCTCCCAGCCTTCATTTATCCTCCTCTTCTCACTCACAGGCTGGCAGCAGCCTGTGAGTGTTTCATTCCTCCTCTCCTTCAGTTTCTTTTTCTGTGAGCTATGAACACTGAATGCTAAATGTTTCTAAAGCTACGCGAGTTTAGTCCAGCTCTGCAAATCAACTGACTGAAGAAGAAGTTTCATCTCAAATATAGAAATGCTCTCGCTCCTTGATAGGTAGTTAATGCACAGTGAGCATTAGTTAAACAAGCCGTGAGACTGAATTCAGCCTGCTCTCCTGTGGCCAGAGACAGACCTGAGGACTGGCACAAAGCTACAAGTCTTACATAAGACAAGTCCCGAAGATAAATAATTTCGTAATGTAAAACTTCCCTTCAATGACAGAACCTCCAACAAAAACACGTAAGTTCTATTTTGTTCACAAATCCTACGTTCACATCACACATTGAAGATGAATCCGAGTTCGTGTGGTTGTAGTTTCCAACATCAAAATAAAAACATTCCAGGTGTTTTGGTGGTTAGTAGATTGCATATTGTCCAAGGGTCCAATATTTAGAATTCAGTGGCAGAAATTCAATATAATATTTATACAGTAGAACCTCGAGATACCAGCTGCTTCATATACAAGCCATTGCGCTGTCCATAATTTTTTTCAACATAGCAGCAAAATCCAAATTACGGACACCACCGCTAGTTTGCTAATGGATACAACATGAGCTGAGACCACATCTCATTCTTTTGCTGAGTAAAGACGTAGTTTGTGTGTTCTTATGATTTTTATGTTTCTTTTCGTACTATATCAGTGTTTACGTCACTTATATATAATTAATTATGCAGAGGCAAAGTACGCATGTCTATTGGTTGATAAGAAATATGTTTTTTCATAATTTAGGGGCTTTGGGGATTTTTTTACAAGGCTGGAATGGTTTAAAATGATTGCAGTTCATTTAAACAGGGAAATTTTGTTTGACTTACGAGCTCAGTCACGGAACGGATTAAACTTGTATCTGGAGGTTGTACTGTACTCAGATAACCATTTGAATGTCAGACTGGTTGTTCTTTTTTTACTTTGCAAGTACGTTGATATCTACTGAGAGGAAGGGTCTTCCTCCATGGAGTCACAGTAGATGAAGTGCTGCAGAAGTCTGGTGCTTAATGAAAGTCTGAGGAAGAAGTGATTCAGTTGCATGAGCATGCAGAGGATTTAGACTAGAATGTCATCTCACTTGAACATTAGATCAATCAAACTGTCAATTTTTTATCAAACGTTTCTCAATCTCCCTGGAGAATATCCTAATCTTCTTTAAACGTACTTAGCTGTTAAGTAGTGCCTCATCTCTCTTAAAAGCAATGCAGCGTCCACAGATCTCTCAGAATCACCAGGGGTAAAGTTGATCAATACAAAGCCAATCATTGCATGTCAGACAAAATTAAACCCAAAATTTTGCAGACTTTTTCCAGTGTTATTGCTGCAAGATGCATTACAGACCATTTCTAAGCAAAGGTGTAGGTCAGGTCAAGATTGTGTTGACATGTTTGAGATAAACAGGCCGTTACACGAGGAATATACCATAGGATCTAAATGCGAACGATCACTAATACATAACTACAACAGCTGAGTGGAATGTGTTCCACACTGCAAATCCACGGTGTTACGTCAGTGTTTACTGATAGCTGTGAAAAATTAAAACACATGACTCAACTTAGCGGCTTACTGGAAGCACAGCCGCTCGTTGTTTGGTGTGGAGCATTTAGTTATAAAAAAAAAAGACATAGCCAGCCACAAAAGCAGCCAAAAACACACGCTGTCGCCGGTTTGAATGTATGAAATATAACAACTACTCTACAAAGAGCCAAATAAGGAGGATTCTGTTCCACTGACTCATCTCAAGGAGATGAAACGCTGCAGCAGCAAGGTATTAAAAAGCATGTCTAACTGTAATGAGGGATGAACCATGAGAAAAATGATGTTCTTTGACAGCAAAAGCTGGTTCACATTCCTGCTAAACTGTAATAGAGATAGAGAAACAAGACAGAAAAACGTTAGCATGATGTCATCTGCTTGTGTCATAAGCCCTGCAGCTGCTGAGCGACATGCGAATGGAGAAAGTTTAAATGAGGACACAGATATTCTGAGTGAAAAGTGAAGTTATCCTGTTCAAAACATACAGTTTGGGGAGGACGGGTAAGCAGGAAGCACATGGAGCTAATGTCAATACTGGGGCACAAGAAAGGAAGACATTCTGAAGTGAAGCAGAGACTGAGATCAGATGAGGACTAACAGAAACACTGCAGCGGTTACAGAAAAACATTCAAAGCTACCTGCTGGAACTCTGGCTGTCCGTTGACAACAGCGACAGTAGAACCAAAACCCAGCCGCTGTCAAGAAGTGAAGAGTCACCACGAGGATGGGTGTTAGAACCGTTGGGTCTGTTAGGAAGTCCATCAAGATTGATTACAAATGTCCACAAGTGGAAAAAAAATAATCCTAATAGGATTTTACAAACATTACAGAAACTCCACTGACGATACAAATTCAGGTGACGTCTCAAAGCTGCTGGAATCCATGAAGGAGAGACTTTACAACAGGTTTCTGTTCGTTGGTCAGCAGAATCACAAGAGTCCTCCTTTCACTTCTTCTATTTGTGCATAAATATAACCTCCAACAGTTTCTCCACCATTTCTTTACTTTCAACACCTCAATACTGGAGTTATGAACTTCTCTCCGTTTAGATACCCTCCCTCTTCCCCGCATTACCTCTCTCTCCTCCCGTTCTGACACACTCTAAGGGTGAATTCCATTCCCCTGAAACAAGCCACCAGACTGTTTGATGACCGTTGCTCAGTGCAGTGTTAACAAACCGATAAATACATGAAATGCGACTAAACACATGGAAATGTGGATGATGTTCCTGTGGCTTAGTCACTGATCTCACTCCGAGGAAGACCACACCGGAGATACCATCACACGCTTCTTCGTGTCAGAGTGTGTGTGTCCGTGTGTGTGTGTGTGTCCTCTAATGAATGATAAACACCATCAGGAGACGACCAGTGGACACACCACCAGCCTCGCCGTCGCCGGACGTAGCTGCAGGATGGAAAACCTTCTCTTTTAGCTCAGGTTGGTTTGGCTTCAAAAGGGAGGATGTTGCTCAAAACACTGGTTGCTATTAGAGGCAGAAACTCAGTTCATCACCTCTGGACAAACCACCGCTCAGAACCCAACCAGCAGAGAAACAAAAGCTGTTCCAACTGAGTGCTTCTGACTAAATAATATATTTGTTTTCATGAGAAAGCAACAAATATCCAGTTAACAAGATCGGACAAGTAGATCACAGGAATTTTACAAATATATTTTAAAGCATCTAAAACTAAATGTCAAATTTGATTCTTAACAGTTATAGTGATGAAATAAAACAACATATTAAATTGTTAGCACCATTATTGAATGTATGCATGTTGTCTCTAGTTGTAATGGTTCTTTAAACGTGAGCTCTTTGGTGACATGGATGTGTGTATTTTTGTGTTAGGGAAGTGTGTGTGTGCGTGTGTGTGTTTACCTCTGTTGCTAAGGGTGAGCAATGCATCCTGCCCGTGACATTTATGAGCAGCTATCTTTGAATGATGTCTGCTGAGTGTGATTGAGCATTCAGGGGCTTCAGATAGTCAGACGGATCTAACTAAAGTACGTGTGTGTGTGTGTGTGTGTGTGTGTGTGTGTGTGTGTGTGTGTGTGTGTGTGTGTGTGTGTGTGTGTGTGTGCGTGTGTGTCCTGAGTGCTATAGTAAGTCCTGGCAACCTCAAGACAAAACCATACAAACACAGCCTCCATCCATGTGACATGTCTTTGGTGTTAGCTTGGGGCGAGACCTCAGGCCCACATGGGACCGAGGTTTGTGCTCATTTTAAATGGAACACTAGGTGCTTCATTTTGCACCCATTTTCAGCCATGACACATTAATCTAGAAATGGGTTTGACATTTTAAAAATGCATGTCTTTGACCAGAAAACAAGACCAATCATATAAAACTGACAGCGTTTTGGTGACACGACTACTGAAGCTCTCCCTGTAGATCCATGAGGGGCACAGAAGTAACCTTCTGTCCCAGTCATTTCCCTAATGATATGAACTAATGAGATGTGATCCTCTTTCCACCTGTTTTTCTGGTGCATTCCAACGCTGGGGCATTCTGAGGCTTGGTCAGTTATTTGTCATTGCAGCATCACTACATTGCCCAGACTCCTTTCTCTCTTTATATTAGGGCATATCTACAGTGTCTTCATGTGGGGTCAGAATTTGGGGGGGGGGGGGGGGGGGAAATTGTCCATGCATCCATGTTTACTGGTTTTAAAAAAATGTTAATTTGCACAGTGCCTGTCAAATTTTTCCTCAAAATATATTTTCTTATACAGCTTTGGGTTACAGTCGTTGCTCACCAGAGTGGCTTAATTTACTGAATAATGATAAATTGGCATTCATCCTAATTACAAATACAACAGAAGAATATTTTAAAAGTTTTCAGGAGTGCACCCAAACAATAAGAGTCTGTATATTATATATGAACTCATGTTTCATGTTTTTGGTTTCTTCTGCCACAGTGGGGCAGAAGAGACCAGAGTGTCAACCACAGGAGGCCACAACAACCTGTGAGACCAACCTGCTTTCATATGGGCTTCATGCTAATTTCAACTTTTCATGTGTTTCTCACATCATCATCAAAGATTATAAACTCACATCACCTCAACATGACACACACAAACTGACAATGAATTTAAGATTCAAACTAAGATATAATGCTTTGACCTGCGCTTCTGCAATATAACTCATTCACATGCAAAAGGACGTGTGTGTGTGTGTGTGTGTGTGTGTGTGTGTGTGTGTGTGTGTGTGTGTGTGTGTGTGTGTGTGTGTAGGTCAGTGGTCCAAACTGACACCCTGTTTGTAGAAAATTATGTGTGTGTAAGCTTTATCCACACAACACAAATGCACCGATGGTGCCCAGTTGTAACAAAGCCTGGATATAAAGTCAGACTAGAGGATGAGTTTGACAGAGGGAGGAGAAGAAGACAGAAGAATGAGGAAAGGATTGGAAAGTGGGGGAGGCTCCAATGGAGAAGAGTGTTATTGTTGGGCCTGGCTGCTGTGTGACCTGTTTGTGTTGAGATGAATGAGCCATTTCATTCAGACATCTGAGACATCTCACATTCACACACACACAGACACAGACAGAGTGACACAAAAACACAGAGCCTTTTGTGACAGACAAGTACAGAATCTCTGTTTTCACAGGATTATCAGGTTGTAGATGTTGATGCTTCAGCACAAACACAAAAAATTAGGAAAGCATAGTGCATCTTTAAATTGAAAGACATCAAATTGCCAAATGTGAATCATTTTACTGAAATTAATTTCCTCCAATAATTCCAGTGTCGATGACAAAGGGCACATTACTGGTGTTGTGACCACCAGGTTCACATCTTGTGTCTTTAGTGTCAGAGCTTGTTTATTTTAAGTCCTCTTAAACATAAATACAAGTAGAAAACATTTTATAAGTCCCAAATAATTATGTAATTTATTAAGAAAGACGATTAGGACAAAACTACGGTAAATGTTGTTCCAAGATTCGACTGATTTTTCCATACGTGTAGAACTCTTGCGTGTTCGTGCAGCAGCATGTCTGTCTCCCACCTCTCCCTCCCCCAGTAAGGCTAAATTCTCCCAGTCAGCATCCTTCACAAAGACAGCCAGGATGCCAGTAAGGTCACCCTGACACACAAACAAAGAAGTATGCAAGCACACGAACTATCCATACAGAAATATACTGAGCACAGCATCTCTGCCTTGTGCCTTCAGAAAGTCCAGAGAGACAAGTTTAAGCAGAATAAAGAAAACCCTGCAGAGTGACCACACAAGGAGCAAGAGCTGCACAACCCTGTATTGTGTATGTGCATATAACATCTTAAATAGTATACATAATCTAGAACTTTGTTTTTGGCTGCATCATCATAGAACCAAGGGTTCTATGGCTACTTTGTGTTGAGACAAAAGAAAAACCCCAGATCCTCCATTCATCTGAATCAGGAGTGAAATTCCAGGAATCTCTCAGTCTCTAGTGCTGCTGTACGGGACTAAAATAGCTTTTCTGAGACTTGCTCACAGTTGCATATGGTGCAGCCGTCACACATACCCTCTGCTTGCTTACCACACTGTTCCCTGGCAGCTGCATGACCTGTGACCTCTCCATTGGTGAGACACAGCAGAAACACTTCCTGTCCCGGAAATGAGCTGGCTGGCCTGGGAACCTCAACCTGTCATTCTGAGGCTGACCCATTCAGACAAAAGTCTAATGAGATGTCAGACAGAGGAAACGAGGTGGATGTTCATGAGAGAAAGTTAATATTTGTTACGTTTTCATCTCACATGTCCATCAACTGCATGCCCAGTATTGTCAACATCTGACGGTCTGTTGCTTAGCAACTCAACCACACACAATCAAGCGTTTACTGGTGTGCTGGAGTTGTAATTCTGTTTGCATTATGATGATCTAAAGTCAATATAAAGATGATGGGAAAGCTGGAGCCACACTGCAATGAGTTCAGACAGCTTCCCTGCAGTATCACACTCTGCCGTTAGAGGGCAGACAAGGTCCTTTCAGAGAATATCAAAAGTTCTTCATCTCTACAGCGCATCAAAACATCTCATTTAACCGTAAACACCCCAACATCTCAAATGTGGATCAGTGTTTTGTGCTATTTTACTCAGCTTTCAATGATCTGTTCAAACTTTCCAATCTCTAAATTTTTGTTAAGTCTGCATACCTGGATTTCAATTTTGGTATTATTACGGTAAATATCCAGGATGACAGGGACTTACAAAAAAATCCTCTGTGAAGACTGTCAGTCATACAGTTCATGGTAGATGACCTCTGTTTTAAATCAAGTCAACTGGATTTGCTGAAGAAGCCTCTTGAATGAGCGGCCAAGTCCAGTAGACTTGATTCTACGAAGAGATCACACACACACACACACACACACACACACACACACACACACACACACGTCATGACAAATGGATTTGGCATCGCTGGGTCAGAGCGGCATCAGCAATCAGCCTCAGACTGCTAGTTATTCAAGCGAAGATGGACAGGGTGATCACTGGACCCGATCGAGGCTCGGAGAGTCCAGATATCAGTACAGACCGTGATCAGACCACCATGGGTCTCTAGAATAAAATTGTACTGAGATGTTGTGTTCAAGACAGATTTCCTCCACCAAACAAGAAGAACATTTTATAACACTTTAAGAAGTTGGTGGGTGGTACGAGGTTGATGATAGACTTTTCCCCATCATAAAGGCGACAGTTGAGTTGACTTCTGCCATGTTGGACAGGGACAATCGTGTTTATTCTTTTAACTGCTCAGGTTTCTTTCGGTGTGAAAACATTCCAGCTCTGGTTCTGCTGACCATTCACCAAGTTATTCTTTGACAGAACAACTTAGTGGATCGCTACACCCGTTCCAAAGATGGGATTAGAGCTTGGAGACATCAGACAGACAGACAGTGATACCCTGGGATTCCATTAAGAGATTAGAGGACAAGAGAGGAAGATGTAACAGGAGAGGATAGGAGAGGAGTGTGGCTCCTGAATAAACTAACAAGGATGGATTAAGAGGAATTGACTTGTGGCTACACGCAAAAGCACACATGCAGCAGGGACATCAATAAATTATTTAGGAGATGGCAGTCCAAGTAATGAAAAGTGGGAAGCTGACCCATCTGCAGAGAAACTTGAACCCAGCCACAGTTTGAACATAATGTCAAAGAGACATCACCACCTGTATATTTGAATAAGCTCACTTGTAAACCTCATTCTGTCACGCTTCCGGTGTCTACCCGAAGTTCTGGCCGCTAGCCGCGTTAGCTCCGGTCTTCACATTTGTCCATGTCTCTCACTTACGGAGCCGTTTTGGCTTCGTCAAACAGCAGTTTATATTCTTTGATTGTGACGGACCTCACGTTGTTGTGTGGGGAACCCCGATGCTTTATTCACCAGGACCGAACTCACAAAGCCGGCGTCTACCCGTATGGCCAGACCGTAACATCGAAGCAGCCTTCCTCCTCACCCATCCCACACACACAGAGCCGTTAAAGCTTCGTCAGACACAGCGGTTTGTTTTCTTGTGATGGCAAAGAAAAATAAGAAAACAAACCAAGTCTGATATTGTTGTTTCATCGTGGAATTTCCACGGGTTCCCGCTAGTTTATCTTATAAGTCTCCTTCCAGTGTTCACTCTACACAGATGGACCGCTGGACAACCAAACCTATGTGTCTTCTGTCACTGTAAACAGTTATTTCCCCCCTATAAGCTGGTAGGCCTGTTTCAGAAAATCAGTTGAAGACATGAGATAAATAGGTGATAAAAAAAATTCTTCAAAGCATCTGAACTCAGAGGCAAACTAGGACACCATGGGCTCTGCTGAGAAGGCCAAAAATGTCAACGTATGTCAAGTATTTTTGGGAGTCTGGATTCCTGCCTGTAAAACTTTAATCACTTGACTGAGAAAACAGGAACAGTTTCTGAGCCTACACACCCAGGAATACAGAAACACACACAGAAGTGACAATGCTTTTTGTTTCCAGGAAACAATGGCCAATTACCCCTGTCCTTTCCCTCCCTTGCATGATAAACAGAAAAGACTTTAACAGTAACATCTTTGTTTCATTTCCTCAGGGTCACTGACCCAGAACAAAAATAGATTAAGATTAAGTTGGCATATAACATTTATTATCAGCCAATTGTACATGGTCTACCACTGAGACTCAAGAGCTATGATTACTACATGATGCACGCAGAAAAACAGAAATATTGAATTTAAAATGAAGAAAAAACAGTCTGGCAGTTTATGATGAAAACATTGCGTTCCTCCTGTTTATTTAATGCTGCTGCACCAAAATGCAAAAAAACTTGTGCATTGCAGCTTTTCGTACCAGGCCCATGCTTTCAGGACCCATCCTTGGAGAGGTGTGGCATAGCAATAACATGAGCTGGCACAATGCTTGCATACCACTGCACATACCTGCAACAAGCACGTCCAACAGGGAAAGTAGCAAAGCTACTAGCCTCTAGCTGGAGGAGTTTCAAAAAGAGAGCCTTCAGAGTTGAGGGAGTGGTTTGGTTACAAAATCAGATATACAACAAACCACAGTTATACGTAAGAAGTGTGAGAATCTAGAAGAACTAAAGGGACAATGCCACATAAGTGAGGTGAGCACAGCGCATGTCAAAAGAGTTCACATAGCATCAGTGTTTTGTCAGCTCATTCATGCAGAAATACCCGGATGTATGATGATGAAGTCAAAACAGATAGAATAACTGGTACAATACATGAATGACTTGCAACCACCAGTTACTATCCATTTTTTGCAGATTTACTAACTTTGTTTTCTTGTGTAAAGCAAGTGAAATCATTGTTTAGAATGAATCTAAGGAAGAGAATTCATTCAGTAGTCCTGCTGACAGCAGCAGGACATCTTCTGTGTTATTGCTGCTGTGACACCAGCATGACCTCTGCTGCTCCCTCATTGTCTGCCATGAGGATCAGCAGCAGTGTGAAAGCAGTGACATTGAACTCCAGAGCATTAGCTGCCTGGTCAGATCCCTTCAAAGTAAAGGTCAAGTGTCATGTTGGTGCTTGTTGACACCAGGAAGAGCAAGTCATCTCACTCACTCTTATTTATTATAGATACAGCCTGTACTTTCTACGTTGCAACCTGCTAATCACTGATTTAACCTGGTCCTCCTTGTGTGAGAAAAAAAACACATTTACAAAATACTTCCCTAAATCAGGAAAGCAAAGAAGAGTTAGGAGGACAAATAAAGGAAGAAGGTCAAAAAGCTGTCACACAGAATGGTTCAGAACCCTGCATGGATAGATGGTGGGAGAGGAGGGAGTGGACAGGCTTAGAAAAAGGGAAGAAGAAAGAGCCACAGATTTATGACATCGTGAGAAAAGAAAAGCGTCCTCCAAACTCTTCTGGGTTCGGGGGCCTTAGTTAATCTCAGGTTAATGAGAAAGAGAAAAAAACAGAGCAGGAGGAAGTGACAGGGACAGAAATGAAAAGAGAACAGGGAGAATGAGTAGGACCAATTCAATTTGTATTTATATTTACATCAGTTGTCACACAACATGAAATATGAAAGAAAAAAGGTGAGAGAAATGACTCCTTGTTCTGTGAGTGCACCAGATCAGGACAGTGAGTTCATACAAATAGGTCAGAGACCGAGAGAGTGAAACCAAAAGAAAGAGGATTAATTTAACCTTGAGAGAGGACAGGAGCGACAGCACCAGAGAGGTAGGAGCCCATCAAACAAAATAATGAGGATGGAAAGCTAAGAAAGTTCACGTAATTTCCACTACCACTGGGTTATCCTCGTTTGTAAGTCAAGCATATGATGTATTGTCACGTTTATATTGAAAATTTATTGGAAACAGACACACTGAAATTTCATTGTCAGTGCTAATGTGCAGATGCCAAGTCATATCTCAATTCATTAAATAATAACAACTAACTCAACATTGAACCAAGGCGCATAAGGAATGCCATTCTGCAGAAATGTTGCCTTCAACAGCCAATCAAATTCACTCTGATGAGGATGTTTGAAGAAAAGTGACGGGATTACCAAAGTCAGTAGTGTTCAGCCTTTTAGGACCGAGACCTTACAGACCGCTGCAGTCCGTCCAACAATTGTTGAGATCTCTCAGTCAGAATAAAATGGTGAAGCAATCAACTTTCTGACACTGACTCAGAATGAAGCAGCTAGGAAGGCTACAAGAAGATTAAACTTAAATTCTTTGTCATTTCACCTTATACCGTCGTCAAGCAATAATCCTCTGCTCCTTATGTGGAGTCCAGAGATTGAATGAGAGGTTGTACAGATTGTTAAAAGAAGTTGTGTTTGTGTGAGCCGGAGAAAAAGTGAAACATCCAGAGGGCCGTGAGAGAGGGATAAAGATGAGGAAGGAGAAAAACTCTTAGAGTATGAGGTCAGTGGATGGGAAAACATGAGGCAGAGAGAGGAAGACAAAAAGTGAGGGTAAGAAAGGACCAGGAGCAAAGAATGTGACAAGTTTACATAAACATGGGGGACCTGAACACATAACCACGGTAACCAGTCCCTTAATTTTAACCCCAGCTGTTGCCGTTGCCATGGACACCTCTCAATTAGGACCTTCCCTCCACCCTTACACAAACCATCCCATCCGCTGGCCTTTCATTGAGACACTTGACCCCAGCTCCTGAAAAAGCTGTAATGAAGCGGTTGTCAGAGGCGCCGGCAGCATCCCCACCGCCATGACATCAACATTTATATTCAGTCAGATCTCCTCAGTGCCTGAAGGTTCTCTTTCTTCACACCTGACACCTTCAGGTGAGAGTCATCTGTCATCTTTAAACTTGTAATGCACAGCATGTAGACATTCTATAATGAGGGAAGCCCTGCTCCTTGTACCAATGTGAAGAAACAGCACTTCAAATAAAATAACTGTTAATCAAATTCAACAACATTTCCACAATCGTATCTTTAAAAACTGAAGACATTTTGATTTTGGACTGTTGCTTGGACAATTTGGAAAATGTGTTACATGTTTGTCTAGCACGTAATAAAAAGAAAGTTTTAGTTTTCAACTTTGGTATGTTTCATTTCATTTCCGTAACAAACTCAAATTTCTACGAAGCAAACATTTCTGAAATGCTGTTCCATGTAAAATCAGAAAACAACATCTTTTCTCTGGACGACAGGTTATTTTGCAATGTCTTCACCAGACATCTCAATTGGATTTACCGTCAATCAACAACACATCTTTCACCAGGTCCTGAGAACCGTTTGTTAAATGTATCACTGCTACAGTCTCTAGTATTGTGATGACGTGTCATAGGCAGGACAGAGTTTGAGTGGACCATAGCTGGTTCATGGTCTCTGGAGGAATGGTGAGCCAGTTAAGACTTGTATATTTTGAGACAGTGAGAGTCCAAACTGAAGACCACCTAGACCGACCACCAAAACAAAAGGAGAATAGGAGCCATCAGAGACGGACGGACGCTTCGCTGTGTATCTCAACTTAAGTTGCTTTTCTAGTGTAGAAAACCTTTTCATCCTGTCGTTTACACTCCACAATCCTGCCGACATAGAAACACACACAAATAAACATGACGTGGCAGATTAGGAGAGGACTCTGAGCCTGCAGGTAGGAGGGATGTGAATTCTGCTTGACAGGAATAACAACTTGGAAAGTGATCAAGGGCAAAGTTAATTGCTCAACATTGCAAAAGTTCTTAAGACAGTCAGGTATGTTAAGGCTTGTTGGAAACAGAGACTGTAATCCTTTTTTAATGAGCTCATAGGGTAACGAGTTTGAGGCCTACATTTAAAAGGAAGTGAGAGGTTAGATGACTATGGAGAAAAATAATTGAAAGAGCCAAGTTTATTACTGGGCTTGCACTCGGAGGTAGTATGACTAAGCCACTGTGGCTCAGTGTAAAAGAATTGAGTAAGCCACAAAAAGCCACATTCTGTGTCCAAGACAGCGGCTTGCTGTAATAGCAAGTAAAACTTACAAGTAAACATTGAGTAATACCAAGAATCAAATTATTAAAATCAAAGTGTTGAATCTCACATTTTACCTGCATAAAATAGGATAGAAATAAAGATAGTTAAGCTTGAACTGTTGACTTTAGTGTATTTTTGTAGGTAAACTGAACAGAAGATTTTGCCCTCAGAATGCACCAGAATGCAGGAAAACAACCCCATTCCCTAAAAATTTCCCGGGGGGACACCCTGGACCCCTCCCCCATACCCCCCCACAACGAGCGTGGTTTTATACCCCCCAACAATTGAAAACTTGCATTCACTATGTGAAGGTACAGTCATACAAATATATTACTCAATGTTTACTTGTAAGTTTTACTCTTTTACATTTTAACTTTGACTTAGACAACACCATTGATATGCCATAGTTTAGCTTTTTTTTTTATTATTCCATATAATTTTTCATTTCAATTTAAAAAGGCATATAAAACAGCAAGCGAGGTGAATACACATTTATATGCATCGCTGATTATTCCTGCCGGTCATAGAGATCAAAAGTCTAGGACTACAAAAAAGTATTGATAATATCTTTCATTTACCTTCTGATCGGTCTGTCACCACTCCTATCCCCTCGCAGCATTCACCATTTGTTGTTCAATTAGAATTTTAACGCAAAATCTACTATAAACCACTCTATTCTCATTTTCTTTCAATCGATCGTCCTCGCCTTGTCGTACACCAATTCGCGGGTTTAGCTTGTAAAAGAAGAATCTTTTTGTTTTTCATTGGACGAGAGGAGGTCATGACCCGAGTGCATATTTAATGATCGGGAGCATTCGGGTCACTTCGGTTAAGTTCCGTCGGCATGCGGAAATAGCGGCGCCGGCGAAAATAGCGGCGCTCGCTATCGTCGCTATTTCCGCTACTGAGCGGCGCTAGCGGAAATAGCGGTGCTAGCGAGTGGCGCTAGCGAGTGGCGCTAGCGAGCGGCGCTAGCGAGCGGCGCTCGCGAGCGGCGCTCGCGAGCGAAAAAGTATCAAGTTTTAGCCTTTTGTCCGTAAAAATAAGAACGCCACTGTGGCTACACAGTCTAAAAACCTTGTAGCCAATCCGGAATTTACTTCGCCGATGGCGAAGTGGCGAATGGTTAGCGTAAGTCCAGTATTACAATTCCATCATGATTTTGATCATCCTGGTCACAATTGGTTTTACAGCTAAATGAGGAATGAGAATACCAAGAAAACTACAGGGTCTTTTTTTGATGACTGGTAAATTTATAAAAGAAAATTGACAATGTTTTTGTCGTGTAATTTTATGCTTTTTTTAAGTTGAACAAATCATCAATAAAACTAATGAAATAAAACTGGGATATTTGATTGATTTTACTGCTAATCAATTCTGTGCTAACAGTATTTAGTTGGGTTCTGAGATTCCACAAGGGTTATTATAGGTAGAGTGTAGGTTATTATAGGTAGAGAGATGAAAAGACACCATGTGAGGTAGCGCTAAAAATCAAACGCGTGAGAATAAAACTGGGAAACACACTGAGGGTTTAGATCGAACTGAGCAAATGTTAATTATAAAAGTAGTCTACAAAGTCCAGAAGCAAAAGTAATTTACCTATATCCATACAAACAGCCACAAGCATGAGCGCCATAATCACACCCCACCCTCTGTACACAGCCCATGTAAACCGAGATTATTTGAGCTTGTTTATGACCAAACACACAAAGAATGATGGGTAATCACAGCATCAAACTCCCAGTATTGGGACTGAAAAACCAATCAAAAAATGCTATTTCATTGTATGTTTGTGTACGTACTGTCTGCTGCATGTCATAATGAGAATTACATAATAAAATTTTAAAAGGTTTTCTAGTGTTAAAGTGGCTCTTATAGCCTAAAAATGTGTTTCTCTGACCTTACATGCACTAGAAATAAATATAAATAAAAGCAAAACTATTATTGAAAGCACAATTACAGCAAAGACAGTGAGCATGGTTCAAGCTATTCAAGGCATTACAACTGAGCAACGTCACCAAATACAGTCCATCTTTTTTTTCCCCTGCTCACACACAGAAGGCGACAGTACATAAAAGATGGACTACGTGTCAAACTGAGATAACACTGCATTTCCCACGCTGCCTCTGTCTCTAGGTAGAGTTTGCAATGGGTGACGTATGTTGGACTTTAAGGAAGTAAACAGGAAGTAAGTCCTTCTCACAAAGGCCAGCAGGAGAAAACAGACAATCAAAACCTTCCAAGACAAAGGCCTATCAACCTCAACCCATTAAAACAGAGTCAAACTTCAGCTTCTCGGTCATCATGCACTAAACCACCAAAGCTGCTCTAGCAGGACAATGAATCATTTCAAAAGATAACCTGCTGACAGCTACACATCACAGACAATGAAGGCACGTTATTCATGTTATGGTCTCAACAGTGTTGGCCTCCATCAAAAGACTTTAACTCAGATTCATGACATCTATAAATACTCATCTGTTCCACCTCTCATTCACAATTCCACAAGCTGTGAATCATTAACATGAGAAAGTGTTTTGACATGCAGGAGCAAGTCTGATCCAGCAGTTCATGGACAGCAGTTTAATGAGGAAAGGATTAAATGGAGCTGGTGTTGTTCTTCTAGAATTTATTACCATGTATTAATAAAATTAGTAACTAATAATATTAATATATGCATGTATATGCATGTTTATCAGTATGTGAGTGGAAAAAATAATTTGTCTATTGCGAGATTAATAAAGTACCTCTCTTCTTCCTTTTCTTAAAATATTTGACCATTAAATGTGGGGAAATTTTACAGAAATCTTAAGCTTGAGAAAACACTGTCTTGTGTTACAGCATTTGCATTTCTCTAATGCTGTAGCTGCACATGATAATTTAGAATCCCAAAAAAGCACTTGCAATTATATAATAAACTGACAGCAATGTACACACACCTGCATGACTAAATTAATTCAGGTAAAACCAGGTCAATGTTTAATGACTGTTCAATTGCTCTTACATCCCCATATAGGTGGTTAGTAATAACTATAAACTACACCATTGTAATTAAAACTGATAAAGCAACAATGTTCAGGTAACTAGAGAAAGGCCTGCATTGAAACGAGACAAAAGAATCGTCACAGGACCAGACCCATGTAGGCTAATCTGTATACATTTGTATGTTAAAAAAAAAATCAATCATGTTGCAAAACTAAGCCACAAAAAATGTGAATCAGGGCAGGAAGAGGAGTCAATGAGCATTTGCTCAGGTTAGTAACTGATGAAATGTCCATCCTTCATTGGTGCTGAGATCTTCATTCTTCTGGTGGAAGATGTACCTTGAGCTCAAACATTTCTGAGGCAAAGGTCTCTGAGTCCTCACTAATGTCAGTGAATTCATCTGACACTTCAAAGCTGAGACATTTTGACCTGCTGTGCCATGACCTACATTCAGCATCACCATTTTGCTCAAAGGACATCACTGAATTAACAACATGATAATGGAGGCTCGATGAATTGCAGATCTCCACAGTCCGATCAAGTCCCTACTGTGGAAAGACATAATCAAACGATTTAGATGAAAAGGAAAAAAATTATGAAATATAAGTTTCAAATGGGTTCAAACTGACATGCCAAAACGTTAGTTTACTTTAGTTAATTAAACTAATCAATCGGTTGAGTAATATTTGGATTACAGCTGAAACACTTGTTTTGCTTTAGGAATCAATCAGTTGCTTTCTTGCTGAGATTTGCATGACAAAATCAATGCAACTCTTACATGAACAGGATAAGGTAAACATGAAAACATGAAGCTACAGCCTGTTCCTTGTTAGCTTAACACAGAGACTAGACATAGTAGACAACATAAAATCTGCCAAATGGCACTACAACTCATTAATGAATACCTTTCATTTGAAAGCCATTATTGCTTTTTCACTCTTTGAACTGTTTATGCTGAGGTCAGCTAAACATTTAACGTACAGTACTGCTTTTTTTGTTGTTGACAAGGACAATTTGTTCTGGAGGTGGACGACACCAGATACTAGTTCTGCTGCCACTGGTCCAGCACAGTATCCATTACATCACTATCACACACCAGTGTGAACGACAACCCAGCTAACTTGAATAAAATCAACCACCCAGCTGCTGACGTGGGCAGAAGCTGCACCTGGAAAAGAGCAATCCAGCTAACAACTGTTTTAAAGTACAATGCTGCTCGCTCTTCTTCCACTACCACTGAACCACGCAGCTCACACACACCTCTCTCACACACACACACACACAACAAACACTAACTGCACTCTATCTTATGAAGTAATAGCTCTTTCAGTGCAGGTGGTGAGAGGTGACGAATGTCTGTCAGTAACATGTTAAGGTGCAAGAAGATGCAATAAAAAACTGAAAATCTCCTGAACACTGAACATGTCTGACCTACGGGGGGCACTCCATCTCTTCCAGGAGCATTCAGGGGCTCTAAAGAGTAACAAGCTAAAGCTGAGGTCTCAAAAATGTGCTATCACAGGTTTCCACACTGTGAACACATCTGCACCAGTGAAGTGGAGGCAAGGGTGACACCCTGCTGCTGCCATAATGATATGAACGAGAGAATGCTTATCACGTCTCCCCGTCTGTGAGTCTTCTACTGAAAACATGTCACCGTGTGAGTTGTTGACCGTATGACATCAACATTGGAAGTGTAAAATGGCATTCTTATTGATCTGAATCCAACAATACATTGATCACATCATTCACGCATCATTCAGATGCATTTCTCTTCAGCGTCTTAGGTGTTGTAGGTTAGGTGTTGTACTTCTTTAGCAGTAACATACAAAGTAGGCAGTTGTGCTTTAGTACCACTATGATCGCCCCATTAATTCTGTCACAGTGCTCGATGACATCAGATTAAAACCTAAAAAACTTGCTCTGACACTAAACTGATGCTACGTTAGCACAGATAACGTTACGATCTTTAAAAGAAGACCAGAGAATGACAAAAATGAAAGGTTACTTCCTTTCCTTTGACTTCCCTCACATGTCCTGAAATGTGTTTATCTCCATAGTCTTATGTGATAAAGGTGAATGACTTTATTCTCAACTATTCTCTCAGGTTAAACCCCGCCTACCACAGTAACTCCTCCTATTAATTCTGGCGCCTGAGCTGCAGACGCAAACAGAATACAGACGTTTACGTAACCTGATTACAGGCTTTGGAGTTCAGATGGGCAAGTCGTCTGCTCGTGAGATGAAAACACATAAAGCTTTCTAGAAAGGGTTTGAGTAACTTTCAGTCCCCGTTAGAACCAGGTGTGTTCATTAACACGGATTTAGAATAGATAGAAATGGATTTGTTGTTATCAGGTATGATTGAAAATTTTTAATCCATAAACACTCATCACTAAACTGCTTTTAACTAATTCTGACTAATTGTGGGTTTCAGTGTTAGTCCATCCAAATTTGTGGCTCTGAGGCTCAGTTCTGCTACCAAGGGCATTGGAGATCAGAAAAGTTGACCTACTTTTAAACTTTAAACACACACTGAGTGAAATGAGCAATCCAATTCCCTCACAATTCCTAAAAATAGGACTCTGGTACCCTTGCCCCTCAAATTTGCTCCAAGCCAAGGGCTGGAATGGTTCAAAGTTTATTAAAACATACTGAAACACTTGCACATGACCTATTGAACCAAGAGTGTATATTATTATATGATTAAATGAATAAAGCACTATTTTCTATTGGTTCTGTCAGTATTTTCAAGAGAAAACATTTTTCAACAGGTACACAGACAAAAATGAACTTCCTTCAAAAGAGCAATCATGTCTTTGTGTATTTCTGAGACGTTTGAGAGTGCCTTCTTAGATTATATTCTTTCACTACAGCCAAATTTTCTCCACACAGAAGACACACAGGCTTGCCTTTTACCTCAGTGAACATGTACTCTGACCCCCACCTGGCTTGAAACCCCCAGTTCTCAGTGCCCAACTTTAGTTTAGCCATTTTTGAGGAGGGGGGTTGCTGACAGTTAACCTCTGCTCTGATGGTTGATGAATAATGAAGCCGAGACCCACTTGTTGCAGAAAATCTCATTTTGCGGGCTACCGTTGCATTGTTGGGAATGTAGAGTGTTGGTGCATGCAAAAGACCAGCCGGTGGCTGTGGCCTTCTAGCTGGTTCTAATAGTAATTAGTGCTGTCAGGCGATTAAAAAAATTAATCTAATTAATTACAGGATTTTTAATTAATTAATCTAATTAATCACATTTTAATTTAATGTGCTTTATAAATGAAATTCAAAAGAAAAAAGGCCAAGCACATCAGCAAACCAATTGGGCCAGGTGCATTTCTTAAAAATGCAATACAAATAGTTAAATAAATACAATTCAGAAATAAAATAAGGCTAAGTCTCAAATAGGCACATAAGAAGACTCTCAATCAAAATGAATACTAAAGCTGACTCAATACAGCAATTCAAAATGAATAGTATAACATGCCTCTAAATAAGGCAACATCAACCAACAGGCATTTCCTTTAAAACGTTCAACGTTTTAAAGGAAATGGACACGTCAAGGACACGTTCAACTCTGTGTCCTTGACGTTTTGCATTTAAATGATACGTTAGGCTGGAGTTGCTCCGGTGATATGAAAATTCTCCTTTACAAAAGGTTCAAATAATAATAATAACAATAATAATAATAATGATAATAATAATGGATTAGATTTATATAGCGCTTTTCTGGACACTCAAAGACGCTTTCCATCGGATCCATTATTCATTCACTCCTCATTCATATTTGGTGATGGTGAGCTACGTGTGGAGCCACAGCTGCCCTGGGGCAGACTGACGGAGGCGTGTACAGCGCAGATTGGCAGGGCAGAATCACTGCGTTTTTGCAGATAGTCCCGTCTTTGTTCTTTTTATAAATAAACTTTCCGCCTAAAGTTCCGAGTGGGCTTGCCTCTCTCTACTGTGTCGCGTCCATCTCTGTTGTCAGTCACCCTGCTTTTGACTAGTGGCGCAAGTACGAAGTGACATCACTGCAGCCTACGGGTCCCTCAATGGGCCAAATTTAAAGTGCTGGCGCATTGACTTGCCACTCGCAATTAATTGCGTTAATTTTTATAGCGCGTTAATTTGTAGCGTAATTAATTAATCTGATTAACACGTTAAAGTGACAGCCCTAATAGTAATTAAATAACATCCTGGGGGCCACAGATAATTCATATATGTGGTCTAAACGATAAACGCAAAACAAGAGCTGAACTCTGATTCAACAAAAAGACGTGGTCTTGACTCCGACCAAACTGAAACATGGTTTGGTTCAGTCTCAAAGCTCTTTTTGCATAGTTGAGTCTAATGGACCAATTCAAAGAATCAGGCGATTGCAGGTAGCGAAACGGCTACAACGGTGTATAAAAATGAGAAACTACTGCCAATGCCTACTAATTAGAAATTATTTTTCTTTTAAGATGAGTTGGACAACCGAGTCCTAACAGGCAGACATTCATGACCTCCACTAGATGTCCAACCATACACACACACAAAATCTCAAAGATTCCAACAATGTTTTTTCACTGAATGGTTTTTGAATGCTGGCTTCAGACAGACCTTGAATTACTTATGGAAATTTTGGGAACTTTGTCCAGGAACAGCAGTTACACGCCCAGCATCTGGTGAGGCCATCAGTAGTAGTTAACAGTGAATCAAGATATTGACAATCCTGCGTAAACTATGCAACATTATGCTGTCCTGAAAGGGCCAGATGTAACTTATAAATGTAACTAAATGTAACTCAATGTAATGCAAAATAAATGTAACTACTCCTTAATGTTAAATGACTAAATTTATTACTTATTCAAGTTACAAACAGTTTGCTTACTGCTCTGTTATAACAAATCCTTTTGTAAATAATTTTATAATAACTTTTTCGTCAATATTAAAATAGGCTTAATTACTACATTGTGGTGAATGTAGTTTTGGTCAAAGCACACTTCTGACCTGTTTATTATTTTTAAACACTCTGACCATTTATGCTCTTGTGGGCTACGTAAAATGATGTGGCGGGCCACATTTGGCCCCCGGGCCTTGAGATTGCCACATGTGTTGTAAGGGATTATTGCTCAGCTGGTTTAGCCTCTGGGATTAAAATGTTAGTGGAGTATTGGGAGAAGTCAAGGCCAAATAGTCTAAATTAACTTTTCACACACGCAGACAAACACACACATGCACACACACAGAGAGGCCTCATCTATCTGCTGTGCACACACACTTCCTTACAGGTGAGCCTGACATCGAAGTAGATCATTACTTCCCTTACCTGATAAAAGAAATATCCCAACCCCTATGCTGCAACACTAATACATTATCAATAACCTATGTTTCCACACCCTGAAAGTTTCTCTATCGACGGTGAACATAAATGTAAATGATGTGACTGATCCACAGATTCATTTCTCCAATCCAAATTAATCCAGTTCAAAAACAACTTCAAACTCATGACTGAAACAAAGCAAGAGACAACAATGAATCCTATGTTGGGTTTACAACAAAGTCAAAAGCCACTCATGTGACTGGATTATCATAAAATGAGCCACACATGGCAGCTTATAATGTTTACAGCATTTTCATTGGATGGCCAGGCCTGATTTTGGAGCGATCGGCCCACTGTCACCAGCAGGCTCTACAGGTTGGACTCAGAAACCATCAACTTGCATGGACTGTGTGCTCTGAGTTACTGTCATGAGTGGAAAATGTGCATTTAGTGAGTACGAAGCAGACGTTCAACACAAAAGGAACAACATATTAATTCAAGTCGAGTACAGTGACAGATAGAACACCTCTCAGGTCATCTTCAAACTGATAAATGTCAAGTCGGACCAGTTTAAGTCAGCGCATGAGTAAATGGATGAAATGATTCAAGGCTGGGTGTCAAGGAGCTGTAAGCAGCAAGTTTCAATCATGAGTAAATATAAACATCCCAAATGTTTACGTAACTTTCTCTCTCTCTCTCACACACACACACACACACACACACACACACACACACACACACACACACACACACACACACACACACACACACACACACACACACACAGAGAGAGAGAGAGAGAGAGAGAGTTTAAAAAAAAACACAACTATTAAACAACAATCACTGGCAATAAATTTCCCAATAAGAGCATTCGAAGGGTAACAACCAGATTGGTTGACACAGGCCTTGTTCAGACTAGTCGCCTATATCTGATTTTTAGCCCATCCAGATTGAGTTTGCATATCTCATTTGTTCTGAACAGTCGCATACCACATGAAATCTGATTTTTGTGGGACGGATTGAAACCACATTCGGGAGGTAGTTTTGTGTCGGATAGGGACAGAGGCATCTGCAGTCTGAACAGCTCCAAACACTCCGATTGGATATGGCAGACCATGAGATTTTCTCCACCTCTACCGGACAGTGATATCGCCAATACAGCAAGGTAAAAAAAACTGTCGTGTCGTTTGTTGTGGTCATTGTTGCCGCCGTCGCAATTATGTGACCTCACACATAATGCGCACTGAACAATGACTCCACCCTGACGTCGCTGCCCAGTCTGAACAGGGCCAGAACGCATTTGGACACTTGCTAAAAACAGTGTGAACAGTCAGCCCTAAAAATCACATACGGAAGGGAATCTGATATGCCTGCAGTCTGAACGGGGCCTGATTGTCTGGTTAATAAAATGACTGAACATAAAACTGATCCTGAATGAGTACCTGTGCTCCAGGTCACTCATACCTCCACCAGTGAAAAAAAACCACAATCAGTGTTCTTGTTTGTGTGCGTCCTTTCGTCTTTGACACACATTTTTTGACAGGGACGCACAATCATCAGGCAACGTGCGTCCCTGGGACGCACAATCATCAGACAACGTCCCTGGGATGCTTTAAAAGCACTTCCATCCAACAAAAATATTCACAATTTATCCATTTTTCCACTTAAATTTCAAACCCGGAAATCACCATTGTGTTTTGATGTTGCGCAAGTTTATTGTCACGGGACTCATCTACGTGATTTAGCCTTATTAAAATCTACAAGGGGCAGCACGGTGTCGCAGTGGGTAGCGCTGTCGCCGCACAACAACTCTATGCGGAGTTTGCATGTTCATCACATGTCTGCGTAGGTTCTCTCCGGGTTCCTCGGCTTCTTCCCACCTCCAAAAACATGCGCTTCAGGTTAATTGGCCGGTCCCAAATTGACCGTAGATGTGAGTGTACGTGCTTGTAGGTGTGAGTGTACGTGCTTGTTTGTGTCTCTGTGTGGCTCCGCGGTGTACTAGTGTCGCTCCCGGAGTTTCCGCCGCGTCATGCCCTCAGTCAACTGGGATAGGCTCAGGCTCCCTGCGACAGCAGATGTAGTGGTTGTGACAATGAATGAATTAATAAATTTGACCATACAGCAACCCAACGTCTGCTCATTTTACACACTGCGGTGAGAGAGTGACGAGTTAGTCTCATGTTATGACCATGCCTCCGAAAAAACGCAAAAGTTGGAGAAAACCCAAGTGACAATGAGTGCTTTCATGAATTAAAAAATAATCAAAAGTTAATCAACAGAAAGACAGATGTTACTGTGGACACGCTAAAAATGTGTGCAGAGAAGGTTCTGTCAGCTTGATGCAGCGTCCACAGGATAATATATGAATTAAAGGCAAAGAAAACTACTGAGTGAAAAGCAAAAGGGAAAAAAACTATTACATCTTTATTTCTTGAACTGCTTAAGAATGACTACCAGGCTTTAACATTTTGATAAAAATGATGCAATTTTACTTATTTACTTTTTTACTTGAACAGTTATTACATCATTATTAATAAAATCATTAAAATTAACAGTTTCGTTTTTATATTGTACTATTGGCAAAACTCGATCCTTGCGTACACTTCTACCATATACTCTTATTACTTTGCATGTGCACGCACACACAGAGGCCTCATCTACCTGTTGTGCACACACACTTCCTTACAAGTGAGCCTGACATAGTACAAAATAAAACCCAAACTGTTATTGGGATGCATAAACATCATGTTGGGATGCACAAATTTTTGTTGAAGCGCATCCCTGGGATGCGCGACTTTCTTGAGGTAAAATGAACTCTGCACAATGCGAGCAAACTAATATGAAAATCACCACAGCTCAAATGCTAAAACAGGCACACTGAAGATGCTACTTCTTGAATGTGGGTATGAAGCTTCTTTGATTGATGTCTGTGTGATGTATGTCAGAGTCAGGGATCAGTCCTTGGTTCGTGAATTTGAAAACACAGCCGTTATTGGTCCTGAGGTCGTTGACACAGATCTGATCTGACACAAATTACTAAGGAAAAGGAAGGTTCAGAGAGTTAAAAAAAAACAAAACAGTAATAATGTGAAGCACAGGCAGACAAACATGTCAGACATGAATCTATTCTGAGCTCACGTGTGACTGCAGCAGGTAGAGAGAGTTAAAAACACAAGCTGACAGCTACTACACCTTCAACAAACGGTGACCCAGCAGCCTCCAAGTCATTCACACACCCTGGCTCTACTATAGCAACACACACACCATTATTCTCACGTGGTATTCGATGGAAGGTAAAACAAAGGAGAACAAAGGATGGGCCAGAGGAGTGGACTTGTTATTTCATTTTAAAGGTAAAATATATGCATGGACCCCTCAGAGGAGGTCTAAGAGGATGCAGATGGCAGAGGGGGCCACAGATGGTTGAGGACCCATCGGTGGCCAAACAACAGAGCCGAAGGCCAAACCCTCAGCACCAGAAGGCAAACACCACAGCAAAATCAGAGGAAACGGGACTTTTTTAAATCGTTATAAATTCAACAGCTTTTGGAACAATCTTTGTAACAACACCAAGTGAAATGCTTCTCAGTAAAGATTAGTGAACAAGTCATATTCTAGCTTCTAATACAGGGTTATGCAATACTTTGAGTACCAGAAGTTCGTAATGTGTTTGCACAAAGGTCCACACTTAAGCTTATGCTATCCCACGCCTGATAAACTGACTACATTTGTGATCCTTGCAACTCCCAGCCAGCTTTTGAACTAGTTAAGACGTTTAATGTCAACTACAATTGAAGGTGTTTCCAGGGGATTGTGGATGACTTTAACCCCGTCTGCCTGACACTGCTCCAGGTCTCAGGCGCAGCAGCTGCTGCATTGTTCTACATGAAGTCACCAAACTACCAGTGACAGCAGGTGTGGCCACAGTCAGAGAACAACTACCAAACAAAAGATGAGTGCAGCATTTAAATGTGAATATGTCCTTCACAGCGGGACACCTTTAGAGGGGTTCTCAACGGCCCTCATTGAAAAAGAGACAAGGGTTCAGTGAACAGACGAAAGATTTCATCTGTGACGTGTGTGTGTTTCTGTTATTGTCTGTGTGAAAATGACAAAGATAACATGTAGAATATCCATCAAAACATGTTGGAAAGTGAAAACTAACATACAAACCAGTTATATGCCTCCTTATGTATGTATATTATGTTTTCATGGGCCCAGTCAAGCTGGGAGCAAAGACTCAGTGGCGACCATTTAAACAAGTCACGTAAAAAAAAAATGCAGGAGCAGTTTGAAACAGCAAATACAAACAGTTTGAGTCTTCTGTGAGATCTAAAAAATAAAGTTTAGATAAAGTTGAATCTTCAATAATCACAATTTTGTGTGATGACAGTAGCAACACATTCACAGGTTTGAATCAACAGCTTCAAGCAGAGGAGAGTCTGGTTCATGCTCTGCTCGGTCAACTGTGAGAACAGCTGCTGAAGGGACTCGTCCTTTGCCGTCACCGGACACTTCCACAGACCATCCTGCTCGTGTCTTTTCTCTGTTGTTACTGTGTTTCTCCCACTTGTCTGATATCCTAACAGCATCTGCTGGGCTCACATGTCCTCAATGACAAAAAGTGGAAAGCCCGTCTGGGACATTGACTAACACTAAAAGAAACAATAAGCAGCATATGACAGTTAGCGTCTGAGGCTAATGAAGAGCTTAGAGAGCTGGCAGGTGCCAGCTAGCGTTCACACAGCAGTGTACTTAGCTGGTATAAAAAGAGTAACTGTTTGAACTTGTGCTGGCCAACATCTTATCTGGACGCCGTGCATTAGCCAAGCAGGTAAACACACACATGTGAAGCAAACCTCAATGTAAATCACAAAAAGTACAGCAAGATACCTGAACACAATACACATGGAAACTGACAAAAAGATGAAAATATCTTCTTCAAATCATGTTTTCATTTCAAATAATGTCCTCATTATGAAGCTGACTTTTAATACCTACACACTCTTTTTACTGCGGCACATTAAAGAGAATTCTATCACTGCAGACACTTCTTGAAGCCTCAGTAAGATCATTCTTGCAGTGAAGTGTAGTAAAACAAACTGTACTATCTAGTTACACAAGTATTACTCTGGCTTAGCGGTGACACCTCCTTCAGGCCCAACCAGTGGTTTGATTTATATTGACCCACTGCATTGTGAGCAATCCACACGTGCGACGTGTTTCTGTCCTGCTATCACCCTTTAACCAGAGATAAACGTCAATAACATCCAGAGCATGTTAACACCATGATAACCTCTGTCCAATAACAGCCATATACACCAATAAAAGGCCTAACTTCTGCATTGTGACTGTCACAGGCAGATTATCTGCTTGTAATTGATGAGGTAATGATGTGAAATGGATACCAACCTCTTTTCTCCTCCAAGTCCTGGAGGAACTGTCTGTAAGCAGCGGTGGCGCTCATCGCTCCCTCCCAGAAAAAATACAGAGGGAGAGGGCAGAGAATGAAATGAGGGAAAAATGAACGAAAAATGGTTTAAAGAAGGGGAGGGTAAGATTATAAAACTGTTGAGAAGCAGTGTCCTTAACAGGGTGATCTTGATGTGGTGAGACAAGGTGAGTGAAAGCAGGAGAAAAACAGTAAAGAAGGGAGGTAGGAAGTTGGAGTTGATCTGGGAGGACTGCAGGATCCCGACAGTGTAAAACGAGCCATCCTTAATCACATCTCTAATCCCACATCTCTTGTCGGCTGCTTTTCTTCTTCCTCTACCAGTCTTGCCTTCTTTCAGCGGAGCATGTGTCGACGGTTACCGTAGTAGTGAGTGTGGCTGTGTGTGAGCACCTCTAAGCCGGATAGAGGAACTGGACTTTGACCACAAGTCGGGTGGGTGATGTCACCGCCAGAGTCACAACCATGTGCTTGAGTCTAGAGTGAGAGTGTAAAATGCACACATGCGCGTGCGTGCGTGTCTGTCTGTCTTTGGCTAAGAATCAAATAAGAAAAAACTAGGTGTGTTTTCATTACTCGGCTGTCCCATTTTTCATGGTATGTGGTATGTTGAAGCATTTGTCACTCTGTTAGCTTCATCTTGTCTTATTTGTGTGTGTGTGTGTGTGTGTGTGTGTGTGTGTGTGTGTGTGTGTGTGTGTGTGTGTGTGTGTGTGTGTGTGTGTGTGTGTGTGTGTGTGTATGGCACACTGTTAGATAAATACACTGGAACAGACAAAAAGAGAACCCTTCCTGCTCCGTCTGGCTCATCATCTCCTGCATGTGTTTCTCTCCTCCCTCAGTATTTCTATAGCTGTGCTCTTCTGCACTCATCTATTGCTGAGCCAAACCCTCGGCTGTCAGTACAGAGAATCACTTCATCATGAGCAGTCAACTGGTTCATTCACAGATACACTGGGTGAGTGTCTGGATGAAAAAATGCTGTTTTGAAGAACAAGTGATGTCTTAAAATAATCCTTTAGTCTCACAAACATTCCAAACCCAAATACTGTATGCTTAATAAACTGAGGACCAGAAATTCATAATGAAATGATTTCATCGCTGGTACGTCACAGGGTTACTTCGTAACGTAATAATGAATGAACCACTATCAATCTGAATAAAATATTAAATCTACCTTTGAACAGTAATTTACTCTCCTCCATACACCTGT
This sequence comes from Antennarius maculatus, assembly GCA_013358685.1. Classification (NCBI taxonomy): domain Eukaryota; kingdom Metazoa; phylum Chordata; class Actinopteri; order Lophiiformes; family Antennariidae; genus Antennarius; species Antennarius maculatus. Next base: position 3,915,016 of record CM023622.1, on the reverse strand, counting down.
CTCATGTGCTCCCCTCCTTCCTGTCCTTTATTCCACCTCAGTGAATCAGTAAACATCCCATGGTAAATAGCACAAACACACACACACACACACACACCCACCCACCCATCCACCCTAGGGCTGACTGAGGTATAGTGCCGCAGCAACCAATAATAAATATAAATGAACTACTTTTTGTCAGGACTTTAGGACCATTTGTTATAAATGTAAATGTATACTGTTGAAGAAACACAGCGAATGTCTAAATGTTCATTGTATCTGGAACAGGGATGTGATGATGCTGAGAGGATGCAGAAATGCAAACTGCTTGTGATCAAATCAAGAAGACCGAAAGCTTACAGAAAGAATAAAAAGAAGCGACAGAAAGACAGAGAGCAGAAATCCAAACCAGAAATCCACGTATGTAGCACAAAAAAATTAATGAACCATGTTGGAAAAATTATCATGAGGATTTTCACTGGTTAAAGCATCTCAAATGCAAACAACTGATTCTGCCGTTTTCACTGGTACTGGTCTGACTTCATTCAACAAAAGAAGGAATCAAAGTGTTGAGAAAGTGAATGATAGTGAACCTTAATGCTACAATATAGTCCCCCTCTAACAGTTCTAATAGAGTAATACTGACAGTTCATAATACAATACAGTTGCAGTATAGATGTGGAACCTCTCATTGGAAACTACTCACTTATAACCTGGTGAGTCTGATCTTTGAAACAGCGTGTGTGTGTGTGTGTGTGTGTGTGTGTGTGTGTGTGTGTGTGTGTGTGTGTGATTACAACGGTAGTTATACTGATGCAGGAAGAGCTACAAATTGGACAGTTTGTGGGGATATTCAAAAGCAGCAGTTCTCTCATCAAGTGGTCATTTCATGACAAAATGAATCCTCCTGCAGCTTTCTTTCCAACAATCCTTGTATTCCTCTTTTTCTGCAGTGCAGCATGCAGGATTAACAGGCTTAACATTGATTTAAAGTATGTTCTTCATAGAAGGTCCTCTCTCTCCGTCTAAGACATTGCAAGCACACCTCACAAACCAAAACACAAGCTGCTACAGATATGGAAAGTGTTTCAAGCACTACTTGAATTCAAAAACATTTTCCACACAAACAGACCTTGACAATCCTGATAAGAGTAAGAAGAGCTTTATTTCCAAACTGACGCCCTCCATCGAAAAACCGAGACAGAGACAACATGTTAGCTGTTCAGTGATCCTGAACGCTCCCCTCAGAGTCTCCTCTTTCACATGGCCCGATCACTGCACACACACTTCAGCAGTAACACACGAGGCAAGAGGTTGAGGTGGCGTGAGTGGTAACCATAGCAACAGGATAGCAGCTAGCTGCCAGCATGTTTTTCCTCCTTTTATACAAGTTCCTGTGGAATAAAAGGGCCGGGTCCTGGTAACACACCGTAAAGCAGTGCAGAGGTGTTAGCACTTAACTTTTAAAAACATCTCAGCCAAAAATAACAAAATAACTCACTTGTTCTCAGTTAAATATCACACTGGCTGACATTTAACCGAGAAACAGAAAATAGTACCATGGGTATAGACAACAAAAATACAAGCACAAGCTGAATTTTTGTTCTTCATGTAGATCATGTAGTTTTTCCTCAACCATGTATTTCGCTGTGAACTCAGCTCAATTAAATGGAGATTATTTTTTAAGAATCATTTCTCAAAGTGGGGTAAACCCAGGAAAAAAGAACAAAAGCAATTAGGAAACAGATGCTTGTAAGAATAAATAACAGTCACATAGTCTGGAGTTTCAGCAGAAAAAAAAAAAACTAGAGGGAAACAGAAGAAATGGATTTATTTACCTTGGTTGGATGAAGTCAGCAGAAACGACAGCAACGTGGAAGAAAAAAAAGAAAGAAAACAGATTTGTGAGATCTCAGATCTTTATAGTCACACCCAAAAGCCCTAAAGGCAAGAACTTATATGTTAGACATATTTAAATCAACAATTAGTGAATGTGTCTCAGTAATTGATTGTTTCCTGTGTGTATGTACCATGAGTGTGTGTGTGTGTGTGTGTGTGTGTGTGTGTGTGTGTGTGTGTGTGTGTGTGTGTGTGTGTGTGTGTGTGTGTGTGTGTGTGTGTGTGTGTGTGTGTGTGTGTGTGTGTGTGTCTTGCTAGACAGACACAAACACGTTAATCTTTTGGGGGTTATCCAGAGAGAAACCAGTTTTCCACAGATGTCTGAATTGATTCATGTCACCTGACTTGTCAAAACACAATAAGCGCCAGATGAAAGTGAGTCCTCGCCTTTGCTTTGCTATGCCTTGTGTTACTGATGAGAGGAACCCACACTGACTTCTGATTATGTCCCTACAATTCCTACAATGATAGGTCCAGTCTGCTCAGTGTGTGTGAAGTATTCACTGTGTGTGCTACACAAGGTGCTTGTTACATCACACATTTAACATCCAACTGTTTCAGCAATTCAATTTCATTTTGAAATCTCAAAGAACATACTGAGGCAAGGACAGAAGAGAGGACAGAAAGGAGACAGCAACAGAAAGAGATTGCTCAAAGGATAAGTAATGGAGGGGCTGTGAAAGAGATGAAAAGACAGATACAAACTAGAAACATGATTCAGAGACAATAAAAAGGCAGGGCAAGGAAAAATGCACACATCCAAAACACACACATAACTAGTCACAATGGGGAAAAAAGGGTCAGACACTTCATTGTTGCTGCAATACAAAATCAATTTTCTATGAATGCTGTACTGAGTGTGTGTGTGTGTGTGTGTGTGTGTTTTTGTCTATTTTTTACACACACACACACACACACACACACACACACACACACACACACACACACACACACACACACACACACACACACACACACACACACACACACACACACACACACAAGGCTACAGCATGATAATGCAGGCCTCAACAAGTCCACCCACAAACAATTATGTGAGCCCCACACGGGTTCATCTGTGATTTCCATGGAAATGAGTGTCTGTGTCATCATTCCTTCCGCTGCTAACACATTCGATTATTAAAAATTTCGATAAAATGGGTGGGGGGGTGCTAGTTGTTATTCTTGTTACTTCACTTTAAGAACAGAAGAGAGATTTGGCAGTAATCCACATTTGTGCCGTTTAGACGTAAGTGAGGACTGAACAAATGAAAATAAAGACAATGCATAAATCTGTAAAAATGTGTTCAGTTTCAGCAAATGTTAGTAAATTTTGGTTACGCACCCCTTTCTTTTTACACCGTACTTACACCATTGGGATTTTTTAAAGGCAAACTGTACAGACAGGCAGACCAGAGGTGGGCGGCAGAGGAGGCGGCTCTAAAATAAAACCAATGGAAAGCTCACAAACACAGACATGTAGGACTGAATAACAGCACTGAGCAGCAGAGGAGATAAGGTGGGTGAAGAGATGAAATGGAACTGATAAAGTGGATGACTGACAGACAAACAGTGGGAATGAATGGATCAGACAGACAGAGAGAAAGTCATGGCCTTAAATGGAGAAAGTGAGAGAGATGATAAAGTAGGACAAAAGGAAAATTACTGATAACTACAAAATACACAAGCATGTTGAGTGTCTGTAAAGTAGGAAAGTCACATGTTTGATACAAACGGACACACACATCTGATATACTGTACAAAACACACACTCTTGCATGCAGACATACACACACACCTGTTGAATGTACATAGTTTGAGTGCCCTACTTAAGATTGAATTGCACAGTTGACTTGAACACAGTCAGTCGGTCACATGCATGTATAGATATGTGCAGCATGTGTCACAGGCCCCTGATAGCGTTTCACCATCCAGTGCTGCTGTCATGGCAAGCTGTCTCCTCCAGAAAGACTGAAGGAAAGGTTCTGGTTGATAATGAGACACAACAATCCCACAGTCTGTGGTGAGTCTATTCACATGATCCAAGACTGCTGACAAGTAGAATGGACACACACAGTGTGTTGTCGGGCGCTAACAAAGAACAACATGATAAACACACTGATTCCAATCCAGGGATCACAGCGGCAATACCCGAACTCTCCCTAAACAAATCCACTTCCCACTGAACACCAGGTAGAACACTGAGGCCTTGATAACAATCAGCACCAGTTTGAGTGATGATTGTGACAGTCAGCCATACATGTTTGCAATGGGTCCATAGATCCAACAACCTGAAGGATGCTGGACGATAAGGCTGCTGCCCCCAGCCCAGACAGCAGAGCGTCATTAAACAGTCAAGCAATCCAAATTAGAAATGACAAAAACATACCAGAAACATAGTAAAGAACGCCAAGGAGAATGTTCACTTTTCTGCAGCGTTGTGATGCCAGACTTAAAAATGAGGAGCAGCTGTGTGGAAAGAATCAACGCTGGTCCAAAAATCAAGACATAACCTTTCAAGAACTTCAACAGCTGCAGCTGAAGTGCTCTCATGTCCTGTCTTAAGGCAAAACGTTCTCTCACAAAAATACCAAATGACACAAATGAATGAATGAAATATAAAACCTCATTGCCCTGAACTTTAAAGCCAAACATTACAAATGACTTATAAACTGTTGCTTTACCTTAGAAACAACTGTGATATCTCCTCACAGTAACCCTTTGTTTCTGCCACACACCCAACAACAAGTTATTCAATGATGTACAGTCAATGCTGATCACTAAATGAGTTTATATTACACCCATTCAGTATTCAGCCAGGAGCAAAGTATTCAGAACTGAGTCACGCAAACACAGCTTCCAACCATGTACATGCTGTAAGAAGTAAAGAATCCGTTTCTGAGCTGGAACACACACGCTTGGTGTTCTTCATAACAGCAGTGAGGAACCACACACACCCAAGGACAGCAGCAGGAAGGACCTGCTGAAAGGGTTAACGAACTCAAACAGACGACAAACACAAGAGAGCCGACAGGAGGTGAATGAACTGTTAAAACTCTTTAAATGGCTTTGTCAATGCCAAAAGAAAGACGATTACTTCTGCTCAAGCTGCAACATGAGACCACACACACACACACACACACACACACCATCAGTTAGTGGCCAGCTGAAAGCCCCTCATTTCATTACCTTGTAATTGATAACCACTCATTTAAAGCAGCTGGGCAGTGGGACGAAGAGGAAGGGACATTAATTTGAGATACGGAACCACAGAAAAAGGGATGGACAAACTGGGATGAGCAACAGAAGGGATTGAAGCTTCACAGAGTTAGTAATAAAATCCACAATATTATCCACAAGTTCATGACAAATTAAAACCACCTGAATCTATTGAGTTTCATATTGACATTTTTGGTTCTTCTTCCTCTCTACACCTGTCGTACGATGCCACTGCTCTCTCATCTGATTGTGAACATTAGACCAGTCACACCCAGTTCACACCCAAGCATGGCTTTGTCCCCTCCCTTAAAAAGTCATGCCTGGTGCCTATAGGAGCAGCTGCTTCCAGAATGTGAGCAAGAAGAACCTGACATTCACTCTTAGTGAAGGAAAGGCAGCAAAATAATAAATGATAAATGATCAGACACTTGATTTGAGACTGAACACCCATTCCTTTAAGTAATTGGACCGTTATAATAAATCTCCATTCCTCTTTAGAGAAAGCTCTACATATAGAATCAGCATGCCTCCACACATTGCAATGTCACGCCCACCAGTCATGAGGCGCAACATTCAAACACTGATATGGCTGCACCCAGCGGATCCCTGACACACCCAGTAACCACAAACAGCTGGGAGGGCGTCATGACGACCAAGTGAAAACAACCACTGACATTTAGACGACCCGGGAAGAACGAGCTAAAGCTCACATTCCACAGCTGAGACCAGGTAGGTGTGATGTACCACTGAAAACATTTTACTGGTGAAGAGTAAATATTCTGAATCTGTGTGCTTGGAATCACACACACCTGAGAGGACCAACACCGGCTGGTCATGTCCAAAGAGACAGGTGGGCTGTGAGCTACAGCAACAACTGTCAAACATGTAGCATCCATATCACGTTCACCTCACACCCGCTTCATCAATCACCCCCTCACATGCATCGTCATGTCTTTCGCTATAGTGTCCCTGAGCTGGCCTTTGCTCAGTGCTGACATTTTCGGGAAGGGCAGGGCATTCATCAGTTGCTCAGCTGGCTTGTATCCAGACCAGAAGAGGAATTTGGACTGGCCACACAGCTGTTTAAATCTCTCTCTCGCTCTTAAGCTCCCTTGTCCGCTGCCTTTTGAGACGTCTGGACGAGTCGTCATCACTTATTTAAGCACAAGGAAGCTTTTCATTCCCACGTCGTCTGGCATTAGACCAAACGGCTCTTGTCAAGCAATTGTTTGATCACACAGTGATTATAAAACGAGAAATTAACTCATATGTGATAGACAAACAACATCTTTCACAATAAAATAATGCTTGCAGAATAAAATAAATCAAGCGTAAACATAGAGAGAAAACATACAAAACCTCATGGTCTCATATTTTATGCTTTGCCATCTAAGATTGAGCTGCAGCCTCTTATACTGATACTGCAACGGTCAGTTTATGTGCTGGATGCTGCTGCCCATGTCAAGAATTCAGTTTAGCAACAGAAAGAATAAAAAACATGCAGTCCCAGCAGAGGCCACTACTGTATGTGGCATACAGGAAATTGTGCTCATACGTGGAGCATCATGGGAGCCATTTGAGGTCTTGGTTTCAGTTTTCAGGATCCAAAAGGAATTTGTGTCTGAAATGGAGACAAAATGAAAGACAGTGGCCTCTGGAGCAGCACGACCACGTTCCACCATTTAAGGTAACATCAAACTAAGACTGAGCCACTTATTCCACAGCAATGAGCAACTAAAACAAGTCACTGTAGAACAAGGATCAAGTTTTTTTGAATTTCCGCAGTCTGAGTGGCTGTAAGACAAATTTCTGAGGAAGTGATGAGGGCTGGTCTTCACTCTCAGACATAACAGACGATAGCTGGAGGACAAAGCTACATATGGCTCCAAAACGGATGAGACAAAAATAGGCATTCGTCCAACTCTGTGGAGTTTGCTCCCTGTGGCCTTCCTGCTCTCTGGATTCCGTTTTGAATAGACTCTTCCCAGCCTTTCCATTTTCCCTCTAGCTCTTAGGGAATCTCTCCTTGCCAATATTACATTTGGAAATGTCTACCAACACCTCTTTTCCCTCCTTCAGTTTTCCATTTTGCTGATTCTGCATCTTTTTCCTCCATGTCCCTCCCTTACTTCAGAGTTTATATACATTGCAGGTTAAAGCAATTAGGTAAATATTCCTGGCAAGGCTGCATTCCTCCACACCACGTTCCTTCTGTCAGCAGCATTCACTGCACAAACATTTACTCTCACAACTTCTTCCTGCATTCCTGTAATACCTCCAGAGCCCCACCATCTTGTCTGGCTGATTAAACCTGCTCAAAAGGTACAGAAAACATACAATGAAGAAAGCTGTATGTCTTAAACTAACACAGCAACTATCCCCTGTAAATATTGTGATGCAATCCCATCTGAATCTGCAGTGGTGGTCTCTAGTTATAGAATGAATTGGATAATGTTAAAAATCAAGTGTCTGATCATTTATCATTTTGCTTGTCTTTCCTTAATTCTGCACGACCTGATGACCTCTGGCACATTCGGGGCCTGCAGTACAACAAGAATGTTCTTTTCCGAGCTTCAGCCACTGCTAAGCATGCATAATGTAATACTAATGAACCTGTTCCTACATTAGAGAAGCCTCTCCAAGCATCAGCTGAATGATGCCGAGGTGTCCCACAGGGAGAGATTCTTATTAGTGGTTGCCCACAAGGATGCTGGGGCCAGCAATCAGCAGTCAGCATTAATAGCTGTGGGGGAACATGGGAGTGAATTCACAAATTTGCTCTGGAGTTCATATAAACATACAGTAGGCCTCACATGATTCATGACTTTTCCAAGATGGAAGAAATAACACAAACATCTGTTCGCATCTGTTCAATTGCATTGCTAATTTTAGACCCTTATTCAATAATATTCAGTCCAGTTGATTTAAAACTGATTTTGAATTTGGATTTACAGTCATTTTGATGAAATCCTGTAAGCTCCCTGTTTTAGCCTGGCAGTGGATCAACAGCCACCACCTCAGCAGCAGGATCTCATGACTCAGCATTTCTGTGCTACACTCAGGAACTCAAGAATCTGGGCAGGAAAACTTTAAAAATCTTGAATAACTTTTTGTGGTAGTGTCCTGTTTTCTCCAGACAGAGAGACAAGAAAAGTAAAGCAACAGAGAGAGAACAAGTTCCACGACCCTCCACCAGGGGGCTCAGGCAGGTGCAATCTAAATCCACAAGGCTACAGAAACAAAGATACGTACCAACAAGGAAAATAAAAATAAAAACAGCAAAGCTACAGGAGGAATGGAAGAATCAAAGAGTAATAAACCCAAATAGGAGCAGCCTTGTTTGCCAGGAATAAAGATTTCATTCATTCATTGCCACTTTTCTGTGCTCTCTTCTCCCCTCCTCCTCTCCCCTCTGTTCCTTTCTCTCAGCCTTTGTTGGTCTCACCTCCCGTTCTGCCCCTTACTCTCTCCTTCTCTCTCTTTCTGCTTTGCCCTATTTCTCATTCCCTATTGATGGGAACAAAGTGAAAGGGAAATGGCCTGATACAGGGCTGTGATCTAGCTCAGCTCAAACCCATCCACTCCACAGCGCTTCAGAAAGCCAGGAAAGAACCAAGCTAGAGTCAGGGAGCAAACTCGCTCCATTCATCCAGAGTATTGAAGAGTCAGATTCACTTCTGGGGACAAGCCGAAGTTCTGAATGGCAGAACTGGGTCTCTGAGGGACCTGCAGGATGATCTCAATGGTTCTTCTTACAAACATCACACTGACCGGCTTCATGGTTCCAAACTAGGACTGATGCACTTATGAAACCCTGATCCAGAGTGTTCACTCATCCCTGAGACCTGGAGGAGTGCAGTGGAGCAAGAGTAATTCACTGTCAGCAGGAAAAAGACATGTGAATGCTATAAATGTAAATGTCAGCAAATATTAGCAGCGGCTCACGGCCTAGATCCAGGCCATGACAAGCTTTCATCTGGACCGCAAAGCTTTCTGACATAATGTAAAATATAAAGATAGTCAAGTTTTAATCTATGCACAAGCAGGTCAACAGGGCAATATGGGTCCTACTCTGCTTTCAGGTACATTTAGGATATGTTTAGCACCGTGTATGATTCATGGCATTACAAAAACAAAGAAAAAGTAACAGTGAAAACTGAGTCTTCTGAGACAACTGGACATAAACTGCATCTAATCTCCCTGTGATGAGCTCCATGAGGCTAAATAATAACATCAAAGAAACTTCAACCACAGTCCAAGATAAGATCAAGAAACAACATGAGCTCAAAGCCCAGCATGAACAACCTACATGCTTCCTCTCCTATTCCATCACAGTACAGCAAAGAACATAAAAAGATTGCCGAGAGCTCCAGGGGGCTTTAGGAAGACTCATGTTTATGGTGTTGGTCAGATTTTGCCATGCAGGGAGCAAAGATTTTTATAAGTACACAAGGTCACTGTACTTGAAACACCCAGAAGAAAACATTCTAGTCCTTAAAAAGAACATATCACAGAGGCATCTACCTGTGAAATGTTGTGTTCATCATGAATGATGGTGCTTCCTTCAGGATACAATGAAGGAGCAGTGACTTGAATGAGAGGACAACACAGATGATAGACTATCTCTGTATTATACATGAGACTAGCCTGTGCCCCACATGAGGCTAGTCTATGCCCCACCCTCCCTGAACAGTCTGCAGGGGTACAGTGAAGAACTGAATCAGGTTCTCAGAGCATCTCATCCCATCAGGCTTCACATACTGCTGAGAATTAGTACCTTCAATATTTACAATTATCAAAACTAAATACCACTCAGAAAGGCCCTGACCCCATGACAAACACTCCAAGCAATTTTTTTTCCACTGAAATTCTGAATGAAAATAATACATTAATAAATAAAATTAATTCACGAGACATTTAAGGCTATTTAAATTAAAAACTTTGTTTCCCAGAATTATGTGATTTTTAAGCTCAGTTCAGCCTAACAGAACTCTTTACTTAATTCTTTGTTAATGGTGCCGTTTTCATAAACTAAAAATAATTTTTCCAAATAATTTAGAAAAGGGTTGATATAAACTTAAAATAACCGATTCTATTGAGCAAAAAAAAGCTGTTTTTTTCTGCATCTAACTGTTCTATACAGAAGCTGATGTCATTCAGGGAGTCTAGTTATCTGTGTACAGAGCTTGTCAGGCCTATAAACAGGACACCCAGATCCATTATTCAAACCTACACTCACTCATTGAAGGATGATCTAATTCTAAAATCAAATGTGTTCGGCAGCTCAGCTTCTCTCGTTCCTATAATACCGAGGTCCTCTACAGGCCTGCAGGGAAGGGAAGGAAAGGGCGGCCCGAGTGAGGAACAAACACCCTTCTCTTTTTCGCTTCACAAAAATAGACCTTGTGCATACTTATCCTAACATATAAGCCAACAACACAGCATGAGTGCTGTGTCAAGGCAACAACCTTAACAACAACTAATCACTTGTTAGTTCCTGCACTACGCCCAGCTGAGTTTCACTCCAAAAAAGTCACCTTGACTTTATTATTTCATGAAGTTAATTCCATCATGAGTGACTGAAATGTCCTGTGATGGAACAACAAGTCAACACTAGTTTAAATGTTATGATGCCCAGAATCCCAATGACTGCATTTTAGGCATTAAGCTGTTACCCAAGGACAGATTTACGTCATTTTTGTCTCAACTCTCGACTGCATCTTTATAGTTTCCCATGAAAATTGACCCATCTTTTGTCATCCTTTTGGTTTAAGAGGGACCCTCTGGTTAGTAGGGGGAAAAATATGAAATCCTGATTATCTGTATGCCTGTATTATTTTATTTTATCTGGTTAGTAGGGGGAAAAGTATCAAAACCTCATTATCTGTAAGCCTGTATTATTTTATATCATATTATCATGGTCTCTTCTATCTATCCTATTATATCATGATAAAACATACAGGTAGTTTTTCATTCTGTCTAACACATAACACATTTAATTCCATAACAGTTAAATACTTTCAAATCAGAGCTGAAACTTCCTTCATTAAATCACAGAGATACAGACATAGACATACACAGACAGATATTGTAGATATAGACAGACAGACATAGATGCAGACATAAACATAGATGGAGACATAGATGTAGGCATCCAGACAGACACATAGACAGGATGAGAGGGCAGATGTCACGATTTTGTCAAAAACCTGGTTATGAAGTCAAAATTCTGAGAATGTGTGTATTTCACAGAAAAGCTTGCAATTTACTGAAATGCACTGAGCAAAAACATGGGAGAAGTTTAATACATTTCTTATCCTTTCTGGGAAAAAAAAGGAAAATGAGTCACACATCAAAACTGCCACCAGGTCAAAACAAGATTTTGTTCTTGTGTCTTTATACAAGGGGATTATCTCAAATACAACACGGAATCCAAAACATAACAGGTCTTTATCAATCTATTTCGCCTCCCTAACAATCACATCTCTGATCCGTCTCCATCCGAGTGTTTTGACTTCAGATTCCTGCATTGAGAGGCCTCTCTCTAATCTGTGTCCTCAAGCAACAATCAAACCAGCAACACCTAACTGCTGCCTCTGCGTTAACAAGTTCACTTTAAGTGCCTGGAAGGTAAACATTAAAAGCAGGTACATGAGCTGGATTTGCATGTTTTGAGAACATGCTGTTAAAATTAAACTGGAAGGTTCGACAAAGTGATAATGATGCACCTTTATCAAAGGCAGAAACCTGAACACACAGACTGATAGCCAAGAAATCTAGGTTTGTACACACACAACCTCCAGCACGTTATGTGGGCGTTTAACATCTTGGGCTTTTGGTATGTGTTACTTATCTGTTCCAACACATGCAGCGTGAATGGACGTGCCACAGCTGGACTGTGATACCAATGGATGTCTAACTACACCGCAGCAGGTAGACGCGGTCTTCACATATATAGTTTGGACTTTTACACTTGTGAGGACTCTCATTTCAATGTATGTAGAAATTTGTATTCCTGAATTCTTTAGCATCAAGTCAACGTTAAAGAAGAGACTCATTAATTTTTGTCAGTTTCCTAAGACAAACTCAGAATCCTAAAACCAGTCCTTTCCAAAACAGGAACACACAAACTTTTGAACAGAAACTTGCGCTGACAGCCGTCCTCTAATGGATGCATCCTACCGATACCATTCAAACACAAATAAACTGCATCCGTGCCTAAATAAACATCACAGGCTCCAACATGTGAGCACCCAGTCACCCACGTTGCGACCTGATTTCAGAGAGCCACAAGATGTGCAGGCACCCACAAAACGTGGACAGGCTGTGCTCACCACTGTGCATAATTCATTATGCATAACTTTATTTAAAAATATCCATACTTCCAGCAAACATAGGCCAGAGGGAGATGGCCATCTGGCTCCTGACAAGCACACAGCGTGTTAATAAGAACTATCACAGAAAAATGTCAAAAGGAGACGTGGAATCGACTCCATAACTCCATACATAATATGTGACTATTGTGTGTTTAGCATGTAGATTTTTCAGCATCTGGTCAGAAGGGAACACAATCAGCTCTCTGAGCCTCAAGCTCCTGCTCTGATACTGATCTGGCTTGAAAAAGGACACGTCTTTTAGTCTGATGTGGAAAACATGGTAAATTAATCACTGCAGTGCAATGAACTAAGTGCAGGTGTGTGTCTGTCAACATTTTAGCACTTCAGATTAAATAGATTTTTGGGGTTTATAATTTGCATGAGAACAGTGGATTAAGGCTGAAATAAAAATATACACATAAATATTATATATAATTGCACTGCAATTTTGTGTGCAATAACAAGAAGAAAATTACAACAATTTTTGTTGTTTTGTAAGATTGCATGTCAATATAACTCAGTTTGGGAAACGGAAGGATGGTACACAGCCGATGGAACTGCAGAGTCAGCATTTATCATGAATCAGTTAGCTGATGGCTGGAAAGCACTGCACTTGACTCCAGCTGCAAACAGGAGCGACATCATTGTTATGGAAAAGCTTTCCAAGGGAAGACCAAGAAAGTGGGTCAAAGTAAAGGAGCATAAAACAGATAAGTGTGTGAATGTAGACAGGGGGAAAGTAGATAGAGAAAAAGAAGGCAGAACATAACAAAATTATGAACCAGAACAAAAAGTGAAAAGCACCTTTATATAAGTGATATGTTGATGCAAAAACTACCTCACAAGATGTTTAGAACCTTTATAGTATCATTTCAGCTCATTTGGAAAAAGTCAGCAGAAATGGGCACCAAGCAGATGAGGGGTGGGAACCCTACCCTACACACTCAAACTTAAACTCACTGCAGACGCAATTATTTAGAAACATCAGCTAAGAGTTCCACTTTCTACACTTTACTACTGGTGGAACCACTTCAATCCAAAACCACTTTAGGAGTAGAATCCGGTCAGGAGTAGGAGCAGGAGAAAAGCTCCAATAAGTCATTGACATTAACGTCTTTAGCTGAGTGGGGTGTCAGGCGATGTGAGCGCATCGTCCGCCCCAGATTTGAATTCTGCTTTTTTAAGAACGTTCAAATTAAGCAGTCCTGACTTCCTCCCTCCTCCTCCTCCTTCAAGTTACTTTAGGAATTTCCTGCAGCCTCACTCTACTCTGCTGCGTCACACACGTCTCATTCCACACATGGAGACGTTTTGCCCTGACACACTCAAAAGTTTGTATGAGAAGCGAGTCGATGGAAGGAAGGTTTGGATATAAACTTTGTGACGTAATTGTGTGCGTTCTCCAGACAAAGCAGTTTTACAAGCTCTCAAGCACACACCAATGCACACACCAACAGACACACAAACACACACACCTGTAACTGTTGTATCCTCAGGGTCTGACTCACCACTTCAGAGCGTCATAGCATTGACAGCGTTTTCCAGTAAGACCTGAAATGTTGTGTTCTTAATCATCATTGTTAGATATTATTGTCACCATTACTCTTCAATAGTTTTTGTCTCCCGATTTCATCTTCCTGTCTGGTAAGGATTTGTGTTTCTTTGTAAAGAAACAGCTGATAAAAACATATTTGAAGTCGCATAATGAGAAATACCAAAACTGTCAAATGTTGAATCAGTGAGATCTTTGAGGGTTTTGGGAGTGACTCCTTTGTGTAATCATTATGAACAAATAGCAGTGGCCAGTGGTCAGTAGCAGCCAGTTGAACTGACATGAGTCGTTTCTCAGCTACTTAAAAAAACATGTTGATCTAAAAACTTGATGACTCTCCAAAAAAAATTAAAATCTTGTCGCAAATTTATACAAAAATAAACCAGATGATTGAAACCGTTCGAGTTTAAAACTCTTAATTCTTTTCATTTATCTATTGTTTGTTTTCTGATTGAATATTTTAATTAATATATTATGAGAATAGCAGTTTCCAATAAGGGCAGCAAACTGCGCAAAGATCAAATGTGTGAATGCTGCATTAGAATATAAATCATTTCCATACTGACACAGTATGCTTTCTATAATTTAGGGTCAAGTATTTCCCTTGTAATTCGTTAAAAAAAGCAATCAAATCGAGTGTCAATATTTTGCCAAATTTCAACAACCTCCATGACTGCCGATCATTATGGGTCACAGCTGACAGAAGGACGAGTCTGATCTTCATCATACCCTCCCCCTCCCTTTAATCCCCTTCACACCTCCAAGAGCCACCATCATCTCTCCCTGCCCTACCCAAACCGCCCACCCACCCACGGACCCCATCCATCCCTCCACCCACCCACCCACACCATCCAGCCCTTGGGTGGAGAGGATGCTTGGATTAAAACCGAAGATGCAGAGTGAGGGAACGTCAGGCTGGGGATGAGGATTAGCATAAGAGGGGTAACAGACGGGGTATCCAGTTAATGTGGAGGGGAGCAGGAGAGCAGCACCCCCAGCCCCCCTTTTATTATCCTTTCTGAATGGTGGAATGTTTTATGATGCTGCAATACCCAAAATATATAACTCAAAAACAATGCGACAAATTTCCAATTTTCCAGATTTAATTTCTGATTTTTTGTTTCCTCTTCAATATTTCTCCGTCTTAGGAAAGCAGCCAACTTTTCTGAATCAGCCCATGCATAGGTACATGTTTGAGATGCTAGCTGCTGTAACTAACTATTTAGCGCAAGAGTCACAAAAAATGCAGAATACAAGACAGTACTCTTTCTCCACAATGTTAGACAAAGGGGTAAATACCTCCTAACTGCAGCGAAGAAGAGCTGGGGGGTCAGTCCGCTTGGTGATTAAAGCCAACACCCTCTGACAGATGGAGCCGTCCACACTGAGGGACGAGTCAGGTGCACACATTGACATACTTAATGTGTGCAGATACACACACTAACATGTCATCATGTGATGCATGTGAGCAAACACACATCGATTCAAAACAATATCTGTACATGTGTATGTGTGTCCACAGGAGGTGAGTGATGAACAACACACAAACATGAAGCTCATCAGAGTGGCTGGTCAACGACCACGACACACACGCGCCCACACATACACACACACGTTTTACTGGTTTATTAAAGGCTTTGGTAGCAGGTCATTGTCACTGGCTTAGAACAGCAAAGAAAGATAGCAAACAAATTAAATTTCTTGCCTCTTGAAATTCTGTTCAAAAGCATTAGCCGTTAGTCTAACGACTCATTAAAGCCTCTCCCTCAACATGTCCCCTCTACAACACACACACACACAAAATCAATACATTTGTAATCTCATCACAGATGTGAGTATGGGTATATACTTACTGTGATCGATGCTGATAAAGTTACAAACTTTTTAATAAATAACTGATTAAACCGCTGATGATGCAAATATTCCCTTTATGTGAATAAAATGCTTTGCCTAATCAATGATTGATAGACGTTTCTGATTGGTCAATTAAACACTTAATTAGCTCACTCAAGTGCTAACCCACACATCAAGAGCAATATTTAGGAGCATAGATTCTTATCCACCAGATGGAACGTTTACAGATTCTGAAGTCAGAGGCGAACCTGTTGAGCTGGAAGACTAAAAGCAGCTCTGACTACAAACCCAGTAAAGATAGAGGGGAAATGAGAAAGGGATGATGAAACCAATAAGAGAATGAAATATGACAATAAGTAATGAAAGTAAAAATGTCTCCCCTCTCCATTTGTGGTGTTAGAAAAGAAGAGAGCCTGAATGAACAGAGAGAATGAACAGAGGACAGGAGGAAGGAGTGAGACGGAAGCAGAGTGTGTCATGAGAATGGTATGATAGGCCTTTAACAGTGGATAAGTATAATGATGAATCAGAAGGCCTTAATACAATTTCATCCACATTATGCCTGGTCAGACTCTTTTTCTCACACGGACCTTGAAGATAGCCCATGTCTAATTAGGAGCTGTTACTTAAATCTGTGAGACAAGCATGAAGCACTCAAGATTCCCTGTCATGGGTGTGTGAAGAAAATCAGCTATTAAAAAGGTATTTAAGTTACAGACACAACTTACAGACAACTGCATGTCTGACAAAAGGGTTATGGTAAGGGGCTAGCGAAGTTCAAAATAAAATACGTCACTAAAACTCACCTCTTCAGCACAAAAATAATCAAAACACTTGTTCAAACTTTTTAATGTGTCTGTGACTCAATGTTACTCACAACAAACCAGTCAAATTGATTAGAATAGAGACAGTTAGAACTGAGTTTTGTACCATCAGGTTCAATAACGTGCCTTGTCTACTGTGGACTCAAGAGTTTCGGGGAAAACACACTGAATAGTTTTTGAGCTTTATCTCACTCAGAGCATGAGACACAGTCCAACTTGTCGCCATGGAAAAGGAAAAATAAAAACAACAAAAAGCTCTAAATAGCACAAGAGACCACTTCAGGACTTGTTTGTTGTGCAGGAAAAGAGTTTTCAGCAGCTTTGGAGATGTGCTTCAGAAGTGAAATGTGCCACACAGATGTACAGACAGAAGTTATTCGTCTTCATCACTGTTGTCACTGTGAGCAACAACGAGTATGAAGGGAATCAAAAGGATCAAACTGAAAAGTTAAACTCATGTTTGACCTAATTGAAAACACAGAAATGTGTGTGACAGAGACATAGAGTCTACTACAATCCATTTAGAGGCTTGTCCGTTTGGAAGTCATCATTTCAGAGGGAGCTTGTAGGGAAAACATAACAGTGCTGACGCTTTCCTGTCACCATGTTCCACCAATTAAAAAAGAATCCCTGATGTTCTTTGAGCAGGTGGGAGGAGGGGAAACAGGACGGTACTGCTGACACAAAAAGGCAAGAGGCTTACGGAGGGATTGCTTTTAAAAAGACTCGGCACTAAAACGAAAGCCATTTAACAAACTGCAGCCAGTATGACGACAGCGGCAGCAGGTGTGGGTGTGTGTGAGAATCTGAACTGTGTGGTAGAAATGATTCCGATATAAATATACACGATTCACCTGTCTAGAACACAATCAGGTTTACAGTGAGACACAAACCAATCAAAAGCCACGCGTCTTAATAAAATGATGTCAGTGCTATGCTGAATAACATAAGAACCACTGTAAACCCCCCTGCAGCAGCAGCCTCAATGGTATAAGCCAGACTCAGAGATGTCAGGGATGGGACAGTCCACTTGATGGGGGTGTCCTTGCTCCTCCTTGGCACTTGGGTAGTAAAGTGGATGAATATGATTAGACCCCTGCTGTGGGCTGCCTGTAATCTGTCCAAATTACAGCCTGATGTGAATGGAACAAAAAAATAAACATTGAAAACATTAAAAAGAAGGAAATATTTATATATATATACTAGAAAGAACTCATGGAAATTCCACGATAAAACAATAATATCAGACTTCATACCAAACATATGAAAACAAATGTATGGGTATTATAAACCAAACGCACCCATCAGAGTTCTCCCACCAGCAGGCAGCGCATCCCAGCCAGACCCAGAACTGGCATCGGCGTCTTTGGCGAGGAACGTGAATGAATGTATAAATAAATAAATTTTATATATATATGTATATATATATATATATAAACTTTATGACTCAAAGAAAGAAACAGACGAACAAATATCCAACTGTCAAGCATGTTTATCAGCACGTCTTCAACGTGGAGCTGAACTACGTCAGAAAATAGCCGTTCTTAACTGCGTCCATTCTATGTGTACATGTAGACACGGGTCACACACACTAACGTCACAGCAGTTTTCGTCACAGGGACAGAAAAAGTTTCGGTTGCAGCGTCCACACGACAACGCCGGATATGCGTAGACAACATTCCCAAAATGTTTTGAACATTCCCAAATGTTTTGGCCAAAAATAATTTAATTTTCTACTCTTCAGACGGTTCAGACCCCTACAAATTTAGTTTCATTCCAGTAACCACAAAAATTAACATCTCCTTCCTCATATAAAACTTTATTTAAGAACTATCAGTGTTTTTTTGTTTTCATTTATTTGTTATCTAGAGACCCCTGAGGATAACCTTGAGATGTTTGGGGGGGCATTGATTTAAAGATTAGGAAGCAAAAAATTAATCTTTAAATCTATACGGCACACAAACGGTAAACAGAATAGTTGTTTCTCGACTGACTAGTTGAAAACCTGTTGTGGAGTTCTGTCTGTCAGATCTGTGGATGTTCTTGTGTCCAAACAACCAGAGAGACCCAGCCTGATGCGTGACCTGGGGTCCCACAGTGAGTGTCTTCATCTGAAGGAATTGGAGCAAATTAAAAGTCACCCTGGCTCTCTTGCAATGAGAAACTAAAGGTCGATGGTCTCTCAGCACCTCCCTTTATCCAACTGCAGATGAAGAATACATCTACCTAGCTGGAGCTGACAGGTCACAGTTACTGGAGGCCTGCACCCAAAAAGGTTGCATGAATCTCAACCATTTTAAACTAAACCTCAGTTAGCAGCATGCTAACATTTACACAACAGTTGTTTGTTTGTCCTGCAGCAAATTACTCTGCTTTACCATCCTTGTGTCTTTTCTTGGTACAAAAAACATTTACTCCAATTTTTCCGTGTACTAATTACTCAGCTTGACTCAGAAACAGTCCAAATTAATCACTCACTGATTATGAAGAGGAAAAGAAATATCTTATATTCTGGGACAATAATATGTCTTATTCCTACAGTTTTGTCTGGAAATAATGAGCTCTTGTCTATACCTTGTGTGAGTCCCTACAGAGACACAAAAAAGAAACAAACTCCTTGTACAGTATGTGTCAACATACTTGATCAAGACATTTGCTTTCAATTTTTTCTCCATGTCCTGATGAAACCTGGCAGTCAGTTTGACGATCAGGTTTCCAGCCATGTGTCATCCACAACCTACCCATATGCTGGTTTTTTGAAATGATAAGCACACTGTGACTCACTGAGCTCTTCCTCTCCTATCCCTTCGCCTTCAATCTCAGTTCAGTAGAGACCGACTCAATGACAGCGTGATGGATAGACGAGGGACGGTATTGATTGTCCTTCTAAATCCAACAGTGACCGCCTGCCTTCATAAGAAAATGAACAAGAGGAGCAGGAATGGAATGAAAACGAAGCGGCAAAAGAGTTGAAGATTAAAAAACAAAATAATATACATAAATAAGCAGGACCAGAAAACTGGGCATTAAATAGAAATCCTGAGTGAACAGGGAGAAGCGTAAGAATGGCAAGAGAGTCAGTGTGAGGTCAATGCTGATTAATGCAGAAGCTTAGTTTTGTCTCACAGAATAGACAATATAAGACAACAAAATGTGAATTAATCTGTGACCCACCAGCAACAGAGCTGCAGTGTGTGTGTGTGTGTGTGTGTGTTGCTCTCTAAAGACTAACCTCTGTACCCTACATTGCTTTCAGAGCAGAGTTCATGATTAATTCATTAACTGGCTCTCACCTCTGCTGGTTTCATCTCAACAATCCTACTGCATTTTGAACCCAAAATAACACACACACACACACGCGCGCGCAGGCACACACGCAAACACACTTGTGCGACAGCATGAAACACAGTGCATCAGACAAGATGCAGTTAAATCTCTGCAGAAGTCTTAAGGGGAAAAATGTCCAAAATAACACCAGATACTGAAAACGAGTGGCTCACACAGTTTCTGTTTAGTCTGCTGGGGTTTAGAGGTTGTTTACATGGCGATACGTTCACCCTTCAGTGGTAAAAATTTTTTGTTTTTTAGCCATTCATTTAAACGACAGCAAAGCCTGAAAACACGAACGTCAGAAAACATTTCTGCACTGTCAGCGTGTAAATAAGCAAAATGCAACAACTCTGAAAACAGACGACAACATTGTCCCGCTTCACGTCCACATTACAGCTCCAGCATTGTTTGGGTACACAGACAGAATAACATGTACTGTACAACAAACAATGGGTCTGCTGTGTTTGAGCTGCAGACTCTGCTGAGTGTACTAGCTCTATATTTTAGATACGCTCAACCAATTCGGGCGTCTTCTTCTGTGGTGATCACTTTGAAATATTAGTCCATCAACTACCGTCCCAATCACTTGTCAATGTGACTATGGGGATTGTGTGAATGCAGCTGTTCTCCTTAAAAACTGTTCTCCTTATAAACTTATAAACTCACAGCTGAACTGGAATCCCTGCACTGAGACGTCCCTCAAATCTCACATCCATTGCCTCATCTGAGAAAATAAACATTAGATAATAGCTGCAGCTCTGTTGACATTTCAGAGTTGCTTCCCATTTAAAGAATGTTGGTGCTGCTGCCCAGTGATTAGTCACATTATAACAGACGTGCGTCACTAGGTTTCCAAAAGCTCAGCTCTGTTGTTCTATCTTAAAAATATCCTAATGACACTCAAGTCACAGAGGCAGGGGTCACATGACACCAAAGTTGGAATCTTGAAATAATCTCAGAAATCAGATAGCATTTAAATAACATTAGGAATAGCATATTTTGGCATTAATACTGCATTCATCTTTAAATGACCACCAAAGTACAGTATTTCGACTTGAAAACCTACACCTGATTGTCATGATTTTGTGTTTTGTTTGTAAGAAGACCACCTGTCCACTCTGACCACTTTGTCCAGTCCCTTGTGTGGTCTTCTGAACCACTAGGGATGCGAACAGGACTAGAAAGTGGAGAAACGTGTCATAAATTTAGTTTATTTATTGGGGGTGTACAATGTGACTGGATCTGACAGCCTGTGTGTCGCAGAGGTCAAGGCAGCAGCAGTGTGGGGCTGCTCGTGTTTCCATCGTGGAGCCTCATTATCGATTCCAGGTATGGTGCAGCTCCAAGGAGAGTCTCACACGCACACACGCACACACGTTCTTGACCTATTTTTCCCTCAGAAGAATGCAGTCACTGACAAACATAGCCAGAGACCCCCTGACATCCCAGGATGCACCAGCAGAGATGCACCAACCCTCTGCAGTGGCACTCTGTAACCAGATGAAACGCATGCATTTTGGAAACGAAGTGAACGGACCACACGGCCGTTTCTGTTACAGTCATGAATACAGGTTCTGTGTGCTGCAGACAGACGAGACACACCAATGCCACACACAGACACACAACTATGCACCAACACACTCTTCTTTATGTAGAAGCAAGTATTTCACACTCCATGGCTGCTGCTGTCGCATCCATTCAGCTCAATTTTGTCCCGTGACATTACATATATGCACATGCACAATACAGCTCATTGATTAAAAATCAGCTGGGTGCTGCTTATGTAAGATCTCTGAGGGCTAAGGAGGAAGAACTGCTGCAAACAGAATGGGAGGAGGGGAACGGGGAACCGGGGTGAGGAGATGGGACTGCAGTAGTTCTCTATTCATTGATACAGATTTTGAGTAATATTTTTGTTTAAAATCTAGAACTTTACATTTCCTCTCTAATAATATGTCTGCTTTCATTAAACAGACATGTTCTGTGTGTGGTTTTGTGTGGAGGAGTACGTATTTGAAAAATGATGTGGTCTTTCTGACATCACTATTCCATTTTCTCCTTCTGTTGAATCTAATTTATGTGTTTTGATATTTTTTGCAAGTATTTTAAAAACTCAAATTCTTTAGTAAGTGTCTTGATTATTTCTGATGTGTATATAGAACTCATTATGACAAGTACAGCAGAGAAACAGAGGCCCAAGCTCTGGAAGCTTCTGATTTCCCAGAGCAAACCCCTCCCCCCCAGCTCCCACAATCCACCCACACAGCTCCAGTACCCCCACCCCCAGCCCCCTCCCCTTCCTACTAAAAAATAGAAGCAAGATTTCAGGCTCAGTCAGCATCTGATTTTCCCTAGCGCAGCTGGCGCAGCTCTGGCTGCCTTTGCTTTTCCTGCAGACGCAGTCAAGAGCTGTTGGAGAATGTGACCAAACAGGAAGGAACAGGAATGATGGGAAATCAGGGAGGAGCGTAGGGAGGTTGGGTTAACAGAGAGGAGAAAGAGAAAAGAAGTATGAGATAATGAAATAAGAAAGTGAGAAAGTGAGGAAAGTGCAAACACAGTGAGAGGGAAAAGGAAATAAAAAAAGAATACTGTTAAGAAAAAGAAATGTTCTTCAAATAGCTGCCATTTATTCAACATCTTCCCTTCCACAGACAACTCTGATAACAGCAAAACAAAGAAAAATAAGGTTTGATCCAGGCTGAACTGAGACGGGATGAGGAGGAAGATGAAAAAAGAGAAGGTTGTGTTCTTAAGGCAGAGACCTACCCCAAGAGAAGAGCATGAATGAAGGAGAATGAAGGGGAAAAACTAGGCCACTTGGAAAAATCCAGCTGTAATGATCCAAACCAGTAACTGGCTGATGGCTCACAAGTCTGCCTCTCTTCTCCATCTTCTTCCACTCTGCTTCATCCCTTTCTTCTGATGTTCACTTAAGTTATTTAGTCTTCTGTGGTACATTCTGTCCTCACATCTACAGTATATATATATTTTATCCCCTTTTCCTTTTCTAGATCTTCTCACTCTGATAATTTCCAATATTAAAGTTCACGTACATGATACACAAATAGGCCTATATTATCTAATCATTCCAGGGTCTAATTTCACCACTAATGGGGACACATTAGTCCAGTTAGACATCTCTAAGGAAGAGGCAAACATGGCAGACGGGCTGCATTAGAGATGCTAAGGTCAAAACAGCTACAGACACACTTTAATAGGATTCATGAGGTTGTTAAACAGGCACAGGCGTCCTTTATGTGTCTTCATCATGTGGTTAATCAGACAGGCAGGTACAAACACAAACACCAGTCTATAGGGTCAGGACTAGCTGGCCACCACCTGCCTGAAGCTTCCTTTATCCCAGGGAAATGTGGGAAGTCAGCAAATGCTCAATTCCAAAACCTTCCTGATGTTTTGTGCACTTCCTGTCAGTTTTGCTAGGTTACTGACCTCTACGAGGAAAGCACGCAGCTGTACTGAGGTCATGTGATCATAATGATTCAGTGGGAAATCCTGTTTGTCCAAATCATTGATTTCCAGCTAAAGATAAAATTAATCACGGATGCCGAAAATAAATGTAAGAGAAAGAAGACAAAATCTATGTAATCTGACTATTTGATTGTGTGTCTAATCACTGACCTTAAACTTTGTCTTGAAATACGATTGTGTCAAAAACAGCACATCTATTCACACATTTTTAATTTGTCAAGGGCAAACCCTTGGCTCTTGGCTTCCTGACCAACAACAGTTTGTTCCGTTTCTGTCAGGGTTTCCTGATTTATCTGACTGTAAATGGACCATTCCCTGTTGTGGACCTTTGAACATAGATATTTAACATACCTGCAGGGCTTTAAGGCCAATTTGAAAGTAGATTAGTTTATTAAAAAGCCGGGGATGTATCTCAGTAGAGCACATGCTTCTTACGTATGCCGACCCAGGTTAAATCCCCAACATCTGCAGCCCTACAGAGGCACAAGCCAGCGTCAACTAACTAAAGGCCGGTCCCAATCCTGGATAAATGCAGAGGTTTGCGATAGGAAGGGCATCCAGTATAAGAAACTTTGCAAACAAATATGAGCATTCATCTAAAACAGAAATAGGATGAGACCCCGAACGGAACAAGAAGAAAGGAAGTTACAAGTTATTTAAAGTGATTGGGATTACACTGGGGAGAAAAAAAAAAAAAAAAACAGCAGGGGATCAGGAACACCAAACACACGTAGGTAAGTAGAACTGGATATTGCTGTTAATACAGTATGTCCAAAAGCATGGGATTTTCCACTGACTCACAATGTGAGCAAGTGTTTTCTGACTCAGGCTCCTGTGTTTTTTTCCTGTCCACCCCGTCTTTATTGCCTTAGATATCCTGTCATTGTTACAAAAATCCAAAAGTACACACAAACACCATACCACCCTGGTGAATTATTTAAACTAGATCAAATGTCTTCTACTCCAATTTCAGTCCAGTGACGCCACAGGCAAGATGCCAAGTTCAAATTTCTCTGTCTATTCTTCCTGACAACTGCTTCCAGTGAGTCACACACAGCTGACAGTGGGGTGAGGACTCATACAGTAGAGTGGTTTATTGGGTCACTATAGCATATGAAAGAATCCAGACCATCAGTTAGAGCTTAAGAGCAATGTTGTGTATGTCAAAATGAAACAATAGCTTTAATGTCATGCATGCGAGTTATTGCTGATTCTTCAAAAAGCAAGACATGAATAGATGGGGACAAATTGCTATTGTGAAGGACTGACTCCAGAGGATAGACAAGTCCTATAGGTAACAGTCTCATTAAAGCACCGATGAAGCAGGTGAGCTGTGAGTGTGATGTTGAGAAAGAACATATCTAAAACCTGCAACTTTACAGAGCCAGCAAACAATAAAAGGGTGGACACTATAATATTTCATAAACAGAACTACAAGTTAAATAAAAAAAGGGTGATATGTCTGATAAAATGTCTTACTGTACCTGTAGGATAACATTAATGGCTCCATACTGTATCAACTCCATTAAGAGCATCAATAACAATGATTTAATACCTCATCGCTGTCAAAAATGATTGATGAAGAATAACAGATAGAATCAATTAAATAACCTAATAAATCATTTTTTCCACCGACAGAAATGCATCAGTCAATTTACCAATTTGGTATAGCTTCACAAACGCATTTAAATATACAGTTAGATTTAATGTATTTGCTCCAGTTTAAATTTCAGGTACATATTAGTCCTTTGCTGCTGGTCATTTGAGAACGCCGTGGCAACCAGGATCTTGTGGTTTATGCATAATTGTTATTTAATATTCTTATTTAACTGAGCACACCGGGTGTAGCACTAACCTTACCTTCAGCATGCCTCATATCCCATACAACGTGCTATTACACCACAAATGATCTAATGTCAGTGAAAATATCAAAGTAATGACAGCCAGCAAAATCTCTGTTCCTTACAAACAATATACTCACTGCAAAACCACTATAAATTGTGACAAATAGATCATCTAACAACCTAGAACAGCCTTTTCTTTCACTTTACTTTGATTTCCTGTTTTTCAACAGTAAACAGCATCATACTGTTTACACATCAAGATTTCATAAACTTTTCTGTATATAAAGGATCAGCTCATTCAGAATCAGATTCTCATGATCACCTTTCACCTGCGGCACAAAGCACAGAAGGTCAGAGACTGTCTGGGACAGGAGGTGATTATGCATTAATCTGCTGGTACAACGCTAATGGTACTGAAAAGCAAAATCAGGACCATCAAAGGGTCCGTGCGGGTATCACAAATATCAGAGTTGGAATCCGGACCCATGATTGGGGTGCAACACTCAAATTAGTCACACAGCTATTTAAACCAAACATCTTCTGGTGCCTATAGTTGGACAGGTCTCCCACACTGAAATGAAACCCTTGCACTCAAAGCAAATACCTGGGGTATGGCTCACAGATAAAATTGAATCCTGTTTGCAATAGTCAAATGAGCATTTCATAGAAGCCAATTATTCACTACAGGCTGAGGAACAGGTTGCAGTTCTGCCTCCTGGACTAAACGCTGTCTGAAGATTTATTGCTTTATGGCCTTGTGGTGAACTTAGTTTTGACATTAAAATTACTCCTAATTCCAGAGACCTTAATACGCATCAATGTAGAAAATAGACCTGATACAGCATGTGTAGTCGGAATTAAATCTGATTACGCAGAACAATTTAGTCAAACCAGAGATCAGAGCAGGAGGAGGCTGCATACACTACTCAATTTTAATTGGCAGTAGTTTATTTGTCTTGCAACGTATGGACTGCATGCAATGACTTTACCATCAGTGTTGATCTGGGCTATGAATCTGTAATCTTTGCTTTCACCATGCAATCCTGTGCCTGTAGGAAAAATATTTCCCAGGAAAATGAAAGCTGGTTGCTGATCCAGCCTCTCTGCTTTAATGTCTCATAGACTGAATGAATGAATAAACTCACACTTTTCCTGAGCTGTGTCACAGTAACACCACAGAAACGCTGGTGGAAGGATTGTCCAATTTCTCTTGAATGTATATTTTTTTTGTTATAAATATTTACAATGGACCAGGTAATTTGCCAACTGCAGAGAAACACAAAAAATATTTGGGACAAAAACACTTAAGTCAGACAGAAGATATATTTTGACCCAGATATTTTCCAGATATAATTTGGATCCACGTTTTTTCACTTTCCTTCAATAGAGTTTATTCTAGCAGAAATAGTACATCATCAGAGAGGGGACACGTGCTGCCAGCACCCAACCGGCTTCTTTCCCTGCAGTAAGACAGATGAGCTGCACAAATTCTTGATGATGAAGACCTGATGATGACATGATCCTCTTCATATCCCTCAATGTCTTTCCCCACCACTTGTGCGCATATTTCCATTGAAAACACACTTACATTCCAAACCACCAAGGACATTAGTTTCATTATAATAATCAATATTAAAAAAAACAGCTCCTATTCATCAGTGCCAGCATCACAGACATGATACGTGTGTATTGGCTGACAGCACCCCCATTCACACAGGCACACACACGCACATACACACACTCCAACCCCTCCTAAACAAAGCCAATTCAGTAATGGCATTCATTTTTAAAGCACCTCTGTATAGCAGGTCTGGTGATACCTCCATTGCTGCAGGGGGTAACAAGACCACACAAATGTCTGCAGTCATCCAACAGAACCACTGTATTTGAGAATGCCCGTTTTCTCATGTCTTAGCACCCCATTAGACATTCACTAGACATTTTCCACTACCTTCCTGAGCAGCAGCTGTGATATTTACAGGATAAACAGCAAACACATAACATGAGGCCATGTGGGGAAAACTTCCTGACAGCGGCAGGCAGGGGGACCTCACAAAACTATTTCCTCTGGTGTACAAACCATACAAGTGAGTCACAGAGGGAGTCTGGGTAGATTGTGTGACCTTAACCCTGACCAATGCTGTCAAAATATGAAACCCTGCTTTGTCTATCCAAAATTTCAACAATGAAATAATCCAGATTATGAACTGGCAGACCGGAATGGAAGTTTACCCAAGGATAGATAGTAGACACTTTGAGACAGTCTCATGTATGCTCCATTCCAGCAGTATTCCAGGGGCATCTGGATTTATGATGTTGACTCATCTAACCCTGTGACACTAGTAAAGGATGTTTGTTTGGGATTGGTTCATCCGTGTTATTCTACACTTAACTGTGATGCTACCAGTCCATAACAAATACACTGTTTTACCTTTATATCTTTCAAGCACATCCTCATACGCCTGGGCGAATTCCTTCTCCTGTGAATGGTTTGTCGGCAGCAGCCCCGGTATAAACCCGGCCATGATGGCTTTGCAGAACGGCTGGAGGGTCCAGAAGGGTCGGCCTGCTCACAACGGCAATGACCCAGTCTGCTGCTGCGCGTCAAACCCCCAACTCCAGATCCTTGAGCTAACTGGAGTCCGGTCCACTACTCCTCACACTAGTGATGCATTGGCGCACACTTCCAGTCAGGATAAAATAATCCGGAGGAATACTTTAGATAGGAAAAAAGAAAACCAACGTCTTCAGTGAAAGTGTTTCTCTGTATTGGTTCTGATAACGCCAGGATCCTCTTGAAGGTTACATGTACGCTATCTATCCATTATCGCCTCGTCGGAGCGGATCGCGGTCGCATCGCTGTCTTGTCACCCTTCAGTCCCTCCTTGAATATCGGCTTCCATACAGCGACAAGTGCTCCCAGTGTGTGCCACAGGGGGGTATTTATCCCTTTCCTACCCCTTCCCTACCCAGCTGGGTGTCCTCACAGTGGTAAAGTGTGACTCTTCCCCTCCCCAAACCGGGGAAGCTTCAGAAGAAACCGTGTCCGGGTTCGGGTTTCCTCTGTCAGGCTGTGTCGGTGTCCTGTCGCCCGGGCTCCAGCGTGCTTCCCGGCCGTAATGGCCGCTCGTGTACGACGGTTTGCGGTCTGTCGGTCTCTGCCTCTCGGTGAGTGTGCGTGTCTGCGCTTCTCTCCCTATCCTACTTCAGGTCTGTCGGCTGTTCCCGCAGCGGTTGTCTTCCATCTCTCTCTACCGGCCGCGCCAGGAACCTCCGCCACAGACTTCCCAGGAGCCGGTGGGGCAGAGCTGGAGTTAGCTGGTAATCATGGCTACCTGTGGAAATTGAGGCGCGAGCGCTCCCTTAAGGTGGGCTCGGCTCGTGACAGGTAACCCCGGTCAGGCAGTAAATGCTTCAATCCTACTATGGTGAGGACATATCCCATTTCTGTCTACCTCTGATTGGCTGTTATTTATTACGTCATTGTTCGATGTGTTATGTTGAGACAGAAAGGACGATGATTGGTTAGAGTAAGAGTTAAAATACCACATCAGCCAATCAGAGTAGAGCAGGGAAAGCGTCGGTGTCCTCATAGTAAACTACTTAGCCGTGAATACTTGCCATAGTAAACTACTTGCTCATAGTAAACTTCTTAGATTCGTCCTAATTCAACGGTATGATATTTACTGTGTAATGAGTTCACCAGACATGTTAATGTAAATTATAACATTAGTTCACGTCATGAAGCTAGTGTTTCGTAACAAGCTCTCACCTTCAAATGTGTAAGTTCACAATTCCTTTGGTTAGCTAGTGTAATAAAGAATACTTTTGGTCACATTTTGGTGACTTAATGTTAATAATTTTATTTTTTACTGGATGAGTAAACCTTCATAACTCATAGCTATTTGTTAGAAAATCAGAAAGAAAGCTAATAACCATGGGGAAATTGAGAATGGCAGGCATGATGTTTACATTTAGATGGGTTTTCTTTCCTCATATATGAATTAAGAGTTTTTTGGGGGGGTTTTAAGAGTCATCGTAATGGAAGCAGGTGAATCACTCTTACTGAAAACAGAATCACTTTTTTCATTATAGTATGACAAATGATAGTGTATTCGGAGTGGCTGCTTTTAAGCTATGATAACATAGCCAGATAATAATTACTTTGATCAAATTTGGTTACAGTCTTGGAATTAAGTTTTTGAGGAAAACTTGTCAAAAATAATGGTAAATGAATCAAGATTGAAAAAAATCATAGAAAAAATTTGTTAACAACTCTTTTTCTGTGAAGTTACCATCATATAAATCGAGCAAATAAAACAACAAAATAACAAGTGTAAAATTTCAATGGAAGTACTGTATTTAGACAGGGAAAACTGCCCAGGGACATTAAGTGTGAGCTAAATGAATGGACTGCACTGCCATCTAAGGGCTAGTTGCTGAACATACAATCCTGACAACCGTGGCAAAACCATTAAAATCCAAGTAAAAGCCTTGTAAAGACCATAAACCTTGATCCAATACAAGTGTGGCCTGCAGAAACACAACCACAAACTGAAACCATGTCAGATATATATATATATATATATATATATATATATATATATGTGTGTGTGTGTGTGTGTGTGTGTGTGTGTGTGTGTGTGTGTGTGTGTGTGTGTGTGTGTGTGTGTGTGTGTGTATGTGTATATATATATATATATATATATATATATATATATATATATATATATATATAATGTAATATGTTCAATTTATGTATTAATTACGCAAACTCCATTTGGCACAAACTAAAATAAACTTCTTGTGACAATTGAAATGAGCCCCTACCGTTGGACTTAACATGAGGGTGGATCTAACAACAAGTCTCTCTGCCCTATGGGGTGAAACACAGCCATCACTGGATATTTTACGCTGAGGTCAAAACACCTACAGCAGCCCCGCATTGAAATGAAGAGATTATGTCATTTAATCCCACAGAGAATTACAAAGATGATCTTTGACTGAAACACAATGTCAGGACCATGCAGCCTGTAACAGATATTCTGTATATTTGTTTATCTGGAAAATATATTCTATAGGTTGTGAGGAATATGAAATGCCCTGTATCACAAGTGCTGAAGCAGATTGAACTCCTGCCAGGATAAAATCAATACTAAATCACAAGATAGACAAAAGATGCATGACTGGGTCATAAACACACAGATCTGAAGCCACTGCATTGCCTTTCAGATCCCGTCTGCGGGTTGGGCTGTGTCTCCTGCCTCCAACACTTCCTGCTCTTGGGTCCAATTGATATTCACCTTCCTTCATAGATAAAAAATCTACTTACCAGTCAAATGCAACACAATAAAGGCTGCTTTTTAAATAGCTGTATTAAAGGTGTTAAAAATACTTATATTATTGAGATCATATCAATTCAAAACAGTAATTTGTGTTCAAGGACCCAAAGAACTGTATGTGAGACTGATGTTATTGTATTTTATAACATTTGCATGCTTTGTTTGTTTAATCTGCCAGACCTTAATCACTCAATGCTCTTGAATGCTTTAATTGTATCCTGCTGGGAAACTGTGGAGGAAAGTTATAGTGAATCTAACGCTGTAACATTGTATCCAATGGACACATTTTTAATATGGCATAACCTCTCATAAATAAATAAACAAATACATGAGATGCATATTTATAAGAGCTGTATATCTGCTTTGTGAGCTTTTGTCTTTTCTATATATGCTGTATATATGCTCTATATTACTGGAGGCAGGCATTGTTGTCAGGACAGGCCAAAAGTGGTCAGCCAGCAGAGCACTGAAGGAGGCAGAAAATCGACTGCCTCATGCTGATATCATTGGGTCAGTAGCCCAGGGAAGGCTTGGTCTGGGTGGTTCCACCAGAAAAGGCTTGAACAAAGCTGACCCAAAGGAGCGGCAATACATGGTGCAGAGAGAGGTTCGAAAGGTCGAGGAGGAAAACCGGCATTCCAAGGCTGTAGCCATGAACAAACAAGGCCGCTGGACAAGATGGGAGAGTGTGAGAGAGAGGGCTCTAACCTGGCAGGACATCTGGAGCAT
This sequence comes from Antennarius maculatus, assembly GCA_013358685.1. Classification (NCBI taxonomy): domain Eukaryota; kingdom Metazoa; phylum Chordata; class Actinopteri; order Lophiiformes; family Antennariidae; genus Antennarius; species Antennarius maculatus. The sequence goes on along the minus strand of CM023622.1, from coordinate 3,883,576 downwards.
GGATGGATATTGGATCAAGTTCCTGTTGTGTTCTGTATATGTCTTCCTGCCTACTCCATCAAAAATCCACACTTCGGGACTGGTAGAGAGCCCCAGCTAAACACTCTGTGGGAGGTCAGCTAACCTTGAGTACGTCCTCTCGTCATGTCAATCAAGCCTACGTGACTAGATCTTAACCAAATTCAGATCTTAACCCAGTTAGCAGAGGGTGTCGAGCTGGAAAGGAAAAGGGAAAAAAAGCTTTCTGATGGGCCCCGCTTCATCCATTTTGTCAGGGCAGGAGAAAGCGCAGCAGGAGGAGGGAGGAGCAAAGGCGTCCTGGCCACGGCAAGCGACTGGGAGATGCAGGCTGACCAGCTCAAATTCCCAGAGGATAGTCCACAATAGCCTGAGACCAGATATTGTCTTGTGGTCTAAAGGTACCAAACAAGTGGTGCTTATCAAATTAACGGTGCCCTGGGAAGAGAGGATAGAGGAAGCATATGAGCGCAAGCTCAAGAAATATTAAGACCTCATCCTTGAGAGCCAGCAAAACGGATGGAAGGCCTGGAACCTGCCAGTGGAAGTAGGCTGCAGGGGCTTTGCTGGGCAGTTGCTTCTGGGGATTGAAGGAATGGCTAGGAAGCGGCTGGTAGCCAACATCACTAAGCAAGCAGAGGAAGCATCACGGAGGATCTGGATCCAAAGAAAGGTGCGGTGGCAAAGCTGAACTACTGAAGGACTACAGACATAGAGTTGGGTGGTGTTCGGCGGGGGTAGAGCCAGGACGCTAGATTCTGCTCTTGAGCCCCTCCGTTGTGTAATGGGCTTAAACTGATGAAACATTAGTGACCAGGGGTGCCCATTTGATAACCTGCTGAAACCACCCAACTCCTGTCTAGTTGAGTTATGCAGTCAAGCTTAGTCTTGGCTCAGGGAGAAGGACGCCCCTGCCATGCAGAGTCCTGTCTGTGCTTGGAGGGAAGGAGAGACGGAGAGAGTGATGCCACTGGCTCACAGAATGTCGAAGGAGTAAGTATCTGCAAAGGTGGGCCAGTTGCGATACCCTTATCGTATTTTGCATATGCTGTCTGCTCTGGTTGCCCCTCCCCTTCTGAAGAAATTGTTGTCACGTTACATCTGCTTTATTTCCAATTGAACATTCCAAAAAGTGTGTATGTATTAAGGTATGTTTGCATAAATGTGTAATTAAAAGTATGGAAAAAAGCACAAACAAACTCAGCCATCCAATGTAACAGACTGGAGACCAAGCGACTGGTAGAAGTGAAATAAAACTTGCAGTCTATCCCCTCGTGTAAAAAACAAAAAGAGAGAGAGATAACCCTTGAGTCAAGCTGGTACACCACGAGAGGCAAAAGAGTCAATGTGGTTCAAACTTTAATAAACTCAGCCTTAGATTCCTCTGTATTTGTATCACACCTTCTCACTTGTTTTACTATCACTAACGTCAGTGACGACTTTAGTGAGACCAACCTCATGTTATTCTTTTCTTTCTCTCCTTTCTTTTAGTGACTCATTCCTCTTTACAGGACTCATCGCATCAACTATAGTAATCCACACACATCTCAGAGATTGAAATCTGGCACACACTCACACAAACATCGTGCTCAATGTACATCATAATCAAACTACAATCAAAGATCAACAGAGCAGTGAATGTATGGTTCATCTACATACATTCACCGTGTGTGACCACACACATGCAGTGTCACACTTACAACAAGGAAGTTGCTGTGATTCCTGTTGCAAAGTCAGTAATATCCCATGTCAGGAAACAGTATACTATACTGTACATGAACAAGTATTGTGTATTTTTTAAACACTACACTAGTTTGCTGGTATCATAGCATGAAAGCAGTCGATCACATGATGTAATCAGTGATTGAAACCCTTAAATCCCCACGGAGTGGTGGACAGTGGGAAACTCAAACCAGAGCCTGAGAGACAAAAAAAACTTTCTTTTTGTTTGTTCATGCTCGTGTGTGAGTGGTAAACAAAATATAGATATAACTAGTAAAAGTGATTTTTTATGCATGAATGAGTGGCTGTTAAAAAACGCAGTGCAGAATACTGACTCATCTCCCACTGCATGTCTGTGTGTGTGCGTGCGTGCGTGCGTGCGTGCGTGTGTGTGTGTGTTGTTGTTGCTGTTCATCTGTACTGCTGTCATACAGGCTTCAGCTGCATGATGAATGTGGTCAGTGAGCCAAAAGGACACAGAGTCCACAACACATCAGTATGAGCAACGCCTCAGCAGCAGCTCCACCATGTGATCAACTCCACACAGTCACAGGGAAACATTCCTGTTTCATTCCTCAACATTGAAGCACTTCACATCTACAATGAGAAATATCACCAACATAACAATGTTTTGTGATTATCCACATCCACATTTTTTCTTGAATTACAGTTTGGTAAAGCAGCTCAGTTTCCTAAATCACAAGGACTAGGAAACCAATAAAATGAAATTGTTGTAAAATGAGTGTGACTAGGATTAATGTCCTACTGGGAGGCAGTAGTTCAATCTTGGGGATTGGGGATTCGAGGGAGACGGCATGGTCCAGTTAATATGGAGGTGGAATGTTAGCTATGGAATGTTCAACCCCAGACCACTGGGGGCGCTGTGCTGTCACAGATTCCTCATTCTGACACCTTCTCACAACTTCTATGAGTTTTATTGCCATTGAACTAGTTGTAATCGTAATCATTAATATTTATATTTTTTAATTATTGGTCAAATCTGACCTTTAACTTCAATTTTCAGAAACTAGTGCAACCTCAACCAAGTAGTGCATGAGTGAACTCCAACTGTCCTTTTTAATTCAATAAGGTCAATCAGTCATTTTCTTAACCGCTTAATCCGCTTACGCGGGGGAGCCGGTGCCTATCCCGGCAGTCTCAGGGCGCGAGGCGGGGGACACTCCGGGCACAACGCCAGTGTACCGCAGAGCCACACAGAGACAAAAAACCACTCACACACACACTCCTACGGTCAATTTGGGACTGGCCAATCAGCCTAAAGCGCATGCTTTTGGAGGTGGGAGGAAGCCGGAGAACCCGGAGAACCCACGCAGACACGGGGAGAGCATGCGAACTCCGCACAGAGCGGAACTCGAACCCGAGTCCGCTGTGTTGTGAGGCGACAGCGCTACCCACTGCGCCACCGTGCCACCCTTAATTCAATAAGGTCTTCTCCAAAATTAAACTCATGGCCCTGCAACCATTATTAAGGTTACTGATATTTATACAATCATTTAAATCCTGTATGTCCAGATTTTTATTTGGATCTAAGCCAAATTGTCCACATATGTCCATATATGTACACATACGTACAATTTTACATACAGGAATTATATACAGGAATTTCTACGTGTGAATATATATTAATATTGGTAGTATGTATATATTCCGTATGTGCATACATACACACACATACAGTATGTGTGTATACATACACATATACACATACAGTATATATGTGTGTATGTGTGTGTGTGTCTGTGTGAGACTTGAGTTTTTATCTTGAATTATTAATTGAGTAACTCGTGAAAATGTCAAATGTTGACCCTTGCACCACCTTGTCCATTAAATATCTTCTGAACACACTCATAAATTTTTGAGTTCTATGGTACTAACACATTCTGTTATACTAACATATTGCTATCTGGGCAGGGTAATAACACCTGTGTAAAACTCATAATTCATTCAGGAATGCAAATAATCCACTCTGTCAATACATGAACACATAAACTAAGTGTCACCTCAAACAGCAGTCAAAAGGAGGCTCGTCACAGACCTGAGGGAAGTGGACTACAGTATTTGACTCATGTACAAAGAGTCAATGAATCTCTTCAGTACAACAGTAAATCAGCATGAGTTCACTTCATAACCAGTTCTCACATCTCTGAATTCCTTCCTGTTTGTCCCATTAATATATTTAGATCTTTTTCTTTCCCCCTCCTCACTGAACTTTGCCCTCTTTTCCCCACTCCTCTGTCTCCCGGTGCCCCCTTCCCACTGTTTTTATTCAACCGTGTTCTTTCCTCTCTTTATTACCTTTAACATTGACTCGATCATTCTCTCCTCTCTCTTCTTTTAGAAATTCCCTCTTCTTTTCTCCCCCTTCAAATTAAAATTCTGACGCTCTCTTTCTTTCACTATTTGTTTTGCCCTCCTTTTATACCTAGTGTCAGCCTCTCTCACCCCCATTGCCATTGCTTCTCATTGCTTTTTATAACCATAGAAACAGAGGAGACCATATCACCATGGCAACAGGGGAGTAGCTATGGGCTGAGGCGTCCTTTCAGCTGCCTGTGGAGAAAGGAGTATGGCAGGAAAATCAGCAGGCAGGAGGGTGGACATCTAAGTTCCATACAGGCACAGACGCAGGGTCCTGATGCTCCTATGCATAGATTACCCTTGCGAACAAACACATGCTTATGGTTTCTCACACACACACACACACACACACACACACGCACGCACACACATGCACAGATGTCTGGGTGTGCTTCTTATTCACTATCTTTATTTCCAAATCTACCATATGGAGAGAAATAAAACTAAATACTGGAGACAAAATGCTTTTTTCCCGATGATTGAAAAATACAGTGCATAAATATTGTGGTGGAGAAGAAGACAAAGAAGAGTTGATTTAAGTATGTATTTTATTTGTTTGTGAATTCATCAATAAACAATATGCTATATTATAAATTTAAAAAAATAGAATAAACAAAACTATAAAAATGTATATAAAGTATAAAAAATATTTCAATGTATATATTTAGTGTATGTTCTTACACACTGTAATAGATAGTTGTTTTTTGAGACTATATTTGTGTCACAACAATTAAAGCCTGTCAGTGCTGAAGTGGTTTGAAAAGTCTTTACCTCTGTTGAACTTTGTGTGTGGGTCCAGAAAAGCACTGGAAGTGGAAACTACTCCTGATTGCTTTAACTTTAATGACAATGGTGTTTGGAGGAGAGGTTTACTCTCTCTGGGTGCTTCTAGGTCACTAAGCTAGTCCATATAAATCAAAGCAAACCGCCTGACATTAAGAAATGTTAAAGAAAGCTTCCAGCTGATGCTGTTGTCACTTTGAAACCAGACATGAACGCATGCATTCAAGTTTTCTACGGACAGCCCCTACAGGCGTACACAACACTGATGCAAGACAAACTTGTCAATAATGAATTTCCTCCATGACACACATTTGTCTTTAGTATTGACTCTGATTTCTCTCAATACAAATTGTTCTTTAAGAGTTAAAGTTCCTGCTCACAAGAGCAGAGGATGCAGCAGCTGTTGGGAGGTTTCATTGACATTCATGCTCAGCAGGAGCGAGGAGCCGTCCAGAGAAGCTGAATAACACTGAGGGCCAGTGGAAATTCCAAACTCATTTCTCCTCAGAGCTCTACCCTTCTGCTCTCTCCTTCCATTACTTCTACTTCAACTTTCTTCTGTCTTGTTGGAAAGACACTTTTCAACCATCCTGCATTCCTCTTATGATTTAAAAACAGGAATGTTTCAGGAAGTGGAAAACAACAGAAACACATTTTTTAAAGATCAACACTGTAAACCCAACAGCCTGTTCTGATTATTCATTTTCTAATTCCAGCCAAGAGCAAATTTAGGTCAGTGTAGAAATTTAGTTCGAATGAAGTAAACTGTGGTATTATCACAGGAGCCTTCACACACGAGTGAGCAGTGGACAAACACATGACCCCTGCATCTGTGTTAGAGAGAGATTCCTGTCGGTCTTTGGAAATTTGAGATCTAAATAGATAAAAAGGGTTCATCAATTAGTCAATAACATAAACACTTACATGCTCTTTCAACTTTAGTTTTCAAACTCCTTCAACTTCTTAGTATCTATGAAGGACTTGCCTAACTCGAAACTTGAAAGCAGCTTCCTCCAGTCACCGTTTCCAGCGAAGAAATATCCTTGTATGTGAGCCTTACTTTTATAGGGGAAAGACTTTTAATGGGTTTTGATTTTATTCTTACAAAATTCACAAAGCATCAAATATCATTTCATCTCATCATCAACATAACAATATAAAAACTCCTGATCAACAAAAAGATCAGGAGCTACCTCAAAATCTTATCAGCTCTTCCGTCTCTCTATAGTACACCAAATTCCATGAATAACTTCATCATACATGTTATACTAAACAACCATTCCTTATAAATAACACTGTGCTTACACAGCACTCATTCCTAAATAAATATGTTGAATTCATTCACTTAGAGGCTGCAGGGTAAATATAAAATTCACAGTAAAGATCATCAGGTTTAAATAGAATACTGAGGTGTGGCATACTCATTAAGTATGAGTACTCATTAAGTACTTCGGTGCAGCTGAAGTACAACATTGAGGTGGTGTGTGACTATTTTGCATGGATCGGATAAGGCCTCAACAGTGTCTCCTCTGTAAAATATCACTCAGAAATAATCACAGATGAAAAGAAGATTCCACAGTGTTAAAACATTAAAAGAGAAAATTCCTTCAATGTGTGTGCTCACACACACAACAGGAAATTTGTACTGCACATGTTGATCAAAAAGACATTATAAAAGAGGAGTGGGAGAAATCAATCAATTTCCTGACTCATCGTGCTTATTAAAAACATTGAATGATCTGATATCACTGAAAAAAGCAGGCCTTGACTTGTCGAGGAAAGTAGAATTAGATCCCAAGCTGGACAAATGGAATCCTAACATCACTGGGTGCACTTTAAAGATGCAGCTATGCTTATTTTTAGCATTCCTGGGTTACAGACATGACTCCTTATTCATGTCACTCACTGAGATCGGCCAGATGCAGTCAGGAATTAATAGTAAAAGATGAACTTAAGTTTATCTGCTATCACTGTACAGAATCACAGCCATCAACAACTCATTCCAGTGCTCAGATCTGGTTGTATTAGACTTTTAGATGAAAACAGTTAAGAGCCTTGTTGTAGCTGATCTCAGATCAGTGGAGGAATTTTTTTTAATTTACTGCTTCTCACTTTTTCTGACTACTTATGGAAGTGGTAGTCAGTAGTCAGTAGAGATAGCTTCGTAACCCCCACCCCCCGACTGTACATCATCACCTCTGTCTGCTAGAACCAACAGACCCATTTGGTGGGATGCAGAACTAAAAGGTTCAGGAACAGTGAGCTACATTCTGATTCATAACGTGAATTTTGGTTGATAAGAACGTAAGTAAAACACTGATGAAATACTGGGATACGTTTGTGTTTGTTGATAAAAGTGTTCATTCTACAGCTGGTGATACAGAGAGCTTCTACATTTGACATCAAATGTTGTGTGATGAGGTGTAGACAGACTTAACGTGTGCCTAAAAAACACAGCTCCTGAGATAAAACCCTGACTTCAATCTTAATGATGTTTAAATGTCTGTGATTATTTCCCTGTATTGACAAGATGTGTATTGACACAGAGGTGTTTGGATCTATTATTGACCCACGCTGCCATTCAACTGAAGTAAAGCACTTGAGAACACCGGAACATCCGTCTACTCACCTACATTTAAGTGTTAAAAGCAACAGACAGCAATAAACAGCACAACTATGAGATGATGTGAGTGGGAAAATTCTGAGAGGTGCACCGCTGAGTCCAGTTTAATGTCATTTGCCAATTATCAATCGTTTATTCCACGGCTCCACTCACAAAGAGAAAGCCATTAACCTGCCTCCAGTGGTGCTACAGCAGGGGAACCTGAGTTCTCCAGAGAACCCAGTGACCTACATTCTCCATCTTTGTTTCAGTAAGTCACAGAGGAAGAAGGTCATCGTCGCAGCAGGACATTATGTAGGAGTCATCTACCTATCACCTCTCTCTGTTTGTCTCATGAACATAATCTACTGGAAGTTGACAGAAACTCCTCAGTCTGTTCTTATTTTTTTTTCTTTGAGCAGGAGATTTCCTCATTTCTTACCAAGCAAAGGAACATTACACTTTTATCTCTAGCAAAATATCTTCAGCGGCAAGTCTCATGTGAACTATATTTTTGATCGTCTTTGTGATTAAATAGATTAGTGAAGACTTGTTTTGGAATCAGTGAACAAAAATCCTTATGACATCTCCTTTACAAAGTTTCTCCTCCTCTTTCTCCATCCATGGAATTGGCTTCAGACACATAATGAACTGGAAGCTTCCACCACAATCTTTCTATCTTTTGCCACACAGTAGCTGAGCTGCTGCAGGGTCAACGCCCGGCTTGAAGGCACATTGAGGATGATGTGAAACAGGAACTGTCAGATAGTTTGCCTTACCTGCAACACGAACCACCGCCCTCTCTGCCGGGTCCAGCACAGAGTCCTGGCTCTTCCGCTTCCTCCTCTCATGCTTAGACAGATTCCATGGCAACGTGTCTCCAGGCAGTCCAGCAGGACCTGATGGGCAGGGGGACAATGACCCCCCTGAACGTTCACTTCGGAACGATGGCTCGCTGACGCAGGAGCGTTCACTCAGCGTATCGTCGTCCGAGGACTCCATCTCACTGTAGAGCTGCAAGGAGGACACCACGCTTTAGAGGAGTAGAAGGAGAGGAAGTGAGGATGGGGGGACAGTTTGAGGCAAGAAGAGAGTAAAGCAGTGGGGGAGGGGCAAAAAGAAAGTCAAAAGATGGGAGGGGAGGAAGAAGGATGAAGGACTGTAGGGGAAACAGAACGAGTGGAGAGTGTATAATTCATTGGTCGGATAAAGTCCAATCACATCCCGTCATGAATGATGCAAAGTTTCAGTGTTGCAGCACAACAGTAATAATGGAGACATCAGTGATGTGAAAACAAGCAGAGAAAGAACTGGGATGAGTTCTGATGAGGATGCAGAGCTTTAATGATGGGAGGATAGAGGAGGAGAGAGAAGAGGAAGAGAGAGTCACAGGAGAAAAGGCGACAGATTACTGAGGCCTGAGGTGTAGGGGGACATCCATCCGTCCGTCTGTCCATCCATCCATCCATCCATCCATCCATCCATCCATCCATCCATCCATCCATCCATCCATCCATCCATCCATCCATCCATCCATTCATCCATCCATTCATTCATCCATAATTTTCTTATTCATCTTATATTAATGGTTTTTGTGCTTGAGGGATCTTTTATTATTCATTTATCTGAACTATTAACATGTTGTGGTTGTCATCTTTCAGGTTGTGCCTTCTGTCCACGTTAACTTCATTTGTTTTGTTACTCAGTCGTAAAGAACTTTGAAGGACACAAAAATTGTTTGAAGGATGTGATGTCATTTAAATGACTGACATTCCTGACTTCTTCTTGTCCTCACACTCATTCGTCTGTATTAAAACTAATCTGTTAGATTACAGTGTTATTCCATAAATTCTCTACATCCATGCTCGTACCTAAACCACAGCTGTTGTTCCATCTGTCCTTCATTTTTCTCCAGACTGAATTGTCTCTAAAGGATGTTGCACAAACTTCCACAGACGTTCATCCAGTCTCCAGGGGATGAATCTCAGTGATTGCAACGATCCTCTGACTTTCAACCTGTTGTACCGTCATCAGGTCGATATGAGCTTTTAATCAGGTTTAAATTAAACAACAGGTGAAATGCATTTAAGGGCTAGAGTTACTCATCCACTAACTGATTCCTAGACTGCAAGTCACTGTCAGCACACAGAAAACATAAGAATACTGCAAGACTGGAGGTCTTTGTCCACAGGATATGGGATAAGATTCCTCAGTAATGAGGAAACGTTTGTTTCCGAATCATTGGCTGAATCACTTAGAGACAACATGTCAGGAAAAATCACGTGTTTTATTATGTTTGAGAAGAAAATCAGCTGACATGACTGTTTAATTGATCTATTGAAATAGACACACATAGACTTATTTAGACAGAATGGAATGAAGTCAAAAACTAATGTGTTCTGTTGTTTTCAGCAAACATGTTACCGTCTATACAAACTGAGACACAGAGACATGAGTAGGTGTTACCTCAGTGTTTTATGATCCAGTACAAACACTCATTTACACTACCACCGTTCAATCAATCCTCACATTCTCCATGACAGTTTGGTTTGCTGCAGCCACGGCCAGGGACAAGGCCAAGCTGCAGCGTGTCATCCGCTCTGCGGAGAAGGTGATCGGCTGCAGCCTTCCACACCTCCAGGAACTGTTCCACACAAGGACCCGTAGACGTGCAGCCAGGATTGCTGCTGACCCCACTCATTCCGGCCACTACCTGTTCCAGATCCTCCCCTCTGGCAAGAGGCTACAGGCTACATCCGAACCAGGACCTCACGCCACAAAAATAGCTTCTTCCCCACTGCAGTCAGCCTCATAACAATGCCTTTTCGCCTGTAAACATCAACCATATACCTCCATTAATGTAAATTGTAAATAGTTTTTTTATTCCTTATTCCTTATTCTTCCTTATTACTTCTCTTCCACCTTTTAATGCACCGACACCGAGTCAAGTTCCTCGTGTGGTAAACTTTACTGTACCTGGCAATAAACTATTTTCTGAATCTGATTTCTGATTCTGATTATCGATGTCAGTGAGGGAAGAAAGACGGCTCTGTGCTTCATCTGACAGAATATTTTAACACTCATTATTTGCTAGATTTCTTTCAGATGAGGCGTGAAGATCAAATACAAACTTTGAAAGAGGTTTCAAAGTTTGCCTCGTGTTGCTATTTTTAAAGAAGAGTCACTACGTTTAGAAGATAGAGGAGAGTCTTACTGTTTGTCACGCGTGTGTGTGTGTGTGTGTGTGTGTGTGTGTGTGTGTGTGTGTGTGTGTGTGTGTGTGTGTGTGTGTGTGTTTGGACTCTGGAGACCTGCTCAGTTCCGTCCATCACACCATCATAGAATCAATAGCTGAATGAATGAATTGGTCGTTAGTGGCTCTCACATGTCAGCTCCACAGGACGTCCTGGTGGTTCAGGGGTTAACGATGGTCTGCTGGTGTCATCTGCGGCTCTTAGTCTCCGCTGTGTGTTCTCAGGTAAAAAAATGTATTCTGTTTTCCCAATGTTCCACTGCATAAATTTCCACAGTCTTTAGATGCACTGGTCATCGTCTACGTTTGGTTTTTAACTTTTAATTATACTATAAATGATGTTCAAAAATCACAAAATTCCATAACCATTCTAAGATAATGCATTGTAAACTTTTAAATAACTGAGACCATAAATTCCACTTTTTTAAAATAGTAGCATTACATTTTAATTTACCACACTATCCAGATAGAGGCGCCCTTCTGGTGCCATGTGTCCTAACAGACAGAAAACAGCTTCTTAACACTGTACATTTACTAAAAGCAACCAAGTACAGAACCAGGACCCTCAATAAAATAGCTATGAGTAGAAGTCAGCTATCAGTCATTTTATTATTTTTATGGAGTGTGCTACTAAAATGTCTTCTGTCTGAGCAAAGAAAATTGCTGTGTCCTGGTTTTGTCTGGAAAACAAAGGTTGTCATCCTGTCACTTCCTGTCCAGGACAGGAACTTCATTTGTCCAACACGGTGTCCTACACGGTGTCCTACCAGCATTGTTGTGCAAGTTATTAAACGTGATTCTCTCCGTACCTCCTCATCACTACCCATCCGTCACAGAGTCACCAAATCCATCAAGTTAGCAGCTTCATCAGTCTCAGCAGAGTCATCAACCACCACCACCACCACCTCCACCACAGTCTGGACTGGATTCATTTAAAGCAGATAAAATCCAGTCACCATCTCCCTGAAGAGCCCGAATACCAAAGACCGACAGCCTAAATATCACTTACAGTCTGAAGCAGTACACAATTACAACAGATTAAACTGTCTGTTCTGTTTGAACTATCTACTCATGTTGTTTCCTTAAAATGAATCTAAAAAAATTCTAAATAAATGCTCCTTTTTAACTAATAAAAAAAGTCCTTCTGGATCCTCAGTCCGTCCCAACAATCCTGAACAATGAACACTTTACTTCTGACTGGCATCTACTTCCTGCCCACGATTTGGCGACCTAAGCTGTGGTCACAGAGTGGAAACATTTCTACGTGTGAGTCCTACATAACGGCTGGGATTTCCATCTGAGTTACTGCTACCAAAAACCTTCCTGCTGCTCCTGCTGGCCCCTGATTACACCCCAGGCAAACCCCATATTTCTGGAGTTCCATCACCACAGCAACCGTGACTGTAAGGGGTTAAAACCTCCTCAGAATCCTCTGTGGTTCTCTGGCGTGTGGTTGGGTGCAGAAAGCTCAGTCCTGTGTTGGTGTTGCTGTGTTTTTTCTGGGTCCCTGCTGTGTGCTGACAGTGAGTCAGAACCACTGGAACCAGCGGTTTTATAAATAGAGCTGCAGCCACACCATGTCATTACAGCTCTGTGGGGGAACAGAGACCTACGAGGACAAAGAAAGTAGCAGCAGAGACACTGGAGACCGGAAGGAGACCCCACCATTATCTCACCATCACACCAACACACTAGTGCACAAGTTCTATGCTCACAGTTTTATGTTAGCACCGCAGAAATGATCCGTAGTATAGATTCATCTTATGACTATTTTTAGAAATCTCCTTTATCAACAGTCTTGAAACCTAAACGACCCCCAAGTCCCACAGATTTCAATTTAATCTTCAAACTTGTGGTTTTTGGATGTCCATAGATATTTACACTTTATTATTTCATGCAGCAATGACCAGGAAACATTCACACATGAAGCAACAAAACACTGTCATTTCATGCGGCTCAGCAGAAATTATTTACTACTACAAATGAAAGAAACATACTGCGTGTGTGTGTGTGTGCGTGCGTGCGTGCGTGCGTGCGTGCGTGCATGCGTGTGTGTGTGTGTGTGTGTGTTTTAATGGATTGACATGCTGAACTGCTCTGCTTAACTAATTCTCATAATTGCTCCCAGTTCATTCTCTGCCAAAAGGCTAATCAATTCATTTTCTTATAATATTATTTAATCAACTTTCTATGTTAACTAACACAAAAAATAATGCACATAAGCAATGATGCATGCGCCAGGGTTTTACAAACACACATAAGTTCACAGAGAGACCTGACCTGCTTCCTGTCTGCAGCAGCAGAATCAAACTATTCAGGGATGCTTCTGGTCTGATGGCCTGATTTAGAGCTCACATCCAGGATTCATGTGAACAGTTTAGCATAAGTAGGGTATCTGTGTGTGTGTGTGTGTGTGTGCGTGCGTGCATGCGTGCGTGTGCGTGCGTGCGTGCGTGTGTGTGTGTGCGTGAAGAAAAAGAGGAAAAAGCATGATTGACATGAATACTAGTGAGGAGTGAACAATAAAACTTCACTGATGCCCCCTGCATGTGTAACTTCATAACAGACACACTTGACAACAAAACAAAGCTTGATGTTTACTCCGTCCATCCAGAGCTGCACAGTCAGTGTGGTAAACAGTCGTTGTGGTAAACACTATTAATATCCTCAACAACAACAACTTGAGCAGCGTCAACCAAACAAACAGTTCCTGAAATGTAAGGGTCTGATGTTTTTCATGAGGATGATGATGATGATGATGATGATGCATTGATCGTCTCATCTGGCAGCACAAACACAAACATGTCCTGAAATGTCAAAAGAACTACTACAGTTGTCACATGTAGTCGTCCTGTAAACGCGTCCCGGTCCTGCTCAGGTCAGAATTCTCTGCTGCATTCGGACATTTAAATATTTAAAGCAGACGTGTTACACCAGTTACTGAAAGCATCAGTGGTGAGTGGAGTAGAGGATGAATGAGAGTGGATCTCTTTACAGCACGGCCCCCCAGACATGATGAGTAACACGCTGACCGGCCGTCAGTGAATGCTAGACTCCTACATGGTCACACATTATCATGCATGCATGATCATTCAGAGAAAAGCACACACACAGACTGGACTGCTTGACAACTACAGTGTAGTTTGTCACCAGTCGGTGTGGCAGAGGGAGAGACAGACCCCATTTCAACAGACTCATTACAGTCCAGAGAGGATGGACACTTGATGAAAGTTGTAATATTTACCAAAAAAATAAACGTCAGTGGGTCCAAACAGGAAGTCTGGAGATGTCACTTCAAGTGCTGGGAGTTTCTGATGGACATTCTACTCTGCTGTCACAAGTTTTATTGATTCACTAAATAATAGATGAATCATAAAACATCAATAATCATGTCTTCCTGTCCCTTGAGTTTGTCCCGTTAGTGGTCACCGCAGCGTGTCCTCCTTTTCCACTTCACCCTTTCTTCTTCACCCTCCTCTATAACACCAACTGCCCTCATGTCTTCCTCACTACATCCATGCACCTTCTCTTTGGTCTTCCTCTTTCCTGGTAGCTCCATCCTCATCACCCTACATACTCACCATCTCTCCTCTGGACGTGTTCAAACCATCCAAGTCTGCTCTCTCTGATATGGTCTCCAGAACATCTCACCCTAGTTGTTCCTCTAATTAACTCATTTCTGATCTGGTCCAACCTGGTCACTCCTTGAGAACCTCAACATCTTCATTTCCTCCACTTCCAGCTCAGCTTACTGTCTTCTTTAGCATTAATAATCACACTGATATAATAAATTAAATATATGTCTGTGGTGATAAAAACTGGATGAAGTTTGGAGTGCACTGCCAGTAGCTTTAGGGTCAGTCGGTGATGAAGGTGATTCTATATTATAGATCAGGGGTGTCAAACTCATTCTCACCAAGGGGCCACATCAGCATAATGGCTGTCCTCAAAAGGCTAGATGTAACTTATAAATGTAACTAATTACAACTCAATGTAACTCAATGTAATGTCAAATAAATGTAACTACTCCTTAATGTTGAATACTCTGAATTTATTACTCATTCAAGGTACAAACATTATAGCTACATAGAAAAAACTACGCTTGTTGCTCTGTTATAACATAAATCCTTTTAATTTGCCAGGTTATGAAACCCACAGAACTCCATCAATCAAGGATCAAACTATCTGAATGAACAAAGAAAAATAACATCAAACACAAGTTAGGACATGACCTTTGTTTAAAACTTTTTTGACAATGTTAAAATGGGCTCAATTACTGCATTGTGAGAAATGTAGTTTTTAGTCAAAGCACTATTTTTCATATATTTATTTTTATTCACTCTGTCCTTTAATCCTCCTGCGGGCCACATAAAATGATGTGGAGGGCCACATTTCGTCCCCAGGACTTGAGTTTGACACATGTGTTATAGGGTGAACTTAAAACAATACAGTCTGTGTGCCGGTCGGGCCACTGCTCTCTGGAGGAGCTGGAGCCGTCCTGGGGATTAGATAATCCTGAAAACACAGCATTGCACTAGTTTAATCTACTGGAGGTGAAGACCTGAACCGGTTTGTCAATCATTGCATTTTGCCAGATGGATTGCTGTCCTAATGGTGTTGGTAGTGTGACTGATCTGGAGTCAGACGACCTGTGGTCCCTGTGTTTCAGAGAAGTTGAAGCAGAGGAAAACACGAGTGGGAAAGGACTGTGTAAAAAAAACATGTTGCTTCTAAAGTGGATCTCTGTCTCTGCTGCAGAGAACAACATACACAAGACTGGGGGGAGATGAACATGTGACCATCTGGTACCGAGCGGCAGGAGGGAAGCCCTGAATCCCTTCTCTCTCCTCTCTCTCTTCCTGCACCTCCCATCAGACCATGAGGTCTTTCCAGACATCTTTCAACCTGGGATTCGATCAGCAACTGAAGGTGCAGATAAAGATGGGGGGGGGGGTTCTAACGGGCTGTAGGTGTTACACGGATCAAAGCAGTCATTCATAGACGCTCATGGCTGAGCTGCAGCTGGTATCCACTGGTCATCAGTTCAGCTCCCAGTTCACCCCCCCACCCCACCCCAACTCCCCCTCTCTCCCTGTGTTTCTCTTTGAATGTGTGTGAGAAGAATGTATTTAGATGACTGGTCGTCAGACATTGAGTCCAAACGCGCTGCAGGACGCGGGGCTCCGTGACGCACGGAGCTCTGTCCAACACGCACCCCGGCTGTGGGAATAATAAAACCAGATCTCTATTTGTGACTAATGCCTCCACTCCATCGCTGCTGCTGAGGGTCTCATTAGTGGGAACAACCTCTTCACGACCCACAAAAAAAAAAAAAAACCTGAGTGGTTTTCCAGCGTGCTGGTGAGAAGCAACGTGCTCAGAACTGAATGTGAAGCCGCACCAAGTAACACATCCATATTAATGAGAACAGATAACGACCTGTTCTCATCACGTTAGCAGGTCAGGAACACAGGACGGAACGGGATTGTGCCAAATTCATCCATACATTCATCCTAACATGCGCGTCTGGGTGAGATTACCCTTCATTAGAAGGGATGCTGGGTGGATTAGTATGCTGTCCGTGTTAATTGACAACCATCATCCGAATCGGAGTCGGATCGGGATGATGAGAACGATCACGGGTTGGTTCACAGCTCGAACCCCCAGCTCCGGAGCCGCTTACCTTCAGCGGGCAGCGGCGGTCCTGGAATCCGAGCGCAGAGCGAGGGAGGCCGCGGATGCTGCCGCCGCTGCTCCCGGTCCTCCGGATGGACGAGCGGACGGTCCGAGGCTTTCCGATCGGTTTGCTGTGGCCACGCTTTCTCCCACGCTTACCCGACGACACGGCCCGGAGACGAGACTGTGGGGAATAGTAGTCAACGTAATCCTGAATGGTAATGGCTGTCTCGTTCCTCCTCCTCTCCCCCTCCGCTTCTCTCCTCTCCTCCTCTCAACAACCCCCCACTAACGCTCCTCTCCCGATCCACGTCCACTCTCTCTCTCTCTCCCTCTCTCGTTCAGGCAGTTTTCACAGCTTGAACACTTAACCCATGTCTGTTGAGTGTGTTAGGTGTCGTGGAAAATGAAATTTCGGCTTTGCTCCTGCGTCATCCGTGGCTCAGCAGCCCCGCCAAACCCACGTCGGGACGCACAGACACACTTTCTCTCCGTGGGGAAAAGGGCGTTCACGTTACATTTTTGCAGCAGTGCTAACATATGTGTCAGGATCCCATTGAGGAATAACCCAATTGCAGGAATGTTTGCATCAATGATAGCGTTAATCCAGGATTTTATAATCCACCCGCACGCGAGCCCCCCCCCTCATCCTCCAAACATCTGGATGAATGGAAAACCTCCAGAAGAACCTCATTCCAGCTGTGGGGATGGAGTTGGGTTTGGGCTGAGATGTGTCGGGTCAGAAGTTTGACGTGTTTCTGCATAAAGAGTTAAATATGAAATATGCTTGAGATCCGTTTCAGGTCCACACCAGAACTGTGATAAAACTGGATCAAGTGATTGAGGTGTGGCAAACAAAATTAAGACTGTGGGATCGTGGATATCAGCCCCCCTCCACCCCCATCTCTACTTCAAGGCTGCTGGAATTAAGTTTCACAAGGCCAAACACACCGGCTGGGACAAGGTTCAAGATGAGGAGTGATAAAACAGGAGTGACCCTCAGGAGGCCACAGACAGAGAAGAAGGTCAATGACATTATCCCGACAGCTCTACTAATAGTTTCTGTTTCATATATAGTCTATTTTCATGTAGATCAGACAATCGTTATAGTCTTGTCTGCAGCTGCTTTTGCACATTGCAAGACATGGGTTAGGGTTAGGTTTTGGGTTAGAATCATGGGTTAGGGTCATGAGTTAGAACACTTTGGGCGGTGACCCCCAAACTGGGAGAGTGGCTCCAGCAGATTCCTGGAACAACATCTGAAGCCTCAGTCCAGAAGAGCGCAGTCCTAGGAACAGCTAAGATACTGTGCAGAACCCTCAGACTCCCAGGCCTCTGGTGGAGGACCCGAGCTTGAGGATGACATATGTATGTATGTATGTATGTATGTGTGTGTCTGTACATATATATATATATATATATATACTGTATATATACATATATATACATACATACATATATATATACACAGTGGTCACACACAAATCGACACACACACATCTATAGTCTGGCATCCATTTGGCACCATTGATGTGTTTGTCTGGGGCTCATGTTGATAAGGGACTGGGTCAAATGGGAATGACTGGGCGGCTGTGTGTGTCTGTTTGTGTTTGTGGGGGTTGTGGTTCTGGCGCCTGTTCTCCGCTGCTGGATAATCCAGACCTTCATCCTCTGTGCTTCCAGTCTGCTGGATTATCTGTGCCGCTGTCGCTTTAATTAAACACCATCTGATGGACGGAGCTTCTGCAGGAAGTAAGTTGTAAAATTCATCCTCACTGCTCATCCTGTTAGTATCAATTAATTATTGAACATTTCTTCATTGATTATTCTTCAGTATAAACTGGGCTGTAGAAGATGAAGCTAGTGGAGGGACTCCACCTGTCTGTGATGAAGCCTTTGGCTTTGGACAAATCTTACATCTTCAAACAGACACCTCTGATAATGTGAGTCATAGAGCTGCAAACTGCAGAACGACGTTCAGTGCAGGGGTCATTATCTGTCATTTCCAGTTAATGTGACTGATTCCAGTTCCAAGAGGACACCGAAGCTGAGAGGACGTTCCTGTATGAGATTTATGATTCATGGAAAAACCTGAGACCGATTTGATGATATTTAAATGTAGAAACAGTTACCCAACATGGATCAACCACAATCTATGACAGTCAAATATGTCTCACTTTGTTTGACCTGGGGTTGACAGTCCGGTTACTTTAATTTTCATCTTCAATTTCAATTTCTGATTTCTGACTAAAAGTGAATTTGGGGGCATAAGTTGTCAAAGTTATGATTTCTGCTGTACTAAACAGCAAAACTGTTTTTAGCATTCCTAAAGCTACTGTTAACACATTTCATGAAATACTGAAGCAATCTTTGACAGAAATCTTTTTAAAACTGTCAAGAACTTGGCCAGTTGAGTTTTCAACCAGAACCAATATTTCTAATCATATTACCATATGAAATTACCTTCTTCTTTTGTTACTGATTTCATGTGAGGCTCTGACTGATGCCTTTTTTAATCACATAAGAACCTCAGAGTTATTTGGTATCATTGAGCAGGTAACAAATATCCTGTTAAATATCCTCCTTTCTTACTTTAAGCTATAAAAACATATTACAAGTAGTCTAAACTTGTGTTTTTGTTTTAACAAGCTTACATGTCCATAAAAAAACGGGACAATCAAGACCATGGATGATAATATTTATTAGTAAATTTGCACAGGTGAACAGGAAATAGAGAGAACCACAGGAATGACAGGCCTGTGTCCGTCATGGTCTGTTGTCTGCCTCGCCAGAGTGGCAGGGAGGAGGCGTGTAGGTCCCATCCTTCATCATCTTGTCCCGCTGCTCACGGATGGCCTTCAGCCTCGCAAGCTGTAAGGAAGAGGACAAGAAGAGTTAAAAGAAACATAAAAAATTAAACCACTGAAGAAAATTCCATTTTACAACTATCGTTGCCGAACGTGAAGAGAAAAGCTTCCTGGCCTGTACTGATCACCACCCAGACCACACAGTCTCCACTATTCATCCTGACAAACCATCCAGTTTGATCAGACGTGAAGCTGTGTATTAATAATTTTAATAGGTGGAAAATAGCTGTTCAGCAAATAGTGTTATATTTTAACACAAATACAGCTCCGATGGACGTTTTGGTGTCAGAAAAGCATCTGAAATCAACATTTTGTGACGCTTCATCTTAATGTGATGAGACTAAAGAGCAATTCAGGGCGCTTGGCTCCAGACAAGGAGGTTCCTGCTACTGCAGCACATCCACAGTGAGCGTCTCCTCTGTGGACGACACGCTGGAGCAGGATTCAGTGTCTCAGCTGGACGGGAAAAATCAGTCAAATCTTATGTGTTTAGTGAGCTTCAGAAACAGGTCAAAGAAAACCTGGAACAGAATGAAAAATATACAAAATGATCAGAAAGATGCTCTGTTTCATTCTGACACTGAGACACCACTCACAGATCCAAGGTTTGACCAGCTATTAAACATCCAGGATCCTTTTCTCTACTGAGGAATTATTTTTACATCAGTACTAGATCCATGTCTCGGGCCATCTTGCTCAAATTGAAAAACTTGGTTAGAATAAGAAATACAAGTTTATTAGAACACAACAGAATAAAATAGAATAGAAATCCTTTATATCATTGACTATGCAGAATACAATGGAATCATGTCACTCCTATGGGTGCATCAATGAAAAAACACATTTCAAACGTGCACACTATGTAAACACACATCTCTGCACCTGATTGATAAACAGATAATAGATAATAATAATAGAGCCCTGTCATCACATTGTTAAGATCAGTAGCGCCATCTGGAGGACAGAGATTCAAACAGCTTGTAAGAACAGTCAGCATCAGAAGCTCTGCAGCCAAATGTGGAGATGGTCTGTATTTCTGTCACTAGAGGAGAATGTTTCTGACACGGCTTAAAGAGGGACGCTTCATCTGACAAAACCTGCTGTGTTACAGGCCAGCCATCATAAGAAAATAACCAGGCATAGCTCAGAGTTCACAGATTTGCTTGACCCCGTCATTGGACCTCAACCACAAAAATTTTGTCTATTGTAATGACAAACTGCATTGTGTGGCCTCAGTTCCAAATTAACGAAAGATCCCAATGTGCTTAGCATAAAATTTATCAGATTTCCTCAACTACTATCAATATTGCTATTGCTGCCACTGCTAAGCAAATCAAAGCCTGTGAGCTGTACTTACTGTTTTGTGTCTGTGCATGCACTCGTAGAAGTCCTCATACTCTATCTTGCACTCCTTTTGTGCACGGATCAGTCCGATGCCGTGGGCACATTCGATCCACTCTTTCTCAAAGGCATGGCAGCGTGCCGCTCTTTTGTGGGGCTGCTCTGAGCTCTGCAACAACCATTTGTCCAGATTGATTCCGAGCTTCGACTGCAGGTCCAAAATTGGCATTATGCTAAAAAGGGAAAAGAGGAGGGGGTAAAAGTCATGAGTAAAACAGGAAGTAGTGGAGAATACAGAAGAAATACAGTGATTAGGGGAAGGTAGAATAGAAACAATATCCGTTGAAGCTTGAAGCTGTCGCAAGAGAAAAGAACCGAAGGGAACAAATGAGAAAAATGTTTACTTGGAAAAACAAACACCACACTGCATATTTATTACACATGACCAGAGAGTTTTCAGACACAGATCGATCAATCAGGTAGATTTCAGGTTTTTCTGAATTAACAGAAGTCCAGTAAATCAGCATCCTTCCCCTGGCGAGTTCGGAAATGTTACGTGATACCTGAAAAAACAGACTTGTGCTTTCAGCTAGACTGATGAGTCACGTTTAGTTCATGTTTTTATGGAACAAAGAATGAAGTGTTAAAAGATTTGCAGTAACATCTTTTAGGGGAAAATTCTTCACATTTAAATTAGCATTGTAAAGAAATTCCATTATGTCCATAAAACATGATATAATTAAAAGAGAAATAAATAATGCTTTTAGCAAGAACTGTGGATGGAAGGACAAACTACTGAGCTGATTATCTGATACAGTTGTTGTCAACAAGTGAAGTTCTAGGACGATCGAAAACTATAAACAAATACAACAGAAACAACGAGCAGCAGCACGACACCGGACCTACAGCCTAGGCCTAACTTGTTTTCATGGTTGTCTTCACACGCCAATAATAATAGAAACAATAATAGTAATAATAATAATAATAAAAGCTCTGTCCCACCGCTGCACAACAGACAAAATGAAGACTCACTCGATTCAACTCACAGTTCAGAGGATGAATTAAAATACGTTCCCATAAACATTAAGATTAACTTCCTTATCTTCAGCCTTTGGTCTTGTTGGACCAAAGGTTGGATGAACCTTATTAACAAAATGCTCCATAACCTCCTGGTTGTCTCCATGTCCTAACATTAACTTTAGCCAGCTAAAGAGATACAGAAAACTAGCTAACGCTAGCTTTAGCTGGCGACAACTACTTTCTAAACATCTTGCAGGCTCACCTTCTTTATAAACATACAAAGTATAGTACTTTAATCTAGTATTTAAGTGAATATAAACATATGTACAGTAATTAAAACCGGCCTCTAAGTCTTTCTACGAGTCAGATGACGGTTAACATTCACCATTACAGATCTCTACCTCCATTCACTGACGGTCTGTTCCAGTTAACGACGTGCCTTTGTGTTTTAGTCTCCATACAATAAATAAATTTGTCAAAAATCATCTAAAAACGCCGTCAGGATAAACAAAATATAGGTATTTACCGTATTTAGTGGGATCCGATTTAACCTTTCTCGACTGTACGCGTTCCACTTTACGGTTGACCACAACACGACCGTAAACTGACCCGTTGTGTCGTGAAGAGACGCGATAGTGTCTTCAGAAACGCATCTATCGGTTTAACCGTACTCTAGCGCCGCTTAGTGGATTGGATGACAGACGCGTGTGGTTAGTCACACAACTGTTCTAAAACGAACTACAACCAAGGCAGTCACAGACTGCAACATCCCGCGACATGGTAAACACAATCCTGAAGTCTGCTTTCCCCTGAATTCAAAATTTTACTCTGACCTACTTGCATAGGTCAAAGATCAAAGCCAGTGTGCTCTGACCTACTGTCACAGATCAAAGCACACAGGCCTTCTCCTTCGTCTTTCTATCTTAGGAGTGTACTAAAGTTAAGATTTGACCTTGGCCTACTTTTCTCAAGGTCAGTGTCCTCATCTCACTGTCATCCCCTTTGCCGCCCGAGTAATGTGCTTTTTGTTTCATCTTTTTATCTGCAACAATTGCAAAGATATTTGGTGGATTCACTAATTAATGAACCAACACTGACAATTCCAATATATCACCGTTTTGCATGATGTAATAAAATTTGCATGACTATTTTTTTAGATGATACTTTAAACTTTGTAATGTAACACATCTAAAACAAATCAAACGTTTATCTTACAACTATTAGATGTTTAAGATTTTGTGTACTTGATCAGACGCAGGTTTAAATTGTTTAGTCCACAGAAAGTTCATACAAGAAAGCTGAATCATTATTTAACAGGTGTTTTTTGTTCATAAATGCTTGCCCATCTACATTTAAGTTCCACACAAACCCTTTGAATGAAAACATTTTATTCTGAATATTTACCAACAAAATATGTCAAAATAATAAAAGTGTCACCTTAAATTTTGGAAAATTTTAATATATTATTTTACACATTATTTTGTTCCCATTATTTCAGTAAACAATAATAATACTTTTTAAATGAGAAATGTATGCATCAGAAATTACTTATTTAGATATCAGAATTAATTTGAGTTTTCAAAAATTGGAAATTGAAAATGTGACAGGCTTGAGAAATTTATATTCTAGTTATTTTTGCTTTGTTATTTTATGTAAATCATTGAACGTTTAGGTGTTTTATGTTTTACTTTATTTGAACACAATAAAAATCCAATTTTTGCAACATCAGACTATGTTTATTTTTTTTCCAAAACAGGTCCACAAGTTGTCTTTCACATTCCTGCATGGACATCCCCACAGAGGGCAGGGCCTTATCAGGAAATACACAAACAATAAAATAACACTTAAATATTGCTATCTATATACTCTAATACCTTTTCAAACATGGACAGGACCACCTGGTCTCAATGAGACTTTTCCATCTGTGGTACAATCCTGTGTTATCTCACCGGCAGGCAGAAACAAGTGATAAGTGCAGACCAAACGAACCACCGTTATATAAGCAGCTAAATCTATAAAGCTACTCTGAGATGAAACAGGTTTCCTAAGCTGATTCCTTTCTCCTGGTAGAAACCATTTTAAACTGAAGCACAGAGGTGATACAAACCTAAGAAACAATTCAAGCTATTGATTATGATTAAGAAAAGCTTATCGGCATCAAAATTTGAAGTGTTTGGCTCTAAAACGAAACTGACAGTCAAAAGTTGATTAGTAAAACATACAGTAATAATGAAAAATATAAAAATAAGATAATTACAGTCCTTGGGTCACAAAATTCATAAAAACAGCTTGGGTGCCCATAAAAATTCTGACAATAAACTCGACAAAGCATTTATCATCAATGGTTGTATGATATTCTGGAGGCAAAGTGTCTGTTAATTACATCCAACATAAAAGGCCTTCTGGTTGTGGATTTATTTTGGTTGTATCACACATGTCTGGATGAAAATGAAGAAAAGGAATGATTAGAAACAGATGATCAAACACAATTAAGAAGGAAAACAAACATAAATAAGATCATTTCAGATAAAGTGCACAAGTGCTCATTCAGAACAAACAAATACATTCATCAGGAGTTCATTCGTTCAACAGACAACATTCTAGTGGGTTAGACAGCCAGATAATGCATACCAAAAGCCAGTGTGTGTGAGAAACATTAGACCAGTCACATGACACACCAAATCCACCCAGTGACAGCGTTCTGACAACGACCAGTGAGCGGCGCCAGTCCAGTTCTCCTCAACAGAGGAAAATATTAAAGTTTCATCGACCAGCTTTAAGAAATATTAAAAAATGCCAGACGCTCTGTTGTGAAGATGAGCTGATGAGTTTAAGTTTTAGATTGTTAAAGATGATGAAGTGTTATTAGACTCTGATGTTTATAACGCTGAGCTTGCATTGCTTTGAATATGGGTAACAGTGATCTTTTCAGAAACGTCAGTAGTTCTGGTACACGTTCATGTCAAATGTGTGAATATGCAAAACCAGCAGGGTGTCTGGCTACTCCATTATTTAGATGAACATTATTTTCTAGTATTTCTGATATAAATGTCTTAGAGAACATCTCAGTGTGACAGTGAGACGAACCTGTTCTGAACGGACAGTCAAAATGTAAGTGTGTGAAAACAAATGTCTGACTTGAATCGAATCACCACCGTCTGCTCCGTTCACGTAATCGTAAGAACTCCATCATTTATTTCTGTCAATTGAAACTATTATTTTTTGTCCCCTTGTCCTTCCTGCCAGTTTCCTTCCTCCTCCTCCTTCTCCTCTTCCTCCTCCGTTCACACAAAATGACATTCAAGAGCAGCTTCATTGTCTGAGGAGTAAACTTCCACCGGTCTAAAAGAAACTCACTGCCCTTTTGTGGCTCATGCAGACTCATGCACACGGCAAACAATACAATTTCAAGGTCGTCTCGATATCGAGGAAAGGAAGAAAATCAAGTCACCACAGTTGAGTCCAAAATCCACATTCATTCACACACCGTTAGAGACATCATCTCCAGCCTCGGGACGAAGGGAATGTCTTCCCGACAACCCCGGCAATCCGTCTCCTTCTGCTGTGCTTAGTAACATTTCACCTTACTTTATAATTTCAATTTTGCAATATTTGTAAAGGAAAATGTGTCCCTCTTTTTTTTCTTAAGTAGCCAAGGCATTTTTCACCCAGGAGTAAACATAAATAATCTTAGAAATCTCAGAGGTAGAACCCTGGCAATTTACTCAGTGAGGCGATTGACAGGTAGACAGACACAAGTAAACAAACGCTGTCTGTGTTTAAGACGGTGTCTGTGGGTCACGAAAGCAGGAACACGAATGATGACGAAGCAAACTGAGCAGTGATGGCGAGCGTTCACGCGTAACCGTCGGGGATTGGCTTGTTGTTGTGCAATCCTGAGATCTTCTCTCAGACGTAGAGGATGACATTGCTGTCTGAGGGACAGTGAAGGCCTTCGGGAGTGTTCAGAGCTCGGCAAGAGGGGGGCTGGGGGTGCTGGCCGCCTCCCATGGGGCAACTCTTTGGGTGGGGCGAGTCACAGTCGTCGGACGTCAGTTCTGCGATGTCGTCCGATTGAGTGTCCGACATCTCCAGGTCGCTGCGGATGCTCTCCGGCTGAGCCAAGGTGACGTCTCGCAGCCCTTCCCTGATTGATGCTCCCGGTGACAGTCCCAAAGCGGAGCCAGACATAGCCCCGCCCCTTCTGGAGCTGCAGTCCTGAGGCTCCTCCCCTCCTGACACTGTCCCCATGATAGCAGAGCCCGGGGGCGGGGTTAGGTCCTCCTCACTGGTCAGGCAGAGGTGGCTGGGTTTGGTCTCGATGTCCACCTGGATCTCCAGGTTGGTGCAGTCCCTGCAAAGACACACGATTCACACGTGGATTACAAGTTCTCAGAAAACTGGAACAATTCAAATACAGGTTGGACATTATAGCATCAAGCATCAAGTATTTTCAAAGATTTATTTTTAAAAATGGGGAAAATCTAACAGAATTTGATTTTTCATTTCAAAAATGGCCAATCAACCTTCTGACACACACCAGTGTGTGTCAGAAGGTTGAGGCGCGCGCACACGCACACGCACACGCACACGCACACGCACACGCACACACACACACACACACACACACACTCAAACAGGAGGCAAAGAGAGCAGAAGTGTCATGAAGGTGTCACCTGTCGGGCAGCGTGTAGGACGAGATAATGGAGCCGGCCATTCCTCGGGTGCTGGCGCAGTCGCTCGCTGCTCCCAGGCTGCCCGTCTCCCTCTGGGCTGATTCTTTGGTCAGCTCCCCCGCCTGAACCTCCAGTCTGATGGACAGACAGTCAGTCAGTGTGTGACAGTCACATCCACACTTCACACAAATAAGACGTAGCAACAGCAACATGAAACACTGTAGTGTTGCACACAGACCACAACAGACCCGACTAGACCCGCCAAATTCCATCTGGTGAGAAGGAAGATGTGATTTATGGTTCCTGTCTTTCGGGTGTGGCTCTGTTGACTTCATCTGATTTTATTCTCTCCGGGTTGTTTGCAGCCAGGAATAAAAAATCTACTTCAAATAAATGTGAAAGTTCATAATTGACTTCAGAAGCAGGAAGTTAAAAAAGGAGATCTGTTTAAGAACTTGTGAGAGTGGAAAATTATCTTTCATTCATGAGTTTAATTCATTCTGTGATTTGTAACTCAAATATATTTTCCCCATTTAAAATAACTAAAATCATTTAAAATTATTCCAGCCTTTTAAAAACTCCCCAGACACCCTAAATTATGGTAAAACATATTTTTATCAACCAATAGACATGCAAACTTTACTTGTGCATAATTATTTCTATATAAGTTAGGTAAACAATGATAAACTATGAAAAGAAATGAGATCCGGTCTCAGCTGATGTTGTATCCAACCGCCAACTAGTGGTGGCGTCCCGAAACAAGGCTCGTACCTCAAATTTTACTTGTATCTTGACCAAAAATATGGACAGAGCGACGGCTCGTATCTTAAAAAAACTCCAATACAGAACAGCTCGTATCTCCAGGTACCACTTTATGTACATCTCCATGTCTACGGCTGAAAGCTCTACAGCAGCTACTGAACGGATTTAATGGTGTGACTGTTCTGTCTACCTGACAGTCAGAGGAAAATTATTCCTCATTGAAACAATGGGCTAGAGTAGTTACAGAGAAAAGGAAAATACAGCAAGCTTACTTTCCTGTTTAAAAATATTTATGGAAACAATTCGTACTATGAAAATTACTGATAGAAAAAAACAAGCAGAATTCGACAAAGCAACCGTCAAACCTTCTCACCTGCTGTATTTTGTGGTTCGGGTTCCCAGGGCGCCGCCAGCCAGGGTATTGAAATGGGGTGTGTCACCCAGAGTCCCAGGGGCCACGGAGAGCCCCTCGCTGGGGGAGGTGGTGCTCAGACCACTGACCGCCCCATCCAGACTGCTCTCACCGAGGCTGGGGGACTTGAGGGCTCGCCACGCGTCGGCCACTGCAGATTCAGACAGAAGACTTTCATTATAACTCAGCTGAAGGAGTCCCTGAGTGACGTGGTGAAGAGCATCCTGCTCCTCACCTGTGATTGGACCATCGTCCTCATCGAAGTCGATCCGTACGCCACGTCCCTTCCCTCTGCTGACACCGCAGCCTCCGCCTCGACACAGAGAGATGGGCACCACCCCGTAGACGTACGCCAGCATGATGGGAACGCCGATGCCTGGAAACACAGACGAAGCTCTACATTCACTTTAAAGAGTCGGGGGTCAACATGAGGACAGACCGAACGTCCCTGTGGGGGACAGGTGACGGCTCTAACGGGCCTCTTACCGACACTGACTGCAGCAATGACCGGCGCGGTGATGATGGACAGGGCCACGCCCCCTGTGATGGCCAGGTTCCTCCTGTGACGAGACGACTTCTTCAGCTCGTAGTGGGCGTGGATCTGCAGGGGGACAGAAAAAGAGAAGGTTAACACACTCTGGGCCTGAGCAGGGCTGGGGGGGGGGAGGGAGAGACATGTTACTGAGCCGCTGGATGACCCACAGAATCAGAACTCTGTGGTTGTTGCTAGGATACCTTCCAGGATGAAATCATGAGTGGAAACCGTCAATAACCAAACGTGATCCGCCCTGCTCTCTTTATTTACCTCCAAGAAGGAAGCAGCCACGACTTTATGACTGATAAATAAAAACACTGGATGTTTGGAAGCACCAGTCTGCTAAGAGAAAACCATCTTCACACGTTGGCCGCTTTCCAGCTTCAAGGTTGTGTGAAGGTCAGGAAAGTGACTGAAGGCTCTCATCTGACCCATCAACAACTCCAGAATGACATCAGGCCATTAAAACCGTCTGACGACCCAAACAGATGATGTTACCATCCACAAACCTCCCAGCCAACATTACTGACACCAGCAGGGTTCTCTTCTCAAACACCAACAAATAGAGTCAAACTCTAAACGTCCCTACCTTCAAGGATCTGCTGGTGTCTGTCTTAATTTATTAGAGCTCAAATCATTTTCAAAGATAATAAAACAGTGTCAAACACCTGATATCATAAAACCAATTTGATTTGTCGTCTTTAAATCAGTGTCTGAAACGTAAAGGGACGTTTTGTGGTCCTCAAAGGAACTGAAAGTCATTTTGACGTTTCTTGAATCGTATCAGAAATGAGGACATGAACGTTGACATGAACGTGTCGCGTTAGACGTATGAGACGATGAGAGAAAACAGTTTGTTAGTGTTGGAGAACTTAAGACGGACAGTGAACGTAGCACAAAGTGAGATGAACACTTAAATGATGTTTCATAATGAACATTATTCGTCCTTTAAATCCCCTCACATCTCTGTCGTCTCTAACTATAGTCTGTACTTGTGATCAGATAAAAGGAAAGGGGTTTTCAGGAGGGCGTCATAAGACGTGTAGTACTTGTACACATTTTGCCTTAAACTGCGGGATTTACCTCAGATCTAAGATTTAACTCTGTACATTTTAATCAAAGCAAAAGTTCCTTTTGAACTAAACAGACTATTGCAAACCAGAGAGTAAACTAGCAGTAGAGAAAATGGAGAAACAAACTGAAAACGCTCATAGAAGCTGAGCGCTGCGCTCCTGACTTCTTGTACTTCTTTACTTATACTTCTTTCTTTCTTCCTCTGAAGTTTTTTCACCTTGCGTCCGACGTAAACAGGGATGCCGATGACCATGGCAGGAACAGCGATGCCAGCGATGAGGGTGATGCCAACCGGCGCTCCGATCAGCGTTCCCAGCTGCCACAAAATCTTCTTCTTCCTGCTCCAAGGCTTCTTCCCCCAAAATGTACAGCCAGACGGGCTATTGGAAAACGGAAAGAAAAGGAAAGAGGATGAGACGAGTGAAGGAGGGAGGATTCAAAAAGAAAATGTGGAAGGGCTGGTGTTTTGTAGTAACACAGACCCGATAGGAGCAGGAGAATCAGACATGTTGGTACCTGAGATAATGCAGGTCTGAGATCTCCTTCATGCACAGCCAGCAGAACTCACAGCCGCACACGGCGCAGGTCATGTGATTGCAGCTCCCATCATTCATCTTGATGATGTAGGCACCGCAACGCGGGCAGGGCTTGATGTCGTCCGCTGTGGGAAAGGGGAAGAACATACGACGATAAATATTTATGGTGTGGAAGCAGAAAGGCTTCGCTGTCTTCATGAAAATCTGTTTGACCCACTCAGGCAGAAAATCTTCACGTACTCATAATTTAAATTTGATCCGTTATGTTCAGTCACGTTCACCAACTTGCTTCACTTTCTAACCGGTTGTCTGTTGTTATAGCAACAGGCGACCATATGAAAGTCGCTGTCACCTTGAGTAGCCTTTGGAATAGTGCTAGAACTCACGTAACATGCATTTTAAGGCGTTTAATGTTGACACATGAATGATTTTATCTTAATCTTAGCTCAGCTGAGCACAAAACATTTGAACCCCATGACTGGCGCCTACAGACAGATGTTAGGGTGCAGTTGCGGCTGCAGTGCAGCAGCAATATGCAGCTTAAATAGCTGCTACACTGGAGGGTGTGTTTGATGATGACTGGGAGAATGAGGTTTGTGCATATGCGCGTTTGCAGCAGTGAAACTCAATTGTGTGTGTGTGTGTGTGTGTGTGTGTGTGTGTGTGTGTGTGTGTGTGTGTGTGTGTGTGTGTGTGTGTGTGTGTGTGTGTGAACTCGTTGGCAGACTTCCCTCCATTAGCAGATTGACTTGTGGCAGGACAGAAGGAAAGAGGCCAAGAGAATCATTTGACTGCTTGACTTCTGAACATTCTTCTCTTCTCAGAATATTTTGGTGTTTTTGAAGAGACGCTGACAGATCTGTGTGTGGTTGTTTTTTGTTTGTGCCCTGTGTATTCTGCTGATACGACACACTCACTCCCCCTTCCTCATCTTTATTTCTTCTATTCTTTTTTCTGCTTCTTCTCAATCCTTCCCTCTCCCCCTCTCTCTCTGTACATCTGTTGGTCTGAGGACAGACAGATCTAACCGATGATATAAATGTTTGGCAGAGAGAGGCAGACTGAAAGATGTGGATTACGGGGATCCGATTTTTAATTAAAATGAAATTAAAGACACATAGATATATGTGAAGGAATCATGTTTGACATCCTGGATGACTGCAGAGTGTTACACATGGTCACCACAAAAAGTTAAAAAAAAAAACAACCTTCAAAACCACAGTTACATGCAGACTCATCCAGACCTGTCCAAAGGTAGAAACAAGACGACTATAGGCACTGCTAAGCTAACTACTGGTTGTAGCTACATATTTACAGGACATGACTCTCCCCAGGTCTAATACGATAAAAGGTCAAACTGCAGTGTTCCTTAATGGAATAAATATGAAATGGGGATGATTTTCATAAGCACCTGCAATTTACTCAGCAGATAAAAAGAGAATATTTCATGCATAGAGTAGAGAAAGATTACACTATGACTGGAGTCATACAACCAGTTCAATGTGAAATTGAAATTTTAAATGAAATCCTTGAAAGCATCATCAAGACTGTTGACGCTGCAGGTCGACCACCATCTGTTGCTTATAATCTACAACGTCCACATGAAATGGGAGTAAATCCCACACCCACAGTTATTCTGTATTTAGCCCGCTGTGCGAATGAAGTGATCATAACTATAATCAACCTGTGAGACATTCAAGATGGCAACTTCAGGAGAAAGTTTGTAAATGTTTAGATTAGATGCTGTGGCGACACTTTATGATGCTGTATGACAGATTCAGGCGCCGAGGAGACATGAGATAGAAATAGTGTCTCACGCCTGATCCAACACTGCAGGCGTCAAACTGTGGGGACCACAAAGAGTCGCTCCAAAAGAAGAAACACGAGTGTGACCAAGTGCTCCGGCAAGAGGAAGAGGACGATGTGATGAAGATGCACAGAGACAGAGAGCTGTCAGGGGTGTAGGGAAAATATTTCAAGTAAGAAATCCTGGAGGAGATTTTCCCTTTAGGTCCACTGTGTGTATGTGTGTGTGTGTGTGTGTGTGTGTGTGTGTGTGTGTGTGTGTGTGTGTGTGTGTGTGTGTGTGTGTGTGTGTGTGTGTACTGGTACTCACCGGCCCCCTGCTCCTGCGTGTAGCTGGGTGAGTGATTGCTGTGGGTGTGCAGGGATTGCGCCCTCTGCTGGCGGGCCGAGTCACACGTCTGGTTGGGATGCCAGGCTTGTTTGCAGTGGTAACAGAACTCAGCACCACATCCTTCTCTGCGACACACCAGCCGGGGACAGCTGGCACAGCCCGACGCGATGACTGCAAACCTGAGAGAAAGACACAGCACAAGGGGGGCGGGGGGGTCAGAATATCAGTGAATACCAGTCAATCTGCTGTTGAAGTGGCACAGAGCTAAAGATTATGTGAACTCACTTATTCCTACTTTAGTGTTACTTATTAAATAGATTGAATAAAAGTCTGCATATCCCAATAAATAAAAAAAAGATTTACTTCATTATGAAGTTACCTGTCAGAAATAAGTTTGGAAAAACAGCTTTACATCGACTCCTGCTTCTAATAACTCTCTAATGTGGCCACCAGTGGGCAAATCACACATCATCAGCCGCTGCCTGTTGGCCAGTCGACTGATCGATAGTGTAATAGTGTCAATAGTGTCTCTTCCTGTAGTAACAGCAGTGAGCGAGGACAGGGAATGGGAAAGAGCAGTGATCACTGGGGCATGCTGGGTAAACACAGCAGTGATAAGAGATGTTCCGGTTTGGAAACAGCATTGAAAAGGTCAAAGCTGCAGGTCACTTGTGTGAAATGCTTAACTCACACTGATGTCAAAACACAGCAGTCTGTATAAGTAGTTATGGGTTATATTATAGAAATCAAATAGGAATTAAATAAAATAGGAATAAAATGAAGAAAGGAAGTAGAAAAAAAAACAGTCATAAAAGAGGTTTCCTCCACAGAGATAAAAACCAAAGGAAGTAGCTTTCAGATTCATTGCAATTCCTCTTAAGTTGACATTTGAGAAAAAGTATATTTGAAAATAAAATAAAAAAATTGAATTACAAAAGTACCTTTCAGTTCATGTGAGATGTGTCTGTAAAGATTCATGCCACCAGCAGAAATTCAACAAAACGTCCTGCGTGGGATGGAGCCCATCCCTCTAAATCCTGTTCCTGCCTCTACTTTGTTCATTATAGAAGACACTAATAGAAATAATAAAGATAAAAAAGGCAATTTAAGAGTGGGTGAGAGGCTTAAATGCGGGATGCCAATCACCAGAGAACTCACAAATAAAGTCACTTGTCTCCTGTCACCAAACATGATGGAAGAGTGACAACAAAAGTTGACTGGATTTTAACATTTCATGTATTTTTTTTCCATCCTGCCAAAAGTGTATGAAAAGGTGAGATCAATTTGTAGAGCGTGTATCTCCTTTTCTACTGTCCTGTCAAAACAATAAAGACTGAAAACAAACCAAAAATATAACTTCGGAAACAAAAAGGTGAAAACAGGACAAATCTAATCGTGTCAGCAGGCCTCCAACATGTCAGCTCTGATGTGTTCCCACCTCCTCCTCAAACACGGCGCTCTTTCCTGTCAGGATGGGCTCAGACCGACGGCAAACAGGAGGTGAATCAAGCGTGAGTAGGGCCAAATGCATAATTTCTGTAACGCTAAGATCAACCCAGGACATAAAAAATGCAACGAGATGTGGCAGACAGTGGTGTGATCACGTCTCTGAGTTAACTGGAGAGTGATTGGCATGTTGGATAGAGAGACAAAAAACAGAATTGGAGTTTTGTACCTCAGATTCCTCTGACTGTCCCTCAGGGACTGATTATTACAGCCCAGCCAGAAGAAGCCGGTTCGTCACATGACATTATCAGAGGAGGCAAATATCAGAGGAGGCAAGACCACAAGACGAGACAAGAACTGGAATTCCTGCAGAATTTGGTCATCACTGCTGTGTCAAAGAAGAGATGATCGAACACACGCTGTTAAAGAAACCAAAGCGATGATCAAACATGTGCCAGCAGAGGAGGCCAACAAGACGAATGGAGATCTCTGAGCGTCTCAGAATTCAAACCAAAATGAAGATAAGACTTCAGATCTCGTAAGGTGCTTGTTTCAGTTCTCTCTGGTAGCAGACCATGAACTGTTCAAATATTTTGTTCTAATACTTGTAGTAGTCCAAGTAGGTAACATCAAGTTCTAGCCTGATTATTACTCCTGGGTGAACTGATCCTTTAAAATGTACAAAACCATTAATCAGGTGATGCATTCACACCACATCTATAATTACTGTGGGTTAAAGAGGGAATACCACTAAATCATTTTATATTCACCGATTAAATGACACGAGTATTTCTCCTGGGACAGCACCCCAGGAGAACGATGTCACACAGGACTCCAAGCCGTGTGTCGACCTCACGACGAGCAGTGGACGAGTTTTATGAGCGTTGACATGCTGTCTGTTGAGAGGAACACATGTACACACACTCTTGTGAGTCTTCAGCTCCACCAAGAGTCACTCAGGAATCTTAGAACTGAAGTGACAGCGGCGTCACACACAGAAACATGAGACACACACTTTACACGTCAGAGGCGAGTGTTCAGGACAAAAGCGCACGCAGCACGCAGATTCCTGCGAGCGCTGATCTGTTTAATTAGTGCCAACTCCTCTTACCCCTGGCAACGTGCCCTCTAGACTGCATTGAGAGTTGCCATAGCAACTGACACGCAAAGGGAACGTCCACCCCGAGTCGTCATTGGATACTCAGGACTGACAATCACACAGGCTGAGACATTATTGGCTCTGTGGGGGGGAGGATCGGGAGTGAGTAAAAACATCCAGGAGTATCAATCAAATAAATAAAATGTCAATTCCACGCCTATTGATGCTGGTGCAGGAATCAGAGACACCCACATCTAGGACAAAAATATCACACTAAAATGTTTATGGAAGCGGGGTACATCCCAAATGAGACGCCAGCTCGTGGCTGAAAAATTAAAATTACCAAACAATTTTAATATTTACGAAAAAGCACTTGAAGTGAAGGAGGGAGAGTGTGTCACATGTTGTGGACACATGTTTAGCAACCTGCTGCTAAACTCTGAAATATATGGAATGATGTGCAGGAAATAATTTACAGGATTTTCTCAACTCTTTTCTGCTCAGTATCAGTTCTGTAAAAGACAGACTTTTTAGATTTTTAGTGTTGTAGAACAAATCATTAAAACACAGAATCTCCTAAAGCTCGTCTGCAGACAGCGGCCTGTTTTCACATAATGTTCCGACTCATTGGTGTTTAACTCCACCAGCTCCAGCTACGTTGTGCAGCTTGTTGCTGATGGTGCCGTCTGCTGCGTGAGGCTGAGCAGGTGGAGCACAGACGGATTTAATGCCTCCTGTCGCTGATGATGGATAAAACTGAACCAGCTTCAAATGCTAAATGTAGCATGATGAGTTAAAAGAAGGTGAACTGCTGTGTTGAGGGGGACGAACATTAAAATGAAGACATTTTAAAAGGTCGGCTGACATGTGGAGATACTTTACAGGTAGAAATGAAAGTGGACTGGAGTATTTTCTAACTTATAAACACAACGATGGAACAGCACAGAGAGCCTTGTTTTAAGTCCCGAGGAAACGCCTGATCGAAACGACAGTCTTTTTATTTTAACAGTTTAAAATCCACTCTGGAAAGACTTAACTGAATACCACTTAAGACGGTGGTCCACAAACTTTTTTTCTCTACTGACCAGTTTAATGTTAGACAATATTTTCACGGACCGGCCTTTAAAAAAAACAACGAAATAAAATTATACCACCAGCGTAAAAGCTGGCACTTTCTAAATATAATAACAAACGTGAATCCAATGTGTATGCAACTTTCGCAAATAACTCCGTTTGTCTTTATTTTGTTTTGCTAGATTGTGAGTTTTAATTTAGCAGTAATGTATTGTGTTAGCGGCCCCTTTAAGAAGGTGGTCATGTGACCGAGGCAAGCATCTTAACAAGCATCAAAAGTGACTCATAGACAATGTGGAGGAGACAATCTGGTTATTTTCCAAAACAAAACATCGTTTAGAATCAGACCAGAAATAAAACAGAAATAAAGTAAGTTCTGTATTCTCTCTCTGTGCAGTTCAATATTGTTTCACCATATTGTACATTACTGTAGAGAAATGACCATATATGGTTACAGACCTTTATGTAACGTGTCCATTCTGAACTGGAGCTGTGTTTGTCTTTTACAGGTCAAATATTGTCCTAAAAGCTGACGACTGATGTCTTTTGAAACAGATAAGATAATAGAACCAGGTCACACTTGCATAACTTTCTGTGCCAAACATACAGACACACACACACCAAATCAAAAAAATTCACAGAAAATTCACGCCTCTGTGTGTGTGTGTGTGTGTGTGTGTGTGTGTGTGTGTGTGTGTGTGTGTGTGTGTGTGTGTGTGTGTGTGTGTGTGTGTGTGTGTGTGTGTGTGTGTGTGTGTGTGTGTGTGTTTGTCGTGTCCAGCCTGGGCTGGTCGTATTGAATAATAATTCGGACTTGATCGTTTCTGGTGAGTCATTGTTGGCGTCAGACATCTTCATCCTGCTCAATGGAAAACAGTGATGCAGGTTGTTACTCAGAATGTCACACTCCTAGTGACCACTTGTGTCCACATGGAGATAAAATTTAGATCAATTTAAATGTATCTGTTATGTGACCATAAATGGCATCTACAACATTTACCTCCATCACCCTAACATGCAATTATAAATAAATGTAGAAAACCTAACCTCTCAGGAAACGGCTGCCTCTGAATAAAGCTGGTGTTTCGACCAGGTTTTGGAAAGACTCTTATGTACAAACTTAGATGTTATGAAAAGTTGATTTTTACAGGACTGCAATCCCATCAGAATGGTAAATAAATACTAATATCTAGCATGTACACAGGTTCAAAATGAACTTTTTGAGTGGACTTGAAGATGAAAAAAAATCCACCAGCCAAAATAATAAATTGTCTGTGTTCCATATGCATTTATATCTACTGTATACCTTTCAAAGACATAAAGTATGAAGATACAAACTTAAATTGCAGTCCAGAACAAAGTTGAAGCAGAATTATTGTTAATATATTGATGAATGGCTGAGTAAATCATGACTGAGTATACAGTAATTAAGGAATTCCACTAGAATTCAACTCAACAGGAGATAAAGTGAGACGATGTAAAGCAGAACAAGTTTGGGTCCCTGAACACAACATTAGAGACTCATTGATACAGTTTTCCATCAATGGGGAATTGAACCCAGAACCTTCTTGCTGTGAGGCAACCGCACTCCCCAATATGCTGCGCCCAGTTTAATTCAAACCGATCAAATATGTAAATTGTCTAAACCTTATTTTTATTGTTGTCATTGAAAATTATCTTGTGTCCACTAAATTTCTAAATGTATTTGCCATTGGCGTTTGGAGGGCGGTAACTTTGGACCCTGAACGTAAACGTTTGTAATTGTCAAAAAACTAAAAATATGTCCTGATGCTTTACAGGTTCTTAAGTAAAAAAAACAACATTTCATTCTGAGCATTCAAGCGTCCTCTTGCGGGATTAGTTTACGCTGAACGCTACCTTAGCACTCACCATGCTGATGACCCTTATAGCATCACTATAGTAACACAACAGCAACACAAATACATTGACTGATTAATTACAATCAGGCAGTGCAAATTCCAACCCATGAAATAATTAGGTGTATTACTCCTAACATCATTATGTTAGGAGTAATGACAATGTCAATAACAATGTCAATAAAGGTTAATTTGACTTCATTATAACCTCATTTTGAAGTGTTGTTTAGCCACATTTAAAAATTGTCAGCTCGATATTTAGTGTTCGTAAGACCTGCTGTACTTTAACCAAGCAAAGGCTTCATGAAACATACCATGGTGGCAGGGTTAGAAGGTTGGCAAGGTTTTTCTGGACAAAACAACCGAGTCATCAAGGAACCAAGAACTACAGATAGATCCTATCTCCACACAGATAAAAAAATATTGGTAGAATATTTGATTATTTTGATCTTATGTCAACTGTTAAAATGTTTTGTTGTCTTGTAAATAAAAAATTTCTAAGTTTATTTTATGTTGTGGTTCAACCCCCAACAGCTAGGTGGCGGTGTTTTGATCTTTCTTCAGACATCCGACAGTGATTTAAGCACACAGCATAAAGAACAACATGCATCTAAGACACTAAATAGTGGAATAATTATCAGATCATTTCATCAACTGAATCTGAGATGTTATCCATGTTGGAACTCGAGTGTCTTCGTAGCATCTTGGTTGTTACCAGAAAATCAGAACATCTCCTTCTGCTTCAGAAACACAGACAATAAATTAGAAACCCGCCAAGATACTAAACTCATGTGATCATCAGATAACTGGAATGAGTCATTAAAGGTCAGGGTCTAGAGGGATTTTTTTCTACTTCCCCATTTAGGACAAAATATTTTTCTACAGTTCTGTTGAATTTTCCTGAAAGTGTGCCAGAATTCAGAAAACATGATGTGAAGCTTTCTTTACACACTGTGTGGGAGGACGACACAGTCCTGGAGAAACAGAAATCACACAGATGCTGTGGTCTTCCCCTGTGATCAAACCGGTGTGAACACACAAAACCACACCCACAGAATATCAGATATGTGCGCTCTTCCTTCCCCCTCACAAACACACAGCAACACAAAAACAATGAATCACCTTCTACCGCTTTCTATAAAGAAACAAAACCTCTCAATTGTTCCGGATACCTAAAGGAGAGCTGCTCTCCCTCCATCCGACCCTCCTCCGACCACCAGACAAGTCTCACAGCTCACTCACACTCGCTCTCCTCCACTTTCAAACACAACTTCCTCCTCCCGTCTTCCCCCTCCTCTCCGAAAGAATAGGTCAAGCTGGATCATGTTTCATTTATGTGGATTCTCCAGCCAAGCTGTTCATTTGAAATCAACTAAATCAGCGAGATTTATCCACACAAATATCCACACAGCAATCAACCCAGAGATTTGACGACTCAAAGAGTGAGAAAAGGCTCTGATAATAAGGACCCTCCTCTACATCAGCTCAGACTTAAAGCTGTGACCTCGTCCAATCAAATCATTATGAACACTAAATGAGTTTATTCATACAGGCTGTCACAGAAAGGTCTAAAGATAGAAGCTCCGTCCCAGGCAGGAATCTGATCTGGCCTTTAATCTTAAATCTGTCATAAATCAGCAGATATATTTTGTCTCTTATTGTGTTTTACTTGCTGGTCTTTCACCTACTTGTTTATTTGAATTGCACTTAGTGAATTCCCCGAATAGAGCTGATACCTGTACTGGCACACGCTTTTGAGCAAATGCAAGGTAAGTGCTCTAAAGGACATTTGTGTTTGTGAACGTAATATCTGATCAGATAACAAGATAAACTCACCCAAACAGGAAGCTGGCAACAAACTAAGCTGAAACTGGTTCGGGGCAGCTCAGACGAGCGTTTTAAAGATCAACCGCCAGACACAACGAAGTTCAATCACACCGATGAGCATCACACACACCACTAAAATAACAGCTAACTAAGTTAACAGAAGGTCAGTTTCTTTAATACAAAAAAATAATAAACTTGTATCTTATCCTGCTTTCAGTCCTTTTTAACTGGGGGAATCGTCTCGTTATGGGATGTTGGTCATTACATGAAGAGATTTGAAGATGATATTAATTACTAATCAATCAGTCCAAAAATAATTTCTGAGAGAGAGAGACAGGAAACCATTTAGAGACACAACATTAGCTGCAGGGATGCAGGGAACAGCGGGGTGAACGGGGCAGGTTTGGTCCAGATGAGCCATCTCTGGATGAAATCACAAACTAACACCAAACATCATGATGACATCAGTGATGCTGGAGCTGTAAATACCACAGACAGTTTCTTACCCACAATCCGGCGCCGGGCACCATCGGCAGTCTGGATCGGAGGCGAGGCACCTCCGCAGCAGGAACTCCTCGTATTTCTCCAGCAGAGCCGTGTCATCCAAGATGTCTGCCACCTGTTGGGGGGCCAGTCTCTCTGCGCACTCGGGGCAGCTCAGCTGGACTCGGCTCTCCGTGATTTCGATGCGGAGGTACTGGCGCAGGCAGCAGAGGCAGGAGCGGTGGCTGCACCCCAGCAGCTCGGGGAGCTGGTCGGCGGGCTGGCGCAC
The DNA here is from genome assembly GCA_013358685.1 of Antennarius maculatus. NCBI lineage: Eukaryota > Metazoa > Chordata > Actinopteri > Lophiiformes > Antennariidae > Antennarius > Antennarius maculatus. The sequence continues at coordinate 3,843,688 of CM023622.1, read as the reverse complement.
CAGGCACAGGGGGCACTCCAGGAGGGCGGCCTCCCCGGAGGAGGGCGCTCCACCCAGGGACGGCTGGCTGGAGGAGAGTGGCTTTGATGGTGTGCTGGCGGTAGCATCCTGGGGGGTGGCGGCTGTTGCTATGGGTGTAGCAGAGGCTGCTGTGGACACTGCGCTCAAGGCAGAAGGGAGAAGCTGCTGCTGAGCGTGGTGATGATGGGGCAAGGGGGTGGCCCCTCCAGGTTTGGGGCCTCGAGTCCCCCGAGAGCCCCGTTTGCTGTGAAACAGGCTGTGAAATGAGATGCGGCCCTGGCGTTTGCCCGCTGCACGGCACTTAGGGTTGGGAACGCCGCTTACCGAAGAGTGAGGTGACTCTGAGTCCTTCTCTGATCCCATCGTCCCAAAACAGACACACAGGTCAGCTGATGTCTCAATATACACTACTGTATCACACAGGGACAGGAAGCTATACTGACGCTCACTCGCAAATTTGTCACACACACAAAATGAGGATGTGAACCTTGAGAAACTAGAATGCAATTAAGATTGAAGTTCCTCTTCAGGAAAGTTGAGTGAGTCGTCTCCTGTTCTTTGTTATATGTGAAACCAGACAAAGACAGACTGAAAATGAAAGTCAGAAGTAATAAAAAAATCCCTTTGGACTCCCAGGGGATTCTTTGAAAGTCAGCGGTCACCAGCTTCAAAGAAAACCTTTCATCTATGTAGATGTTGACCTCAGATATTACTATGAGTCTGGATGTAGAACAAAAACAATTATTAGTAGATCGAATAATCGACTCAATCTAAAAATCCAGGGCAAAAAAATTCTCCACAGGGGGCTCAGTCTGTTAGAAATCTCTCTGTCTGAATTTGATCCCGTTCGGCTGCAGTCAGAGGTTTCTTTGTCTTATTTTCCTCTCGGTCCTGTTGAATGCCGGGGTTTCTGAATGGTGTTTTCTGTCAGGAAGAAGAGAGCAGGAAGTTAGCACAAAAAGCATGCTCAGTACGACACACCTCTCCTCCTCTCTGCTCTGTCCGTCTCTGCTTTGCTCTTCTTCAACCTGAACATTAACTCTTGTCACCCGTTCTGCTCGTTGGAACGGATTCATACGCTGAACCGATGGTTCGAGGTGAAAACACCAACGTCACCGGGAGAGAGACGCGTTCCACCACCACTTAGACGCATGACATCATCGCCTCATCTGACCAATCGTGTGTTCATGTGAACCCAGTCTCTCTCCATCACGCTGAGCACTGCGGGCTCTTCCTCCACTTAACACTGCGCTGCTAGTGCCGTTGCCATGGTGATGCTCACCGTGAGCGAGGCAAACAGCAACCCACCGCTTCGCTCTGACACTCGCGCGCGCACGCACGCACGCGCACACACACATACACACACACACACAAAACACCTCTGAAAACACACATGATTATATACATAATTACACACACACACACACACACACACATATGCATATAGAGAAACATTCACACATTTCTAATGCATTCACAATACTGACAGACAAACAACATAAAAAGGCAGGTTTACACACACACACACACACACACACACACACACACACACACACACACACACGCACTGAAAACACACAAAGACGTGCAAATAAGACGTGCGCACACCTGTGGATGACAACAGCAGCCACTGACACAAACACTTCACATGAACATGCATAAGGGATGATTACCATCACCACAGGGTGATGAGTTCATCCGTCAGCAGGAAGACACTAAAACTACAAAACCTGGTGAGAGATTTGTTCTACACTGGATCCCAGGATACTCATCGTTCTCTTTCATTTCTACAGGAATATTGGATGGAATATTACATTTGAAATGTAATTGTTAATTACCATTACTTCACACTGAAAAATGCTGAAAAACCCAAACCGTTACTGTCAACGTCTGGTCTTGAATGCATCACTCACACCTCATGTCTGTCTCCATTATAACCTGGTTTCTGTTTACCACTTTAAAGGGACTTCCTGGTTTAGCCTCTGTTAACACATCAGAGCTCTGATTGGCCCCTTATATTTGTATTTATGTTGACTGCGCTGTTGTTGTGTGTTGCTGCATGCTTTGCTTTGCATGATGATTTTTGTCCTGATTGATGTAAGCTACTTTGCAACCTGTGTTTAGAGACGTGATATCAATAAAGTTTGAATCCATTAACTTACTGTACCTTTGTCAACAGGACTAAGAACTTTTATCTGTAACTCAAGAATTGTCAAATAGATTTTAACAAATTTTTGTGAAAAGGTTTTTCAGACTATTAACTATAGACTATGTATGTGAGAGTGAAATGTCGTTGGGGAGTGTGCGAGACGTGTACACACTGATACCTAATAATCAGTTGGATGTTTCATGTTCTCATTGTGTGTTTTCAATTCTTCTTAACGGGGTTGACAATATGTCAAAATGTGCTGCGCTGATGAAATAGAATGGATAAATGTCAACTGTGTTTCCTCCAGTAAATCAATACTGAACTTCATTTAAGACGAGAGTCAAGAAGCACAAACTCCCCCAGGAGTGAACTCGTCTTCAGTGTTTGTCTCAGCAAAGGTCTGAGTCAGTGTCCACATATCTGATTATGGTTGCTGGTTACAAGCCACACACACACACACACACACACACACACACACACACACACACACACACACACACACACACACACACACACACACACACACACACACACACACACACACACACACACACACACACACACACACACACACACACACACAAGCTAAGTTTTCAGTTATTTATAAAAAATTTAGAATGAACTAAATGCTAAATAAACAACATACATAGACTTAAAACATATTTAATGCAAAGTTAATTAAAATATTAACTTAAAATTTTGACAATACATTCAGTCAGGTTTTTTGTTAACAAACTTGCTAAGGTTGTTTGATTTTCTTGTTCTTTGAAAATACGTTGCAAAATTGAGTAAAACATGAGATAATTTTCGATGACAACGATAAAAATAAGATTTAGACGATTCACAGAATCGATGAGTTTGAATTAAAATGGGTGTGACCAGTGGACGACTGGCATCTGTGAGATGAGCTGACCAATCAGAGCAGGCTGAGGAAGAGGAGCACTGACCTGAGGTCCATAGCGAGCTCCTCAGGAGCATTTCTTCTTTATACCGTATCGCCATGTTTACGCAACCCCTCACGGTTGCCACGACAACCACCACACACCATGTTTTCAGGTTCAAACTGGGACTTCACTGAAATGTGTGTTAGAGTATAAAAAGCCTACTAAATATAATCTCCAATTGGCTGAGTTTTAATGTCCTCTCCTCAACTGCACCCAGTACACCCACACCCACACACCCACACACACACACACACACACACACACACACCGACAGACACGCACACATTCATACAGATTTGCAGATGGCCCTCTGTGTGTGTTTGTGACTTAGCCCTGTGTGCTCGATGCTTTTTGACATAAGACTTTTGATCCAGACACAGAACTGACTAGTGTGTGTGTGTGTGTGTGTGTGTGTGTGTGTGTGTGTGTGTCTGTGTGTTCTTAGGTTCATCCTCCTCCAGGACGGGCGTTGGCCCAGTGATCAGTGCCCCAGGCATCCAGGGAAGGAGACAGGCGACAGGATTTTGATGCTGATCCACAAGATGTTATGGATCCTGGTGGAGGTACCGGCCCCTGAGGGCCCTCCAGTGTTCACACCCTCGATTCTCTTGCTTTGACAAGTCATCCTCTGCGGTCATGAAGGTCAATGCTCTTTGCTTCAGAATGAAAGTGGGTGCTGAACTTAATGGATTAGTGTGCATTTATTGAGCTTTGTATCACATTTGAAAGAAGCTCCCAGAACATTTGAAATTAATCAGACTCCACCAAAGAGATTCTGCTGTCATTTCATTTCATTCTGCGTACATTTGATTGTTGCCAGCAGGATTACATAAAAATTACAGGAGGTGTTCCGTTCCACTTTGTGGAAGGACGACGCATGGGTGAGTGAAGAACCCATTACATTTTGATATGAATCCAAATGAAGGGGTTGGACCAGGAATTCTTTCTATGTTCTTTATTACAGCGAGACAGAGCATTTTACATTTACCTAATTAATCCAACTGATTTCTGCCAAAAACTTCTGGAAGATTGGAACGTGGGTCAGGAAGGATGAACAGACATCTGGACTGTTTGGCCTTCCTGGTGGTTTAGTCTTTAACCATATAATTACTAAATATAAAGACTAGGTGGGTACTGAGAGAGTTCCAACCTCCTCTTGATTCAATCAAATCCCAACTAAGTCAGTCTCACTGACCCGTAACCATAATTATCAGGACACACTAGAGTGTCGGAAAGCATATATAAATGTGATGGATCTAGCTTTTTATTTTCATCCACTTCAATCTGCACATCGATGGAAACCAACTATTCCTGATTTTTAATCAAGATTCATTCATTATGCCCTAGAAAACTGACAACAACCCAACAATGAGAAACGGAAACGAAAGTTCTTGCCCTCCTGCGGAGTTTCACAAAAATTCATTTGGAAGTTTCTGCCTGATCCTGCTGTAAGTCGAGGCAAACAAACAAAAAACCGAACAACACGCAGAAAAGAGAGAAACAACCTCCTCAGGATGGATGGAGATGTGTGTGTGTGTGTGTGTGTGTGTGTGTGTGTGTGTGTGTGTGTGTGTGTGTGTGTGTGTGTGTGTGTTATGAACATGCCGCCATTTGGCAGATAGATGTGAACAGCATGAGACCGTCACAATCTGGACTCCATTTATTATCAACACTCTCACACACTTGTCCTCCTACTCCACTGCTGCTCAATTCAGTCGCGCACACACACACACACACACACACACACACACACACACACACACACACACACACACACACACACACACACACACACACACACACACACACACACACACACACACACACACACACACACACACACACAAAACTGTATTCCAGACATGATTTTCTCTCATGTTTTATGAATCTGATTAAGAGGTGAACCGTAGGGCATAATGAAAGGATTTATTTATGTTATTTATTTATAGAGAACTGATGCTGACGACTTTGTGTGTTTGCAAACTGACCCTTCCCACCACACACAGATAATCATGTTTTACAGCCGTGCTGCTCCGAACACAGAAGGCCTCTGGTGGTTTTTATTCTTAGAACCCGTCTCAGGACCGTAATTACCTGAAATGAAGTTTATGTAAAAAAAAAAGCACGAATCAGCAGCACTCTGTGTTCTCAGGACGGAAACACACACAGTGTGAGGAGGATTTCCCTGATTCTGTGACGTTCTGTACCCTCCTAATGTTAATGCTACCACCTCCGCCAGGAAGGTTACGGCTTTCATCGGCTTGTCTGTTGAATGTCAACAAAATGCCTCATCATGTTTGGAGTAACATTTCTGCATTAACACTTTGTATTAACATGATTATAAACATTATGCAAATATCACTTTGCGATATTTGCATAATGTTTGCCGTTCCCACGTCTTCATAATTCTCACATTTCGTGTCTTATTTGATGTTTTAGTTACTTGTCTTCCCTTCTTTCATGACTTGGTAAAAAAGAAAAATCTCAGATCTCAGTCCTCCATCGTCTGTTTCTTATATCAGATCAGCAACACGTGGAATTAAAAGGTACGCTGAAATAAAATGATAACTTCGATCCACATGCAGGTACACAGCTTCAACTTAATTTTGTATCAGCTTTGTTAAGATCGGAATCAATGTTGTCATTATTAACATTTACGATAAAAATGCACCAAACAATGTCAACAACCTGTGACTTTATCTTCTCACCTACATTTTCAACAGATCAACCCCTTTAATGGTCCAGTAACTTCAGGATGAATTTTGTATCTTAATCTTACTTCAGTAAGGGTTAAAAAAAAAAACAATCTTTAGTCTGTTGTTTTCAGCCCAATGACTTGTGTTTGGTGGTGACGTAAACGCTGCTGCCTCTGAACGCACCAGCTGAGCTTTCAATCTCGTGTCTTTGCTGGATCTCTAAAAGTAGCATAACGGAACTGCACAGGCCAGTTTAAGGTTCTTAATGGGTTTCCCCCGAAACCAGACAGAGAAAGAAACAAAGAGAGAGAGGTGTGTTCTCCCATTCCTCTGCTGAGACATATTGTTCTGTTTTAAAGAATGACGCCTCAGCACTTGGAGATCCTGGAGTCTCTCCCTTCAGGGCCGACTAACAAGCTGCAACTGGCAACGCACACGGTGGAACACAATGAAGGATGATTGTAAAGTTCACTATTTGTTCTGACAGTTGCTTCTATTTTTTATGTACGTATATAACAATTATAGCAGGCTCAGCAGTGAAATACGACGTGTGTGACACCTAAATGAAACAGAGCCACTCCATTCTCTTCAGCTTTTATGTGACAATAAACTGTGAACTGAGTGAACAAACAAACAACGGAAACAGAAACAGAAAGGATCGTTTGATTAATGGACTGATTGTAGCAATAGTTCATCTTTTCATCCATTTGTTTGGTCAAAATGCAGCACGTATAGTTTCAACATAGACTTTTGGGCAAAACAACCAACTTGAAGGTGCTTATTTACATTTTGACACCTGGACAGCAGATAAAACTCAGTCTGAACTGTATGTTTGAGGTACATTTTCAGGACAACTTCCCAAACATAGAAAAAAACATTTAAGCGACATGTTTAAATACTAGACAGCATCTAATCCTCCTCCTCTACCCGTCCACTCTGGACCAATGTGGTAGAAATTACTTCAACCTCATCAAACATTTCTTACAGTAAAGGAAGTGTTTTTGTAAATAAGGACAGACCTCCACCAAAGACACATTAAAACATGAGTATCAGGAAATAGCTTCCAGACCGTGGCACAAAAAAAAATAATGTTGTGTAAACATCTAAAGACAAAATGGAATTATTTAGAGAGAAAACCAGGATCCCCCAAAAAAACAGTAACACACATTATATTAAACTGAAAATCCTAAACATTTAAAATCAGAGAAGTGATGTGCAGCTATATGTTTAGTGCAATTATGCACAAGTCTGACGTAAAATGTGCGAGTATATCAAAATTAAGAGTGTAGTTGACAGCAGTTGGTGAGGCTGCAGCCCGTTCCAATCACATGATCGTGTCGTGATATCCACCCATCCCACTAAACACACGTTTATTATGTCCTAATCAGATTTACTTTTCATCATGAAGTTCTGCGGTGTTTCCTTTATCATTAATGCTAAAGGTTTTTCACAGTTCCCAAAAGGATCATCTCTGCTTTCAAGTTTAGATTATCTTGTGCTTCAGTTGCTTGTGACTTTCAGATTTACAAGAAAACTGAAAATAACATACAGTACCAGCGTACCGCTACACACACTAAATAAATACACGTCTCTAATGATGTGTTTTACTGTGTTGAGTACAGATTCCAGCAAACTAACCAGGGCCCGAAAACAAAGTGTGACTCAACAAAACAGCTAACAAGTCTGTATTTGTAGTAATGATTATTTTCTAATAATCGGAAACTATACAGTATTATCATCAAAACCATCTTCACTCCAGGACTGAAATAAGTCTTCCCAGTGTGTGTCGTTTCAGCCTCGGCAGTAGGTCAAGGTAAATAAATGCTAAACGTCTGTCATTAAAACGAGGCCTGCATCTTCATGGCTGGTGAAAGCTGCAGAGTCAAGTTATTATGGGAGTTTTATTGCTACACATGCGCTTAAACGACAGCAGTAAAGTCATCATTGTTCAGTTGTCATGGAACCTCCCATCTCTGAAGTACGTACAGAACACACACTTCGTCTTCTCATTATTAGTGGCTAATTGTCCTTTTTGAAGAAGGGAGGTCAGGAAGATGCCTCCAATTCTTATCTCTACATCTTGATGAGAACATTTGGTCCTTGGAGAAGAAAAATACAGAAACACACACACACACAAACGTAATCAAGACCAATTAAAGTGAGCATAAGGTCCTGCTGGGTCATGCAGATTATCCGGACTATTTAATGACATTATATTGACACATTAGTACAGAAAGAACCACACAGGAACCTCCTGCTTCTGCACTGAATCATGATGTACAGCATAACTTCACTCCTGCTACACAACCGCTTCCATCACTCCACCGCTAATTAGGAACCTCTTGTTAGTTAATAATGCAGAAAGGCCACACACTCCTCAGTTGCACACACCAGCATTTCCACCGACACCTAAGGCACGTTCGGCTCTGCAGTACTACAATACTGCTGCTATAGCCAGTCTTGTGAATCTCTGCTGTATGCTAACGCCAGAATGGATAAATAAAATCATGTTTCTTCAGAGTTTGGCATGTTAGAATATAACATTTGCTAACGTTCAATTAGGACCAAAATGGTGCATTGCCATGAGAATGGTAAAATTGAATCTGGCCTCATGTACATTTACAACGGACACTTAAGCCTTCGCTGGAGCAGCTCCCAGCATTTCTCTGAAACAGAGACATTTGGAAACTGGGCTTTTTACAAGTTCCCAGTAGAGCACAATAAATAGCTCCAATTCACCCTGAACGCCTCCTGCTCCACCGTCCACACTTCGTATAACTGCACACATATTGAAACCAAAACCAACACACAAGAATTCCCCGTCAGAACTCAAGTTAATGTCGTTACTGACAATCCAACGATGAGCACATATGAGGTAGGACAGTAGGACAGACTGGACACACAACAAAGTTTAACTTCATCCTCTGGAGCAAATCTTTTTCATAAAGATAATATACAGGATCAGCTGAAAGGCCAGAGGAAGACGAAGAAGACAAATACTCTACACCAGAACTGAAGCCTTTAGAGCTTCATTGATGATTTTGAGAAAATTAACACCTCCAGCGATTTGGATGAAACTAAAGAAGAAAGAGGAATGAAATCACAGCCTTCTGTTGAAGTTGTAGTCACACAGAACACCAAGAACTTATTGCTGACTGTCAATAATTAGATGAAAATGCTTGTGAAGAGCAGAGCCGCCCACATGGAGAGCTGTAGAGATGTTGTAAGCAGAGCGACTGGTTTCTGGTATGTGCTTGTGTGGGCGAGATGCTGGAGTAGTATCACAGATAATAGAAGCATTTCTGCATTCTGTGAAAGGAACACTGAAAAACAGACGTGACGGCTCATCCTAAAGATGCAGCTCACACACACTAGATCTGTGTGTGTGTGCGTGTGTGTTCTCTTCTCTAGAAAGCCATCAGGTCATCTAGTAAAATGAGCCACATTCTCAAACCTGTGCTTCATTGACTCATCAGTACCAACTAACTCTGAGCATTATAAAATAAGCTATAAATAAAATAAATTCAAAATAAAATAAACATTTACAATGTGTTCCTGGCTAATTCCTGTATTACCACCAACGTGTGGTGTAGAGTGTAATAGTTGTTGTTTTTTTTATTTCTAGCTCCATTGATTGACAAAGACTTAAACATACAGAGTGTGTTACTTTTACTGTGATGCTATTTAGCAGTGGTGGGTGATGTTTGGAATGTTTGGTTGACAACACAATACCAGCGTTGTCAACCTGATAATTCCTCTCTGTCATTCTTTGTTGCCCCAGCGGGTCAGTGAAGCATCAGCACTGTCAGTGTAGTTGTTCACTCCATACATAACCTGTGCTAGTTCCTGCTGTTTGCAATTCTATAAAATATTTTTTGATGGTAATCAAAGAAATACTTAGATTTACAGCCACAACAATCACCATTTGCATATACGCACTAGTTATTCTAGTGTTTCCCTGACAATCATAATCTGATGAGTCAGCAATGCCTCATTGCCCTTTTATTTTTTTTGGTTTTCTTCCCAGCAGCCTTGTTTTCATGTGAAAAAGCTCCAAACGGGGGGACGGTGCGGCGAGCAGCTAGCTGGTGACCATAGTGGAGCACCGCACACATTTACCTCAGAGAGCCAAAAGGGAGTCAGAACCATAAACTATGTTCCAGTGTGGGGTGATGCTGACGGTGCGTTTATGGCCTGATAGTTCAACTGAACACAGTGAGCTAACATTTGGGTGGAGGCTACATTTGCAGCAAGTCTGCAGCCCAACGCCGTTAAAGAAATTCAGCAGTTCCTGGGACTGGAGAGCTCTCATCGGCTGCTCCTTCCTGGTGTTGGGGACTTGACCAGACCCCAGACCCACCTGACCTGAAGCAGGTGCCTGAGATCTGGTCCGGGGGCCGGAGCCATGCCAGCTGGCGGTTGAGTGGATGAACCAGAGTCTCTGCGGGGAACAGCTCCCACACGTCTTCCTGTGGGGCGACGCATCGAACGGCAGGATGGAGGACGTTTGGTTTGATGGGAGAGGTGCTCTGGTGCTTAATCCTGATGGGGGTGTTGATCAAAGCCCATCAAAGACATCTGATGATTAAAACCACTGGGTGATGTCTCCAGAACACATGCTGTAATGTCACCTGAACACTTTCATGTTTCATGTTTAACAAAATGACACTCAGCGGGCGGCAGTAGAGCCGGTCGTCAGAATATTCCCAAGATCGGCAGTCCGATTCCCGTTCCCGCCCAGCCACCCGGAGTGTGAGCTGACAGTGGGAGGTGTCAGCTCGCACTGCCGAGGCACCCTTGAGCAAGGCGCCGTCCCCCTTTACAAGTTGCTCATTTGGGGTGCACCATGTAGGAGCTGCCCACCACTCTACCTCCCACTGCATACCTACAGGTATTACAGGGGCCTGTACATACTAATATATGTATGCAGGTGTTTGTTTGACAAAATACTAGAGTGTGCTCTCTTAATTTCCCTTCAGGGATCACAATAGTATACAAAATAAAAACAAATACAGTATATACAGTTTGGTCGATAAGTCTAAACGTTTTAAGGTTTGAATCCCAGCCATCATAAAGGGATTAATGAGTAAAAACGTATTACCAATAAATGTTCCAGTATCAATGGATACCAACAATCCCAACATGACCAGTCTTAACCAGTACTGCACTTTATTTGCCAGTAGTCAACCAGATGTACAACAACCAGGTATTGAAACTCACCAGCTTATCTAAAATAGAAGGTTTTGTGGAAGGCACAAACACACACACACACACACACACACACACACACACACACACACACACACACACACACACACACACACACACACACACACACACACACACACACACACACACACACACACACACACACACACACACACACGATGTGAGCTGCAGTATCAGAAGTGAAGCGAATGAGTCGAGTCAGATTTCAGAGAGGAAACGCAGCACAGTGAACGGATACAAAAACTGAAGGTGCGACAGCTGAGCATGTAATTCCCAGCTATTATCTGATTATCTGTATCCCCGACCACAAAACAACACGGGAACCCGAACCCCCTCTGGATGAGGTAATGGTCCAACATGAAAGAGTTACAGATCCCTACAAGCACAAAAAAATCAGTTTGACCTCTTGTCCATAAAAAAGCCTGTACGTTCCACTCAGTGCACAGCTTTGTGTGTTTTGTACGTAATTCTATACAGTTTTATTAGTATATCTCAAGGCATTTTCCAGGTAGAGCAGGGAAAGACCTGCTCTTATAGAACCCAACTTGTCACACATGAACAAACACTTTGCCAACGGAGGCAAAGAAAAACTTCCTTTTAACAGGAAGAAACTTGAGAGAGAGAGAGAGAGAGAGAGAGAGGGAAAGAGAGACAGAAAGGGATCTTCTAAGTTGTATGTTTTAGCACATACAGTATTTCCTCTTAGTTGTATATTTCGTAGTCTATGAGCTTCTTCTTGTTATTTTTCTTCTGATCCTGATCTACATACATAATAATAATGTCATGGATACTACAAAAAAAAAATGTAATAACATATTTCAAATATTATGTACAGATCCCACTAACATTTAAACTCACCTCGATCAATTTTTAATGTATTTGTCCGTCGCTTTGAGTTTGATCATTGAACTGTTTCTTCGTTCACTTATTATTACAGGTATTTATTATTTTGACACATTTTTCTTGTGAGATCATATTACACTTCGAGCTGATTAACTGACAAACTGGGTTTTCTATCTGGTTTTGAAAATCCATGTCTGTAACTGTCTAAAAACAGCATGATTTAGATTTCAATTAAACCTCCAGCAAACAGGACAGAAATAAAATCCTAGATCCTCTTCCAGACTTGCCTCAATCCTAAAACTCTTCCTTGAGCCCCAACACATCCGTCCACAACAGAAGATAAGCGAACATGGTCAACATAAACTCTGGGCAGTCTTTGGTAATGGTATAAATCTGTGTTCTATCAGCACAAATATTACCACATCATAAAGATCTCAGGCCGGCCTGTGTTAAACGGCCATCTTGATCATAAATATGTGACAGCATGGTTCCTAATACTGCACTGTATGGAAATAAAGCTGTGCTTAATACTAGACAGTTACTTTACTCATGCCAGCTCATCATCTGAGACCTTTAAATCACATCAGACCGAGTAGATTGTGTCCATCTCGGTACCAGCTGGACGGATTCCACTGCGTCAGGAGGCTTCAGGCTGACTCAGGTGAGATGTTAGTCATTGCTAAAGCATTTTATTTCTTTTCAAAGAGCCAGACCCTTCTACTTTCCTTTGTATTGCCCATTTCAACCAGAAAAAAATGTGAATAAGGATTTACTATCGATATTTGCAACAGTTTTGCTTTCTAATCAGGTGAAAACTCAAAAAAGTCCAAACAAATCCGACTCTTCTGACTTTTTCATAAATATCTATACCACAATGGAGTCTGTTATACTGAAAGGATATTCAATCAAGCTGTCAGAGATGTAACACAACCTCACCAGTTGTGCTGAATGACCTGTAACACAAAGACTATACTTCCAACATCAAACCTTTTCTTAAGTTGCCTCTCCAACAAGGTAACGAAGCCTTTATGATGCTGAGAAAATGTCACCACACATTTTCCATCCTGATCGTAAAACCTGCTAAAACAAATAAATGCCTGTTTATGATGCTCCATGTCTACAGAAGAGCTTTTCTTTGGGTTATTTTATCGGAGCATCTCTTCTGAGATCCCGTGTCTTGTTTATCCAGGCCTGTTGCTCAAATTCACGTTGAAGTGGAGTTTCTGTCCTCACAGGGAAATACAGCAGATCTTCAGCTCAGCAGTGACCAGGGAGTGGCTGAGCAGACAGGAATGTTTCAAGGGAAGGCTAGGGAAGGATTCTGATCATCAAGACTAGTTTAGACTGTCCACACTGTGGTTGACAACATACTGCCTTCACAATGGGATTATTTATACATAACCAGCAGCATCCAGTCTGAACACTAATTTCTATCCTCCATCCAGTTCCTATTTCAGGTCCTGTCTTAAAATATTTAATAGTACATTTATTCTAAGTTGGCCCTCCTGACTGGCAGACACACAAACGGAGCTGTCTTGCTCATAAATAATCAGACACAGTGATGTTGGGTTTATGGTGGTCAAGCGGAGCTGTTAATTCCATGTCATCTCAGACACTCACCAGGTCAGGACCGGATTTCCTCGACAGGAGACGCTGATTCGGCCGCTCCTCGGACGCCTTCTCTGCCTGGAAACGCTCCTCCAGTCCCGCGGCCGCCTCTCCCGTCAGGCTCGGGGGGGTTCTCGGTAGCTAACGACGGCCTGAAACGTTCCTGCACCCCGGAGCACAACGCCGGAATTGTAATCTCTGCGGCTCCGCGTCGCTCCTACCGACTGCCGCTCCGTCGCCGCTGCCCGCTGACGTCAAGCAGGAAAGCCCCGTCGGTGACGTCACGCCGTCCTCCGCTCAGAAACCCCGCCCCCTAGCGTCACCCCGGCATGGGGTCGTTTTACTGTAACTGAATGTGCGTGTTTGTCGGCAATTCAGAAGGAAGTTGTGTTTTTTTAATAAGTAAAGAGAACACACCTCATTTTTTACTGTGATCGATAGATCAACCAAATAAACGTCACGTCTAGTTTTAATCTAAAACTTTTAATGAAACTTCTTAGCGTCAACATTTCATTTTTATTTAACAAGTCCCAAACCAGAAACGTTAATATATTCACTACAATTTAGGTCTGCGGACACTATTCATAGAAAATAAATCAACTTGTGCTTACGTTGGTGAACTGTAACAGAAATTAAGAGGCATTTCGTGTTGATATTGATTTTCAGTGTTTTGAGACAAACTCAAGCTAAAAATTGGCCTTTGTTGCAGGTCTAACTACAACACTGGGATGTTATTAACTGGCTCTACAGAAGTCATAACTAATGGGAAACTAATCTGGGAAACTAATGACAAATGAAAACCACAGCATGTTAGTTCACATCTTTTTATCGCTATACTAAATAAAGCACACATATTATCAACAAGACATGATGAGTTGTAGGAAAGCGTGATTTATTTGAAGAGGACACATGTGGAAGATGAAAAAATGCTTTTCATTTCACATCCCCAAAGTAATCCACTCCTCTATCTGCACAGTCACCCGAGATCTTTTTCCAAGTGCAATCCTTGGCAGGAATGGAGTAGCTCAGGGTTCAAGCAGCTGGAAGACAAGGGGGAGGGGGGGCAAACATTTTAGGGTGAATTATAAAGAAAATGTGTCTTCATTAAAAATGCTTCACTGGTAATTTAAATGCTGGAACTCTAAAAAAATGCAGTGTTGTCCATCTAGAAGTGAATTTAGATGGGCAAGCTTTTTGCATAATAAATCCGGTGCTAGTGAGCAGATTAACTCTGGCATGTAATTGTCCAATGAGACGTAAAAATTAAAATCCGCAATTATCTGCTAACAGAGGACATCAGCACGCAGATGAAAATATTGTTTTTATATCATCTATAATTGATAGTCATTACTAGAATAATGAAAACACTATTACAGTGTTAAATAAATGTATTTTGCCCGACTCAAAAATGTTTCCAACAATGAATGGAATATCTGTAAACTCTAAAAGAAAATACAGATTTAAGATTAAATGAACAGAAAACAATACAGTAACAGAATTCAGTGAAAATTCATTGACGTCGTGTCTGGGGTCTCAGAACCAAACCGAACCACCGGATCTCCACCGCTAGATTTGAATCCACATGCGGGGACTCTGCACATTTCAGTTTGCTCATCCTCACACAAAAGTACGTTTGGTTTTAAACTCAGTTACCATGACTCTACTGAATTCCGTGTGTACATCCATTTATTCAAGATGTCTTTGCTGTGTCACTGTTCATCAGTTCATGTCTCCATGAATAAAATTGCTTTTGTGTTTCAGCTACACAGGTTATTGTTAGCTGTCTTAATTTAAGATTTTCCAAAGAATAAAAACTATGTGATAATTAAAATGAATTCAACTGGACTAAAAATTGGAAAAATCAACCCTTAGAAGAGGCAAAACAAAACAAAATCAAACCAAATCCCTCTCTGGTGTTTTTCCAGAGCACATAAAGGTCAAAGCTCCGGCACACAAGTGGTCTGGCTTCTCTGTTAAAGACAGATTACTTGTGTGGCGACAACAAGAGACCACACAGGAGAGGACAGACGGTCAGACAGCAGCAGCAGAATCAGGTCCACTTTACTCATCTCTGACCTCTAGTATCACTGATCAGAAGATTTACATCAGTCTGAAGGCATTCATCCTTCTGAACTGTAGACACCAAAGTAACACATTCAAGTTTTAAACAATTATTTTTTTTCTTTCACATTCTACAGAGAGTAAACAAGTGCCTTTAGTGCTATATTTTCAAGTACATCGTGGTATGGAGCCATTCTCTGAATTAAGACTACAGTAACTAGCAAAGCTTTGCTTATTAAATTCTGTACCAGCAGTTGCTTCACTACTATAAATATTTTTTTAATCAACTTTGAGCATCTCCTTTCATAGTTTTGAATCTCTACATTCTCCTGAGGTAAGTCTCCATCTGACATTGACAAACTTCCGTGTCGACTTTAAGTGTCATCTCCTTCACATTAAATACAGACGTTTTAAAACTATTACGAAAAGATCAAGACAACATGTTTGCAGTTTGGTGTCAGTCACATTGAGCAAGCAAAACCTGATCTAGTCTGTAGGGAAAAGACGTCTCGATGCCTTTTATCATACAATCAACGCTTCCTCCGATTCTCAGCTGGATTTGTCCGTGTCGTGTAGTGTGTTAGAAATCATTAAGACAAAAGTTTCAGTAAAGATGGAAATATGCAGCAGCATGGAAAGGGTTAACCACATTTTACAACCAGAACTCAGTAAGTGTTCAAACAAATGTGACTTCCTGCATGCAACACTTCAGACGAGACATGTTCAGCCTGTGAATCACTTTCCCCACAGTAAAAAGAAATAATGAGTTCCCAATCAACAATGTTTTCAACCAGCAAAAGTCTCTGAAACGTTAAAAAGGTCATTCGTTGAGTCCAAGAGAGTGAGAGTAGTTCTTGAGCTAAGCTGGAGGAGTGTGAGGAAGAGGGGGAAACAGAAGGTTACACTGCTGAATGAAGAAAAGGGAAACATGTCCGGGGTGAGACAGTTGGCCTTCCTGACTGGCAGGCACACAAACGTAGCTGTCATGCTCGTGCATTTGAAGTGGAGACTTCAAATCTGCAGTCTCCACATGTTACAGTCCAGTTCTGTTTTCCAGTAAACAAACAAACCATTAACGGATCACTTCATACTTGATGGACACAACAAGGAAAATCCTTTTCAGTTACTTCTAAGTGAACATTACTACTGGAAACATTATCCAGCCTCCCATTATATACCGATCTATGTGCAAAAGAACAGTTTAAATGGCTTGAAGTAACAGACTTTTCCACATTCAACATGAAATCCTTTGAATACTGCAGCCTCAATTTTGAAGGCCCTAACTAGGAGATACTTCTATAGATCAAATGTTATGATGATGATGAATGCTGAAGAGAACAGGCTTCCTACTGTGAAACATGGTAGTTGTTCCACTGTGGATCTGGCAGTGGGTAGAGGGTTAGATGGATTCCATCATGTATCAGGAAATCCTTGGGGAAAACATCTCATCAGCTGTGAGGAAGCTGAAGCCTGTGTTTCATCTCATAGCAGACCTCAAAGGCCTCCATGACTGGGTTCCAGAACAAGTCTCAGATTATTCTCAAGGCCGTCACAGTCGCCAACTGAATCCCACTCAATTCTTTGTTGGGAGCCGAAGGTGGTTCCGGCTGGTAAACCAGGAATGCTCCAGAACTGGAGCCGTTTATCCATCAGTAATGGGATGGGATTCCTCAGAAGTACTGCCAAGACACTGCTGTCCGGCTCTGCATCATGTTAGCTGCAGGTCTTAGCAGCTGGAAATCAACGGATAAAGTGAATCGAGTTGGACTTTGTGTTGTATTTGGCAAAAACAGCTGTTTGGAGCCGGAGGTTCTCGATTGCCCCACCAGAGGAAGATTCCCTCCTAAGACAAACTTTTATTGGTGAGCCTCTCCAGATGTCACGTGAACGTTTTATCTATTTCTAACCTTTCTATATTAGTTTACTGCCATTTCAA
Source organism: Antennarius maculatus (assembly GCA_013358685.1). Taxonomy (NCBI): domain Eukaryota; kingdom Metazoa; phylum Chordata; class Actinopteri; order Lophiiformes; family Antennariidae; genus Antennarius; species Antennarius maculatus. The sequence continues at coordinate 3,826,201 of CM023622.1, read as the reverse complement.
ATCAGTTTTTAAAATTGCTCTAAAAATAATGTTTATTACAAAAAATGTTGCATTAAGCTATTTAATGCCATATTTTGCAATAAACCTAATGTACAATAGGGACTGAATAATTTTGATGCAGTGTTTGCACTGGACACACTGATGGCATTGAAAATGTTAAGTCACAATGACCCTCATAAAGTGTGTCACATCTGTGTGTTTAAGGTTCAGGAATTTGCTTTTCTTTGATCGTCTTCCAGAGACGTGTCATTGCCACTGAGGAAAACTACAGCCAAACCAAACGACATGACTTCCTGTTATTTACAGATCTCCAAACAATGCTCCTGTCACCTGCGTTAGCTTTCAGGAAGTAAAGGAGGAAATATATCAAACAGGAGATCTAGGAGTACAGAAGAGTGGAGGCTAAGGAGGAGGAAACAACATTCATTTAACAAGAGCAAACCTGTTCAGTGAAGACAAACAAGATGCCATCGTCAATATGTTTCAAAGCATTCTGATGAAAAGATGCTCTAGAAGCCTAAATGGCATTCCGCCCTGCCACAGGTGAACCAGAAACTCAACTAGCAGTAACACGAAGTAGCGGTGTGGTTAGTGGTTAGCGATCAGTTCTACGTGGACTCGTTCACACGTCAGACTTGATTTCGTGATGAAGAGTAACTGAAACAACTCGAATCCTTTCTGTTTCTACAACAGGGATCACCAGCAGGGAACCTTTGGAACTTCCTCAACTGCTGATGCAACAATGAGTCTCCAACTCCTGTGTTTGCTGATTGACATTATTTTGCTGCCACTGAGACAATCATTCAGCTCTTGTATGATCTTCATTGTAGGAGTAAAAGAAGAAAGCCCATTGGAGGAGGTAGAGGGAGGAAGAAAGGTTTTTTAAATGAAGATCACTTGGTCTTTACAGGCAGTGGCTTGGGTTTCCGTGGCAGCGGAGAAGGCAGCAACGATGGAGGCAAAGACTACTTTTGGGCTTTTCGACGCATCGATGGATGTGTGTAGGCCCCTGGCACTGTAGTACTTCACCAAAGGGACGGTCTGCCGGTGGTAGGCCTCCAAACGAGAGCGCAGCGTCGTCTCGTTGTCGTCACTGCGTCGTATGAGCGGCTCGCCCGTCACCTGAACAAAGGCCAGAGGAAAAACGCATGAGAAGAGCATCAGAGGCAGAAGAGGAAGTCAGACGATAAAATCTGTACAAGAATGTAGGCAGTTTGAGGTAGTGGCTATAATGAGGTCAACGCTCGCGTCTTTGCTCCGTTTGTTTTACGTCACTCTGTTTTTTTTTAAGCAATCTCAGCTTTCAAACTTTCAAAGCGGGGGGGGGGGGGTGTTTGCAGTGCTTTGCTTGTTGTTCATTTTGGCTCAGATCATTTCAGTAAGTAAAAAGGCAAATACACTAACACGAGACAATACAGAATTAGGGTCTCATCAATCTGTGGTGTTTTATGTGCTCATGTTGAAACTGTCCTGTCTACACATTCCAGCAGCTCTGCTGCCAGATATTCCTGTTCTAACAGCTAAGGGTGGATGTAAAAGTAAAGGAATGGTTTTAACATGGCTTTTTCTTTTCGTACAAAATGTTAACTCCCTGAAATTTAGTTGGCAAATTTGTTGAATTCTATGCTAGTGACAATTTGCCCTTGATGGAGAAAATTGATCCACATAGCAGGTATAACATGTCAAGATGTAGACTAAACGTGATCATTTTTATGGTGTGCATCGGGATAGTCACAAAAAAAACCTGTTTGAGAAAAGAGTACTACTACATTAATCTCAGACACAGATGCAGCATTTTTCTGAAGGCCAGTCAGTAGCTAGTTTGACCACCGCTTCTCAGTGTGACGTCTCATTCACAGAGTTGATGAGGTTGATTGAGGCCTGATTATTGGGCTATTCTTTCTGCACACTGAAAGGAGCTGGAGCATGCTGGGATATCCGTTGGATTTGACATCAAACGCTTGTAAACGACATTCTAGAGGGTTTATGTTACACAAGACTGTAGGACTGGTGGGCAGTCCTACAGCAAGCGTGTCTGTTGCGTTACTGTGTGATTAATTGCACATTTTATACTGGCCTTTTATTGTGACGATCCAACACGCACCTGTGTACTAACTATGTTATTCAATCAGCCTCTGGATGTGGAACTCCTGTCAAGGGAAATGGATCATCTGAATAAAGGTTTAGTCCTCTCTAACCGATTATATTTTGATGGATAAAAGTATTTTGTGTCAGTTAAAATTTGACTAAAAATCAATGAACTGAAGAGATCAATAAGACGCACTCATTTAAGGTTCCTACGAAGCACTTGTTACATTTACTTGAAGTCTGTCCAGAGGATTTAGCAGAGGTGTGGATAGGCCTTAAACATTTAGTTCTACAGTCTAACAATCTGCTTCCAAGATTTGACATTCTCTCCGAGTCTCACGCAGTACGTCAGCTCTTTTGTGATGTACAAGCTGAATAAAAAAAAGGTATTTTAATCTGAAATACCCCCAGGTATTTAATTTAGAGGAAATGTCCCAAATATTTCAGATATTCAGACTGAAGTTCATCAACCTTAGATTGTCTTCAATTTCCAACCTCAGAGATTTTAGGGAAGTGGCAGTTAAGGCAGAAGTGGCTTCTAAGTGGGTTTCTTGGTGGGCTACTTACGTCATCCTTCATGGGCTCTTTGGGGGGGTTGAACTCCTCGTGGTAGGAGCGGCCACTCTGCCGATGAATTAGTCTAGGAGGATAAGGGGGAGAAAGTGAGGACAGATGAAGGTTGCACAGGGTGACTCACTAACTGTGTTTTACTGTCTTTCTCACACCCCACCATCCTGCCCTTAGCCGACCTGGGCTTGAAGCAGCAGCAGCCGGCCTTTCATTGTGGGGTATGAAAAGGATAAAACGGGTATTGTGAAGAAAGCGGGTAAACACGACGGAGATTACATATGAAAATGAAAAAAAACATTTCACAATTTCAAATTTTGTAACGCGCCGATGCCCTTTTGGATGAAGGCCTCTGAAATTCTGTAGGCCTGTTCAATATACTAGTCAACCTAAAAACAGAGCTCAGCATGTGATCTTCAACTATTTCAGTATGTTTCATAAGTAATGACCTGTTGCACAATGGAGGCAGAGATGAAAAGGTAGCAATCACCCCGACACACTGCCAACCACGCTGTGTGTCCGTGTTGTCTGCCTCCAACCTGTGGACCTCCTGATATTATTCTAGCATTCCACAAATTGTGGCAATCAAACGTTTTGCCAAATTATTAATCAACACTTGCAAGGTGAGAAAACATCCCAGACAAGCTGTGGATGAACCAGAGGTGTAATCATTAAACTGATTTCTCCGTTTCACTGCAATGCAGATTTTTGGCTTTCTTACAGGTGGAGGGCAGCAAAGGTTTGTGAACACACTGACTTCACCACCGAATCAACCACAATATTCCAAGATGTCTATAGAAAATTATTTTAGCGAGTTGCACGGAAAATTCTAAACAATTACTGGCTTTTTCTGTATTCAGCTTTGAACATGTTTTTTCTCTCCTTGTTCCAGCATCACTGGACCGTTTTTTGTCTCTACAAAGTAAAGTCACTCAGATTGGTGAGTTCTAAAAACAAAGAAACTGTAACACAGGGTCTTTGACAAATTCTTATTATTGGCTTTTTTTTTTAAATTCATCTCTTTGGGACAAACACATTTTTCAACAGTGATGTGTGTTTGTGTCCAATTATGATCAAATGAATGAATAATACCTGGTCTCAACAGACTCATTTTGATGTATTAACTACTTGTAGGCTGTGCTGTTGGTTGTGACTAAAGTTAGCTGAAGTAATCAGAAACATCAATGTATTGAGGAAAAACCTGGACATCTTAATGGTCTGCAGACTATTTCTCCATTTGTGACCTTAAATCACAATTTTTGATTAAGTACTTATGCCACGGAACAGATTCTCAATCCACTGCCGTCAATAGCTACACAACAGAGGATGTGGGCAGGACTAACCTAAGCCACCTTCATATAATTGGCTGGGTGACACTGTTTATTTAACATGCTACTGTGTTGTCTGAATTCCTCTAGGGTTCCGTCTCATGAAAGTTTTCCACTGGACATCATCAGAGATTGTCCAAGTTCACTAAAGCAGAAGTCAAACCAAATAAAATAAGGACTTACTAATCCTTCTGTTTTGGAATGTTGTTGTAAAATATTGCTATGTGAATACTAGTATGTAAATATTTATGATCACATTAACTTTCTAACACATCTGTCAGTACATCACAAAAGAATATATCAATTCCTACTCATTAATGACAAGCATGTAGCTTGATTACAATCCTCATACTAAAGATATGTTCCTTTGGGGCTTCATGAAAAGAATCAGCACAAACGTAAAAAGACGCTGAGCAGCTTCTACGTTCAGCACATTTCAACAGGGACGGACAAGTCGACTCCATTCAGGATTCAACCTGCAGACATAAGACCCTCAAACTCCTTCAGGACATCTTTCATGTTAATCTTTCATGCTCCACTTCTCTTCAACATCACTTCGCCGTCCTGGGCGACTTCGGCTCACGTAAGGGTCATGCAGTTTATCGTTTTGGCATTGACATCACAGCAGAACCACATGCAAAGTCACGTAGGTCACACAAGATCCAGTGAGGCTGATAAGTTAAATGTGTCACGTTAACACTTTTTCACTGTTTGATACAAAAGAATGAAAATGTAGAACTAATTTTTTCAGTTGATTTATGAAGTCTATTTATCTTCCAGGACTCATCAGAATAATATTTTATGTTGTTAGTTATGGTAAATCAAATCTAAAGAACACAACTGTGATGAAAGAGTTGGGAGGAGGAAACGTGCCGCTTTTCCCAAATCTGGGCTCCTGTTCTCTCCCTGCTTGTCCGTACTGGTCTCAAGAAATGTGATTGAGAGAGCAGAGGGGGTGGGGTTGTTTTGTAATGGAAGGTTTCATCATATGTATCTAGACATGATTATACTCCTGCATATATCTGCTGAAATGTCCTGTTTTCTTATATTACAATATACAAAGATGTCCCTTCCTGTCAGAAACCTACAGCTGTAGTGAATCGGTCTGCTCATGTAGGTTTTACATGCTGACAGAATGGAGAGCGTCTCAACACAAAGGAAACCATGAAGTCCTAGGAGGCAAAATAGATTCATTCTTTTCTGTGTTGCCTCCTACCTGCCACAGATCCTGCGAACCAACAGGGAGTCGTCCACAGCAAACTCGACCACAGAATCGAGCTTTTCACGTCTCTTCTCCAGCAAGTCATCCAGCTACGAGAACAAACACAGACGGAGTAAAACATAAAGCGTGACTTATATCTATAGTTCAGAACAGCCGTCTGTCCCTACAGCGTTCTGAGAGAGAAAGGCGAAGCAGTGGATGCTGTCATAGACAGCAAAGCATACACAGAATATGAATGAAAAGCTTTACATTCAAAGCTTCAGGCTTAAGTAAATATGTCTTTTCCTTAAAGTGTGTTCCTTCTCAAAGTTCCTTTGATACTCAATAATCAAGAGCAAAATACTGAATTTTCTAAACACATTTTGAAGGATGCACATATCACCTATATCCATAATCTTCAATGCAATATTTGTTTGAGTGAAAAACTAGAAAACCTTTTTAGAAACACAGATGCCTCCATTACTAGCGAAAAAATAAGAAATATGTTTGTGTTGATGTGACAGGCGATGACCCAGGAACATGAAAGTGGCAGTTACTGTTACTGTGTGTATCTGTATATATGTTTAGATTTCTTTCTTTCTATTTAGCCTGTTATTTATCTGCTCTTTTTAATTCTAATTTACTCCTGTCTCACTTTTTTACTTTGTTTCCCTTCGGGGGATTAAAAGGATTCTGATTCTGATTAAAGCAAAAAAGAATAAACCAACCATGAGGCTCACGCCTTTGGAAGCAGAAGGGGAACCCTTCAAACAGTGGAGGCATAAGTAGAGATGAGTTTATTGATAATGCATGAAGATGCATCTACACTAAACTTCTTAAGGTCCTGTTGGGTTTCTTTGTCTGTTAAAACACTTTGAAATGTCTGCTGACGACAATAAGTGCCATATATATAAAGGTTGATTGATCGATTGAGATCACAGACAACATAACTCTGCAGCCATCTGCTTCCTTTCTATGAGACTGCAGAAAGACCCTATATTACTATATTATAACATCTCTTTTATATTATGTGTAATATAGTAAAACAAAATCTGACTAACAAAATATGGAAAAGAAGAGGTCAATTACAAAATAAATTAATGTGGAAAATATGAAGCCTAGCTAGAAACAGCAGAAAACCTTTGGCCGAGCTGTGTGCCACTAATCTTTTCTTCTTCTGTTGCCTACAATATATTCACATTGATACCGATGAACTATTTAATATTTCTCAAGTGACTATAATTCTCTAACACAAACTCAAAACTTCTTGTACTTATGTCACATTTAAAGCCCTGTCATGATTTCAGTGACACATCCATTGTTTAAAAAGGCTCTCATGGTTGTGTAAAATTGATTCGGAAGGTTTACACAATTACTAAAAACTACACTAGCCTGAAGTATTGATGGAAATTTTTTCAAACATTAACTTGCATTGAGAAATAAAGCATGATGTGTCACAGCTGACCTAATTTATGGATTCATTGCAGTAGGAGCAGATGCTGAGTCAAATGTGACATCAACTAGTAAGATTCAGTAGAAATTGGTCTGAAAATGTTTTTATTAACCCAACCCTACATAAGGATTAAGGTTTTCTTCAGGGTTTATTCAACTTTATTAATCCCTAAAGAAAGTAACAACACTCAGATTAATCCTAACCTTTTCTGCTTGAGTGACTGTGCGAGGGAAGCCGTCCAACAGGAAGCCGTTCTTGCAGGCTGTTGTATCCAAGTTCTGTTCTATGAGCTCCACGACCATGTCATCACTGACCTGCAATGAACAGAAGCATTCGTTTTATCCATGGAGTCACACTCATACCTGCCACTTCCTGCATAGAAACGGTTCTGTGGACACACGAAGATGTGAAATATACAAACATTGAATAATACACACAATTAAGGAAATCAGAAATATTAACAACAGGCCAAACATTTATAGTTCTTACACCACGAGACATTAATTTTGCTAAAAGAAGAAAAACTACAGATTCAAAAGCATGTTTTCTCTGTAGAAAGTTAATTAGAAACATTAAATCTGATCTAATGCATTATCCAATAAACTCAACTTTCATGAAAGCTGAACTTTTGAGTGTGCAGCCAGCCAAGAAAATGCAGGTTCTGGACATATAGTGCATTTTAATTCATTAAGATCAATAAAAAATGCACTGTCTGCACAGTCAGCAGGTCATTCAACGAAAATCTCAATGATTTTTATTTTCATTTTATTTTAATTGTATATTTGTACAGGAAAGGATTAAAAGTAACATAATAAACAATCAGTTACAATTAATCGGGCCTGACTCAGTTAAAACTGGTTTACAGAAGGTTCCTGGTCTATCGCACATGTAAGACAGAAACACATCACAAAACAGTCAACAAAACAGACAGCAACACAAAACATTTAAAGGGGCAGGGACTTGAATGAAGTATGCACACGTTATGGGTTAGGTTAGTAGTTGCAAGTGTATCCTTCCATCAGGTAGTGTTTATATGTCTGTTTAAAACGTGTAACAGAAGTTATTGTTCTAATATAATATGATATCTCATTCCAGAATTGGGTATATATGTGAAAAAATGTCTGACCATGTCTGACCATAGCTATTTTTGTAAGCTGGTACTGGGATAAGTGCATGGGAGACTGATCTAGTTAGATGTTCCTGTCTTATGTTGGGTCTTGGAATCAGATCAGTGAGTGTTGAAGACGTGTTAATGTTTTGAATCCAATGGTAAAATTTCATAGCCTGATTATTTGTATAGTTCTGGAAGGTCAAGGCATTAGAATGAGAAAGTGCAGTACAGTGGGGAGTCCAGAGTGGAAATTTACCATGAATCTTATAAACTCTATTGTACAGTCTTGCTATTGGCTCAGTAGTTTCCTTTGTGGTGAGGGACCAGACTGGGAGGCAGTAAGACAGTGTTGAAAGAATTACTGTATGAAGATATGTGTTAGAGACAACAATGGTAAGATATGGTCTGATCTTGGTATATACGTACAGTTTCTGGTTCAGTTTCTTTGTTAAATAATGAACATGATTTCGGTAAGTGAGATGTGAATCAAGAACTACTCCTAGATATTTACAGGTTTCTGTAATGGATAGCTTATGACTAGCAAAGTGAATTGGGTCTGAGATGAATATGGATTTCTTAGGTGAGTGGAAGAACATGCATTTTGTTTTCTTGACATTAATAGTTAAATGGTTAGCATTCAACCAGTCATGTAGGATACCGAGATTAGAGCAGAGTTTAGAGTTTACAATATTAGGGTCTGGGTCAGAAAGATAAAGGACAGTGTCATCGGCATATAGCAAACAATTGGAGTATTTCCACACATTTGGAAGATCGTTGATGTACAGTAGAAAGAGTAAGGGTCCCAGTATGCTACCCTGTGGAACTCCCATATCACACATTAAAGGGGACGATGTTACACGATCGATTCTAACCACCTGAGACCTGTTTGATAAATATGAGGAGAGCATCATTATCACAGAAGAAGAAAGCTGGAATGAGCCAAGTTTGTGGAATAAAATCTGATGATTCACTGTATCAAAGGCTTTACAGAAATCAATGAAAATGGCTCCAGTGACATGATCTTTGTTGAGTGAAGTACTTATTTGTTCAGTGAAAAATAATAATGCAGACATGGTTGATCGTGTGGAACTGAAACCATATTGGGAGTCACTGAGCAGGTTATTACTTTCAAGATGGTTGCTTAATTGATAACAGAGGATTTTTTCCAATAATTTAGATAAAACTGGGAGAATTGATATTGGCCTGTAGTTTGAAACTAAGGTTGGATCTTCAGATTTGAAAATGGGGGTGATTTGAGCTGTTTTCCAGCCACAAGGGAAAACATAAAGCCTTATACAGAGATTTATCAGATATAGTAAAAGAGGTATGAAGCTGTCAGCATGAATCTTTAAAAAATATATATTCAAACCATAAATATCACGGGCATGTGAATTTTTCAAAGAATTCAATGTCTCAAACAGCTCTGTTTGTGTAATCTCAAAAAATGAGAAGTGATGTAAGGTAGGAGAACAAACCAATGGGGGGCAACAGGGAGCATCAAAATTTGATGCTAATTCTCTAACAGATGAAACAAAATACTCATTGAAAGCGCTTGCAATTTTTTCAGATTCAATGATGAGAGTTCCCTGTAGAGAGATTTGAATATTGTCATTCTTTTTTTCCTCATTTTCCCTAGTGATGACTTTAAGTGTCTGCCATAATGTTTTAGGTTTAGAGGCAGCCTGAGTAATTTGTTTTTGGAAGTAAGCAGCTTTAGCCTTATGTAGTTCAGTCGTACATTTGTTTCTGATCTCAATAAAATGTGTTTTATTTTCCAATGTTTTTGATGATCTATACATTTTAAGAGAAAATGCCTTCTGTTTGAGTAATTGCAAGATTTTGGAATTTACCCACGGTAATTTACTCTGCAGAGACTGTACCTTGTATGCAGTAGTAAATTTTTTACATATTGACTCCACTCTTTCATAGAGTTGAGACAGGATTTGTTCTGGGTTTTCTAAAGTCAGTTCATTGCTCCAATCAATATCATTAATTTCGGCATTAAACTGAGGTAGTTTTGAGTTTGGCTTCTTGAAGGTTTTATAGTTTTTCTAATGGCATAGATTAATGAGTGGTCTGATATTGCAGTATGAATTACACTAAACAGTGCAGACTACATTCTGTCTGTTTTCATGCTACTTTGTGGAAGCACATCCCAGGCTTGCTATCTTACTGGTTTGAACATGAGAGGGAGCCCTTTTACTGTAAATGCCAATTGGGGCCGAATGTGAGACGTGTCATCATGTTGAACTGCACATGAAGATTAAGGTTCACATAGACTGAGGGCTAAAGAGCAATAAAAGAAGGACAGGTGATAAGAAAGGTGAATGTTACCAGTTTGCCAGCATCCATGGTCTCCTTGAGCTTCTTGCCAAGCTCAGAGCCTGAGGCCACCATCGCTCTCAGCATGTCACCGGTGGCCAGGTGGCAGACACAGTACTTTTCTGCCAGCAAAGGGGCCTGTAGGAGGGTGAAGACCTCATTAAGTTCAACCACTACATGTTGTAAATATTTAAAGATGCACAAACAATCAAATGAAATAAAGGTTCAGAGTCTTCTGACCAATAACAAACAGGTCAAAACAGCAAAATATTTAGAAGATTCTTTCAAATGCAGCAGAATCAACCAGTGTGAAATAAAACTAAAACTACAAGCCATGATTGTATTCATGATTAATTAACAATAACTAAATTTACATGCATTTTACTAGGATACAAACAAGGATAAGGAAATATTTCTTTATTACGTCACTTTATTATTCGACTACGACCACTGCTATTGATCATTGTATGTCAATCACTGCATTAAGCTCTGAATTCACTCATCCAAAACAAATAAATCTTCGAAGCACTGACGCAACACCACAGCTTCAGTAAGAACTTTAAACAGCCAACTACAATGGGTGAAATAGGAAGAGACAGAAGACATGTGATAGCACAGGCCTGAATATTTCAACACACACTCGTCCAGAGGTGATACACGATATGATCAAACTACATGATTGACTGAACCAGAACATCGTGACCTTTGGTACCTACGAAGCTTCAAGTCAGAGTACTCAGAACACATACGATGAATTCCTTAAAGTACATGACAGACAAAAGAGCTCCTAAAAATACTTGCACTTCATAATAATCTTCACTGCGCTTCTTGTACTTTTCGGTAGACATCCTGCTGATTTATAGACATTTTCATTCATTTAAACGGGAACATTATTCAATAGACATGGAAAAATTAACAGGTATGTTAATCACCTTTATAATAATAAATTGCATGTCTCCATTTTACACATTAGAAAATGGACTGATCTACCTGAAGGACAGGCTTGACTAGAATCGGCTGTGGCCAACTCCCACCTGAGGATTCTTTTGTACAACCTCAACTGAAAACAACACAACTCAAACCATTACAAATATAATACATTAGAAATATGCTTATTTTAAATGCGACGATAGGTAACAGTATCGTGACTGGGTATGAAAGAAACATCACTGACAGGCCAATGGGTGAGTTTGAACTCACTTTATCACAAGTGCCTGAACAATTTGACAAGTTCAAAAATTCACCTCAATTTACTGGAACACAACATTCTGGAACGGACGATGCAAAAAATACCGCAATATCAAAAACACAAAGTTCAAATGGAAAGGATTCTCATGAAAGTTTGGAAAGTTTGACCTTGTTGCATTCATGCAATTACAAAACAAACATGTACATGTTGCAGCGTTTAAGACAGCGGCTGATATGTTTCTCTACTCTTCCCGTACAACTGAAAATAAAACACAAACTACACAAATAATTTCAATTTGATGTTAACTTCTGCATAGAACTGACGTGCACCTAGTTAGAGATGTGCAGATACTTTAATTATAATGTAGTTATAGTTCAGCGTTAATGTGACGAAATGACAAACACACATTAGATTAGTACAACACCAACTTTAATAGCCAAAGGTTGTCCAGCTGTGTTTATTTCGAAGTGAAGTAACACACTGAAACAAACAAGACCGACCATTAGCACATGATATCACCATTAGCGTTAGCATCAGCATCAGCTACTAATACCGGCCATGCACGATTGGCTAAAGGCTAACAGCTAGCTGCAGGGGTGCTTCTTTTCACCTGCGTCCCCTTCCCGGCTCCTGGTGGTCCAAGCAGGATGGCACGGATCCCCTCCCGCATACCGGTGACCGCCTCCTTCGGCTGTGTGCTGGGGGCCATCTCTGTACTCACAGACCACCAGGGAAGAAAGTTTTGTGAAGTCGGTCTGTGCCAATCTAATGACAGCTCTGCCAAGTTGGCTCGGGAAAGAAATGGGTCTGCCTCTTGGAGCGCCTCAACGTCTAAGCCCCACCCTCATGTGGAAAATACGGTATGTGGTAGGCTGTCATAGCTGTCTGTCAGCAATATTATGCGATGATTGGATAAACATTGTAAGACGTCACGTCCGAAAAAACCCTTCAATCCGGAATAACCTTTATGAGTCTTCTTTTCCTTTCGGCTTTTCCCTTCAGGGGTCGCCACAGCGAATCAGTTGCCTCCATCTAACCCTGTATCCTGCATGCTCTTCTCTTACACCAACTACCTTCATGTCCTCCTTCAGGTTTGATTCGCATGTTTGATTTGGCAAAAGTTTTACACTGGATGCTCTTCCTGACGCAACCCTCTGTATTAATCTGGGCTTGGGACCGGCACAATAGAACACTGGCTTGTGTCCTCTTGCAGCTACATTATTCATGTCCTCTTTCACTACATCCATAAACCTCCTCTTTGGTCTTCCTCTAGGCCTCCTGCCTGGCAGTTCAAAACTCAGCATCCTTCTACCAATATATTCACTATCTCTCCTCTGGACATGTCCAAACCATCTCAGTCTGGCCTCTCTGACTTTATCTCCAAAACCTCTAACATGTGCTGTCCCTCTGATGTACTCATTCCTGATCCTATCCTTCCTGGTCACTCCCAGAGAGAACCTCAGCATCTTCATCTCTGCTACCTCCAGCTCTGTCTCCTGTCTTTTCCTCAGTGACACTGTCTCTAGACCAAACAACATCGCTGGTCTCACCACAGTTTTGTACACCTTTTCTTTCATTTTAGCTGAAACTCTTCTATCACACATCACACCTGACACTTTTCTCCACCCGTTCCATCCTGCCTGTACACACTTCTTCATCTCTTTTCCACACTCTCCATTGCTCTGAACTGTTGACCCTAAGTACTTAAAATCCTCCACCTTCTTGATCTCTTCTCCCTGTAACCTCACTCTTCCACTTGGGTCCCTCTCATTCACACACATGTACTCTGTCTTACTGTGGTTAACCTTCATTCCTCTCCTTTCCAGGACAAACCTCCACCTCTCTAGCTTCTCCTCCACCTGTTCCCTGCTCTCACTGCAGATCACAATGTCATCTGCAAACATCATAGTCCATGGAGATTCCTGTCTAACCTCGTCTGTCAGCCTGTCCATCACCATAGCGAACAAGAAGGGGCTCAGAGCTGATCCCTGATGCAGTCCCACCTCCACCTTGAACTCCTCTGTCACACCTACAGCACACCTCACCACTGTCTTACAGTCCTCATACATGTCCTGCACCGCTCTAACATACTTCTCTGCCACTCCAGACTTCCTCATACAATACCACAGTTCCTCTCTGGGCACCCTGTCATAATTAAACACTAAACAGTAACTGTGAGTATTTTATTTTTCTCCAGCAAAACCACAAATGCATCTGTCGGCTGCTCACTGAGAATAATGTAGGCTGGATATCTTCGCTAGTCTGTTCCAACATCTCTGGGTAGTAATGTGACAATCATGCTGTAGTACAAATGTGTATTTGTTAAACATGCTATCTGCAAATCCTGTCATGTTTGTCAGTGAATTATCGTGAAGCGGGGGACACTCCAGGCACAACGCCAGTGTACCGCGGAGTCACATAGAGACAAACAATCACTCACACACACACACTCCGGCCAATCAGCCTTCGCATGCTTTTGGAGGAAGCCGGAGAACCCGGAGAGAACCCACGCAGACACGGGGAGAGCATGCAAACTCCGCACAGAGCGGGACTCGAACCCGGGTCCGCCGTGTTGTGAGGCGACAGCGACAAAAGGGAAGTAATTCAACAGACTTCTGCTTTAAGGAAGAACAACAACCCCCCTCACCGTAACAAAAAGGAAATATTAACTAACAGTTGGCTGTGAAATCTTTCATTTCAAACTGTGAGTCAAGAGACAATGACTGAGGCCAACGTTGTGTACTCTGATGTTACATTCACAAAGTCGGACAGAAATGTCTCTGGTGAGTAATTTTCTCCTCTTTTTAATTTGTGTCTAGTAAGTCACTATTATCCACCTATAACCTATCTATCATAGTTATTTCTTTCTATTTATTTTTTCTTATTTGTAATCATTGACTGGCTCACCCCACAGTGGACTGTGTGTTGGTGGGACAGGTGTGTCAGTTCAAATGGTTGTCGTATTCACTGGAGAAGTTCCACAGAAGTCGGCCTCACTTTACCTAAGAGGGAAACTCAACACAGTTTTTCTGCACCCTCAATGCCCAACAGTATTTGTGTCTACTCTTTTGATTGTATTTTTAGCAAATGTATACATAAACAACATAGACATGACTCAATGTATGTAGACTTCAGGATCACCCAAGATCATTTGCTGAAACAGATGTCACAGATATGTTTCAATGCGTCACACTTTTCCACTTGTTCTGTGATAAACACACCAGTGAAAGTGTACAAGTAGATGTGGAATCAACCATCTGTGGAACAAAATGAGGTCCACAGCAGGGAACTTTTTTTTTTTTGTACAGAGCGAAATATCACGCAAGAGTGGTGCATTTCAAGTGAATCTGCACGTTCCTCACACCAGCAGACATGTCCTCAATATGTTCAGACAAGAAAGAGAAAGTTTCTTTATTGATCCACATGGTGACGGAAATAAAGCCTTAGTGTTTCCTCTGTATGCTGTGTGTAAACACATAAACACACAACATATTTGACTCCAACACCCGACATCTGTGCAGCTCCTGCTTTAATAGAATCCACGTTGGGTTAGAACTCCACCAGAACTTCCCCATCTTTAAGACCCACGCTGCTCACAGTCACATCCTTCCTGACAGCCATTCAGCTTTAGAAGAGTTGGTTTTATGTGCTACAGGAAAATACAGGCCTTTCTGGCATTTCAAAGTAAAACTTTTATATGATTTCAACTTTTGTGAAAATTTGTCTGACAAAAATATTTTCTAAGCTTTTACCAAACAGACTGAAAGGTTTTATTGCACATTTAGTTGGTGCAGATTAGTCCAAGTGTGTCCTAGACAGGTAAATACTGGACAATGTTTTGAATAGGAGACATTTTAAATCTATTCAAACTAGACAGTATTAACACTGGCATCGTTTCCATTGATCGTGAAAAAGCTTTCAATCATTTTGATCATCGATTTTTATTTCCAGCACCGCAAGCATTTGCTGCCGGAGACCAGGATTACATCACTGTATAATAACATATCTTGTTTGATCAGGATGGGGAATCAGAATGTTGTTTGTATGACCGCTGTTTGACTTTTTGTGTTTTGTGAACATTTGATGAAGTTTGTTGGGTGTTTTTATGATGGGATACTTCCTCTGTCGCTCCCTCTCAGTGTGTGTCAGTTTGAGTGAGACATGATGAATATTCTCTTTTACACTCATTGATCTGCACATACTTACATCACATTCATCATCAATTTATTGATTGTTTTCTTTACAGCAGCAGCGCCATCTCCCCCAGCCCCCGACACCACGTACTCTGACATCAGGACCGTAAAGACTGAGTCGTCCACAGACCCCCCAGGTGGGCAAAAAATGTTTAAAGCTTGTTTAAATGAATTGTTTTGCAGTTTCTGCGAGGTTAGTGTGTATTTTTACTTCAGTGTACCTACTTACAGTATTGGAGAAGTTAGTTTGACACCGCTGTTTTTCAAGACACTGATTACTTCATACTGGAAACGGTTGAACAACCCAGAATTGACACGGATGCCATTTTCTCACAGTTTGGATTTGGTTTGTTTCCTGTTACACGTCGATGGTCGTGACAATCAGGTGATTGTCTGATTTTTGTTCACCTGCCTCTCATTGTTTCCACCTGTCCCTATGAATTCAGTCCATGGGTTTGTCAGCTCACCCACCACAGAGAGATGTGGACTGGGAAACTACAGACCTGGTCAGGCTGTAAACAGGATAGGGATGGAACCTGTGTTCAGTCACACTTTCATGCTAATATAACATAGATTTAAATTGTCAAAATCAGGGTTTTTATTATCTTGCCTTCATTCTTGTAATACCCATCCATCTTCTTGAAAATGAGGTCTAATTTTGAGACTTTTAGCCTCCATACAGGTCACAGGTCTGCTGAAGCCTATCCCAGGCTGTAAGTGAGAGGCGGGGTACATCCCTGATGCGTCGCCAGTGCATTTCAGGGCCAAATATAGACGGAAAACCACTCATGCACACACTCACACCCACAGACAATTTGCAGTGATCGATTCACGCTCCTCGTTGATGAGATCAGCTAAAACTAGCTATCAGGGAGATTCGTGAGGTTCTGAGGTTTCCTGCAAATTGATGAAAAGTAAAGAAGATCATTAAAACAGAGGAACTAAACATCACAAAGCTTGAGAAAAAAAAAGTTTGCTAATCTTCTAATTTTGCAAACTTCCTGTGTGTGTGTGTGTGTGTGTGTGTGTGTGTGTGTGTGTGTGTGTGTGTGTGTGTGTGTGTGTGTGTATGTGTATGTGTGTGTGTGTGTGTGTGTGTGTGTGTGTGTGTGTGTGTGTGTTGTGTGTGTGTTATTCATCCCATCATTTTTATAAATGCTTTAATTAAACAAATTTAAAATTTTAAATAAAAAAACAACAATGAAATTAAAATCTGTGCAGCTGCATAAAGTAACTTAACACTTTTCTTCTTGTGCTGAAGTTGAAATGTGTTTTTTTGACATACGCAACATGACTCCAGTCCACTACATGTCAGAGAAAAACTCTCTTGCTTATCAGTAATTTTTCTTCAGCTTTAGTCACTTTATAAAATAAACTTGTTTTTTCAATATGAAATCTCACCAAATATACTGTTAAGTAATAACTATTTCCAGACTGTTGATTAATAAATCAGCCTGTATATTGACAGATGTCAAGTCTAAATGTATTTTGATAATTCCTAGTCATTAAAATGTCATGAAAACACATTTTATGATTTAAGCAGCACAGATGTGAAGATGAGCTGCTGTTTATTTTGATCATCATACCTTAGGAGGCGACAGTGGCTCGCAGTAGAGCACGCGGTAGAGCAGGTCATCTAATGCTCAGAGATCAGTGGTTCGATTCCCACTCCCACCCAAAAAAAAAAAAAAAACACCCAGAGGTGAAGTGACAGTGGGAGGTGTCAGCTCACCTCCAGAGCACTGCCGAGGCACCCTTGAGCAGGAGCTGCCTGCCACTCTACCTCTTTCTGCCCCCTGTGTGTGTGTGTGTGTTTGTCAGGGCCTGTACACACTAACATATGCATGTGGTTGGATTTGACTAACTAGAGTGTGCTCTTAATTTCCCTTCAGGGATTACTAAAGTATACATAATTTAAAAAAAAGAAATTCCTTCATTTTCTGGAGCTGCTTCAATGCATCAATTTAATTTCATATGATGATTCTGTCCAGATGATCTCACAGAGTTCGAGTGAAGGTAATAAACCTGTAGCCTCTCCTGTTCATTGCAGCCTCTTTCCTGAACTTGATGAGGTTACCGTCTTAACATGGGTTTGGGTTGAGGGATCTGAACCAACCAAACCTCTAACGTCCTGTGGATCCAACTTCTACTAGACCCCAAAAAACATACTAGACATACTAGACTGCGCCAATATATCCATCGTCCCTTTCTATCACTTTCCTCTGCTTCATCACAGCCTTTCAGAGAAACCGTTAGCGATGGGATCCTGGCTTGTAACTTTGAATCATACTTTGTTATCTCTGATAGTGAAAACATACAAACTCAATGTAAACATGTTGTTTTCTGCTGTTTAAAAGATTCCAAACAACAACGGGCATCGCACAGAGTGTCAAAGGTCACACTGGAGAAGATTGCCATAGCAATGCTCAGCACTCTGCTAGCTGCTGCAATCGCTGGTCTCATTTATACCTGTGAGTGTGTTTGTTTATTTATTTGTTTGATTTTATTTGTTTGTTTTTTTGTTTACTTACATATATTTTAAAGATTTTATTAATAGTAATAATGGACCCCTATCCAAGCAGGAATGGTCCACCATTACAGGTCACCTACTGGTCTTTCTGGAGTCTGTGAATGTAAAGGAAAACAGAATTTTAGGTCACACAGTGTTTATAAATTAACTAAATAAAATTTTGCTTATTTATATTAAAACATCAGACAATAAGAAATAAAACTCTGTATATGGCTTTTGAAGGCTTCTGTATGATTTCATATTGTTTTTGCCTTCATCAGAAAAATTTGGATGAAAACAGTTTGAAACCAACATGAAATGGTTTTGCACACACTTGAACCAGGGAATATCATCACAAATTAAATTTAAACCAAACATTTACTCTTAATTCAATAAATGGAGACATTTGTGGTTGAAAGCAATCGTGCTTTGATTCATCCATACATCAGTGAATTGTTGACATACAGGAAAATAGTTTGAACCTTTAGTCCTCATTGTGGACTCTAAAGCTGATATTTTAATAGGATTTTTGTGATTTTCTTCCAATGAATAGATCAAAGTGGTGTTTAAACTCAACCTATTCTTATTTCTCTTGAAAAACAACAGCGATTAGAAACTTTAGAACCACGGAGCATCTCCAGCAGCTGATGGCTGTGAACAAAAATCTGTCAGGTAAGCTTGTCAGACTTGTTTGACTTGACTTCATTGTGCAGCTTCATTCTCTCTTATGTTCCCAATAGAGTGCGATTATGTTATCCTCTTTCATCACAGAGAAAACATGTGACGTAAAACCATGCAATCAAGACACTATGTGCCTGGATTTTTCTGAATACCTCTCAAGTATGAATTTTGCTTTTCCCACATACTGACATTCTGTGATGATAAAGAAACGGAAAAAACACACAAACACTGATTTACTGCAGCTGACCTAAAGCTTCAGTGTGATCTCTTCAAAGCTAAGACATGTCCAAAGTGTCAAGAAGACTGGGAGCAACGTGGACGGCAGTGCTATTATTTCTCCAATGACACTTTTTCCTGGGATCAGGCCAGAGAGCAATGTCAACGTAAAGGAGGAGATCTGGTTCAGATAGACGGCGAAGACGAGCAGGTGCTGCGCACTGAAGCGTCACTCTGTCTGCTTCAAGTTATTACGAATGCTCACGAAGAGCGGTGAGGTTTTATATTGCGTTTCTCTGTGCAGTTGTTCCTGGTGAAGCATCTGAGTGTAAAGATGAGGAGCACTAAAATAAAGTTCTGGATTGGACTGACAGACTCAGAAATGGAGGGAGTGTGGTTGTGGGTAGACGGCTCACCGCTCAACTCGAGGTCTGACTGTCAAAGTTTTATTTTTTTATTTTTAATAAACAGTATTCAAAAGTTATGTGCCTGATTGTTAACTTCTGCTTTGTGTAGTTTGGATCTTTGGGCTGCAACAATTCAAGGTAAGGAGCCGGATAACTGGATGGAGCAAGATCCTAATGGAGAAGACTGTGTGAGGATGGGAGAGCGAGGAAACTCCGTGTCCACAATGATCTGGTTTGATCAATCATGCAAATCGAAGCAAAGATATATTTGTGAAATGCAAGCAGCAGACACCGGAGTTCTGAAGTGCTTTTGAACGTAGATCTGCTGAAGTCTCAATCGACCCATTCATCATCGACATGTTGGTTGGTAGATTGTTTTGTTTGCCAGGAGGATTACCTAAAACGTTATTCAATACATTTCACAAATGTTGAAGATGGATTAATCTTGGGCAAGAATCAAATCCATTAAATAACCTGAAGAACTGTATCAGAGACCCCCCTGCTTTTTATAGTATATAAGTTAAGTTATTTGGTATAAATATGTATATTGCCTTTATATTTGTGCGTGCGCATATAAATCAGTAAAATAATAAGTGTGTACAAGAGAGTAGAGTCCTGACAAAGAGCAATCCCCTGGTCCTCTAGGTTGGGGGTTGGACAAAGAGTTAACAGATGAAAAACAGACGGATGACACACAATTTTATATCTCAGTGTCATCACATGACAAGAGTCCCTAAATTGCACTCGGTAAGTGTATCCATCAAAACAATGCATGGACGTGTCAAAGTGTCAAAACAGACAAGACTGAAGTGATTGTAGTTGGCCCCAAATATGAAATGTCAAACCTTTCATTTTTGGGGCCAACTACACCTGGACTCTGTGTCACTAAAAACTATAAATCAAGCCTGAATTCATTGAGTCAGATGTGAATTATAAGAACCGCTTGAAAGCTGTCATTAAGTCTGTCTATTACCACCTGAAGAACTGCTAGAATCAAGGGTTTCCTGTCTACAGAAGACCAGAGAAACTTGTTCCTGTTATTTTCAGGTAGTTAGATTATTGTAATTGTGTCTTTGCAAGTTTAAACAAAAAAATCAATCAAGCAGTACGCTGCTGCCAGCAGTACGCTGCTAACTAACACCAGGAAACTGGACCGTATTGCAAATCACGACTATGACTTCCTGTTAGTTAAAGGATAGAGTTCAAAATCATATGTTTGGTCTACAAATTCTGGACTTATTTGCTCCATATGAAGCATCCAGCCCCCACAGGTCATCAGGGGCAAATTAATTGTGTATTTCCAATAATAGAACCAAAAACAGTGAAGCAGCATTCAGCTAGAATGTTCCTCACCTGTGAAACAAACGTCTGGAGCATCTGAGGTCAGCTCTTTTAGTTCAAGTTTCTCCAAGATGCTAAATCTACCTTTTGACTTTTGTTGCTTAAACTCTATTTTATTTATGTGAGTTGATTGCCTGATTTTAATGTCTACCTTTAAGTAATCTTTATAGTTAATTAAAAGCTATGTGCTGAAAGTATTTCTTTGCCATTGTAAAGCACTTTGAATTTGCCTTGTGTATGAATTGTGCAATTCAAATAAACTTGCCTCGCCTTAACATAACCCCTTTTGGAATATGAGGATCACGTATGATACAGGAAATTACATCTGAAATGAGACGTTACAGCTTGGATGTCCTCAGTTTGGACAGGAGGAGGAAGAATGACAACCACCACAAGAGGAACAGTATTATATTCAGGGAAAAACAGCAAACACTGTAAGGGAGCAGCCATCATACTGACAAAGGTCTAGAGAAGAGCCTCATTGAGTGGAAACCAAAGCATGATTTGAAGATTATGATCAAAGATTTGAATGCAAAAGTTAGGAACGACAATGTCATGATCAAAAAAGCTATGGAAAACAAAGGTTTTGATAATGGCAGGTTGCAATTTTGCATTGGTTTCACTGACTCTGAGAAGGCCTTCGACAACCTTCATCTGGTCGGCTCATTGAAACCTAAGGATATATCAGATCAGTTTGCTTTGTGTTATCAAGGGTTTTCATTTCAACTGTACAAGCTATGTCGGGAACGGTGACTACAGTTTAGCAGTGAACACTGGTGAGACAAGGGTGTGTGATGTCAACACTATAACCTTGTAGTGTAGGGTGATGCGACAAACTGAAGATCAAAGCAGATGCATAAGATGATTGTTATAGTTTAGTTTTCCAGTATTAATAATCAAAATGTTATTTTTGGCTTTATACAGCTTACAGGAAGAAGAATGAAGTGTTAATATTATAAGGATTTGAATGCTAAAAGTAATGAATGAATAAAAATGGAAAATTACTGAGACATGAAGGAAGGAAAGGTATGTTCTGTGAAAAAGAGGAAGTCACAGAATAATCACTGAAGGAAGAAAAATATGAAAATTATGAACTGATCAAGCTTCACAGTAATAATCAAAAAACTTTGTTAAGAATGAAAAATAGGAAGACAATTTGAAAGAAAAAAAGAGGAGAATCTAATAGAAGTTACATCCTCTGAGGACAGAGTCATGAGGTAGGCATGAGCTGTAAAAAAGTAGACGCTGAATAATCG
This sequence comes from Antennarius maculatus, assembly GCA_013358685.1. Taxonomy (NCBI): domain Eukaryota; kingdom Metazoa; phylum Chordata; class Actinopteri; order Lophiiformes; family Antennariidae; genus Antennarius; species Antennarius maculatus. The sequence continues at coordinate 3,804,339 of CM023622.1, read as the reverse complement.
AAGCCTCTCTACCGAAAATCTTTTACCTGATTACGACTCGCTGCTGCATGAGGACCAGGAAAAAATTGAGATGTCAAATTTACTTCTGTAAAACAGGACGTTTTGAACTAATCACAGATTCCAGGTGTCAGTTTTTCATGTTTTCAAATTTTCAAGTCAGTAATATTTCCCCGTATTTAATTATTTCCTGTTTTTGAATATTAAATATCAAAGTCGGTTATATTTATCTATTGTGGTATTTGTCCTGTTTTTGTGCTTGTGAATTTAAACTCGCCAAAGATTTCTGCTTTTGGAATTTCAACTATTATGCTTACTTTTTGGAATTTTGGACAGTAATAACCACTTTATCAATTTCTTCTAGTTTTGAAGACTTTCAGAAACCGTCCTGAACTTGATAAAGCATCCAAGTTTTAAACAGTTTGTATAGTTTGCTCTAGCCAGTGAAATTAACACATCCTTTTGGCCACCTGTTCCTGTCACTAAACAGCTTTACAAACTGTGGAGGAGTTAACATATCAGGGAAGCATCGTGACAAGTGAGAGAGGAACAGAGAAGGATATTTAGAACCGATATGCATTTAATACGTTCAGCAATATCTGGAAGTCCCAGCAAAACTTATCAAGACCAAACTGAAATTATACCAGAGCTGCATCCTTTCCACCCTCTCACAGGCATCAGAATCCTGGCAATTGATGGAAAACGTCCATAACAGGTTATTTGTCTAACCTACAAAGGATACTGATAATATTTTGGCTAAACAGGATCTCAAATGAAGGACTATTGAGTTAATACAACGGGATGAGAACTACACTTATAAGTGGATTGTTGCTTGTCCTCAGATGGAATAAGGATGACAATAAAAGAAGAAGTACCATACTGGCTCTCAGAGGCGAAGAAAAAACTGGCCAGGTCAAAAGGCACCTGCTGTAGAACGATGGCAGCAGAGATGGAACCAATGGGAGATACGTGGAGAACGACCCTAAGAAAGAACAACTCCCAGAATTAATCAGGACGACACAGAACCTGATAACCAGAGATGGACTGCAGATGTGCTCTTTTACATGACAACAAAACGTACTTGAAACATCCCATAAAATATATGGTAACAAATACAGGCACTCAGTCTGTCTATGGATGCTTTACACAAGAGAACCGCTCCTCTCTTTAGCTCCTCCAATCAGAAAACGTTTCCTGTGAAAATCTTCCTGGTTCAGTCAGTGAGCGTTGTTAATTCTGTAAAGATTGTCAGACTGGGTGCGATGGTTCAGATCTGTTTAGTACAAACATATGACGAGACAACCCTTCTGGGAGCGTGTCCATGACAACAGATGACCGCCTTACATTTTAACTTCAGGCACATCCTAACAACAGATTTATGGTTTACAACTTAGATGTTCCATCTGGCTTCTTGGACAGGTTATCAGTCATGACCGTCTTCTGGAACGTCCTTTTAAAGTCTGTGACCTGCCCTCCATTACTTGAATCACACACACACACACACACTGGTGAGCTCTAACTACACCTCCCTTAAAGGGTCGTGGCTAGCAGCAAGTGATTTGCATTTTAGGCTACACACACATCTGGTTGATGACCTGAGGGGAATGCTGGCGTCTAATAACACATGATCACAGCATTAAGAACACTGATTGAATATTGGATAATATTGGATATTGAAATTAAATTTTGTGGCATTTTATTTGATACTACTTTTTAGTTCTACTCCCTGCCTCTGATTCATTACATTTTAGAATATAGTTGGTTACTTCACCACCGTGTGTGTGTATTTGTTTGCTCATTACTCGTACACCAATATGAAGTACTTAGGCATTAGTGCTCTGGAAATCAGAACTATTGTTGCGAGTCAGTGTTGTTTCACCTGCGTGATAGATTGTTCTTAAATATCCCACAAGTGTTTTTTACCTGTTTGCTTTTGAGCAGCACTGAAGACCGTTGACGCATCCTGTAAGTTAGTCAAAAAAACTCAGCAGACTGGATTTCTACAGGGAATTTAGTCTTTATTGGTGCTTTGGGAAGTTCAAAAACTGCCTGGCTTTATGCTGAACCAAATAAACACCTCAAAATACTCAAGTGACGGTCAGACAAAAGAAACACACTGTGGGTGATCACATGGAGCTGGTCCTCGTTTCCCTGTCCTAGCTTCCAACAGTCCGACCTGATTGTACAACTTGCAGCACATGATCTTTCATAGCTTAATGGCCATTTTGGACATATGCATCTTAAAGCAAAAAAACAAAACAAAACAAGCAAAAACAAATTTGAAAGTCGCAAATTTACAAAATAAAAATGATCAAATTCCAACGAAAAGTATCAACATTTAACTGACTCAAGGAACACAACAACAACAAAGAAAAACACAACGTAAAACAGCAGCTAAAGTGAAATGAACAGAAACTTTTTCACTGAAATGCTCAAGGTTTAAAGTCAGTTTAAAACTAGAAAAAAAGCCTCCTCCAGCTGCGATCCATCATCAGAAGCTTTCATCGTGTATGAACGCTCTGTCCTACGACGTCTGCTGGTCTGCGTCTCCTCCATGCAGCTCTCGGACGGTGAGGATTCTCAAAAGAATGGCCTCTATTGTGCTGCTGTCCAGAGGGGTGGACGAGAACCACAGAGGGCTGCTGGGAAGACAGGAAGGTTGTGGAAGGAGGTAGAACGAGTTGGTTCCCTGTTGGACCGACTCAGAGCTGGAAGGAGAGGAAATAAAGACGTTTAGAAAGGAGGTCTTCACTGTGTTAAAGTAACTTGATGTGTGTGAACTCGCTTTTCTGGATCATTCAGTTGAGTATGACACAAACTTTGTCTCCCTACATCCACAAAGGATGATGAAGTCAACATGCATGCTAATGAACTGGGTTTACGATAAAAACTATGAGCCGACTGTTGTCCAGTACATATTTGCACGCCGTTTTTGCTTTATTTCTTCTGGTTGTATAAGAAAAACTGCTGTTTTAGGGGTTTTAAAATAAGGATTACAAACTACAGTCTACAACATTTCATGAAGCAGGTTACATGAGAGACAAGGCGCCACAAACGGATGACGCCTCAACATTTTTAGGCTCGTCTTGGTTGTGTTAAATCAAAATGAGGCCACAAACACTTGATGCATCAGCAGGCAGAAAGGTGAAGAACAAAAAGTTCACAGGCAATGGTGCTGAAGACATTCAAATCTCTCCTAACAGCACATGAATGAGATGACAACGTATCATCAGGAAGGACGCAAAGAAAAGAAACTCAGCAGGGAAACTTTAAGAACAAAATACTACGCCTTAAGTAGATTAAAAAAATAAAGTACAAACCATTTGGAGAGGTAGAACTCATAGAGTCTGACTGGACAGCGAAGAGGGTTCTGTGTGTTCTCCCTCATCTCCAGGATGTCGTTACACTCAATTCTCATACGCTTCGTGACTGGGCTGCCATCTAGACACACACACACACACACACACACACACACACACACACACACACTAAACATTAGGTATGGTCTGTAGATGGTCAAATCCTCAAACTGCTAGCTACTGTGCTTTGAGAAACACTCAACACTTGTCACTCTTTTAAAACAATTTCCTGTCATTTTTTTTTACAAAAATGTTTCCCCCCCCATAAATCATCAATAAATGGTTCAAATTTTTTGTGTGTGTGTGTCCTGAAAAATCAGAAGATAGGACTTGTGTGATTACTTTAAATTTTTGGACCACAGATTTCTGTTAAATGGTCCAATCAGATGTTTTTGAGTAATTTGCTTCTCTTACCCACTAATCTTACTAATCATACATTAACCATAAAAATCATTCAAGCTGTTGAGGTGCTACATTTGATTTACAGCCTTTCTTGAACTCAACTGGACTGAGCATTAAAAAAATATGAAGAATTTACCATTTTCTGTTTATCTAATTCCAATTTAATTTGGAGTTGTGTTTCATGTTGGTACCTGCGTTTGGTTTGTTTGTGCTCAACTGGGAGTAGAAGCGAAGGAAGGTGGTCTTGCTGTGGTCTGGATTGGTCTTGGTGTAGCGCACAAGATTGGCGAAGGACAGCTGGCGGTGCTGCTCGACGGTGGTGAAGCCAAAGTATTTGCAGCAGAAGAAGATCAGAGTGTTGAGGAGCACGATGGGGGAGACCGCCCCCAACTGTTTACAGCCCCAGAGAAACTCCTCCTCAACGCAGGAATGGATGTTTCCTACAGAAAGAGGAACCTGTTAGAAATTTGATCATGTGACTCAGAGACAGAAAAAAGGAGAAAAGGACTCACTGATGGGTGGGACTGAGGGCTTGAAACCTTTCAGGACCCTGGTCATCTCTTCCATGAACTTATTGTAGGTCTGATCGCTGAATATGTCCTCCCAACGACCATTCTCCAACAGGTACTACAAAGAAACGACAAAATAAACAACACCAAGAACACCGGCGACCCAGCAGTGGAGGATAACCGTTTCACTGTGTGTTGAGTGAACATCATAGCTCCTCTTACTTGTTGGAGACTGAGGCAGAGGTAAAACAGGCTGTCTGGGGAGTAAGGCGCTCCATCAGGTCGTTTCACCTCCGTAATGAAACGACAGAGGCTGTCGTTCAGCTCGGACGCAGAGCAGAGCAGAATATCCTCATTCAGCGTAGCAGAGTGAGCTGGAGAAGAGTCGGGAGATGGTGTCAGAGGACAGAGGTGAACCTTGACATGCTTTCCCTTCATTTCTGTTAGCAACTCTTATGATTTGCCGTCATGACTGGGTCTGTGAAACTTCTCTTCCCAATATCCTCCTCCCTGTTGCTTGTGCACCTTGTCCCACCTCACTGCCCCTCCAGACAACGTTCTACAAACACGCTGTGACAACCAGCCATTCAGTGATCTAGTGTGGTTCGACTTTCTTGAGGGAGTCAGTGAGATCTGGACCACTGTCACATCAGCAGTGAATCGGAGAGATTCACAGTACTCAGACTGCTTAAAAACAAAATAAAGGACATAAAATATTCTACTTGTTACACAAACATTTTTTGTCTTTGAGCTGTCGGTTGTAATTATTACAATTAAGATTTTTTAAAAATCCTGGAAGTTTTTAGTTTACATCTAACAAGTTTTGAATATACTGTACACAGATTTCACTTTAAAAAAACTGACACAATACTGAACCTTTCTGTGACTTTCTAACATTTAAGATCAACTGCATAGCAAATTTGCAAAATTGAATAAAGCAAATGATTTAAGAGGAGAAACTGCCAAAATAGAATCCACTAAATTCTGGTTTTGGGTTCAGAAAGGGAAGAATGCATGAGCCTCAATGGACAAAATGAAGAATAAACATACTAGAAACAAAGTACAGGTTGGTTTGTGACTCCCTCCACTGTATCCATCTCTTCCAGGCATCGATTCCACACTGACTCTTCAGTTTACGACACTTCATGGACTTGGATGTGGACAAGCCTCTTTGAGATGTTTCCTTTTTAACATCCTCGACCACCTGCTAAAGTTTATCCCCGTTAGATAACAGATACGACCGTCCATTAGAGAGACAGCACCGTGACATCTGAACTCATTACCAAACGTCTTGTTACCTTATTCCTGTTGTGGTCGTTCTCTGTGGTTTCTTGCCACATAGGCGCGTCCAGAGCAGATGGAGCTGGAGGTGGGAGCTCCAGCGGACACTGACTGGGTGTGAGTGCATCTGAAACTGGGAGAGGTTTTATGTGAGTGACAGGCTGAACAAGAGACTAAAACCTGGAGTTTGAAAAGGAATCCTCCCCTCCGGAGTGGACTGCTGATTTACATGTGGAACGTCATGACATTTGTTGTTGTGTTCTGAGAGCAACAGAAAAAAACATGACTATAGATTGATGTAACCGCATCGCATTTCAACATTTTCATTAGGGCACATATCTCAGTGGTGGAGCGCATGCTTCGAGTTCAATCCCCAGCATCTGCAGCCCCACTGGGGCACAGTGTCAACTGTAGGACGGACCCAAGCCTGCATTAATGCAGAGAGTTGCAGCAGGAAGGGGATCCAGCATAAAAAACTTTGTAAACAAATACAAGCATTTATAAGTAATGGAAAAAAGATGCAATGCTGTGGCGACCCCAAATGGGGGGGGGGGGACGCTTAATCAACATTTTCTCCAGAGGTTCCTGAGGCCTACCAGGATATCACAGCTGTCCTCAAATCTGAATGGGGTGTCATAGGCAGGTGGAGCAGGCAAAATAGAGTGTATTTTCTTCTCATGTCTGGGGTGTCAGTAGAGGTCAGGGACATGGAGTTGTGTTGGAAAGCCATCAAATGTATTTGTGCATAATATGGGACCTCTCAGGATACTGGTACCAACTGGAAGTTTGATGGTTAACCACTTTTGTCTTTTTCCTTACATTACAATATTTTCCGCACTATAAGGCGCACTGGGCTATTAGGCGCACCTTCAATGAATGACATATTAAACCTTTTTCAGATAAAAGGCCGACTGAATTATAAGGTGCATCTGATTATAAGGTGCACCTTCAATGAATGGCCTATTTCAAAACTTTTTTCACAAATAAGGCCCACTGGATTATAAGGTGCACTGACGGCTTTTAAGAAAAGTAAAGGCTTTTAGGTGCACCTTATAGTACAGAAAATACTGTATTCGTTCAGAGATCTGCAAACATAGAAAAACTCCAATTCTGAACTTGTACCACAAACAAGGGAAGAAGAGCTGAATCACTTTTACAGTAAACTGTTGATTCAACTCTTTCATTCCCTCCTCAAGTTTAAGTGTCATGAATCTAACTTTACTTTGCGGCGGTCACATGATTTACCGTTTGGAACATGAGTGTCTTGTCTGTGTTGCCCTTCTGTCACCACTTTGTCATGTCTGTCCTCCTTCTCTTGCTTTTCATCTGAAGTGTTTTTCATTTCAGACTTGAGGTTCTCCTCCAGGGGGTCCAGTTGGATCTTCTCCGTCATGGGTTTCACAGTTAGACCGGGGCCACCAGACATCACAGGAATACACACGGGAAAAGGCAGCTGCAATTTGGGAAAGACAGTGTGTAAGATCTGGGCCTAGCATATGAAGGTTCAAATCCCAACCAAATAAAATGATTCTGAGTTCAGTGTTAAATGATGTTGTAATATCACCTGCTGTATAGCAGGAAAAGAAAATCAGAGACAGAGAGCCAGCCACGGCTGGAGGGTCAAGACAGTTGACATTTTATCATCGTGACTTGTTTAAAAGCATGAAAACAGAAAACGGTCTATTAGATGAGTTAGATCAAAGACAGAAAAAGGAACATCTGGAACATTTGAAGGACAGAAACTTATATTTTGAATTTTGGATTAAAAGGAAGTTACTAAAGTTTTAATCGTTCAAATAATATAACATGGAGCCATTCAGAAAATCCACACAGTAAACCCTTAAATATTGTTGATTTGTGATGAATGTTAGGAGACATGTCAGAGGTGTTTTACATACGGGTACAGGAAGACAGACATGCTTTGATATGACCAGAGGCACAGGAACATAGACCGGCACCGGGACAGGCAAGACTCCGGGTCCGATGTTGTCTGAACACAAAAAAAGAAACATCAAATTTCACTGCGCTGAAAATCGAGGCATGAACATTCCTGAAGTGAACGGTACCTGTCTGTGTTTTGGTATCTGTGGTTTGTGTGGCACAGGACACTCCTTTGTTATGGGCCAGTGGTGCACACAGCATGGACTTGTTCTTCAGCTCCTTGTGGACTGTCTGAACACTGACCTGAAAAACACACAAATAACAGAAGCAGCTTCAGCAACATTGAAGTTAAGATTCTATCTCAGTTAAATAAAACCGCGTGCTTAGCAGACAGTGATAGTTTATGACAAAGGAAAAACGTATGTGAACGTCTGAAGCAAACTTACATGTCCAACAGCTTTTGATGGCACGTCTGGGACAGAGTCTGTACCTTGCTGTTTAGAGCGGCCTGCAGCTCTGGCTCGTTCGGCCAAAGCAGCAGCGAGTGAAATAACGTTAGTGATGACTGGGAAGGACTTGGATGTGTCAGCGGGCCTCTGAGGTGAGGATTCTGTTGGCAGGAGAGAAGAGAAGAGTCTGCAGCTGAGTGACCTGTGGAAAATCACAAAGGATCTTCTGGAAGATCCGGTAGCACACAGCAAAATCTAACCAGGATTCTGTTATCAGGCCCCTTTCTCTCATGAAGAAAGTTCTGCTTGCATTTTCCCCCTGAAAGAGCCAGTTGTTATTCATGTTTGCTGAAGATATTGTTTTTTTACTTGAAGTACTTTAGACTGGGACCTCCTTAATTTATGAGAACAAATTATACAGCTCTGTGTGCACTTTATAATTCTCAGGTTTGTGTGTTCAATCAAAATTTATTTGCCTGGGTCTATTATTTATGGTAAAAGAGCTAGCTGCGCACTAAGTCAAACGTATATTGCATTGAAAATTAATAATAAATGAAAATGTGGATATAGATACAAACTGGACTTGGGTTCGGACCTTTTACTAAAAGGAAATTTTAATAACTGGACCTCCATGACTTTTAATTGAATAACACTGTTCTATAGTCTCTGCCTGAGGATGGTTTACTGCTTAAGTTCATTTATCTCTGAATCCTGACATCTGTTTCCTGAGTAAGAGCTGAGATATTTTGTACACCACCTGCCCACCAGCAAACATAGTTAGCCATTCGCTAGTGAAAAAGCAGTTGTTTCCGACAAGCTCACAACTTCATCTTCAAAGCTGGTTACGTTAACGTCAACACAACAACAAAGCGTACCTGTGTCGACCACCTGGACGTTTTTGCTGCAAAAATGCAGGAGACATTTCAGGTCACAGAAGTGTTTGACATCCCTCAGCAGGTCAAGGCTCTGCGTCAGCTTCCCCTGGCGACTACAGGCATCACACTGGGCAGCCTGGGAAAATCAAGAAAGGATGAGTTGACATTTAGTTGACACTTTCATGACTTGTTCTTTTCTTCTTCTCCCTCCGCCAAGCCGTCTCTACGACGGCCCGTTTACACACAACACCTGCTTGTAGATTCTTTCAACACGAGAACAAACATCTGGGACCCGGATCCATCCAGAGGTTTGATTCAACAGTCAGCAATTCCTATTGCTCTAAATGGATTCTTTCCAAATGGTTTTCATCCGAGAAATCTGTCATATTGTTGAGTTAAACAATCTTCCCATCTCGCTGGATCTACTCCAAAATATAGAGGTTCATTTTTAGGGATACAATCCTCCCTTCTACCCAGTTTAAAGGTAATCCACTGACTGGCATTCTGAAAAAAGACTACAGTATGTTCTGCACTTTATAAGGCGCACTGGATTATAAGGCGCACCTTTAATGAATTATTTTATAATTTATTCCATATATAAGGCGCACCGGATTATAAGGCACATATAATGTAAAATAATTAAAATAGATTTTAAAAAACTGGTGGCTGTAGTTGCGCTATCCGTCCACTAGCCAGAGCATTCATGACTGTGAGTACCTTTAGTCAGCTGTGAATGGCCCTATTGTTATTTCAATGAAGCCATTCTGAGCCTCATCATGGAAACCTGATGACTTGATCACTTTGCCATCTTGGAAAGAAGTCGACACACATATTAAAAAATCTGACATTAAAAAACGGTTAAATTCATTACGAGTGGACCACTCAGTTCGAACAGGGCGGATTTTTTCCTGAAAAGCAGATATTTAAGCTCCGACGTTTGTCTTTGTTTATTAAATATTGTTTCAATCCAGTCAGTCGGTAGTCCAGTCGGAGGTGAGGTGCAGCTATTTGCTGCTGTGTGTCCTAAACAATTTTTTACTAGTTTTTCATGTCAGGCTGCTAATTTACTGGCAAATGTGACGCTGTTTTACTCATAGAACTGACTGTAACGTCGGTGTCTCACCGCCGTGAATCTCACAGCATGTCGCTGCAGACAGAATACACAGGCCTAAACTGTGCCCCTCCGCCCAGAGCTATCAACTACATTTGTAAGTCAGTGCAGCACACAAGACACCTTTGTCTCGCAGTGACTCTGTTCTTGAAATTCCAGAAAAGGCTGGAAGTTCAGCTTTGAGGGTCTTTCATTCATTTTCATTCATTTCTTTCATTCATTTCATTTCATTGGGGCGGCAGTGGCTCAGCGGTAGAGCAGATGTCTCGCAGACAGATCACCCCAGCCATCGGTGGATCAAATCCCACTCCCGCCATGATGTCACCAGGAGTGTGAGCCGAGGGTGGGAGGTGTCCGCTCACCGCCGAGGCGCCCTTGAGCAAGGCGCTGTCCCCCCTACAAGCTGCTCAATTTGGGGTGCGTTCGGAAGCCGCTGCCCGTCACTCTGCCTCCCAATGTGTGTAGTTTGTTGTGTGTATGAACTGCAGGCTTACAAGGCCCCCTTGTGTGCAGTGTTCAGGGGGCCTGCATATACTGTTAAAACTAACACAGATTGTATATACTACCTGAGTGACAATGTAATTTCCCCTTGTGGGATTAATTAAAGTGGACTTCTTTCTTCTCTTCTTTCACCTTTAAGCCAGTTTCCACAAACTAATTCCATCACTAGAATCCAGATTACAGCACAATGGCATTTTTTAGACCAATTAAGTTTAAAGTGGGTTATTTCCGGCACCACAGTGGTTAGGATATACTGATCAGTCAGTCAGTCAAACGGAAAGTTCCTCATGTTTTGCTACATTATCGTAGCCGATCACGAGAGCCCCGGTGACCGGCTCAGTGAGAGCCGCCACTTCGGCGACGCCCCTTGACTACCGTTGTTAGGGGGTGTAGGCCCGAATACCTTGTGAGGGTGCCCGTGGTGGCGGAGTGCGGCATGACTGCAGGCCACACTGCCGGCTTTTTTTCAGCGAACTTGTTTTTAACCAATACTAAAAACAATATTAATCCATATACAAGGCACATCGGATTATAAATCGCACTATGGGATAAGGAGAAAATTACAGTGGTACTTCTACTCACGACATTTCTCAGCAGGAAAATATTGCCTCTAGTTACGAAAGAAATTTCGACTTACGTAAGGTAAAAATACAGTATCGGCTGATACTCGCAGCTCCCACAGGTTCCTGAACGCACCATTCTCATAGCTGCTCTGCCATTGGCTATTACCTAGCATTCTGGCATCCCATTGGCGAAGAGGGACTTTTGTGTGGAGCTAGATCGGTGTTTATGCAGTGTCCTCGTCATTCGGCTCTCGACCCGTGAGGTGTTCTGATAGTTTTGCGCAAGTATACTGTATTAATTTTTTGAGTAAGTTGTTAGAATAATGTATATAAGTTATCTCATATTTACTCTTTTAATACTCCTTTATTCTTTGTATTACACCCGATGACCATATAAATGTTTATATCTGTGTGCAAGTTCTTCTTTACAGGGAGACAACAGAAACAATGGGATCACTAGAGTGATAACAGGAGGTCCTTTGACCAAGAGGTGACCTCTGAATTGCAAATAAGGAATGTCCCTGGTTGTTGTCTTCAAAGAAGAAGATGCTGTAAACAGAATGACTTTATTACTCTTTTATGGCATCATGCCACAGGTGCTGTTTTACTGTTGTTTCTCTGCCCCCCATCCCTTAGAAAAATAATGTAAACAGGGACCACCCCAAGAAAATAAAAAGAGGGTTCGGCAGAGAAACGTTGAGAACGGGGTGGAGATCTGTAACTGAGCACATCTCTGTCCGTTCTCCTCGCGAGTAAAAAATATAACTGTTGTCTTCTCCTTTTTGTGAGTGTGTTTTAAATGTTCTAGGTTGCTTGAACCTGACATAAGTATTCACTATGGACCCCAAGAAAGTGACGTAGAAAAGAGTTTTTTTGTCCGTACAAACAAAGCAAGAGATAATAGAAAAGCATGAAAAAGGGATGCGTTTGGTTGATCTCTCCAAAGAATATGGCCGTAATGCATCTACAATCACCACGTTATTAAAACAAAAGGAAGTTTAAGGAGTTTAAGGCATGGCGTGGGTGGTTGGATCAGTTCAAAAGGAGGACTGGAATTCACTCTGTTGTTCATGGTGAGGCAGGAGCGCATGAACCAAAGAGGGCAAAAAAACAATGACGACAGCAGTTGAAAGGTAAATGACCATCATTTTTATTCTTTATTCTTAGTTTCTTAAGTTAGGCACAATTCTCATTTATTGTGTAATAATCTAATCGTAACATGTATTTGTTACATGTTTTGATGCATTTTTATGCTTTATAAAACATTTATGTCGGAATTTTTGGGGGGCTTGGAACGGATTAGGGCATTTGCATGGAAAACGCATCTCTACTTACGAAATTTTCTACATAATTTCTTCCGGAACCAATTAATTTCGTAAGTAGAGGTACCACTGTATAGGCTTTTAGGTGCGCCTTATAGTGCGGAAAATACTATAATTTTTTTACTGATCCAATCCAAACTTGACCAAGATTCCCCCACAGCATGCCCAACCACCCTAAAGGAAAAGTGATTGGAGAATTTATTTAGTCCTACTAACACAAGCGAAGACACTATCTTGTCGGAGACGAGCGTTTGGAAATTCTGAAAAATTAATTCAATGATTAGTCAATAATAGCAACAAATCCTCTGGTTATCACTCATCTAAACCTTAATCATCTATTTGATTTGGCACGATATGAATGACAGAACCGTTAAGATTAGTGCATAAAATAGTGCTCTGTTTTTTTACAGTACATGGAGGTATAAAGTCATGGATTCCAGATGCTCCACAGAGATAAGACCAAACAGGCTTTTTAAAAATGTATTTTCTGTATCTGTAATTTAAAAGCCTAGTTTTATTTAAATTCCACCCCTTGTTACATAACACATGTCCTACAAAGACAAATGAGTTTTATTTTATCTGCCACACTCTGTATGGCGCCTCATCGCTCTACTCACCAGAGAGAGGAGCTTTGTGTGCTTTGAGCGACATTCTTCAGAGCAGAACTTCTCCATTTTGCGTTTATGTTGTCCAGCCACCACTGTCTTAGAGATGCAGTGGCAGTAAGCACACGACTTGCAGTATTTTCCCCAACTCTTCTCCAACACCTGGTAAAAAAGCTCCCTACAGCCTGGAAAGAAACCAAGAGCTGCATGAAATCAAAGTCGGTCCTTCTTTCATTTCTTGCTCCGCTTTCTTCGGTCTGTCATGATTTGTTTATCTATGTGAGTGTTTTACCACCGCTGCAGAAGTAGCAGGTCTTCTTTCCCATCCTCTTGCTGTCGTTGATGATCCTGACATTCTTACAATGTTCACACTTTCCCGTGATCTTGTTGGTCCTTTTGAACTCTTCAGAACAGGTGAGGCTGCACACCAAATGAATTACGTCCTGTGCACAAGCACAGAAAAAACAAGCAAATACTCCAGTTTAGAAGTCTTTACACACACAAGGAAGTCAACAAGAAACTCAATCAGATCCTCTCATTAAATTACAATTCATAAGCCAAGGATCAGCCGACCCACAGATTATCTTGATCTTCTTCTTTTCCTTTTGGCTTTTCCCTTCAGGGGTCGCCACAGCGAATCAGTTGCTTCCATCTAACCCCGTCTTCTGCATCCTCTTCTCTCACCAACTATATTCATGTCCTCTTTCACTACATCCATAAACCTCCTCTTTGGTCTTCCTCTAGACCTCCTGCCTGGCAGTTCAAAACTCAGCATCCTTCTACCAATATATTCACTATCTCTCCTCTGGACATGTCCAAACCATCTCAGTCTGGCCTCTCTGACTTTATCTCCAAAACCTCTAACATGTGCTGTCCCTCTGATGTACTCATTCCTGATCGTATCTGTCCTGGTCACTCCCAGAGAGAACCTCAGCATCTTCATCTCTGCTACCTCCAGCTCTGCCTCCTGTCTTTTCCTCAGTGACACTGTCTCTAGACCAAACAACATCGCTGGTCTCACCACAGTTTTGTACACCTTTCCTTTCATTTTAGCTGAAACTCTTCTATCACACATCACACCTGACACTTTTCAGCCTGTCCATCACCATAGCGAACAAGAAGGGGCTCAGAGCTGATCCCTGATGCAGTCCCACCTCCACCTTGAACTCCTCTGTCACACCTACAGCACACCTCACCACTGTCTTACAGTCCTCATACATGTCCTGCACCGCTCTAACATACTTCTCTGCCACTCCAGACTTCCTCATAGAATACCACAGTTCCTCTCTGGGCACCCTGTCATAAGCTTTCTCCAGATCTACAAAAACACAATGCAGCTCCCTCTGGCCTTCTCTGTACTTCTCTATCAACATCCTCAGAGCAAATACTGCATCTGTAGTACTCTTTTTTGGCATGAAACCATACTGCTGCTCACAAATGTCTGCCCTCAGTCTAGTTTAAACTACTATTCCACATAACTTAATTATATGGCTCATCAGCTTTATTCCTCTGTAGTTGCCACAACTCTGCACATCTCCCTTGTTCTTAAAAATGGGCACCAGCACACTTCTCCATTCCTCAGGCACTATCCAAGATCCTGTTGAACAACCCAGTCAGAAACTCTACTGCCACCTCTCCTAGATGCTTCCATACCTTCACAGGTATATCATCAAAGGCAGGTATACCAACTGCCTTTCCACTCTTCATCCTCTTCAGTGCCCTCCTCACTTCATCCTGACTAATCTTTGCTACTTCCTGGTCCACAGCAGTCACCTCTTCTTGTCCTTGTTCTCTCATATTCCACGTTCATCAACTCCTCAAAGTACTCTTTCCATCTTCTCATCACACTACTGGCACCTGTCAATAGACTTCCATCCCTATCCTTAATCACCCTAACCTGCTGCACGTCCTTCCCATCTCTGTCTCTCTGTCTTGCCAGCCTGTATAGATCAGTCTCCCCCTCCTTACTGTCCAACCTAGCATACAAGTCATCATAAGCCCCTTGTTTGGCCTTTGCTACCTCTACTTTCACCTTACGCTGCGTCTCCCTATACTCCTGTCTACTCTCCTCAGTCCTCTCAGTGTCCCACTTCTTCTTAGCTAACCTCTTTCTCTGTATACACTCCTGTATCTCCTCATTCCTCAACCAAGTCTCCTTATCTACTTTCATTCCAGATGACACACCAAATACTCTCCTACCTGTCTCCCTGATCACATTAGCTGTAGTTGTCCAGTCATCTGGAAGCACCTCCTGACCACCCAGAGCCTGTCTTAACTCCTTCCTAAAAGTCCTGCAACCCTCTTCCTTTTTCAGCTCCCACCATTTCATCCTCTGCTCTGCCTTTGCCCTCTTCATCTTCCTCACCACCAGAGTCATCCTACACACCACCATCCTATGCTGTTTGGCTACATTCTTGCCTACCACTACTCTGCAGTCCCTGATCTCCTTCTGATTACACCGTCTACACAAGATGTAGTCTACCTGTCTGGAAGAAAGTATTCACTACAGCCATTTCCATCCTTTTTGCAAAGTCAACCATCATCTGTCCTTCTACATTCCTCTCCTGGACACCATACCTGCCCATCACCTCCTCATCCCCTCTGTTTCCTGCACCAACATGTCCATTGAAGTCTGCAACAATGACAATTCTCACTTCTAGGTATGCTCTGCATCACTTCATCAAAGTCCAACCAGAATTTCTCCTTCTCCTCCAGCTCACATCCTACCTGTGGAGCATACCCACTAACAAAATTGAACATCAACACAGATTATCTTGATGTTTACGTTAAAATCAGAGCCAACACACCTTTGTCTCGATGACCTTGGGTGCAGTGGATAAAACGCACTGACACTGTGCACAAGGCAATTCCTCTGGGGTTTGGCTGGAGACTGCAGTCTGGGAGGGGGCAGAATTCTGGGTGTCCTACAGCACAAAAATAACAGCCACGGTTTTGCAGTTTAAATGTGCAGACAGATTACAATTATCTCTAACAACAGGACTGTCACCCAATTTAAGTGTAAGGCAACAAAAGTCTACTCCAATCTAATTTAAGTGATAGGACTGACAAAAACCTATAATGATACCATTATAAACATAATTTAAGACATAATAATAAGCCGGACGAAGTGGGTTGAGAAACTGAATGAAAAAAACAAAAAAGCATAATGAATGCCTTCTTTCATCACTCCAGAGAACCTCCACACATAAAGTGGTGTGACGTAAAGAAACTTAAAGGACAACTTTCTTCTTGGTGATTCCCAGGAAGAGTTATTCACAACAAGTGTTCTACTATTAAGAGGAGCAATTTATTGAGTAAATTTAAAAAAAAAAACTTCACTCATGAATCATTGCAAACAAGGTGAATTACCTGGAACGCCATGGCACAGGATTGAGTGCAAAAGTTTCTGATGGAGTCGTCCGACATGGCGAGGTGACAGGCAGGGACTGTAGCCTTACCGCAACTGTCACAAATGAACTGAACACCTGTTGAGAAGAAGAGACCGGGATAGAAAGTTGGTCACACGGTAAAATCACAAACACTAATGTCACACAAAAAGACACGAGTGAACTTTGGTGCAGTACCAAAAGAAAAGAAAAGAAGAAAAACAGCACAAACTGTGACTGCAGCACCTGAAGCACAAACAGCCTGGATCTTCGACGCCTTCACGCAGCTGCTGGAACAGAAGAGCTCCACCACATCCTCACTGTTCTTGTTTTCAACCATGTTCACCACTGAACAGAAGGTGGCACACACGGGACATGGCTGCAGCGTTCTGAGGTTCTGTGAAACAATCAAAATGGCATGGAGACGACATTAAGTTCAGGCATTCACTGATACTGGTACATGAAACAAAAGCAGTGGAAAACAGAGAATGATGATATAAATATCGACTCTAGTTCAGGGGTATTCAATTAAAAGTCACGGAGGTCCGGTTAGAAATATTTCGTCTTAGTAAAAGGTCCGAACCCAAGTCCAGTTTGTGTCTTACAGCCGGCCACTATATCCACATTATCATTTATTATCAATTTTCAAAGCAGGATATGTTTAAGTGAGTGCACAGCTAGCTCTTTTACCTCACCATGAATAAAAGTAGACCCAGGCAAATAAATTCTAAGCCTTTATGTTAGATTGAGTAACACACAAACCTCAGAATTAAAAAATAAAGTGCACAAGGGGTGAATAATCCTTTTTCTCGTAAATTAAAGACATCCCAGCCTAAAGAACTGAAGGCCTACACTTCAAGTAAAAAATATTAACATATTCAGAAAGCATGAATAAAAACTGGCTCGTGCAGGGGAAAATGGCGAACAGAACTTTCTTCATGTGAGAAAAGAGCATGTGGCCTGCCAGTAATTTACTTGTACACAAGGTGTGCCTGTGCACACCTTGTGGTGGTCACCTTGTGGTGGTCACCTTGTGGTGGTCACCTTGTGGTGGTCTCTGTAATGTTGGTGAAACAGACCACTGGACTTGTTCAGCATCTTTTATTGCTGCATGTATGTCCTCTCCCCTTGTGTGTGTTTCATAGTGGTGTTACACTCAGCAAAGAGCTCCTTATCTTTGTCAAGGAACCTGACACACACACAAGCTACAATTCATCAATGTCCACAGATATGCATGGTGCTTTCTGAATAGCTGCATCAAGCTGTTAATATTTCTGATTTTCTGGTTGCTGTTGAAACTGACATTGGGAGTCCACACATCTCATCTTTCCGTTTTCCCCTCAAACAAAATGTCAACAACAGCTTTAAAAGCACTTATTCACAACTGTCCCATCACTAAAAGATGTTTTATGTTGCCCCAAACTCCACCATGTCTTTAGTGAACATCTGTTTGCATTTTTCTTGGTCATTTTAACCTCAAATCGGACTTCAGGGGATAATTCTGCTCAAAAAATCTTTGCTTTGTTTCATAGTAGTGCTTCATATTACCACTTTTAATTCATGCTACGTGTTCAGACCATATGAGGTAAAACGGTTTTGAACTGCCTGACGGAGGAATAAACATAAATTTCGTCCACTCATTGTTAACCAGCGGTTTTCCTCGTTAACCTCCCTTCGTTTGGAGCTATGCCGTCCTCACTCCCTTCTGTGCTCCGCTGTAGCGGTAAACTCACAGCGGAAGCGAGCGGTCTCACTTCCTGGTACGCTGCAGAGCAGGTAAACAAACGATCTGATTGGCTGAACTGAGTGGCGCTATTACCGTATTAACTGGAGGGGCAGCGCCCGCCGTTTGTAGTCGCGACCGTTCAAAAAAATTCTCCAAGGAAATCTACTCTCGTGAATTTATCATGGAGTGGTCACGGGTCCGGACAGAACCATCACGGGGTCCGGATCCGGACCGCAGTCCGCCATTTGGTGACCCCTGCTCTACTTTATTCTTTTATAGATCGTGGTACAGTTGCAGTACTTTTGTCTTCCATTTTAAAGGAAAATTTTTTTTTTTTAAATTTTAATTTAATTTTAAATTAAAAAACTGAATTAAAAATTCTGCCATTTTTATCCAAATTTTCAGTATGTTTTATTGCTCTTTCAGAAAAATCCCTCAGTTGCCGGTATCTAAACAGAACTTCATTACTCAGCTCGTACTTTCGTTTAATCACTGAAAACTCATGAAGTTCCCATTTTTAATTACGGTACATATTTCCGTTATACATTCAAATTTCATTGAGTTGGGAGTAAGTGTGAACACACTGCTTTTACAACCATGGTGGAATGAACTATACAATAAATTTACATAGCTTAACTTCCTAAACGTTTCTCTCTCCTGTCCAGACAAGTGAGTTTCCTGTAGTTATACGATCTGTCACATATCCTCCTTTAATTAAGAAATTACTTTTTGATGCTTCACACGGTTATTTAAGCCACTAGTATTTGACATACCTGTTTGAACTGTGCCATACATTCTGCGCTGCACATTTTCTTGCTGCCGTCTTTTATCTTGAGCACAACGGGTGAGCGGCAGTGGGAGCGACAGTTGTCACAGATGGACATGTTGTTCATGTTGCAGAAGTGGTGATTACACGGGTCACTACAGATCCTGTCGACACCATCTTGTTGAATGATTTCATGTTTGCTCTGTAGGCGGAAAAGAAAAGGACACGGTTTCACTCATGATTCATGAAAACCTGGAAAACAAGTTGAAGTCAGATGATTGTTACAGCAGGCAGGCGATGTCATTATTACAGTACGGAAATATGAAACACACGGGTCTTAAAATGCAATCTCTGCTGCACATGCTGCAATGCGAATGTGATGTGACTGGAACAATGGGAATCATGAGCTGAAAAAGTGAATGATAGGAATCAAAGACCCAAGCACAAAGCAGTAACCTACCTGAAGACTAGGGTCCTTATACTTAACTCACAGCACCCAGCAAAAAAAAAACAAAAAACCCTTGGACCCTACAGAGCATCTGAGCGGTCCTAAAAGGTGCCTGACTAGAAATAAACATAACGATAACGTAGCAAAACACAAGGAATTTGCAACAATTCTATTAATAAAGTTTGACTCATTGTTTCCCAACCACTGTGCCGCGGGAAATAACCCACTTTTCACTTACAGTATTTTCTGCACTATAAGGTGCACCGGATTATAAGGCGCATATAATAAAAATAATTAAAATAGATTTAAAAAAAACTGGTGGCTGTAGTTGCGCTATCCGTCCACTAGCCAGAGCATTCATGACTGAGTACCTTTAGTCAGCTGTGAATGGCCCTATTGTTATTTCAATGAAGCCATTCTGAGCCTCATCATGGAAACCTGATGACTTGATCATTTTGCTTTCTTAGAAAGAAGTCAATAGGCAGAAGTCGTAGGTCCATAATAAAAAAGCTCTCATTAAAAACTGGTTAAATTCATTATGAGTGGACCACTCAGTTCAAACAAGACGGATTTTTTCCTGATCTGAAGTTTGAAGCAGATATTTAAATTCCGACGTTCGTCTTCGTTTATTAATTAAATATTGTTTCGATCGATCGGTAGTCCAGTCGGAGGTGAGGTGCAGCTATTCACTGCCGTGTGTCCTAAAGATTTTTTTTTTACTAGTTTTCCATGTCAGGCTGCTAATTTACTGGCAAATGTGACGCTGTTTTACTCATAGAACTGACTGTAACGTCGGCGTCTCACCACCGTGAATCTCACAGCACGTCACTGTCAGACAGAATACACAAGCCTAAACTGCGCCCCTCCGCCGCCCGCCCAGAGCTATCAACTACATTTGCAAAACAATGCAGCACACTGGGTACGTTTGTCTAGCAGTGATTCTGCTCTTGAAATTTCAGAAAAGGCTGGAAGTTCAGCTTTGAGGGTCTTTCACCTTTATGCCAGTTTCTCCGTGTGTTTCCACAGACTAATAGAATGGACTGTCACTAGAATCCAGATTACAGCACAATGGCATTTTTTAGACCAATTAAGTGGATTAAAGTGGATTATTTCCGGTTGGGAAATACTAAGATCAGTCAGTCAGTCAAACTTTATTAATAGAATTGTTGAAAGATCCTTATAAACAATGCATAAACACCAATCTAGCTCCACACAGAGGTCCCTCTTAGCCAATGGGATGCCAGGAAGATTCTACGTAACAGCCAATGGCAGAGTAGCTATGAGAATGTTGCGTTCAGGAACCTGTGGGAGCTGCGAGTATAAGCCGATACTGTATTTTCACCTTACGTAAGTCGAAATTTCTTTCGTAACTAGAGGCAATATTTTCCTGCTGAGAAATTTCGTAAGTTGAGGTACCACTGTATATAAAAAAAACTTTTAAAATAGGCCATTCATTGAAGGTGCGCCTCATAACCTGGTGCGCCTTATAGTGTGGAAATTACGCACTATATATTTCTTCCTTTCACAACTCTGATTGTTTTTTTTACATAAAAGAAACCATTCAATATCACAAAACTTGTTTATTGCCATCTTATTACGAATTAATAATTAAAAAGAGATTTCACCTGTATTTGTGCCATGCGTCTGACCTGATCGACTTTCAGCTCATCCTTGTTATCTTCTGTTAGTGTGGAGAAGGAGTTGTTCTGGTTGTACTCTTCATCATTTGGTTCTTCTTTCTTGTGGAGGAATGAAGAGAGTCAGAATGATGATCTGTGTTAACAACATTTGACAACTAACTAAAGTAGATCAACATTGCACTCACCACATTCAGTAGTACTGGCTTCACTTCTTCAGTGTCTTTGTCTACTGCAAGGTTTCTTTCTATAAAGACATGAAAAGTCAGACAAAGTCTACAGATGGAGACCGTCCAAACTCCAGAAACACATTCTGCCCAACATTCAGCTGTGCGTGAATAATAACAGCATCTAATTAAATACACAGATGACAATTAACACAGATGACAATTAAGAAAGAAGGCTTATCTGTACTCAGTCAGCAGCCAATAGGCTGGCCCAAAAAACATTGTCTTGTAAGCTGCTGTCAAAGGTCAAACATTGTCTTCTAATTCAGTGGAGCCCACTGAAGGCTGTGGAAACAGAGGTAGAGTGGGTGACGTAAACACAACTGAGGGTCGTACCTGACCCGCTGAAACACTGAGCCTTGTGCAGCAGCAAACATCTGGTACTACAGAAGAAATCCAACCAGCCTTCTTCACTTTTACTTTCAATCATGTCTGACATCCGATGGGTCGTCATGCATGTGCGGCACATTTGAGGAGCCTCAACTTTCTGAAACAAAATGACAAAAGAGAAGCAGAAAAGTCATGCAGTGACGCATGGTAATAGTTCAGACACCAGCCTGACTCAGGCAGAAATTTTGCCATCAAACCTGCCGTCTTCCCTCTCAGGTAGCTGTTCAGCAGTGGTGCTGGCTGTCATGACAGTTTGGACAACAGAGTACTGTATCTTTCGGATTATACATCACTCCGGATTATAAATCGCACCAGCCAAAAAATGCATAATTAAAAAGGAAAAAAAACATATATAAGTCGCACTGGAGTATAAGTCGCATTTTGGGGGGAAATTTATTTGATAAAATCCAACACCAAAAACATAAATGTCATCTTGAAAGGCAATTTAACCTAAAAATAAAATAGAGAACAACAGGCTGAATAAGTGTACGGTATACTAACGTTACATGACTGACATGCCTGGTAATGTCAGTAACGACGTAACATATTAAGAGTTATTCAGATAACTCTAGCATAAAGAACATGCTAACAAGTTTAACAAACTATCAGTTTCACTCCAAATCACTAAATCCAATGAAATCTTCATCCTCGGTGTCACTTTTAAACAACTCCCCCAACTCGGGACGTAGACGATGCGCCGCTTCCTCTTCTACGTCACTTACGTCAGACTCATCGTCAGTTGCAGTTCCAATTATTCCAGCCTTTCTGAATCCCGACAGGATGGTTTCGGTTGTCACTGAAGCCCATGCTTTGTCGATCCATTCAGTGACTTCCAGGAAAGTTGCATGGCGCATTCTCCCATTTGCCGTGAAGCTGTGCTCTCCATCCATCATCCACTGCTCCCACAGGTTACACAAGACTGCCTTAAAGCTCCTATTCACGGAGATATCAAGTGGCTGGAGTATTTTGGTTAAGCCTCCAGGGATGATGGCAGGTATGGAGTTGAAAACTTAATTTATTTTTGAACTGTGGCGTGATGTGCTCTCTCATGCTATCCATCACAAGCAGAGCTTTGCATGTTCTAAAGAAGCCATGCGGTTGCTTAGTGTAGCACTTTTTAAGCCTTAAGTTCAGCATTTCTCGATCTATCCACCCTTTGTCATTCACGGCAACTGTCACTGAGGAGGATTGGATTTTTGGCATGGTTTTTCGTTTGAAAATGACCATTGGTGGCAATTTTGATCCATCTCCACAACATGCCAGCACCACTGTGAAGTGTGATTTCTCATGACCAGTTGTAACTATATTCACACTTTTTTGCCCTTTCTCTGCAACACTTCGGCCCATGGGAATGTCAAAGGCGAGGGGGGGGGGACCTCGTCCATGTTAATAATATAATCCGGTGTCACGTTGTGCTCACTTACATGCTTTTCAATGAACTC
This sequence comes from Antennarius maculatus, assembly GCA_013358685.1. Classification (NCBI taxonomy): domain Eukaryota; kingdom Metazoa; phylum Chordata; class Actinopteri; order Lophiiformes; family Antennariidae; genus Antennarius; species Antennarius maculatus. Next base: position 3,781,462 of record CM023622.1, on the reverse strand, counting down.
AAGGAAGCTGTCGACCTTGGCTTGGAAGTCTGCTGGCAGTTTTTGGGACATTGTTGTCCTTGCTCTGGTAGAGAGGCGATTGCGTTGCATGAAGCGGCAACACCAAGAAGGTCCTCCCGCAAAGTCATTTATATTCATCTCCTTGGCAACTACCTGGGCGTGGAGTCGCAACTGCACTGTTGACAAACCTCTCCCAGCAGCACGTTGTTCAAGCACCCATGCGCAAACTCGTTCCTCTAACTGCGGCCACCTAGCTTTTAGCCCGCGATTAGCTTTTTTTGTTTTCTTCATTTCATTAAGAGTAACCTCCGCTTTTCGCCAGTCCCTTACAAGTTTCTCGCTAACTCCAAACTTTCTTTCTGCTGCTCGATTACCGTTTTCGGCTGCATATTTCACTATTTGCAGCTTGTAATCTGCAGAATATGATTTTCTTTTCGGCGCCATTTTTGTTCAGCCCTTCTCAGTTGTTTTTATAAATTACCGGCAATGTTGAAATTATCAACACAGGCCTAGAGCGCCCCCTTGCGGTTTGGTGTGAAAATAACATGTGAAATGATATAATAATGTGTTAATAATTTCACACGAGTCGCACCAGAGTATAAGTCGCACCACCGGACAAACTATGAAAAAAAAATGCGATTTATAATCCGAAAAATACGGTAGATACCTTAGTCCACGCATCCACGATCCATTCAAGTACGGTGGCGTAATTCGCCCGGCGCTGCCTCCCGGTCCTAGTTAAGGTGCGCCCGCCGTTGCTCGTCCATCGCTCCCACGCCGCTCGCAGCTTCTTGATGGCCCTGATCACACCAACGTCCAGGGGTTGGAGTTCTCGTCTTAGTCCTCTCGGGACGATAGCAAGCTCTGAACTCGTTTGCGTCGCCTGGTTTTCCACAGTAGTGATGTGGGAGTCGCAGGTCAATAAAGACGGTGACGCGTAGAGAAACCCCTCTGGTCCCTCTCCAGACACCTCTCTCTGCCACTCTCTCCTCTCCTCGTCCATCCAGCCCTCAATGGTGAGTGGAAACTCTAATTTTGGCAGCGTGTTTCTGTTCTCGTACCAGGCCGTAAGCGTGGATACCGTGCTGGTCCCCTCCTCCACAGGGGTGTCAGGAGGGAGGCTGACCTCGTCCACGTCGGTGATGTGCTCGGGATGCATCTGTGTGTCCATGATGTCGTCGGTGAGGAAGAAGGTCTCCTCCTCTTTGACCTCCGGTGGCGGCTGCTGCTGCTCCACGCGAGTCGGTCCGCGGATGTTGAGATGACGCCTTTTCATGAAACGGTCGCACCAAGACGGACCTCCCTGAAAGTGTTCGATATTCATGTCCCGGGCCATCGTCACTGCCTTCAGGCGGAGGGTGACCGTGGAGACGCGTCTCCCGGCTGCTCTTTGCTCCAGAAACCATTGCTCGAGTCGGTTTTCCAGCTCCGGCCACCTCGCCTTGTTTCCGCGGAAGCTCCGTCGCGTCTCTTTAACCTGGCGCAGTTCCCCCTCCTGCTTCCTCCACTTCCGAACCATGGACTCGTTGATGAGGAACGCTCTGGCGGCGGCTCTGTTCCCGTTCGCAGCCGCGTAGCTGATGGCCTGGAGCTTGAACTGCGCATCGTAAGCGTACCTCTTCGCTGAAGCCATTTTCGGGGGCCTTTAACCAAACAAAAGTGGTTCTGCTGCGAACCGGTGGTAAAGGTGAGTCCACCTACCGGAAGTGGAAGTCAGCGGAGCGGAAGTAAGCAGAGCGGCCGTTCTCCAATTACCTTGTCGCTGCAAGCGTACGAAGTGACGTATTACGTCCCTTTGTCGGAGAAAGTGACCCCACAACGACGTTTGTACAGAATATAGAGCGCACCTTGTTAAAAGGCGCACGTCAATTTTTGAGGATATTAAAATATTTTGTTTTAGATAAACAATGAAACACCAGATTACACTGTTTAGATTATAAAACATTATCAATAAGTAATGTTGTAAAAATAAATACAAATTCTTTTTTCTTAACCTGCCAATGGAAAATAAACCTTTACACAATTTCACATTTATCTCCAACAAGTCGTTTTTTCAACTCCTCGATTTTTACAAATACTTGTTTTTTTGGCAGCAGTGGCTCAGCGGTAAAGCAGGTGCCCTATGGTCAGAGATTGGCGATTTGAATTATTCTCTTGCACCTGCAGCTACGGAGCTCGGCTACTGCCGAGGCGCCCTTGAGCAAGGCGCCATCCCTCTTACAAGCTGCTCAATTGGGGCGCACCCTGAAGTCACTGCCCGTCACTCTACCTCCCCCTGTACTGTTTGTTGTGTGTACTAATCGCATGCCTACAGGCCCCTTGTGTTTGTGTTTCAGGGGCTTGTACACAACCTTGTATCCAACACAAATATGTACAACTGCGTGTAAAAGTAATTTCCTCGTTGGGGATAAAAAAGTGGACTATGTTCTTCTTTTTTTGTTTTTTAAAAAATAACCCTTATCTTCATAGTACTGGTGCTGCCTGATGGTTAACTACATGAGTCATGATTTTAATTCTAAAGTGGAAATCAACTCATAAATAAACAGTAAATCTAAGGTGTTCATTCTTATCACCCTTGACTTTAGAGAAACCAGTTAAAAGAAATGTGCTTTTTTGGGGTCTACACATTTTCCTATTTGTTCAACAAATTATCTTAATTTGGACGTGGCCCAAGTGAAGCACATTAAAAACATAGTGGTTGTTTTGTCTTGAAGTTATTGTCTTAATAATAATCACAAAGTGTAAACGCTTATTGTCAAGACAATGATATAGATGTTTTTTCTGCACCTCTTTGAACTTGAGCAGACATTCCTCAGTGCAAATGGTTTTGCTGCCGTCTTCCAACATCAGTGTGAGGTGCTTCTCAGGGCAGACGGTGGAGCAGACATCACAGATGAAAATGGGCAGCTTGTTGACTCTGTGGTAGTTGACGTAGCAGGTACTGCTGCAAAGTCTGTGATTCAAACCGTCCAGTTTCACCTCAAATTTACACTGGGGATGGCAAAAAGCATAAGCAGTTACTACAGAGATATTCCTGTATATACACAATAATAAAATAAATGATTTTATAATGTGTTTTAACTGTGATGATTTTAAAGGCTCTTCATTTTTTTCATGCACTTCACTGTAGAAAAACAAAGAACTTCTACACTCTGCTACCTGCAAAATGTTTCACAAACAAAAATCACTTGACTGTTCTTGAGTCAAGTGTGAATCACTTTTGTTCGAATACGTGTGCTTACTGCTGAGACTGGACATTAAGGGTATCCTTTATGAGGAATGGACAAGACAGGCTCAGCTGGCTGGTCCTGAATCACTGACCACATGGTTTAAAAATGTCCACATGAAGGACGTTTAACTACCATCGTTACCTGTAATCCACCCCGTCTGTGCTACATCACACGTGTCTACTGTACATAAATCACACAGGCCAACCCGGAACTTTCTTACTATGTCCAGTTTGTTGCACATCTTGCAGGTTATCTGAGGTCCCGCTGGAGGTGCTGCAGTTGGGGGCTTAGGGGGAACCATTTTCCTCTTGGAGTTGACAGAGGCCAGACAAGCATTGCTGCACAATTCTCTGCTGATTCCTGACTCGTCCACAGGAGCGAGGATCATTTTATTAGGCTGCCTTATCACCCTGACATGAAGAGATCCACATGACAATGGGTCAGTTAGCAGCAGAGGCGTTAGAACTAGATGTGATCATTTGGGGCACTATAAAATGTAAGAGATTTCTAGGTTTATAATATTGTATAAGGCTTAGGTGATTGTACACCCTTTTTCCTGGAAAACAAAATTACCCTAAATTCATAATAAAATCCTCTGCCAGTACGAGCCTCCAGATTGGTTCTTGCTTTCTGTAAAGTCTACAGTACTACAGAGATGATGAGGATGAAGACAAAAATGTTTTCATCCTGCCATGTGCCTTTTTTCAACTAACTAGGTTTATTATTGCAACAAATGAATTTTGCCCTACCTCTGGGGTCTTTGCCCCCCAAAGGTCAGATCCTAGAATCACCCCTAGTATAAATAGCAAAAGATCTCAATCATAACTGCATCATCACAAAGACATATAAAATCACCAAATTCTCGTAATTTAGAAGATGAACACAAGAATGTCTTTTCTCTTTATATTCTCTGCTGCACTGAACGGTTGTTAAATTTCCAAACTTTTATAAAACCTCTGGAAAGTAACTGCCTTCAATTTGGATTCATTTGTAAGTAAATGTTGACTCTCAACCCCTTCTTCTGTAACTACAATACAAAAAAAATCCTGAATTAAATCACTGAATGAAATATAACAGACGTGGCATAAAGACAAACCACACTTACTGAAAGCAGTTGTAGCACTTTTTGGTGAATAATTTGACGTGAGGATTCTTTTCAGAAATACAAGAAGTGGAACAAAACACATCTTTAGATTTCTTAGTGCGATAGAGAATCTCTGCACGTCCCACTTTCTTTTGGCACTGGCAGCATGTCGTCCCATTGATGGAAAAGGTGATTGTTGGTGTGTCCAGTTCAGGAGCTGCTTCTGTTCTGTTTGGAATATTGTCCGAAGTCACACTTTCATCCTCCTGTGGGATGATGCATAGATATTGTACAGTTAGAAGCTGTCAGTGATCAAACGTTAATCCTGTTTACTCCGACTGAGTCTCTCTCAATTTAATATAGAACATTTACTCACAGTCAACTGAGAGTCTCTTTTCCCCTGAACCACATCACCAATATTTTCTGAAGAAAGAAATCAGAAGGGGATGATGAGCATGGATGTGTTAGTAGAACACATCATACCAAAAACACATCTGTTAACAATACATTCTCAGTGTGCACAGTCATAGTATACACTAGAATTTATGAGGCCAGAGATGTTGGGATTGACTTTAGTTCAGTCACTACTAACGCTGTGGAATGGATGTAATTATCATCACCCTTGAAAAAAATCCAAATGACATATCAAAGAAGACATAAAAAAAGAGAACATTTTAAAAGGGAACATTTTAAAATCAGTGGATAAAACAAATTTGTCTGATTCATCAATCCATGTTCAGACCAACAATGAGGCAGAAGCAGCCATTTATCAAATTCAAAGAAATCAAATCCCTGATGCAGCAAAACTTCGACTCAGTTCACCTAGTAATGTTATGATGTGAATATCGTGCTTCAACCATTTACCTTAGACACATTAAGATCCGAGTACAGTCTTGTGTTGTACCTCGACACGTGTCACTCCTCATCTCGTTGTCCATGGAACTATGTTTTATGTACGCGGACAATTAAACTTCATTCATTCATTCATACCTTCGTGTGCCTGCTTATGTGACGCCACACAGGTCTCCTGGCAGAAGAGCTCCACCGTGTCATCACTGGTTTTGTAATGAACCATCCCCGACACTGGTTGGACTTTCCGGCACATCTTGCACAAGTGTGATGTATTCATTTTCTGATTGATAACAGAAAAATATAATAGAAATTCAGATACATTATAAAACGTTTTTCCCGGGAGCGTCAGGACTAGTTAGACTAGTAACTATCAGCTGGTTTACCAGAGGCATTTTTCTGTGTCTCAAGTGTCCCAGCACACACCATCATCTCTGTTCTCCAGTACAGACACCTGGTCTGTGACTTTGCAATGAATTGTAAAGACAACCCATGAACACAACTTTATCCCACTACCAAGAAGCACTGAAGCAGCCAAAACCAAACTCAGCTGTTTGCCTGTTATCACCGAACAATGAATGAACGATGGGACCTGCTGAGGACCTTCCTTAGCTGATGTTCATTTCACATAAAGCAATATATTATCATTGTTACTGCATACTCATCCTTTATATTTTTGAAAGTAACAGACAGAAACAGTTAAATAGATTCCTCTGTCTATTTGACATTTTTACATTGAAGTGACCATAATCTTCATATTTCTGCACCTCCTTGAACTCCTTCAAACACGTGTCACTGCAGATGAATTTGGTCTCGTCCTCCAACTTCAGCTTCAGCGGTTTGACAGAGCAGGAGGCGCCGCAGTTGCCACAGACAGCCATGTTGTCCCGGCAGAAAACTTTCAGACAGGAGACGTTGCAAAACTTGTGGAGAGTGTTATTTAGGGTCAACTCACATGAGGCCTGGAGAAAATGACGACACAGGAGCAGTGAGTATGGTGGGTGAGATTGGACAATGATGATCCAAAGCGAATTTAAAAAAAAAATGCATTTCTGCTTACAATGGAGGACTTGCCACACATTTTGCAGGTTGACTGTGGAGGTTGTGGGGAGACAGCATTGGACTTAAAAGCAGACAGACAAATCACACTGCAGAAGTTTTTCATGGTTCCCTTGTCATTAACTGTAGCCATGATGACATCCAGAGGCTTGAGCACCTCCCTGACAGAACGAGAGGAGATGATGGAGAGGCGAGTTTATTAAAATAACTACTGTTAATTTATTGAATGATTTTTGACATAAAAAGTTAAGAAAGAGGGACAGAGTGTTGTGCAGGAATGTGGAAGAATATCTGCACAAACTGTGAGGGAAACCTAAAAACCCTGGTGAGGGTTTCACGTTTCAGGTTTTCGGCTGCTGTCAGCAGGGACAACACCTTTAGCGTTTTCCTGGACGTACTGTATCTGTGAGTGGTGGATCTAGATCCTCTGAGTCCTGCCCTTTTCCTCTCCTTGAAAAGCTCCCCAAAGTTTTGGAATCGGTTTTGCTTGACTATCTTCCCGAGGCTCTGTTCACCTTTTTACGCTTGCTACTGCGTAATAGTAGTTGCTCAAACTTGACATGAAATATTTTTAACATTTTCAGATCTGTTTTGTCTGTTTCTTTGATCTGTTGACTTAAATTATACAAATCTACCATCATTTCTGGATTATAAGCCTTTCCTTTTCTTTCATATGCCTTGAGACCGGATCTCGTTCTCGTTCGAGATTCGTGTTTTGTTTTTTATTTTTTCAGAATTTAGAGGGTTTGGGGATTTTTTTAAAGGCTGGAATGGATTTAAATTATTTTAGTCCCTTTAAATGGGGAAGTGTTTGACTTAACAGCCTGTCCTGCTTCATCAGTTGGGTAAGATCAGTAGTGTTATACTTCAAGAGTGACTGTTCAGACTCACTTAAAGCAGTAATAACAGGTCTTGGTGGCTGGTGTGTTTACAGGAAAAAAAGCAAACAGGCAGCTTTTTGAGCAGAAGACATCCTTGAATCCCTTCTTCTGGAAGGCGGTCTGGCCTTGTAACATATACTTATTGCAGTGTGGGCAGGTCACCAGCAGCTCCTGATGTATAAAAAAATCAATGATGAAGAACAGATTATTTCATGTGTCAATTCACATGTTGTTTTTTCTTGTTTTCTTGTTTATTTTCTTTTAAATTTATGTACATCAGTCTAAAAATGAAACAGTTCACCTTAAAATGTAATGTAGTCATTATTGTCTTAGTAGATAATAATAATAATAATGATATTCTTGGCACAAAATACTCCTGGATATTCACCTTGAAACATATTGTCCACATTCTACAAAAGAACTGGAGAATGTCAATAAACAACTAAATCCAAATATGAAGTGACTTCATACAGCTTGAATGATGCCCTCCCTACTCATTCATCATCTGAACTGCTTGTTCTGACTTCAGAGAAATTCAAAGAATGTTTATGTGCTTTGTGATTACAGTATTGTCTGCACTATAAGGCGCACCTGAAAGCCTTTAATTTTCTCAAAAACCGACAGTGTGGCTTCTAATCCAGTGAGCCTTATTTGTGAAAAAAGTTTTGAAATAGGCCATTCATTGAAGGTGCACCTTATAATCAGATGCACCTTATAATTCAGTGCGCCTTTTAAATGAGAAAAGTTTAAAATAGGCCATTCATGGTGCGCTTTATAATCCAGTGTGACTTATAGTGCGGAAAATACTGTATTTATTATTATGTCTTTATGTTTTCAGCTTAGGAGTGAGTTTTCCTACCTTTTTTTTTCGTTTTCTCACACCTTTGGACAAGGTGGATGATGCTGGAGCCTTCTTGTTGTCTTCAAGGCTGGGATGATCTGTTGCTGGCCAATGAACAGATGTACAAAAAGATGGCAGCTGGGAAATGTGGATTGGAGTTTTCAAATTGTCCTTTAGAAAAAACAAACAACCCAGGAGTGAAAACTGTGACTCCTGATTAGAAAATTATTGCAATTTACGTTCAAATGGATAATAAGGTATTTTTGAGACTTTATGTTCTTTAAATGTATGGTTTCTAGGTGTCTCTAATTCAAAATATGATGAAAAAACAAACCGCTCCATCAGTTGTCTGTTCTCATATTTTGAACTGAACTTTAAAAAAATGAAATTGCATGACATCAAACTCACAATGTCCAGTTTTTGGAGACGTATCTTCACTTCTTTCATTCCAGTCAGCTGACAGTTTGCAGCTGATAATTTGTTCTTCTTTCCTTCAAATAACGAAATCAAAAGCAGGCTTAAAACTATATTCTTGATATACAATTAAATTACAGATAACCCATGAGTGGATGGACTTTTAGAACACTTTGTACTGAAAGGCGTGATTTCCTTGAGCACCACCTACAGCTTTCATTGGAATATTTTGAAAATTGGATGGATGCTGAAGATCTCATGAAAATTTAGTCTTACATCTTTTGAAATCCCCTGACTTTATCTTTGGAACATCTAATAGGTCAAAGTTTAAAGCAAAGTTTAAAAGTGATTTACTTTGAAATATTCTAGACTTAGCATAGCCTCAGACATTTTCTCTACAGGGAACAGATTGATTTTACCTTTCTTCCAGGTGGCAGAGGAACCTCTGCTTTCTGTATCCAATTTTTTTCTTTGTTCCCCTTCTTCTACTGGATCGTCTTTCTCCACATAGTTCTCCGTGCCAGAATCCATGGTGTCTTCATTGTCTACACCAGTATACATGTCTTCATTCTGTGCACCAGAATCCATGGTGTCTCCATTGTCTGCACCAGAACCCATGGCGTCTCCATTGTCTGCACCAGAATCAATGGTGTCTTCATTGTCTGCACCAGAACCCATGGTGTCTTCATTGTCTGCACCAGTGCTGTGACTGTGAGGCGAGCTAACCTTCTTAACATGAGGGCCGTCATCTTCCTCTTTTTTTGGGTCATTTTTGCCATTATTATCCTCATCACTGTCAATGTCAAATTCCACATTCATCTCCTCCTCCTCATCAGAGAAACTCATCTTTGTCACATCGTTGTTGCTACAAGACTGTGCATTTCTAGGCTCACTGACACTGTGGCTCACAGATGTTTCCTCAGACTTCTTATTCTTCTCTGTGTTTTCGTCGTCATTTAGATTAAGTGCTTTTTTTCCGCTCTCTTGCTTTTTGTTTTTGCTTTGGCCAGACTTCTTTGAGGAGGTAGCCGTTTTCACACTTGGTGTGGAGGTTAAACCTATAGAGGACATAAGGATACAGCAATGTTAGAAGACTGTCAACACTTGTTCTTGTTTGCCATCTACATTTAAATCCACCATTACATTTCTACTTAACCAGAGCTGCCACACACTACCCTCTTAATTTAGTTCTGTTGGGTTTCTAACAGAAGCTACATAATAAGTGGATTTTGAGTCAATAAAACTAGACTAGACATTTCTCATCTATATGTTATAGTTCACTATTGTTGAATGAAAAACCACAGTTTTATAAGTTCACTACTGCATTTTCTCCTTCTGCTTCTGGTAATCCAACATTTATAGTTTAAGCTCTATGTTGACTGTACAGGTAACACAAAATCAGAACATCTGATCTGGGGCAGCAGTAGCTCTTGGGCTGGGGATCGGAAGTCGCTGGTGAGACCCGGGTGGGCCAAAACATCCGGAGTGTGCGCTGGCAGTGGGAAGTATCAGTGGGAGGTGCCCTTGAGCAAGGCACCGCGCCCTCTACAAGCTGCTCACTTGGGCACACCATGAAGTAGCTGCACTTCGCTCTTGCCTCCCACTCTATAAAATTGCTGCTTTTTACAGGCTCCTGGTGTGTGTGTCTGTGTGTTTGTTTCAGGGGCCTGTACGCACACATATATTGTCTATGCATATTCAAAAAACACATACAGTAACAGTGAAAAGATAATTTCCCCATGGGGACAATCAAGTGTATTTATTCTCCTAATTTGTTAGCATTATTTCTGTGTTGAGTTCAGACTAGAAATGAAAATGAAAATTGCGTTTTTGCTCTAATAACAGTCAAGGAGTTATTACAAATAAATAAAGGAATGGATTTAAAATTTCTGAGACGACTCCAGATTGTCACCATCCAATGCAACACAATCTTGACTAAGAAATGATTATGGTGTTGTATCGAATGTGCAGGTCGTGTTACCAGTTCCACCGCTACTGAAGATCTCTGCCAGCAGAGGAGATGCTTTGTTCACCACAGATCGTCTTCTGTTCGTGTTCTCCTGCTTCACATCAGGCTCCAGCTCATCTTCAAAAGGAAAGCAAGAAATGTGTGTATTTACTACACCATTAGGCCTGTCTTATATGGTTTAGATTAAACATTAAGCATCACAAAAATCATCTTGAATTAGTTGTCCTGCACATGTTATTTCTTTCTTTACAACAAAAAGCCCGGAAACAAGTACTCAAGCCAAGATTTATAATATCAACATCATAGCTCTGCAGATAAAGTGAATATTTTTTGTTTCGTGAACTAACACAATGCAGTTATTGACGCCTAATATAAATCTTTATTTCTATAAATGAACTGGACACATACCTGCAATCTCAATTTCCTCCAGAGACTTTCCTTTGAAGCTTTCCAGTGACCCGTTCTTTGCTGCTGAGAGTAACTTTAAGATTTTTGCGACATCGACAGCCGCCTCTGGCGTCTGATAATACTCTTTGTCGGTCCGGATGTCGTGGCCCAGCAGTTTGGCTAGCTCTCCCAGCTCTTCATTGGTCAGGCTAAGAATGTGGAAAACTCTTGCAACATGTTCACGAAAAAACTCAGATCTGAGCTTCTCTTTGTTTGTTGCAGCACATCGGCTTATGAACATGCTGACAAATGCTTGTCCATGGCAGACACTGTTGGATGAGTCAGCAGGTTTGGCAAATAAAAACGGATTGTTTTGAAGTACTCCACAAGCTTCTCTTTTGCTTGCAAGCAGTGTTACTGCATTGAGCAGTTCAGGGGTCAGAGAAATGGTAACTTTTTTACCCTTGGTGTTCAAGACATCGATTTTCAAATAGTGCTTTGACAAAAATTGTTCACACTGTGACTGGGAAACAACAGCGTCTTCGGGGCGCCCCATCTCTTTCCTTTCATTGAAGGACTTGAAGGTTATTCTTGAAATATCTGCCGTCTTTTGGTTTAAGATGGACACATGAGCAAGAGTCAGTCTGAGAAGAGCAAGGTAGGCCTGAGGGATTTCATATAAGGACAGACTCTGGACTGCCGATGCTGTTGTCTCCACCAAGTGCTGATACAAAATTTGCACATCATGTAGGAACGGTATGGTGCTCACGTTGGGCGAGTAAGGGATTCTCCATTCGTTTTCGCACAATTTTAGGAATGTCTCTGCTTCACGTATCGTCTGTTTTTCGGCATCTTCTTTCAAAGCCTTGGCATATGTAATGCATCCCATTTTCTCTAGCGAATCTGCCACAGCCTTCAAAACCCCAGAAGACCGATACGACTTCTTTTCTTCATTGAAACCAGCGATATCTCTGACGGATCCAACCAGTCTGCTGAAGTTCTGGGGTTTAATAGCTTCTTCAAAGCTGCAGATTGAATTTTTCTTCAATATTAACAGTAGTCTTTCCATATGTCTCAGTCGAGACTTGATGTGGTCATTTGATTGGGATTTTTTGGGGGTTTTTTTATTCGTGAGGCAACACCACTGTGCCAGGTGCAAAATAAGGGGATCGTTTGAAAATGCAGATTCGGTCTCATCGTTCTTCAAGGTTTCTAACAGCTTGCTCACATCTTCTGACATCTCTTCGCGATCTGTTGACTCTGCAGCAGCAATCAAAGCCGAGATGTTTTTGTTGCGAAGTCTTTTCTTCACTGAGTTCTTAGACATACACTTTTTCATGTGGAGCCAGGCTTCTGTCCTTCTGCACATGCGTTTGCAGTAAGTACAGTGTGCAAATAGCCTATCCTTTGAGGACTCTTTCAGCTTTCCACAGCCAGTTTTCAAGACCTCCTCATTATGTTTGTCATTTCCTCGTTGTCGTAACTCATCCAAACGCATATGTCGCTCCTTTGAGGATGGGGGTAAAGCAAACACCTCAGCTATTTCTGGGACTTTTTTTCTATGGGTGTAAAGGTGACGAGACATTTGAGGTTTTAAATCCCCACAAACGTAACAATAATGCCTTTGCAACTTGTGTAAATGAGCTCCAGCATCTTCATCAGAGCTTAAAAAATCAGAGCTGTCATCGGCCTCTTTACTGCTGGGTTCACAGTTGGGTGCTTTCTCTTCATCAATGTAAGAGTCTGCAGAGGCTTCTGCTGAGTCGTCAACCTACGAATATGTGAAGTCATATTTCACACTTTATCTGGCCAAACACAGAATAATATTAATCTAGTATTGCCACTGTATATCCATGGTATCTCTTTATATTTTCTAATTTCTATACACCACTAATATGAGTATAAAAATTATATACAATTCATGGCAACAAGTTGTTCTGCAGAATAAAGAATCGTAACAGATGTGTTACTGAAAATGAACTGATCTTTGTCTTCACTTTTAGAAATCTCCACCAGCATGAGAAATGTGTAGAAAACACAAACACATTTCTGAGGAGACACACATCATCTACTGCAAACCCCTCAACTCATATCCAAAAATCAAGCTGGTGAAGTCAAAGACATTTGGGAAAATAATATTTAAAAAAGCACTTTCAGATGATGAGTAGACTGAAAGTCCAGCTATAAGCTCTGGACAGGTCAAAAGAAAAATTCAGCACAAATTTCCTCCTTACCCTTGAGTATTTTTAGCTATCTGCTGTTCCTATTAAATTAAGTTCTCAAGTGACTTGTGTGAGTGTGCGGGTGACATTTAACTTTTTTTTCTTGGTGTATTGAATTGTGAATTATGACCATCAGATTCCAAACATTCTGAGATTTCATACACCAAACAATCATAAAAAAATATATAGTTGGTAGGTCAGATATGAAAAAAATCTAAAAACTATTTGGTTAAAGTCAATGAAGCCATTCCTAACTCTAAAATACCAGATCTACTTGGTGTTGAAATAAAAAACAAAACACAAATAACACCTACATTTTCATGTTGTAGTGAAGACGCAGCAGCATTTGTGCCTCTCTGTGATGTCTTCAGCTCTTCAATGGATTCCTGTAAATGCAAAGTGGATGGAACATTCATATGAACACGTTCACTCTAAGACATGTAGTAATGGAAGTCGCACTGTGATGGAAAGAGAAGGTTCTTATAGAGGCTGTAATGTACATGATATTATACCAGATGTTCATTACACAACTTGTTAGTTTTAGATCTACAAATTCAAGCGGTACACAACAACAGTTCTATTATAACCCTTATTTGAAAAACAAGGTATAACTTCATTGAAAATGCAGAAACTAAACCAACCTTTGAGCGCCATGGGTAAGACGAGTCCCCATAGCTGTAAGTTATCTCAACACCTGGAGATATGTTCCTCACAGCAAACAGACACAAGTGTGGTTCTCCTTCATAATTTATTTTCTTCATTTTGCAGTTGGGTCTTCTGTGATCATCATTCACGAGCCTTCCAAGGCTTCCATCCTTTATCGAAGCATCAACACTGCAAAGAAAAAAAAACCTTAAAATTACAATTATCAATTATATTCATATGATAAATATTTATTTTATTGTGGTTATATTTAAAATTGATCCTGAAATATTATTTGGAATGTTTTCCAATAACATGAGGCATTATAGTTAATTTAATTAAATCAATTGTTCAACTTTAAGCAAAAATCTGAAATAATTCTGGTAAACTCACCACCAGTTTGTGCCATTCCATGAGAAATCAAACACATAATTCTCCAGAGTATCACATGTCTCCGTCCTGGTTTGCTTTTGAGAAATCTTCCCCCGATATTCAACAACAAAGGTGGAACGTTTAATTGTTTCAGATGTAAACACACCGCTGCCTAGGATTAAAAACAGTGAAAGTAAAATGATTAAAGGATTAATATGAGATTTTTTATATGATCTGCTGGCAAAAAGTAAGTTTGTGTTTGGTGGATAATCTTTTGGTTGTAACAATGCCTCTTAGACAGAAATCTTTTACTGTTGCAAAGCCCGTTTAATTCTCGTCTAAATTATGTCACATTATAAGGAACATGTATTTGCGGGATGAACAGCAGAACGGAGTGTGATGGTTATACCAAAAATATATACCATACACAGCCACAACAGCCTGGGACCTCCTCCTTAGTCGCCACAAGTCAGCCAACATAGTTGTGTTGGTCGCTCTGGAAGGAACAGCACACCCAACCCGATCTCACAAGTATGAGGGCGAGAATGTTGACAGACCAACCTATACTCTCCACTCTTGAATTATGGAAGTATTCTTTGATAAACCTCGCTCTGTGGGGGCGAGCACCATCATCCCAGAGAGCAAATTTTGTCTCAGACGGTGGAGTTTTGGGATTGGCAGTGCAGAATGTCATCTCGCTATCACCCTGCATTGAGATTGCCACTAATGATGATAAGCCACCTCACACCATCACACCACAAGATGTTATTCTACTGGTGCAGCAATCTCAAAAGCATTCTCTGCATTTTCTCCACACCCTGACACTTTGATCATAGAAACAATCCGAGTGTACAGGCCTTCTGGCAGCCCCAAGGCTAGATTATGTGGGCAGAGACCCTACTGTCCCGCAAATCTGTCGAAGACTGGCTAGGGTTCCTGAGTGTGGACAGGACGAGCTAACAGTCTTCTTGGAGTGCCGTCTCTGTAAAGAACCTGCGCTTCATTTTGCTGATGTGACAGTGGTTCACTCCAAAGGCTGAAAGTTGTTTTGTGAAAGGCCAACATCCAGATTCAATGTGGCTTGCTGATTCTTAGAGCAGTCACCAACTGACTACTAGGTTAGGGATACCAGAAGCTTAAAACAAGAGTCAACAGCAACAGCAAAGAAAAGATGTCTGACACTGGCAGAAAAGATGTGGCAAATATCTCAATGACAATACCTCTTCAAATAAGGTGTTGAGCATAAAAATATTTCTATTAAAAACAGAAACCTTTAATTGGGTCGATAAATCTTTCTTCTAGGAAAGGTTTATCTCTGCAAGCCTTTATGTGCTGCTGGGCATCTTGCTCTGGACTCAGGTCAGGGCTCTGCTTGTTCCTGGAAGCTGCTTCTTCCACAGCGTCTGAAAGGTAAAAAAAAAACCAAAAAAACATATGTGGTCTCACAAGACCTGAGTTTATGTTACAAAACAGATGTTATCAATTTGTGTTGAAACGTCTCTAGCATGTCACTGTACAGGTGTGGCAGTGGGGCTCTGGCTAGAGCTTCTGTCTGGACCTGGAGTGTGCTGCCTGTTGTAAACTTTTCAAACTCTTACCCAGTACAATGTAAAGGACATGCCACCTCTGCTAGAAGCTGGACGGCTGATACTGTAGTTGGAAGTTGCCAACTAATGGAGGTTGTTACTAAAGCCATCATGTCAGTGATCGTTGAGAAGAACCAGCAAGTGGGAGCAAAATACATGGTATTTTCTCAATAACTGAATGCATAGGGGTACATGCGCCTTAAGATTTATTGATATCCTTAATTGGAATGTAAAATATCTTTTGTCTGTATTCATGATCTTTAATTTCATCCATTTTCCTTAAAATAGGAGGACCGTAGAGAGTATTCATAAAAACACTTTTTTTTTTCAAATAACATACCAAGAAAAATCACATTTTTAATGTAAAACAAATACAAAACAATGATTGACATCCTTAGTTAAAACTTGCCAAGACTAAAAAGATAAGAGAAACACATTTCTCGTCCGATTTTTAAGTTTGACTGTTTGTTTAGGGAATTTTAAAGGTTAAATAATATCTTCCATTTCAACCGGGTGTAAACGAAGCAACACAGGCCTAAGTCTCTGACATTCCTCACAATGTTGAACCCCTATTGGTAATAACCATCAAAGATGAGTGTGTTGTAGCAAGGAAGACAGCCATGTCCATTATTAACGTCAGTATTTCTATACAAGTTAAACTGCAGAGGAGTGAATGTCACCAATAAATGAGTCATGATGACATACCGCTGTGATGAAGTGAAAGATCTGCCTCGGATTCATCGTCCCTCTCAGCCGTACCATTTTCAGAAATGTCCTGCTCCACATCTGGCTCCAACTCATCTTGAATGCAAAGCACAACGCAGTATACAATCATTTATAGGTGTGACATCTGCTAAATAAGTGCTGGAAAGTCAGACAGGAGGACTGTACGTACCCTCAATCTCAATGTCCTCCAGAGTGTTTCCACTGAATTTCTCCAGAGAATGCTTTTCCATCGACAGAAGAAGTTTTGCTATTTTTGCTAGTTCCACAACGGCCTCTTGTGACTGATAATACGCCCTGTCAGCACGAATGTCCTGCCCCAGTAGCTTGGCAAGATGACTGAGCTCATGGTTCTCCAAGTTGAGAATCTGGAAGACTCTTGCAATGTGTTTGTGAAGAGACGTCCACGTGAGGTGCTCTGGTTTCTTTGCACAACACAAATTTGAAAAATCCCTGATGCAGTTTCGTCCATGGTAAACGCTTGTGGGGGAAGAGTTAGGCATTGCGAACAAGTATGGATTGTCTAGGTGTACGCCACACGTTTCTCTCTTGCTCAGAAGCAGAGTCATTGCATTGACAAGTTCAGAAGTAAACAACACAGCAACTTCTTGGTCAATCCTGCTCAGATCACTTATTCTGATGAAGCGTTTGGACAACACTTGAGTGGTGTAGCCTCTTTCCTGGAAAGCCTTGAGTGTCATTTTTGAAACTTCAGGTGTGCATTTGTTTAAGGCTGATGCCTGTGCAAGTATTACTCTGCAGAGTTCGCTGTAGGCCTGTGTGCTGTCCTGCATCGTCAGGTTTTCAATGGCAGAAGCTAATGCTTTTTCTAGGTACCCATAGAAAACCTGCACATCCCGTATAAATGATAATGTAGATGGATTGTTTATTTTTTGCCCACTTACTGAAGCAATAAACTTTTGGGACTTCAGCTCTTTCCATTCTGAATCACACAATGTCAAGAATTTGTTCGTCTCTGTCATCATTTGCTCATTGCCATCGAAACCAGCAAGGACAATAGACGCTATTTTTTTGAGTGAGTGTACCAACTTAAAAGCGAGACTTGCTTTTATATAGTTCTCTGTTGTTTCATCAAAATTAGAAACTTCTTTTACAGCCTCAACAACTTTGCAGAAGTTATGAGGTTTGATTGCATCTTCAAAGCTGGAAACACGCTTTCTCTGCAGTACTATCAAAAGTGTTCCCATTTCATGCAGCGTCTGCTTGACACGTTCATTTTGACTTGGATGTCCCTCATACTTTGTCAAAATACTCTGTGCCAGTTCTATTAGAAGGAAATCATCTTGACTCAGAGTTGCGATCTTATTGTCCAGAGTTACAAGAATTTTCCACACATCACATGGAATTTTAGGGAATGACGAGTCTTTAAAAGCCTCTTCATCTAGGTCTTCTTTCTCGCCATCGGTGGATGACATTCCAACAGCTCTATAAGGACATCTGACTGCATGCCTCCAAATCATATTACGTTTATACATGCCTTTACAGTAAAGACAGTATGCATGATCTGTAAATGTAACGTTCTCAGTGGATGGTAGTTTTTTCACTTTCAACTCGCCTTTGTTGTGCTTCAGCACCTCCAGATTATGTTTGTAATTTCCCCGGTTCCGTAAATTCTCAAGGTGCAATTTTCGTTCCTTAGACTTCTTCCGGAATGCAAATGCTTCAGCGATATCAGGCTCTGCCGCAGCGTGTCTTTTAAGATGACGAGCTATCTTAAGATAGCCTTTCCCACAAACGTAACAGTAATTTTTTTTGGTAAAAGACGTGTCTTTGGCCTCTTGAATTTTTTGAGCATTCTGTGGTTTCTTTATTCTACTTGAACCAGGCTTTTTAGAGCCAACAGCTTTGTCCTCTTGCTGGGTGCGTAGCTTAAAGCTCCCACTTATCTTTTGAGTGGAATCTCCCGCTGTACTTCCATGGCCTTGTTCACTGTCAGATTGCTCATCATCATCATCGTCATCATCATTATCATCATTATAATCATTATCAGAGGAAATGATTTCAGAGTCGGAACCTGTGTCTGAGTCCTCAACCTGAGAAAAAAAGCAAACAAGAAATTTTACACATATTGAAAATTAATATGTGTAAGCAAAGAAAACCTCGTGATCGGCGACTCTGCAGGTTTGCCATTTTAAAATGCATTCAAATCTGTTGTTCTTGAATATGACATGACATGTAATTCCAGTACATTTAACATTTGAAAAAATAGAATAGGTAGCTGAGAAGAAGTCTGAGTTATACTGTAACTGTGGTTCTCTGAGGTAACTGACTATAACACACCTCAAAGTCATTCAGAATCATGTGTTGATCTAACAAAATCACAGTGATGATGCACATCAGTGCCTTAAATAGACTGTGTGGGGGTGCCATCAAAAGCTGGTGCATCTAAAAATGAAATCTGTCATCTATCAGCTAGACAAAACCATGTACATCTGTGACCATCAGTTGGGAACTTCTGCGTCTCTCTATGATTCCACTGCATGTGAGAGTTCTGCCGAAGTTCTTGATTTAAAAAAGAAATTCTGATGACACTACCTCTTCAAAGAAATGTTTAAATAAAATTAACTTATTTTCTCAGGAATGTCTTTAAGTATATGAGCTCATGGGGCTGCATTAGACTTAGTGTGTTCAATGAACTGTCAATTGACAAACGTACCTTCGAGCGCCATGGGTAAGCACACTTCCCATAGTTGTAAGTTATCTCCTTGCCTGGAGATATTTTTTTGATTGCAAACAGGCACAAGTGTGGCTTTCCCTCACATTCAATTTTCTTCATTTCACAGTTGGGGGTCTTGTAATCATCATTCACAAGTCTTCCAAGGGTCCCATCCTCTGCTGACGCATCCACACTGAAAGCAATATGTTTTTATTTAAACCAGCTGTTGTCAAACTGTAGCAACTGTCCTTATAAACCCAGAACAAGTAGATAATTTACCACCAGCGTTCTCCTTTCCATGAAAACTCAAACAAATAATTGTTCAGAGTGTCTCCAGATTTCCTCTTTAACATTGGACCTTTGTGAGGAAAGATGTGCCCCTGATATTCAACCACAAACGAGGAGGGCTTGATGGCTTTCTGGGTGAACACTCCTCTCCCTAGATAAACAAAGAATTGACATGAAAACATCGATCCAGTGTAATGCTGGTCCCACCGGAGATAATCAGAAGTTCCACAACCACAAAATATCCCCAGTTAAAAAGCTCATATCCTTTGCCTCACTTAAGGCAAAAAACAGACATATTGTTTTGCAGGTAGGAATTTCTTTCAGTCCATTCTGTGTTGTTGTACATTTTCCCAGAATTTTATATTCACACTGTAATCTTCCATTCACAGTTTTAACTGGTTGTTAACCTTAAATTGGACAATAACATGTGAACAAGATGCTGGCAAACTGCAATGTAATAGTTTAAGTATGAAGCACATATATTGAGCTTGACCGACTGTGTTTCTGGGACCTGTTGTGCGATTTCTGCTGTTAGCTTTTGTATGTGTTTGTCCATACAGTCGTGTTTATATCTCTCTTGTCAGACCCTTCTTGTATATCCCTACGTGTTATGTCTATTTATTGTGACTGCTGTGTTTTCTGTCTGTGACAACTGTATTAATGTGTAATGTATGTGTGATTGTATTTATACAGAGCAGGGGAAAAATAATCTCCTCTCGGGATTATTAAAGTATTCTTCATCTTCATCTATCATAGTTTAGGTCACTCAAGCCCCCTGAGTCGCAAAAAAATGATTCATATTTTGAATAATTCACATCCGCACAGCCAAACAACAGTTCTAAAAGTATGATTATTCCAGCTGGCTGTCACTAAACAGCAGACATGTGTCCCACATGAGCAGAGAGCCTACCAGCAGACTCCCTCCTACCTTTAGACTGGTTGATGTGTCTCTCCTCCAGGAAACTTTTGTCCTTTCGGTTAACAATGTGCTCCAGGGCATCCTGCACAGGAGTTAGTTTTCTCTGTTTCTCCATGGCCGATGCAAACATTTGCACAAAACCTGGAGAAGACATGACGTCATTTGTTATTAAAACGAAGAACATGATGCTGTCTGCTGTTTCAATTTCATCACCAAACGCTGTGTGTTTATATATCACATTTACGCTAACGTTACAGAGACGAATTTGAGTTTATTAATCGTTTAATCGTAATGTTAGTCGGTGGAGGTTTTCAGGTCTGTCACATGTTTTTAAACCACATCAGTTCAGCAAACACGGACTTCCAGCCAACTCTTGTTAGCATGCTAAGTCTTAAACTAGTGCTCGTAGAGATCAGTCACTCCTGCCGAAGACACTTTAATTTAATTATCTGTGATGTAACAGAAAGACGTTCGTCAAATATCTCCGTTTACCTTTGCTTCAACGTCCCAAAGTATAAACAACAAATACACATGCAGCTACGACAGTCGCAGCCATCTTTGGTGTTAGGGTCACGTGACGATGACGTCACATTACCAAGCGCGACCTGCGTCAACTTCAATTCAATGGACTCTATTGACTGACTGCTGCAGTGCGAATTCTATCTATTCTATCTGTCGATCACATCGATCGATCGAGATATATATATATGTATTTTTTAATTATTATTATTTTTTATTATTATTTATATATATTTTTTAAATCTCAGGAAATTGTGTATATTTACACAATATTTACAGGCCCCCAGTGTGTGCTGTGTTCAGGGGCCTGCAACCTGTAACCCCCGTGTGTAATTAACTCATATATGTACATGTGAGTGTGAAGTGAAAAAGAATTTGCCCAAGAGGGACTAATAAAGGACTGATTATTATTATTATTATTATTATTATTATAGTCACTGCTTATAAAAACAAATGTGAGCAAATAAATTCTAGATAAATAAACACAAAAGAAAAAAGCACTGACAATACAGAACATGTACTACACTACTGGACAGTCTGAAGAAAGATTCAATGAAATAACTAAAAGTATAAAGAGTAGAAAAAAAAGAAGGAGGCCCACTTGGTGGGCAAGGCACATCCTTCTTACATTGTAACACATTATTGTCCCAACTGCATCTCCTCCCCTCCAGTCATCCGCTTGATTACCTAACCACCCCCCCTCCTGAAAGATTCACTGCACCCCCCTGATGGCACAAAGGAGGACCTCAGTTTCTCCGTGGAGCCTCTGTGTGACCGCAGTCTGCCACTGACGGAGCTCCTCTGCTGGGAGAAGGTGGCGTGCAGCGGGGGGGCTGGCGTTCTCCATGATAGTCCTGACTTTGGACCTGGTCCTACTTTCCAGAAGTGTCTCCACAGAGTCCAGGCCTAAGCAACCACTGAAGCTGCTCTGCTCATGAGTCTGTTACGACCTTCCAATTCCCTTTTCCTGACCCCACCACCCCAACACACAGTGGTGTAGGACAGCACACTGGATACAACTGACTAGTAGAACATGTGAAGGAGCTCAGGACAGATGTTGAAGTCCAGTCTCCTTCGGAAGTAGATCCTACCTTGCACACTATTCCACACTGCACCCGTCCCCTAGGGTTCCCTCGGTGGGTGGGTATCCCATCAGAGGATGTACAATAAAACATAAGCGATAGCTTGTGATTTATCTCTCACTCAAAGGTTTCACACTTAAAATGTTTTTTGAATGAAAAAAAACCTATTCAGTGAGCTAGATATTAATGTCAACACCTACAAATGTTGATTTTGATTAAGCGTCTTGAAACACATTTATTTAAAAAGGAACATAAAAATAGAGAACACTTGCGGGGTTAATATAACCTAGTTATACAGGAGGACATGTTTCTTACATCAGGGTCATAGTTATGAACGTCTTAGAGGAATCCATGTATAAGTATCAGACTAACCTGATTCAGTCAAGGTCTGTTCAGTCTGTAGTCTTCAGTATGTGTCAGTAGTGTAGTCGTGTTCTTCTGAAAGGCATAAGCTGCAGTCTTTGTAAACAGTGTCTGGTATCATACTCCAGTTCAAGACACGTTTTACATCCCAGTGTCAACGTGTTACACTGAAGTCCTATAAAAACTGATTTGAAATCATTTCCAGGAGTTTACTTTTTGTGACGGGTACTTGAGCAAACAGATGACCTTCCAGCACTCTTAGTGTGTAAAAGCAGAAAAATAATGCAATAGAGATTGACTTTCTCCAGTTACTCTTCTATAGTGGACTTTTACTGATTGACATAAAGAGAAATCAAAATGTTTTTTCCTTGTAAGTCTTTTATAGGAAAAAATGAGAAATCATTCAACATATAAAACACAAAGTGTCTCCCAAAGTGAACAGGTTTGGATCTCAGTTCCCTTGTCCAACAAACACAGTATTCAAAGATTTTCTATAAATCCTGTTCAACAAGCACTTTTTCAACAGTAAAAGGTCTTTCCTCAGACCTAAACACACCATCATTAGGTATGTGAGGGAACTTTTTTGTCCGTTTCTGTTTACTGAGCCACGTATAAATGAATAGTTTACCTAATCTATAAATATGTACATGTTAAGCTGCTAAACAAATAAAATGTCTCTATCATTCCTCTCATTCCGAGTCGTCATCATCAGGTGAAAGTGATGTGTCTCGCTCCAGGTCTCCTGCTGTCCTGGTGCATGAAGCTCTCTCTCTGACGGTCAGTATACGGGTTAGCATAGCGTCTATGGTGCTGTCATCCAGAGGAGTTGAGGAGAACCACAAGGGGCTGTTGGGGACACAGCTGCGCTCAGGGTGAAGGTAGAACACGTTGGTGCGCTGCTTAACTGACTCTGAGCTGGATGGAAGACAGTAAAGTGGGGGGGTAACACGATTATTGTTTGATGACAAATCAGTGACGCAAGTACCAAGTAAAAGCTGGAACTATTTTTGGTTTAAGGCGATAATTCTTCACAATCATGTTTGCAATGAAGAAATTCATTTATTGTATACTTTAACTGGAAGAAACAGGAAACAAAATCCATTACAAATCATTTATAGAAGGGGTGGGGACGATATTTCCGCAGGATCACAGGTTTAACACACAGTATTCTTCCACCAATCAGAGAAAAGAAAATCGACTATCGATTAAATCAGTGGTGAAGTTAAGCTTTTTTCAGTTGAGGCAGTTGGCAAAAATAAAACCTATTTTACGCCTTTGTGACCACTTAATGTGGGGGTTATTGGGTCCTCCATTACCATCTTCAACTGTTTTCAGAATGATGCTTCATGTCTTTTTTAACAAGTACAAGAAAGTACGAGCACATTTCACAAACTTTAGCATCATTGCACTCGCTGTCCTTACATTTTAGGACACATTTTAAAATCCTATAATTTGCTTTTAAAGAGTTAAATGGCCTCGCTCCACCCTACCAGTCTGAGCTACTACACCCATACACTTCTAGCTGCTCTCTCAGGTCAGCTGACCAGCTGCTCCTAACACAGCCTAAAGTCAGGTTGAAGCTCAGAGAGGAACGCACATTTTCTCTAGCAGCTCTTAAGTCATGGAATGGGTTGCTGCTGCACATCAGGAAGGCTTCTTCACCGTCTCATTTTTGTTTGATGACATCTAGAGTATTGATTTGGTACATTACTTCACAGTATTTTAATTGTTTTTATCTAATTTTATTTGTGTTTAAACTTATTTTAATGGATTTTTATTTGCTATTTTATTTAATCGCATTGTGTTCATTGTTTTTATGGTGCGTTTGTTATGTTGTTTATTTACTGACTGTGCAGCACTTTGGAAACCACGTGTTTACTTAAATTGTGCTACAGAAATAAAGTGAACGTCTTATGTGGACTGTGGACTGGACTGGATTTGACAAAAAAAAATCCTGCAAATCCCACAGACATGACATTAGCTCAGGGGTCTTACTCCACACACCATTTGGAGAGGTAGAACTCATAGAGTCTGACTGGGCAGCGGAGAGGGTTCTCTGTGTTCTCCATCATCTCCAGGATGTCCTCTTTACTCTCCTCCTCCTTGCGCCTCTTTGTTGGAACCTCTGGACCTGAGGAGCACGAGACACAGGTTCTCACACAATCCATTTACAATGAATGTGGCGCACAGAATAAATTAAAAGTACTAATAATAAAATAAATACATACAATATTGTAATTCATGTTAGGCTCACCTCATCAATACTGGTTTGTACAACCTGATATACTGTATTCCCTTCAGTAACTAGATCTTGGTTTCACGTAAATTGGTGTTTTTTTAGGACAATCAGAAAATTAAAAATATTTCACAAAATATCTCTACAAAGCCAATTGATTGACTTCCTCATATTCCTATGAAACAAACACAATTGTGTAGATTCCAATCCAAAATAATTATTGGTTTGTTTGATGTATTGAAATTGGCATAAAAAAATTCCATTCCATCTAAGCCCTTCGTCTTCATTGTACCTGACTCTGTCTCGTTCATAGACAGTGGGGGGTAGAAGCGCAGGAACATGTTCTTGCTGTGGTCCTGATTTGTTTTGGTGCAGCGCATGACGTGGGCGAAGGACAGCTGGCGGTGCTGCTCGACGGTGGTGAAGCCAAAGTATTTGCAGCAGAAGAAGATCAGAGTGTTGAGGAGCACGATGGGGGAGTAGGCCCCCAACTGTTTACAGTCCCAGAGAAACTCCTCCTCAACGCGGGAATGGATGTAACCTGCAGGAGAGGAGGGACCTGTTAGAAAAACGACCAGCATGAATGTGTTGGTCTAAAACAGAAACTGACAGCACAAACACTGACAGATTAAAACATGTAAACTCACCTCCTGCTGTGATCGAAGGCTTGTAACTTCTGAGCATATTAGTGAACTCAAGGGAGAACTTGTTGTAGAACCGATCCATGAATATGTTCTCCACACGACCGTTCTCAAACAGGTACTAAATAGAAAAAAGTAATAACGTCAATGTCAAACAAGGACAACAATGGTCATGAATTTTCTTATAGATGATATCACTACCACGTTGATGCTTTGGCAAGTGTTTTAAGTATTAATTAGGCAAACCTGCACGGGACGTAACATACACCAATGTGTTGACGTGATAATTGTCTTGCCTGTTGGATGCCGAGGCAGAGGTAGAAAAGGCTATCAGGGGAGTACGGCTCTCCATTTGGTCGTTTAACCTCGTTGATGAAGCAGCAGAGGCCGTAGCTCAGCTCAGCCGTGGTGCAGCGCAGAACGTCTTCCTTCATCTCCATCGACCGCGCTAAAATCATTACACAAGGAACCAATGAGATAGTCCTGACATTGGTTATGTTGTGTAATATAAAAAAAACAAATAACCCCAAAAGTCCAGGAATCAGTAGATTAACAAGTGTCATCTGAGACCGCTGTTTAAAATTACATTAATTAATATTAAAGTATAACGAAAACCTCTTCCACAGCCCATCTGCTTCAAAAATCCAATGCAGTTCTGTCCTGCAGAAGGTTCTGACATTACCTTGGGTCAATGTTAGCTAATTGTTAGCCCATCAGGGCCACTTGTGTGTGCGTCACAACACCAAAATCTCCCCATACTTTGATAGTTTTGAGAGACTTATTATGGGCTACATAATCTTGGGTTAACTAACATGTAGCCCATAATGTTGGAGATTCAGCATTAGTTATTGTATGTAACACATTCAGACCAACCAAAGCGTGTTTTCTCCAGGTTGAGTTGAGTTCGTCTCCACAGGATCCATCGCTTCCAGGCATCAACTCCATAGTGACTCTTTAGTTTTGGGACTTCTTCAACCTTTGCCTTGTTAAAAGAATGTCTGTGAGATGAGGCTTTTGCTGCTTTAGACAACCGCTGTGACCTACGAGTCTTTGAAGAAGTACAGAAAGTATATCACTGCAAACAAATCATAAGCAGTCCAACACACACACTATTTTAATAAACACAATCACATTCAGTCTAAAATACAATGGCTGGTCGTTTTACCCTCTTTTCTCTGGCTTTCTTGGGAGGCTGCCTTCGTTGTGAAGACGGCTGAGGGCTCGGGGACTTCCGGGACTGCTCTCTGAGTTGGGCGATTTTTTCAAGAGTATCTGGCATTGACAGAGACAAAAACAGTCAAAGTTCTGCTTCAGAGACAGGTGTCATCATTTAGGAAAAATCCTCAACAACTGTTTATAGCTCATCCCCTCACCGACAGTGACGTCAGCTTCGATGTCCATGGGAGGCGGTGGAGGCGGGGCCTCAGAAGAATGCTCGCTGGACGTGTCCACGGGGCTGTCCAGACTCGGGTTGAGCTTCTCCTGGGAGCACTGCTGACTGGGAGACCTGACAACCGTGTCGGAAGAGGCGTCCTCCCAGTTGTTGAGGAAACTGGCCAAATCGTCTGTGTCCAAGTCACTGTAGTTACTAGCATGATCTGCATTTTAAAATGTATTAAAAAAATTACATTTTTGCTTCATCTAATAAGAACTTATCTTGAACTTATGCAGATAAAGTCGCTCCATGCAAGACGCAAATCTTTCACCTATTGAAATTAGCCATCTTATGTCATGAGTGTGAATCACAATATCATAGCATTGGCCTAACAAATTCTTAAAAAGAATATTCTACAAATTGTTGAAGTATTTGTGAAAATGTAAAACACCAAAGCAGAAATTGAGACAAATCATGAAATCATTCAAACAGGGTCTTTCCTTTTGTTAAATATACCAAAGTAGTCGCCAGAACAATCATGCAAAAAAAGATAGAAGATAATCAAATTAACAGTCTTTTACTTAAACTGAGGAATTTCCAGCTTTTGTTAATTTGGTTCTTCCACAAGTAAAATCTTTTTTCCTTCAAAAAATACATAATAAAGCAAAAATTAAAGCAGGAAATTCCTCCACAATTCTCAAAATTCACAAATAATAATAATAATAAATTCATAATTTATTTACTGTGTTTATTAATCATTCTGTACCATCTGCAACAGACGCGTCTTGTTTTTCTCTCTCTTTCTCCTTCTCCTTCGATCTCTCTTCTTTGTGATTCATCTCATCTTGCTCTGCCACCATTTCAGCCATGAGGATGAGCTCTGCCTCAAAGGGGTCAGACGGGATCCTCTCCTTGATCGACTGGATGGTTTCCACGATGCGTTCAGCGCTGTCGATCGTCACAGGAAGAAACATTGGCACAGGCACCTGTGGACACAGCACAATTACTATAGAATAAATACAAGGGCCTGTGACAGAGTACATCATTAAACCCGAGGGGGTAATAGTGTTTGACCTACCGGTACTGGCAGGCCCAAGGGATTAGGGGTACACTGGGTGTACATGTTCATTGGTACAGGAACATACACTGGCACTGGGACGGGCAATACCATGACTTTAGGGAAGGAATTATCTATACAAGAAAAAACAAACAGAACATCAGGATTTGTGGGTGAATAAATGAGCCAGTAATAGCTTCGTGAAGATATAAAAATACAGTAAGTACTTGGTCGAGACATGGAAATAAAGGAAACATTGTTAGTCATCACATTCAATTGTTTTTGAAGACATGAATGTTGGTTCTATTCTTGAATCTAGACAAGATGAAAAAAATAGATTTACATAAAAAGCCAACAACAATCCTACTGCATCATTTAAGTACAGTAAGACATAATTGCAAAGCAGAGATGTTACCATGGAAGCGCTATGTCTCAGGCTGTTGTTTTTACCTGTCTGTGATTCACAATCAGTGGTCTGAGTTTTACAAGAGACCCCTTTGTTTTGTACCAGTGGTCGACAGAGCAGGGCCTTGTTCTTCAGGATTTTCTGGCCAGAGGGAGGATGAGGTTTCACCGCGTCTGTCTGAATACTGACCTGGAGGACATATGAGTTATATAGAGACACGTCAAACCAACAAATAACTCGACCTTTTTTCCTCCCCCCACCTGATGAACTCAGGTGTTAGAGCAGTGGTTCTTAACCTGGGTTCGATCGAACCCTAGGGGTTCAGTGAGTCGGTCTCAGGGGTTCGGTGGAGACGAACATACACAAATCACTGTGTACGTTTGACACATCGCGTCAATTCACGATGACACGCCCCCCTTAGCCATCAGTGGCTGCAGGTGATCACGCTACATCGATTAGCCTACCTGTGCTACAGGGGATTTTGCGCACTCAGTAGTCGATTTATGCCTGTCATGATGGTACGTCATCGGATTGTTTTCTTAATATTTTAATTCATGGTAACTATGTTGAGCAAAAAAAGAAAGTGGTCGGACGAATATGTGCAACGGGCGGCCGTGGCTCAGTGGTAGAGTGGGTCCTCCAATGATTTAAGATTGGCGGTTCGATTCCCGCTCCCGCCGAGTCATTTGTCGTCCTTGGGCAAGACACTTTCTTCTGCTTGACTCCAGTGGGGCACTCGCTTGTGTGTGAATGTGTGTTTGTTCCGCGGGTGGTCGGAGGGGCCGTAGGCGCAGATTGGCAGCCATGCCTTCGTCAGTCTGCCCCAGGGCAGCTGTGGCTACATACAGTAGGTAGCTTACTATCACCAAGTATGAATAAGGAGTGAATGAAAAATGGATCCAATGTAAAGCGTCTTTGAGTGTCCAGAAAAGCGCTATATAAATCCAATCCATTATTATTATTATTAACATGAATTTACATGTACTGTATAATGGAACGTGACAGGAGTCAGCGTTCTGCATAATTTACAATGTCAAGTTGAGCAACTCCAGTCTCGCACTGACAAAAATAAAGGAACACTTCCTTAAGCTGCATGGAAAACAAAAGAAACAGACTTTGCTGTGAAAAGGACATAAGAGTAGCACTTGCCAAGGTGAAGCCATGCATATCTGAACTGGTCTCTCAATAACAACAGCAGAAGTCACATTGATTTGCAGGCAGGTCATTTCATGTGAGTTCATGCACTGTCTTGGTTTTGTTCTTTGAAAAAGGTGACATTAATGCACAATTCATTAAATACAACAGTAAAACATATACTGTACTTATAGCTTAAATTTAAAAAAATATATACTTTTTTTTTTTTTACTAAAGGGTTCGGTGAGTGAGTATATGAAACCGGCAGGGTTCGGTACCTCCAACAAGGTTAAGAACCCCTGTGTTAGAGTCAGGGTCCATGTTTTCATACTCATCACACTGGATTGTTTTTTTTATTTTCTTAATGACTGCAATTGTGTTTCACAGCTTTACACTTTTCTTTTGCTTGTTTATCCTTCGTTCAATTTATTCCTTAAAAAGCCAGTTGGTGCTTCTTGTGAAGCCGTTTGCAACACTGTTGAAATACGTACAACCAAACCTTTATTTGAACTACAATTTGCAATAGCTTGCTGACAGTGAATTTACACACATATCCTGCAAAGTTAATCAGAAAGTTATATTACATGACTGCCACAATTTAACTACAACAGATAAATATGATGTGGAGTGACTTACATGCCCAGAGCTCTTTGACTGACAGTTGACTTTGCCTGTGGAGACAATGATAAATCATGAAACCTTCACCATTAAGATGAAGTAGGTTACATGAGCACATGGTGTATAATTAAGTAAAATTAATTGGGTTGTTTAGTACTCTGCGGGCTGGTTTTATCTGTAGAATTAGATTTTGAGCCTGCTAGTGAGATGACGTTGGCGATGACAGGTGTGGCCTCTCCCGTTTCTGCATATCAAAGAAAAACAAACAGACACAGAATCCGAGGGAGATATTACAGTTTTGATGCAACATTTTAGTGGAAACAGGTTAAAACAGCAACAAAGACAAATAAAAATACACACCCTTGAAGACGTCGCCCTGCGTGTCCACCTTATCACAGCAGAACTGCAGCAAACAGGTCAGGTCACAGAAGTTTCGGGTTTCTCCCAACATGGTAAGACTCTGCTTCAGTTTCCCTTTTCGGCCACAGGTATCACACTTGGCAACCTGAGAGAAAAGAGGACGCAAACGTTTAGCTGGGACGGAACATCATTAGCATCATTTTCGTGTGACCTCAGTTTTTAATGCTTGCACTTAAAGGCTTACTTACATGGCAGAATAGCATAGTGTATTTGGATCTACAGTCCTCGGAGCAGAACTCCTCGGTGGCGCCTCCATACTGTGCTGTCACCAGCTTTTGGGACACCGAGTGGCAAAAGGTGCAGGAGTTACAGTGTTTCCCCCAGTTTTTAGTCATGTCGTGTTGAAAGAGCAGCTTACAGCCTGAGTGGAGGGACGGGAGAGGCTCATCACAAGCTGCACATCTCGCCATGACACATGTTTCTATTCAATGTGTTCCCAGCAGAATGAGTTCATGAACATAAACTCTGGCGTGTTTGATAATGAGTTTTCATATTAGAGTGAGCTTAAAACTAAGACATAAACCCAGACATCAGTTGCATCCAGAGCCTTACCGTCGCTGCAGAAGAAGCAGTCTTTGTTGTTAATTCTCTTGGCATGTTTGGTGATCTTTTCCACCTTGCAGTATTCACACAGACATGATATACATTTGGCCTTCTTGAATTCATAGGAACAATCCAGGTTACACAAGAAAACCATCTTGTCCTGCAGAAAGAATTTCATATACAATTCAGAGTGCAAAATTTTTCTGAGGAATATGAAGGAAAATTCCACTCAGCAATGTATTGTCTTTGGCACACCCAAGAGGTAAACATGACTTTTGACCAAGAAATGTTCAGAATCTGTGGTAGCTTCATCTATCCCCATCTTTTACCTTGTAAAACTACATCTAAACTTATGATCCTGGAATCCAATTGGATGGATGATGGACAGAAAGACAGACAGCAGAAAGGACGACAACCTCGAGTACACCTGAGTGAGCTGAACTTACTTTAATCTGGACGACTACAGGTTTGGAGGTGATGTCATGGTTACACTGGGAGCAGCTGAGTTTCTGAGGTTCCTTGGACCCATCTCGTGAAGGTGGAACAGGACTAATGCCCTGGATTTGAGTGGATCCAATGGGTAACTTGGTAAAAACATTCACCTGTTTCTGGGACTTCTTGAACTTGTCCTGTCATGACAACCCCCCAACAAAACAGATGAATGAAAACGACTGAAACACATGTACAGTTTCCAGGACAGAGGAAAAACAAATCTGAAATAGAAACATCCTTTGAAAGAGATTTGAGGTATTATAAACCTCATTACCTGAAAAACCATGACACAGGGCAGAGTGCAAAAGTTTCTGATGGAGGTATCTGACATGGCCAAGTGGTAAGCAGGCACTGTGTTTTTCCCACAGCTGTCACAATTGATCCGAGCACCTGTGAAAACGAAAACAGAATTGTGACCAAGAGTGATGTATTCAGCAGAAATCAGTCATGAAATCTTGTTGTCTAATACCTGATGCGCTGACAGTCTGGACCTTATATGCCATCACACAACTGCTGCTACAGAACAGGTTCACTGAATCATCAGCATTTTTGTTGTCAATCATTTCTGCCAGCAGCCGGGTCGTGTGACACATCGAACAAGGCGCGGTTATCTTGGTTTTCTATTAAAAAACAAATTAAAGAAAGGAGACAGTGTTGAGTAGTGTGCTTTTCTTAAATAATCTTGTACACAAAGTAATCAAGGATTACATTCTGCATAATGCTCATACACAAGAACGTAATTGTTGATTGGTCACTGACACTGACAATCAAACATATTTAACATACTAAATCGTTTGACAGCAGCCACGGAAAGAATTGTAAGATGGGAATGCTCAAACCACCCCCTGGTTAATCCCCCTTGGTGTCATCCTATATAGTCTCACCTCCTTGTACTTGGTGAGACACTCTGCATTGCACAGAGGTCTGCTGCCACCTTCCACCTTTAGCATGAGGGGTTTGAGGTGGCAGAAGGCTTCACAGTTGGCACAGCCAGCCATGGACAGGTTGTTTACAGCACGGAACCGTTTGAAGCAGGCGTCGCCACAGAGTTTATGGGCAGTGCCATTCAGGATTACCTCGTGTTTGCTCTGAAGAGGAGACGGCAGATATGTTAATTGTGTCAGTTACATTTCAAGCAAATGTGCAAAACATTCCGTGACTCGCTGGAACTTTTATCTATTTTGTAAGATTCAAAATTTGTATCGTCAGGTTTCGAAATAAGACAGATGTCTATGTGAAATTACACTGAGGACTTTTCAGTGTTTCCTGAATTTTTTTGTTAGTTTTTTAAATTGCACATATCAGAGTTTTAATAATGATAATCTTTGACTTACAATGCAGTGCCTGGAGCACATGCTGCAGGCTGACTGTGGTGCTATGGGTTGTGCCGATTTATTGGTGGTATTTTTCTTGTAGCTAAAGGCAGTCAAGCAGTTTTGGCTGCAGAATTCTTTAATTCCTCCTTTACCATCTGGAGCCAGAATGATGTCCTGCAGCCGAAATACCGCCCTGACAAGGAGAAAGTGTAAGATCAATGACATCTAACGTCAGTTTTAGTTCATTTGGGTCAAGAATTCACACAAGCTTCTCTGTATTATCTATTTCTCTGCCTTCTCTCACATATTGTCAGTGTCTGGAACCATAACACCCGTCCCTGATGAACTCACTTCTGGCAGTTGTGGCAGACTTTTGTGGGTCCTTTGACCGCAGGGAGAGTTGCAGTGAGGCAGGTGGTGGAGCAGAACAGTGCTGGGGAACCCTTCCTCTGGAAAGCTGTCTGCCCTTTCACCAGGTTCTTCTTGCAGTTGGAACAGAACATGGGTAAAGAGGGGCTGATAACGGGTAGAGACTGCTCACTGGTTGGGGTCACAGAGAACACTGACCCAATTCTCAGGTCCTCCTGTAAGCAGTAAAGCAGTGAGATCAGTAGGTCCAGTGATTCTGAATACTTTAACGTCTGAGTGGGACCATACCCCCACCCCCATGCAAGACAGGATACTGACACGATAACAGTATTTCTGTATATCTGTCTGCTGTGTGGTGTACTGTGGCGCAGTGAGTCCTGCTGCCGCCTCACAGCAATGAAGGTTCTGGGTTTGAGTCCTTTTTGTGTGGAGTTTTTATGTTCTTTCCGTGTCTGTGTGGGTTCTATCCAGGTTCTCAAGCTTCCTCCCACCTCCAAAAACATGCAGCTTAGGAGAAGTTGTCCACAAAATTGTCTGCAGGTGTGAGTGGTTGTCAATGTGTGGCGTTGCGATGCTTTGGCGACGCATCTGGGGTGTACCCCGTTTCTCGCAAGTAGCCAGCTGAGATAGGCTCCAGGAGAACCCCTGACTTAGAAAGGGGATAAGCGGCTATAGACTGGATGACTGACTGGATGGATGGATGACTGACTGGACGGATGACTGACTGACTGTCAGACGGACTGAGGAATGTACGGAACCGTCCAAAGCTTTTAATCCCCATCAACATTTATTTACATCATATACTCAACAAAAATATAAACGCAACACTTTTGTTTTTGCTCCCATTTTTCATGAGATGGACTTAAAGATCTATAATTCATTCCAGATACACAATATTACCATTTCTCTCAAACATTGTTCACAAATCTGTCTAAATGTATGATAGTGAGCACTTCTGCTTTGCTGAGATAATCCATCCCACCTCACAGGTGTGCCACATCAAGATGCTGATCTGACATCATGATTAGTGCACAGGTGTACCTTATACTGCCCACAATAAAAGGCCACCCTGAAATGTGCAGGGTTTTTTTTTTTGCTTTATTGGGGGTCTGGGGACTCAGAACCAGTCAGTATCTGGTGTGACCACCATTTGCCTCATGCTGTGCAACACATCTTCTTTGTATGGTTTATCAGATTGTCAATTGTGGCCTGTGGAATGTTGGTCCACTCCTCTTCGATGGCTGTGCGAAGTTGCTGAATATTAGTGGGAACTGGTACACGCTGTCGTACACGCCGGTCAAGCACATCCCAAACATGCTCAATGGGTGACATGTCCGGTGAGTATGCTGACCATGCAAAAACTGGGACATTTTCAGCATCCAAGAATTGTGTACAGATCCCCCAACATGGGGCCGTGCATTATCTTGCTGAAACATGAGGTGATGTTCATGGATGTATGGCACAACAATGGGCCTCAGGATCTCATCACGGTATCTCTGTGCATTTAAAATGCCATCAATAAAATGCACCGGTGTTCTTCGTCCATAACAGATGCCTGCCCATACCATAACCCCACCACCACCATGGGCCACTCGATCCACAACATTGACATCAGCAAAGCGCTCACCCACACGACGCCACCCACGCTGTCTGCCATCTGCCCTGAACAATGTAAACCGAGATTCATCCGTGAAGAGAACACCTCTCCAACGTGCCAGACGCCATCGAATGTGAGCATTTGCCCACTCAAGTCTGTTACGGCGACAATCTGGAGTCAGGTTAAGACCCCGATGAGGACGACGAGCATGCAGTTGAGCTTCCCTGAGACGGTTTCTGATAGTTTGTGCAGAAATTGTTTGGTTATGCAAACCAATTGTTTCAGCAGCTGTCTGTGTGGCTGGTCTCAGACGATGTCGGAGGTGAACCTGCTGGATGTGGAGGTCCTGGGCTGGTGTGGTTACACGTGGTCTGCAGTTGCGAGGCTGGTTGGATGTACTGCCATATTCTCTGAGACGGCTTATGGTGGAGAAATGAACATTCAATGCACGAGCAACAGATCTGGTTGACAGTCCTGCTGTCAGCATGCCAATTGCACGCTCCCTCAATGCTTGTGGCATCTGTGGCATTTTGCTGTGAGACAAAACTGCACATTTCAGAGTGGCCTTTTATTGTGGGCAGTATAAGGTACACCTGTGCACTAATCATGTCAGATCAGCATCTTGATGTGGCACACCTGTGAGGTGGGATGGATTATCTCAGCAAAGCAGAAGTGCTCACTATCACACATTTAGACAGATTTGCGAACAATGTTTGAGAGAAATGGTAATATTGTGTATCTGGAATGAATTATAGATCTTAAAGTTCATCTCATGAAAAATGGGAGCAAAAACAAAAGTGTTGTTTATATTTTTGTTGAGCGTATATCCACTTGAGATCACCCATCCCTATTCAGCCATGAGACCTAAACAAAACAGACTTTAATGAACATAAAATGGTGAATATCTGAAAAGGATGCAACTTTCCCACTCCTCCTGAACAGTTACGCGTCTCACCTTAGCAGTATTGGGCTCATCTTTCACGTTTGCTGTGGATACAGCACTGGACATTTGGGGTTGTTCATACTCATCATCTGCAGGCTCTTCCTTCACCTTTACCTTCATCGGTGGTGGAGAAGGGGTTGATTTGGTTTCACTTGGTTCCTACAACAGGAGGACATTGTTGTGCTTTACACTTCCACAACAGTGATGGATGCTCGTATCCACGACGTTTGTATCCATGGTAATTTCTAAACCAACAGTTTTTAGACACTCGCAGCTGGATGTAAAATGTAATCCATGACAGCCTTCAAGAATCAATAATGAATACTAATAAATAAATCCAAAGTCACATTTTATCAATGTAGGTATAAACAATTCTAACCCAATACCGTCACACTGGAACAGTTTACATATACTTACAGTATCTGGCTTAACTAAACTCACCCCATTCATTTTGTTGGTTGAAGAAGAGCCATCGTTTCCTGCAGGAATGTGAGAAACATGTCAAGAAAATTATAGTAAATTTTTTTTAAAAGTATGAAGGAAATAAAAAGAAAATGCTGCGTTAAAAACGTGCTGAGAAACGGCTTCGACAGCCAGGAATTCAAAATCCATATTTAATGAAAATTTGTGTTCATTCAGTCAAGACTCACACTACAGAAACATCCTACATTTATTATTATTTCTACCTGCATCAAATATGATGTTTGTTCAGTCACCACTACCTACCCTACTCTGAACCTTCCGCCTCAAATATCAGGCCCTCTGCAACCTACCACTTCCACTTTCTTACTAGTACCTGTTTGCAAATTAAAATGTTCAAATTAAAAATAACTAAATCTTAAACTATTGCTGGATCTGATTTATGGATGGGATAACATTACATACAATGTGTGCATACATACAGAATATTTTAATCACTGGTTACAGTAAAAGACTTCACATTGCTTTGAGGAAATCGTCACAGATCTGAGCTCACTGACCTTTATCTTTTACTGGTTCAGACGATGGCGGTGAACTGGTCTGTCTCAAGGCTGAAGCTTTCTTCTCCTCCACTGGGTCCTCGTCTGCAGATGGTGGTAATACAGAGGGTTTCACGTCTGTTTCCTCAGTGTTCTCTTCCACTGGCGTTGGAAAGGAAAATAAAAATAAAGTGGGATGCTGCAGTGATTTTCTTCTTCTTCTTTTCCTTTTGGCTTTTCCCATCAGGGGTCGCCACAGTGAATCAGTTGCCTCCATCTAACCCCGTCTTCTGCATCCTCTTTTCTCACACCAACTACCTTCATGTCCTCTTTCACTACCATCCATAAACCTCCTCTTTGGTCTTCCTCCTGCCTGGCAGTTCAAAACTCAGCATCCGTCTACCAATTTATTCACTATCTCTCCTCTGGACATGTCCAAACCATCTCAGTCTGGCCTCTCTGACTTTATCTCCAAAGCCTCTAACATGTGCTGTCCCTCTGATGTACTCATTCCTGATCCTATCTGTCCTGGTCACTCCCAGAGAGAACCTCAGCATCTTCATCTCTGCTACCTCCAGCTTTGTCTCCTGTATTTTCCTCAGTGACACTGTCTCTAGACCAAACAACATCGCTGGTCTTCTCCAGACCAAACAACATCGCTGGTCTCCCCAAACAACATCTCTGGTGCAGTGATTTTGAAGCGGCTTAATAACTTTGAGACATAGAAAATGTCCTTAAGGATTCAAAGAACTATTGTAATCTAACACGTTCAATGAAACTTGTATCCAAGGACATAGATGCCCACAAAAGCAGAGAGAAACTAATTGTACCAGTGAAAGAGAAGTAAAAACCTTAATCATAGGTGAATATGAGCAACCTAAGTTCAAATCTACCTAAAATTTTAAAAATGAATAAACTGAAGTCAATCATGAGATGCATATCCCTAGAACCTCTTTATAAGCATGAAATGTCAAAGAATTGTACCCAGAAGTTTTTTGATCCTGGTAGACTACACCGGATGACATACAGGTACACAATAATACACTGGAGTTTCAAACTTATTCTGATCCTGAATAACATCATTCATAAATCAGACTTTTACTAATCAAATATTATTGTATTAACCTTCATAAACATACTTTAGTACAATCCAAACTTATGACAGACGTGCAGGAATAAGTGAGAGAAGACAGAGGAGAAAGGGGAGGGGGGCAAAGGAAGAGTGGTGAGCGAGAGCTCAAGGTCGATCACTGACTCAAGCATGTTGATGCAAGTGAAGAATCGTTCTTTTAGAATTTGTGAAAAATTTTAACAATATCCACAACAAACGCCATCAGGTGAGTAAACCAAATGACAATGTCAATGTCATGTCTGGGAAAATACCATTTCAGCATAGCCGAAACACCTAAAACAACAATAATGAAAACAGATCATCTCTCGTGTACAGAGAACAAAATAGTAACAGCAACACAATGAATTAAATAGTTTTAGGCTGCTCAGTTTTTCTCATTCAGATATCACTTGAGATGTGTCCCAAACAGAATGAAGTCATCAAATATTTCAGAAGGTATAACTAAATGAAAAAGAAGCTTCATAAATAATGTGATATAAACCCCATAAAGCTGGAGCAAGGTTTTTGTGAGAACTTGAGGCATGCAGAAGCAAAATGTGGAAAAAGTTCATCCCCGGTGAAGAATCATTAAATATTGAACTCCTGAAACTAAGAAGTAATCATCTGTGTGTGTGTGTGTGTGTGTGTGTGTGTGTGTGTATGTGTGTGTTTGTGTTTGTATTGTCACCTTGTGGACGACTGTCAAATAACATCCAATTTTTCTCATAGAACACAACCTTTGGTATACAGTAATAGAGTGAAACCTTCTGCATCATAAACATAAAAACTCTTGACATTAAAAAAAATCATAAAATAGCCAAACTTCTGCTTTACCGGTGGTTGGTGAGAGACTGCAATCCACATCCATCGACCTGACCTGTTCTTCCTTCATCTGAGCTTCTTGGTCCACCTGATCCACTGTACCAATGTCCATCATCTCATCGAGGTCATCCGCTGAAGGGACCCTCACTTTAGAGGCCAGAGACTCCTTTTCCTCCTGTGTCTTTATGTCTGGATCCATTATTATGTCTGTCTCAGTTGTTTCCTTCTCACAATGATATATTTTGTCCACCTTTGAGTTGTCTGTGGCATCTGGTCCAGCAAGACTTTTTCCTAAACTGTTTTCCTCTACTGTCAATTCTTTTTTGTTCTCCTCACAATCCTCATTAGTTTTGTCCTCAGTACCCTCTTTTTCCGAATCCGGGATGTTCTCTGGTCCAGCACGCCGAACCAAAACAGGTTTATCTGTGTCCACTGGAGAAACAGACTGTGCAGGGGACACATTAAGATGAGATACAGAAGAGTCCACAGCAGCCTCCATTTCCTTATGTTTATTTTCTGCACATTTTGTTACTTTAGCAGCAGCATTAGCAATATCCTCCTCTCTGGGTTCAGACTGTTTAGCAGAAGCTCTGTGAAGAAGCTCTGAGCCTCCAACCTCTGATGCTGCCGGCTCTCCATCTGTTCCATCTGCAACCTGTGACAGACAATCAGACAGCAGTTGATGAAATCCTTGACATGCATTCAGTTTGTTTGAAAATTAATACACTTTCCGATCATTTAAAGTTCTATGCAACATTCAAGTTGGTCATCCTGCCAAATGAGTGCAATTTGCTCATTGTAACTCTTAAAAATTAAATTATATTTTTCTTTGTTTTTCAATATAGAACTTAGTAATATACATATTTACTAACTCAAAATGAGTACCAATCTCAGACTACTTTGATTTGGTACAACTTTTGAAAGTTATTATCATTGCATTTTATTTTCTGCTGTTAACAAAATGCAAATGCCATTTTAAAACCATGTTTACAAGAATATCAACCATATATACAGTTTTCCATGAAAAAAAAAAGAGAATGTAAAAGAAATGGCTGAATAGATGATGAAAATACTCATATTTATGACAAAAGAAAATGACTATATTTTGACCAGATTCTATTTTTCCAAAAATGCAAATAAAACCTTTTCCTTTATAGGACATACCAAACAAAATTTAAATCAAAGATTGAGAATGTATTTCATTAATCAATCAGGCCACTGTTGGAACAAAAATGTAAATGTAAAAACAAAATAAAATGTAAAAATAAAATGTAAAAATACATTTTCTTTTCTTTTGAAGAAACAATTGAATAATCAAAAAAAAAACATTTTGTTACAGGAATAAAATCAGTAACAGAGTGTGTTATGCGAGTGTGTATCATCTGTTTATTGTGTCAAACCTATTGCACCATTAAGCTACATGATTTAATTCATATTAACATTGGGGGAGTATTCTAAAATTTTCATAGAAGGAACATGTTTGAGTAAGAGCAATGAGTGAAAATCTGGGGACAGCACTAAAATGTGAATTTTAACAATCTACACTAGTAAAACTTGTGTTTTACAAGTGTAGATAGACCACGGAATCACACTTAAATAAAAAAAGTTTTGGAAGGATTTTGTTAATGATGCATTGTGGTAAAGTGTAGCATTTTAGATTTGGGGACAGACAAGAAATGTATCAGTGTTTTAGATACCTTTTAAAAATATTGAAAAAAAAAAGTATACAGCTGTAATTTCTACAATGATTCATAAATACGGTGTTTTGTATAAACAATAAAATATGATTTGTATATATTATTACTTGTTTTTATACATTTAATATAAAATATGCTGGGGACAGAAATGTCACTCTTGTGGCATTGGGGTTGTGTTGCTGTGGGTTATAACACAACATAACAACTTCTTACACTTTACTTTATCTCACATGTGTCAAACTCAAGACCCAGGGGCCAAATGTGGCCCTCCACATCATATTATGTGCCCCGTGTGAGGATTAAAGGTCTTGCTGTCTAAAAATAAACACATTAAAAAAAAAGTGTGCTTTGACCAAAAACTACATTTCCCACAATGCAATAATTAAGCCCATTTTAACTTAATTAAACCAAAAAGTTTTACACAAACTTGTGTTTCATGTTATTTTTCTTTGTTCACTTGGATACTTTGATCATTGATTAATGGAGTTCTGTGGGTTTCATAATCTGACAAATTAAAAGTTTTTATGTTATAACAGAGCAACAAACAAACATTTTTTTCGGTGTAACTGTAATGTTTGTAACTTGAATAAGTAATACATTCAGAGTATTTAACATTAAGGAGTAGTTACATATAATTTACATTACATTGAGTTACATTTAGTTCCATTTATAAGTCACATCTGGCCCTTTGAGGACAGCCATGACAATGATGTGGCCCTCGGTGAGAATGAGTTTGACACCCCTGCCTTAGCTGATACCTGGACTTAATGTGTGACATTCAATCACTAAACCTGTGACAAAAGTGTCAAACTCAAATAAGATCCACCTGAAATGTATGTCTGCTTATACTTCAAGTGTTAGATAGACAAATAGACAGACAGACACTTACTGACTGCAATGTCTGATTATTCTTGGTAACAACAACGTTGGTTTGTCTTTTCAGTGTGATGCTTTACAATAATTTACTGAAGATGTAAAGTTCATCAAAGCAAAATCAACGT
The DNA here is from genome assembly GCA_013358685.1 of Antennarius maculatus. Lineage (NCBI taxonomy): Eukaryota > Metazoa > Chordata > Actinopteri > Lophiiformes > Antennariidae > Antennarius > Antennarius maculatus. Next base: position 3,740,618 of record CM023622.1, on the reverse strand, counting down.
CTGAACGAGTCCTTGTGAAAAAATTACCTAACTTTAAGTAGGAACAACCTCATAATTAATCATAGCCAACATGCACTGATTACAACGCTAGTCGCAGTTAGTCACCACTTTGGTTCCAAAAGAACAAAATCATACGTTTGTAAACACCGACACCTGAACGTTAAACCGTGATATTCACGAAGACACGGTTAGCTTGTTGTTGCTCATATATCAACACTGGTTTTACATTGTAAACACATGCTGCTCAACACTTCACCAAATAGCTGTACCGTCACGTCAGTTTGATAAAAAGGTTTTGTTTACCTGTTTATCAGTCGTTTGCTTTAATTCCGCCATGCTAAGGCGATATGTTGAGGAGCTGCATGACCTGAAGACGAGAAAACTAGCTTATGTTTGGCTAAGCTACTGCTAGCTTACTTAGTGCAGCTGCACACTGCATGTCTGCTAGCTCGCTAAGGTTAGCTCGGCTAGTCACGTTTGTTTATACATCACAGACCAAAAAACGACTGACCACTGTTTGTATAAACTGTTGTAGTTGAGGTTGTTCTAAATATACTATGCTCTTCATATAGCAAAGTTGTAAGGATAAACACTGGACCGCCGTAATAACGTGCAGGATATTTACCGCGCAGCGACACACACAAGTCACTTGATTGGTGACCAGACGTTTGTCCTTCACCGGGTTCCGTAGCCGTTGTGTGTGTTTCCATCACTGGGTTAGGTCAAAAATGTAAAAAATAAAATAAAATACAATAAAATAAATAAATAAAAATCCCTCACTGCTTATAAAGAGTTATAATGGCTAATAAACAAGACTAACGTTGTTATAGTTTTTTTTCTTCCCTTTTTTTAACTTCAGCTTTTCACTGGTAAGTTGTGATTTTTTTAAAAAGTGAATTCTTCTTCAGAGTCCAACTTCTTGCATCCTGGCATGAAGGTTCTTCTTGGATTTGAGTGAGTCTATTGTTGAACAGTCTAAAAGAGCACAGCGCCGGTTTCAGCTCAGGTAGGAGCTGTGAGCCTGGGCCACAGTTCCAGGAACAGTGGGCCACTACAACACTGATTTGTTTTACTGTTTGATCTGGACTGCATTTCAATAACTCTTCTTCTTCTTCTTTTTCAATAACTTGCACCTGAAATCAATTCAATTTCTTCAATCATTGCTGATTACTGTCACTTGTTCTGTACTTGTCACATCTATTAAAAATTTCCCCATCATAGAGAAAGGGATCCCTCAACTGTGATTTGTTAGAGAGTTATTTATTATTTCGGGTAACACAATACAGTATTTTATTTGATTTTCGTCAGATGGCTCAACTTGTAATAACTGTGGCATTAGTCGTTATTTAAAAGCCTATCCGATTAACCTTAAATGACAGATAGATAATATTAAGATATAGCTAAACGTTCACATATATGGATTTAGATCCCTCATTGACACGAGGCAGCTTAAGTTTTCCTAATCAAGACAGCCAACGTGAAGCAGTGTCAGCTATTTTCATGTTGCAGCATTTTGTATATTCCATACACACTCTAGTTTTTGAACAAATACATGCTAATGTTAGTATGTTGAATGTATGTTAGTATGTTAATATGTATGTTGTATGTATGTTGGTATGTTGTTAACATATGTTAGTATGTTAATATGTTTCCAGTATGTCAAACATATTAGTATGTACAGGCCCCTGTAACACACACAAACACACACAAGGGGCCTGTAGGCATGCAGGGTGAGGTAGAGGGGCGGGCAGTTCCTACATGGTGCATCCCAATTTCAACTCCAAAAACATGAAGCTTAGGTGAATTGGGCACACCAAACTGTCTTTAGGTGTGAATGTGAGTGTGAGTGTGGTTGTTTGTCCTTCGTGTGGCCCTGCGATGAGTTGGTGTCTCATTTGGGATGTGCTTGGCTTTTTGCCTGTATCCAGCTAAGATAGGCTTCAGCAGATCCGTGATCCACAAAGCAGACAAGCAGCTGAAGATGAGATGATTGTGATTGTTTCGTCTTCAAGAAAATGAATGAATGAAATCTAGATCCACAGCAAGGTCTCCAAGCTGCAGTCTGGAGGAATTATTGCAGCTAGGAAAGGAAGGTTGTCAATGCATTCTGTTCCCCACATCTCTTTGATTTTTCAGGGAAACCCATGGCAGCAGCTAAAAAACAGCTCATACCGAGAACACATTTTAAAGAGATAGTAAACTAATTTTAAAGTAATATATATTTTGTTTATCGTTATGAAAAAATAAAAATAAAAAATTTCCAGATGTCTGGCATCATCTCTGGTGTCAGGAAACCTTAAAATCTGCGCTGCAGCAGCACCGTCAGGTGGGGTCTTGCGTCAGGGCAGCCATTACAGGGAACTCCTCTTCCGTATCTTATGATGACATTATCTGAGATGATTTTGTGATAAATAAATGTGATAATATTGGCTTGTTATGTTGTCACTTGCTGTATATTTATATAATGACACTGACATGGATTCACCCCAATGTCTACAATTTCCACTGTGAGGGAGCGCATCGTAACTTATGATATATTTTGTTTGTCCAAGGTCCCCATTGATCATAAAAAAATAATAATGCCACCAAAACATTTGTTTGATTATGTACTTCAAATAATACCCCTGGTTCATTTCGACTTCACTGTCCTTTAAATTAACAAGACAAGCTGAAAAGTTAATAATGTCCCAATGCATTGCCTCTTATGTGGCTCTTCAATCCCTACAACATCTTGTTGGTGGATGACATCATACAGGCTAGAATGTCCACTCTCAAAGGTTAAAGGTCAGCTGCATCTCTGACATTATACATGTACTCTTACAGACTGTTAATCTAATGTCTCTCATCTGGAATAACACAATATTGACAATACACCTGTACTGTTAGATTATAAGTTCGTAAGGGAATCTAGATCATTCTCTGCCTTACAATGACGTATGTTGTCATGAATTAGTTCCTCTCAGGCTCAGTTTAAGTGATGTCCTTTGGGTGGCAGTAAAACTCTTTCATACAGTGTCTAACTTCCACTGTCGCCGCTGAACTGAATAGCTATAGAGGCAGCAAAGTGTTAACTAGTAGTAATGGTTACCCATCTCTGGTAACTGACTGTAGCATGAATATATCAGTAGGTATCAGAGAGGCTGATATCAGCTCAGTGGAGGACAGAAGCTTTATATTCTCAATATTTGCCAGTGAAACAATAAAACGTTAAAGGTTTATTTAGTGTTGTTTACAGTCCATGAGTTCAAGAAACACATCCTCACAGCTGTCCAATTGGATTTCATGGATACATGTAGAAAAACATAAGACATTGGCTGAATATCCTTAAGGGATAAATAAAGTTCTACTCTATATTCACCTTCATATTTTTTTTCAAGCGAAGAAAAAGTTGAACAAAATCTGACTGGTGATGATAGGAATCATGGGAAATGGAGGAGGGGGCATCACTATTATGTAATTTGCTTCCTATTGTTGCTAAGGGTGGACAGCTGATAGCGTCAGTGCCTGGAGAACGCGCTTATGAATAAAGTGCATGTTGGCATGGACTTCATGATTGTCAGCTCTGGTCCTGCAGAATGTGGGCAGTTGGTGTGGAGGAGGGTTTCCACCTCCACATTTTTGTGAAGGGAAGATTCTGCTGTTGAAGGTCACTCCTGATTTGTTTGTGCTTTTTATTTTGGCTTCACAAAAGAGTTTCTGATGTATTTGTTCTGCTTCAACAGCTTACATAAACTGCATCAGCCTCCGATTTGGTGAAACACTGCAGAAAAACACGATTGAATGTAGACAAGAACAGGTGGAGAGGACATGTCAAACAATCCTGAGGTGCTGAAATTTTATGTTTATTAACCAAACATGTCAGAACAGATGATTCTATTATTAAAGTGAAAGCAAGATGCCACAAAGATATTATAGATATGATTGTCAGATCTGTGGATGTCACTCAGGAGGGAGGAGTCATCCACGTATCAGAAGGTTTGTTCAATCTCAGATTCATGTCATTGGTAAGATGTGGGGAATGGGTAGGTTTGGGGGCACCCAAAGCATTTTAATCACGTAGGTTTAGCTTTGTTCGATACACTTGGTAAATGGTTGGTGCTAAGCCTTGTATTTATATTTCTGCTTGTTTTAGAGTAGGCAGGTTTGTGTTTCCATGCATAAGATTAGGCAAAGATAATTTTGTTGTAAACCTTTTTATAATTTTGGTATGACTTTTGCTCCCCTCCTCTCCTACACCTTGTTTTTTTCTACTTGTTCTCAGAACCGCTGGTTCTGATAATAAAGGTTCTTCTTCCTGCGATACAATCTGCCCCATCTCGTCTCCATCTGATCTCCATCACCATCTCCTCTCTATCACTCTATATTTAGACACTAATTTGAATCAGAATCAGAATCAGAGTCTTTTTTTGTCATGCTGACACACATTTTCACATGGGACAGTATGAAATACCTGTCTGAAGGTCCCAGTAAGCCTGGTAGATAAATTGAGATAAGAAAAACAAGAAAAAAGTTAAAAATGTAAGATAAATAAGATAAGAAGAATGAGAAAAAAAAAGTTAAAAATGTAAGATACATAAAGTGTAAAGTGTCTGAACAGCAATTTATTTACAATTTATTTGCAAGCCTTATTCTGATTTTCTCTTTCATTATCTCTTCATAGAAAATAGAAATAGAAATAGAAAGCCTTTTATTGTCACTATACATAGTATAATGAGATTTGAGCAATTCCTTGCAGTGCAATAATTTACAGTAGAAATAGAGTTAGAATAAATACAAATACAAGTATATACAGTCATTACGCTTCTGATTGTTAACAGGTGCTTACATCAAATTCCCAAGAGGCGCCATGCCCAGCATGGCGTATTGCATGTGCCCGGTTGAGGAGCTTCAAAGTGTGTGTGTGTGTGTGTGTGTGTGTGTGTGTGTGTGTGTGTGTGTGTGTGTGTGTGTGTGTGTGTGTGTGTGTGTGTGTGTTGGGGGGGGTATCAGTGGGTGTTTGAGTTTAGATGTGTGATGGCTTTCGGAAAGAAGCTGTTGTGGAACCTGTTAGTCCTTGATTTGATGCACCTGTATCGTCTGCCTGAGGGCAGGAGGTCAAACAGGACTGAACCGGGGTGGGATTTGTCCTTTACAATGTTCATCGCTCTGCTGAGGCAGCGGGAGGAGTAGATCTCCGACAGGGAGGGCAGAGAGCAGCCAATGATCTTCTCAGCCGCCTTCACAACTCTCTGGAGCCTCTTCCTGTCCGCCATGCTGCAGCTGCCGTACCATACTGTGATGCAGTAGGTCAGCAGGCTTTGGACTGATGCGCTGTAGAAGGCCAGCAGCAGGGACGGGTTCAGGTTGTATTTTTTTAGAACCCTCAGAAGGTGGAGCCGCTGCTGTGCCTTCTTGATGATGGCATTGGTGTTGTCCGACCAGGAGACATCGGAGGACATGAGGACGCCGAGGAACCGGAAGGTTTGGATCCTCTCTACACACTCACCGTCGATGTAAAGCGGGGCTGGGTCAGTGCTGAGCCTCCTGAAGTTGATGATGAGTTCTTTTGTTTTGCTGGCGTTCAGAGCCAGGTTATGCTCTGAACACCAGGCTACCAACTTCCTGACCTCCTCTCTGTAGGATGTCTCGTCACCTCCGGAGATGAGACCGACCACTGAAGTTAAACTGTGGTGTTTAACTTCACAAAGTTAAACTGTAGTGTGTAGATACTATCCGTCTTTAAATGGTTTTGATGTTGCTGATGTTCATCAGTGGAAGACAAACCTCCCAATGATGAAGTCATCTCATGTAGAAAATGTTTAATTCTTTTTCTTTTCTTTCAGGAAGCCTGGAATGTCCTGCATCTTCTCAATTTCTCTCAAAAGGTCATTCCTCAACTCACAATATCCAGTGGTCATTGGAGGTGCACGGTGTTAACCCTTCACAGGAGGTGTCATGGAGTTGTGATGCCTAACTAATCACTCTGACTGAATCTTTCTAGCTCTTCAATTTTGTATTTATTTTTTCACTCCAACTGATCAAGGCCAAGTCAGGATCTGCCCCACTTTTTTTCCCAGTGGGAAGTTTTTTTCTGGCCACTGTTGCTTCATGCTTGCTTTTTGGGGGTTCAGCCGGTTTCTTCTTTTTTCTGACTTTGTAAAGCGCTTTGAGGTCCTTCTGGTTTGATTCAGCGCTGTATGAATAAAGTTGACTTGACTAATATCAGTGGAGTCCCAAACATTTGACCAGTTCTCCTCTTCTGGCTGTGCTTTGAGTGTCAGTCAAAATGCACAGGCATTATATAATTATACAGTCCGTTAAGCTCTGAGGGGGAAAAATTATTTTAGATCATAAAAGATTTTTAATGTAATTTAAAAAAATCATATTTCATAACTTTACACTGTTATTTCTTTTCTGATTTAAAACTTGATTTTGCACATTGAGGTTCCTTTTTAAAAAAAATAGACTAATTGTTTTATGACTGTGTTGATTATAGATATGTTACGAGTGTAATGACCACTACTGTGTGTTTAAATTATTATAAGACCAGAAAACAAACCAGAAAACACAGTTCAGACAGCATTAACCTACTCCACGAGAGATCCAACCTGTTGAGCTGAGCTGGATTCTGATGAAGAGTAAAACTGTTCTGAAGATGCGCCTCAACAGTCTGGATTCAAACGGTGACAGAATAAGAGTCGTCTGTTTAAATGTTGGATTTGCGGCATCAGCATTGATTTTTCTGTCTATAATATAGAGCAACAGGAAGGAACAAGAATGGTGAAATATGAAGGGTCGCATGTTGGTGGGGGAAGTGTGTTGATTTAATTATGAGGATGGGCTAATCCCCCTCCGTACGTAGTGAGAGCTGGTGCTAAGAGGAGGGCTCAAACCCAACCCGCCAGCTGTCCGTCAGACGCAGAGCGAGAACCGAGAACACGGAGACGCGTCTCTTTTACGCACAGCAAGAACACGGAATGCCTGCAGAGTCCGTGGAGCTCTTTGTCACGTTATGACGGTAAATGTACAGCACACGGCTGGCAGTAGTTTGGAGTGTATTCAGACCGATGGATGTTCTAAATCACACGCAGAGTGGATTGATCTCTCGCCGCCGTCGTGCGTAAAAGACTAATCGGTGCGTCAGGAAACAACGAAACACCAGAATCTCTTTTCTCTCAGACATTTGAGCTGAAACAACAGGATGGAAAACTTCACAGCATCTCCACAGACGAACAACTCACTGGGCATCTGGACGGACTACAGTATCCGCTACAAAGTGATAAGCAGCTTACTGCTTTTTGTGATTTGCGCTTTAGGGATCGTTGGCAACATCATGGTCATCTTGGTGGTGCTCACCACCAAACACATGAGGACTCCCACCAACTGCTACCTGGTGAGTCTGGCCGTGGCTGACCTGATGGTGCTGATAGCGGCGGGTTTACCGTCCATCACTGACAGCATCTTCGAGTCGTGGGTGTTCGGTCGCTACGGGTGTCTCTGCATCACCTACTTTCAGTATCTGGGGATCAACGCCTCCTCCTGCTCCATCACAGCCTTCACCATAGAGAGATACATCGCGATCTGCCATCCCATCAAAGCCCAGTTCCTGTGCACCCTGTCCAGAGCCAAGAAGATCATTCTGTTCGTTTGGGCTTTTACTTGTCTCTACTGCGTGATGTGGTTCTACCTGTCGGACATACAGGAGCTGGTGTACGACAACATCACCATCATCACCTGCGGCTACAGAGTCTCCAGGAAGTTCTATTTACCCATTTACTTTTTTGACTTCGGCGTCTTTTTCGTGATGCCGCTGCTGCTCTCGGCGGTCTTATACGGACTGATCGCCAGGATCCTCTTCCTCAACCCGCTGCCCTCCGACCACAAAGACAACAAGAAGAACGGATTCAACGAGCACAACGTGAAAAACGCCCGTCACTCCAGCTCCACCGCCAAATCCCGCAGACAGGTGGGGAGGGAGAGGATGGCCGTCAGGATGACGTCACGATCTCAAAGTGTTAAATGGTTGAAACCGACCTCACTTAAACCTTTATTTATTAATTCATCAAGAGAATGGTGCTAACACAAATCTAGGGTTTACTGTAGAAATACGCAATATTTTACTCAACTCCATTGCGTTTCTAAGGGAACTTCGACGCTCTAATTATTCAGGACCTGCTTCAGTAAATAGTCAAATCAGAGACAAACACTAAATTTATGATGAGATTAAAGAATGTGAAGTAATGTAAATGGTCCTCTCTTCCACAATAATTAGATGCCACACACACCGACAGTTTATTCTCCAACCACGTGACTGTGATGAACCATCTGGACGTACAAACGTTATAAATGTGGGTGTGTTTCCAAAAGTGTTAGAATGATGGCAAAATATGTTTGTGTGTAGCTGAAGTGTCTTTGACACACTAAAGTATGTGTTGGTGTGTATGAAGAGACCCTGTGTGTGTGCGTGTGTGCGTGTGTGAGTGTGTGTGTGTGCGTGCGTGCGTGTGTGTGTGTGTGTGTGTGTGTGTGTGTGTGCGTGCGTGTGTGTGCAAAGACCCCGTGTGTGTTTTTTGCGTTTCCTTCTGTTATCTTGCTGTGTTGGGGCCGTTTCTGAGCAACAGGCTTTGGGTCGTGGGTTTGCATATATCCCATAATGACCTTTATTAGTTCCTCTTGATGTTTATCTTCCAGTGAAAGTTTTTGGAGAATTAATTTGATTAACTGTTAAAGACATGCTTTAATTTTTAGGAAAACTGTGTTGAATGCATGACAAATAAATAAGAAATAAATGTTTTTGTGCTCCAACTAACCAACCACTAGTTATTGATGATCAATTTGACATTTATTTAATAGATCAAGTGTTTTTATATATAATAATTTGAAGTTCATCAAATAATTTTTTCGTTAATTTGACTTGTGATCCAAAACCCAGAAATATTTAGATTATGAGGATTCAATGAAAGCACAGAGTTTCACTGTGACTGGTTTATTTACCTGTTGCTTCGGCTCTTTATTGAATATTTATGCACACATTCTTCCACTAAGAGCCAAAAGACCTCATTTGCTGAATTAAGCCTTATCCAAACAGCCAAACATCTTAATTTGTTGGATCCAGGTTGTTGTTTTTTTAAATTGTAAAATAGATTCTCATATTATTGATATCAATAAGTTTGATTCCCCCTAATATTTTCCTCTATGCTTTACTCCCAAGGAGGGAAATAAAATCTAATAATATCCTGAATCAACTGGAGCACATGCACCAAAATGTAATGGGGTCCATTTTGACCCACGAAGCATCAGCCTGCTGACAAACAAACAAAAAAATAATAGAAAACAGAACATCCTTGAGACAGAGTACATTACTCTTGTGTGGGTTTGGACATTCACTTCCTCTCTAGGAGCTATAATGCTGCATCATTTCTGGTATATCGCCCCCTACAGGTGACTAAGATGCTAGCTGTTGTGGTGGTCCTGTTCGCCACACTCTGGATGCCCTACCGCACTCTGGTGTTGGTCAACTCCTGCCTGGAGAAGGCCTACCTGGACAGCTGGTTCCTTCTGTTCTGCCGCCTCTGCATCTACCTCAACAGTGCCATCAACCCCGTCATCTACAACGCCATGTCCCAGAAGTTTCGCGCAGCTTTCCGCAAGATCTGCCACTGTGGTAGGAAGTGTTCTGAAAAACCTGCCGCCTACAGTGTGGCCCTCACTTACAGCGCGGCCAAGGACACATCGATGGTGGAGACCACCGATCCCTTCACCACAGAGCTGGAGGAGCTGACGGTCACAGACGAGCTGCTGTCTGAGCAGAAAGTGGTGTTTCCAGATTCTTGTGTCTGCAGGAAGGTGAATTTCAACGCCTGAGATTCTGAGTCGACGGAGGATAAAGAGATAAAACGTGATTAGTGGAGTTTGTCAAGTGGGAATATTGTTTCTGGAGTGTCTGCTGACATTTTCAGAAGGAGGCTGCTATTGATTGAGATGGAACTTACACTGTAATGTCTACTAGTGTCCATCTTGAAGCAAAGTGAAGGAACGATCTGTATTAAGTGAACTGTAGATTTAACCAGCAGCTGCTTTGCTCATTGTTTATATTTGTAATTTGATAGACATACAGTATTTAAATATACTGGTGGCTGATATACTGATGTACCGACTGGTTTCCTCCAGATCAGTGGCTGGTTAGTGAGTTCTGAATTATAAAATAAAACTGGGCAGCAGCAGAATTCAGACGAACATGGAGCCTCTTCAGTGGGACATTCACTAGTGTTTGTGGACAAAGTCACAAAACAGTCTTTCTTTGGCTGAACAAGCCTTGAGATTTAGTAATTTCAAACCTTCTTTTATGTTTTCTGTGTATTTAAAGTTATTTATGGACATCTATGGTTTGTGAGACAGAAAGGAAAAGTTATATTTTTATTTCATCTACTTTCATCATAGATCATTAAAGCACTCTAAATGTTTTTTGATGAACTGTACTATTTTAAAGCTGTTTCTTTTAACATTCTTGTGATCCTGTAAGAATCCAAAAACAGGTAATTAGTATTTTATCTTTGCTTTGCAAATAAATTTCTTTCTGGGATTAAATTATAGTATTTTTACTCTTTTTATATCATTTTCCTTTGAATTTTCTTTCACAATTTTGAGTCTTTTTTTTTTTTTTTTAATCTCTGTTGCTTGTTTACTGTAATTCCTGTTCATGACATCTCTTTATTAACCACACGTTCATAACGGATAGCTTTTGGTCAAGAGCACTCAACAATAAGTCACAATTAGATTTTTCTCTCACATGATTCTGGTAAAACATCGGCACATCTTTCAGATGTTAAGATCCACTCATGCTTCAGTCTTGGTTCCATCTTTTTTTCAGTGGAGAAAAGGTTCTGATAACGCACTGAACTTTGCCTACCCAGCACTACATGGTAGACAGACACAGTTAGCAGCTGCTACACATAAAGATCATTTACAGCCAAAAGGTTCCTTCAAGAGCTGGAGTAGCCCAAAACAGAGAGAGTAGTCATCAGGTGGCCACGAACATGAATGGTATTGATATCTAGAAAAGGTGATCAATAAAGAGGGAAATGGTTTCTGACACATCAGCCACTGTCTTTTTGTTTACACCATTAGAATGGAATAGTGTTTACAAACAACACTGTTCCTTATTATAATGTATTCTTATTACAATGTAAATATCCTTTATATACATTATAATATATAAAGGATTTATCCTTATGATAATGTATATAATGTTTGTAGCCAGGTCAAATAGAAAACGCATTTACACATTTCTTTATACTGCCTGGTGTTACGCCGTTGGTTGGCCAGTAGGAGACGCAATTTTAGTTACGTCCACAGGACGTTTACCTGGGCTGACGTCTGTTCACGTGGGATGTTAGTGGCGCGAAAGTCACGCATCTGACGTTGGGTCACGTGGGACGTTATTGGCGCGCTACAGTCGCACACTCACTTTGTGGATGAGAGAGATGCGGAGCGGAGACAGGTGGTTATCGCCGAGTTTGAGGAAAGACGCCGAATTGACCACGTTGTGGAGAATAGGATTAATTTATTGGCGTAAGTAATTTTAAGGTTGTTTTATCAGTTTTGGCATTATATGAAAGACTTGTTTGGGGATGTTGCTGACTGATTTCGTTTATGCAGAGGGGAGAGCACACCGCTTGACGTGTTTTTCGGGTGTTCGTCACTATTTCTAGAAGTGAAACCCCGTGTAGGATATTAAGGTGTGTATGTGTAATAACTACAATGTACTGTGTATCCAAGATGTTTCTGTGATGTTGTATTGCACATGTATTTTTAGAATGATAATCAGTAGTGTGTATTTTATTTTATAGAAATGGCCACTACTGTTGTCTTGTCCTGTCTGGTGTTGTCTTGTGAAGGTTAATTTTTAGTTTTAATCAAGAAGTTTTCATTTGTTATCTTATTTTTTTTGTATCCTCCAAGTCGTTTAAAGGAGGTAAATTCTGGTAATTCTATTGTTTATGTTTTAATAAACTGCCAGTTCAACCAAATTTAATGCTGTCCTCTACCTGAGTTGGGGGGGAGAACAGTCGGGAAATAGAGCCCACATTTGGGGAGCCATCAGACTGTGTGTGTGTCTCGGTGTTGTCTGGCTGGCCACACATAGCCTGGTCACATGTATATATAAAAATATGTCCCTCTCACCCTTGTGGGGTGGTATCTGTGTGTCATCCTCAAGCTCGGGTCCTCTACCAGAGGCCTGGGAGTCTGAGGGTTCTGCGCAGTATCTTAGCTGTTCCTAGGACTGCGCTCTTCTGGACTGAGGCTTCAGATGTTGTTCCAGGAATCTGCTGGAGCCACTCTTCCAGTTTGGGGGTCACTGCCCCAAGTGCTCCTACTACCACGGGGACCACATTAACCTTGACCTTCCACATCTATTCCAGCTGTTCTTTCAACCCTTGATACTTCTCAATCTTTTTGTGTTCCTTCTTCCTGATGTTGGCGTCAGCTGGAATCGCCACACTGCGCTCTTCTGCTCTTGTCCACCACCACTATATCCGGTTTGTTAGCCAGCAGCTGTTTGTCAGTCTGGAAGCTGAAGTCCCATAGGATCTTAGCCTTGGTGTTCTCAACCACCTTTGGTAGTATGTCCCATTGGGATTTGGGTACTTCTAGTCCATACTGGGTACAGATGTTCTTGTACACTATCACGGCTACTTGGTTGTGCCTTTCCATGTATGCTGAGCTGGCGAGCATCTTACACCCTGCTACCACATGCTGGACTGACTCTGGGGCTTCTTTACATAGCCTGCACCTTGGGTCAGATGTACTGTGGTAGATATTGGCCTCTATTGCTCTTGTACTTAGGGCCTGTTCTTGTGCTGCCATGATCAGTGCCTCTGTGCTGTCTGTCAGTCCAGCTTTATTCAGCCATTGGTAGGTCTTCTTGATATCAGCCACTTCCTCTATCTGACGGTGGTACATGCCGTGTAGGGGCTTGTCCCTCCATGTTGTCTCCTCCTCCTCCTCTTCCTCCTCAGGTTTCTGCTGTCTAAGGCATTCACTGAGCAGTTCATCTCTTGGGGCCATCTTCCTGATGTACTCTTGGATTTTTGATGTCTCATCCTGGGCAGTGGCCCTGATGCTCACTAGTCCTCGGCCTCCCTCTTTCCGCTTAGTGTACAGCCTCAGGGTGCTGGACTTGGGGTGAAATCCTCCATGCATGGTGAGGAGCTTTCTAGTCTTGATATCTGTGGCTTCTATCTCCTCCTTTGGCCAGCTTATGATCCCAGCGGGGTATCTGATGACCGGCAGTGCATACATGTTGATGGCTCGGACCTTGTTCTTGCCATTCAGCTGACTTCTCAGGACTTGCCTTACTCTCTGGAGGTATATGGCTGTGGATGACTTCCTTGCAGCCCCCTCATGATTGCCATTAGCCTGTGGGATTCCAAGGTATTTGTAGCTGTCCTTGATGTCTTCTGTCCTGCCCCCTGGTAGGTCAACCCCTTCAGTTCTTATCATCTTGCCTCTTCTTGATACCATCCAGCCACATTTGTCTAATCCGAATGACATCCCTATGTCGTCGCTGTAGATCCTGGTGGTGTGAATCAGAAAGTCAATTTCTCGATCATTCCTGGCATACAGCTTGATGTCATCCATGTAGAGGAGATGGCTGATTGTTGTCCCGCTTCGGAATCGGTATCTGAAGCAACTCTTTGTGATGATGTGACTGAGGGGGTTCAGGCCTATGCAGAACAGCAGTGGTGATAGTGCATTCCCTTGGTATATGCCGCACTTGATGTTAACGTGGGCAATTGGCTTGGAGTTAGTCTCCAGGGTTGTCTTCCACATTCCCATTGAGTTCTTGATGAAGGCTCTTAGTGTCCTGTTGATCTTATACAGTTCCAGACATTCCAGTATCTACGTGTGTGGCATTGAATCGTAGGCTTTCTGGTAATCTATCCAGGCGGTGCACAAGTTGGTCTGCTTATTCTTACAGTCTCTGTGTACTGCTCTGTCCACCAGTAGCTGGTGCTTGGCTCCCCTGGTGTAACTACCAACTCCTTTCTGTGCCCCGCTCATATATTGATTCATGTGCGTACTCATCTTAGACGCCATGATGCCTGACAGGAGCTTCCAAGTTGTACAGAGACAGGTTATTGGCCGGTAGTTGGATGGGGTAGATCCCTTTTGTGGGTCTTTCATGATCAGGACTGTCCTGCCTTCAGTCAACCATTCTGGGTGCGCCCCATCCCTTAGCAACTGGTTCATCTGTACTGCTAGACGCTCCTGGAGTGCTGTCAGCTTCTTCAGCCAGTATGTATGGATCATATCGGGGCCCGGTGCTGACCAACTCTTCATCTTTGACACTCTTTCTTGGATGTCTGCCATTGAGATGGTTACTGGTTCTTGTTCTGGGAGGCAGCTGTGGTCAGTCCTCAGGTCCACTAGCCACTGGGCATCGGTGTTGTGTGATGCTTCTCTTTCCGTATGCCCTTTCAGTATTTCTCCACCTCAGCTCTTGGTGGGTCTGACCGGATGCTATTTCCCTGCCACTGAGAGTACACCTTTGCTGGTTGAGTGGAGAAGGTCTTGTTTATTCTCCTGGCCTCTATCTCCTTGGTGTATCTCTTCAGTCGGGTAGCCAGAGCCGTTAGTCTCTTTCGAGTGCTTCAGGTATGGAGAGATTGCTGTATTTCCTGGGTACCCCTTTATTCACCATGTTCCCCTTCTGTAGCTCAGCTAGCTGGCTGACTTCTCTCCGTGTCGCCTTTATCTTGGCCTCTAACCGTCTCTTCCATGGAGGGTATTGTTTGTTATGCCCTGTGTTGATCTTATATCCCAGCATCTCAAGGATTACTGTTGCTGTACTGTGAATCAGCTTGTTGGCCTCAGTTATGTTCCCTGTGGGGATGGTTCTTATTGCAGCATTCACATCTTCTAGCAGATCTTCTGAAGGTACTTGGCAACTTAGCTTCGGTATTTGTTGGAGGCTCCAGGTTTCCATTTGGGTCACGATCTTCCTTCTCAGGTCAGCAGCTCTTGTATTGAGGCTGTCTATGTCTCTTGGGGCTTGGTACCCAATCTCGGATTGTGGGGGGGATGGTGAAATCCCCCCGCTGACCTGGCGTCCTGGCTCCCCCTTGCCGTAGCATTGTTGTAGTATTTCATCGATCTCGAGTTGTGACAGCAGTTTTCGGTTACGGATGTTGGAACACTGTGCTAACAGCTGTTTCTTTGTTAGCCTTGATTGTGGGTTTGGAAGCATCCATTAGTCCCACATCCACCCCATATATCCCCTCTCTCTGGGATTACTTGTGTAGTAGCATTCCAACAACTCCATATTCTCCGCCCTTGTCCATGTGTGTCTTGTTCCAGTAACCCATTTCTCATCAGATTGCCCTGGTTCCCTAGCAACTGACGAGGACTTTGTTGACCTGGGCGACGTCCGAGCCGGTGTGACTCTATCTTTATTGTGTTCGCTCATGATTGAGGTAGGCTTGTATAGCATTAAGGGTCTTGCCTAAGGACCCTCACTGGATAGTGTCCGCCATGTCTGGGGTTCGAAACCACGCCCTCCTGCATTCCAGACCATGCCCCTCCTGCATTGTGTAAGTTGACTGGATAGTATATATATATATATATATATATATATTATAATTATTTCCAACCCTAGTACACAAATTATAATTTTGAATATTGCATGTGACTTGAATATTTAATATATATTTTTGAATATTTTCTAAAGTCTAGATAGAAATAGTCCAGATTCAAGCTGATAGTCCAAAGGCTCAGACCCTAAATATGAGTTCAAGTAGCACGAAGTCTCCTAATGAACTTGGTTCAGTGATTTTAAAGTGCCCCTCAGCCCATGTGCTGATTTCCTTAATAGAATCATTAGATGTGTTTTAGGTTGTGAAACTCCCCCCATCCTTTCTACAGAAGGCCTCTTTCAGACCCGATCATGATCTCACCTGTGAATCTCTTTACCTGTGGAACATTCCAAACTGGTGTCTGTGGAGCATTCAATGAAGTATATTACTGACGCTTACTGAGACAAAACATTAGATGTATTTTCTTTGACCTGTTGTCAAGTGTCAGAATGAAGATCGTCACATTCGTTTCTGATGTTGTCCTCAGCGTCCTCCAAAATGACATCAGAGTCATAATGTTTTAACAATGACAGCACCTTTTTCTCATGATTTAACAGAATGTTAATGACCCGTAACACTAATACGTAAATATGTCAGAACACATCTTCCTCCACGTCTGTCTCTTTATTGGATACATAACAATAAGACCCTGACAGAGTATGTGAAAACACGAACTCTACATTTCTCACCATAAATGGAAAATTACATTTGAGATATTTACCTTTAGCCAGTTCCCTGAGGTGGAATCATCTTACTGCGTCACGCTGCTGTTTGCTTACTCTGAGTTTAGAAAAAGAAATGCCTGAACATAGTTAACATTTCAAGTCACAAACGTAATTTATTATGAAGGTGAGTATAACCACAGACATCTGAGCTAAACCAAAACAATGGCTGACAATCTAATGACTCTCTGAAAATGTTAATGTGAGAGAGAAATTCTTAGTATTTGATCAACAGAAACAGAAACAGTCTGATCTGATGATGCTCTAAGTGAAAAGTTTGAGGATCGATCCAACATGAAAATCCGTCTGAAGGTCTAATGTGTCTAAGAAGATAAAGATGGAGCAACATAAAGCATCCAGTTACTAAATCCATATTCCCAGTGTTCCTCTAAAAGACAAATGTGCATTCATGGCCAGTTGTTGATAATGAAAACCACTAGGATTGATCGACCTTTCTCTGAGGAGACACTACGAAGGTCTTCTCTTTGAGGGCTCTGCTACTCTTAGAAAACCTGGAGTGACATTAAAGTTTTTAGATTGACCTGCAGGTAAAATGTTCTGTGCTTTTTTCTGTCTTAGCTCAAATTAAAAAGCCTCTGGAGCTCAGCTATTGTGTATCAGTGAGACCTCTGACCACTCACAGTACCACCAGTAATGTCAATCTATCAATCAATCAATCAATCAATCAATCAATCAAGTTTTATTTATATAGCGCTTAATCATGACAACAAACATTTCAAAGCGCTTTAACAGACAGAAAAACACAACTGAACCCTCCAGAGCAAGCATAAGCGACAGGAAGAAATTCCGGGCAGACTTTTTTGGGCGGCCGGTTAGGTCAGTCAGTCAGTAGGGCTCTAGCGATGGGGAGGTGTCCCATCCCTGTGCATTGACCCATGAGTCAGTTTTTTCCAACGCTAGCGGTCTTGTGCCAGCTGCTCTGCATCCTCCACAGTGACTCCCTGTTGTCGGAGGTCGCCCGCAATGACGTCAAGCCATCAGGTGTGGGGCTTGCCTTGAGGTCGTTTCCGGCTTGCGGCCTTAGGGTCAAACTGGAGAATGGCTCTTGTTTGGTGATTGTTTGGGGGAAGGTGGAGGACATAACCAAACCAGCAGGTACAACATTGCGCCACCTGGCAAAAAGCTCTGGGCTGGCACATGCGGGCTCTAAGCACTTTGTTGGAAACCCGCTAGGGCCACCTGATGTTTTCAATGGTTTTGAGAGCCCTGCTATCAAAACCATCTATACTGGCAGCCAGGGTCTTATTTAAGGGCCAAATTTCCGAGCCGTAGAGCAGCATGGAGAGAACGGCAGAGTTGTAAATTCGGAGCTTCGTCTTGTGTGAGATGGTCTGGTGCCGCCAGAGTGGCTTCCAAAGAGATTGCAGAGCTGATGCTGCCAGAGCTCTTCTCTGGAGAATCTCGGGTTTAAGGTCCCCATTGTCCATCACTATGGACCCCAGATACATAAAGCTCTTGACAGGCTCCACAGTGTCATCACCCAGCTGCAGGGGAGGTGGATGTGGTCCGTCTCAGACATGCATGAATTTGGTTTTGGTCCAGCTTACTTGAAGGTCGAGCTTGTCTGCCTCGTATATGTCCAGGGTGTTTATCTGCTGGCTGTAGGATGTACTGAGCAGGATGGTGTCATCTGCATACTCCAGGTCGGTCAGGTGGTAGTTGCAGAGGGACACCCCAGGGACTCGCTCACAGACCGGGGACATCAGATGGTCAATGATGCAGTTAAAAAAGTCAGGAGCAGCCAGGCAGCCCTGGCGGATGCCACTGGAGATGGGGAACCAGTTGGAGTCTTTACCGTTGATATGGACAAAGCTCTCTGCATTTCTGTAGAGCAACTTAAGCAGGGCAACGATCTTAGTTGGTGCTCCAAGGGTCTGTAGAATGCTCCAGAGCGAGGCATAGCAGATGGTGTCAAAGGCAGCCTTCAAATCAATGAACCCCATGTATAGATGGTGATCTTTGTGGAATTCATGGTTCTTCTCTATGAGTAGGTGAACGGCAGAGATGTGACCTGTAGTGGAGCAGTTAGGCATGAAGCCAGTCTGCAGGAGACGGCGGCAACGTCTGATGGCTGGGAGAGCATGGGTGAGCAAGATCCTGGTGAAGAGCTTGCTGGGGATGGAGAGAAGTGTGATGCCTCTGTGGTTGCTGCAGAAGGGTAGGATGACTCCTCTGGTCCATTCGCTGGGAAGTCTCTATGTCTCCCACACATGGCTGAAGGTGTGGGTGAGCCACTCAACAAGAATGTCAGATTTTAGCGTCTCAGCCGTTACTGCACAGATGCCAGGGGCTTTCCTGTTAAGTGACGGTTCTGACTTCCTCGGTTGTGATGGGATCTGTACTGCAGGCGTCACTAGGGACTGTGGCGTTTGCAGCCGCGAGGATGGTGGGGTCAGTCGGGGTGGAGCTGTGCTGCAAAAGGAGGCTGGAATGCTCTTTCCAGCGCACAAGGCAGTCTGCTTCTGTTGTTATGATGTTGCCATCAGAGTCTTTCACCAGGGCTGGCTTGATGTGTGGGCCATCAAGACAATGAGGGAGTTTTACCCCGCCACCGTCGCTTACACTTGCTCTGGAGGGCATTGTTGTCTTTCTATCTGTCAAGCACTTTGAAATATCTTCAGATGTGATTAAGTACTATATAAATCTAAGTTGATTGATTGATTGATTGATTGATTGATTGAGTGAAGACACGGCCCATGTTGTTGGTATTGGTCGCGGACTCTAGGTGTTATGCTTGTGCTTGCCAAAACTTCTCTCTGTCCTCAGCTATGGCCACATTGCGCTGGTGGTTCAGTCGCCGGTATCTGGTCAGATCATCTTGGAGCCCAGCTTGGCACCACCGGTCGATGATGTGGTGTGTCCTCTCCAATATCCAAGGCTTTTTGGGGGAGGATCAAGAGCATCCAAGGGCATTATGAGCTGACTGGATGACACTATCCTTGAGGGTCTGCCAGTCCGTCACTTTGTCAGTGGTCAGGGCATCGAAGGTACAGCGGATGGAGTGACTGAATTCAGTGGCAATATTTGGATCACTGAGTAGAGAGGAGTCCAGGCGAGGTTGAGTCTGGGTGTGCTGGTAGGCTCGCAGCTTTAACTTAAGCTGGGCCACCAGCAGGCGGTGGTCAGTGTTACCGAGCTCTGCTCCTCTGTACACACGGCAGTTGGTGACAAACGACTTCCAGCGTCGGGAGATGAGGATGTGGTCCAACGCTTTCCTGTTTCTGCCATCTGGACTGTGCCATGTCCAGTGATGGATTAGTTTCCGGGAAAACCAGGTGTCAGCAATGCAGAGGTTGTTGCGGTGGCAGAGAAGGAGAAGGCGGTGACCGTTGTCGTTTGTCAGCCTATCAGCAAGAGTTGTGCCCACAAGTGAGCCTGTGGACTGATCACTGCTGGAAAGAATGGCATTGGCATCAGTGAGAATAATGGTGATGTCATTTGGTGGGGCTTGGCCAACAGCCTGATGGAGTTGGTCAAAGAAGGCATCCTTCGCGTCCTCATCAGCGACATCGGTGGGAGCTTAGGCAATAATGACTCATCTTGCTGTGTTGGTGGAGAAAGCGAACCGACAATACTCTGTTGCTCAGAGGAGTCCAGCTGATGAGGCACTTATGGAGGGCCTTTGGGAAGGCACGTGCCACGCCATAGAGGCCTGTCCGTCTCTCGTGGCCGCTCCAGATGTAGCAGTGGTCGCCTGCTGTTGTTTCACCATTGCCTTGCCATCGTACTCCACAGAGGCCTGCCAGGCTGATGTTATAGCGGCTGAGCTCTTGGGATAGCAGAGTGGTAGTTCCAGGGCAAAGGACTGTCTGGACGTCCCATGTGATGACACGGGTCCTATGACGAACGTTGATCTGTATTCGTTTGTCGGGGACAGATTGGGGGCATTTATCGTGTTGGTCAGTCCGGCTTCTTTTTCTGGACAGTGTCATAACAAAGCATTTGTCCTGGGTGGGTTGTTAGCCCTCCGCAGGATAGTTGGCTGGTGGGGCTGCTACCTCACAGCGTGCCGACACACTGGGGTCTTTGTTTGTCTGGAACCTACCCTGGAGACCAGCCCACTATGCGTGACCCTACCAACAGCAAGCACTCGACAGTATCGCTCTGCAGGGTCACTGGAACGCACAAGCCCCCTCGCCACGGCCAGGCCAGACCCAAGAGAGGGGGGACGGTTAGGTAGAAAAGAAAAAAGAAATAAAAGGAAGATAAGGACAGGGTAAGAGAAAGAGATACAGAGAGAGAGTGGCAGATAGGCCAGATGGAGCCACTGTCTTTATAGTTATGGTTAGATGATTTGATGCAGGCACTGAATTGGGGACGGGAAAGTCAGGCTAGGTTCACCGACATATGGGTTGTTGCCTTCAATACATGTTCCCCATGTAGTTGGTTAATTCAAGGCACAATTAGAGCTGCATGGGCGACTGTATGGTGGCACGGAGAAAGAAAGGAAGCAGAACCCCAGCCAATGGATGGATGAGGGGTGTCATGTCTCCGGACAATTAAGCTTTCCTTTCTTTGTTTTCTTTTCCTAACATGTCATATCATTCCAGAACCTGTCTCATCTACAATCACTTCATTCCCTGCATCTGCCGTCTCTCCACACACCTGCAGCCACTCCCCAATCTGTCTCCACACTTCAAATGCCAGCTCAGCCTTCTGCTTTCTGCCAGATTGTTTTAGTGTTCGCCCTGACTCTCCAGCCTTTGATTCCTGCCTGCTATTCTGATTCCTGTTAAAGATCCAGCCTGTTTCCCGGACCCTGCCTTTCGTCGACCCCTCTTTGGATTTGCCTGCCTGGTTTTTGGATTGCCTTCCTTTGTACGACCTCGTCTTGTTTTTGGACTCTGTCGTTTGGTTTGTTGGACAGATTACCTGGTACCTGACCCCTGCCTGTATTATTAAACTTGTTCTAAGACTTTATTTTCCCGCGACTCTGTCGTGCTTTTGGGTTTCCCTTGCCAGTTGTGTTCGACCCCTTACAAGGGGTGATACTGATGGGCTTGGACGAGCAGGTCCACAGCGGATGGTCCACAGTGGATGGGCAGATGAGGGGTGGACCAGTATAGTGGCATGAAAGAAGAAAGGCAGCAGGACCCCAGCTGATGGACAGATGAGGGGTGATACTGGTGGGATGGGAGGGGCAGGTCCACAGGTCCGCAAGGAACAAAGGCGCACTGTTTAAACTTTTTTTGCAGGAAGGGAATTACACAACAGCCGAATGTCAAAAGTTATCAGGCAGTGGTCAGAGAGGATAGGATTTTGTGGAAAGATGAGTAACACTTCAATATCAATCCCATAAATCAGGACTAAATCCAGAGTATGCATAAACTGTTGAGTCGATTCCTGTACACACTGACTAAAGACTCTGGTAACAACTTGAACGCGCTACAGATCATTACTGCCGTCCACGTAAATATTGAAATCACCAACAATAATGACCTTATCAGTTTTAAGAATTAACCCAGTTAAGAAGTCGGCAAATTCAGATAGAAAGTCACTGTATGGACCAGGAGGACCATGAATTATGACAAATAATAGAGAACGAAGAAGTTTCTGGTTTGGGTTTGATAGGATCAGACTAACATAGGCTTAGACTTTCAAATGAATTACAGATCATTTTTGGTTTAGGGCTCAATTTTGGCGAGGAATTCAAAATAGATGCAAGTCCACCACCTCTGCCTGAGACTCGAGGGACCTGATTATTTAAAGTGACTAGGAAGAGTAGCTTCGTTTAGGGAAAAATACTCATCCTCACTTAGCCAGGTTTTCGTTAAACAGAATAAATCTATATGATCTGTATAATGTCATTGATTAAAACAGCTTTTGAGACGGAGAACTAATATTCAGGAGACCACATTTTGTTTTCTTGTAGTCTGGAGATATTGGAGTCTTGGTTTTGATTTTTATTAAATTTTGATGTCCGGGTGCTTTTCTCTGGACTTGAAATGAATTAGTTTTACATTAATTAACTTTAAACGGTAGGGGGACAGACGCAGTCTCAATTGTGTGTACAGTAGGTGACAGTATGGTGGGTGGCAGTATAGTGGGTGACAGTACAGTAGGTGAAAGTGTAGTGGGTAACATTACAGTGGGTAACATTAAAGTGGGTGACGGTACAGTGGGTGACTATTCTAGGAGTGCAGAGACCTGTTTAAGACTGCGACTCTGCATCCTGGTCTCAACTCTGGGTCAGGGTTTTGGGTTGGAAATGAATGTGGTCAGATTTTTGAACAGGAGAGCAGCGCCACTCTAAGTGGGATGTATGCCATCTCTCCTAATGAGACTGGGTTTTCCCCAAAAAGTCCACCAATTATCTACAAACTGTATGTCATTAGCAGGACACCACCTAGACCGCCAGATCAGATTGGGAAGGGGACCAGAGAACAATACGGAGTCCAACACTGATTTAGTAAAGCTGCAAATCGACTGCATGTCAATTTTTAGTGACCTCCGATTGGCGTGACCAGGTGTCATTACTGCTGACATTAATTATAATCTTACTATATTTACCTTTATTATTAGCCAGCAGTTTTAAATAGGATTGGGTGTCGCCCACTCTGGCACCTGGAATTAAAGGTAAGATCTTAAACCCGAAAAGTTAGTAATTACGTTTGGGTCGGGTCGGGCTTTAATACCCTCGGGGTCGGGTTGAGCTAGATTTTTTTTGGACTCGGGCTCGGGCTTAAGATCTTAAGAACCAAGCCCGACCCAGCCCGAACTTTTTTAATAAATATGTATTTATATATTATGTATCTCAAACAATCTATGGATATTAAACTAAGGAATACCCTTATAAAATAAATAGTTTAGGTAAAACAGAGAAGGTGCTGTATGAGACACATCCATCTACAATACGTGCTCAGTTCCCTCAGTGCGTCCGCTGTATCTTCTTCTGTCACTTTACCTTTCTGATCATACACTGAAAGTAGAGGTAAGATCTTAAAGGGACAGTAAAGTTAATTTTAAGTGACATATGTTATTTATCATTATGAAAAATAGAAGAAAAAATAAATTTTATATGTGTAGCGTCATCTGTTTGGTCGAAAAAGCTTAAAAAAAGCTTCAAGAGCAGCTTCCGCATTCTGTGGGTGTCATACGTCACTGCTGCCCAACAGAGCTGAGCAGCCATTGCGATTGGCTTATTTTGAAAAACTCCTTTGAAGAATGGCATAAGTGACACAAATGTATATAATTATGTTAGAAGCCTTTTTGGAGCTCAAAATCAATTCATGAGCACGATTTTGGTTTTTATGTGCAATAAAATACAATTTTTCCATTTCCGAATTTGACTGTGTCTATTTTGGCCCAATATCTCAATATAGTAAGCTATAGGAAAATAATAACTGTCTCTTCATATAGCTGAAGTTGTGATGAAGATAAACATACCAAGCATTGGAATGTTAAATTATTTTTAATGTGGTATATAGAGACAAATATCATGTGTACCAAAAAACAGCCAAAATAGGTCAGGGCTGTAAGGGTTAAAATTTATTATAATTCACCAAAACAACTTAGTCATCCTCCTCCTGCTTGACTTCAGCTGTTAGCAATCAAACTGCTTTTTTTATGGAGATTATTGTTTATGAATGTTAATTTATCTTCTTGAAGATGAGGTGATTTCAAACCAAATCTGGGTCCTCCATTACCCTATCCCAGTTGAACCTGAGCAAGAGGCGGGGTACACCCTGGAGAAGTCGCCAGTTTATTACAAGGCCACATCCACAGACAACTATACATTTAGAGCGACCAGTTCCCATGAGGTGTATGTTTTAGAGGTGGGAGGAAGCTGGCAAACCTGGAGGGAACCCACACAGACACGGGGAGAACATACCAAATCCCTACAGAAATGCCCCAGGGGGAATTGAACCCGGAACCTTCTTGCTGTGAGGCAACAAGATCACCCATTACATCACTGTGTTACTCACCATCCATTCAATACAGACTCACAGACTGGTGAGGCATCAGGAACGGCAGATTCATCTCATACAAAATGAAAACACCCTGTAAATAATTTGCTGCCAACTCATCAGATATATTTTATGATACTTTGGGGGAAAAATTAAATCTGTTATCTAAAGGAGAGAAGAATGTTAGCATCATTATAACCCTCAAGAGACGTGACCATCTATTGTATTTTACAGCATCCAACCAATCAGTTAGCTGCTGAGCTGCTCCACCAAAGCTGTGAAGTGACACACCAACAGGACATATCAAACCACTAACAGGGGTAATATTCCAGCAGTAAAACCTCAAGTTTATCAGCAACAATGTGATTTTATACGGGGGTGGTGTTGTGAGTGGTTCTTAGCCGGGAGCAGAGACTTCCTGCCCTCCCTGCTGGTTGACCAGCAACCTTACAGCGACAACAACACTCCATGTCGGTCACTGTGGCAATAAAGCAGATTGCTTCAAAATGTTAGGATTCTTATCACCAAAGGAAGAACAAATATTTCTCTTGTTCTAGGGAATATTTAGTGGATAAAGATCTCTGATATTATATTATTTTTTTGGTTTCCTTTTCTCTCATCTAAACCAAATAATCATTTGGTAAATGGAAGTCAAAGTGAACAGATTGGCGCAGAAGTAATAATTCATCAGCAACATCAAAATGAAATAAAATGCCTCAAATCCTGTCAAACAGGGTTCGAGGTAAACATGGTTTGAGGTGGTTAGACATAGATTACACATCAATGTGATGCCTTGTGATACTGAGCAGAAACCCTCGGAGACACAGGTCTGAAATCAGTCGAATCACGTTAGAGCTGCTCTGGAAGTTAAATGCTGTCTTAATTTACTTAATCACAACAGACAAGTTACAAAGGAAGGACAAAAGAGAGATGGATGAAGAACAGATCAGGAGAAGGAGCGAATGAGCAGAGAGGAATATTCAGACAGAGGCAGAGAGGTTGAGATAGAAGCTGTACGGCTCATTAACTGTGAAATAAATGTGTTTCAGTAAAAAGAGGACGTTGAAGGATAAAGGGAATTTAATGTCATAATAACATCCAAACACTGAGAAGACAAGAGGAGGAATTACAGCTGTTCAGCAGCATGGAGGCAGCGCTGGCCTTCATGAGGAATTACACCTGGAAGAAAACACCATTGAGTGGCGGACAAAGACAAGCCTCTCTGTCTCTAACAACCGTGATGGAAAATGAGTTTTTCACACACAGCTTTGGTAACACAAGCAAAGGCTGCAACACAGACAAAGATAATACGAGCATTTATTTAGCTCCGTGTTTGTAACAGGATAAAGCAGGAAAATTATCAACAATCCCGATGAAAAAGTCCGACTGAACATCCTACTAATTATAGTCTGTGTCCAAAGCCTGAGACACTTGTTTATATACAGTATGTTTGTACATGTTTGTTTACTGGTATAGAAAGGACTGATGCACAGACAATGTTAAAATAAATCACAAGCCAAAATGTTCATTTCTTATTTTACTGTAACAAATCAGTTTAGAAAGGACCAATCTGTTGGTAAATCAATCAAAGAAAACAGTTTTGCTTTCCAGTGTTGTCAGACGTCTCTTTACATGCTGTCCTAACATTCAGCGCCTGTGGAGAGACGGCTTTGCAGGAATGACATCATTAACCTCTAATTACATTCCCTCCATCTGCTGATCCCTTCAGGAGCTCCGCTAATGTTTCACCAAGGAAGGAATCATGAAGTCAGGAATAATTTGTTTACAGAAACTCCTGCTGCAGAAATACATTTGTATGATTTGAACATCACATCATTTAAAAGGTAAAGAGTTTCATTATATTATACATTTTCATATACCGTATATTTAATTTTTTTTTTTGACAGCTGACATATCAGCACAATTATATACATAGAGATTTAAACAAAGGTCTGAATATGGATCTAAAAATTAAACACCAACCAGAGACAGTCTGGCCTTCTGTACTATGTTTTGCGACTCAAGTCCTCCCACTCGACAATCCAGGCTTCTGATGCCAGAATGTGGCGATTTCTGTGAACAGACTCAGAACTGGGTGTTATGACCCTCAGTCTGAATGCATTATGTGTGAACTAATGACCTTTGTGTGTCATCTACTTCTTCAGTGTTAACTGGGGAATGTCTGATGGGAAACAGGACATGGAAGATGATCGGACCATATATCTGTGTGTGTGTGTGTGTGTGTGTGTGTGTGTGTGTGTGTGTGTGTGTGTGTGTATACAGTATACACACACACACACACTCATATAAATGTGTGTATATATATATATATATATATATATATATATATACACACACACACACAACCGTTTTGGTTGGAAGGCTCTTCTGTAAACCAAACTGGTCTGATGGACACGGAGATGTGCTCCGTGTTGCCCTCAAGCAACAAATCACCTTCTCAGATCACACTGGCCAGTTAATTTAATTTGAAATTAAAGTTAAAATTAAAAAAAAGGTCTATTTACTTAATAAAACTATTGTATATCATTGACTGACACAGAGGAACAGGGTGACACGGGGGCGCAGTGGGTAGGGCAGGGGCTTCAGCTTCCCGCAACCAACAGATGAAGCGGTAGACAACGAATGAATGACACAGAGGAACACGGCCTGTTATTGTCAGAAAGAACCAGAACCAGTTTGAGGGACTGTGTGTGTGTGTGTGTGTGTGTGTGTGTGTGTATCGGTGGGCGGAGACAGATGTTGTGTACGGCCACTCTAATGCATCTTGGGGATTGTAGAGGATATCTAACTAGAACTGTAGATGAAGACCAAAGTGAACCATAGGAAGATGTTCCACGCTCACCCCAGCAGGGAACACCCCTTATCATGAATGACGCAATGCAGTGGCAGGCCTCGCATTTTACACCTAGGCTTGCATAAATAATGTACATCCCATAATACTGTAAGCGGCTCCTACTGCTGCCATCAATGTAGCGTTCAAGACTGAGGCGTTTTTTGACGTCTCTCAAATGGGACAAAAACCATCACTTCTGAAGACGCATCAGAAGTGATGCGTCTTCAGAAGTGATGGTTTGAGGTGCATTGATCAGTCTAAATTGACTGTAGGTGTGAGTGTATGCATGGATGGTTGTCTTTTATGTGACCCTGCTCTGGTAACAAGTCCAGGGTGTACCCCACCTCTCTCGTGTAGCCAGCTGGGATAGGCTCCAACAACCGAGGTACAGCATAATCAAGAACGACTTAGATCAAAACAACCTGTACCTGTATTGTATTTTATTATGTGTTGTTTTATGTCCTGTTGTTGTTTCTGGTAAGTTTTAGGGAATAGTACTTTAGTATTTAGAGCATTTACCACAAATGCCACTATAGATTGAAATTTAATAAATAACTTACTAACAATTGAACTTACAAACATCTCTGAACCAGTTGTGTTTGCAGGTTGAGGACTGCTTGTATTTCCATCATGTCTCCCATGTCTGTATTCTCCACACATTTCGAACCTGCAGTCGATCCAGTCAGGAGGATTGATTAGATTTTTTTAAAGCATTGCAGTCACTCTTGAAAATGACTTGACTTTTAAAGATGTGTTGTGTACCTGAATGCAGGAACATGGAGGTTTGGGTCAGGAACTGTCTTTCATTATGTGACTCTGTGGTCAGATGGATCAATAGCATGTCTGTTTTTCCTTGTTGTACCAGAAGAAAGGCACAGCCAATCCTCAGAGACATTAGTGGGTCTGACTGACGGATGTCAAGTCATCCTCAAATGCCGGTAAACCTAATAAAAACAAGTGGTGCTGTCTGATCCAAGTGCACACAAATAATTAAATAAAACAGCACAGAAGTGGATTTTCTTGAAGGAGGACACTGAGAATAGAGAAATGGACAACTGTTTAGCTGAGCAGAGGAAATAAATTATCTAAGAAGGAGTCAGGACTCAGAGGAGCTCAGAGGACACAAACACAAACGAGCCTTCATGATGAAGGCTCCTAAATTGTAAATCCCAACAGCCTTTGACTGAGGCCCCGGTGGACTCCTCGTTGTTCCAGCTCACAGTACAACATATTTAAAGTTTGATCAAACAGTTGGTTGGAGATGTGTTCTATGATTTGTGAATATATCTTGCAGACAGCAAATGACGCCTGGCTGTGATCTGTCTTCAGATGAACTAGACAGATAGGTAGCACCAGTCTTTCCTGTTGGGGGTTCACCCATTTCCCCCCTGCTTTAGTCTGTCTTACCTTTTTCCTTCGGGTACATTCAAAAATTGTAGACAAACTGATTAAAAATTGATTGAATATGTGAGTTTCTTCAAATTAGGGATAAGCAAGTTTCCTGCTAGTATTTGGCTTCAGCATTCACAGATCACCTTTGGATTCTGGTGTAAGAGCTCAGAGAATTACCTTTAATGACATCAGCTGCTGTAATAAATACACTCCAGGTTCACACAAACTGGTTGGTCCCTAATTTGAAGCCATCACCACTAAAAAAAAAATAGAAAGAAATGGTTGCAGTCATAAGATGCTCTATGATTTGCACCATAAATCAAACGTTGACATTCAGCAGAATATTTGTAATTTTTCGTTTGTTGGGCTTAACTTGATAGCTTTGATCATACAGACTAAAAACCAATGACATTCTTCATGGTGGCAGAAATCCCTTAGGGTGGAGGCAATTTATAGTGATCAGACACCACGACAAACACATTAGATCAAACTTTTGACAACACACACATTTGCTAGGATGTGTGCAATCACTCAAACAAATTATTTTGGGTTTTGCAGGAAAAACTGTCATCCCCCTGTAAAGAATCTCTAGATCAGTCAATTTATTCTCTAGTATTGATCCAAAGAAAGAAAAGAAGTTAAAGAAGCTATTTGCTACTGTGACCACTGGTGGCGTACTGAACTCAGACTGTTCAGGAACAGTAAATAACCAAATTACAAGATTTGTTTAAGTTGGTGAACAGGCCACAGATATTTAAAAAAATTGCACAAGCGACGGTCCAATAACGGGCAGAGACAAAGTTCTTCCCCCAAGACTAAAAACTTTATTAAAAGAGTAAAAAAAGAACAAGAATGCCAAAAGACCTATCAGACCTCTCAGGTCTACATGAGCCCTGCAGGACGGCCGGGATGACTGTAATTAGGGAGCCAATCGAGGCCGGAACACTCACCAAGCTCCGTGCCCAACACTCACACTCACACAGCAAACAACCAAAAAGACAAGGGGTAAAGTGTAAAACGTGAAGGCTGTGTAAAAAACCACTACACACACAAATTAAGGGGAGTGTGGAGCTGAAGTGAGGGACCCCGACCACCGATGGCTCCACCGTCCAAAGCAAATCCCCGTCACCGGCCCCGCAGCTCTCATGCAATAGAAAGAACAATTAAAAAACACGTTAAAAGCAAGCAGGACTGCTGCAACAGTACTGCTTATTGTCTTGGGGGGAAAATACAAACCTAGAATAAAGTCAAAGAGTATAAAAGGACACGAAAGCCTAATCAATAAAATTGAATAAAATGAGACAATTAAAAGCAAACATTGAAACCCAACTATAAAAACAAAACAGCAGTGGCAGTCTGTCTAAAATAAAAGAAGACAGGTTAAATAAATACCTCTGTCAAATAAACCAATTTGTACACAAAAGGAATTGTCCTTTTACCTCCTGTGGAACAATCCTCTCCGGGGATCCACCTGTGTGGGCATGAGGGAAGCCACTGAACAAAACCTAACATATGACAAAAATAAATCTAAAAACACATACAAAGCACATAAACATAAAAAGAAACAGAAGACAACTTACGGCAGCATGTGTAGCAGTCAACTCCTAACCAGAAAGGAAGCATAGTAACACCTTATACCAATTTCTGGCTGATTGGTAGGAGGAGCTGACTGCTACCCAACTCTGGTGGCCCAGGAGGGACATTTTCTACCGGTCACACTACTGAGGGTGGTGGCCTTGTTTGGGGTCATTTCTAATAATACTGTTCAACACACAGTTCAAATCAGCATCTCTGTATTTACAAGAATCCGTATCTGTAATTACAACTGAAGCACACCTCACTCTACTCCAGGAGCCACTGATTAGGTGACCACTTGACCCAAATCTTGTGTGATGATTAAAAGTATAAAAGTCATCAACGTGATTACGGTCATCCTGTTACAACAAGACCACCTAAGGCTCGACGGAGACCTGGAAAGTCTGAAACTACAGCGTCTACACCCACTGTGAAATGAAATGAAATGAACTTTACTTTATGTGTGTGTGTGTGTGTGTGTGTGTGTGTGTGTATACACACACACATAATTGAAGCTGTTCAACACACACATATATATATATATATATATGTGTGTGTGTGTGTGTATATATATATATATATATATATATATATATATATATATATATATATATACACCATATATATATACCATATATATATACCATATATATATACACCATATATACACCATATGGTAGAAATACTATCAGTAGTTCATAGAATAAATCAAGTATGAATTTTATTCAAACACACTATAAAGAGCAGAGACGTTGATCATTCTGCTCTATGTGTTATAATACATTGCTGTAGTATTCCTTTTCCACGTGCTCAGGATATTAGTTAATTTTCCATTCTCTATTGAGGGTGTTTTTCTTTTTGCAGTGGATTGTAGTCTCTTTGTCAACTTCATGTCATTGGTGAGCAGCTCACTCACTCTGCTGTCCTCTGTCATGTTCGTTAACGTGTTGCTTCTTAATGTGCTGCATTGAGATGGAATCCTGCTGGGTGTGGCGACATGAGGATCACGCTTCACGCTGTTACCTTGGAAATCTATAACTACAACTCACAATTACTATTTTCTTATCTATGCAAATTTCTGTTGCTATACATTTGAGGAAGTTATCAATAGCCGTCATTTTTGCACAACCTTGGAATTAAGTTTGTCTATTCATTATGTTTTTATTTACTTCCTGTTCCTGTTCAGTCCAGTCTTCTAATTCAAAGTCTCTACTCTTCTCCAGACCTTTCCAAGTGTCTGATGCTGCTTTTAATTTGAATTGTTGTGTGACCTGACTGGAGCACTTGTCTTCACTCATTCAGGGTTGCATTTACATACAGTATTTGTATATTGTAGGGGAACACGCTGTTAGCCTTGGTGAACATGTGTGTTCTACATGTACTCCTTTGGTTAAAGATGTTTCTCATCTTTTAACTTTAGAATCTCTCCACATGTAAGAACAGGATTCTTTAAAAAATAAACCCGGGATTTCTTAATTCAACATTTTGAAACCACCAGTCAAAAGACAGTATAAAACATTAAATTACATTTGTAACATTAATTCATTTCTCATACCTCTTTCTCATAGATTGTCCAGCACAGATTTTCAGAACTTTCTATATAGAAGATTAACATTGATGTCCACAATTACTGTATTGGCCCGAATATAAGACGGTGTTTTTTGCATTGAAATAAGACTGAAAAAGTGGGGGTCGTCTTACATTCGGGGTCTAGACATTATACTAGATGGCTAGATAGCGCCAGATATCTTTAAAGCGAATGCCGAACTGAACTCCCCAGGCCAAAGCGAACCCCTGTCACGAAGAAGAAAACTAAAAATAGCTGTAAGAAAGAAAAGAGAAGAAAATAAGAGAAGAGATAACAGAAAATGGAGGCGACAGTCTGGAGAAAAGATTTGTTTCAAGACGACAGTTAGACTACACTTTGATGGTTTTTAATACACTGTTATAATACACTGTTATAATCCCCGAAGGGAAATGAAGAACACACACTCTAGTTTTGTTATTCAATTGTTAGTTAATGCAGTTATTGCAATTATATTGTTTTATCACAGTAGATTGGTTTATTTACATTTCAAAAACCAGAAGCCATTCATTTACAAATGTGATTGCACTTTAGTTTACATATTTAAATGTTCAGATATTAAGATGTGATAGACAGTTTTTGCATAATTTGAATGAGGCAAAATAACATGCTTTTTCTCGAATATATTGTTATAAACATTTGTTTCAGATGTACTGTAATTATTTTCTGTATAAAAATTAAATTTGTTCAAGAAGTCTTTTTTCAAACTTGAGTCTTGAAAAAGAGGGGGTCGTCTTATAATCAGGGTCGTCTTATATTCGGGCTAAATACGGTAATACCCAAGAAAAATTCACCTCCGAAACAAGTTTATTATTATTATTTACCTTTTAGAATGTGGTTTCTAGAAGGTGAGAAGTAACAACAATGTCCAGTACAGAGAGATGAAGCATGAATGTATAAATTAAAGTTTTTTTGTTTCCAGCTTTAGCAGACAAACGTGTTCTGTTTGGAACGATCCTCCTCTGAGGGAGTTAGGAGATGAAAATCTGACTCTCAGAAGCCAAATCTAATTATTATTGACCTTTAGAACAAAGATGTGACTGGAGGTCAGGATGTACAGTCTCTCATTGGTTGCTCTGAAGCCCAGGATCGGTTTATCAGAGTCCAGGCTGGCCACCTGTTGCTTGGCAACCTGCCCTATCTGGCGACCCTGCTTCCTGTTGATGAGGACTGTTTCCACTGGTGATGGCTGTCGGTAGATGAAAGTCCGGCGGAGACACTCGCACAGGGAGGCGTAGGAGAAGTTTGGAGCGCAGGTCGCAAACTTCTTGTCCCGTTTGGATGCCTGGACGTAGCCTAGAAGTCAGGACAGAGACGTGAGGATAGAGACCTGACGACTGACGTGAGGACAGACGTGAGGACAGCCCTACATTCACACCTGCTGATTAACACTGCGGCCCCCCAGGCAGCCACAGTGTCCACAGGTTGGTTTTTGAAGCAGAGCTCAGTGGACAGAAGGTCAGGACAACGGCTGCTCTGTGACTCCCTACATAAATCCAGGGTTCTTCTGCTCAATAGGCAACTTCTCTGAGGTTCTGAAAGTTTCCCAGAGGGCTGACCGAGCCACAGAGACTCTGTTTGAGTTTCTGACACATAGTTTGGTGCATCTGCAGTCTTCATTCAACAATGGAAAGATGTGAGATTTAGGGATGATATCTGGACACATGGAAGGCTGGTTTCTGAGCTGAAATATTGGTCATGATCACCTTTTGGCAAGGACTGGGACAAGTTTACTTCTGCTCTTCTTCTTTACCTCAGCTCTCTTCAGATCTGTTTGGAGTTTTTTTGTTTGTTATGTGTTTCAGTTTTTCTCTCTCTGATCATTTCCTTGCCTTGCTGTGTGGTGTGTTGTATTTGATACCAAGAACTGAATGTCCTTTATATGTGGTCACCATATTTTTATTAGTTGAAACCTAATAACAATCAAATTAAATTAATAAATTTTAGTAAAACAGGTTCTTGCATTAAGTAAAAACTTTACTTACTGCTGAAGGAACTACTAAACAATCCAATGCTTAAAAAAAGACAAACATTTTGCATCTGTCGATGTGGAAAACTGACAGTTCCAGATATCGTCATCAAGGAGAGATAAATGAGCA
Source organism: Antennarius maculatus (assembly GCA_013358685.1). Classification (NCBI taxonomy): domain Eukaryota; kingdom Metazoa; phylum Chordata; class Actinopteri; order Lophiiformes; family Antennariidae; genus Antennarius; species Antennarius maculatus. The sequence goes on along the minus strand of CM023622.1, from coordinate 3,706,849 downwards.
GATAAATGCAATCACGACAGACATGAGTTCATGTTTGAGGATTTGATTTAAGATGTGGAGTTAAATTAACATAACAATCTCAAGACCCAGTAATCAGTCGACAATTTATTATCCAGGTGCCTCTGACTGGTTTATATGCAGAGGAGAAGACAGATCTGTTCATGTTGTCGAGCCATCGTCATAAATCTGTTTGTGTGTCCTTGTGGACTCCGGCAGCAAATCCCTCCTGTCATTGACGTCAGTTTTATTACAGCCATTTAAACGTTGTGTCGTCTACCCACTAGAACAGGAGAGGCTCAGCGTGGCAGCAGCTGTCGCTAAACAAACATCATGTCTACAAGAATGAAGAACTCAGCTCCACTTTCAAGATTGATCACGAATGGAAATTCGACTCAGCATGTAAACAACGTCTTATTTGTCTCTCGGTGTCTTATGAGGGATGATATTCTGGTGGATGAAAAATTGTGAGACTGCAGTCCCTGAAAAATGGAAGAAATTATCAAAAAGGACAAAGAGTGGGGTAAAAAAAAAATCCTGGATCCACATGAAACATTTAATGGTTTTATTATGAACCAAAACTCATCCTCCCTCCAGGTTCCATGAAAATCTACAGTATTTTTTGTGTAATCCTGTCATCCAACCAACCAACCAACCAACCAACCAACCAAACAAACAAACAAACAAACAACTAATCTAAAACTGAAGATCTCTGAAGGATATTTCCCCTATAAGGATAACGAGAACAAAAAGACCCTCAGATTATTGTTTGTAGTGCGTCTCCATTTTGGAATTTATCATTATATGAGTAAAAAGCTGCCCAGAAGATGAGATCACAGTTGTAGAAGTTCAAGTATTTTCCTTGAATCCACTTCACTTTAAAGAATGTATTTTTCATGTGTGTAGTTTGGCCCGACTCCATTTCTTTAGTAAATGTGTTCATTTCATAATATAACAAAAACAATGACGTGTGTTACTGACCTCTTCAAGGAAGAAAAACAGGATTGGTTCCTGAAAAAGGATCTGATTGTGATTTGCCAGAAAGTTTCCTATTAGTGAACTTTAAAATCAACTAGAAAATCTGCTTCACCACGAACAGGTTTGTTCTTGTTACTCATCAGGATTCAAACTGTTTGTGAAACAATAAGAGCAAGACATGACACCAGACTCTGTGGGGTTACATTAAAATCATAGCAGCAGACATCACATCTTCCTCACATCCTCCTCCTCCACTGAAACACTGAAGAAAGCAGCACAGATGGAGGAACCATCGTGGCTTCAGAGGCTTCCTGACAACTGGAGTAACTTCTTCTTCTGGAGTCCTGATTGTAAAAACTGAATAAAGTCAATGAGGTTCTGCTCTAAAAGAGTCGCTGCTTCAAAGACACTGAGACACACACACACACACACACACACACACACACACACACCCACACACACACACACACACACACACACACACTTCCATTCTTTCAGAAAATCGAGTTACACCTGACGTCTGAAACCAGAGGCGTTGTAATATCCTTCGCTGTGGCTCAGACGCCTGGTGGGAGTGGGCGAGGATTTTAGCTGGCGTGTTCCGGTCACTGTTTGAAAAAGATTTAGTCAGAAAACTCAACTCAAACACTTTTATTACAAATCAAAATACCTCCAGTAAAACGGATTAATTCTCTCCAACACGATTATTCTGTGTTTTCTTTCTCGTGTTAGACCTTCTTCTGTGATTAATGCTTCGTGCTCTGGTCTGCTGGAGATCAAACTCTAAGTTCAGATCAGATCAGTCATGAGGTTTTTATTTAATCATTTCAATTCCTACAGGGTCTGGTCTACTGTCTTTCTCTGAGAAGCAGCAGAGATATCAGGAGAATCAAACCCTCTAAATCACTTAGCTGATGGGACGGAAATTCAATGTGAAAAACTTCACTGCTATCATTATCATAAAGATCAGGTTAATGTGTGAGTACACAATCTAAACTGCCACTAATGAAAGAGCACCAGATCTTTGGGTCCTGGAGGAAGTTCGCTGAAGGTCAGGAAGCTGCTGTTACTGGGTCGAAAGCATCATCTAGCATTTAGGTGACAGGAGATTTGGATGTCGACTCCGAAGCAAGTTGACATGTGAGAAGATATCAGTCATTGTTTTAACAAATGTTCTCTAAAAAGACAAGTAAACTGAACTAAATGTTCACTATTGATCCTCAAGGTTCATCCTTGATGCTGATGTTAGGTTCTACACAAAGAGCTGCATCTGGAGGGTTCAGTTGGGTTTCTCTGTCTGTTAAAGCGCTTTGAAATGTCTGTTGCCATGATTAAGCGCTATCTAAATAAAACTTGATTGATTTATTGATTGATTGATTGATCACAGTCTTGAGTCACTTGCAAAATCAGGAAGCGATAAATGTTTGATGACTACAATTCAGACTGTCTTTGTGTTTGGTGGTCACTGGTTGTGTGAGCTGGGCTTCCTTTTTATGCAGGTACTGTTGGTCATGGCGGATTATTTGAGGTTTAATACTTATTATTTCATTTATTAGGGTAGTAGTGTCTCTTCACACAAGACACAGGCTTCTGTATGGAATTTTAGTGCTGATGTTACCCCACTGTGCCCTGAGCTGCTGGGCTCCATGGGTAAATGCCTCGATATGCACATTTCTATTGAATATTTTATACCTGCATTGGAACATGACAGGTCTATTGATAGACATTATTCTGTTTTTCAACTGAAGGGGAAAACTGAGGTTCCTGCATTGAAACATGCCTTTGAAACTGCTTGTTTTCTTTGGCAGTAACGGAACACAAAAAAACCTCTTCCTGACTGGGGGTTTTATGTCCAGCCTTTATTTAACTCATCTGCTGAGGACGATAATGACATGTCAGGACACTTTGTCCTGTGATGCTCTTCATCGTGATGATTATTGTACAACTCAGTCCGGCGATTAGAATGAATCAGTCTGACTAAAAAAGGCTTTTTAGTGATGCTGTTTTCTTCTCTTCAATGGGTTGTTAGATTTTCTCCATGGAGGACCTGAAGTGAGAGGCTGGTGTTATGAAGCCATTAGTCTGGCATTATTCTGTGCATCTGTAAACAGAAGCCTGCTGCCTATCACAACAGACTGAAATGCCAGCTCTGTATCATCACCACCATCATCATCGTCACTTCTTTGTCATCTTCCTGCTGCCACTCTCTCACCTTCACAGCGAGACGAGGATTATTTGGTCTGGTTCCAGCCGAGACGAAGGACTCTGGTTCCAAACATTAGTTTGACTGTTAAGACATTGGGTGAACCAAACAACAGTCAGACAGGATGACCTTCATCACCGTTCATTCAGTCCAGTATGTGATGATGAGCATACTGTATGGTGACGAGGCAGTCGCCACGAGCTCCTTCCTCCTGAATATCTCATATAATCAGTGCCACAGCTCCGTCCATAAAAGGTCAAGCTGGATTATGTCATTTATTTCACAGGAGGCGTCAGGAAATCCTGTGTGTGCAGACGTGCTGTCTGCGTTCTGCTCCTGGCAGAAGTTGACTGACTGGTTATCACAGCCAACAAGCAGCTTGACATCATGTTTCTAACATCAACAGCCGCCCGTTTCAAAAAATAGCAAAAAGATGTTTGTTGTGTCTCTCAGCTCCTCTCACCTCCAGAAGCAAAAAGGGAACAGAATCTCTGGACAGATTAACTGTCTCGTCTGTCCAGCAGCTCTGAGACGCAGCCGCTGAGCTAAACGCTAACATGGACTAAAGAGAGACAAACTGACCCCCCTCTGGGTCGTCCACAAACATGTGACCACATAAAGGTTCACATGGAGAAATTTGGAAGGCATAACTGCTTATAATGAGAACATGTATAAAGTTTGGGGATGCTAACATGGCTAACATCTAAAAAAGGAAACGATCCATCTGAAGTTGAACTTGAAGGACTCTAAGGACCAAACACCCGTAAAGAAGCTGTTTGATGCTGAGATACGTCAGTCTGGAACAGTCTGGTGATGAACTGAACATTTCCAAACTAAGATGAAGGGAACGTTGGAACACAGAAACATTCATTTCTTTCTGTGTTGCTTCATCTGTTGTGTCACCATCATGAGATCAACTGTTGATTTAGTCTATGACGACAGCAGACTGCGTCTTAAAGCTTTCCTGAATCGTCTTGTGGACAGACGTAAACCCAGTCAACAGACGAACGAGTCCTCCCTGTGGAAACGTTTTACAGATATGAATCAGTCTCCCTCTGGGAAATCACATTTCCCATTTTCACCTGGGATTAGAACAGAAGAGAAGAACATCTGCCAAGGTCCAAATTAATAGGAAGCTTCCTGAAGATTTCACACAAAGGTCTGTTCATGTCCTGGTGGGCTGACAAGCGACTGAAGCAATAAGGCGGATACAATGGGTGTGAAGGAAAGAATGAAAGGTGAGGCCTCCTGGGGGACAAAGAGATAAACCCCATGAACCCATGGAAGTGCCTCCACTCACACAATCCCACTAACAGGAGGAGCTGGCCTTCAGAAGGACGGCGTTCAGACAGGATTAGAACCCATCGGCTGGAGGCAGCAGCAGCTCAGCTGCTCTGTTTGCACAGCAAATGGAAGAGAAACATGAAAGGTCTTGTGTTCACATCCAGCCCCACATTACAGCCTCGACACCGACCTCATGTCCGACACTCATCAGCAGCCTTTCATCACACAATGAAAGCTTTATATCTGACGGCGCTGAGTTTTCAGGATGGGGGATTCTTAACCAATGCAAATGAAAAATGAAAGAGAGAAAGTGAAAGAGGAGCAGAGGTGGACCACCGCTAATGCACACACATGAATAGAGCTGTAAAAAAAAATTTACTTGTTCCATTATTTTGTTTTACAAAGTAAAAATTTGCCCATTACATCACAGAAAACATTTTAATCTGACTTTTTACCCCATCGTTACGTTTGAAAGCTAACGGGCCTTTCTCAACACAAAAACAAGAGAATATTATTTAATTCCAGTACATGTGTTTCTCATAAAACCTGCATCATCTGAAGTGTTTGTCATCTCTGGACAGTTGAGGCCAAAGGAAGGACACTGATGGCTGTTTCTGTTCTGTCCTCACATCCTTCCAGAACAAAACAGACACAAAAACCCATGAACATTTCTCTGCTGTTAAAACTTCCTTCATAAAAGGTTACTGTCTGCATTTGACATGAGACCACTGCGGTAATTTATTATTAGACTCCAGCCGTCCTGGCGTAATTCACGATTATCGAGCAAATGAAGGTCAGTTCATGAAAATATTGTCTTAGATGGAACTGGTTTGTGGCGCAAAAAAGGATGGAGGCTGCTGGTCTAGACCAAAGCTGCTGCTATAACCTTCAGTTGACCCCCGTCAGAAGTAAAATTGAATTGCTAGTCTGTGTTCCACCAGTGGAGGGCAGTCGTTAGCTTTGTGTTTTATAGCAGCATGACAATACAATTTCATTCTCTAAAATGTAATTTATTAGCTGAAAACATTTTTACATAAATATGTGCGATCTGTTCTTTTGATCACATCATTTATTGCCCCCGTCAGACAGATCTGTTGCAAGATTTTATTCTGTTATTCAACTGAGGGAGAAACCTGAGCTTCTTGGACCAAACACCACCAGACGTGGTTAGTTATTGGTGGCTAGAAAGCAATGCTTGAGCTCAGTGTTCCTGGGAGGACAGGCATGAGAAGAGGGTGAGGAGAAGAGCCAAACACAATGACCTGGTAGCTGGGTGTGAGAGGAGTCGTTGGAGACCACTGCACCCAGTGGGAGTGCAATATCGAAGCTAATCAGCAACAGGTGATTCAAAATGGGCTTGTTCATGAAAAAATCTGATGAGCCAACAGTGAAAACTGACATTAATTTTAAAATATAGAATACTGAAAGAAATTATTGCATACATGGTAAATTGTATGCAATAAGGTCGAGGAGAAACTAGAGAGGTGGAGTTATGTATGGAAAGGAGACGAATGAAGGTTAGCTGCAGTAAGACAGAGTACATGTGTGTGAATGAGAGGGACCCAAGTGGAAGAGTGAGGTTACAGGGAGAAGAGATCAAGAAGGTGGAGGATTTTAAGTACTTAGGGTCAACAGTCCAGAGCAATGGAGAGTGGGGAAAAGAGGTGAAGAAGCGTGTACAGGCTGGATGGAATGGGTGGAGAAAAGTGTCAGGTGTGATGTGTGATAGAAGAATTTCAGCTAAAATGAAAGGAAAGGTGTACAAAACTGTGGTGAGACCAGCGATGTTGTTTGGTCTAGAGACAGTGTCACTGAGGAAAAGACAGGAGACAGAGCTGGAGGTAGCAGAGATGAAGATGCTGAGGTTCTCTTTGGGAGTGACCAGGAAGGATAGGATCAGGAATGAGTACATCAGAGGGACAGCACATGTCAGAGGTTTTGGAGATAAAGTCAGAGAGGCCAGACTGAGATGGTTTGGACATGTCCAGAGGAGAGATAGTGAATATATTGGTAGAAGGATGCTGAGTTTTGAACTGCCAGGCAGGAGGCCTAGAGGAAGACCAAAGAGGAGGTTTATGGATGTAGTGAAAGAGGACATGAAGGTAGTTGGTGTGAGAGAAGAGGATGCAGAAGACAGGGTTAGATGGAGGCAACTGATTCGCTGTGTCGACCCCTGAAGGGAAAAGCCGAAAGGAAAAGAAGAATCCCAATACAAACTATATCTACATTAACGAAAGCTTTAATGTCAAACCTGTACTGTCTGTAAACATGTGAAGTGGCAAAAACATGATTTTACTTCCAAATTTAACAAAAAAAAAAGATGTTAATGAATATGAAATGTAATGCGGTCAAGTTGAGGCTGAAAACTGTTAGGATAGTGACCACAGCATTCTGCATTTTTAATCTCCAGTCTCCTGGGGAGGTTTTCCAGTAGCTTGCATAAATAAATGTGCTGCCGAGATTTGTTCTTGTCACAAAGCAGTAGTGAAGCTGGCAGATCAGGCCTGCCTCATAATCTGATTCCTGTGCAGGCTGAGGTTGAGGTCAAATGATTCCACATCTAACTCTGTACACCTTGTCAGTATGGACCTAGCTGTGTGTGCTGAGGCTATGTCAAGTTGAATCATAGAAGGGGTTTACCCAAACATGTTCCAAAACTATTATCTGAGATATTTTTTGCAGCATCATTGATATCGCTTTAAACTTGAGTAAAAGAATGAAGTCCAACACAATTGCCCCAGACCCATGTAAAAAAAAATATACACACATAATGCATGTGGACAATATATTCCTTTAAGGAATATATTGTGGATTCCTTTTGCCTATCAGTGGTACGTAACAGTCTTTGGTGCTGCTTGTTGCAGCTTCAGAGATGTAGTCTTGCAGTCCAGCTCGTCCATGAAGCCCTCGTCCACAGAGTCCCTGTCCATGTCCTCCCCTTCAGCCTCTGTAGGCAGGAACACATGGAGCTGAGTGCGAGCTGGTCTGACGGCTTGAGTCTCAGCAGGACGGTGACTGCAGCTTGGAAGGTAAGGTTTGCCAACAACCGATAAAGGCTCTTCCTGAAAAGACGCTTTACAATGCTGCATCGCTGAGGTTGGGAAGTCTCCTTTTACCGTTTCTGTTTTCAGGAGGTGGGCGTGTGGATGGTGTCTCCCTGGTCTCTGAATTGAACCGGGCTGGATGGCCTTGGAGAAATGAATAAAGGCTGATCTGCTGCGACTTTGGACATGCTTGTAGTTGTGATGTTGATGCTGCTGGCTTGTCCTGGATGGGTGACAGTTCTTACAGGGGAGCATGATTGACGGCTTTGAAAACTGAGGAGGCGGTGGAGGTTGCTTTTGTGAAACACTTGGGTGACGATTGCAAGAGAAACTCTGGAACAAGGCCACACTGTGAGGAGTGAGGAGTGACGGCTCACTGATGCTGTGGAGACAGGCAAGGATGGAAGGAGATTAAAACCCCGAGCCCACCAAACATCGGAGAGACAACAAGACACAACTCTAGACACACCAGGCTTATGACTGGTGCCAGTTCTGTCGTCTGCCATTAGTGTCCATGTGTTTAGATGGATTGCTGCCTGTTTGAATGTGATTAATCATCTGTGTGTCATCTCCATTATAATATTCTACTATTCATTTCAGATAAAGTACCTGTAAAGTGCAAGTTCAACGCTTGACTAGAGTTAGTGTGTTGTCTCTTGTCTGTCCCGGTTTGATAGCGTGATGTTGGCCTTTTCTTCATCTCCCCTGCTTTGCTTTGACTACAGGAGGTTGGGGAACAGTGTGTCAGAACTTTCAGGTGTGAAAGATGATCCGTCACCTGATGCAGCGCTGGCTTCACTCAATGAACGGAAACCTGAGCGCGGCACGCTTCTGTCTGTTTCAGCTAAAGCATTGGTGTGCCAACATGCAGATGTTTAGCATGTATAATGTTTAACATGGTCGGACTATTTGTATAATAGTACTTCACAATCACAGTACATAGAACGGTTCTGGAAACAGGTAAAAGGAAATAAATTCTGGTTAAAATTCTGGAACTTTTACTCAGGCGGGTAAAAAGGCAGTTGCTGTCGAAGCCTTGGGGGCGTGGCAGCGATAACAGGCATTAGTCAGAAATGAAGAGCAAACTAGGGATTACAAAATGTCACGGAGTGTTTCAGGATGTTCTGTCCAACTGGATCAGAGTGACTGGTGACAGCAACGGAGCAATGTCCACATAAAATAGATTCTTTGGTTCCGGAACAGCAGGAGACAAGCACTGTTTCACAAATTTATCATTTATTTACACATAGCATTAAGATAGGAAACTCACCAGCATGTGAGCAAAAACTCTATGAGACACACAGCAAATTATCACTCAAACAAAAGACAACAAGACATTCATGTGACCTCCCCACATGCCTAACACACTCCACACAGCTATTTATGGCAAACAAAATAGCAGTATGGCACTTCAACAGATGAAGACCTCGAAGGGATTGACCTTCTTCCGCTGCAACAACAGGTTCGCCTTCCTCCGCCTGAGGGCCTGATTGAGGGACCCTGGAGGGTCAGGGGGACACAGACTGAATTCCCATCAGGCCAAACCACATTACTACTGATAGGCCTTAGACAGGGTCATTGTGTGGGAGGCCTTCCTTTGTAAAATGGGCCTACAAAGCAAAAAGCAGGGATGAAGACTAACAGCTTCACCACACTGAAATACTCAAATGCCACAACGAATCTTCTCAAGACAACAACAAGACAACAAACAGTTTGTCCCAGAATGTCACAGCTAGCAGTCACCCTGTTAACTGATTTTCCATAACAATAAAAGACACAACTATCTAGCAGTGTCCACCAGTCTCACGTCTGCAAACCGGATTGTTATACATTACCCTTACTTAATGAAGTGAACTTTATTTACAACCAAATCCTTCTGTCAACTAACACACACACACACACACACACACACACACACACAAACACACACACACACACACACACACACACACACACACACACACACACACACACACACACACACACATCCAAACCTCAACAGAACAGACTAGGCGAGCTTTGTGTGACAGAGAACAATAATATCTGGATCAATCATCAGACAAGATGTACTCACATACATTACATGGGATGTGTGAAACATAGTAAAAAAAAAAAAATTGATGACAGACTTTGAACAGACCTCATATCATAAAAGTATGGAATGGAGATATCAACAAAACCAATCAGAAACCATAGAATATATATATTTTTACATTACTAGTCTCTAAATTACTGTGTCAAAGAATTGCTCATTCATTTTGGCCACATTTACAAAAACGTTCTGGAGTTACACCCATTTGTATTTTTGAAAACAAAATACATTAGCAAACTGTCATTTGCATATTAGCTTATTACTCGTTTATTTATTGTTTATCATGAGTTATTTATTATAATTCACACTCAATGACAGTTAAACCGTTTCATGACCCTTTGTCTAAGAGTTATCAAATACTTGATTAAAGAGATAAAGCCCACAGAGTCAGTGGAGAGTCAGTGGATCGCACAGAAGAACTGAGGACAATAAAGGTCTGTCTGAACATTTCATGTCAGTCTATAACCATAAAGACACTGACTCTATCTGGCCTATCTGCCATTCTCTCTCCCTGCCTGTCTCTCTCTTACCCTGTCCTTATCTTCATTGCATTTGTTTTCCACCCAACCAGTCAGGGTGGATGGCCGCCCACCAGAGTCTGGGTCCTGCCTGGAGTTTTTTCCTCAATGAGGGAGCTTTTCCCCGCCGCTGTCGTTTATGCTTGCTCAGGAGGGTTCTATTGGGTTTTTCTGTCTATTTAAGTGCTTTGAAATGTCTATTGACATGATTAATCACTTTATAAATAAAACTTGATTGATTGATTGGTGATGGAAGGTGAAAGATTTCCCAGGTTGGTCCAGAGAGGTGTAGTTAGCATGGTGAGAAAAAAACCACATGAGCAGCTCTGTGAACCTGAACATTGTTGCTGTGGTACCTTCAAACAAGTATTAAATTTAACATGCTAACATGTTCGCATGGGGTGCAGTGGGTAGCACTGTCGATGCACAGCAAGGCAGTTCTGGGTTTGAGTTCCGCTCTGTGCAGAGTTTGCATGTTCTCCCCGTGTCTGCATGGGTTCTCTCTGGGTTCTCTGGCTTCCTCCCACCTCCAAAAACATGCGCTTCAGGTTAATTGGCTTTTCCAAATTGCTTGTAGTGTGTGAGTGTGAGCGTGCATGGTTGTCTGTCTCTGTGTGGCTCTGCGGTGCACTGGCGTTGCACCCGGAGTTTTCCCTGCCTCATGCCTTAAGACAGCTGGGATAGGCTCCAGCTTCCCGCGACCCGTTGCGGTGGATCAAGCGATTCGGAAGATTTATGAATGAATGAACGTGTTCACATGTTTGCAATGACAACGCTACAGTGCACATGTTTAGCAGGTACAATATTTATAGTTTTCATCATGCTAAGCACACTAATAAATTAAAATAAAAACTGAACTCAAGGTACAGCTTGAAAACCTTGGTTGACATCAGAAGAAAGCTTTGGGGAGCCTCCAGCATCAGTGAGGTCCATCATCTGGGAACAGTGATCATTTTCTCTGAATCTTAATGAATGTCCATCTAAAAGTAGCTGAAATGTTTCCGCTCGTTTCCACTACTTTCCCTAAAGCCAGACACAGCTACCATCTCACACACACAATACACACACTGCTATGATGGTTATTCTGAACCTTCTTGGTTTAGCACAGGCCAGAAATACTACTAAATAGCAGTCATGTGTTTAAGGGATTAAAGCGTGTGTGTGTGTGTGTGTGTGTGTGTGTGTGTGTGTGTGTGTGTGTGTGTGTGTTTGTGTCCCACTCAGGTTTCCGTCCATTGAGTGAAGCCAACGCTGCATCAGGTGACGGATCATCTTCCACACCTGAGATTTCTGACACACTGTTCCCAACCTCCTGTAGTCAAAGCAGACCAGGGGAGAGTGTCCTACATTATGGAACCGGGACAGGAAACAACAGACTGTAACTCTAGTCAAGCGTCGAACTTGCACTTTGACAGGTTCTTTATCTGAAATGAGTAGTAGAGAGTTATCATGGAGATGACACACAGATGATTAATCACATTCAAACAGGCAGAAACCCATTTGAACACATGGAGACTAAGTGCTCATGTGATGATGATGATGGAGTTAATTATGTTGTTTGTACCTTTATTATCTGTACTGTCTAGTTCTGCATGCTACCAGGAGAAGAACAGACTACAGACACACACTACAGTACCAAAAAATGTTTTTTGCATTAAATAAAAAGTGACTTCAGGGAACATTTGTAGTTTTTCTGTTGTAGAGTAAAGTGAGAAACGTGACTCCATATCTGTCTTTCAAATGTGATACATTGCTTAGCTTAGCATGAGGATGAAAACAGAGACATATAATCTAGAATGTAAGTAGACACAAAATCACATGACCATCTTGACACTAGAGCCCAAACCATTAGTGGGGCAAAACATGAATTTGGAATTTTGAAAGATCCAGACAGTTAAATTGCTAAATCTAATTTGATGTAGATATTAATTCTAAATTCTTTGTTTTACAAATTACACCAGCATTCCACCCACATTAATCTTGTGTTTTCTGGCCTTATAAACTGTAGTATTCATGGACGTGTCAGTGTGGATCTGCTCTGGACTTTTGGATGGATTGAAAGAATCAGATGTTGGTTACTACTGTGGGGCTGTATCATCAGCTGCTTGATTGTTATAATAGTTAATCAATATATATGAAACAGAAAACAAATGAAAGAATTCCAATAAGAGCAAAGCATTCCTGTCAGATGATTGTTATTTAATTCATGGGGACAGATCAGACGAAAAGCACAGAGTTCAAACAATGTCCCCTAATATATATAGTATACTTACAATAAACCCAGCTGTTAATTATCAAGAGGAGTGGAATCCTCAGTGTGACGTGCATCTCACCTGAGTCGAGCCATGCCGCTTTGCTTGAAGGGTCCTTTAGCTGTAGCTACCAGTGACGGCAGCCTCGCAGGGCTCCTGGTCCTCCCACCTCCACCCGCTGTAAGTGGTGGGTGGACCGAGCAGGGGAGCAGGTACGACTGGTCTGAAGCTCTCCTGGTCTGGACATTCCTCTGATGCCACGGCTCACGGATGTCCAAACCCAAGCCGAGCACAGCTGTTGGGGGTTCTGCTCCAGTTGGACCACTCATTGGACTCTGACTTTGTGTCACACCTGGAAAGGAAGTCACTGTGCTTTGGTAGCTCTGGTAGTTGTATGTGAACACTAATGATCCCTTGAACAACAGATATAGAGCGTTTCCTGTGCTGGTGAAAACAACCAGTGCAAAGACCTTAACCTGTGTCTCCTAGGCTGTGTGGGCTTCTTGTCCAAGGGATCGTACTGCTCTACCTGTGGGCAGTGGACACCATCAATGATGCATGTCCATCAATGATGCATTACTGCAGCTGGTCAGGTGGACCACACACTTCACCTCCTGTCCCCAGGTCGGTTTACAGATGGAGACAACAGGTGGTAAATAGTACTCTCCAATAGTTTACGTATGTTCACAAGACAACTGGGCTGCAGCACATCCAAAAGTCAGTAAGATCAAAGTTTAGGGATGCTGTTCTGTGGGGACAGAAAAATAAACCAACTTTAACTAACAACTCTGTGGATCAGAGGGATGTTTGGAGGAGGATGAATGACTGAAGAGCACACTTTATCTTCAGTGAAGCACGGTGGAGGATCAGTGGTGTTCTGGGTTCAACTGCAGCAGGTAGAGAGGAAGACGAGTTCCATCAAGTATCAAGAAATCAGAGTCTCACCATCTGTGAGGACACTGAAGCTTCACTGGACATTTCAGAAGGACATTGATCACAAGCGGACCTCAAAGCCCATCGGTTTGGTTCCAAGAGAAGCCCTGTATCATCCTAGAGTAGCCATCACCTCACTAGAGTCCCAAATTTCTCCCAGATTTGAAGAAGGTGGTTGCAGAATAAAAACCCAGGAGCCCATGAGGAATAGGCTAAGAATCCACACATGGTATTTGGATATACATAGTTGTGTTCAAACTAATAGCACAGAAAGCTCAAAATTCCTTGTAACAGTTTTTATGTCCATACATTGGGAACACTAGACATTATAAATCAAAACATGAAGAGAAATGAATCAATTATTTAATTATGTTACAGAAAATGAAAAAAAAAATACCAATGTTGCATTTTTTCTTTACAAACTCCTATATTTACTGCATAAACTGAATAATTTTTAGGACGTAGCATTCCTGCAAATCACTTAACAAATATTTAGTAGCAGGACCAGTGCTTAACAACTGTGTTGTATATAGTCGACCGACATCTGCTACCTGTGAACTGATATTCCAGCCCTGATGATCTAACAACGTTCCACAACACAAATCCTCTTGCACGGGTCACAGGGAGCTGGACCCTATCCCAGCTGGTGTAGGGCGTGAGGCGGGCAAACTCAAGACACGATGCCAGTGCACTGTGGAACTACACAGAGACATACAAACACACACACACACACACACACACACACACACACACTCCCTCCTACGGGCAATTTGGAACAGCCAAAAATAAGAACAACACAATCTCTTCAAGTTTTCTGATATATGTAAACTGATCCATGATAAATAGACCCGACACCACTGTAAGAGAAACATCTTCACATCATGGTGCGTGCTCCACCATGCTTCATGTTTTCAGAGTGCACTCTGGCTTGAATCGAGTGTTTGGGGGTCATCTGACAGACTGTCTGTGTTCCTTAGACCCCCTAAAAAAACAATTTGACTTTCAACAGTACACAAAATGTTTCTTTTTTTTTTTTGGCCAGTTGCTGTGTTCTTTGGCAAACGTTAACCTCTTTAGCATGTCTTCTTTTAACAATGGGACTTTGTGGGGGCTTCTAGTCGATAGTGGTTTTACACAGGGGCCTTCTGATCATCACAGTAGTCATAGGTATGTTCAGACCGTCTTTGATCGCCTGAAGCTGATCAGTGGTCGAGTCATTCTGGCTATTCTTCATTCCATTCAAATTATAGTCTTCCGTTTTCTGCCACACATCTTTGGCCAAGTACCCAACTAATTTCTTCACTAGTTTCTTTGTCTTAATCAAACCACACTTTTCTTCAGAACAATGTCTGGAATGACCCATTTTCTTATGTTTTTAGAGAGAAATGTCCCACAAACCTTTAACTGAGACCAAACTTCATGACACCATGCAACACATTTCCCTCCAGTGCCTTGATAGTCTTCAGACTTTATTGACTCTGCACAGATTCAAAATACTGTGTGCCAGATGCAGCGAAGCATCCCCAGAACACAACAGTGTTCTTTTTTTGGTTTGCTTCATTTTTGTGAGTGTGAATATGGAGCTGAAGTGTCTTGACAGAAAGCTCCAATTTTGTCTTATATATCCAAGAGACATTCTCACAGTAGTGTTGTGGCTTGTCAATATGCCTTGTGGAAAATTCCAGTCTGTTTTTTTATGATGTTTTCAACAGCAAGGTCCTCCTTGTCCGTCTCCCATGAAGTCCACTTTGGATCAAACAACAACGGATGGTGTGATCTGACATCGATGTGTAGTACATGTACCTTGAGTTTACCTTTAATTTCATTGGAGGTTGCTCTGTCCTCTTTAATTCACATTCATATGATCAGTATGATCAATTAGAAATACATTTTCTTCCAGGAAAGTAGTCTGCAGACCTGTGGACCTGAAACCTCTGACTAATGTGTGTGACTGTATTCACAGGAGCATTAGTCTGCCTGGAGACGTTCTTATGGCATGTACCCTTAACATTCTTGGCTATAAGTTTCCAATCTCCTGACACAACTCCCTTCCTGTGGTCTATATTCAGTGTGGTTAACACCACATCTCCAAACAAACTACTCATCACCCTTTAAATACATTTAAGTCTGTCTGGCCCACAATGTAGTGTGTCTTGAATTTCAGGCACTTGTGTGATGGTTTGACATTCCTGATAAATTATTAGGTTGTAACAAATAAGTTCCTTAAAAGGACAGTAAAGTCAAAATGAACCAGATCTGTATTTGAAGTACATAAGTAAAAAAGTGTTGTGTTCTTTGAGTAGTTGGTGGAGTTTCGAACAGGGACAGTTGGAACTGTGGAAGCCAACAGCTAGCCTTGCTCACTGCATTTTATATTAAGATCAAATTCTTAACTGGTGTACTTTCTAAACTTTCTGACCACTAATAACAAAATAAAATTGGAAATGTAAAGGTCTTTTCTTTCGTTCTTCCTACTGAACATTTCAACCACATAACTGGGAGCTACATAAGATACAAGTAACTGTTTGGAAATCACTCGATTGTACAGTTTCAAGTATAATTAGAAGCAACATTTAGCCCTTTAGTGTTTCATGAATATAACACACTAACAGGTGTACCACATGAAGCAGTTAAACATGTACGACACATGAACGACGTTGTTGGTATTTCTGTTAATGAAATAAAAATTAAAACAATGTGACCATAGATAAACTAAGACGTCGTCTTCAAACTCGTAGTTAGTCTGAGTAATAACTGTCGTGAATCTGCAACATTTTAACCTGGAGTGTTCAATTTCAAAAGATTACTAGTTTTTCCTCAAAAAAATGAACTTGTGTTTTGTCTGGAATGCTCTAAATACATTTCCTGATAGAGGTAACCTTACTTGGCTAAGAGACAATACTGTGGTCTCACAGCGCAGACATCCTCCACCATTCGTCGGTTTGAGATGACTCAGATTAGAACAATTTTGTCTGGATGTATATTTTTTTCTACAAAAAAAGTACATCCAGATGTAAAATCAGTTTACTCTGCTGCCTGCGGCCTGTTCAGAGTCAAACCATTGTGGTGCAGCTCATCAAGATGACCCACATTTAGCTTTCCTCAGATGACTCGTGCCTTTAGGCTCCGTCGTATCGTCTTGCTTCCCCTGCAGTCTGGAACTCCTCCAGGGTTGACAGCCAACCCTCAGGATATAAGTGTGATGTAGAAGCGGAAACATTGCACCTTTACCCTCAGCTGTAACTGGACGAGCCTGGAGGGACTTCAGAGAAGGAGCACTGGAGCAGGACAGCAGGTAGACCGCTCCGGTAGCCAATCAACTGCTTAGTGCTCTGCTCGAGCTTTTAGCTGTGTAATATATCCACAATAAGCAAACTGTCTTAGCTCTATATGTGATCATGTCTGCTGCAACATGTGTTCAATCCCAAATCAGACCTTTTTATTTTCAAAAGAATAAAATTGGTCTCCTTATATTGTTAATGTATTGATTTAAATATATGATTACCGTTTCATTTCTCTGACAATCTTCACTGCAATAAAAACAAAACAAGAACCTCATGTTTACGTCATTTATTATTTAAGCTTATGATCACGAACAAAACTTCCTCTGGACTCCAAGCCTGCCCTCTGCTGGTTGTCTCGTTACACTGCATCTTCTACACCTCCTGCAGAAAGAACAAAGCTATTTCTCAGGATAAATATTCGTTCATTTTAAAAACATTCATCACAACTTGTACAATTCAAACCACTGTTTAACAGAAAGTGTTTTCTAGAGTTCAAGGCCATTTTTTTAAAAAGCTAGTTTGTAAATCATTCATGTTTGGATGATAACCTGCAGGAGAACGAGCGTTGAAGTCATCGTAACATCACCACAGCGCTGGTGCTGAATCTTCTGCAGCTCTGGCATTTTAGTCACACAAGTGTTTATTTCACCTAACAAGAACAGAAGAAGTGCAAATGTTAATGGACTTCCTTCATGAACTTACAGATTCAAACATGAGCAGTTTCAACAACATTTACTCATCCTCCACTGGTGACAATTAAGGCAGAATTAAACATGGTGCGGAGATTTAAATTACACCACGATATATAACTCTTAATAAACATTTCATATTTTGACACATTGATCAAATATTGATCAATTTTGACACATTGATCAAACCAAATTCAAATCAAGTAGGACAACCTCTGTGTTGCTCAAACATGGCTTACCAGGGGAGGTGATGGGTAAATGTATTGATTCTATACGATATTTAGCTCCTTGAATGCTACTGCATTTGAGAAGTCACGCCTAACAGATGAAAATCTCTTCACAAAAAACAGATTCTTCTCTTCCGATGTTAAAAAAATATTATTTTTTTTTCCTATTCATTATGCTTTTGTTGCCTTTTACCAGTGACAGGCTCTTACCAGGGTTCAACATCAAAGCTTTTCAGTCTCCAACTCCTTGAGGCTCCTGTGGCAAGAAACAAACAATGAGAGCCTGGTAGTGAACTGGTCACCATCATCACCATCAACTGCTTCACAACACCATTACTGTTGAGTTTACCACCTTGACAAGATGATATGACAACACATACATCGGTGTGTGTGTGTGTGTGTGTGTGTGTGTGTGTGTGTATGTGTGTGTGTTCTGTTTGCAGTGGGAGTTGGAGACCCAAAACAAAAGCTTTGTTTTAAATATGAATGCAGGTTATGGTGTTACAGTGTGAACATGCTTCAAAGGTAATCAACGCCATGTGTGTTAATGTGTTCGTATGTTGTATTAATTGTGAAATTGCATTAATATACAGTACACAGGTTTATAAGGCATCTCAACACCCTGAAGTTGATTCTTTTATTTACTAGATGCACAGGAGATCAGAAATTCAAGACAAGGTTTGAATGTGGTGCAGTCCTTGGAGAAGGTTATTCTGTTTTAAAGCCAAGTGAAACTGGACTTCAAAGTGATACATCAGGGGTGTTGCTGGAAAGAAATAAAAGTAGAAAAAAGAAACACAGCTGAGAGCTGCCTCAATACTTTGTGCAGAAGTAGACCTGGTCCTTTTCAATAGTTTTACAGACTTTGGGGAGCGCCCTTTTAGATGAGGCCATTAAAGGCCAAAAAGGATATTCTGGCATCACACTCAGGACATATCGACATTGGCCAATCATAACTGAGGATTTTGTAAGGATATTGTTCACAGTGCAGATAGACAGATCTGGACAGCCTCCAGCGCCAAGACTAAACACAGTAATAAATGTACAGTCCAGGCAGCACCAGGACCCTGTACAGGTATGAAACAACTCCTACATACAACAAAGAGCAATGTGTCACAGCCCCAAAGAACTTTCTCAAAATGGTTGGTGGGTCACTGGTACGACAAGTTGTTCAAGTTGAACAGGAAGAACAAAACTTGAGTTTCAATTAGAAGTCGCAAGGAGAGAAGGAAAAGAGAGCAAGAGTCAAGGTTTTTCTCACAAGAACTACATCTTGGTTTTCCTCCTCAGATATTATTAGTATCACACCTTCAAGTCTAGATTACTGCAGAAAGTTTGAAACTAGAAACGATGATGCTTTGAATGTAGGACGCTTGGTGTTGTCACAGACTCGGTTACCTCCTAAACCTTGTATCAGCTGAATGGGCGCATTGGACGACACAGCAGTGTCTGGGTTGATAAGATCTACAGCTGTCAGCATGTGTGCAACATTTTGTTTTTCACGTCAACATAAATGGACCATTACACTCTACCTATTAGGTCTATGTGTTATGAAGCGGGTTGTTAGAGGTCAGTTGTCAGTATAGTAAGGAACATAAGGAAATTATTTGTGTTGATTTTACTTTCAAATGCAGTTTGATAGTTTCATAAAAATTGCATAATTGTTTATCTCTATTTTGACATTATATCTGCAGTTTTTATAATTAAACAAGGGGAAGCTGGTTATTAGGGTATCAAAATATAATAAGTGGAGCAAAATGGTCTACTGGTGTGGGGTGCTAAATTAGCATATTAGCATCTGATTCAACTACTGGCAGTTCAGATCAATATGCAGTAATCCCTCACTTATCCGTGCTTCAAGATGCACGGGTTCACTACATTGCGGACTTTTAGTAGGTAGTCACGTGATACCGTACGCGTATGGTATTGGCTGACAGCATTTGTGTGCGCTGCGTTCTGAGACTAACTGAACGCAGCGCACTTCCGTCTATTTTGTATTAAACTTTTCTTTAATACAAAAGTGTTTTTAACAGTCTATAAGAGTGTGGGAAAGGTAATACATATATAAGGTGTTTTGATATCAGTATGGGGAGGGTAATTTAAATGTTCAAACAAACGTTTAAATTACCGTAAATAATAGTTTGTTGCTATATCGCCAAATTTCATTTTCTGCAGGTGGTCCTGGAACTTTAATGTAGACATGGAAGAAAATTTTCAAGCACAATGTACCCATCAGTGTGGAGATGTTCATCACTGGATAACTTGGAATGAGGTCAGTGTGAAGTAGTATATATGGTGCATCATTTTATTATGTAAGTGGAGTTTTTGAATGTTAAATGGACATCAAGTTGTAATGCATGGAAGAGGAGAATCACACTGAATTTATTACTCTCTCTTTGATACTGGTTTAAACGCTACAGAGCTATCTTTTGAGAAAAAAATATTTTTTATTTACATGCATTGTCGAATTACATGTGGCTTGTTAAATAACTGTTCATTCCATGCAAGACTATCTGTTCTAATTCACTAGTGTAGTCATTGTTTTGATTTTAAATTCATAGCTTTTATTTAGTAGAAACGTGCACTAAGTGAAAAACTAACAACTCCTGAAATGAGTCATATTTCAGATTAAAAATATTGAAGGAGGGTACGTCTCAGGTTTGGTACAAGAATCAGGCTACAGGCAAACTGCAGCAACTACTGGGCTACAAACAGGATATCTCATTTTCAATAATCCCACCCAGAACAACCCAAGCATGAAGTGACATGTTTCACTTCAATCTGCAGACAGCCCCACCCAGTAGCTCAAAACATCCCATGTGGCACCGAACAGAGGGTGTCAGAGGTAGTATGACCGTTACCGGGGTAAATACCGTGTCCACACAATCTCTGAGAAACAAGATGTAAAACATTTAGTTTGAATGATTTTATCCATTTGCAACAGTTCAGAGAGCAACAATGGACCTCCTGGAGTTTTTGGGGATTTCTGGCGGGATTGCTGTCATGACAACCAGCGTTACCGTACAGGGCTGTGAGGAAATGAGCTGGACAACATATTTGTGTTGTTTCCACTGTCAGTTCTACGGTGGATGGTTACAAACTATTTATAATCTGGAGGATATTTATTATGGTTCAATGAACATATCGCCGTTTAAGCAACCAGATAACACTGGCTTGCCAATCCATGTTATTTTTGAAACAATTACAGGTTTCAAATCAATTATGGAACGTAACTGAGCACGATGTTGCTTCACAAATGAAAAGTGGGGGGAGGGTAACTAAATATTATACAGACTTTTCTCCAGTGTGACATAAGAGCAGAGGTATGGAAGTAGTGAGGAGAAGATGGGAGAGAAACTAGAGTGAAACCGTAGAGGAGATGACAGTTTGACATCGACATCTAGTCGGTGTCAAACTGAACCACTTGATCAAGGCCAAAAAGACCCCGGTGTGGTCAAGGAACAGCAGCGACTCATGAACACTAATCTGACAAATGTGTCTTCCACAACAGAGTAGTTATAGCAGTTGCGAGACTCTTCAGTTTCATATAATTTCATATTTTGTGTGGAAATTCAATTTTTTTTAAATTTGGATTTTTTTTTAGGTTTGAATTAACCAGATAACCAAAGAATTATTTTATTTCTGTAGCTTCTTCGTTTCAAATGAAGTGTGGGATGTGCAGTGTTTGAAGTGCTTTACGTGGAAACCAACAACCCAAAATGATGCATGATCATTTTTGACAGCTCTACCACCGGAATGAACCGATCCATTTGCTAAAGATAACAAATCTCAACATTTAAAGATGTCAAAGAGGACTGGCAGGGAGACAACTTAAAAGCTTTCTTACAGGATTAAAGCAGAAAATGCCACCCCATGAGATGGTCTTTTATCCCATTTATTATTGTTGCACACAACCTGCCTATTTCCACTGCCAAGTTGCTTTAATATGAGGTAAGAAAGCAAGCATAAACTGATTGGAGAGAAGACAAATGAAATTACTTGTACATATGTACAAGATTTAGGCTGCAGAGTGCATATTTATTTCATTTTGCTTTAATATTCTAAGCAATACCAGAAAAAAAAAAACATGATACCCCTCTCATGGCTTACAGTCTTACATTGCAACATTTTGTTCCTTATCTTTAGTTAGAAAGTAATGAAGCAATACCCAGTGACTCAGTTGTATGTAGTTTCTAGTACTACAACCACACACACACACACGCTGCATTGGAAATAACACTTTTCCACATCCACACACAAAAAGGTGAAACAGATCTGCACTGTGATACAATTCTTTCCAAGTGTGATGCCAGAAGCCCTTTAAAGGTCACTGTCCAGTGACGTGGTATATAAGAGAGGAGTTAAGTTAATGTACAACTATGGATCTTGTATGGTAAACATGGATGGGACACTTACCTTACTCGTTCAGCTGATCTGTGTAAGCATACCTCTGGCTGCAGTGCAAACAAGTCCAGGCTTTACTGTCCACTGACTTCTGCAGAACTACTCATCGTCAATGTAACCCAACAGCAGAGAAGAGCCTGTACTGTGGACAGGGGCAGCCTGTCTTTGACAAGCTAGCTGACAGCAGCTAACGCACCTCTCATTTACCCAGTGACATGAAGCATGCACACCATCACACAGGCAGAACACAGCATCCTCTCTTCAACCAGAAGGTGCATGGGGCTTCCTGCCTCACGTAGGTTGCCAACGACATTGGTGAGGTGTACTAGTACAGGTTCTGTCATTAGCTTATTGGTTAAGGATACTTCACAAAACAAGTATGGATGGGGTGAAGTGCAGAGAATAAAATCATGGAACCTCCAAAGAACAATAATAGTTATAACTTTTGTTAAAATCTTAATATTAACAATGCAAAGTCAAATTGTGTCACAGAACAGTTGTGATCAGTATCTTAATACATTTTTCCAGAAGATAATCACCAAGGCCAATTAGAGGCAAACCTACTGCTGTCCTTGTGATTTAAGTACATGCAAATGTTTTTTGTTTGATGACAAAGAGCCTAAGAATGTCAGTCAGAAAAGGTTTAAGTTCCACTTTATTTAAAGCAAACTAGGGGAAGTCCTTGTACTCAATATCTGCTCAGCCCTCTCAATGGGTGCCAGCGCTCATCAAATTTACTATCTTAAATATTGTCAGGCTAATTTTATAGTAATTTTAAATTTGAATTAATATCACAAAACATAAAGTGTTTATATCAAGCTGCTTTGTTGATTTTTTTCTCGCCATTTTTCCCATGACAGCTGCTGAAATTCTACAAATGACACCTGCAATTATTGTCGTGTGCAGAAAATATCCATGCCGCAAAACAGCATGCAGCTCATCTGTTTACCCCAGTTACAGAGCATGACACATTTTTTAATTAATCCAATTTTTTACACCAAAAGTTCATTAGGGCCACAGCAACTCATGTCATGTTTTAAGCAGACTAGATGAACAGTCCTCTGGCTAGACAAACTTTATACCAAAATATAGTATACAGTGATACCTCTACTTACGAAATTTCTCAGCAGGAAAATATCACCTCTACTTATGAAAGAAATTTCGACTTACGTAATGTAAAAACACAGTATCGGCTGATATTCGAATCTCCCACAGGTTCCTGAAAGCAACATTCTCATAGCTGCTCTGCCATTGGCTATTACCTATTACGTATCTTCCTGGCATCCCATTGGTTAAGAGGGATGCCCCTCCACCTCTGTGTGCAGCTACATTGTGTTTATGCAGTGTCTTCGGCACTCGACCCGTGAGGTTGTCTGATAGTTTTGTGCAAATATAACTTTTTGAGTATGTATTCGCTATGGACCCCAAGAAAGTGACGGAGAAAAGAGGAAAAGACGAAGAAAAGATTTTTTGTCCATAAAAAAGAAAGGGGTTATAGAAAGCATGAAAAAGGGATGCATTTGGTTGATCTCGCCAAAGAGTATGACCGTCGTGTATCTACAGTCGCCACGTTATTAAAACAAAAGGAAGTTTAATGAGTTTTAGGCATTGCGTGGGTGGTTGGATAAGTTCAAAAGGAGGACTTGAATTCACCGTTTTTCGGTATCGTGAGGCAGGAGCGCATGAACCAAAGAGGGCATAAAACAATGGGGACAGCATTTAAAAGGTAAATGACCGTCATTATTCTTTTTTACATTATGCACAACTCTCATTTATTATGTAACATAATTGTAACATGTATTTGTTATATGTTTTGATGCATTTTTTTGCATTTATAAACTATGTCAGAATTTTGGGGGGCTTGGAACGGATTACGGTATTTGCAAATGAAAACGCGTCTCTACTTATGCAATTTTCTACTTGCGTAATTTCTGCCGGAACCAATTAATTTCATAAGTAGAGGTACCACTGTATATAGTGTAGTGAGATAGCTCCTGTCTGTTTGCAGCAGTAGCTGCACCGGGGCAAGCAGGTGTGATCTGTGTTCTACCGTTGATTTCACTTCATACTAAAACAAAAAACAAAAACATCTTACCGAGAGGATTTGTAGATTACTAGTATTTTAATGTGCTTGACAGTTACTGTGAGCAAATTCTGACAAAAATGTCATTGTCAAAAAACTTCTAATTTGATTTTTTTTAAAAAGGAAATCAGTTTGTGTAATGGTAATAAAAGACCTCTCAGTACCGAACCCTGTTATGTAGCTACTTTGTAGTCCACATGTGTCAAACTCAAGGCCCACGGGGCAAATGTGGCCCTTCACATGATTTTATGTGGCCCACGAGAGCAATATTATTTGTTTAAAAATATAAAGATGTATTTTTCTGTGCAACTAATGTTTGCGACTTAGATTACATCGAGTTACATTTAGTTACATTTTTAAGTTATATCTGGCCTTTTGAGGACAGCCATTATGCTGATGGCCCTCGGTGAAAATGAGTTTGACACCCGTTGTACTCTGTGCTGGGAGAAATCTTCAAAATCAGGATGCAGCAATATAGAGTACTGGAAAAAAAAGGTGCTGCTGGTGCATCCTTACTTGAAACAAACTTTGATTATGAACTTCTTGTCAGTACCTCAGTGCCAAAGTTTGGTTTCCATTTGAGTCCAATAGTGACAGGAGAAATTATTCTGAAACAGAAGGACGCTAGATCTCCTAAAGCACAAAGTTCAATTTTGTGTGTGTTGAAGATAAAAGACATATTCAAAACTATCTTCCAACTGAGCACACCAGTTGTATAGATGGAACCATCAACATAATAAATCAGTGTAAATGCTGCTTTCATTGTCAAAAACTGGTTCCATTTGTTCCTCATGGCCGATCTGGTTACATAAAAAACAAAGCAAGTCCAAAAGAAGCTACAGACTTTTGAGTTTCTTGGTGTGGAAAGTTCCTTCTCATACTCCACCACCTTCTAAGATGGCCAAACCTGTTAAAGAAAAAGAAATTGTACACAAAACCAAGACACAGATACAACATTAGAAGTTCTAAACGTTTCACTTCCTTGGACTCAACAAAAGCTTGTACTTCTAATGTGGAAGCTGGGCAGATCTCTTGGGAACATTCTTGATCCTGTTTAACATTCTATTCGCTATCAAGTCATTATTTAATATAAGTTTCTGTAAAGCATTCCATTATTATGGAATTTTGCTGTTGTTGTGTTTACCTATTGTTTAAAATTGAGCAAAAATCTCATCTTTCAAATTCGAGTACATTAACTGTCACTGACTTGACCAATTTGTTTTGTCTGATACAATTTTCAAGCTGGCATTAAACAAGTAATTTCAAATAGAGAATTTTGTCAAAATAAGTTAAAATAAGTTAAGTGAATAGGAAACGGACAAATCCATGGATAGGCCAAGAATTTAAGAAAGGCCAAAGCAACTCTAGAAATAGTACCTTTCATTTAGAAATCTATGAAACCTGGAAAACTCTAAATCTTGGGAAAGGTTAACAAAAATCTAGTTTAAAGTTGCCTTTCAGTTTGCACTTGGAGGTCAGGACTGTGGCCTAATAACTTATCCGCCAGCGTCCAAAAACAAACTGCAGAAACTGGTTCCAGACTGAAGTGAAATTTTCTGTTACGAAAGATACATGACCAGCAAATACCAGTCTGGTGGTGTGGACAACAGACGACCCTTCCACAGACTTCCATTCTCAAAAGTGAAGAATAATATTTTATATACGTAAAGCATGTCTTCAGTAAAATATCAGTGCAATATACTATATTTTCTAATATTCAAACAATGTAACTTCTTATCATTCAAGAAACATTTTTAGAAATGGTTATGTAGATTTTCTGTAATGGTTGGAGTATTCGGGCAAGAGGAATATATAAAACTACTTCACATCAGCTTCATTGTCTTACAGTCTATTCATAATTTACTCCTTCATAGGCTGCACTTTCAATCCTAGTTTTTCCTCCATTGTTCAAGTGTTGAGTTTGTCTTCACTCAAGCATTTCTGAATCCACGCTATACAGCCACAAAATTTTCCGCAATCCACAATCTTTAAAAGACGATCAAACCTGTTAAAAAAAAGTAACACAAACACACGTAACATTGTAGATGAACACTCAATAATTTCCAATCATGTTACCAAATTCCATCAAGTATCACCATCCTGTGTTTTGCAGCCATTCCGGGTGTTGGACTCCGAGATGCCACATCACGAGGGAAGATTTCTTGGGTAGTTTTTACAAGTTAGTAGAAATTTTTTTTTTTTTTTTAAAGTTATTGCACTTTTTTAGACTGTGGACAAGAGGAGAGTATGTGTAATTTAAAGATTTTCTCATTCTGACGCAGAGACTTTCTTTACCTATATGACAAATGGAGAAAATAAACTTATGGGCTGCAGTGAAGACACTGAGTTACAGGTCCAAACTTTGTCCAAGCAAACCACTTGACGTTATAAAAAGACTATTATCAATGATACTAAAACGTTATGCATAATGGGGAATCTTCTGGAAAGTAGTGGGGAATCTTCTGGAAAACTCAAGTAATGTAATACTTTCAGTGGTTCAGAGAATGTCAGTCAAGCTAGAGTCAAGATAAATGAAAAGAGTACGCTCCATCACAAAAACGCATTCAATTATGCAAGTTAAAAATCCAAAGCTGTTTAAATCAATCCACTGAATTAAAGTTTCTTTAAGACGTTTCGCATCTCATCCAAGAGGCTTCTTCAGTTCTCGTGGTGGCCAGTTTTGACCCAGCTTATGAACACTGAGGTGTTGTCAGTGCTATTCACATTCCAACGACCATAGTAGAAACCCATCTGGCTCCTCAACGATGGCTGGTGGGGGTGCCATGGGATGTTGTTGAAATAAGTTTAACCGAGCCTTTGTATACTATTGAGGGTCATGAGACACATCACCTGGATTAATCTGCTGAATAGTTTTCAAAACTGATTAGCACTGACGACACCTCACAGGGACCAAGGCTGGGACAAGACCAGCCACCGCAAGAACTTAAGAAGCCTCTTGGATGAGAGGCGAAATGTCTTCAAGAAACTTTCTTGAATCCAATGGATTCATTTAGACAGCTTTAGATAACCATGACCTGGATAACTGAGAACCTACACAGACATACAAGTTCAAAAAATAAATGCAAGAATACTTACACTCAACTTTAAAGCCCATCTCCTCCCACCACACAACTTTGAGAAATGCTTGCTGCGGCAAGCCAGAATCTGTTTGATTCCAAGTGATGCCAAGCCAAAACTGGTACTGACTGACGATCAGTGTGGAGAGGTCGACAGAGTAACTATATGAATGTTGCTTGTACAGCACAACAACTCCTTTCATATTAGAGTAATGTCAAATACTGAAATTAATAGGTTGACATCTTTACATAGAAGACATTTTAGCAGTTTTCATAGTTGAATTGTGATCCATGGTCAAAATGTTAACAAAAGGGAATCCATCATTGAAGTTGCAAGCACACACTGCGTATGACTCGATTGCTTTGAATCCAGTGAGACCAAACATTATGTTGGTTTTTGTGTGGGTTATTAAAGAGCAGGTCACCTGGGACAAGTCAAACTTTAAGTAAATAAAAAGACAATACTGTGGTCTCAAATTACCACGAGGAAAAAAAAGGCCTGCCCACAGAACAAAGCATCCTTAGATCTTCTGTGAATCAAGTGGTATATCCATCACCAAGGCAATGCAATATATACTGAAGTTTAATTTAGAAAGTAAACCCTTTGCCATTGAAATGATAGAATATCTTGTCAGTAACAAAATAGAAAAGATGCAACAGACACATGTCCACTGCAATACACACCAAGATTATCAGAACTAAATGCCTGGACACAAAATTGTATGTCCGGACCTTTGTGCTTTTTAAAGGTACGCTTTGTTGAGAAGAATTTTCTGAATCCTTGTTCATTGTGCCTTGATGTGACTTTAGTGTCATGTAGCTTTACCACTTCAGTATTTTTGAATCGTACGAAGAGTAAGGACATCAACAACCAATGAATTTAAGTGTTTTCTACTTGAATTTCTGATGGTTATCATGCAGTACAACTAACCCCACTGCTAGTCTTGGACAGTCAAATTTTGTCATGACACAACATGGAAAGTCATTGGTGTCACTAAAGTATTGACAATTCCAGTAAGCTGTTTGGAAATGTCAGTAAAGACTAACTGTACTTCTATCCTACGAACACAGGTGAATTCTGCTGGAACAAAAAATTATCCCAACCCTGAACGAGGCAACGTTTACATGCAGGTTTGTGTTAATCTGATATTTTTCAAGGAGCAGGCAGGGACAGACCCAGGTCTTATATAGGTCAACTCATTCAGTTGCCGTCTAGGAACATCTTTTCTGGTTATTTAAGAAAATTTCAGGTTAGCTCCGCTTGTGTGAATACAACTAGGCAAGAATGACGTCAACTTTTTAATGTATGTATATTAGGGATATTACAGGCAAATCTGCTTTCCTAGCTGATACAAACATCACAACTTTTAGTGCAGAGTCAGCATCTCCGTAATGAAGCTAAAAGCTTACTGATGGTCAATGAACACATCATGTTGTCAAATACAAAAAAGGATTAAACATAATCAGCTTTGGCAGAAATGGGGTTTATGGACAAAATCTTTCTAAGAAACAATCTTGAAAGTATGACCGTCATATTATTAAAATGAACAACATTGTACTGCATGTAAACGTCGTTAATAACGTCAGTCTTTCCACACGGACTGTAAGTCAGTAGCAGATTGAATCTTATGAGAAAAGTGTTGTGATAAAGGCTACTCACAACCACAGACTACATACCACAGGCTTTCTTAAAGGCTCTATGTGTCATATTTCTGGTTTCCTGAAGCATGACTGTAAAATGAACTTCAAAAAACCCCAACACTGAACATTAATGTGTTTGTTTTGTCTAAAATAAATGAAAATCTTCCAAAAAAAAAAAGATGTTTTCCCTCAGCGCAGTGTGTATCATAGTGTAGAACTCTATACTTCAGTCTTTTGACTAAACGATGGATGCTGTCCAGTCTATTTGCAGATACTGATGTGCTGCTGCTCCAACCAAACCACAACAAAATTAATTCTTGCTTTATAAAACAACTCTTATTTTTTAATGCATGTTTTTTTAGTTCATAGCTCTTGGTAAAAAATTAAGAAATAAAAGCCATGTCACATTTGCTGTGAGTATATGGTTCAGCCAGACCCACCGCGCTACACAAACCACTGAAGATCAGGAATGTGAGAAATAACACATAGACCCTTTAAGACCTAATGTGGCACAGCCATCTATTATTTCATTGGTGCAACCAGTAGTTGGGCAAAAATTGCCCTCTGAAAGCACTGTACCTTGCAAGTTTAGGAATAAATATTAAAGGTTTGACCTTATAGAACCAATGTCTCTTTATTATATAACACATGCTTGAACTCCAAATGTATGGCAGAAAACACAGCTCTAGAAAGGTTGAGAAAAATGTTACAATTATCACTTCACGGCGACTCACAGAGCATAATACATCTAGAAAAGAAAATCATACACGGGTCAGAAATAACTGACAGACCACATGAGGGTGACTTCTTCTATACTAATGACAATACAAAGTAAAAAATGAAAATATTGACGATTTTCATAAAAAGGAGTAAATTGTCAGGCTAAAACGTAGCAACAATTTAAACTTAAATACAAGGAATTCACGCTTGGTGGGAAAAATCTATACAAGTGGTGCTGCAGAGAGCATCATAGAGCAGTGCTTAAAAACGAGGTTTCTTAGAAGGACCATCAAACTCTTCACGGACCCTGCCATACCCGGCGTTACCAGGACCCATTCCCCTGGGACCACCTTGGGCAAAGCGCTCGTTGCACTGTAGGGGTCAATTTGATGGGGGAGGCAGAAAGGAATGTGAGGTGTAGGGTATGGGGTGTGTCCAGCACACACAGTTCATGTCCATGTGAAGTGTATGGCAATAGGGGTGTCATGTTTGATATCGTGAGCAGATTTAAAACACAACCAGCAGGAGACACATCCGAAGAAACCGTTCGTTCCAATATGAAGGTCCACAGGTGCCACAGGTTACATACGGAAAAGGAAGAAAGGGTAATGCTTTTATTAGTCAATGCCTACGTAGTACGGTCTCTCCATTGCATGCCAAGACTACCCTTTTGTCTTAAAATTGTTATTAAGTCTAACTCATCAGATTAAATTTTTACACAGCCATTTAATGATGCAAATAATAATTCAACCTCTAATTGGAGGTATTTTTCATGTTTCTTTGGAAACTACCAAACAATGTGGGGCTGTTAATTTTCTGAATGACTTGACTGACTTGTACATGACATAACAGCACCTCTCATGACACTGCAATGTAGAAATAACTACATGATCTGTTGCCATGATCTGTGGTACTAAGATTGTACCAGAAATTTAAGTTATATATTGGGCAACGTAGGCAAAATTAAATGTATACATTGCAAGACATTAAGCATAACCATTTATCAAAGATTAACTTGCTGTCAATATGCAGTTTAGATGGCAACTCAGACAAGCCCTATGAAAACAGAAGGGTGTCAGTGAGTAAATTCCAAACTTCCAACAGAGAATGATCTAAGCACATGCCATAAGTTGAACATTATGGTCATTACAGAACATGTGTCACGCAGTACAAAGAATAGGATAGGTACAGGGTTTTGAGATGATTCTACCCAACACTCTAGTAAATTAAACAGTGCTTTATACTAAAGTTAAAGAATAAAACCCACAATGTGTCAAGCTACACATTTCACAAGTTCATGAAAAGTGAAAGTGATCATTGCCAACGACCGTGCGTCACAGACCACATTCATCTACTTGAAAAGGAAAACTCTGAACTTAAGCTTTCCACACTGACCATGACATTAGGTGGTATGTGAACATGTTATATTGGATTATGGCTCAAGCAGTCTTAAAAGTCACTTCCAGCTCACTTGAGATAGTATCTTAAGGTGTAGTAATCAGTGCTTGGTACATGGTAATCAGCAGACCCTCAACTTGATTACGGTACAGGATATAAGGCAATTCACTGTTCTGGATGATGGTACCAGAAAATGTATTTTTATCGAGCATGCAAAAAAGAGCTGTACTCTTTTTGCTTCACCAACAACATCAGCGTCTACTGCAGGTCATATAGGAACTACTGATAAGCACCTCATGTCAAAACACTTCAAAAACCTTAGCTATTCCATTAACGGTGGATGTTGCATTGAAAACATAAATCCAGGTAAGTGCTTCTTTTTTCACTCAAATGCTACAAATGTTGGGCTGGGTAAAAAAAACTTTCACACTGGTACTGTCCAAATTACTTTAGTAATCGAAAGTAATGAAAATGCTTTGTCTGCACATAAGCCAGCTGCTTAATGCCTTACTGAACTTAATACTGCACATTAGCCTGCCAAGACCACAAAAGAAAACAGCAAAACAACTGTATGTGGTCAAGACATACTGGCCTACTGTATCAAAGCCCAAACTCATTCTCACCTTAAACTATGGACATGGATAACCAGACAGCAAGCATGTTGCTCTCAGACAGATCATTTAAACAAGGGAAATATATGTCAAACTAACACAATTTATGATCGTCAGACCAGACCTATATATTTTTGATTTGTGAAACCAATGAAATGTCAGTCTGCCACTATTCTCTGAAGCCACACCCTTCATCATTTAGTCATAAGACAGAACAGATTCTGTCTCTGATTGGACGGCCTGCTACATTTGATCACGATATGTGTGGTATGGTACACATAATAATTTTTTTTTTAATTTTAGTCCAGTCGCAGTTTGAAGTTTGCTCATTCAGAGAGAGTAATTGTAACAAAATGCAAAATGTCACTTTGAAATTGATTTAACAAAATTAGATATTGCAAAAAAAAAAGTTACTCAAGCTTGTGTCAGAGTACTAGTGCCAAAGTTTTTTAGCAATACCCAGCCCTCTAGAAAAGCCCATAAGTTTTATTAAACAAAATTTCACAGTAACTTGGAACCATTTTAGCAAGAAACCTGTTCAGACCAGTCAGAGCCCAAAATGCTGACACACTCAGCCACTGCCATTTTCTAGTTGTCTTCAACTCACCTAACATTTGTATCACAATTCTGCAAGAACCATAGAGCATAGTCCAGTACTTGCCAACACCATCATCAACAGACAAAAAGCTTTAACTGCCCCCATCAGAAAATCTTGACTTAATACAGTTCTTTTTACTCATGGCTCCACCATCAGCCTGCACTAAAAAAATATAAATGTTCGGTATCAAAAAAGAAGCTGCTAATGAAAAAAAGTTGGTTCAGACGAAGAACTGCAAAGTGACCACGGGTCTCATAGTGGTTTATAGCACATAAAGAGTTTACACAGGATTTCACACTACAAAAAAACACAGTCTTCACATCTGAGAACAGATGGTACACGAAAATGCCAATCATTTATCAATAAATAGAAAAGTTACTGTGCTGTTTTGCTTTCAATGAAGAAAAAGTGCTGTCCAGCTCGAATGGGACAAGGCTTGCAGGAACAGAACACTGTTCTAACAATGATGGGAATAACAAAGCCATAGAAGTCCGTACTCTAGTCATAAAATAATTTATTTTACTTTAGTGCAAGCTGATGGTTGCAAAGCAGGAGAACAGCAGGGCTCAAGTGAAGCTAACTAAGGCCACCGCCGAAACCTTGTCAGGCAAGCAACATCTGTCACATTCAACAACCAGCAAGCCATCTGAAAACAGATGGCAACACAAATCTTATTTTCTGATCTTACTTGACCAGCCAGTGTCTTTGTTTAATATCAGCTGGGAGTCTCTCCAACAAAAAGCAAAGACAAACACTGATTACATTAATTACTGATCTTATAAAGAGTAGGATACATTACCATTTCGTTGCCCATCAAGCCTCCTGAAGATGGTCCCATTCCTTGCTGTCCCTCAAAGCCTAGTCCACCCATAGCAAACTTCTGGTTAGCTGCACCAAAAGGCATATCTAAAAGAAACATGGCAACAATGTCAAAATACAAACACTGCCTTTGAAAGGCAACTCGGAGCGCAAAACCAATTTGTTTACTGTAGACCACCAATTTCCAGACAAAGTCTAAAAAACCACATGACCTAGCAAGTGAAGACACCTCTCACGAGTTTTTGTCATTTCAAGTATAATAACTTAATTCAGGTTTCCTCATCCGTCTTAGCCCAATTACCTTTCCAGTTAAAAGCACCGTTCTTCATGAAGAATCCTCCTAACAAAAGCAAGCAGTAATAAGGAAATTTAGTGTTTTACTCTTGATATGATTGACATGACACTTTTTTGAGAGACCTCTCTACAAACCCAGCTCCAGGACAGGTTGGACACTGTGGATCCAACCTCTCTGTTGGATCACTGTGTTCCAGCAATAATAGTTTGTATCTAGGAGCCTCTGTGTTTTGCCTCTCTGAAAGCATCATATCGCTGCAAAGATATTGTGAACATCAAGATATCAAACAACTCATCTGACCACCAGTGTCATTGTTTCTGTGGGTTTGGGTGGAGTGAATTGTCATGTCCTTCAGAATAGAGAAGTTCTGTAGCTATGTCAATATAGACAGGCAGCTGAACCCACTGATGACACCGGTCGATGCTCTGCTGGTAGTCCACAGATCAACTGTCTTTGATAACATCTCACTAACAGGTCCTATGTGTCTGTGTTACATCCTGGAGTGGCCATCCATCATGATGCTGGTTGGTTCAGAAGTTAATTAGAGCTAACTTCCATCCATCCAATATCAAACATGTAAAATTGAAAAGTCAATTCAACTTGGCCAAAAGGACAGCAAGATGCCAACATGTGACCTTTATGTTCATTTCAGGGTCACATTTCTGTACAATTATCAACTGAACTTGGGTTCACTTTCTGCACAGAGACTAAAATGAGGAGTCCAGTTTTTAGCTCTCTGTATTTGTATATGTATAGTTGTATAGATACAAACAAAGGATATTTAGTAATCGAAGTACTTGGATTATTTAAGGAAAGGCCACAGGCCCACTGTGGCTGAAATAATGCCGTTTCAGTAAATTTTATTCAGGTATTAATAGTTTTACAAATATTTTTAAATATTAGAGCATATGCATATTCTACATGCTCTTGCTACTGCAAAAGCATAATTTGGTGTAAAAATATTTAACTGCAATGCAAAGTGTAAAGCACCAGTCATACACTGACAAACTGTTCACCATAAAAAAAAGCCCTTTATAACAGGTTCTTGGAAGATTGTGATCATTCCTGCACCACCCAAATAGCAGTTTTGATTTTCTAAAGATGTTCAAGTTTGGTTATGTAAGACTCTAAGGTCCTGATGAAAGGAGTTGTGCTTTGTGTAGTATCCGCTATTAGTAACCTTTTTTCTTCACAAATAAATACAAGTCAGTCACTGAAGAATGGTATTAGGGAAAACAAACTCACCGCCCATGCCCAAAGATCCAGCAGCAGACATTCTCATTTCTCGGTCCCTCTTTAAAACAAACACGAAACCAAGTCAATATTAATACGTTGTTCACTTCATGGCATTTCAGTGTAGATTAGGGTCATATAGTAAAGCTAGGTCTAACTCACATCCATGAAGTTGCCCATCCTGTAGTTTTCCTCGCGTTGGCGGCGCATCTGCTCTTCCATCTCTCTCTTCCGAAGCATCTCTTCCTCCCGCCTGCGACGCTCTTCTTCCTGTCTGTACACATCGATGAAAATATAAATCTACTGGGGTCCAAAATTAGCAAGAACATCTACAACCTTTGATTAAACGTAAATACAAACATAATGACCCAAACTGAACCATGCAGTCATTGATAGTAATGAGTGATCTATGTCAGATTATAATTCACCTCAAACAGTTTGGAATACAAAACATCTCCAGTACCTGAGCTGCATCTCCTTCCTCTTTTGCATCTCCTGACTGTGCAACTCCTCCATGCGTCTCAGTTCCTCTTGACGTCTCAGCAGATCTGAGAAGATACAAAAAAACAAATAGCTTCAACTATAGCACATGGATCAACGCTTGCTTTTTTTCTTCTCATGTATTAAAAAGCAGGACAAAAAGCATCTAACTGGTATAGGCTTGCCTTGTCGGAGTAGGTTGGCCTGATGCTCATGGTATGCATCCTCCATTTCGCTCTCCAGCTTCTCACGAGCTTCAGCCATGTTCTTCTCCACCTGCTGTCTCTGCTGCTTCTCCATTTCATCCAGGGACTTCCAGCGCTTGGAGTACTCAAACTCAAATGTGCCTGGACGAGCAAAGCGGGGAGGTTCCTCACGCTCTCTGAAGATAAAATCAACAGAACCAACATGTTCTATTAATAGAGCTGCCAGATACGCACCAGATAAAGTCCTGCTCTGCCAAAGACCTTTCCACGATTTAATTCAAAGTAAATTTTACTAGCCACTCCCCTTCCACCATAATGGATTTGCACAGATTTACGTTACTCAACACAGGACATTTTTTTCTTCTTTTTTTTCCACCCAGAACGTCAAACCCCCCCATACTCATGTTACACCATCTGATGCTAAAATAAACAGTGAACTGACAGAGATTACTGGCAACATTTAAAAAAAATCAGACACCTTAACCAAGTCAAATTCAAAGTAGCTCTGCTTAAGCCTAAAATGAAAACAGTAATATGCATTACGCTTGATATCTGGGGTTCTTCTGTGCCAGTTTCTCTGGAAGACCATCTTCATCATCAAACTGCTCCAGAGGCTCAACAACAACAGGCCGGGGTGACCTGAACGTGGTGACACAAACCAAAAAAAAAAAAAAGGCAATGGTTACAAACAATCCTTTGTGTAAACAAATAAATAAAC
Source organism: Antennarius maculatus (assembly GCA_013358685.1). Lineage (NCBI taxonomy): Eukaryota > Metazoa > Chordata > Actinopteri > Lophiiformes > Antennariidae > Antennarius > Antennarius maculatus. The sequence continues at coordinate 3,671,065 of CM023622.1, read as the reverse complement.
GTTTAGTACTTTCAGTTGTGACAAACTGAAAGAGTACTACAGATGCAGTATTTGCTTTGAGGAAAGAGTACTACAGATGCAGTATTTGCTTTGAGGAAAGAGTACTACAGATGCAGTATTTGCTTTGAGGAAAGAGTACTACAGATGCAGTATTTGCTTTGAGGAAAGAGTACTACAGATGCAGTATTTGCTTTGAGGAAAGAGTACTACAGATGCAGTATTTGCTTTGAGGATGTTGATAGAGAAGTACAGAGAAGGCCAGACGGAGCTGCATTGTGTTTTTGTAGATCTGGAGAAAGCTTATGACAGGGTGCCCAAAGAGGAACTGTGGTATTGTATGAGGAAGTCTGGAGTGGCAGAGAAGTATGTTAGAGCGGTGCAGGACATGTATGAGGACTGTAAGACAGTGGTGAGGTGTGCTGTAGGTGTGACAGAGGAGTTCAAGGTGGAGGTGGGACTGCATCAAGGATCAGCTCTGAGCCCCTTCTTGTTCGCTATGGTGATGGACAGGCTGACAGACGAGGTTAGACAGGAATCTCCATGGACTATGATGTTTGCAGATGACATTGTGATCTGCAGTGAGAGTAGGGAAGAGGTGGAGGAGAAGCTAGAGAGGTGGAGGTTTGTCCTGGAAAGGAGAGGGATGAAGGTTAACCACAGTAAGACAGAGTACATGTGTGTGAATGAGAGGGACCCAAGTGGAAGAGTGAGGTTACAGAGAGAAGAGATCAGGAAGGTGGAGGATTTTAAGTACTTAGGGTCAACAGTCCAGAGCAATGGAGAGTGTGGAAAAGAGGTGAAGAAACGTGTACAGGCAGGATGGAACGGGTGGAGAAAAGTGTCAGGTGTGATGTGTGATAGAAGAGTTTCAGCTAAAATGAAAGGAAAGGTGTACAAAACTGTGGTGAGACCAGCGATGTTGTTTGGTCTAGAGACAGTGTCACTGAGGAAAAGACAGGAGACAGAGATGGAGGTAGCAGAGATGAAGATGCTGAGGTTCTCTCTGGGAGTGACCAGGAAGGATAGGATCAGGAATGAGTACATCAGAGGGACAGCACATGTTAGAGGTTTTGGAGATAAAGTCAGAGAGGCCAGACTGAGATGGTTTGGACATGTCCAGAGGAGAGATAGTGAATATATTGGTAGAAGGATGCTGAGTTTTGAACTGCCAGGCAGGAGGCCTAGAGGAAGACCAAAGAGGAGGTTTATGGATGTAGTGAAAGAGGACATGAAGGTAGTTGGTGTGAGAGAAGAGGATGCAAAGGACAGGGTTAGATGGAGGCAATTGATTCGCTGTGGCGACCCCTGAAGGGAAAAGCCGAAAGGAAAGAAGAAGTTGTGACAAACTGCTCAGGCATCTTGTGGGATTTGTATTACCAGTGATAACCCCAGATTCCATTGAAATTAAACAGTGCAGGCTGGAACAATTTGCTGTTTGGGGACGAGTACAAGTCAGAAAGTACAATAGCACCTAACAGCACATATTGATACTTGGGAGTGCTCGAAGTTAAGCAAAAACATTATAATGATTTTAAGAGCTTCCTGTATGAACTGTTACCATTTTTAATTTCAGACAGGAGCCTCATCTGGACCATCAACTAATCCTTAATCTCTCAACATCTATAAACCACATTATGGTTCTTTAATTTAATTTAATACACTGTTATAATCCCTGAAAGGAAATTAAGAATGCACACTCTAGTTTTTGTTAGTCAATCAAATCAAATCACATGCATGCATATTAGTGTGTACAGGCCCCTGTAATACACACAACCACACACAGGGGGGCCTGTGGGCATGCAAGGGAGGTAGAGTGGCAGGCAGCTCCTTCTTGGTGCGCCTCAAATGAGCAATTTGTAAAAGGGGATGGCACCTTGCTCAAGGGTGCCTCGGCAGTGCACTGGAGGCGAGTTGACGCCTCCCACTGTCAGCTCACCTCCGGGTATTTTTTTTTGGGCGGGAGTGGGAATTGAACTGCCGATCATAGGATGACCCGCTCTACCGCTTGCTTTACCACTGAGCCACTGCCCCCCTCCCCTTCTCAATACAGTTATTTACGTCTTTTGACTGGACAGCTTTGATGGCCAAATAACAACACTGGTCATGCATTACTTGCTTGTCTCCCCAAGTTATGCTAATTTTTTTGCATGAAAGTCTTTACTTCAATGAGGATGTAAACAGGATATTACCAGCAGAAAAAATATTTTACATAGTGTAACAGAAAGCATTTGATCAGTCAGGCACACGCCTGCACTTAAAATCATGCCAACTTAATGGAATCTAATTAAACATTGATCATTGTTGATTAAATTCAGCTCCTTCCTCAATAATGAACTCTCAAAGAGTAAATTCTGTTGTTTTATCTCCATATACAGTCACAGAAATCATTACAATGGGTACCAGCTTTCAACTCAATTCCACATGCTCCCTAAACAGCATCTCATTCCAAAAGGCATTGAAGCATTCCAGCAGTTGTGCTGGCAATTAGTCTTTTGGTCTAAACACAGACCAAAAGACTAATTACACCAACCCTTCATACAAACGGCACTTACGAAGTGAGAAGAAAGACGCCCTCGTTGCATCGATCAAGAGCCTTTCTGGCAGCAGGTTTAGAGGCAAACTCCACAATGCCCTTGCCCGTGGAGCGCCCACGATCATCCACAATAACAACGGCCCTCTCAACCATCCCGAACTGTGAGAAAGCTTCTTCCAGGAGCTCATTGGAAACAAAAGGAGACAGATTCTTCACAGACAGTGCTGCAGAGTGTGTGGCAAACCGCACACGGAGTGGTCTGCCTTTCATGGGGGTGTCGTCCAACTCAGCTTTTGCTATTTCTGCAAGAGCACGAGACTCCTGCAAAAAAAAAAACCAAAACGTTAAGGAATATTACAGGACTTGATCAGGGGAATTTCCCACCATGCTCTGATGAGAACGAGTTACTGTCAAATACAGGCTTCCTAAAACTGGAACAACAGGGCTTTAAGAAGTCTGGAACGATTTTCAACTTTAGCTCCATAACAACACACAACATTGCAATTATGTTAATGTAAGAATTAAATGTCGTACCAAACGAATGAATCCAAATCCTTTGCCTTTGTTGATGAAGACCTCACTTGGCTCTCCATATTTGGCAAACAGCTTCTTGAAATCCTCCTCTGTGATGTCGTTGGGCAGGTTACCGATGAACAGACGACACCGCTGTGTGTACGTCTTCTCTCCGGGCTTCAGTAGCATGGACAGTGTGGCCTTGAATTCCTGTGTAGTTACAAAATATAAATCAGAACTCTTGTATGCCCTGAAATAATAACATTAATACATAATTCGTTCACAAAGGGGTTTATTCTTTATTACCACTGACTAAAAGCCAGTTAGTTTATAGGCAGTGTGTTCACAGTATATCTGTACTATCACACACAGGTCTGGAAAAAATAACAGGATACGTGTATGGCAAACTTTACATTTTTTTAATGTTCAGGAATAGTTATTCAATCAGTAAACTTCACCGTCTTCCTCTGATTCTCCATCCTCTGTTCCGTAACTGGATCAGTGCTGTTGTTCTGTTTACTGTAGGGAAGTATCTACAGTATGTAAACCAATTGCCAATTATATTTACACGTAACGTTACCGGTTCGGGAACTATATATATATATATATATATATATATATATATAGTTTTAACCTGTTGAGGAACGTCAATTCATTGGTGGAACGTAAAACCGGAAACGTTATAATACCGTTTCTATGTGGAACGACCTAACTGAAAAAGAAAAAATCTGGTTCAAAGCACTGCTGAGGGGATGAAAGACAAGATGGCGGCCAGCTAGGAAGACTAGAATAAAGAGCACCCGTTTTTAGTCACCGCTTGTACCGCAAAATAAGCAGCGGGCGATTGACTCCCAGATATACATGGCAGTCATAGAACACAATCAGCCCGCCCCACGGGCTACAAAAATCAGAAAATCGAGCGCACCTTGAACAAAACAGAAATGGCTAACTTAGCTTGCAAAGACAATGCCTATCGACGCCATCCACCACATAAATGGTACCACATAAATCACTGAAAATATGAAAAACCTTCGTCTCGCTCCCGTCTGAATCGGAGGCAGCTCTGTTTGTAGCCGTTTGCCCCGTCTCCTCTCGCTCCCGTTGCGGTTTCGGTCCGGATGATGCCGCTCTCTGGCCCTGATGAGGCCCTGTCTTCTGGCCTTGCTGAGGCGTTGACTTCGGGTTTGAGTGCTGAGGCTGCTTCGGCTTCTGAGCGTTGTTCGCATTACCAGTTAGTGACTTCAACTGCTGGTTTTGGTTCTGGTTCTTGTTCGGCTGGTTTGGCTGGGGGGATGGGACAGTTTTGGACACAGGAGACTGAATTTTGGGCTGAGGAGAAGCGTTGGTCGGGTTCCGTTGTTGCTGCTCCTGCTGCTGCTGCATTGGGCCTTTCATGGTGAGAGCAGGGCCAGGACTCGGTGGAGGGATGATCGGAAGCTGCTGGTTCTGTTGAGGCTTCTGTGGACTGACAGAGACTCCGTGGTTCGGGGGTCTGTTGAAGTTGTTGTTTGCTCCCCTCCGATTTTGGTTCTGATTCTGGAAAGGGTGATTCCTGACGTTCGGGTTTCCCATTATTCCACCCCGCATCGGGCCGCCAGCTCCACCGCCTCTTCGTGCCTGGAAGTTATTCATTCCAATGCCGCCGCGATTATTGTTGAATCGAGACATTGATCCTTGAATGAGCGTACACTTCAATTACTTAAAGATTACAGATTTAGACTTAAAACTACTTCCCGTCGGTACGCTGGTCGAGCTTCTGAAAAATGGCGACTGTCGGCTCCAAATTTTTTTCTCTGGATGGCTAAATTACTAACGGCAGTAAGGCGAAGGAAAGGCCCGCCCTCCTCTACAGCTGATTGGTTCAAATTTGTTACCGTTATTGACGGTTGGTCTAATTTAGAGATGAGGGCCTATGATTGGTTTAGAGTCACACGAGAGGAAGCCAATCAAAGGAACACATACCGTTCTATAATGTGGGTCATGGCGTCGCCGTAGTACGATTGGAAAGTCGCCTCCATTTGAGTTAAAGCCAAGCCGCTCAGCTGATTGGTCCTCTTGGAGGAGACGGAAGAGTCAGGGAGGCTTGCTGAAGAATCTCCATTGTTGAACACAACGAGTAGCTCACCTCATCTTCTGTTAGGAATGGTTGGCGTGAAGCCCTTTTTAAAAATACCCATATATGACGGATTGAAAATACAGTATTAATATTGAGTTATTCAAATTATTAACATTACGATAGTTAAATTATTAAATTTAAGTAGCTGACTTTCTTCCTTTTTCTCTGTTAGAAATATTTTTAAGAGTATGATTTCAAAAACAAAGAGGAGACTACATCACACTAACAATTGAGAACCTGGGACTCTATTAGGCCTTTAGACATTTTATTTTGGTATGATATGATGTATTCTCAATTGACAAGACTTCTCAATTAAAATGTTCTTTTTCTGAGAACATTTACAGTTATTTAGCAAAAACTAATGGAGCAAACGTTTGATAAATGTAGATCATTAAACCTAATAAATACTGAGGTTTGAATAATTTTCCTTTCACCTGTAGTTATGGAAAATGAAAGATACATGACTTATGACTTTTTTCTTACATTTATTCTGCATACAGGTATTTTGAAACAAACCAAAAAATGATCTCAGCTCTCCCCTTAATGTTTTCTTATCGCTCATCATTTTAAAACAAACACAAAAAGATGAGATGACAACGGTGGCAAAAACACAACAAAACATCGGTCCAGTAAACAGAAAATACAAATGAATACATTTTAACCAACAATGACATAAAACGCTCAAGTAATTGACACATAGTCACACAAGCAAATATTGATGGAAGAGGAAGAAAAAATACAATAAAGACAAACCAACAAAACACAAGACTGGTTCAGAATATCAAGGAAATTAAAAATGATTACATTCACTTATTTGTGATGAAAAGCCAAAAATTTCTTTCTTCTGTTCCACACTTTTTTTAAAGAAGTTTTTTGAAATCAGCAAAATATTTAATTGAGAAGAGCAAAATGAACATTCACAACAGAAAATGCAGGAACACCTGATATATATAGATATTTTAAGCACACAACTCCTCAGGGTTTACAGGGTTTTCTTCTATCCAACGATTACAAGTTGTTCAAGGTTAACATTTATTGGTAAATTCACCCTTCAGATATGTAGGAAAAACTTTTTGAAAAAGCCTCCCAGTGTATAGCTATTTTTTAAGAAGTGAATTATAATAGAGTTGGGTTGCCGTGAGCACTGACCGTTAATCCTCTTTGCATTATACAAGAAGTTGCCAGAGCGAGCTGGGATGGAAGTTTTTTTCTAAGGAATAAGTAGAATAAGCCATGATTGAAGTTAGGGGTGCGTTGTTGTTGTAGATGAGAGTCTAGTAAAGCATTCTTTTTCTTTTGAGAGTTTAAACTAAAACTCAACTGGGACTACTGCAGAGCAGACTGTTCAAGGGATGTCTGCTTCTGAAACAAGACGACTGGAATGGAAAATGCTTCAGGGGTTGTCTGCGAGACGGCAATCCTTTGTAAGGATTTCTTTGTGCAACTCATATCGGTCAGTGATTCCACGAATGCCTACTTTAAAACAATGAAATTATCTCCAGTAGTTTTACAAACAGGAAGACATAATCAAAACAGAACGAGACAATAGGTGAGGAAATTTTAAAATACACAGCGTTGTGTGCCAAAGCATCAATTGATTTTATTTTCTTTTATTTCAATTGGAATTTCTTCATATAATTCAAGGTATTTAATCAAAATTTGAGGCCCTTATGGATGTTGATGCATTTAATTAAAAGGATCATCAATATTTAAGTAGAGTGGTAACTTGACTTACAAGTTTCATTCTTTCCGTGACAGAGATCATCATTTATTTGCTCTTATATCAAATCAACTTTCCCCTTTGACATTAATTGAAAATGCCATTAATCTGTTCCAGCACCCCCCAACCCCCCCCACATCATTCATACATTTTTTACGAGAAAAATGTATTTATAAATAACAAATATCGTACTTTGTACTGTAAAATATAAAAGAGGAAGTAGAGAAATAATTTGGCTTTATGAGCATATTCACCCTGGAGATCAAACAACTTGAGCTAACGGCAGATGCTGGCGGATTGGAGGAGTTTGTTTTGTGCTTTTTCAGTCACGTGAGTTCTTCATGAACTTTTTTGCTGAATCATTTAATCGCTACACTCTTATAATATGCTTTATCGCTAAACTTCATAGCTACAACTGTTTTTTTTTTTATTATTTCACTTAATTCTTCACTGATTTTTGCCACATTTTCCTCACCTCCATCTGTTTGTTACTTGGATTTTGCCTCCCAGCTCCAAGGAAAAAACTGACTGATCAACGGTTTGTTACTTTAAAAACTCATAAGTTGTGGCACTTGTAGGTCAGGGTACCACTGTACAGTCAGACAGCCTCCTGAGGCGGTAGGGGGTAGGATGGATGGTTGAGAACAGGCGCTCACTGAACCCGAGGCAGACTCTGGGACTCAAACTGGAAGAACGATGAAGTCAGACTGTCTTTTATTTGGGGAAATTTAATTTTAGTGTGTGACAGATCGCCATGGCAAGCCAACAAGCAGTTATAATAGTGGTAAATGATGAATTACACTGTTTGACTCTCGCTGTCATTGTACTCAGTGTAAACACACCTCGCTTCCCAGAGCGCCCTACAGCATTTGACCATCACGATCAGTCAAATGCAAATTATACAACGTTGTTCTATGTATAATTGTCTGTGACATTAAAGCACATTCTTCTTCTCAATATAAACACCCAATTTTTCCTGAGTGAGAAATGTCAGTCCCACCCTTTCTCCCAAAATTGTTGGATATCAGAGAGCCACAAATTTTGGATTTTGATATTCATCCAAAATTTTGCCCTGTTCTCATGAAAAGAACTGGAAACAATGTCGGCTGACATTACCTTAATCAATCACAAACAGAGTGATGCGGCAGTACAAGTAATAGAGGCTATGAAAGCTGAAAAACGTTACAGTAACATGAGGTAAAAATTAAAAGTGAGGTCAAGTGGAGGAATCAGCAGAGCTTGCTTCAAGGAGCCAAATGGGAATGTATTGTGTGAGCTGTCGTTGCATTCATTTATTTTCCTGAAGACGAGACGATCTGCAGTCGTCTCGTCTTCTGCCGCTTATCTTAATCTGGGTCACAGGTTTACGCTGGAGCCTATCCCAGCTGACTAAGGGCAAGTCAAGTACACCCTGGACAAGTCGCCAGCTCATCGCCGGGCCACACATAGCCAAAAACCAACTCACGCTCACACCTAGGAGGAAGCCGGCGTATCCAGAGAAAAACCACTGACAGGTCCGAGGTGAGAATAAGGTGAAAACAGAACAAGGACCCTGTCGCCGTGAGGCAGCGGTGAAACCTCTGCACCACCGTGTGGCCCTCGGCTAGCGCTTGTCCCTCCAAAAGGCTAAGAACCGTTGAGTGGGTGCACTCGGTTTGGTCATCATTAAATCTGTACTTGCTATGAATGGTTGAAGACGTGTATGTTTGTTTTGCGGTGCGGATCGAATCACTTTTATCGACCGTGTGATCAGATGTGTGAGTGCGTTTTCATGCCTGCATTTTCAGTGTGTAGGTGTGTTTGGAAAAGGGGGCGCCTGTGGCTGTTTTCTTGCTGGAGAACGGCAAATTAGGGGTGAGAGATCAGTGTCTCGGGGGAGGGGCGAGGGGAGGGGTGGAGGGGTGAGGGGAGGGGCGAGGGGTGTGGTCACAGTGGGGAGGTAAGAGGTTCAATCAGATTCAGGGCAAATGCTTCTTGATGAATTCCTTTACATCTTTCATCTCCTGCAAAAGAGCAAAATAGAAATTTGCTGGAAATACATTTGTTCTAGGATTTCATAAGAATCATGAGAATTTTAAGATTTTAACACACACACATACACGCACACAGATGCAGTACCTGAGGACAGGAGCTGTGAGGGAGATTTCGGTAGGTTTTGAAGGTGAGCACGTGAGGATTGACGATGGTTTTCAGTTTTTCTGCCGTCATGGCACCAAACTGTAGTGGGACCACAGCGTCCATTTCACCATGGCACTGCAAGATCGGGAGGTTCGTGTGTCCACTTGATGCCTGCCAGGCCCACACAGCACAGAATTATTTTCATTTGAAAAGCAAAGCAGCCCAAATTTTCACAAGAATAGAATTCCAACTGTGACTGTACCGATGGGAAACTCCGGTGCAGCGGTAGCCAACAGCTGAGGGCCACAACGCCAGCCAACTCATGCTGGTAGGTCAAGGCGGTGTACAAGGACAAAGCCCCGCCCTGAAAAGGAGACAGAGGTTTATTAATTGATTCAATATTTACTCAGTTCAGTCAAACATTAGGGAATGTAACCTTACCTGAGAAAAGCCACCAAGCATTATGCGGTTTGGTGGGATCCCATTTCTGCCCTCGTGTTCGATTATAGCCTTGACTAGAGGAAAGCAAGAACAAATATTCAAGATGCGAGAGGAATCATTAAGCAGACTGTCAAACAAAATGTTAGTCATCACTATGCCAACAGTCTTCATCCAAGTGAGAAATAATTGCACACACAACAAAAGAGACATACTGTAGTGAGTTTTGTCTCCAATTAACAATCATCAGTTTCAGGTAAAAGTTAAAGGTTTGTTTCATCTATTTAGCATTGAATTTTCTTTAACATATATATTACGCAAGAATTTCCTGGACAGTGGGGACACCCCAAAATACTGTATGTACTGTAAGTAAAAAGATTGTTCTTTTAAAAGTCTGAAATGTTATCATGTCTTTTGGTAGCAGAGTAATCCCTCGATAGTCGCAGATAATGTGTTCCAGGAATCACCCGCACAACAAAATTCGGTGATATAACGACAAACTATTTATTTTATTATATACAGTAATTTTATGAACCCTCCCCATACTGTAATTAAACCACCTTATATCTCTATTACCTTTTCCCACAATCTTATAGACTGTTTAAAGCATTTTTGTGTTTCACGGAAGTGTACTGCGTTCCGAGACTCACGGAACGCAGCGAGACCCCCACCCCCGCTACAAACGGTTTGTGTTATTGGACTCACTGTAAAGCCCCTTATTGACCAGTGTGGTCTAAGCTTGAAACAAAGAAAGGCTTATCCTGCTCCACAGAGCCTCATGTAAATGTAAAAGCCTGACAAGGCTAGAATCTCCCAAACAATGGGAGTTTATGAGAGATCCCACCCCCCCAAGTCGCTGCGCTGCAGTCAGGCCTGGCTCAGTAATCCTCTTTCCAAACTCCCTCCTGAAAATTGAAGGGGCCACTGGAAGCTCCTGTTCCTGCTGTCCGGGTCAGAAACACCGTGAGCGGCTTCTAGCTTCATCAGCATGTGAAGCCACCTTCTTCTCCTCTTTTTTCCCAAAATGCCTCAACGTCAGGCGCTCTTCTACAGAAACTACTGGTGTCTTCTTCAGAGGATCAGCTGCTGTCTGAACCGAGTCAGAACAAAGGACAGAAAAACCTCTTGACCTGCAACCTCCTATGAGTATGAGGTTGATTTTTTGCCCCATATGTATAGTTAAAGAGCTTGATTAATAATGATTATTAAAATAAACCATGGATATTTCTTTTGATAGCAGCCAAATTTACCAAACATTAGCGTAAACAATTGGAGTTTTGCTGAATTATTATATGTGATAACAATCAAAAAAATATATTCACCATTCTTTTCTTGTCATCATAATTTTATAATAAATGTCCTACATGACACCCAAACCCTTGACTGCACATTCAAAAGTTGACTTGATTGTTTTGCTCCATTAACTACCATTAAATTTAAAATGATCAGCTGTTTGGGGTATTTTTGACAAGCATCATCTCCATTCCCTGAAGCTAGACTGTCTATTGTTTTATATTGTATACAGTGCACTGGTTACACAATTTTAACACCTAAAAAAGGTCTGTGAGACTCAGTATGATAGTGATAGGATCAACAACTTACACACACACACACACACACACACACACACACACACACACACACACACACACACACACACACACACACACACACACACACACACACACACACACACACACACACACACACACACACACACACACACACACACACACAGGGAACTACCTGTAACCCTATCTAAAAACAAGGATAAAATGAAATTGGGACAGTCCGTGTGTGTCTACAAATGTTAACATAAATTGAACCAAAGAGATCATATGAGATACATTTTCTTGAATTTGCCCCACAGTTCTTGAGGATCTTTGCACAGACTCACTCTTCACACTGGGCAAATAAGTATAACCACACATACCACCTCTGGTGGTGGTATAAAAATAAAAGCAGCAGTCTTGTACTTCAAAGTTGATGTGATGCTTCCAGCACACGGAACACTGAAACATTGAACTCACTGTTTTCTGCTGCCTTCTTTATTCCAAGTTCATCCTCTGGGGAATCAGGGCCCAGACCCATGAGATCAAACCTGCAAACATGCAGAGGCGAGAGTTTCAGTCAATAGAACTGCAGCGTTGTCAGCGCCAACATGGGAACACACTGTTGTTGCCTGGGAAACAATGGCAACTAACATCGATCTAAGAATCTGATTCTTTGATTGCGCCAACTCACCATGCGGGCATCGCTGTATTAAGGTTGAGAGTGACGGGAATTTTGGCCCTACAGGGTGAAAAGTGAAGGAGGGAAATGAAAATCTGTCGGTGCAGGAGATCTCCTGTACGTTCCAGCTAAACGTCTGCTGAACGATAAACTCACTTAACAAGACAAAATACATGATTGTATACTATTTAAACCACTGGTACGGCAGTAGTTTTCTGCCTCGCACAACACAAGAAAAGGATATTTCATATTCGACTCTGCTGACAAATAGAAATCAGTATGACAGGGAGACGGCAGGAAACACTGACTTACGCATGGGGGCAGATGAACTTGACGTGGGGCAGCCGGATCTCCGTCAAACTGTCAACCCACCCAAATCTGAAAAGAAACAGTAAGAGACTGTTTGTTTCTAATCAACCTTCAGCAAAATGACTCGTATGCAGTACATTAAACTACAATGCATTGCAATATATCACTTCGTCTAACATTACACTGAAAATATTTGAAAATCACCAGCACTTGGACCACGATTGGACACTTCGGAGGAAAAACACCCACCACAGTGGGTATTTTTGGCAATACAATGACACGGTTTCATGTGTGATTACATTAATTACTCGACATCAAAAGCAGTTTTGAGAACTTTTCCACTCATTCGTCGCGTTAGCAGTGCTGCATAATTCCATTACACTGCACAAATGTGGGGATCAATGGTCTCATTTACCCTTTAATAGTCACTTTCTGCATCTCTGGCAGTTTGAAAAGATTTCTGATATTGAAAATAGAAATGGAAGTTCAACCATGGTTCTAGGCAGGATTCCAGAAATATTCTGACACACAATCTCACATACTGAAGCACCGTGATATAATACTCTGCAGTGTTCAGTAAAATAATCATTTTAGTTTTCAAAAACGTTTTAACAAAAAAGTAAGTGATTGTTTTTCTGAAATCAGGAGCCCACGTCTGTCTGTAACAAATAACTTAGATGAGATGTCAAGTCCATGTCGTGGAAAGAATCTGAAGCAGGAAAATCCACTTCCAAATTCAGATAATGAGTATGAATCATGTAGGGAGCAGATACGTCATTACTCTGATGCTGCTCATATTTACTAAACAAATGAAATGACAGAAAACATCAAACAACAATTAATTCAAACTTTTACTCTGAATATGAATTAAGAAGGATTTCTACTTTCACTCACCCAGAATCTCCCAACCCATGAAGGAAAATCACCTAGACAGATTTAAAAAAAAAGTCAGTGTTCTGACCTTCTTATAACAGCTGAACTTGTTGCGTATTGGTATTGGACATGATAAGTTTATAGTTATCTTTAGTCAAAACCACATGTTTGAGATTCACCACTCAGACTGTTGTTGAGCTGGACATCGGCGTGTTCTCGTGAAACTCACCGCCGCGGTCTCCTTCTCATTCCCGGACACCGTCACAGCATCGGCGAGCAGCGGAACAGACATGTTGTTGCCACACATACACTGTACAGGGAGCTGGAGTCAAAGACACAGACGCTAGTCAGCTGACAACAGATCACACAGCAGCTACACCATCATGTGCACTGGACCCAACAAAAAGCCTCATTTAGTGGAAATATTTGACATTTTTTGACCAGTCTGTAAAATATCCTGCTTTATTTTCTGCTTTAATGAGTATCCATTAGATTGCTGACAGATACAATCGGAAATATTTTAACAACTTGAGACTTTACGTTCCTTGTTTCTACAGATAAAGGAAGACTGAAGGCAACAATATAGCATTTTTTTAAAATAATGAATGCTTTTAATTTACAACTTGATATCAACTTTAAGCAGCAGCCTCCCTACACAACCTACCGATATTCTCCTAAAGAACTGACCCAAATCCCTGGAGTGTTTTGGTTGCGTCATATCTGTTTTCTCATCTCCAAGGACGTCATTCCCTTTAGCGACACTTTGTAAAAAGTCTCCTTCTTCTCCAGTCGTAAACGCTTGATGTTATAAAAATGTTTGTTTTACTTTCATTATTGTGTGGTTTTTATGCAGCCTTTCATTTTGCCTCTACATACTGTAATGTAGTGGATAAATAATGCTGTACTTGTCCAGATTCAAAGACTTCCTGTGCATGTGTTTATGCTTTAATAGAAAATAATTTTTATTGAAGTTTTCATTAACAGTAAATATTCTCAGCAAAGGAATATATAATTCAGGCAGTGAATGATTATGTTTCAGTAAAACCAGGATTTTAGGTTAAGAGCTTAGTATAAAACAACTTTTTACATAGAATTAATTTTCATGATAATACCTGCATCGATCTGGCTTTCATACTGATTACTAATCATTAAATATCTCAAAAGCTTTACAATGGAAGGCAGGACTTCATAAAGACTCTTCTGTCTTTATATAAACTACAAATCCAGGAAATAACAGGGAAAATCTGAACATACATTATTTGTAATGTGCTTCATACTCCTTTGCTCAACAAAAATGTTCCTTACAATGGCCAGCGGCAGCTATCGCAATGCAGACATCATTTTGACAGCTTTGTTGCCGGTAAACAAAGTTGAGTATTCACACACAACACACCCAGACTCAACCTGCTACTGACTTATAAGCGAAGTCATGACGAGTGCGTTAGTGCCGCTTGGGCGGAGATCTGTAGTCAGCAAGTGGCATTAATGAAACACACTGCCCCTCCCAAGCCGTGAGTCGGACATACACACACATCCAATGCCCTTCCCAAGCAGTGAGTCGGACACACACACACACATCCACTGCTCTGCACTGTGAGTCAGACATCAATAACAGGCATGAGATCAGATTGCAGATTTTTACGGTAAAGCAGAGCAGTAAAAGCCGTCGTTCCTTAATGTTCTATCAATTTCTAATGATGTGGGACAACACGCAATGAGGCAGGACGGGCGAGGTGACACGCTGCATGACTGGAAGATAGGTGACGAGGACATGTCTCAAAAACAAAAGTTAATGTGTAAACCTTGCGTGGGATGATACTTTATGGGTGTAAAAATTCCACTGGTGTTATAGCTGAGTTGCTAAATGCTGCTTGGTTTGTTGTGGCTTGGTTGTTTGCTTTTTGACTGAAGGCAAACTATCATTTGAAGGTCACGGTCACAGCTAAAGCTAAAGGAAGAAGACATTAAATGTATAATTTACGTATGGTACATAAAAGACCAAAGACATGTATCCTTAGACTAGACCAAAACTTAATTCAACATCGTTTCATTTTAGCCTCGGACTACTTGAAGTCAAAAAAGGAAAGAAAGTAATTAAATGTGTAAAAGACCTTTTTTGGCCAGTGGGGCGTTACTTGTGTAACACCCCGTATAAAATAAATTTAAATGTAGCTCCACTTCGAGCTGCTACAACACTGAGGTGGCAGAAGCTCCATGGCAAACAACTGTTTTACTCCCACCTACCAAACCAACCTACCTACCAAATATTTTACTGGCGCCCACCTGAATGTGATCCAGTTTGAGAAAACAACTTATATAAATTGTGAGGTCATTAAAAAGTACATTAAAAGAACCAATATAAAGTTCCATGCAGGTTTTCAATGAACACCCTATGACACAAAGGCTTTCTCCCTATAATCTTGGAGGAAACCATTTTATAAGCAGTGTCATACTCTGTTAAAGTATAGTTCAAATCGAACCTGCTCTAACTAACAACTGAAAACAGGAGAAATTTAATTTAATTCATGACTTTGAGTCTCTAAATACATCTAGCTCCTGACTGTTCATGCACCAAACAACTCATTTGTCACAAGTGTAAATTACAGATGTTGGTGGCTGTATGTTCGTCATTGAGACATTTGAAGACACAGGCTATAATAACTACTGTAATTACCTAGTTTTGGATATTTCTTATTACTTCATTACGATATAAAATGTTAGAAGTGGAAAAAGTCAAATTACAAGTATTTATTTCAAGTTTATTCCAAGTCTTTACAGCATAAACCCTTACTCCTCTAACATGATTTCAGATTGTGTGACACAACAAAAAAATTCAATAGTTTCATCAAACCACAGGAGTGTAAATTATGATCTGTTCAATAAGTCTTGGAAAATGACAATCATGTATTTTTTGTCTTTTTAATTTTGAGCTGAAATAAAAGCTGTAGCATTATGTTAACCGCGAACACTGTGAGGTTGATCCTGACACAACATACTGTAATGTCATACTTTCTAAATGTTATTAATATTTTAAATCAAATGGACTGGGACAATCATGCACATTCTTCAACATTGAGAGCTGAATATAAAAAATGTATTCAGAGACCGGCATCAATTTAAATGGTGTTCAGGTTATATTGCTAAACTATTTCAAGACTACCAAAGTAATCCATTTATTTGTTTTATAGTATTGTTATTAGCGGGGCAGTGAACCAGAATTTTCTGACAATCAGTTTGTTTTGAACAGAAGCAGTATTATAACGTTTCCAGTTTTAAGTTCCATCCAAGAATTGACGTACCTGAACCGGTTAGAACAGTAAAATATAGCCCCCGAACTGGTTAATTACATTCCTTGTAAATATAAAGAGGTAGGTAGCTTTAGGACTTTTAAATGGCAATTAAGGCAATTGGTTTACATACTGTAGATATGTCCCTACAGTAAACAGAACAACAGCACTGCTCCAGTTAAGGAACAGAGGATGGAGAATCAGAGGAAGATGGAGAAGTTGCAACAATTTATAGTGCTATGAAGTTTCAAAGTGTCAAAGCTTCAAAGTTTCAGAGCAGAGTCCGGGCAACTGTGCTCTGAAAGTGTCTGCAGCCAATGGTTATGTCTAAATCTAACATTTTTTTCAGATTGACAGACTGCAGTGTTTATCCCTTAGAAATATAACCTAAATTGGGAAACTGGCCTTTCCTTGACTGCTGGTGATATGTCTCTCCTCTCCGCTATTGTCACGCATTGAGTTAATGACAGGAAGTGAAACAAGAGGTCATATATTTTTTTCAAAAACAAACAAACAAACAAAAAGTATTAACCAGTTACTATTATTTTAAATAACCGATTCTGTTCCATAACTTTAAAAAATATACAAAGTTTTTGGTTTCATTATCGTTCCTGGCAAAATACCAAAGGTTTCTGGTTTTCGTTCCATGAAACGGTTCAAAGCCCTGGTTATTATCACTATTACTATTTTAGATTATTACTACAGATTAAGGAACTCAGATCTGAGACCCAACTTCAGCAGGGAAAGAGGATTAACATATTTTAGAGCTATTTCACATAAATTTGTACACCATGAAATATTTGTTAATCTAGTCTTTACTTAGATGTCCTCTAGATATCAAAACACTATGATGAACGAATACTACTTATTTTTATGACTGCATCAAGGAGCAACAGTGATATCTCAAATAATGTCTGATGAAAATGTCATAATACTGTAATAGTGGAATAAGTAATTCAGTAGTCATTACTACGTTTAAGAGACAGATATCAGGACAGATTTGAAGTAAAAACGACGCCTGGTTTGCAGCCAACTTAAAGCGGATCATGAGACTCCATCCTGTGCGACTCTAATTACATTTAACTTGAACACCAGAAACAGAAGCTGAGCGGATGTGTTTAAACACAAGCACCGAGCTGCTGCATTCAGATAGCTGTTGGCTCGATGGCTCCGTGTGGCAGCAAACAACGACAAAATGCGGCACTGAGCGACAGACATCATCCCAAACTCCACCAGCAGACATCGAAGCCCTCCGCCCGCTGAGGGAGGTTTATAGCTCGGGCAGCTCATCGACAACGTCGACGAAACACGACCAAGACATCTCAAGGCAACAACAGAATCCGAAAACACTCAAGTTTTAAGCAACTAATGAAATCAAATAAAAAGAATGGTTTTGGTAGCTGAAGCAAAGGTAACGGGTCGGCGTAAGAGGAAGGAAACAATGAAGGTTTGAAGCTTAGCTATGTAGAGCGACATATCACAATGGTGCACATTTTTAATAGTGATGTACAAAGCGCTGGAGGGTAATCTCGGTTTATCTGCCCACAGTCACATCACAGAGCCAGCTAACCGGGGTGGTGGTAGCAGAGAGCTAGCGCCGCACACTCATTAACTGTAGCCGCATTGTCTTCCGTTCTATCGTTGTCTGCAGCTGTAATTACAATTCAAACATCAAACTCGGTTTTTTTTTCAAAAACTACACATGAAGCACTCTAATCACAAAACACATCTGTTAGGACTGGCCAAAAAAAAGTATTAAAAACGAACCCCGCGGCCCGGAGCTAGCAGGAATCATACACTCACCGCTGCTGCTGTCCCAGTTCTCGATGAAACGGAACTTCCGTTCCTGGCCTCACGCGAGCGGGGGACGCAGCCAACGCGCAGTGATGACGTCACACGCTATCAGACCGTGAAGTCAGCCTCTGATTAGCTTTCGTTACACTTAAGAGATTCAACAATAATAAAAATAATAATAACAAGTTATAGCTCTCTGAGCTACCTAGTAAAACGTGTACAATATCAGAAAGTCACTACATAAAATAAAGAGCTGATTATAAGAAATTTAAGTAAACTGGTACTTAAAGCAAGAAATTGTACACTAATTTCTTGCTTAGTGTACAATATTATAGGTTGTCATTTGCATTGTAAGGTAAATCCAACATCCTATCAAACATTGCTTTAACTTGTGCATGAACATGAAACCTCTAATTATATTCACAAAACCATAATCAGTCTATAAAAAAATAAATCTGTTTATGCAGAGAGCAATAAGACAGCATTAAAAACTAAGATTTGGGATTTTATGTAATTTATTAATCCCTGTTGAGATTAATATATCAAATACACATACAGGCCCAGGACCATTCACATGTAAATAATGGATGTACTGTATCCTGGAATGAAGAGCAACCACGTGGTGGCACCTTGTAAGAGGTTTTCAGGATTTGGTGTCTTGCTTAAGGGCACACTGGCAGTGCTCAGGAAGTGAACTGACACTTTTAGTAAGTGTTTAATTGAATTAACCAGTGTCTGTTTTGTTTGCATTTTGTGGACTCTTTGAAGAGGATGCAATTCTTATTTTTATGGTTAACGGCTGTAAACCCCACTACAGTATTAAGGTGTTACTGTAGTGAAGCTCAGCTTGTTCATGCTATTGCGAATGAAGTCAAGGAATAGACGTACACTGCAGGAAGCCTCAGATGCGGTTCAATCCTGAAATTTAGCACCCTCGTACCGCTCTATCAGTTCCTCACCATGCTGCTGCTGGGAATTTCTCTCATAACCCATAGGAAATACTCAGTAAGACAGCAAATAATTTACGCAATAATAATATGCAAAGACTTTCAAATTTTTAGCATGTATCCAGAAAATCTTAGAAGGTGTATTTTTTCATTGATATATCTTTTGTTCTGCAGATTCTATAGCTAAACATCCTTGGGTGAAGCTACCTATGATTCAGGAAGTAAACATGGCAAAACAAATCATCAGACACTTCATTTACGTTCAACAATAAGTGCTTTATTTTTATATAGTGGCTGTCACATTATTGAAGTGATGGATATTCTTTGACATATATAAGAGTTTACAGGTTGAACTGATGTGTTTAAGTTATCGTGCATGTAATAGGAAGAATTTGCCCACATTAAGCCTTTACTCTTTATTGCCATAGAAAACAGAGCAACATCTTGGCACATCCCAACACATTGGAGGTTCTCTGTCCTCACAATTCCATGATCAGTCCTGGTTAAGCTTAACCGACCTGTCGGTACGCAGAGTTGGACTCATCCTTGACTCTTTGACAACTGTCAGACGCATCTGTATCTTCACCTTCCCTTCTCCTCTTCCTGCGACTCTTGAAAGCATTCAGGAAATAAAGTTGGTTTGAGGGATGATGCTCTCCAGTTTATGATCGGCAGGATTTGCTGCTGCCTCGTAGTTACAGATGGTCACTTCATGTCTGTGAGCCTGGAAGCACAAAGGGAAAAGTATGTAGACTTGAAGCTGGGACAATTATTCATTGAGTAGGCTGAGATTTTTAACAAAGCAACAGGCAAAGTGGTTTGTACTGTATTTCAGTTTTGAGTTGATTTCCATTTGCATTTTATTACAGTTTAATGTTTGGACCAAACATTTTTTTCGACAGTGATAATCTGATAACAACATTCACTCATTAACAGCAGTGAAAACAATGTGACTAAAGGTGGCATATGAAATTTGAATAAGTCAGTTCCTCTCTCAAGATAAAATACCGACATTAACATTCACTGCTTTGGACACATAGTCAGAATAATTCCTCTGAAGACCTCGAGCCTCAAGCGCAGACTGACCTCAGAGTATTCTCCCCTCAGACCTATGTAGTAGATCCTGGTGCAGTCTGATCCAAAGTTCTTTGAGATGTGAATGGAGAGGTGCTGGACACTGGAAAAACGAGTAATCCTGGGAGTTGTGACAGAAAAGAACAAACTCATACTCACAGGGAAAAAAAAGCCCCTCCTGAGAATGCTTTGACAATATGATTTCAACACATGCATGTTAAGTGTTGTCAAGCATGACATCCTGGGGCAGAATGAAAAACCCTTGATCCCACTTTTGTTTTACACGCTTCTTTGGCTAGATCACCAATATGGGATTTCTTTGCATCATATCAGTGTCAGTAATTCCGTTCCAATCTTATTTTGTCTCTTTATGTGGAAAATCCTTCAGACCAACAGGAATATTAGTCATGAGCAAATCAAAATGTTTTGAAGTTTAAAAGACCCACAAATCAGGCAGTTCATTGGGACTGAGATCCATCCACAGATAAGGAGCGTAAAATCAGAATGTGCTCTCACTGATATTTAAGCATTACTGTTAGTCGACAGAAAAGCCTTCAGGCTGGAACCGAAAGTGAATGAAAAGCTTTAGTGTTGATTGATCCAAACACTGTTAACAAGCAAAAAACATTATCATTACTTTACCCATATAAATCCATCTCATCAGATGTCATGTAGCGGAACAGTCAAATGGATGAAGAGATAACAACACTCCCGTTCAGTGGGAAGGGAGTAGTTCACCGATTATGAACTACTTTGTAAAAACAAGAGTTTTGATGATGATAAGTATATCAGGTCACAATAGACAATTCCATTGTCTATTGGAATTTTTTGAAATCCCAAACAGACGTGAAGCATTAATTTGGGATCCTGATGCAACCACCGAAACTGTTTCTATGCTCACTTTGTTGGGTACTCCAGCTCGGCGTGAGGATCTCTGTTGAGTCTGAAGGCTTGTTCAGGTTCTCTGCCGGTGTCGTCAAAGGACATCTGAGGAATGTTTTTAAATCTGGGGAGAAAAATATTCATGAACATGCTGTTCGTGAGGGAACAGACAGCACTTGAACTGTTGATCAGTGACAGCATCCGAAACAATAATTTAGATTCATGCTTTTTGTTTTGACAGAAGCTGCACAATCAGCCCGACACTTGTTTTCTGTGATGCTGACACTGCATTTATGAATTTAAAAATGGGGATTTATAAATGGGGAGATGACCATATACATTTAAAAGTCAGTTCACATCTGTGTCCTCCCTTCTTAATGACAAGACACTCACAGTCGTATTTCCGCTGGATGAGAGTCATTGTCTTCTCCAGAGATGATGATACCCTTCAGCTTCACATTGCCTGTAAAACTGAAATCACATCCATCACAACAACAACAGCAGGGTGGAAAAGGAGAGAGACATGATTAGAAGGCTGCGAAAGATTAGAAACAAAACATCGGGGTTTGATCAAAGTGGCAAAATTAAAGTGGAACAAGAAACAAAACACTAAAGGTTCATCTGTTCATTATAAGAAAATCATCCTGTATCTTTACTTTTGTGTAGTCAACCTTCCAAATATACTTTAATTAATGTGCATACAGGAAGCAAACAAAATATTCAGGGGAACTACAATGGTAATAATGTTTAGAACTTACGGAATGTTGAACAGTAGCTCTTCATCGGTATCGCTCTCCACGTACTAAAAGAAATGAAGGAGAATCCTTTGAGCTTTCACAGAAAACCATCCCTGGAAATACCAACTCAACCCACATCCAGCAGTTCAACAATTTAATATCCGCTTATTTTAAAGCCGCAACTCATTTATACATCACAAAAATAAAAAATAAAATCTAGAAGTGTAATAATGTTTACTTCAATATGTACAGATATTGTTAGCGCTACAGTATATCAGTACATAAGTGGCTTCTTGCCATCTTATGGGACCAGTTTATAACAAATTTTGTCTTCCAACTACAAATGTATTGCATAAATCTAAACACTTCCTATGTCATATCTCTTTCTGGCCTCAGGTGTCTCTCATCAGTCAAACAGTCTGATCTTTTCTGGTAAAAATCCCTCAACATCTCCTGTACTTCAGTAAATGTTCTACGTTTCTACCGAACCCTTCTGTCGTCCATCCAAGCCATAAAATGTAAGTAAACTGATTTTTTCCAGTGCAATTCTTAAGTTCAAGTCTGTAGTACTTGACATGACTTGTATCCTATGCTACCTTATAACTGTACTCTAGTCGTTAATTTGCATATCTGGAGGAATAAATAACAAACACTGGTGAAAATAATTCAAGGCGTGGTGTCACCAGTAAAGGACTACTTCTGTCGGTCTATTGTTTATTAATTTTTGAAACTTGTAACAGCTCAGGAGAATTATAATTTTGTAGGAAGTCAGATGTGAGGCTTCCTCTTTCTACAGTGAATTAGCAAAAAAAAAAAAAAATCGGAACAAAATACTGTATTGAAACGGGTCATATATAGAACAATTAAGATTGAAAAATGACACAGGGGGTGTACGACCCCACTGAAATGTAATATTTTTAATTTTATTTTGTATACTATTGTGATCCAATGTAGCCGCAAGAGGGCACAAGCCAGTGTCTTATTGTGCCGGTCCCAAGCCCGGATAAATACAGAGGGTTGCGTCAGGAAGGGCATCCGGCGTAAAACTTTTGCCAAATCAAAGATGCGAATCAAACCTATGACTTCCATACCGGATCGGTCGAGGCCCGGGTTAACAACGACCGCCATCGGCGCTGTTGACCTACAGGGCGCCGGTGGAAATTGGATTACTGTTGGTCGAAGAAGGAGAGGAGGAAAGTGCGTTCGCACGAAGAAAGAGAAGAGGAGCGCCAAGAGTATAGGACTAAGAGTAGGGACGTTGAATGTTGGAACTATGACAGGAAAAGGTAGAGAGTTGGTCAACATGATGCAGAGGAGGAAGGTAGACATACTGTGTGTCCAGGAGACCAGGTGGAAAGGTAGCAAGGCTAGAAGTTTAGGAGCAGGGTTCAAGTTGTTCTATCATGGTGTAGATGGGAAGAGAAATGGAGTAGGACTTATCTTGAAGGAGGAGTTTGTTAGGAATGTCCTGGAGGTAAAAAGAGTGTCAGATAGAGTGATGAGTCTGAAGCTAGAAATAGAAGGTGTGATGTTCAATGTTGTTAGTGGGTATGCTCCACAGGTAGGATGTGAGCTGGAGGAGAAGGAGAAATTCTGGTTGGACTTTGATGAAGTGATGCAGAGCATACCTAGAAGTGAGAGAGTTGTCATTGGCGCAGACTTCAATGGACATGTTGGTGCAGGTAACAGAGGTGATGAGTAAGAGATGGGCAGGTTTGGTATCCAGGAGAGGAACGCAGAAGGACAGATGGTAGTTGACTTTGCAAAAAGGATGGAAATGGCTGTAGTGAATACTTTCTTCCAGAAGAGGCAGGAACATAGGGTGACCTATAAGAGTGGTGGTAGGAGCACACAGGTAGACTACATCTTGTGTAGACGATGTAACCTGAAGGAGATCAGTGACTGTAAAGTAGTGGTAGGCGAGAGTGTAGCCAAACAGCATAGGATGGTGGTGTGTAGGATGACTCTGGTGGTGAGGAAGATGAAGAGGGCAAAGGCAGAGCAGACGACGAAATGGTGGAAGATAAAAAAGGAAGGGTATTGCATGACCTTTAGGAAGGAGTTAAGACAGGCTCTGGGTGGTCAGGAGGTGCTTCCAGATGACTGGACAACTACAGCTAATGTGATCAGGGAGACAGGTAGGAGAGTATTTGGTGTGTCATCTGGAAGGAAAGTAGATAAGGAGACTTGGTGGTGGAATGAGGAGGTACAGGAGTGTATTCAGAGAAAGAGGTTAGCTAAGAAGAAGTGGGACACTGAGAGGACTGAGGAGAGTAGACAGGAGTACAGGGAGATACAGCGTAAGGTGAAGGTAGAGGTAGCAAAGGCCAAACAAGAAGCTTATGATGACTTGTATGCTCGGTTGGACAGTAAGGAGGGAGAGACTGATCTATACAGGCTGGCAAGACAGAGAGATAGAGATGGGAAGGACGTGCAGCAGGTTAGGGTGATTAAGGATAGGGATGGAAGTCTATTGACAGGTGCCAGCAGTGTGATGGGAAGATGGAAAGAGTACTTTGAAGAGTTGATGAACGTGGAAAATGAGAGAGAACAAAGACTAGAAGAGGTGACTGTTGTGGACCAGGATGTAGCAAAGATTAGCCAGGATGAAGTGAGGAGAGCGCTGAAGAGGATGAAGAGTGGAAAGGCAGTCGGTCCTGATGATATACCTGTAGAGGTTTGGAAGTGTCTAGGAGAGGTGGCAGTAGAGTTTCTGACTGGGTTGTTCAACAGGATCTTAGATAGTGAGAAGATGCCTGAGGAGTGGAGGAGAAGTGTGCTGGTGCCCATTTTTAAGAACAAAGGAGATGTGCAGAGTTGTGGCAACTACAGAGGAATAAAGCTGATGAGCCATACAATGAAGTTATGGGAAAGAGTAGTGGAAGCTAGACTAAGGGCAGAAGTGAGCAGCAGTATGGTTTCATGCCAAAAAAAGAGTACTACAGATGCAGCATTTGCTTTGAGGATGCTGATAGAGAAGTACAGAGAAGGCCAGACGGAGCTGCATTGTGTTTTTGTAGATCTGGAGAAAGCTTATGACAGGGTGCCCAGAGAGGAACTGTGGTATTGTATGAGGACGTCTGGAGTGGCAGAGAAGTATGTTAGAGCGGTGCAGGACATGTATGAGGACTGTAAGACAGTGGTGAGGTGTGCTGTAGGTGTGACAGAGGAGTTCAAGGTGGAGGTGGGACTGCATCAGGGATCAGCTCTGAGCCCCTTCTTGTTCGCTATGGTGATGGACAGGCTGACAGACGAGGTTAGACAGGAATCTCCATGGACTATGATGTTTGCAGATGACATTGTGATCTGCAGTGAGAGTAGGGACGAGGTGGAGGAGAAGCTAGAGAGGTGGAGGTTTGTCCTGGAAAGGAGAGGGATGAAGGTTAGCCGCAGTAAGACAGAGTACATGTGTGTGAATGAGAGGGACCCAAGTGGAAGAGTGAGGTTACAGGGAGAAGAAATCAAGAAGGTGGAGGATTTTAAGTACTTAGGGTCAACAGTCCAGAGCAATGGAGAGTGTGGAAAAGAGGTGAAGAAACGTGTACAGGCAGGATGGAATGGGTGGAGAAAAGTGTCAGGTGTGATGTGTGATAGAAGAGTTTCAGCTAAAATGAAAGGAAAGGTGTACAAAACTGTGGTGAGACCAGCGATGTTGTTCGGTCTAGAGACAGTGTCACTGAGGAAAAGACAGGAGACAGAGCTGGAGGTAGCAGAGAGGAAGATGCTGAGGTTCTCTCTGGGAGTGAACAGGAAGGATAGGATCAGGAATGAGTACATCAGAGGGACAGCACATGTTAGAGGTTTTGGAGATAAAGTCAGAGAGGCCAGACTGAGATGGTTTGGACATGTCCAGAGGAGAGATAGTGAATATATTGGTAGAAGGACACTGAGTTTTGAGCTGCCAGGCAGGAGGCCTAGAGGAAGACCAAAGAGGAGGTTTATGGATGTAGTGAAAGAGGACATCAAGGTAGTTGGTGTGAGAGAAGAGGATGCAGAAGACAGGGTTAGATGGAGGACACTGATTCGCTGTGGCGACCCCTGAAGGGAAAAGCCGAAAGGAAAAGAAGAAGATACTATTGTGATCCCTGAAGGGAAATTAAGACAGCACACTCTGTTTTGTCACATGTCTCGTCTTCTATCATGAGTTTCTGTACAATGGCTTTCAAATCAAAACATGAATGAAAAAGTAAATTACAACCCAATAAAATCTAATCCTAACGAATCAAATTAAAAATATCATGACCCAACCGTTAAAATTAAGAGCTTTACCAACATTTGATGAAGACAATAAAACACTATCTGGTCGTTCAATGATTCTAAACTGGAATGTTACACCGGTATTTTTACTTTTCCTGATTTATTTTGATGCTAACACATTTGTAGTTCTTTGTCAGCAGCTTCCTGTTGTCTCGCGCGCTAATCAGTCGATGATTGTTTTTGTTTTAATAACTGCGTAGCTGCAGCATGGCCGCCGCCGACCCCACAGCAGCTTCCGCTCCGGCGGACTCACCTGATAAACCGCCACCCCACGGCCCTTACCTTGTCCCGTTCGTTCCGCTGGTCCCACGGCTTAAACACCAGCTTTCCGTCCCCGTCTCTGCTCTCGTTCAGGCACTGCAGCTTGTCAACGTCGATCCGCCGGTACAGTCCGTACTCCAGGCCCCTCTCTGACGGCTCATGCTCAGCTTCGCACACACAGCCGTGGCTGTGGCCGTGGCCAGACATCACGGAGCTCAAAAACTGGTTTCTGTCACAGGTGGAGCGGACAAGGCCAAATGCCACAAGACCCGTTCTTCCAAAGTATTGAATAAAGTGTAAGTTTCCTCGATACTACTTCAGGAGACAGTCTCAGACTACATGGAGAGAGAGGAAACACTTCCGGTTCAAGGATTTCAAAATAAGGTGTCAGTGAAGGCTCTAAATTAAAGCTGTTAAACATCAAGATTACTGTATACTGTGCTGTACATTAAAATATGAAATACTCCTATGTGCATATATTGTTCCGTTGTGTTAAGACAATAAAAGTGAAACTTCAAACTATGCAGGACTTAGACTGAGAAAACGCCGGCTGGCCTCAGGGCTCACAGGACGAGCTGCATCACAGCCTTCTGTGTATTAATTATTCATCTATTTTTTTTATTTTGGAAGGATTGTTTCATGGAGGCGAAGGTGGAGCCTATCCCAGGTGACTTCCGCAGGAGGCGGGGTCCAACGGGTCGTCACATGACCAAATACAATCAAAGCCCCTCCCTCACGACACAAACGCTAACTATTAAACACGTGACATGCCATTTGTGACAGCTTAAAAAAGTTTGTTGGCTCCTTAAACATAGCAATACTGAAAAATTGATAAAGCTGTTGCTTACTAGAAATACAAATCCATATTGAAATAGCAGTCGTAACAGGTCAATGTACTCAACTTGGAGTGTAATTGCAGCTAATTCTATTACTGTTAATCATATCATATATTTATGATGGTGTTTTTTATTACTCATCTATATTCGCAATGTAAAAACCAAACAAATGTTGACAAATCCATTCGATGGACTGAAACGTGCAAAAATTGACTTCAAAATGTATTAACAGTATAATTAGAAGGCATAAAGGTATAATAAATATAAGCATTTGTGTATTTTAAATGTGTTCTGTCATTTACAGAGGAAATCATGTTACAAGGTTACACAGAATGTTTGTATTGGTTGATAAATAACAAAACAATATTCAAGGGCAAAAAGTCAATTTTAATAAAAATGACCATATAACATGTTTTAAAATCTAATAAAATTACAATTGTGAATCTACTTTCTTTCAGGCCCATGTTGGGTGCCAGGTCCCAGTGTTGAAAATAAATACGTCTCATGATTGTTGCAGACTGAAGCTGCAGACTTCCTATCAAACCTCTTATTAAATTTCCGTGTTGGCTCTTTGTTTTTGTCACAGTGAAGCAGATTTAAACAAGGACACACACTCAACAGCAGGAAAACATGTATGAAGCCACAGGAGGGTTAAAATAAATCTAAAATAACATGTTTGTTTGCTTGTTTTGATTCTTATAAAGTTAAAAATTATGTATCTGTTGGCCACATAATTCATCATCTCATGAGCATCATACAAGCCGTTAAAGGACAAATCATTAGCAAAAGATTTTTCTAATGTAGTGTAAAATTTTGGTGGAACAAACATTTTTATATATCAAAAGTAAGACTACCTGATTCATTGTCAATTCCAGTTTAAAAGGAAATTCATGTGCTAGAACATGTATCACTTTGTTTCTTCTAGCTACAGTGAGATGATAGATGATGAATACTGCTCTCATGCCTGTACGATCACCATGAAGCTGCACCCAGCAGCTGGTCAGCCAGGTAACGTCTGTCAGCGAGCACCTCTAACACCACTTTATAGCACATTATTTACCAAATTACTAAAGCTAAGCCTTGTTTATACAGACTTCCGTCTGTTTCACATAACATCCATGACACACAAAATTCTAAGTATTACTCATAGTCTAAAATGTTTTTTATGTTTCAAATATATGACATGTTCATTAAAAGCTTTTTAAGTGCTGGCAGGTGAAATTTGTTACTGATGGAAAGAGTCAGGCTCATTATTGATGTGTTTCCAGCCCTGATGTTGTTAGGTAAGCTAACAACACTGCTGCTGGCTGTAACTTCATGGGGTGTACAGTTCATTCCATCTTTCTATTCCTGCTACAAAACAAAAAACGATTAAGTGTTTGTGTGTGCATCCTTTACATCTTACATCAAAACAGTACCGTTTTAATTTTCCTCTGACGGTCACTAAAGATTTAAATACATATATGAAAACCCTCATAACAGATACCACCAATTAAATAAATAATAAAACCATTTTTCCATTGATAATGAAAATTAATTTGATATGCTTTCTAGGTAAACTTGACGGTGGTTTATGTATGAAGGGACGAAGAGATCTTCAATAGCATGGTTCTAAAGTTAAATTAAAAACAGCTGGAATTCATAAAATACATTCAGTCTTTTTCACACTATCGGCGGGAAAATCTGTTCTTGAAAGCTTTGATAGTTTTGGCCATCATGGGGGCAATTTCTGCAGGAAGAAAAGAACAAACAGAGGAACAGAAGAACTCAATATAATTGTAGTTCTGTTTAGAATCCTGAAATACAGTTCTGCACTGTCAACACACTCACTTTTAACCTGTGGCTTGTCCCGAGCAGTATGCCCAACTCCTCCTCCACCTCCTCCTGGTGTTAATGAGCGAGATGAGCTTGGAGGAGGCTCATGCTGGGAGGAGGGGAAGCGGCTTGATTCACCAGAACACACAATGGTTGCTGGCCTTATCCTGAAAAACACAAGAAGAGGCAAAAGCAATCATACCAAATCTAAACTAAAAATAAATGCAGCAAATTATTGATCTAAATCACAAAAAATAGAAAACAACTCAATATTTAAATATTCACTCATTTATCGTATAGCGCTTCATCCGTTGTCGCGGGGAGCTGGAGCCTACCCCAGCTGACTGAGGGCGTGAGGCGGGGGAAACTCCAGGCACGATGCCAGTGCACCGCGGGGCCACACAGAAACAAAACACGCACACACTCACACCTACAGGCAATTTGGAACTGCCAATTAACATGAGGTGCATGTTTTGGGAGGTGGAAGCCAGGGAACCCGGAGAGAACCCATGCAGACACGGGGAGAACATAAACTCCAAACAGAGCGGGACGCAAACCCAAGAACCGCTTTGCTGTGCGGCGACACCACTACCCACTGCGCCCCACTCAATATTTAACAACTGTATATTTAAATTATTATGTGAGATGATCACAAAAGGAAGCCAGGCGAGTCCTGTCATTTTCATTGAAAACACTTCAGGAGGTTTGTTATGTTTCGACCCGTCAAGTCATCTTTTCCCCAGCTCTTATTTCTGATCATTTTAAAAATAAAACAGCGCCACCCTGTGGGGAGGATGTGTATGCAAACTCCACGACCATGGAGAAGCGAGGGGCCTAACCATCCATTTCTCTTCTGCTACTGGAAGCTAAGCTGTTGTGTGGATGGTAATGCATACTGACACAGATACTGATATGAACCGAACGCTTTGAGTTTCTACTGATTCAGTTTGTGAATCAAGCTTGTTTTATAAACAGCTGGTCAGGATTTTTGGTTCTGGAGGCTTTGAAGCGTGGGAAATCCTGCCTCCGACAATGGGCTCACATGGTCCATCGGTTTACACTGTGTATTTAGTCGTATTGTGGAGGTTCGGACGGCATCAGCCGGTGTGTACTGACTTGATGGGAGCTGCAGCGGCTGTGGACGCAGCTGTAGACGAACCACTTGTGGTGCCAAACTTCTCCTGCCGGCGGCGGACGTCACGTGGCGGTTTAGCAACAGAGTTCACAAATGCCATCTTAACCTGCCGCCCTGCCAAGACAGCAGAATAAATTTTAAGTAATCTGTGTCCTTTTTAAAGATTAAAAAATATTAGCACATACCAGATCTTGATTAATGTAAAACAAAAAGCCATTAAACCTGCGATAAACAGGAAAGAGAAATGTGACAAACATCTAGAGGCAAAAAACTTCAGCCAGTAAAGTTTCCTACCTTTTGGCTTGTTGGCATGCGCTGAGGAGATGTTCTGTGTGAGCAGCCGCAGTCGCTCCTCGCGCTCGTCGTGTAGCCTCAGATACATCTCCCTCCACGACTCGTATTCTTGAGGAGACTCTCGCTTAAAGTCACGCTGACAGTGACGCATCCACAGCTCGTCAGAATCCTCAGTAAACCACTGAAAGAAGAAGGACCAATGAGGAGGGGCCTGATTCTTCCACTCTTCCTACTCATTTCACTTCTCAATCTATAGGTTGAGGATGAACGGTGAATAATGTCTTGTAAAACCAAGTCAATCAGAAAGATTCAGAGGTAAAATGTAGACAATGCATCATGACAGAGAATAACAGGAGTGTATCCGCTGCTCTGAGAGGGAGAAAGATGTCATTTCATCTAGGCGGTGCAGCATATTCACCTTCAGGATGTTAGCTGATGTGTTTCGAAGTTTTTATTTGAATATTTTATCAAATCAATGTTTAGCCTTTTGAGTGGCCAGATTATAATTTTAAATGCACAGCCTACCCGTGGATGAAAGGATTACTTTTTCCTTTCTTACACCAATGGTTTTAATGAGAACAGTTGCCAGGCACAACCTTTTCTACTTTAAAAAGTTGCACGATGAGGCACAAAAGTCTGTGAAGGTTTACCATCTCTCAACATTTAGTGACATAAAAATCTCATCAGCCTGTAGTGTTCATTTGGATGAAGCCTTCATTCAAGAAACACCAGGGTCAAATGTTCTAGAATGTGAGGAACACTGAAGTTTCAGACTTGGGTTTAATATGAAGGTTAAAATTACATTTAGGTGCAGAACAGAGTCCAGGTTAGAGATACACTACACTCTCTTCTCTGAAACAGACGTGTGTGTGTGTGTGTGTGTGTGTGTGTGTGTGTGTGTGTGTGTGTGTGTGTGTGTGTGGTACCTGGTTGCTCTGCTCAATGCGGTACAACTGCTCTGGTGTACATCGCTCTAGCACAGGTTCTAGGATCTCAAATGGGACTCCACCCACCTCTGCGATGGCTAAAAAAGCACAAGAATGCGTTTTAGCCAACTTTACATACCAGCTGAGAAACAATGTGGGAGTACATGGCTGCCAGGAACTATTCAGTTGATTTTTAAGACTTTCTCCTTGTGTTTGGGTTTTTCCCGAAAGCCTTGCTCTTTTTTTTTCTACACATGACACAAAACTCTTGAGTGGCATTTAATCTAGAATTAAAATAACACAAAGACCACATTAAATCCACATTGTATGGTGTGTAAGGTTGTTGGACTTCTCTGGGCATCTACGGAAGTTCTTGTGCTACTTATTGGGATACTCAGAGACTGCGACGAAAGTAATGTTCCTGGTGTATCTGCATAGAAATCATTATAAAGCAGCTCCACTCACAGTCAATGTTGTTCTGCAGCACACGGATACACTGCTCAAATAAGGTCATCATCTTGGGCAAGTAAGAAGTCTTAGCTCCTGAGTAGACCGACATCTTAGAGTTGAACCGCTTCCCTGTGAAGCCAGCATCCTCCTCGTCATTGTGGAAAGGAACTGAAAGTTAAGGTTGACACCACAACAGAGAGCGGGAGGAGATCCTGGTGAGTGGACTTTAACAGCTCACAATCACAGAACGAGAAACAAATAAAACACGGATTCCAAAACTGCTGCAATGCTTTAACATATGGTTCATCCTCAAAAAAGGCTAAGTCGTTCACAAGCACAAGGTTCACTACCCACGATTCAATACAGGATCGCACTATACAGGCTAATGTTGGGACACACATTTTGTAAATAATCCCGTTTTGGTTGATTTTCAGGGCCTGAGGGAGACACGGTGGTGCTGCTCCACACGTAGGGAACGCTTCCCACCAGTGGGCCCCTAGGAGCCCAGACCCCAGGACCTTAATCAGTCTCTGAGGTTTGTTGAGCTTCAGGTTATTTTGCTTTGGATACATCACCATGGTAACATTTACTGCACACCTGACCTGGTCCAGAGGTTACGTTTAGTTTTTCAGGTAAAAGTCTGCATTACTTTGACTCATTCTTTTCTTGATGATATTCTCTATGAGCAATGTCAGTAAAGGGAATATGTTTTATATACAGTGCTTTGTGAAAGTATGGGCCCCCCAAGAACTTTTTGACATTTTGCCACATTTCAGGCTTCAAACTTAAAGATTACAAACTGAAAATATTTTTCAAATAAAAAAATGAAATAAAAAACTGAAAATCAGGATGTGCAAATGTGAGACCAAATGACACACAGGTGCACTCTGTCATTGTTAGTCATTTAGGTCAACACTGGATCATTCAGAAGTCATCAGGGAACTTCTGAAGTCGGTTAGCTGAGCTGAGAAAACAGGGGGGCAATACTTTTGTACATCCCAATTTTCAGTTTTTTATTTCTTAACACCGTATAAAATGTTGAATAAATTTGGTTCCACTTCACGATTGTGTCTAACATGTTGTTGATTCTTGAAAAATATTTTCAGTTTGTTATCTTTAAGTTTGAAGCCTGAAATGTGGCAAAATGTCAAAAAGTTCTTGGGGGAGGCCTATACTTTTGCAAGGCACCTGTACCCTATACTGATGTCACCAAATTAAACTGTGTAATTACAGCAAACAATCTGTAGACGAAGCATTTTCACACATCCTTCATTATGGGACAGCATCGAGTCTAGAACAAGTGGATTCTCACAACTGAAATACTTAGAATGGAACAATAAAGTGGCATAAATTTGACACATTTTTGAAGTGAGGCAGTACCTTTCCGTCTCTGAGGAGACAGCGGAGTTACGTCGATAGAGGGCAAAGGTCTGTAATTTGGTTGAATGGCTGGAAGAGGAATTTCAGGAAGCGCTGGAATGACCTCCACCACCTGAAAACATTGAGTTCCTTATTACTGAATCCCAACAAGAGAGATTTGCAAAGAACTTCAGTAAAACTGTTTGTGCAAAATACTAGTTCTTAGAGAAAATGTGCAGATAAAGACACAAACTGGGGAAATTTGAGGTCACACAAGTGCAAAAGGTTTGGAAATAAAAAGCATAATAAAATGATCATCTCATTCTCTTGAGATTCGTACCCTCTTGCGTTTTTCAGGTGTTGCTGCTGCTTGACTGTTGACTTGTCCTGAAGATGACCTCTTGTTGCTTTGAGTGCCGTTAGCTTTGCTCCCTTTAGAAGAGGAGGACGAAGAGGAGGTGGGCACAGGAAGAGGGATGTTTGTATGATGGGAGGACAACATGAAGGATGAAGACTGAGCCGTTCCGCTGTGTGACATGGATGATGATGGCTTCTTCTTCTTTTTCACGGACATTGGGGCGTCATATGTGAGAAAAGACTCAAAGGACATGGTGGGGGTCTCAAAGTCTTCTTCCTCATCCTTGGATGGAGAGTCTTTCTGCACCCACAGTCTCACTGGAAGCAGAACCATATAGAGTGCGACATGGGAATTCAAAATTTGCATTATATTCCCTGTATCGAAATTACTCAAAGCACCAGAGATGAAAGATGGTCAAACTTCAAAGAGTCCTTTGATTGAAGTAGGACTACAATTAATGACTGCTCTGACGTCTGAAAGTCTTACATCTACAGGTATATATATGATATCCATTTATTTATCTTTATATAGATCTTTAGATACCCTTCATGAATCTGTGCTTGTAATAAAAAAACAGGTGAACAAAAAGGGAAATACTCTTAACCCTTGCTATCAACAGAATACAGCGGCCCTCTTCCATCAAACATAACCTGTCCATCACCCCACACACTCACCATCTCCCCCTTTCTTCTTCGCCTCCCTCTTACTCTCATGCGTGGTGGACTTCCTGCTGTGCTTTGCAGTCTTTTGACCTGGACTCTGCTGCCTTTCTCTGGCTGCACTTCGTTTCTTCCCTTCGCCGCCTCCTCCTCGACCGTCAGCCATCTGTGCGTGGCGTTGCCTCTGCTCCTCTCCTCGATCCCTGTTTCTGTCACTGTGATGGTAGTTTTTGGTGGGGTCTTTGTTTGATTTGGCGTGGCGAACCTCTTTGCGAGGAGGAGGAGGAGGAGGTGGACTAGGTTCAGGTTCAGGTTCAGGCTCAGGCTCAGGTTCAGGTTCAGGGCTGTGGTACTCATCTGACTGATAGCCTCCGTGTTGTGGAGAGCTGTATTGTTTATGTTGAGGAGGTGAAGGTGAATAATTTGAGTGGTAGCCTCTCTCTTCCTCCTCCTCTTCCATGTAAGAGGGGTCTTCCTCAGGGGAGGGTCTCCTAACGTGTCTGTGGACTCCGACTCCATCCGTCTCTGAGCCTCCAGAGTGTGTGTGGGACCGTGAAGCATCTCTCACATGGCTGTTGGTGGGTCTAAGGGTAACACACAGTAAAACACTGTTTGGTTTCACAGTTTATCCGATGCACCTGTGGTTTGTTGGTAATACTGAGTACGATCATCATCCTTCATTGACTACATCAACGGTTCTTAGCCTGAGGGTTGAAAGTTAACTGAAAGCCGGGCAGAGACTTAAGAAAAGCTGAACTTTTTCCTCTAACATTCCTCTCACTCCCTCCTACTGTCCTACTGCTGCAGGTCAGGGCTCAGTAATGAAGAACGCACCTGTCAGCAGATTGAGGAACCAGTTTCTTCCACTTTGCTACAAGGTTTTTTGCCACCTCTCCAGCTACTTCATGTTTCCTGAAAGAATTCACACTCTTCCCGATTCCAGTCTCCTACAAGAGAACACAACTTTGTAAAAAAAAAAAAAAAGGACAGTGATAACCTTTTCTTATATCAAACAACTTGGCAACGACAGCCATATCCTTACCACCAGTATGTCAACAGTCATGGGAAGTTCACCCAGTCTTTTGAAAGTTTTTAGTAACTGTAAAAAAAAAAAAAGAGAATAACACAAATTATCACAATGATTCAATATAATCCTGAATCCTTATTGTCACCTTCACGATGGTGACAGTTGTAGGTTTCAAAACCTATTTGTTCTCTTAAAGCAGAGAAGTTGCCACAAAGTTCATCAGTTTCAACTGGACTGTTGGGTCGGACCACGCGGGTCAGCCTTTGATCGCAATCTGCATCAAAGAGCCTCGGACCCCCATGACTCTGTCTCTGGTTCAGTGCTGCTCCTCCCTTGGATTTCTTTGATAGAAACCGACCACTGCAGACCAGGAATGCCCCACGAAACCTACATTTCTGGAGATGCACTGACCCAGTCACCTAGCACCACAATTTGGTCTTCATCAAACTCAATCCGATCTTTAACGTTTTCCAATTTCTCCTGCTTCTAACACATCAACTTTGAGGACAAAATATTTGCTTGCTGATGAAATTCTCAAAGTGACCGTCAGGCCTTGTGCTGGAGCAGTGGTCTTGGGTTCCTCCTGGTGCAAGTGTGTGGTGTGATCTAAATCCAGCTGGGGCCACTGCCACAGACTTGCCCAGCAGCAGCTCAGTGATGTCCTGACTCAGGTTTGGGAGGAGACCTTCCTGGACACCGTCCACTGAGTCATCAAGAGCTGCCCAACCAATGTCAGGAGTGCATACTGACACACACGACCCGTCTTGGTAGAGGGATTGTAAATTGAGGGACACGTAGCAGATAAATAAACTGATCAGGCCGGCTGGAGTCAGAGGTGGTGGTTGTGGAGAAAAGCACTCATGGATGGGGTCAGTCACCCTCAGCATACTGTGTCTGTCAGTGGCTGACTCTCTACATTTCTTTCATGATCAATAAAGTAATTGATATAACTATCTGTTTCTCCGATTCACTTTACGAGTTTACGTTTTCAGTTCTAACCCTGGTTCTCCCTCTCAGGTATGACTGCATGACAACTCTGCCATATGGCCAATATCTGCTTTAATTATTTTGTCTTCATAACACCCCTGAGCAAAATAAACCCATGTATGTGATTGTAACCGAACCCTTCCTGACATTTAGAATGACACAACAGCAAACATTCAGGCCTGTTTGGGGATAGGTAATACTAAGTACACTGGGCCCTATGTAATACTGTCACTGGGCTTTGTCAGCACATCACACTGGACTGCTTTAATTTGGAATCACAGACGCATTTCACAGAGAAAAAAAAAAAAAAAAAAGAACAAGAAAATCTCCAAACAAAGATTAGGATGGACGTTATTTATTAAGATTTATCTGCATTTAAACGTCAACATTTTAAAGCGGATCTTAGAGCAGTGATAGACAATTGAACTCAGTTTTCCGTGAGGATCGCAGCCCTTTGTGCGTGTACTGACGTCCGAACCAACGTTAGCTAGCTACAAAGCTAACGGCTACTAAAGCCTACGACATTAAAGGTTGTCTTTATTGATTGTTGTCAGATAACCGATAGTGCATCGATATACATACACCACACAGGTCTGACGGCTGTTAATGGTGACTAAAAGCCCAAGGAAAGACAAACAGTGTAGAGAAAGAACTGTAAGTGTTGTGACGTCACATGATGCATTCAAAACTATAGGAATTTCAAAAACCACTCAGATGGTTCTTACTCTAAATTGTTTGTTTTCTGTGAATCATTCTGAAGTGATCAGGACGTGACAGGATCCAGTTCACGACTGTGAACAAGAATAAACTAATTTGATTTGGACAGTGATATAAATTCTTTCTGCAAACTAGATAATGAGAGAAACATCTGATTCCATCGGAAACAGTGAAATTTCAAATAAAGTATGTAGTAAATCCCAAATACATGCATACATAATATTGATTGGTACTGAAGAAGAGAGCAAACTGTGATTTATTAAAGTCCGGAAGGTTTGAAAAGTCAAGAGTCTAGCTAACAAAAATGCTACTCTTTCAATGTTACAGAAATTTTAAGAGCAGAAATGAAACCACAAATTATTTATTTTAAATGGAATTACTGTACTCAATTATTACTAAACTGTTATTTATTTATTACAAATTTCCCCACTGTGGGACTATCAAAGGTTTATCTTATCGTATTTATTCTGATCTGAATTGTACATGAATGTTTCTATGCTAAGCCACTTCAAAAGAACCTGTACACATTTCTGCTGCCTTGTTTTCATATAAAGTACTATATATATATGGATGGATAAATGGATGGTGAAAGACGGAGAAAGAGAGAGGTGTTCTACCATTTGGAAAACAAATGCACGTTTTGCTGTTTCTGGCATCATGCTGTGCTACTGTAACATACTACTGTAACATCCTCATTTTCAAGACTGGGATGAAAAAATCCAATATTTGATCTTAATATCAATGATTGAGGAAAACTGAGGAGAATTTCATTTTTCTATGGTCACTTTTCAATTTATTAATTTAGCAAAAAAAAAAAAAATCCAAGAGTGCATTCTATATCTGTACATTTGAGCCCCATTATCCTACCTTGTTCGTAAACTTTACAGATGTAACACATTAACACAGGTCGATTTTCTTCTCTGCAACTAAAACAATTATCAATAATGAAATCCAACGGTTGTATTTTTGAATTTAATTTTTGATATTTTCAGTCTTGCACATAATATACATTGATAATATATTTTTAGTGTAATGGAGAAATTCCAAATGAGTCTAAATACAATGTAGGGTAAATTGACCTTTACAAGTGAAAAATCTAAGCAGCTCTTATTGCAATTGTTATTTCTGCTCGACAGTTATTTAAAACATAACTCAAACACAAGCGAATCCAGGTTGGTGGAGGAAACTGGGAGGACGGAGCTGACAGCGGGCCGCAAATGCAGCGTTTAAAAAATGGATGCGACTTTTGGAGAACCGCTGACTGTGGTTTCGGTTGGTTACCATAAACAGGCAGACACGTTACTGTAGACAGTTGTCTAGAACATCCGAGCTATCTACGCTACATTTAACCAGTCGTTACCTTTCGAGGCTCTGGATTCTCCTGAAGGCGAGCCTGAAGTCTGTCTACTGCTTCCAGCAGTTCCTCCGCCATGTTTACTGCTGGCACCCTGTCGCCCGGAAGCGAGCCGGACCTGACCGAACAGAGGAAGAGGCAGAAGGAGGTTCCGCTGGGGGGGCTCACCTCCACGGCGAGGCAGATCGGCGTCACGGTTAAATTAAATTTATATAAAAAAAAAAAAAAAAGTTTCGTGTCTTCAAAATAATCCCGCATCGAGCGTGTCATCAAGCTTTGCTCAGAGTTGTGCAGACTAAGTTGAAGTTTGTAAACAAAGACGGAACTACGTCACGGGGCAGCTGACGGCGCACGCGCGGGACGTCATCCGTCAATCGACGTACGTGAAAACGCTGAATTAGCGTTTTTATTGTCATGAGTACATGGAAATCATTGAGCGTATCAAACGTCATGTTTGGAATTAAAAGGTTTATTTCAATTTAATGGCAACTTTACAGCGACGTAAGACAAATAGGCAGTGATTACGTAGTGACGCTGAGAGGCTCTGATTCTTGGCTGTTTGAATTGATCTCCAGTATCGCTGTAGATCTCCAATATAATAAGGTTTGTATACAATTAAAATGATCAGTTATAGAAAATTTACAGTTAATCACTCTGTAACATACCAAATCCGAGTGAAGACAAATCATTTTCACTTGTCAATTAATTATTTTTATTATTCATTTATTTTTTTTGAGTGAGT
Organism: Antennarius maculatus; assembly: GCA_013358685.1. Lineage (NCBI taxonomy): Eukaryota > Metazoa > Chordata > Actinopteri > Lophiiformes > Antennariidae > Antennarius > Antennarius maculatus. Next base: position 3,632,315 of record CM023622.1, on the reverse strand, counting down.
GATCACTTGTGTAAATGTTTATTCTTTAAAATGTAAAACATACAACATCTCAATTCCCTGTGACCAGCAGTTCAAGATCAGCAGATAAAGTACACTATTTACACTAATATATGTAGTAAATCTTCTATACTTTGAACTTTTAAATTGAAGAATTCCTTCATGAATCCTTGACAAGTGAAAACAATAACAATAGTTGTGTCCAACATAGTTTCCAAGTGTCCTGTCCTTTTTCTTCCACAGTGATTGTCAGATGATTATTTCTACGTGTGAATTATTGTGTCGTCTTCCCTATTATCTCAGTATGTTTAGAGTGTGTGTTTTCCCTGTTTTGTTGCCAGTTTGTCAATATTTAACATCACATCTTGTGAAATGTTCCAGCCATTATTCCTTGTAATTTTTGACTCTGGGTTTTGGTTTTGCAGGTGTGTGTTTTCTTTCTTGGTCCTTACCTTTTAAATTGGGGGCATTTCTTTATGTTTGGATTTTTTTTGTACATCAATATTATTTTTCCCTTCTTTTGTTAAAATATATTTATTAAAATTTTCTTTTTTTCAAAAACAAGCAATAACAATCTTAACACCCAAAAAAAGACAAGACAAGAGAATATAATAAGTTTACTTTGTGACAGAGGCTGGGGGCAGTTTGTGAGACTAACTGTGTAACAGACACACACACACACACACACACACACACAGACACACACAGACACACATACACACACACATACAAGATTGCAACCACATCCAAAACCTGAAACCCCGAAGCCATTGGAGGGTGAGGTGGGGTTTGGGTGAGCAGAAGCACGCCTCCTACGGGATATTTTTGGAGGGGAGGGCGAAACAGGGTGCCTGTATTTGGAAGTGTAGATGAATGTTGGAGGTGGAAAGAAGAGGGTCTGATCTGATCTCAAGTAGGTGTGGTTGGGTAGTGAGTTTGTCATGCGCTGCTCTCATCAGAGTTCCCTCTGATACTGAGGGACGGACACACACAAACACAAACACACACACACACCACTCAAGCAGACTGGAAAGACGGAGGGACAAATCAAAGTGGAACTCAAACCAGAAATAAGGGAGATTTTGAGAAAGCAAAAGCAAGAGAAGGACGGAAACAAGGAGAGAGAGGTAAACCAAATTATCTTACACAAGTAAAACTTTTTTAGTTTTAGTCAGTTGTTTCAACACACACATGTAATTTAAGCAACCTTTTATTTCCTTTGTGTCTTTTAAACTCTACTTATATATTTTAATATTTACACATGCTTCATTCAAATGAAACCCTTTCCATACACTTTGTTTGGGGGATTTCAATGTTACTTTTCATATTACTGTATATTTCCTTCACACCATTTTCAAGAAGCAGTACTTGAAAAGTACAATATTTCTTGCACTAACCCGGTATTTGTTGTCTGCTTACCGATAACATCAAAATATTAGACTCCAAAAAAAGAGCACTATGTTGAAGTACTTTTTGAAACCTTGTAAATGATGGTTTTGCATCACCTTTTAGGTCAAATTCTGTACTCGTGTTTTTACTTATGACTTCTTTTACACACATAACAGAACAACTACGACACAGTCTCATCTAGTTATTTATAAGAATACTAATTTTTAAGTGCTGTGTGGAAACAATGTTAAGCAGTTGCCAGATGCCATTGGGATATTGCTGTACAGCAGGGGGTTCGAATACCTGTCTTTCTAGGCCTCGGCTGTGAAATATAAACACACACACACATACACAAATGTTGTGATGGTCAGTGACTATAAATACCCTCCTGAGATAAGTAAAGGAATTTAGCTCTAGCTACAGAATGATAGAGGTGTTGGTGACGCCTGTAGGGTAAGAATTGTATGAAAATATATCCAAATGAATATGTATATATATTTATATATATATATATATATATATATATATATATATATATATATATATATATATATATATATATATATATCACACACCCACTTCTATTTTAATGCTGGACTATTTTAATACTAGACCTGTTTTTAGAGACCAAGCTGTTCAGCTGTTCTCAAAGAAAAACCTGCAGGTTACTTGACCTCCTCAAGAAAAAAACTGCATCGAGACGTAGTCTACTAGCTGGTGACATAGACTATTTGTACAGTATAAGACTGAAGTGACCCGATTCTGACTGTATTGTTTTAACTCAACACACATCGTAATTCATCGTGTTTTTTTGAAAACAAAAAATCAAATACTTTCAAATTAGATTTGTGGTACTTTCACTTGAGCTCTAAGATGCGTACATACAGCATATGATTTGTGAAATAATGGGACGTTTTGCCGTTCACTGCCTACAGTATTTTACGCACTATAAGGCGCACCTAAAAGCCTTTAATTTTCTCAAAAACCGACAGTGGACCTTATAATCCAGTGGGCCTTATTTGTGAAAAAAGTTTTGAAATAGGCCATTCATTGAAGGTGCACATTATTATCAGATGCACCTTATAGTGCGGAAAATACCGTACTCATAAATCACTTAGAAAGAGTTAGCCAGACTACTTGAATTCACTTTCAGTTTGAATATCATGAGTTGTCTCCCAAATATATTGTTGTTGGAGGACAGGCGTTTTCAAATTACAGTTAGATTACTATCTAAAATGTTTGATATTTCCTTCTGGAGTTGGTTAATATAGTATAAGCAAAATAATTTTATGTAAAATTCATCAGGCGGACATAAACTTCACTTTAAACTGACGCTAATGTTACTCTGTAACTTCTCTACCTACATGTTGGCTCATTTACAGAAGTGTTAATAACATCAACATGAACATCATGCCATGTCAGATCTTTTGTGTTGAAAAGTTTTTACACCGTCCTTTACACCGCTGTTGAGATTTTGCATGTGAGTAAGAATCTCATATAAGCTACAAGGTATTTAGCTTCGCATTTTATAGACCGGAAAACTTGAGCCCTAGCCATTTTTAAATTTAAAAGGAAAGTTTACTTTGTTTTGTAAATCTGTGATGTAGCATTATATAAAAACGGGTGAGTTAAACGTGAGCTGCTGGTTACTGCGTTAAGGCAACAGAAATAAGGAATAAAACCGCAAATATGTTGAGCTGAGGGACGGGGGTGTGGGTTCTCTCCGGGTTCTCCGGCTTTTCTTCCATCTCCAAACATATTTAATTTAGGTGGATTGATCAGTTCCAACTTGTCCGCAGGAGAGCGTGACAGTGGTTGTTTCACTACTGGTGAGAGGCAGGGTATACTCTGGACGTGTCGCCAGAGTGGATCCCGCTGGGACCCAGGAAAGGCTCCAGAACACCCGTGACCTGCAGCCGTGTATTTTCATTTACAAGAAAATAGATAGATGGTTGTTGAGCTGAACAAATGGGAACATCTTGTCCTTCTTTCAGAATTTTGTTTCAGTATGAAAAGTGCCACTCCAGCCTCTTTAGTAATCATCAATGGTTCTTCAATCAATGTAATACACACGCCAGAACAGCAAGGACACAGTGAGTCGAATCTGAAGATTCAGCTCTCAGTTATGTCGTGCATTATTGAAGGACACCTCTGTTGTTTTCTTCAAATACTCGTCTAAGAGATAGATCAAACAAAAACATTCCAAAGCTGCATTTGATATCAGCTGGCCAAAATGTTTTAAGCATGCAGAGCAGATTTGTACTGAGGTTGGCATCTAAAAATAAAAAGCCAGGAGTGAAGCAGGGCCCCATGGATCTTAGATTACCACTCTTCCTTTTCTTAAACACTAAAAACAGTCTTGCTCTCTGTCTCAATAACGTGCCACAAATAATCACATACATTCACCTGGTAACCACAAAATATTCTGTAGTCGCTTTAACAAAGTTTTTATCTTTATGAAATATGAGTGCAGTTATTGGATTACTTAGAAAACTCTTCAAATATTAGTACTGCAAATTTGAAGTAAATCTCTTGCAAACAGATATAATTACAGGTTGAAAATTGAAGCCACTCATGCGTCTGCATCCTTAACTGAGGGCAATGCTATGCTATTATAATGCCATGCTATTATGCTTTCATATGTTATCATACAAGGAAGTCCGTAACACATTTTGACGAAGTTTCTAATAATTTCTCAAAGGTCCTGTAATCTGGCAGCTCATTAATCATAGGAATGAGATCTCTAATCTCATCCACACTTTATGACACACATAAAAATTTTGTAATGTGTGTCTGACATTTTCTTTGTAATTATTATATAAAAAACAACTCACAGGAGTTGCTGGAGCCTTTCCCAGGGTCACAACTTCCTCTGGGATTAATAATCAATCAATCTATCTATCCATCCATCCATCCATCCATCCATCCGTCCATCTACACTCCGGGTACAATGCCAGTTCACCACGGAGGGTGATTCAATTTTATTAGATTTTAGCAATCAAATCAAACTGTAATATGTGAACTGACCACTGAAAATATATCTGATTTACACAGACTCTATCTACGAGTGAAGGAAGTCAACTTTATTGAGAGTCTCTTCAATCGTAGAGCATCTTCCCTTAGTGGTGACAGGATATGTATCCTCTCTTTGTATTCCAGTCACTGGTGGTGGAGGCTGATGACTGTGCCAAAACTAATGAATTATTAACCTAGTGAATCTGTAAATCCAGGCAGCGGTGGGGAGGTGGGAAATGGATGACAGCAGCACGAAACAACTAGCTTGAATGAACAACAACAGTGATAGTATGATAGGATGAATGAGAGCAGGAAATGAAGGCTGAGCATGTTATGGGTAGATTCCTACCTAGTGTGAGAAAGAAACGACGGCTTAAGGGTCAAAGGTGGAGTCCTCTGGCTGAACTTGGTTAGAGCTTAATTCAGGAACATAAGTATACCACCTGTAGAGTAAAGGAAGTTATTTACCATATTCAGTGTGTTTGCTCTAGTTTATCAGTGACATTGTGTTGATGTTTGTTTGCTTGCTTGTTCGTTATTTGTCAGAGGAGATACTGTTTATGTATGTGTTGTGTGTGTGTGTGTGTGTGTGTGTGTGTGTGTGTGTGTGTGTGTGTGTGTGTGTGTGTGTGTGTGTGTGTGTGTGTGTGTGTGATGGGTAGGTTGGGGGCGGTTCCCAGTATGGTGGATGACGGAGCAGCTGCTCTATGCTGTAACCTTGGTCCTAGATATTTCTGAAGGTTGAACTCACAGAATCACTTTAAAACATATTGAACATATTGGAGATTGATTACGGACGGCACGGTGGTGCAGTGGGTAGCGCTGTCGCCACACACCAAGGCGGTTCTGGTTTTGAGTCCCACTCTGTGCGGAGTTTGCACGTTCTCCCTGTGTCTGCGTGGGTTCTCTCCGGGTTCTCTGGCTTCCTCCCACCTCCAAAAACATGTGCTTCAGGTTAATTGGCCGTTCCAAATTGCCCATAATGTGTGAGTGTGAGCGTGCATGGTTGTCTGTCTTTGTGTGGCTCAGCGGTGCACTGGCGTCATACCCAGAGTTTACCCCGCCTCACGCCCTATTCCAGCTGGGATAGGCTACAGCTTCCTGCTACGGCGGATAAAGCAGTGATGAGAGGATGGAAGATGGATGGAAATTTATTACATATGTAAGTTACACACCGTATTCCACTATAAATTATTGACAATTTTATAATCTGCTGAAACTTTGGAGATTGAAGCTCTTGATAATTGTTAACATATCATAAAGTAGACATAGTAAAAACACCGTGGTCATTGGAAACTGGTCCTATGAGGACCTGATGATGATATAATATTTTCTACCTTGTTGTTTGCAGTTGTTCCAAACAGTGAATTGCTCATCTCTCCATATGTTTTAAGGCTCTGGGCCTCTGGTACCGTTACACAACATCTCACATTCATAGAAAACCTTGGCTGGGGATACAAAACCTCCTGATGCTGCAACATCCTAGGTTATCCATGACACTATTCAGTTCATTTGCAAAGAGGTTGTGGCTCATCGGTTTCAACTGTTTACAGGGTGATTACAACATCCCAAATAGCCTATACAGTCTGTAACAGTGAGCCCCCCCCCTCTTCACATGACACCAACAGCTGCTGCTGCTCCGTCCTGTACGATCCACTCCTCCTCCTCCTCCCGTCGGTCCATGTGTGGAACGTGTTGACCAGCGAGTCACTGGATGCTATTTAAAAAGAGCCAAGTTGAGACTCAGAGTTAATAAGGATGGCAGGAAGAAGTAAGCAGAGAGTCATATTTAAAGCTGTGATGGTGACGCTTCACTGAAGATGTGCTTGTCATTAGATATATGTCCCACCAGGGTAACGGATTGTAACTACGTTCAGGTAATAATGCTAAATCTAGGATTACTAGCATTGTGATGACTATTTTATAATATGCACAAGATTGGAAATCATTGAAATAGACAAAATGAAGCGCTGATCAGAAATTGTCTAATATAAATTAAGCAACCCTAATTATTAATAGTAAATTATTATTATAAATTATTAATTTACTATTATAAATTATTAATATTAAATTATTAAATTAAAAATTACATTATTATTATTATTATTATTATTATTAATCATAATAATAAATTAAATTATTTAAATTATTATAGTAAATTATTAATAGTAAATTGTCTAATATAAATTAAGCAACACTAATTATTGATGAATTTGTAGATGGTGTAGTCTTTATATATTTCCATTAGCTTCCACAAAGCGGTCACAAAGTGGTCTGATTAAATCACATGAAACAATAGAATGAAATTTGTTATACTTCTAAGACTAGGATAGAGGATAGGATAGATAAAAACAAACTAAAACAAGAACCACGGTAGTCAGAGACTGCAACGTCCCGCAGCTTACCCAGGTAATACCTGACAATTGCATGGCTTTGATCTTTCAGGGTAGGTCAAAGCTATGCACTAGCTCTGACCATAGATCTAGGTACATCAAAGCAATAGCTTTGATCTATGGCCTTACCACACTGGCCTTCTCCTTCGTCTTTCTATCTTATCTGGTTCCTGAGTGTACAAAAGTTGAAATTTGACCTTGACCTAGCTTTCTCAAGGTCAAGGCCATCATTTCATTTTCATCCCCTTTGCCACCTGAGTAATGTGCTTTTTGTTGAATATTTCTGTCTGCAACGGTTGTGAAGATATTTGGTGGACATACTAATGGACGGACGAACAGACGAACGAAAGGATGAACACACGAACACTGACAATTACAATACACCACCGCTTTGAAGCAGGATGTAATGAGTGGATTGAAAACAGTTGAAAACAGAAGAAGTTTCAGGATTAACATAAACACGGATATAGATTAAAAGGAATGCAAAGCACATGATGACAAAGCTATCCAACCTGCAGTTTGAAGTGAGACTAATGACTGTTTGGAATTAGTCTGGAAAGGTTTTACTTACTTTTGACAAATAATGCAGCTTCTACTCGTCTAACATAACAAGTTGGTGGGTTCATTCATTCATTCACTCATTCATTCATTTCCTTATCCGCTTCTTCCTCTTTTTGCGGGTCACGGGGGTTGCTGTAGCCTATCCCAGCTAACTTATGGGCGAGAGGCAGGAGAACTCAGTTCATTTAACCATCTCTACTGTTTGATAGCATGAGACACATCTAAATACAACTGAGGTTGAGCAGAAAGTAATTCTTTTAACACACACTGTGTTTTGACAACTGAACCAACCAACCAGCAAACTAACTGGAAATTAGACCAGACTTTGTTTGAGAACCGTAAATTTACGACATCTGACTGCTTCTTGTGGAGACTGAGACTGCTCCACTGATCCTTTCAGTTTCTGCCGTGGGTGTTTCAGCTCAGACTCGGATAGGGTGAGGAGCTCAGACATCTGTGGACCTACTGCTACATTTCTCCTGATTCTGTTCATCTCATGCTCATACAGTACAGCAGTCACATCATCTCCCCTCTATTTGTCTCTTATTACCACATCAAGGAGTTGCAGCTCATTGAAATCAAGAATAAGAATAGCTTCCTCCTTTATAGCTGAAGTATCCCATGCATGCAGCACTGCTTGCTGGAGGTTGTTGTGTGGAGGGCATCTCGAAGGACGCTAACACCTGTCAGTCACACTACTACTGACTCACAGAGACAGAGTGTTTCAGTGATCCTCATTTGGATTTTAAGAAGCTGGTAACACTGAGTCAATGTGTGTTTGTAATGGAGAGATTAAGACTGGAATGTGTACCTGTCTGTGGGTTGAGGTTGTCCTCCACTGGTCATGAAACAATACCATGATTCTATCTATCTATTTATCTGTCTGTCTGTCTGTCTGTCTACTGTATTTCAGGTGCTGTGTGCTGTGTTCAAGTGAAAACCACCAAAAAAACCAGAGCCTCTCCATCTCACTGTTCTAAAACAAAGAGCTATTATTTATTTCATTAAATAATTTGGCGCTCACCTTTTTATTGATCTGGGTTTTATTAAGGGATCAGCCTTCCTGTCAGTCAAGAAGTTTCTAAACTTAACCAATTGAAGGAATCCATTTTCGTAACTTATCTTAGTCCAAAACCTACAAAGATAGTTGAAATGGCCCCCAAGAAGAAGGCCTCCCGTCAGAAAAAGATGTCAATGGAAACTGTTCCTCAGGTTTCCATGGAGACCCCTCCAGTTCAACTGAAGATGGAAAGCAGAGGCAATGGTGTGGTTGTGGTGGAGACTGGCGTGAAGAAGATTGAGCAGATGGCGGCGCTGGACATCGCTCAGCTGAACAGCCTCAACCTGCCACTCCCACCCCCTGTCATCAAGCCTGGAGAGCGAGGCCTGGGCCTGGGCAGCGAGCTGACGCGACCCCTGCACGGCAACGCCCTGCTGGAGGAGCTCAGCAAGATGCGGCAGGAGAAGTAGGTTCTGGTCCTAACGTCTGTGGTACAAGTCCATAAATTTGTAACGTGTACTGCACACTTTGGTATTAATGTTAAGTTATGGTGTAATTAAGGTACAATACTGACAATATGGCACAAAATTCTAAAACAGCTGTATTGATTTGATTTTTAAAAGCATGTTTATTCACAAAAAAATATTAGAAAATAATCACATTCACACAAAATCCAAAAGAGATTCACACAAAAAGGAACTAATAAAAAAAAAAAAAAAGCTCAGTTATTATTACATTATTGATAAGCACCTATACACTTCACGTTCATCTTTTGTATTGATTAGATGATGGATAATGGCTCGTCCTCTAAACCACCTCCGGGGCGCTTCCAGGACCTCCGGGGCAACCTTTACCTTGACACACACTCACCAACCGTTTTGATACTGTTCTCTTATTCACCTAAACCTGTATTTTTAACAATAGTCATCAGTCCTTTACCCAGGTTGGTCATCTGTCCGCTCTGCTGTGCCCTCCTGCTCTCCTCAGGTTCCTGACTGACCTGGAGTTGGCCTGTAAGACAAAAGCCTTTGACGTCCACAAGCTGGTCATCTCCTCAGTCAGTCAGTACTTCAGAGAAATTCTAGCCAAAGACCCCACCATGAAGCGCCTGGAGCTGCCCTCCCTCTCACCCCTAGGTACCCCACTAGCTACACTTATATTTTATTAACCTGCTTTATACGCATCAGATGAACTCATGTTTTGCAGTTGTAGAAAAACCCCAAGATTCGTTAAACTTCTAGTCAGGAGTCTTTAAATCTCCCAGATTTAAAAGGTTACTCAATAACTGCAGAATTTTTTAAATATCTTTTCAAGCAATAAATATCCAGTTCAAACTCACTTGTAAGTTTACGCTGTTTTATAGGATAATAAAGTTGAGCACCTTTGCATTTCAGATTGTTGGTTGGACAGAGAAGTTGAAGATGAATGTGAAAGCATGGTTTAATAATTCTGGACATCGCACTTATTGATTGATTAGACCATTATTTGGGCTAAAAGACATGTGAAGATGCATATAATGTAATCTTTTTTTTATTCTCCTAATGGTTCTTGAAAAGAATTAAAAGAAAAAATCAGAATGAGTGAGTTTACTGTCTCTACATCCTGAGATATCAATCCCTCCATATCAGAGTTTACAGGTCAGTAACGGTTAAATAAAAACTTTGTCTCACTATCACCCTCAATGTCTGCAGGCCTGGCCAACGTCATCACCTTCGCTTATCTCGGCCGCGTCCACATGTCCCTTTACACCATTGGTTGCACCGCCTCTGCTGCCACCACCCTGCAGATCCCTCAGCTCCTCAAGATGTGCATGGACTTCCTGCTGGCTGAGCTCAATGTGCAGACTTGCGTCTACGTCTGGAACATCGCCGCTGCCTATGGCCTTCTTCCCGTATGCGATGCTGCCCGCCGGTTTGTCCTGGACAACTTCGTGCAGTTTGCCGACACGCCGCTGTTCACCCAGCTGACACTGGAGCAGGTCTCTGCCTTCCTGCAGGACGATTCCCTCCTGCTGCCTTCAGAGGTCACTGCCTTTCAGGTCAGAGGTCAAATTCATCCTTTAACATCGAAATATTGAAATTTATGTGGAACAGAAATTGCTGTACTTTTCAGTTACGTCTTGAAAATAGATTCAAAGTTTAAATTCAGAGGTTTCTTCCACCAGGTAGTAAGAACACATTATTCACCCCTGATTTACAGACTGAGGATCATTGCTAGCTCCTTCTAGGAGGCGATCGCTCTAACTTAACTTGTAGATCCTCTGGACCTCCCTATTTTCATCCAGACCTAAAAACAGACCCCAGACCAGCTGTTGAAAATATAACAGCTCCATGAGTGAGTAAACAGCAATTTGGCTGTGAGCAGAAACTTAAGTATAAATTACTGTATGCAGGACGTTTATTAATACATCACTGAATTACAGGATGAAGAAGAGAGGATGGTGACACTCAGTGTATGACTGAATACAAGATTATGCTAATTTAGGCTCTTCAGTTTCTCTAATTCTTCACTAAAATTGGTTTATTTTATTGTAAAATTAATATTAATATTGAAGTTTTCAAATTTGTTTTTCCTAACATTTTGTTTGATTTTGGTGTTAACCTGACAAGAAGCCAATACACCATATTTAAGAAAATTTTTTATTGATTCATCATTTTAGCTACAAGAAGAACTTTTTTAACTGGATTTTTTAAGCTGCTCTCCAGTTGCTCTAACGACGCCTCACCCGACACTTTTGTCCTCTGGTCGTGTCTGTCTCTCCAGCTGGCCATGAGGTGGCTGGACTTTGACGCGTCTCGTCAGGCTCACGCCGCCGACCTCCTGTCTCACGTCCGCTTCGAGACAATCCCGGCCAGCGAGCTGGTGAGTCAGATCCAGCCGGTGCCCCGAATGATGATGGACCCTCAGTGTCACCGTCTGCTGGTGGACGCCATGAACTACCACCTGCTGCCCTACCAGCAGAACACCCTGCAGTCCCGACGCACGCAGGTCCGCGCCGGTCACCAGACGCTGCTCACCGTCGGAGGCCGACCGTCGCTCACTGAGAGAGCTCTGAGCCGTGAGGTGGGTGATGTTTGAGTGTCGATGTGTTTTACTACATTAAAGGAAACAGGAGGGAATTCCTCATTGGTGTTTGACCTTGGTGTCAAGGTGTTGTGGAGGGACCCTCGTGAAGGAGGAGCCACCTGGCGTCACCTCACCCAGCTTCCGGCGAAGAGCTTCAACCAATGCGTGGCCGTGATGGACGGCTTCCTGTACGTGGCCGGAGGAGAGGACCAGAACGATGCCCGCAACCAAGCCAAGCATGCCGTCAGCACGCTGAGCAGGTAAGGGGGGTCAGGAAGGGTCAAAGACTTCGAATGGGAGGCAAAATACAAGAAATGAACACAAAATTTAACAATATGAAGTGAAAATAAGTGAGTGAAGTAATCTTGTCTGTGCAAGAACAATTTTACTCGTCAAGAAATGGTTTATTTCAGAAATAGTTAAATGGGTAAAAAGCACTGTTAAATAACAAGATACCGTAAAATCAGGACTATTGAGCATGAATGCCTATAAGCTGAGGTGTTGTAACATGAGATATTTACAAAGGTTTTTAAACATTTCAATTAATGTTTTTTTCTGAACTGCGCCTGTAACACAGCAGCAAAATGATGCTACCGTCTCTAAATGTCTCGCCATCAATTAATTGCAGCCAAGCTTATGTGCAGCAGCTTTCCCACTTCAACATTCACATCGATTACCTTTAACTTTAAAGCTTTCATCGCGCGTTTTCCATCATAAGGGGTGTGTATGATGTGTAAAGCGTCTGTTCAAAACACAATCAAAATACGGTAGTGTATTCCTCGGTACATTATCTGTTCCATCTGTCTTTCTCACGCTTGTGTGAAAAAAGCAGCGACTTATAGTCCAGAATATATGGTAAGTCAAATGATTCTTTCAGAATGCAGTTTTTAAATCTTGGCAAATAACACAAATAATTACTAATGCAATTAAATGGTTTAATTTAATGACGTTTCCATTAATACATATTTTGTATGTGGGTTTCATGCACTTTCTGCCGTGAAACGGAAAAAAAAAAACGTCTATCTGTATCAGTTTCGAAGTTCTTTACTTGAACATGTTTGGGATTTCTGTTCCTTCTACTTTTGGCGTCCACCAGATTTGACCCCCGCTTCAACACCTGGCTCCACCTGGCTGGCATGCGCCAGCGGCGCACCCACTTCTCCCTGGCAGCGAGTGGAGGCCGCCTGTTCGCCATTGGCGGCCGAAACGTGGAGGGCCTGCTGGCCACCACTGAGAGCTACCTGCCCTCCTCCAACACCTGGCAGATGCGTGGCCCCATGGAGGTGCCTCGCTGCTGCCACTCCAGCGCCACCCTGCCCTCTGGAGACATCCTGGTGACCGGTGGGTACATCAACTGTGCCTACTCTCGCTCTGTGGCGTGCTACAAAGTGGAAACCGACACCTGGGCCGAGAGCCCCCCGATGGAGACGCCCCGTGGATGGCACTGCTCTGCCACCCTCGGAGGGAAGGTGTATGTAGTGGGAGGAAGCCAGCTGGGGCCAGGCGGCGAGCGAGTGGATGTGCTGTCCGTGGAGGTCTTCTCCTCAGAGAGCGGCACGTGGAGCCGAGCCGCCCCTCTCCTCCTGGGGGTGAGCACCGCCGGCCTGTCCCCTCTGGCTGACAAGCTGTACCTGCTGGGAGGCTGGAACGAAGCCGAGAAGCGCTACAAGGCAGCAGTCCAGAAGTACGACCCAGCCACAGACAGCTGGTCCATGGGGGAGGATTTGCCCGAGCCCACGGTGGGAGTGTCCTGCTGTACTTTAACCCTACCACCCCGATACACACAACGCCGTCAGCAGCATCGAAACACCCCCAACCACGAAGAGCAGCAGCAGAAGAACCGGAGCAGAGAGAGCAGCGTGGCTCCTTCACAAACCATCACAGCGTAGAGAGACGCGAATATAGACGAGACTAGAAGATAGGAGAACATCTAGATCATGTCTGCTTCTTGTAAAACTTAAAATTTCCTATTTCTTTTTGTCTGCACACAGATTCACCAACAATGTGGAAAAAAATAGAAAACCATCCAACTAAAACGTTTTTTTGCATTTTTTTTAAACTATAATACATACATATATATGTAGAATAATGTTAAATATGACAATTCGTATTTGAGCTCCATTGTTATAACTGAAGAAGAAATGTTACAAATAAAGATGCAGACCCATCAAGTGTGCAGATTTAGCGAGAAATAAGAGCATTCATGATCCGAATGATCTCAGGAGGATTGACATTGTCCTGTGAAAAGAAAAAAAAAGAGGTGATTATGGGAGGAGTTGTAGCATTGAGCAGGTGGAGATAGAGAGGAGATGGATGGTGAAAGATATGAAAGATGGAGAGGTGAGACTAGTGGTTTTCTGTTTGGGCTGGATGGAGAAGAACAAAATCTCACTGCAAATCCACTGGCATTTTGTGTACACGTGTGTTTAGAGAGTGTGTCGTCCATCTGTGAAAATAAGTGTGAAAGGGGTTCCACAGAGGTGAGAGAATGATAGGTGTACGTGTCCAAGACTGCAGCAGTCAAGGTTTCTCTTCAGCAACTGGAAATCTTTCTTGCAAAGATGGAAGTAGGACAACAATTAACACGTCAACGTTTATTATTTTAAGTGTTTCCGTCAGAAGTAATATATTCCAATTTGAACTAGATAAATACAGCACAAAGATAAAATTTGATCGGAGGATAAACGCCAGAGGAAGGCAGTGTCAACTACGCAACACTACATTTAAAGAGTTAAATCAAAGAAAACAAAATTTTGAAAAACATAAATTTTCAACAAATGAAGAAGCAAATACAAATGTGATGAATCCAACTCATCTTTATTTTTATTTTCAGATATCTGACATGTAATTTTTATGTAACTCAGACAAGCGGCCCTGTGAAGAGCCAGTGACTCCTGTAGATGGAAGCACAAACCGCTGACAGCTGTGGAGCGCATTTAGCTCCGTGTTGGTCATGAGATACACAAAGGCTGTTCCGGCTTGTGTGATCGGCTGAATGCCTTTGTGTTTGTCTCCTTGGCAGGAGAGGAGATCTGTCCCGGTGGTTTTTATGGAGTTTCACTGAATAAAACCAACATTTGAAAGTTTGATGAGTGTTTGCCTTTAATTTCCATTTAATAGAACTGAGCTGCAAAATGACTGATTTCATGTGCTACAAATGAGATTTAGAAATTTAGTTGAAATGAAAATGAGCAGTGAATTCAGTGAGAGGGGTTTAGTGTGGGCACATGCATCGATATCTGCTATGCTACTTTAATAAAACTATTAAAATCATGTCACAATATGGTCGTACATGAATGAAGTGATGGCATCGAGTTTCACTCATGACCTTTGACCCATCAGAAGTGCGTGGTATCGTCTGTAGGGGTCCTGTGTGTGCCTGACTGGAAGCTATAAAATGTACCGCTGCTTGACTGCTGCTTTAGATCAGTTTTTCCAAAACTATGGGGCATCACCTCCATGGCGGGGTGGGATGAGGTGCCTGGGGGGCTAGGTGAGACTCTGGAAAAAGTGCATGTTTGCTTGTTTACTGATGAAATAGAAGTGTAATTGCCCATCCACTACAGTAGATGGCAGTGGTGCTTTCACATTCACATGAAAGGTATCAAAAGTGTAGTTAAGTGCAGGGAGGATTTGCTTTGCTATTATGTATTTTTTTTCAGCAAGCACACACACACACACACAACCAGAGAGCGCACGTGGCTGAAGGTAGGAGGCAAAAAATGTTTTCTTCTTTCTGGGGAGGGCTGAACTGAAAAAGAAGAAACTGTTCAGGAGTCCAACAGATCAGCTCATCCATTTCCAGCTAAATGAAATCTGGTGTTGAGTCTCCTCATGCAGCAAAATCATGCAGGGTCACAGATGAACACTGGGCAAGAGTCAGTCCAATAATGCCAATTCACTGAAGGTTGCTTTTAAATGGTTTTAAAATTTGAGTTGCAACTATTGGTAGCTTTCCTGTCAAGTCACTCACCACATGTGGTTTATATGAAGTCACAAAATAAGTTCATCTTACAATGGTTTTTAATCGCATTTATGAGGAAAAACATTATTTTCAAAGAAAAAACACAAAGCAATTTGAAGCTTCTCTCTAGCACATGGCAGACGTTTACATTGAATTGAAGCTTTCGAGTTATGCCACAGAAATCTGAGACATAATCAGCTTCAAACCGTGGATATAAAAGTTTCAAAAAGTCCGGACGAGATCGCACTCTTGTAAGGTAGGTGACGATGGCAAAGTCAGGAAAAAGTCAGTGAAGACTTTAGAAATTCAAGGGTCATAAGGGAGTGATGGATTACACAGAGGAGCCAAGTATCTGTCCATCATTCAGGCACATTTTGCTATTTGGGACAGCTGGTTCTATTCTTGACCCTACAGTACCATGAATGTCAATTTATGTTGCAGTAAAAGTCTATCCCTATGCCAGCATTTGGTGCGTAATCTAAAATTTGTTTTGGTGTAATTGCATTGCGTTTAATAACTGCACTCAATTTCACCCACGCACTCTGGATCTGTATAGCATGTAGCATCGCTGGTGTTCCTCCTCTAGAGAAGACTCAGAGTATTCCATACTCATTTTTTGTGAATTTTTTTAATGCAAATCAGGAACAACACCAGACCAGAGTCATTTTACCCTTTTTATTAAACTGTTATAAAGATCAAAAGGTGGTCCTTTACTTGCCAGGCAGGATGATACCGTCATACTGAAAGGAAACAAGGAACAAGCATTAGATTGCTATTAAAATTATCTCCGCACTAACAGCGTTCTGCAGGATAAATGTAACAAAGTGAAAATCAGCTGCAACATTCACACCTAAATTCTGGAGTTTACAAGACTACAGCAGGAGTTACAGTATTTTCCGCACTATAAGGTGCACTGTCAGTTTTTGAGAAAATTAAAGGCTTTAAGGTGCGCCTTACAGTGCGGAAAATATTGTACACAACTCTGAAGAAACATGAACAAAAATGGAATTTGCCCCTCTCAAACCACTCATTTATCTTTAAATCTTGTTTCTGTTCTAAATCTTGAGCAATCACTAGGATGTAAAACTGACTACAGCACAGTGTTCCCTTCTTGTCCCTCACATGTTCAGTGTGACTTAAGCAGCACAAACATTCCCACGTTTGCCACAGTGTGTGGGGAAACCAAGCCACCACTCACTTTCTGCTGGAACCAGCGCATGGCCTCCTCTTTGCGAATGCGATGCCTGAAACCAATGCGGCCAGTTTTGCGTTTCTTGTCAGCAATGCTGAAGCCGGGTCTGCCTAGAACCTGAACATAAATAGGGTAGAGATGGTCAGCCAAGCATCAACTAAAAACCATTGCACACGTTCACACCAGTAACATCCATCAGTATCTGTTTAGCTTTAGATTTTATGCAGAACCAGTGGCAAGAGTTCCAATCTGATTCTGCACATCACAAAAAGGCAAAATGCATCAAATTCAACATGATCCAAAAAAAAAAAAGTCCCAGAAAAGTGGGAGAAAAAGGACCGTAGGAAAACAGCCCGTCCTCTCATTTGAGAAACTAATGGAGAAATGCATGACTTTGAAGAAAAGCTCTTTGGAATTGTTCATACTTTCATCAAATAAAAGTTACTCAACAAATCATTTTTCAGCACTTCATGAAGCCTAATTCTGACCATGAACAGTAACTCATAATGTGGAACATGTGTGCTATAACCAGGCCGAGGCAGCCCTACAAATGGATAAGGCTGTTATCTAAAACTGTGACAGTCTCTAGTACTACAAGATCAAACTCATCAAGTTAGCCCACAATGCATTCCATTTTACTTCAAACATAGCGAAAATTCAAAATTAGGACAAACAGCAAACATTTCACCGTAGTGTCAAGCAGAGGTTAAAAATCTATATAGCCTTCAAAAAATGTCACGACCTCCAAAGAAAACATGAGAAACACAAATCCTCTGTTTAAGATTATTTACCTTAATTCCACCACCATAAACCTCATAAAGGATTTTAAGGGACACTTTAGTGCTCAACATTAAATGTGATAAATCTAAAAAAAAAAATCTAACGCCAGCATCTGCACGTACTCCATCACCTACAGACACAGCTTTATGTTCATATCACCACGTAGACACTCACCACGTAGAAGTCCAGTCCATAGATGCCAATGCTGGGGTCGTACTTGATGCCCAGATCGATGTGCTCTTGGATACCAAAGCCGAAGTTGCCGGTGTCGGAGAAGTTGTTCTTTCTCAACTCGTACTCACGCACCTGGAAGCAGCAGCAGCAGCAGAGTGAGGCCTCTTCAGCAACACAAGCAACATCGCAAAAATCTCAACACGTTCATTTTATTACCATTACATTGTTCAATTGAGAATTGCTCTGAAGATAAATTACTCCTACACACGCACCCACACCCCTTAGAACCCACACAATCTGACTAGAAGCGTAGAGGAATATTGGGTGGAGGGTATTCCTGACCTTGAGTCCCTTTTCCAGGATCTCCTCTGCTTTGGCTCCACGGACAGTGCAATGGACAGCAATCTTTTCATTTCTGCGGATACCAAAGGATCGCACAGTGTAGCGGGCTGCAGGTGGAGAGAGAAACCTCAGTTAAAGATAACAGAACCATACAAACCGAAACCCTGCTCCATTTTCAGGGAACAATGAAGTCTGTACTCGTACGACTAATACAACCAGAAGCTCTGCCAACAGCACACACACATCCAACACCTGCAGTTTGAGACGTAACATCAGTCTGGAGGCCACACTCACCCTTGGAGAACACGGGCGTCTGCCCGGTGAGCTGCTCCAACACCTTAGCGGCCCGGGTCAGTCTGTCTCCGCTCTCCCCCACGCAGATGTTCAGGCAGAGTTTGCGAATGCGGAGCTCTCTCATAGCATTCTCCTTTTTTTCACCCTGGTCCTGCAGGAGACGGTTACAGAGTCGACCTTTACAACAACAGCTATGTAAATCAAGTTGATCATATTCTCAACTGCTGAATTCCATGTTAATTTTAATTTAAAGAAGCGACATCAACTTCATTGATCCCCAAAAATAAAAATAATTTGTCCACTCTAGTGCTTGTCTACCCAGTACAAATGCAGGATATACATTTACAAGCAAACTTGACAGTAAAGCCAGGGTGGAACATTAATTCTTTGACGCTATTCTTCCCGAACCTAAGAAGTCATGTTGGTACTGGGCACGGCCTCAACAGTCGTCCACCTATCAGACCAATACATGCCGACTGGGGGACATGTCCGTACATATCTCTGCTGTTATGCTCGTCAGTCACACGTCCAAATCTCACGACTTAGACGAGGCTAAATGAACGTCATGTAATTCAGATATAGTGCCGGAATATTACCTGTATATGGTAAACAATGTTTCCCAAGACTTAGCCTGTTAGCGCCACTCGATATTTAGCTAAATTGTTTTCCGGTTATATTTATTGACAAAATAATATCTTGGATTAATAATTTGTGATGAATTCTATGACAATAAATATCAAACATCGGTTATTGTGACCCTCCCGCTCAGATGATTGCGGATTTCTCGTCCAACTTCACGTTTAATCGGCTCGTATATTTAACAGTACACTCACCGCCATGTTGGATCACTTGAAGAGGACGTCACGTTTCCGGCGGAACGTATTTATAGTTGCGTGTTCCTCGTAATTGAGCTCGAAGAAACATTGGAAGGAGCCAAACTGTTCCGCTTTTTGTACACAGCGCCTTGTCGCTAATCAAATGATTGTGATCATGGTCGGGGGTTTTAGACCCATCTTTGTTTCAGTGCAAAAGAAATCTGAAATTTAATAACTGCAATGTTCCAATCCAATCCAATCCAATTATTTATAAAGCACAATTTAAATAAACACAAGGTGTCCAAAGTGCTGCACAGCAACTGGATAAAAAACAGAACAGACGGGCCATAAAACCATGAACATAATGCAGTTAAATAAAATATCAAAATAAAAATCCAATAAATTTTTTTAAAAATAAGTTAAAAGAGGAAATAAAATCAGATAAAATAACAATTAAAATAATGTGAAGTAATACACAAAACACTCTAAAAGGTGTCAAACGCTAGGGAAAAGAGGTGGGTTTTAAAAAGAGTTTCAAAATGAGCCAGTGAAGAAGCCTGCCTGATGTGCAGTGGGAGCCCATTCAATAATTTAGGAGCTGAAAATGAGAACGCACGTTCCCCTCTGAGCTTCAGCCTGACCTTAGGCTGTATAAGGAGCAGCTGGTCAGCTGACCTGTGAGAGCGGCTGGGCGTGTATGGGTGAAGTAGCTCAGAGAGGTAAGGTGGGGCGAGGCCATTTATGGCTTTAAAAGCAAATAAAAGGATTTTAAAATGAATCCCAAAATGTATGGGCAGCCAGTGCAGTGATGCTAAAATCGGTGAAATGTGCTCATACTTTTTTGTTCCAGTTAAAAGACGAGCAGCAGCATTCTGGACCAGTTGAAGGCAGGCAATGGAGGACCCACTAACCCCCACATAAAGTCCGTTACAGTAATCCAGCCGAGTGGTCACAAAGGCGTGGATTACTGTCTCAAAATCTTTTTTCCCTAAAATTACCTTAATTTTTGCCAACTGCCGCAACTGGAAAAAGCTAGATTTCACCACTGCTTCAATCTGGCTTTCAAATTTAAGTTCTTTATCCATTTTTATCCCTAAGTTGTTCGCAACTGTCTCGTTGTACCTTGCCAACCAATCAAGATTGATAACGGGGGTTTCAGAAGTGCCACCAAAAATCATAAATCAGTTTTTTTTTTTTTATTAAAATTAAGAAAATTCAGAGACATCCAGCTTTGAATGTCACCTAAACAATCGAGGAGCAGCTTTATACTGTAATCAGACTTCTTAAGAGGCACATATATCTGAGTATCATCAGCATAACAGTGAAAAGAGATACCATGTTTTCTTAAAATTGCACCAAGTGGGACTAAGTACAGCGAGAATAACAGAGGGCCAAGCACAGAGCCCTGAGGTACCCCACAAGAGAAAGGCGCAGTGGAGGACACACAATCATCAAAACTGACACAGAATGTTCGCTGAGATAAATATGATCTAATATGACAAAGGTGATACTTACTCAGCACTGTCACTGAAGGACCCCCTCCCAACCTCTCCACGCGGGAATGGGTGGAGAGGTTGGAAGGGGGGACCATTAGCGTAAAAAAATAAAATCTGACTTTGCTGGTAAATGAAGTTAGTCGTTCATACAAATCATGAAAATCTATCTTAGGAGACAGGGCCGATGGGTCCTGCTCAACACTATGGAACAAATAGAATAAAAGACGACTCACTCAGTTGGAGCTGGTAATTATCTGAGAATTCCTCAAACAAAGAATAAATACAAGGGGGTGTCAGCACCCCTGTGCCTTCTGTCTAAACAGGATGAATAAGCATAACGTGAGGTTATATTTATCAGCGGTTTTAGACTGAATCCTTGGCCCAATCTCTCCTCAAAGCTCTCACTGCCTCTAACTGAGGCAGTAGATTGCTGAAATTCAGGGAGGTGCATATGAAGAACTGTGTGTCCAACTGTCAGCCACCCTGATTGATGCGGTAAAGTAGCCTAAGCCCAAGGCAAATGTCAGTGATTGTTGGATGAAGGAAAGCACCAATCAGCAGGTGGAATGACGGCCAGGTAGTCCATGCCCCCTTCTGCTGGAGCCAGCCACGAGCTGGAGATCAGATGCTGTAAGTTACATAAAGCAAACTAGACAAAACAGGGTCACACAACAAGGATTATGGTGGCAGCCATAAAAATGTGATCCATTTTTATCACTTGTAACACAATGCCTCAAAGTACAAAATAAATTGAAATGTCTAAAAATCATATCCTCCAATACTCTCTCTCTCTGAATATCGTCACAACCCCTTTCTTCCTGATAATTGGTGCGCCATTGGTAGCCAAGCTGACAGCACAAGCCCAGCCCCCTCTGATGCGGTCCAGATCAGTAACAACAGCACTGAAAATGTCATGTGCTCTTGTCCTGTCCATCACAGGCACCACCACTACTCTGATTTGGTGCTTTATTTGGATGTCCAAATGTGGGCCTGAGGCTGATTATGGCCCTGGGGGCAGTACGTTTGAAACCCCTGGTACAGATGGTTTGAAAGGAAAACAATATTCCTAATGGTTTATGATTATAAGACATACTTGAGTATGAGTACAAGTAAATTACATGCCCCTTTCTCTCATGAGGAAAGTTTTGTTTGCATTTTCCCCCTGAAACAGCCAGTTTTTATTTATGCTTTCTGAAGATGTTAATGTTTTTTTTACTTGAAGTGTATGCCTTCAGTTCTTTAGGCTGGGATGTCTTTAATTTACGAGAAAAAAGATTATTCAGCTCTTTTTGCACTTTATTTTCAATTTTGAAGTTTGTGTGTTGTTCAATCTAATGTAGCCACAAGAAGACACAAGCCAGTGTCTTATTGTGCTGGTCCCAAGCCCGGATAAATACAGAGGGTTGCGTCAGGAAGGGCATCCGGCGTAAAACTTTTGCCAAATCAAAGATGCGAATCAAACCTATGACTTCCATACCGGATTGGTCAAGGCCTGGGTTAACAGCAACCGCCATCGGCGCTGTTGACCTACAGGGCGCTGGTGGAAATTAGACTACTTTGGTTGAAGAAGGAGAGGAGGAAAGTGTGTTCAAAGGAAGAGAGAGAAGAGGAACGCCAAGAGTATAGGACTGAGAGTAGGGACGTTGTATGTTGGAACTATGACAGGAAAAGGTAGAGTGTTGGTTGACATGAGGCAGAGGAGAAGGTAGACATACTGTGTGTCCAGGAAACCAGGTGGAAAGGTAGCATGGCTAGAAGTTTAGGAGCAGGGTTCAAGTTGTTCTATCATGGTGTAGATGGGAAGAGAAATGGAGTAAGACTTATCTTGAAGGAGGAGTTTGTTAGGAATGTCCTGGAGGTAAAAAGAGTGTCTGATAGAGTGATGAGTCTGAAGCTAGAAATCGAAGGTGTGATGGTCAATGTTATTAGTGGGTATGCTCCACAGGTCGGATGTGAGCTGGAGGAGAAGGAGAAATTCTGGGTGGACTTTGATGAAGTGATGCAGAGCATACCTAGAAGTGAGAGAGTTGTCACTGGAGCAGAATTCAATGGACATGTTGGTGCAGGTAACAGAGGTGATGAGGAGGTGATGGGCAGGTTTGGTATCCAGGAGAGGAACGCAGAAGGACAGATGGTAGTTGACTTTGCAAAAAGGATGGAAATAGCTATAGTGAATATTTTCTTCCAGAAGAGGCAGGAACATAGGGTGACCTATAAGAGTGGTGGTAGGAGCACACAGGTAGACTACATCTTGTATAGACGGTGTAACCTGACAGAGATCAGTGACTGCAGAACAGTGGTAGGCGAGAGTGTAGCCAAACAGCATAGGATGGTGGTGTGCAGGATGACTCTGGTGATGAGGAAGATGAAGAGGGCAAAGGCAGAGCAGAAGACAAAATGGTGGAAACTAAAAAATGAAGAGTGTTGCATGACGTTTAGGAAGGAGTTAAGACAGGCTCTGTGAGGCCAGGAGGTGCTTCCAGATGACTGTGATGGGAAGATGGAAAGAGTACTTTGAGGAGTTGATGAACATGGAAAATGAGAGAGAACAAAGACTAGAAGAGGTGACTGTTATAGACCAGGATGTAGCCAAGATTAGTCAGGATGAAGTGAGGAGGGCACTGAAGAGGATGAAGAATGGAAAGGCAGTTGGTCCTGATGATATACCTGTAGAGGTTTGGAAGTGTCTAGGAGAGGTGGCAGTAGAGTTTCTGACTGGGTTGTTCAACATGATCTTAGATAGTGAGAAGATGCCTGAGGAATGGAGGAGAAGTGTGCTGGTGCCCATTTTTAAGAACAAGGGAGATGTGCAGAGAGTTGGCAGCTAAAGAGGAATAAAGCTGATGAGCCTTACAATGAAGTTGTGGGAAAGAGTAGTGGAAGCTAGACTAAGGGCAGAAGTGAACATTTGTGAGCAGCAGTATGGTTTCATGCCAAAAAAGAGTACTACAGATGCAATATTTGCTTTGAGGATGTTGATAGAGAAGTACAGAGAAGGCCAAATGGAGCTGCATTGTGTTTTTGTAGATCTGGAGAAAGCTTATGACAGGGTGCCCAGAGAGGAAATATGGTATTGTCTGAGGAACTCTGGAGTGGCAGAGAAGTATGTTTGAGTGGTGCAGGACATGTATGAGGACTGCAAGACAGTGGTGAGGTGTGCTGTAGGTGTGACAGAGGAGTTCAAGGTGGAGGTGGGACTGCATCAGGGATCAGCTCTGAGCCCCTTCTTGTTTGCTATGGTGATGGACAGGCTGACAGACAAGGTTAGACAGGAATCTCCATGGACTATGATGTTTGCAGATGACATTGTGATCTGCAGTGAGAGCAGGGAAGAGGTGGAGGAGAAGCTAGAGAGGTGGAGGTTTGTCCTGGAAAGGAGAGGAATGAAGGTTAGCCGCAGTAAGACAGAATACATGTTTGTGAATGAGAGGGACCCAGGTGGAAGAGTGAGGTTACAGGGAGAAGAGATCAAGAAGGTGGAGGATTTTAAGTACTTAGGGTCAACAGTCCAGAGCAATGGAGATTGTGGACAAGAGGTGAAGAAGCGTGTACGGGCAGGATGGAACGGGTGGAGAAAAGTGTCAGGTGTGATGTGTGATAGAAGAGTTTCAGCTAAAATGAAAGGAAAGGTGTACAAAACTGTGGTGAGACCAGCGATGTTGTTTGGTCTAGAGACAGTGTCACTGAGAAAAAGACAAGAGGCAAAGCTGGAGGTAGCAGAGATGAAGATGCTGAGGTTCTCTCTGGGAGTGACCAGGATGGATAGGATCAGGAATGAATACGTCAGAGGGACAACACATAATAATAATAGCAAACCTTTATTGTCCCACAGTGGGGAAATTTGTGAATGTTAGAAGTTTTGGAGATAAAGTCAGAGAGGCCAGACTGAGATGGTTTGGACATGTCCAGAGGAGAGATAGTGAATATATTGGTAGAAGGATGCTGAGTTTTGAACTGCCAGGCAGGAGGCCTAGAGGCAGAACAAAGAGGAGGTTTATGGATGTAATGAGGGAGGACATGAAGGTAGTTGGTGTGAGAGAAGAGGATGCAAAGGACAGGGTTAGATGGAGGCAATTGATTCGCTGTGGCGACCCCTGAAGGGAAAAGCCGAAAGGAAAAGAAGAAGAAGTGTGTTCTTCAATCTAACATAAAGGCTTGAAATTTATTTGCCTGGGTCTACTTTTATTTATGGTGAGGTAAATGAGCGAGCTGTGCACTCACTTAAAATATCCTGCATTGAAAATTGATAATAAATGATAATGTGGACATAGGGTCTGGCTGTCGGACACAAACTGGACTTGGGTTCAGACCTTTTACTAAGAGGAAATTTTTATAACTGGACCTCTGTGACTTTTAATTGAATACCCCTGGGCTAGACTAACGGCTAGAGGCACTAGCCGGAGGCGAGTTAAGCCCTCGGTCCCCCCCGTCATCGTGGGTAACGTGAACTCCTTGCCGAACAAGTTGGACGAACTGACGGCGCTGTGCAGGACTGAACAGCGCTACCGGGAAACCCGCTTGCTTGTGATCTCCGAGACGTGGCTAACTGGCAACGTGCCAGACGCTAACGTCGGACTAACCGGCTTCTCCTATGTGCAAGCGGACTGGGACACAAACACCGCCGGTAAGAAGAAAGGAGGTGGATTAATTATCTATACCAACAATGGATGGTACCATCCGGGACATGTGACAGTGAAATCGACACTTTGCAACCACGATCTGGAGCTAACAGCTGTTGGCATCAGGCCCTACTACCTGGCGCATAAATTTTCACACGTTATTGTTCTCGCCGTCTATGTCCCTCCACGTGCGAACCCAGAGAATGCTCATGAGACCATCTGTGCGACTGCCTCTGCTCTTCGGACCCGGCACCTGGAGGCACTCGTCCTTATCACTGGTGACTTCAATCACGTCACCTTGGATTTATCCCTCCTCACATTGGTCCAGTGCTAGTGCCTCTAGCCAGTGTGTTGATTGCCCCATACGGAAGAACATAACCATCAATCTACACTAATGCTAAGGAGGCATACACCGCCACCCCCTTCCCCCCACTAGATAAATTGGACCAGGTGCGGGAGGTCTGGAATGTCATGAGAACCATCACTGGACACGGGAAAGGGCGCAGCACTGCGGAAGGGAATAGTGAACGAGCGAATGAACTAAACAGCTTTTACAATCGGTTCAGCTCCCCCATCACTCCCGGCTCGTCGTCACAGGCATCTCCCGCCCTTGTGGACCTCTCCGCTGATGCTCCTTCTTCCTGTGCTTCCTCTCCTTCCACCCCTGCCACTCGTTCCGAGCCCACTCCAAGAGTTGCGAAGCTCAGTGGCCCCACCTCAACCACTGGACTGCCAACCTCGCCACGACCTCCTGCTCCCAACACGACCGAGACCGTCATCACTGCAGACCTGGTGAGAACAAC
Organism: Antennarius maculatus; assembly: GCA_013358685.1. Taxonomy (NCBI): domain Eukaryota; kingdom Metazoa; phylum Chordata; class Actinopteri; order Lophiiformes; family Antennariidae; genus Antennarius; species Antennarius maculatus. The sequence continues at coordinate 3,606,415 of CM023622.1, read as the reverse complement.
GCTGCAGAGGTTCTGTCCCTATAAGGCGGCTGGACTGGATAAGGTCTCCCCAAGACTCCTCCAAGCCTGTGCTTTGGAACTAGGGGACCCCCTGCAGCGATTGTTCAACCTCAGTCTACGGCTGGGGAGGGTCTCGTCACTGTGGAAGACCTCCTGCATCGTCCCTGTAACCAAGAAGGGACGCCCTATTGAGCTCAACAACCACCGACTGGTTGCTCTTACCTCCCACGTAAGGAAGACCCTAGAGCGACTAGTCCTGGAGCTCATGCGTCCACAGGTGCAGGGTGCGATTGACCCTCTCCAGTTTGCCTATCAGGCCAAGGTTGGGGTGGACGACGCCATCTTGTACGTCCCCCACCGTGTGCTCTCCTACCCGGATGCCGGTAGGAGAGCACTGTGCTGTCAGGGTGCTCTTCTTTGACTTTTTGAGCGCCTTCAACACCCGGCTCCTGCAAGATAAACTGACCTCCATGGCTGTGGACCCCTACCTCGTGAGCTGGATCACGGATTATCTAACAGACAGACCCCAGTACATCCATATGGGGGACTGTTTGTCTTCTATGGTGACCAGCAGCACGGGGGCGCCACAGGGGACCGTGCTCTCCCCCATTCTCTTCACCCTCTACACATCGGACTTCAAGCACAACTCAGATACATGCCACATACAGAAGTACTCCAATGACACTGCGATTGTGGCATGTATCCAGGAGGGTGACGAGGGAGAGTACAGGGCCAACAGTGGAGTGGTGCCAACAGAACCAGCTCCAGCTCAACGTCTCCAAGACAAAGGAGATGGTGCTGGATTCCTGGCGGGCACCTCCCTTTCCATAGCCAGTGATCATCAAGTGCAGTGAGGTAGAGGTGGTAAGAAACTATAAGTACCTGGGACTGCAGCTAGACAGCAAACTGGACTGGTCACTCAACTCGGACTGTATGTACAAGAAGGGGCGGAGCAGGATGTACTTCCTGAAGAGGCTGGCCTCCTTCAGCATCTGTCCTGTGCCCCTTCCCATGTTCTATCAGTCTGTAGTTTCCAGTGTGCTGTCATTAGACGTAAGATTGGGCCTAAAAAATCCAGCCCGACTCGAACCGAGCCTGAGGGTATTGAAGCCCAACCCGAATTTCAGTTTGGGTCGAGCCCGAACTAGGACTCAGGCGTAAGATCTTACCTCTAGCTGTCATACGCCATCGTGTGTTGGGGTGGCGGGGCCAGGAAAAGAGACATGGAGTGTCTTAACAGACTCATCCGCAGAGTGGGCTCAGTGGTTGAGCTGAGCCTGGACTCTGTGACTTCTGGAGAGCAGGACCATGTCTAAAGTCAGGGCTATCATGAACAACACCAGACACCCCTGAAGGAAAAGCCGGAAAACCTGGTCCTGGAGGACGGCTGACCTCGTGGCCTTTCTGCATATTCGTTGATCTTGAACTAGGACAATTTCTTTTCGAAGTTAAATAAACAGGACAAAACCAAGTAAAGTTGCAAAAACAAAAAGTACTTTATTTGCAGAAATCTCTGGGCACAGAGACTAACAGGAAGAAACTCCAAACTGTGTGCCAAGAGCCATAATACACATACAATATTTATACCCTTTCTAGTAGGTGTTCACATGAGATGACCTAACTCTCATCCTTGTGCCAACACAAGATGTTCCCCATATTCTTACTTTGTGGCAATTATTTCACGTTCCAGGGAGGCTCACTCTACTATCTCGCAGCTGCATGATCCACTCAAGGTCATGCTGGCAGACTCACATATTTCTTCAGTCAGAGGTCACATTTGGAACGTTGTAAGTTATTGTGTTATCTGCAAGGTAAAGATGGTTTAACAGGCACACTAATTAAAAATGGTGATTTACAACAGTGACTTATAAGATGTGCTTCAAAGTGTTAAAAATGGTGCAGTTGTAGTTCAAAGTGTCAAAAATGGTGCGTAAATATACATGTACAGCTTCACCCCCTACACACTTCCAGCAGAGAAGCACCTTCAGTGGCAGACTGCTGTCACACAGCGCCTACACAGAGAGGCGAGGTCCTCCTTCGAGCCCCGTGCCATCATGGGGTACATTGAATCTCTCAGAAGGAGCGGGGGGGCGGGGGGGTGGCAAGGTCAGCACGCGGAAGGAGATGGGATGTCAGCCTGTGCTGCAGTGTAGTGGGACCAAGGGGTTGTGATGTTGTGACATTAGATAGTGACATGCCTTACAATGTAAGAAGGATGTACCTTACCTACCATGTGTGTAACGCGGGTGAGATTGGACCCAAGTACAGCGCAGACAGAGACCAGATCAGGAATAGTCCAAAAGTTTACTCAGAAGCTTCGCATGGGATGGCAGCAATATCACAGCGAAACAGTCTCAGCAAACAGGTATCCAGCAGACAGGTAGCAGACAAGGGACGAGCAGGCAGAGGAATCAAGGACAAAAGGCTGGTCAGATTACCGGGGCAGAGACGAGGAAGACGGGTCGAAGACAGGCAGGGTCGAAACCAGGGGAGCAGTCCGGAGATAAACGCGAGAGAGCTTTGCATGATACAAAGACAATCTGGCAGAGACTGAGAGGAATGGGAGGGTATATGTACTGAACAGGCAGGTGATAATCAGGTGAGGAAACACAGGTGAGGGTGGTTGCACTGATGAGGTGGGAGTGGCAGGCGGGTAGAGCTGGGCAGATGAGAGGAAAACCAGGAGCGGACTGTGACAATGTGGTCCTCCTGCTATCTTCACTTTCACTTTTTTATTTTTATTTTGTTGTTTTATTATTTTTTTTATACTGTTTATATTTTGGTTTTAGTTTAGTGTATGTCCTGTTAGTGCTGAATGTGTCTGTTAGTGTAGTTTATGTCTTGTGGTATGACCTGTGGTGTCAAGTGTTTCTTTTTTCCTCCTGGTGTTTATCCAGTATGTATTCATTATGTAATGTCTGAGCAGTGGATATGTGCAATTTCCTCCGGGATTAATAAAGTATCTATCTATCTACCTACCTACCTACCTATCTAGATATCTATCTCGACCGATCTGGTATGGAAGTCATAGGTTTGATTCGCATGTTTGATTTGGCGAAAGTTTTACGCTGGATACCCTTCCTGACGCAACCCTCTGTATTTATCCAAGCTTGGGACCGGCACAATAAGACACTGGCTTGTGTCCTCTTGCAGCTACATTTCTACCTATCTTTCTAAATGTAAATTGAAATACCAGTTTATTCATTTACTTATTGTACAGATGCACTATGTCTTATCTCTCTATTGTCAAATTGGGCCATCATTTTGAGTCAAGGTACTATTTTGATCAAGATTTAGAATGAATTTGGAGCCAGAAATTTCCTAGGCCCCTACAGCAGAGGTTGTTCAATTGTAAAGCGTCTGGCCTGTTAGTCAGTGGCAGAGTTTTTATGAGATCTTACTACTTGATTAATTCTGAGCTCTTGTCACACAAGACAATTTTATGCTAGTAAAAATTGTTTGATTTGTCAAAATCCACCAACAAATAAACAAATTATACTGTCATTAAGAGACAAGAAACAGCTTCACTTTTAGATTTAAAATTTTTATTCAATTGGTTTCAACTTAATTCTCATAGAATATTTTTCCCTAAAACACACAGGCCTTCCTTTCCGACGGAGACTTTTCCGATGGATTCTCATTAACAAAAGATGAATTACAGCATTGAGAGGAAGACATGGTAGTTGTTGAAACATGACTTTTGGTTTGCCATCTAGCATGAAAATTCATTTCTTCATAGCAGATTTGGTCATCTTTCCTTTGCCTTCAGCCTTTTCGACTGATTTGATTACACCCACGGCTACAGTCTGCTTCATGTCACGCACAGCAAAACGCCCTGTGAGAAGGAGATGGAAAAGAAAGAACATGACAGACAGTGAAAAAGATGGGTATTAAAGGGTACCCTTTCCATCTTTAAGGAGCATTCGGCTCACCCCCTGCTCACAAACTTCTATTGGTTGAAAAGAGAGAGCCTGCTGACCTGCTGCTGAATTGGATAGTTTCTTTCATAGTTTCATTCATACATTCATTTTCTATATCCGCTCTGTCAGCTGCCACGGGTCGCAGGGTGCCAGAGCCTAGCCCAGTATATATACTGTATACTGTATATGCACCGCGTTGTCTCGTATTGTTTACCCATCTTACCTTATTGTTTATAAAGTATACCTCATTCTTTTTTGTATTCTCAAGCTGCAAAATCAGTTGAACTTAATGAAGTTGTATTCTATTCTATTCTATTCTATTCTATTCTATTCTATTCTATTCTATTCTATTCTATTCTATTCTAAAAGTGTACGTAAGTTTGGAGGAGATATCAGCTAGAAAATGAAAAAGTTCATATTCTCCATATATCATTATATGAAAATTAATGGGAGACCATGGATGAACCCCATGATGTCCACTGATGTCACTGGTGTATCTGTGGAACACATGTGGGGCAGAATACACACTAGATTGTTTGATTGACTGATTGAGTCACTGATTGATTGATCGATCGATCGATCGAGTGTTCCATGGACCCATTATGTCACCACCAAAAGGAGGTTTGGAATCTAAAAAGGGTGGAAATGAAAGGAGTGTTTTACTCACCCAGTGGAGCGTAGTCAGAAAAGGACTCAACGCACATTGGCTTTGAAGGAATCATATTCACAATGGCAGCATCTCCACTCTTGATAAATTTGGGATTATCCTCAATCTTCTTGCCAGAGCGACGATCAATCTTCTCCTCAAGCTCGGCGAATTTGCAAGCAATGTGAGCAGTATGGCAATCCAGCACAGGAGAGTAACCTGCACTGACCTGACCAGGGTGGTTCAGGACGATGACCTGGAGATGGATTCTGATTTAGTAATATGTGTAGACAGACAGACAGTCTGACAGACAGACAGACAGACAGACCAACAGACGGACAGTCAGTCAGACAGGCAGATAGACAGACAGGCAGACATACAGATAGAAGGACAGTAAGACGGTACGGTCCACACCAGTTCATCTTTCCCAGAATAAGGAAATAAATTAGCTCAATAAAATGCTTCCTTATAAAAGAAATTAGATTTATAACTGTACACCTCATCCATACAGCATAAAGACAGAGCACTGGAAGAAGGGAAAATATCTCCAGAAGTAAGACAGATGTGTGTGTGTGTGTGTGTGTGTGTGTGTATGTGTGTGTATGTGTGTGTGTGTGTGTATGTGTGTGTGTGTGTGTGTGTGTGTGTGTGTGTGTGTGTGTGTGTGTGTATACGTGTACTGTGCTGTGTACTTCTGAACATGTTTATTTTCAAAATAAAATTGTAAAGACAGTGTCACTGGTCAAATCCAGCAACAGTTCCTCACTTTTCTTTAAATCTCAATTTCTTTGCTCCTTGTACAGACATATACTGATGTTTATATCTGTAAAGTCAGCATCAGAAGAATTTGTTGAAATACAGCAGGACTAAAAAATTACTAAAAGGGGCCAGCTTTCTTTTACCACTCATTCCTCACCTGCACAGAAAAGTTTGCAGCTCCAAAATAACACCAAAAACAAGCCATCAAGACTAAGTTCACTACACACACCTGGGCTTTGAAGCTAGTACTTGATTTAGGAGGATCGTTCTTGCTGTCGCCGGCCACGTGTCCGCGATGGACCTCCTTGACGGACACGTTCTTGATGTTGAAGCCGACGTTGTCACCAGGCAGAGCTTCAGACAGGGCCTCGTGGTGCATCTCCACGGACTTTACCTCGGTGGTCAGATTGGGGGGGGCAAAGGTCACAATCATACCAGGTTTCAAGATACCAGTCTCTACACGACCGACAGGGACAGTTCCAATACCTGGCAGAGGGAAGGAGGCATATTACGCTTTCTGAAACAGACAACACAGAAACAGCACAACCCTCCAACAACTAGACGCTAGTTTCAAATTGGTATTGTAATAATTTTAACTGCTACTTTTTCATGAGTAACTCCAAAATTTGATGACTTTTTCCATGAAACATGTCCCACTTGCTTCTGTGTGTGTGTGTGTATGTGTGTGTGTGTGTGTGTGTGTGTGTGTGTGTGTGTGTGTGTGTATGTGTGTGTGTGTGTGTGTGTGTGTGTCAGAAAAATGGACAAAGAAATCATCAAAAGAGTTACTTTAAAATCTTATTTTCCCAGAGAACTCTGAATGTAAAAAAAAAAAAAAAAGGTAGCAAATTCTATGACATATTAATCATATTTATATAAGTGTTTCAAGTATGGTGACATGAGAAAATCCAGATGGGATGACCAAAAATCAAGAAAAGAAAATGTTTGTAGAAAGTTCTAGATGTCAAAATGCACAACTGCTAATCATGATTAATATATGTATAAAGTTTAGTTAGGCAGATGCAGCGACAACTACGGTATATATCCCTGACATAAAAACTATGTCAAAATATTACACAACACTCTTTGTCTCTAAATCATGATTCTAAAACTAAATTGTGACTTGTAATCATGAAGTACTCTGCAGTTTAAGTTTACTTAAACACACAATTCAATTTAAACACATAGCTATTAACCCATATGACACTCAGCTCTTGTCCCAATATAAATACCCAGTATGTAACAGATAGACCCCCCATATGTAATAATTATACTGCAATCAGCTCTAATATAAAGCATTACCCACAAAGTGTGGGCTCAAAAAAGGAGCTGATATTTCTAGACATGTCAGATTCTGTACGCTTCAATGATATTTTTTGTTGTACAATCATAGTCATATCACATAAGGTGAAAGTATAGTAGCTAACGATCCTTACCGCCAATTTTATAGACATCCTGCAGGGGCAGACGAAGGGGCTTTTTAACTGGGCGTTCAGGTGGAAGGATGGAATCAAGAGCCTCAAACAGAGTCTTTCCATTAGCATTGCCCTCTTTACGCTCAATATTCCATCCCTTGAACCAAGACATCTACAGAAATATTCAAAGTGAGACATTAGTACATGTACATGTTTTCTTATCAGATTTACACATGTTAGGAATATCCTGACCTTATCGCCGGCCTCTAGCATGTTGTCTCCGTGCCATCCGGAAATGGGGACAAAGGCCACAGCTTTTGGGTTGTAGCCAATCTTCTTGATGTAGGCGCTGACTTCTTTGGAGATTTCTTCATAACGAGCCTGGCTGTAAGGGGGCTCGGTGGAGTCCATCTTGTTGACTCCAACAATGAGCTGCTTCACACCCAAAGTATAAGCCAGCAGGGCGTGCTCACGGGTCTGTCCATTCTTAGAGATACCAGCCTCAAACTCACCAGTTCCAGCAGCAACAATCAGGACAGCACAGTCAGCCTACAAAGTGTGAAATGCTTTTAGATTTTTGCATATGTGAATGATTTTTTTTTTAATTTGTTTTTTTCAAGAATACAAAGTACAGTGAAATTAAGTGGGTAGTTATAGATCTTGGGGAGTATTCAAACCCAGTATTTGGCATGCACATGCATTTGCCATTTGAGTTTTGTTAAAACTCAATGCAAAAAAAATAATCAAGTGACTTCTTAGGACTTCTTATACAACATTGTTCATAGGATGATAATCATAGAAAACCATTGAAATATCTCAAACCTAACAATGGTCATAGTATAAGTGAAAAACTTACACCTTGAGGTATAGCGTTGACCTGAATGTGATAAGTCAGTGGAAAAAGATATAAAGGTTTGCCTTTACCTGAGAGGTACCAGTGATCATGTTCTTGATGAAGTCTCTGTGTCCAGGGGCATCAATGACAGTTATGTAGTACTTGGTGGTCTCAAACTTCCACAGAGCGATGTCAATGGTGATACCACGCTCACGCTCTGCCTTCAGTTTGTCCAGAACCCAGGCGTACTTGAAGGAGCCCTTGCCCATCTGTGGAGGGCAAAATAGCAAGACAGAGAGAATAAAAAGACAAGTGAATCAGTGATTACAGTTGAGCCAAACACATTTTTATTATTAAAGTAAAAATAGTTGCATCATGTAAATTTGATTTTTATAATTTCTTATTTAACATAGTGGTGAAGACTGCAATTTAAATTTGCTACAGAATGTGAAAAATTTTGTATACTTCTGAATTGATGAGTTCGCCTTGTGTGTCTTAAATATTGTAATATCCAGCTACCTTGAAGGCTGCTGAAAATATTTCAAACTTTCATGTTTGAAGTTCTTTATTAAGCAAGTATTTAACACATGATATGAACAAAATAAAAAAATTCACTAATTTATCTGGGTTTCACACGTTTTCTTGTTAAATTAACTTTTATATGATAAGGTCATATAAAAGTTTTATTTGAATAAAAATAGATTTTTAAGACTTACATGTTGTGTAACGACTTTGACAAGGACCATACATACATTCCACCAATAGGTGGCACTAGTAACCAAATCAGTAACGTTGGCGCGCTTATATCCGGCACACCTGTGCTCCACACCAGTAACGCCACGTTGTAGGCCCTATTGTGTTCAGTTAAATGCTTAAAATATTTGTTTGAAAAAAATTTAAATTGATGCCTTTCTTCCCAAACAAACCTCAGAGGCTTCCTTCTCGAACTTCTCGATGGCTCTTTTGTCGATTCCTCCACACTTGTAGATCAGGTGGCCGGTGGTCGTGGATTTGCCAGAGTCCACGTGGCCAATGACCACGATGTTGATGTGGGTCTTTTCCTTTGCCATTTCAATTAACTGGATATAAACAACACTTGCCATGAAAATCTTATTTTTCACTATGCTACTAAAAAATTAAATTTTTTTAATCAAATGAAAGGTTTATCCGAAGTGAAAATATGAATGAGCATTAAATTTAAAATACTTGAAAAAAACATTATCTTTTGGTAGACGATACAAAGTTTTGCCAACATAATGACAATGTTAAAACTGTTATAATCTCCCTAGAGAAGCAGAAAATAGTTCACCTTACAATGGAATCCATGATGGACGCTAACACGTGATTACAAACCAAAGTTGTAATCAAAACCATTTGATAAAGGTAGCATGAAATGAACGGAATTTTCTGTAGAAACACTTTAAAAAACAACGTGTTCACATATAAAATGAATCGTAGTGAAATTTACAATCTCACCTGCTTGAAGAGCCGTAGAGGTGCTGGTGGGTCGACGTTTCCTGATCTACGTGTAACCTCAGTGGTATTTGGCTAAAAGTACTGTAGAACAACGCATTTGCCTCCTCCTACCTCACGTCTTGTCTGAACAGGATTCGGTGCCTCCAGCTCTAATGCATGTTTGTTGCACAACTCCACCCATGAAAGGTAACAGAATCCTGTCGGGTTACATGAATACGCAAATGTCTACTTGGTCAACCAGTTTTTTTAGTTTTGAAAGGACACCCTTCTATCAGCTAAGTCGCCGTATATTTTGTACCTAGACTGAATCCTTGTTAACACACATCAATACGAAAAGTGTCCTTAAATTATGAGAGGAAATGAGAAACAATCTGAAATTGAGAAATCATTTATGTTTTTGCACTTTATTGCCATGAGACATATTTTGCTCCGTTGGTGTATTTTAGCTTTTGGGCAAATAAATGCTTGTAATGAAACACAACTGAAACATCTTCATTTGACGGTGAATAAGGTATTTATTGTTTTGGTTTCAACTTAATAGTTTCCTCTAAAAGGCAGAAGCCTTCCTTTCCTGCGGAAGCTTTTTCGATGGGTTTTAATCAGCATAAGCCAGTCTTTGAGTAGACAGCTCTGCCTCAGAGAAGATGGCGTTGGGTGGTGGGGGAGGGACGGGGCGGCCCGCTGCTGCTGAGACATAACTTCTTGTTCGTCGTCCTGCACGAGTATTCATTTCTTCTTGTCGGCCTTTTGTGCCGACTTGGTGACCTTTCCGCCGGACGGCGCCTTTTTCTCTACCGACTTGATGACACCGACAGCCACCGTCTGTCTCATGTCTCGTACAGCAAAGCGACCTGGGAATAAGTGATAGAAAAGAAAAGAGAAACAAAAGAAAGTCAAACCATGAGTTTTGTCTGCTTTCAAGGTGTACGTAGTGAGCAGTGAACATCAATGACTCAACAATCATACTGTAACATAGAAAAAAAAAACCCACTGGAGACATTGCTGATGTTATACATTATCGCTGTGGTTATGTCTGCCATGAAAGAGTATATGAACCCTAACAAATATGTCTACAGATAAAATGATTTTTCACTTACCGAGTGGTGGATACTGGGAGAAGCTCTCAACACACATAGGTTTCCCAGGCACCATGGTGATGATGGCGGCATCTCCAGACTTGAGAGCCTTGGGATTATCCTCAAGCTTCTTGCCAGAGCGACGGTCAATCTTCTCCTTGAGCTCGCTGAATTTGCAGGCAATGTGAGCCGTGTGGCAATCCAGCACAGGAGCGTAACCCTGGGAGATCTGACCGGGGTGGTTGAGGATGATGACCTGTGGAGGGAGAGACATGGATGGAGGTCAAAACTAAAACATCTACGGTTTTTTGTAAGAATGTGGGATAGTTGCTGCTGGATAAGAAAATTAAGTTGTTCAATCAAATATTTGGGATGAGGATTCATGATAACATCAAACGGCTGTTTCTGATGTCAAGAATAAATTTTCACGAGCACAAAACAAATATGAGGAAAGCAGTCAGTTTTTAAAGAAACGCTAATCTACTAAAACTTCAGTTGTACACAGACTGTAGATTGTTGGATTTTATATTTACAACTAATGGTTCTTTTTTTATTTCCAGTTCTAACTGCTTTTCCCTTCCTGGCTCATGTTAAAATGGAAAACTTGTACAATGGTATAAGTCACATGGGAACTTTTAGAATCTTGTCATTATTGCTCGTGATTTCGGATAAAATTTCTTCTCGAAGGAAAGGGGAAAATTCACATGGAAAAATTCCTATTTGATGAAGGAGAAATGGTCTTGAAGTCTAAAGTACATGAAGAGGAGCCAGCTTCCTTCTCTTCATGCCTTCCTCACCTGAGCAGTAAAGTTTTCAGATGCCAGCGGAGGATCGTTTTTGCTGTCGCCGGCTACGTTTCCACGACGGATCTCCTTGACAGACACATTCTTGATATTGAAGCCGACGTTGTCACCAGGCAGAGCTTCGGACAGAGACTCGTGGTGCATCTCCACGGACTTCACTTCAGTGGTCAGATTGGGGGGAGCAAAGGTAACAACCATACCAGGTTTCAGAATGCCAGTCTCCACACGGCCGACAGGGACAGTTCCAATTCCTGAGAGACAAATAACGAAATTTGGTTTAGTTGGATCTCGAATTGACTTCAAAACAAGAATAAATTCAAGACATTTTGATAGACTTTGCGTGCGTGTGGGTATGTGTAATTTCAGACTAAGACCTTCATGAAGGCCTGTAGGCATTAGAAAACTGGAAGAAAGTGGGCTCAAGGACATCTTGTCAGGTTTTTTTGTCATCTTTTCAACTGGGGCATTTCTTTGAAAATTTCTTTAACAGTCTCTGAACAAATAATGTAAATGTTCCTAAAGCTACACGTCACCTACATGCACATGGTTGCAATTTTGGTCAGGTATACCTGTCATTGTTAGCCTTGTCAGAACTTGTTTTATGAACTGGTATCGTCTCTTGTAATCTGCCCTTGAGCAGTTTTTCGTTGGGCTGAGTCTTTGCTGGGTGTGACTCATAAATCGCTCCTCCAGTTTCACTAAAAGCTGCTGTTCCTGTTGTTGGTGTCTCTTTCAGGATATCAAGTAAGCAAGTGTTCCTCCGTGGACTTATTATTTTGTAACTGTGCTTTGGTTTAAGTTCTCCTATATGTGTCCATCTACGTTTGCAGCAACTCCTTCGAAACAAGGATGACGACTGGCATTGCGTTTCGTCTGACAGGTAAATTAATTTATTTTCCGATTTGTTACAAGTAATGACATTTTATACAGACTTTGTGTATAAATATTGTTAACACACACTAACACACGTTAAGAGTTGATCGTCATTTGGTGGTCCGGGAGCAGCTGCATTACAGCGCAGCTGAGGTTAGCTAGAGAACACAGCTACGGAAGACGAGGAGTCCAGTTTGTTTAGTCACAGACTGTCTCTGCTGTGTTTGAAATGGTTGAGCTTCGCACCAAAATATTTGATCATCGAGAACAAGAGGGAGGCTATAACTCGTTTCAAAAAATATTAAGCTGTCCAACAAGCACAAACAGAAGGACTGTCAAGACTTAGATTTAATTCCTGTATGCTTGCTTGTCCTACATAATGTTGATTATGTATATTCTTAGACTACGGAGGGAGTGATGATTTTTTTGTGATGCTTTCCTTGCACAAATCTGACAATACTCCTAAAAATGAAAGTCTGCTCATTCGCAGTGTTCTCAGTGGTTTATTAACCTGTTGGTCCTTTCTAATACATTCACCTGATGGCACTCACTGGTGCTCTGTTGTGAGTTTCCTGTGCAGTCAGGCAGAAGCTTGTTAAAATGTCTGCAGACTAGCAACTCATCCGTTTGTAGAGTAGTGACTTGTTTCATTGATGTAATGCTTAATAAAGCAATATGACCTGATAATCCTTACCGCCAATCTTATAGACGTCCTGTAGGGGCAGGCGCAGGGGCTTGTCAGTGGGCCGGGATGGGGGCAGGATGGAATCTAGCGCCTCCAGCAGTGTAACTCCAGAGGCAGCGCCTTCCTTGCGCTCAATCTTCCATCCTTTGAACCAGGACATCTGAAATGGAAAATACAGATTGAAGCAAAGTCATAAGACAAGAAAAGAGGGGAGAGAAACTTTTGTTGACTTCAGCATGTGATGTCTCTCACCTTGTCGCTGGCCTCCAGCATGTTGTCTCCGTGCCACCCAGAAATGGGGACAAAGGCAACCGTGGCAGGGTTGTAGCCAATCTTCTTGATGTAGGCACTCACTTCCTTTGTTATCTCCTCAAAACGCTTCTGGCTATAAGGGGGCTCGGTGGAGTCCATCTTGTTAACTCCAACAATGAGCTGCTTCACACCCAGAGTATAAGCCAGCAGGGCGTGCTCACGGGTCTGGCCGTTCTTAGAGATACCAGCCTCAAACTCACCAACTCCAGCAGCAACGATCAGGACAGCGCAGTCAGCCTACACAGTGAGAACACAGACTTTTAACACAACAAACATCAATCGATCAGTGATCAGGAGAGAGCTTAAAAGGTTTCTTAACCTGAGAGGTACCGGTGATCATGTTCTTGATGAAGTCTCTGTGTCCAGGGGCATCAATGATGGTCACGTAGTACTTGGAGGTCTCAAACTTCCACAGAGCGATGTCAATGGTGATACCACGCTCACGCTCGGCCTTCAGTTTGTCCAGAACCCAGGCGTACTTGAAGGAGCCTTTGCCCATCTGTGGAGGTCAGGCAAGCACACTTTAAAACAGTACAAAGTCATGGCTCTCTGACAAATGTCCTCTGAAAGTTTCTTCATAATAGACAGATTAAATAAAATTCTAGTTAATTACAACTGGATTTGGGACAGATTTTATCTAATTTTTGGACATCATTAAGAGAACTCTGTGTGTCCTCCTGGACTCTTGTCCACAGCTACACGGTTAACATGGCTACGGGAAAAATATCCCAGACTGCTTCGTTTTTAAACATAAATGTCTGTATGAACAGATAGCAAAATGATCAAATCATTTTCAAGGCATGAAATAATTAAATTGATGCATCCTGATGGTTAAATCTAAAGACTGCATTGCCCGAGTATGTTGGCAAAGGAGGTAATATTTTCCTGTTGTTGTTTATTTAAATTGTTAGATATAAGGACTCCTTTAAAAGTTATGAACTGGTTTTGAACATTTTGTAGAGGTCAGTAGAGGTTAGTTTTATCCAAGGAACAATCTGATATTCTGGTATTTGGTGGGGATCTGGAAAAGGAACTGGATCCAGGATCATTTAAAGGATTCTTTATCATTGTAATAAAATCTACATCCCAAGAATCTTAGACAATTTACAGGTCAGTCCTGAATGTTTAATTTTACAGGGCTAATAGAAAATTCTTCAGAACTTTCTGACCTTCACCCTGAAGAAACCTGATATTTGTGGAACATTGTTAGTCTTTGGTAGCTTAAAAACCAACAACGACACCAAGATGTTATAGATATTTTTAGGTTTTCATATTAGTGGGACGATTGGTTTTAGTTCATGAGGAACCTGGGCTGCCTTATTGGATGTTTGTGCTCTGGGTGTGGTCTAGTTTTAAACTAAAGAGTTTGTTATATTTCTTATTCAGCTATTTTCTGTGTAAATATGAATGATAGTTGCATGTCAGGTGTGATATTAGGCCTTGACATATTGAAACAGGTGCCTGTTTCATGGACAGGGTTGGAATCCAACCTGACTTGAATGAGCCTAACTAATCAATCGGGTTTGGCGGTTCCATAAAGTTCAATCAAAGAGATTATTTTTGCACAAGTTTAGTGAGTTCTAAGTGATGGTGAGTTCATTCGATTGTTAAGCAACTCGAGGGCCAAAGGCAGTCTAGGGTGACAGGGGGTTTGTTATAAACTGTAGAGCTGTCTGTTACACATTTATTAAGAATATGAACAAAATCTTGACCGACTGAAGAGAACTGAAACAGAAATTAAATATTAGTGGACATATGATTTCTTACATAACTCATGGTTTAATTTAACACATACATTGGTCTACTTGTGTAATTGTATTGATCAGTCATTTTAGTACACATTACTTCCCAGAAGCGTTACTTTTCTGACTGATTGAGGTTGAAAAGAGTTCGTTAATAGGAAGTGAAATCCTGTCTTCTCTCAGGTCAGTGCGTCGGAGCTTTGGTTTAACGACAAACACAGTCAGATAATCAACCTACTGTGGATCAGAGCGGATTCCCACCGTAAGACTTCATAAACCCTCAGGTTCAATGTGTCTGACTGGACCTCAACCAGTGGAACCAAACCAGGCTGTTCAGAATAAATAAACCAAACTGTTTAGATTAATCTAGGCTGTTCAGAATAATTAAACCAGGCTGTTTAGAATAATTGAAAAAGGTTGTTCATAATAATTAAACCAGGCTTTTCAGAATAATTAAACCAGGCTGTTTTGAATAAATAATCCAGGCTGTCAGATTAAACAATCCAGGCTGTTCAGAATAAGGGAATCAGGCCCACGTGTTAAACCGTGCCTTATGTTGGGATCTCTGAGTGATTCTGACTGGACACGTTTCTCACCAGTAGGTGACGGTTTAAACCCAGAAATCAGAGCTCAGATAAAATCTAGAACTGAACTCTGCTGCTGACGTCAACGGGTCACGTGACTTTAGGACCAACCTCAGCGGCTTCCTTCTCGAACTTCTCGATGGTTCTCTTGTCGATCCCTCCGCACTTGTAGATCAGGTGGCCGGTGGTCGTGGACTTGCCAGAGTCCACGTGGCCAATGACCACGATGTTGATGTGGGTCTTTTCCTTTCCCATTTTGATTTACTGGGCATAAACAACAATTTACGTTACTTAATAAACATCTCTGATTGACGTTATGAGCAAACCAGACTACCAATGACGTCATGACCTTAATAGTTCTGAGTTCATGTCGGCCTTTAAATAGAACAGATTCTGAACAACACGATTTAACATTTAAATGGCGGGCCCCGGCCGTGCTGCTGATTCACCCCCAGGCCACTCCGTGACACGTGGTACGTTCGTTTTATGTTGGTGACCGGCGTGGAACGCTCACACACTGGCGGCAGTTTCAAGTTTCTCTTTTCGTTTTCCTTTCAGCCAAATTCGATGTCGCAACACGCGACCGGAAAAAGCGAAAGTCGTGGCCGCCGCCACGCGCCGCAGCGCCGGCCGGCCTCCATGTTACAGCGAGGAGCCGCCATGTTACCGAGCGGGAGGCGCGACCCCGCGCCGCAGAGAAGCCTCAGGGCGGAGATGCGCGTTCATGACGGCAGAGACAGACTGAGGTGGATTTAACCCCCTTGCTCAAGGTAAAGTCTAATAATACATATACATACAACCTACTGAATGTTAAGGTAGAAAGAAACGTGCTTCATTTACGTCACTGAAATTAATTTTTCCACTGTTGTACTGATTTAACAGGCATCAGAATAATTTAAAAACAGAAAACACTCAGTGAAGGCTGGAAGAAAGTTATGTTCGGATTACCATCTTTAAAAAAAAAAACACCAACTTATTAAAGTCCAGCAATTGAATCAAAAACTACTACCCCAGCTTCTTCAAACACAAAAAGAAATTCAAATATTTTTACCAACCTGTGCCCAGCAACGAACTTAACGTCCCTTTGATTTGGACCAGAGGAAAAAAGGACAGAACCGGATCTGTCCAGAGTATATATACGGAACCAGAGATGAGGGAGGGCTGGAAATGCTTTTCTTGCTGCCAGACTAAAATAAGAGGTGCCATTGGCTGGGACGACATAACTTCTATGACAAGTGAGCACAGGACACCAAAGCATGGGTAAGAACAGCTGCCCTGGTCTCTGGTCTGACAGCTAAAGACTCCACACCAACTGCAACAGGAAAGGATCAGAACAAGCCTTATTTTCCATTTTTTCAAAGACATTTTATTAGTTACCAGCAGCTTTCTTTCCAATTAAATGTGGCATTTAAACATGTCGATGCAGTTCTAAACCATTTTCCAACTTAAATCTCAACTGGGGAAAAAGTACTGTCATGCGAGTCGGGTGAAGTAACAATGCCACGTTGTTCTTTTTCCTGCGAAAACTTTTGCGATGGGTTTTAATCAACATAAGCCAGTCCATGAGTACAGAACTCTGCCTCAGAGATGACGATTCGGGATGGGTATAAGGGGTGGCCCGCTGCTGCCGGCACGCATCTCGTTGCTTGATGCCACGCACGTCCATTCATTTCTTCTTCTGGGCCTTTTCTGCAGCCTTGGTCACTTTTCCACTGACTTCCTTGACCTCTACAGTCTTGATGACACCAACCGCCACAGTCTGCCTCATGTCACGGACTGCAAAACGACCTGGAATAAAACACGCCAAAAAGACAGGGGTGAGTAGGTCGGTCAACTGCTCTTACATTTGCTGCAAATGAACAACAATTTCTCAAGTAGTGCATATAATTTTGTTCCAAACATACCAAGGGGAGGGTATTTAGAAAAGGCCTCCACAACCATGGGCTTCTGTGGGATGAGCTTTACAATGGCGGCATCTCCAGACTTCACAGATTTGGGCTGGTCCTCAAGCTTCTTGCCAGAACGACGATCGATCTTCTCAATGAGCTCACTGAACTTGCAAGCAATGTGAGAAGTATGACAATCCAGCACAGGGGCATAACCTGCGCTGATCTGGCCGGGGTGGTTCAGGATGATGACCTGTGGACACATTCTGCATTACTATACCGATCCAAACATTTTCAAAGACAAGCCATTCAAGCCAAGTTCTCTACACACACCTGGGCGTTGAAGCTTCCGGTTCCCTTAGGAGGATCGTTCTTGCTGTCGCCGGCCACGTATCCACGACGGATCTCCTTGACAGACACGTTCTTGATGTTGAAGCCGACGTTGTCACCAGGCAGAGCTTCGGGCAGAGACTCGTGGTGCATCTCCACAGACTTCACCTCAGTGATCAGACAAGGGGGAGCAAAGGTGACAACCATACCGGGTTTCAAGATGCCAGTCTCCACACGGCCGACAGGGACAGTTCCAATACCTGTCAGAAACATAAAATTAATGCAAAACATAAGGAAAAATGTTTGCTCTGTCACCGAAGACATTAGAAGGTGTAAACCCCTTTTTCTTAAAGCAATCATTCATCACAGGACAACTCACCGCCAATTTTGTAGACATCCTGCAGGGGCAGACGGAGGGGCTTGTCAGTGGGGCGGGATGGTGGGAGGATGGAGTCAAGAGCTTCCAGCAGTGTCTTTCCACTAGCATTGCCTTCCTTACGCTCAACATTCCATCCCTTGAACCAGGACATCTAAAGAAAAGATGTGAAAATCAACATCAGTACATGTCCTCTTTATCACATTAACATCTTCTACAAAAAAAGGGGGAGAAAGGTCCTCACATTAGTGCTGGGCTCAATCATGTTGTCTCCGTGCCATCCAGAAATGGGGACAAAGGCAACCGCGGCAGGGTTGTAGCCAATCTTCTTGATGTAGGTGCTGACTTCTTTGGTGATTTCATCAAAACGGGCCTGGCTGTAGGGGGGCTCAGTGGAGTCCATCTTGTTAACTCCAACAATGAGCTGCTTCACTCCAAGGGTGAAGGCGAGCAGTGCGTGCTCACGAGTCTGGCCGTTCTTGGAGATACCAGCCTCAAACTCACCAACTCCAGCAGCAACGATCAGGACAGCGCAGTCAGCCTACATAGTGAGAACACAGACTTAACACAACAAACATCAAGATCAGTTATCAGGAGAGAGTGTAAAAGTTGTTTTTTTTTTTACCTGAGAGGTACCAGTAATCATGTTCTTGATGAAGTCTCTGTGTCCAGGGGCATCAATGATGGTCACGTAGTACTTGGAGGTCTCAAACTTCCACAGAGCGATGTCAATGGTGATACCACGTTCACGCTCTGCCTTCAGTTTGTCCAGAACCCAGGCGTACTTGAAGGAGCCCTTGCCCATCTGTGGAGGTCAGGCAAGCACAATTTAAAACAGGAAATGGAATGAAGCACAAAGTCACGGCTCTCCTACAAATTCCCTCCGAAAATATATTCATAATGGAGATGAGGTTGAGTAAAATTCAAGTTTTAATGCCACTGTTACTATAAAAAATAAAATAAGAGACTAAATACTAGACAACAACATTAAAACATTAGAAATTCAACTGTCAACAGTCCAAAGTATAAGCAAATTCACATCTGCATGTGATCATGTAGAATCAGATAATCCTTTATTTGTCCCACGGTGGGGAACTTTTCAATAATTCCAACCAATCCACAAAAAATTCCGTTTTCATGTTGTGTTGAATCTGACAACTTTTCCACTCGAGTTTTCAGCTGTCATGTTGGGGCCTTCACACACTGTGGGGCCTTCACACCGGCTGTAATGCTCAGTCACTGAGCTCAGCTCGCGCCAAGCTCCACCCCATGCGCGCGCGCGCGCGCACACACACACACAGTGAACACGCTCGTGCTGGGCAGCGGAGCGCTCAGTGGTCACGCTGACGCCGCCATCTTGGCTAACGGTTACAGAAAAGATAAGAGAATAAAGCCTCACCTCAGCGGCTTCCTTCTCGAACTTCTCGATGGTTCTCTTGTCGATTCCACCACATTTGTAGATCAGGTGACCGGTGGACGTGGACTTGCCGGAGTCGACGTGGCCAATGACCACGATGTTGATGTGGGTCTTTTCCTTTCCCATTGTAACGTTTAGTTTCTGTCAGACGACACACACCCGTTAGCTCGCATTGCTAGCACCGCGAATATTTTAGACGCACACCACAAACATTAAATCACGACATCCCTTATTTGGCCCAGTAATGTTATAAATACTGTTGTCAAGAACATTTCAATTAAAGTTTGGACGTCAAATTTCACTTTAATCATGAGGACAACTGTCGGGTTGGACCGCTAACGGTCGTGATTAGCGGGCCTCATTCGGCCAAGGGCCACGCAAAGACACGTGTTACTCCTGGAGCCAAGTGGTATAAAGTTACCATGGCTGGCAAATACCAGCTGTTATCTTGTTCCTACTGGAACTCTGAACACTGGAGAGTATATTTAGTTCCACGGAGGGGAGAGGAGAGATGCCGTTCGAGCATCATCCGCCCGCCGCCTTCGCAGCTCCCTCTTTGTTCCTTTTCCATTTCATCCTGGCCCGTTATTATTTCATCATTTCGACACAGTTAAATTTAAGACAAAATAAATCACCTCAAAAGGGATTCAAGCGATCGATAACTAACCATAACCACCTAAAGTGTTGTATTTATTTAAAAATTTTTTTTAAAAAAGCCACAGGTTTGCTGATGTACACGTTACATAACCACAAAAAGTTGTGTTTAGCTTGGAATGCTAATCCCAATTAAATCCTTCCGTCGATTATAATCCGGTGAAATGATGTCTTGAGGGCTGGCTGGTGAAGAACGGCTAAACTTACCGGTGTTTCAGGTTTTCTCGGCCGACACTGCTGCCCCTCGCCAGGTGACAGAAAGAGGAAGCGCAGCCGTGGACAGGGAGGTTTTATACCGAGTGGAGGCGGTCTGATTTCCCGTCGCCCTCTTCGGCCCAGACCCGCAAATCACACACATTCCTGTGAAAAACGTCAGCACGTTACCGGATGAACCGCCCGCATCACGCACGATGTCTCACAACTGAAATGAAACTCAATCAACACAAGGAAAACACGATCAATAACCCACAAAGATAGAGGAGAGTCGATCAGTTTTATTAAGGCAACTCTGTCAGACTTTCTCCATCTTTATTCGTCATTTATTCAGCTCTGGTTACTAAAAAATACTGAACCTCCTGATGTATAACAGTATCCATTACAGTATTATAGAAGGGATTAAACTAGTGAAAATGAATGGAGACAAAATAAAGATAAATTATAACAGAAAATATATTAGGAATGTGAAGATTTTTTAAAATCTAACCATGAAAGACTGGTCTGTTACTGTAAAGAAGTTGCCAATACATTTTCGTCGTGGAATGCTTGAACGAATACTGAAGGGATTTTAAAAAATGCATGCAAAAACATGCCGCACTGTACAAATAATTAAATCCCACTTCAAAGCGGCGATGTATTGTAAATGTCAGCGCTCGTGTGTTCGTCCATCCATTTGTCCGTCAGTCTGTTCGTCTGTTCATCAATCCGTTCAATAGTCCACCAAATATCTTCGCAACAGTTGCAGATAGAAAGATGAAACAAAAAGCATATTACTCGGGCAGTAAAGGGGATGAAAATGAGATGATGACCTTGACCTTATGAAAACCAGGTCAAGGTCGACGTTCAACTTTTGTACACTCAGGAACCGAATAATATAGAAAAATGAGGGACAAGGCCAGTGTAAGACCATAGATCAAAGCTACTGCTTTGATTAATGACAGTAGATCAGAGCACTAGCTTTGATCTTTGACCTATGCAAGTAGAAGTAGATCACGGTTAGTAGTGGGATGTTGCAGTTTTTAACTGCGTTGGTTCTAGTTTTTCTTTGTGATTTAAGAATTAGGGTTGGGATCACAGGGTTTGCCAGGGTGAATTTACACAATCATCACAAGGAAGCGTCATTCATGGTCTCATTCTCTACACAAGTGTCTTCATTTATCATCAATTTATTATTCAAACTTAGTGTTCTATGTGTACAACCATCCCCAACTCGTCCACACTGGATATCCTCCCCATCACCCGCCGCTAACGTGAGGCCTCCTCAGTTTGATGGGATTTTTTAAATTAGCACAAGATTTGCATTCAAACAGCCCCGACGAGCTGAACGGATGAACTCACACTGTTCTCCAGACGACCTGTCTGATTGTTATTTATATAGTCAGGAGACACATCTGCCACTATCTGATTGAATTAAGTGTGATGTTGTCATCATCATTAGGCTGCATTGTGTTGACTAAAAACAACTTTTAATGAGTGGATGAACTTTAGTTTTGTTGAAGTGACACTACTCAGGGGTAAAGACGTGTGATTCTGTTTATTCCCCCATCCCTGGGTCCAGTATTGAGTCAGCTGGCATTCTGGTACACTCACTCATTCACACACACAATTAACACTACATCAGATAATTATTATTATTAGCCAATATTCCCTCCATTTCAAGTAATAACTACTTAATTTTGGCAGCTGTTACTTTATATCAGTGGAGACTATATGAGGGATGATGCAAAGCAGAGACCAGACGCGAGTAGTGGAGGGTGAGACGCATCAAGACTAGTGTTACGTAACGTCCTACAAGTAGGCACAGTAGGAAGGGAGGGATACAACTTGAAATATGTGATGAAACCTGGAAAACAACAAGCTAACATTTTAAAACAATTAAAAATGAGCGTTGAATTTAAAAAAAAAAAAAATTAAGTTTATCAGATACAGTTGTAGCATGCAGTCGTGTCTCATTTCATTAATAGATCTCAGGGCTTGTAATGATTATGAAGATGAAGTGATTTGATGCTACATGACAAAGACAACAACTGAGCTTCATTCGATGGTCGTCTAAGAAAATACAAAAGCCTCATTGCACTTTAAGAGCTTAGGAGGAGGAAGAGGAGGAGGAAAGAACATAGTCCAGTATGTTGCAGTTGCTGCATCATATGAAATGTTGGACAAAATCTAGCTGACAAAATTTTCCAATTTTGACATCAGAAATTCACAATTTTTAGTGTAATTCTCAATGTTTTTTTTTTTTTAAACTCCATTCTTTGAAAACCGTGTTTAGTAAGAGGTGACTGGTTGATGTGAAGCCGTCATGAATTCACAGTCTAGGTCATAAATATGTAGGGGGCTTCTTCACTTTGAAAGCATATGTCTGGAGTATGAAGTGTTAATCGTAGCCCGGGGGTCTCAGATGACAGGCATCACTAACACATTCTCTACATTAAAAGATTGTCATGAACGCCTCGTCGGGAAATCAAGTTTACATCAGACTTAATCTGTCTGATCGGTTTGAACCGGATAAATGGATGAAATTGACAGTGAAGATAATAATTGTTGTTTTTTTTGCCAGCCTACAAATCATGGAGCAAATAAAACCAGACTACCCCCGCAGAGTTAACACAGCCACTAAAATCCTGAGCCTGTTTTAACAGCGTTTGAAAAAAAAGTGTTTCTGTCCTCAGCTGAGCTACGGAACATAATGTCACACCTAGTATTCCCTCATGTGAAGGCATCGCTCTCAATCACTGAAGACGCAGCCTTGACTGATCTGATGTCTGAACAGAGCAAACATACTACAGCTGTGCTTTTATCTCAGGCATGAACTACAAGAGGGAGGCAGCGTGTGTGTGTGTGTGTGTGTGTATATGTGCGTGAAAAGGAAGACTGATTCAAATGTCAGTCCTTGGCAGCGCATCAGTAATGACTCATCTAGTATGAGTGGTGGCGATGGCAACAAGGGGACATCTGAATATTTTACCTCACATTCCAGTAAACTTGTTTCCATGGATCTGGTGATCATTGCAGAAATTATTTGATATGTGACACACATGTATTTCATGATGTAAATTCAGGGATAATATTTGATGCTTTCCCATTTATTTCAGTTATCGTGCCGTCTTATTTGATGCACTTTTAAGTCATCAAACACAAGTCATGAAAGTCATGACTTGTGTTCACACTATTACATCACATCTTGCTGTCTGACTGCAGTCTGGATGTTTCTGTGTAAACCACCCACGTAATGACATGTCAGGCCCATCTTGAAAATATGATGCATCTAAATGAGTCACTCCACAACACATTAAAATATTGTGTCCTTCAGCTGCAGGAGCAGTGAGGTGAAGTCCATGAGGCCCAGCTCGCAGTTGGATGGGCTCAGAGTCAGGATTCATCGTAACTTCGACTGAGTGGAACCATCATGGACCTGAACGTCTGCATGGAAGACATCACAACGGTGGACAAACGAACTGACACGATCAAACCGTGGTCACAAATCTGGGAGAACATTAAAATGGCTTACCATCTTTATGGGACATGGACATGTGAGTGATGATGATGGTCACCAACATTTCAGGGGGTCACAAACCAAAAGTGTGGATCCGCCTGATCCCGATTGACAAGGACATTTAGAAAGTCCCTGAGTTTCAGGTGAGTCAATTGTAATAACAATGTAGGCCCACTTTATACATTTAGAATCTGATTCAAGGGAACGGTCAATGCAAATCATGTACATTTAAAAGACACAGCCACATTCACAGCTGAAGTACCGTCCTGGTCCACACTCACAAATCAGGCTCACACTTGCAAAGTGAGCACTGTTTTCACTCTCGACGTGCAAACTTTAGTCTGGATTTGTTGTCACACCCAGCGTGGGTGGGTCAGCTGTTTCTCACAAGCACATTAACCTTCGACCAAACAGTTACTGCATTAATTAAAATGTGTCTCAGTGGGCGCAGAGTTTCACTCATGCCTTGTTGTGGCTTCACTGTGGAAGTAAAGGATTTTAAAGGACTTTTCCGCTTTTTGGAGTAACATTCAAACAAGTAAAGTAGTCATAAACATCGGAGACATACTAGACCTCACAACATATATTCAAATAACAGCTTCCCATATAATTATGTTGCTATTAATACTAAAACCAAGTATCTTGTGGTAAATGTGGGATTCCGGGATACTGTTGATAATCTGTATAATACAGACCTCACAGGAAACCTAAGATCAGTCACCTCGCTCCAGTGAAAATATGACTGTTTCTGTCGCAGCCATTTTGATTTAAAGTTATTTCTGGAAACACTCCTACCTCATATGTGGATACAATCCTGACTTTATGACATTTTAAGTGTCTTCTTGTGGAATATAAATGTGAAACAGTGAAATGAATGTATTTGTAGACCAGCAGGTTGATAGACCATTATTGAACCAAACAAGGAAAGGATTCAAAAAAATTAAATTTCTTTCTTGTGAATTACAAAATTAAGTGTGTGTGTCCAGGCTAATGTTAGAACACAGTTAGAAACATGTATCAATTGTCATATATCACAGTCAATCAAGCTGTGTTGATAAACACTGATTGGAATCTATCATCGATCCATTTTCAGCTGCTTGCGGGTCACAGGTCTGCTGGAGCCAATCCAAACTGGCGACAGAGCGGGGTACACCCTGGACTTGTCGTCAGTTTATTGTGGGGCCGTATGCAAGACAAACAACCATTCACCTACGGACAATTTGGTGTGACCAGTTCACCTAAGCTGCATGTTCCTGGAGGTGTGAGGAAGCCAGGGAACCCGGAGAGAACCCAAACACGCACGGGGAGAACATACAAACTCGGCACAGGATGGACTCAAACCCACAACCTTCTTGTTGTGAGGCGACAGCGTTACCCACCGCACCACCTAGAATCTGTCAGTCTATGACAAACACAAGAGTCCAGTCAGACAGACACAGATTCTTCCATTAAAATTGTAAAAAAAAAAAAAAAAAAAGGACAAAGGACTCGGATACCACAGTCTATATTTTTCCCCAGTAAAAAACAATGGATTTGTTTTGTATCATGTTCCACATACAACACAAGGCATGCAAATAAATGAATGCATCTGTTTAAAAACATTAAGTGTTACAGTCATTGTGCATTTTATCTCTGTTCCACCTGCAGTCGACGAAAGTTTCTTCTTGATGTCTCAAAGATGCAAATAAAAACACAACAAAAATAAGGTATACATTATACAACCCATACTAATTAAAACCCTGACAGTAGAAGGTGCTATTATATTTATTATTATTATGATTATTACTAATATTATTATTACTACAGTATTTTCCACAATGAATGAATGACTGAATTCAATGAATGGCCAATTCTAAAACGTTTTTTTTCCCTCATATATAAGGCGCACTGGATTATAAGGCACATCTGATTATAAGGCACACCTTCAATGAATGGTCTATTTCAAAACGATTTTCACATATAAGGCGCACTGGATCACAAGGTGCACTGTTGGTTTTTGAGAAAATTAAAGGCTTGTAGGTGCGCCTTATAGTGCAGAAAATACTGTATATTGTTAAATTAGCAAAATAAGGCTTTTGGTGAATTTTTAAATGTAAAGTGCACTTTTTTTGGTCCTTGTCGTTTATCCACAAGTGGTCACTAAACAGAGATGATAACCTAAAAAGCTTATTCTGCAAAATATCCAGATTAAATAAGTCTCCCATCTCACTCACTCACCCATCTCACAAAAAAACCTTCCCAAAACTAAGAATGTTAATACATTGATTTGATTTAGTTTAACCTGAGTCGTTGCACAGTCATTGTGCAAATATCACCTGTTTGAATGTAAGTACTAAAAGATTTCAATGTATTCCTTTTTTAAATAAATCAGTTTACAGAGGTAGACCTTTAAGTGACTAGTTCTAAAATGTCTTTTAAAGATGTACAATATCTGGTACTTTGGTTTCTGTATGTTTGGAGTATATTTATGCAGAGATGGAACTGCTACACTCTTTTTCAACTTCTTCTCTCTCCTCCTCTGTGATGGCCCACGTCTGTATTTTTGCGGTAGCAAATAAGATGAAGATGAGAGCACCAAAGATGTTGATACCACCTGACACCCAAAACACCTTCCTCCAGCCCGCCAGGGTGTGCTGCAAACCAGAGCAGAAGAAGTAGTAAAGAAAGAGAACAGGAGTTTCTGCAGTGAAAGGTTCATTCATAAAGGAAGTTGATGCCTGGTTGTTGGTTGTGAGACTCCTCAACTTCACTTGAAGTTGAAACTATCCTTTTTTTTTTTGTTCCTATTTTTAATATTCTGTCATATACTTTGGGAAAGCAGGGCACAAAACGTATACTCTAGCAAAAAAAGAAATTTGAAACCACAATAGTTTTGTTTCGTGTTTTGTACAATTAGTAGTCTTATGCTCTTAGGTACAACACTTCACAATGTTTCAAGACAAATAAATACATAGATACAAACATAGAAACAAGATGATTCACAACATTTAGATGTGAAATTTTGAGGGGATTAAAGTGAACAATCTTACATCTTCTGTAAAGTATCCAGTAGCAATAGGTGCCAGGACTCCAGGAATTGTTCCAAACGTGTTGGTGATTCCCAACAGTATTCCGGAATACCTGCAGGGAATATAAAAAAAAGATTTTCTAGTATGTATAGAGGAATTAAGAACTTATTAGCCTCACAACCCTCTCGGTTTATGAAGCAAGAGGGACAAAACTGGAAGATTTTACTTTCTTCACCATATTACTTATTACTCCATGTTCTGCTTGTGTAGTTTCTGAGTGATGCTATTATCTTCACAGCCAATGCCTTGATTGTGTAACAAGTGTGAACACCCCAATATGTGAACTCGTGAGTATGGCGATCTAAAACTGACGTGTGGTGTGCTCCGATGTCGAGCCATACGATCTTGACACAGCACAACGCGACCAGCAGAACTCTGGTGTAAGTCAGTGGTGCCGTGTTTCTCCTGTCACTCACCACACACCCAGTGAACGGTTTTCTGCTACATGGACATCTAGTCAGGACAGTGGTAGGTGAAGCCGTTAATATTTTAATATCATTGATTATGTGACATATGATTAGCAGAAAGTCCACTCCTCATGCCTGTCCTGGGCTTTTAAAGGAATGAGAATGGAATTCTCATTTGTTTAATTTATATCATACTCAAAATTCACTCATGGAAAATAAATACAGAATAAACACTACCACTGTTTTCCTTGCACCTCATGTGACCCCATTGAGTGTTATTACTATAAAGGAGTTGGACATGCCCCTTCTTCCACTATCATTAACTTGAACTCTTTATATACCTTTAGGCTGAAGAGCACTGCGGTGCAGTGAGCGGCGCTGTCGCCTCACAGCCGGTTCGAGTGGGTTGTGATTTAAGTGAATCCGTCACTGCAAATTTTCCGAAGGTGAGAGTGTTTGCGTGAGTGGTTGTCAATCTATCTTTGACCCCACGATGTGCTGGCGACACGTTCAGGGTGTACCCTGTCTCTCGCCTGTAGCCATTACTTTGTGGACATTGAGGAAGCCACCCAGGGCTTCTGGGAAGTTGGTAATGTCATATCCAGAATCTATGACTGAGTTTCTGAGTAGGGACAGAGTAAGGATGGTAAAACCCACCGAGGAGCGATGTCGATTTGGTTGATGAAGACTCCGGCGGCAGCAGTTGCTCCAGTGGTTATGGAGAGTGTGAGGAAGGTTATGGTGTAGATATGGCTGCAGCCAACATAAGGCACACCTAGGAGGAATACTGCAGCTGACAGCAAACCTGCAGAGAGGATGTGGATACCAGCATAGAATCTGAATACTTCTTCCACCACTGGGGAGGGTTAACCACACAGAGGATGAGAAATGAAATGTTTCCTCACCTACGGCTGTAAACAGCTTGCGTACGACAGTGAGGCTGAATATCTTCCGTCTGATCATGTAGTCTGCCAGGAAACCTGACACAATCCCCATCAGCCATCCACCAAAGTACGGCAAAGCAGAGAGGAATCCATTCTGGCCAGAGAGATGATGCAGTGTATATGTTAACAGTAGGACCTCCAGGTACAACTTCAACCCATTCTGTGACGGAGTTCGTAAATCAAACGACCTTTCGCCATTTAAAATAACTGAAATCAATTTCATTCATTCCAAAAATTTTTTTTTTGACAGTAGACATGCAGACTTTACCTGTGTATAATGAATTCTACATAAGTTACATAAACAATGATAAAATACTCAAAGAAACGCAAACAAACGTTATCCGGTCTCGGATATATATATATATATATATATATATATATATATATGTGTGTGTGTGTGTGTGTGTGTGTGTGTGTGTGTGTGTGTGTGTGTGTATACACACACACACACACACACACACACACACACACACACACATATATATATATATAAAAAACCTATTTCTCATCAGATTGCCCTGGTTCCCTATCAGCTGACGCGGACCATGTTGACCCGGGCGACGTCCGAACCAGTATGACTTTGTCTTTATTGTGTTCACTCATAACTGAGCTAGGCTGGTATAGCATTAAGGGTGTTGCCTAAGGACCCTCAATGTAAAGTGTTCGCCATGACTGGGGTTCGAAACCACGCCCTCCTGCATTTGAGTAAGTGGACTGGATAGTGCTTTATATTCTTCTTTATTAAGAGAATATACTGTCCTCTTAATAAAAGTGTAAAGAAACGTTAATTTGATTTGATTTACAAATCCACCTACATGAACTTAACACACACACACAGATAGACATTAAAGGTAACACAATATTTTACAAAAAGGAAGTTAATTTTTCTTTTTCTGAAATTCTAGCACTGTCCTGCAGTCACACAGGGAAACATTAGCCACATTGTTAGATTTAATTACTGAACTAAATCATCTTCACAGATAAACACATGATGACGGTAGAATTTGTTCTGTGTCCTTGAAAATCCAAGATGAACTAGAGAACAAACATCTGCAGCACTTCTAAAGTGATAAAGTGATAAAGGTTTGATGTGGATGAAGGTCTTGTACACAATATGATTTTAAGTCTTTTAATGATGAGTGATCCTCACCGATTTTAGGTCAAAATGCAATATATTGTCCATGTAGGTGGGCAGAGAGGTGAGCAGCGTATAGTAAGACCAGTTGGCACACATCTGGGTGATGATGATGATCCACATCGGGACCGACAGCATTATGGACAGCAGGGGCAGAGACCATCCATGACCTGTACCCTGTAACACATCAGAGGAATGAACGGAAATATTAGAAAACATGACTCATATAATGAGAATAAGGGGGCTTACAGGCCCCTTGTGTGTGTGTTGCGGGGCCTGTACACACTATACACCGTATATAGTGTATATATATACAGTATATATATATGCATGAGTTTGACTAACATTATGTGCTGGAGTGGATTCATAATTTCCCTACGGGGATAAAATAAAGCAGATAAAAAAATTAATGTTTTGCTTTTTAAAACTGTACTGACTTGCTACCATTATAATAACAAACAGATAAACAAACCATGAACGGGAAGTGACAGTAGAAAAAGACACGGAACAAATAAGGAACATGGTTGGAAGGGGAATTCAATCAGAAGTACAGTCCTGAAGGAATGTGACAAGTTATGTAATGGATGCCTCAGGCTCAGACTGATGATAGGGTCAAAGGAAGGGGTGTCAAAGTCAAATACATGGAGGCCAAAAAAACAAATTTGCTACAAACCGAGTGACTGGACCTCAGATAAGGTCCAATATTTATTAAAACATATTGAAATGAACATAGCCTATTGAACAAAGAGCTAACACAGTGTATATTATTTAATGATTAAATAAATAAAGCAATATTTTCTTATGGCTTTGTCAGTAACTTCAAGGGAAAACATTTTCAACAGGCAAACAGCTAAAACGTAAATGTCCTTCAAAAACAAAATCTATTTCTTAATATCAAGGTAAATGCATAAATGAAATTGCATGCATTATAAACTGAAAATACATTATTGCGCATGCATTATTGAATGAAAAAAAAATTTTTGCATACACAATAATAATGCATTAATGTGCAAATAAAAAGTAAAAAGTTTTGAGAATTATTGTGCTGCTCTACGAGCCTACCAATCACTGCTTTCAAATAGTAAAATAAAAAAAAAAAATCAAATCACTTGTATCCTTTCTAATGGCTCTCATTTGCAATTTTCCCTGAGTCCATTCAACTGAAATAAATATAAATAAATAAAATAAAATACAAAAATCTGTGGAACACAGACAAAATAAGACATCATGTCTTGTAGAATACCGTTGCATTGTGGGGAATGTAGTTATGGTGCGTGCAAAACACCGGCGGGCCGATGTGGCCTGCGGGCCGGTTCTAATAGTAATTAAAATCATCCGGCGGGCCATAAATAATTTGCCACGGGCAACATCTCCCCCACGGGCCTTGACTTTAACGTATGTGGTCCAAGGGGACACACCTTCACCATGGTCATGTGAACTGTTTGGAGCATTTAGATGTGTTTGTAACACAGAAAATGTATTTCTGACACATTCTCTGCCACTAATTGTCGGTGAGGAGGCATTTCACAAGGAAAGCCCGTCACACAGAGTGAATACTGCTCCTGACCATAGTGGATCAGATTTGGTCCAGGTTTGAGCAGCACAGCAGTGGGCCTGTTTGCACTGACAGTAAACAGAGTAGCCACTGTTTTTCTCCCTGTAAAATCAGTTTACACCCTTGAGAACAGGTGAATAATCACACAAGTGGCCAAATGTTGTACTCTTTCCCACAGTGGCACAGACTTCCATGGCGTTTCTGAGGGTGCAGGAGAATCCTGCTCCTAATTGTGATCACTCCTTACTGTTCGTCCACACACTGGCTGGTGGAATCTGGAACTGGACCATCTCCCATGCTGCTGCCCTAGGTGCCCCCACATTGCACATAAGACCTCCTCTCAGGCCTAAGTTTAGATATATCATGTCCAGCTGGAGCAGCTCACCACGTGGGTCTGACCCATGATGGGTTTGATTTGAAATGTGCGGGACTGTCGTTGTGGCCCGATAATGAGAATCGAGCACCTTGAAATTATCCACCAGGTCTCTTTTTGACTGCAAGACTAGAGTATTTAAAGAACTGTGTATAGAAGTTAATAAAAAATGTACAAGACAGAAAAACATGTAATGTCCTTTGGATAACATCACAAACTCATCACTTAGTGTTGCACATTCACCTGATGCCCAATGGAGTTGATGATGTAATCTTTCTCCTCTTGGCTGATTCGACGATGTGTGCGAGGGTCATCGGATACCAGACTAAACCAAAAGACTGACCAGAGACAACCAGCACCGCCTGAAGGACGACACACAAGTATTTTACTGTTAGTGCCGAATAAAGATGCTGGATTTCATTCACTGAACGTTTCATGTCATCAGCAAACAACCTGCAGTTCACAGTCTTTCTGTATATCTTATCACTTAAAAAGCTTACAAAAGTTCACACATTCTTATATACTAAATTTAAACTGGTTAAGAAATATCACAACTGTAATATTTGAAGCACTAGATGGATAGTAAGGTTACATGCAATTGTAAATGAATGTGGTTTTTCAGCTTTTTGGGATAGTATTCATAACAATGACATTCGGTGGTTTAAATCTGTAATTAATCAAAGATTGGATAATATATATACTCAAAACTGGCAAGCTGACGTTAACAGGAATATACTCTGCTCAAATTATTGAATTTTTTAAAATTAATTTATATTCTGAACCGTATTTTAAGATACTCCCTGTCGATGGTCAAAACATTCTGGTTAAATTCCGTTGTGGTAATCATTCCCTATAGCTAATCAACAGTATTTGCATGGTGACTACGTCGATTCATCCTGTCCTCTTTGTGGTGACGAATTTCATTAAATCTTGTCCTGCCCTGTTCGTGATCATCTCAGAAAACCTCTAATTAAACCGTACTTTTGGAAAATTCCAAATTGTAAAGAATTCATGCAGTTATTCTCATCCTCCAATAAAAAAAACTCTGTCAAACCTTGTTAAATTTATCAGTTATTTTTATTTCTAGGAAATAACTATTGTTATCTGTCATAGTAGTAATAGTCATAGTAAATTCTATTTAAAATAATAAAAAAAATTTTTTTGTCATACTGTGCAATAGGTGTCGTATTTTTGCCATAGATTTACTTTTGTTTTTTATAACAAACAGCTCAAATTCTTTGTAAGTTCTCTTACACCCTGACAGGGGTCTCTTGTGGGAAATAAAATTATTGTCATTGTCACTTGCATAAAATTCAGTCACATTAAACGTTCTTTACAAGATGTCCAGCAGGACTATGTGGTTTACTGTAAACACCACTGACCCTCCACTGCGGCAGCATTTACCTTCTTCTTTCCTGTGATGTACAGGTAGTCCTTAACTTGTGAACATTCGACTTACGAACATTCATAGATACAAACAAATGTTTTGTCCTGAAGCTCCCCTTTCTGCCACAACCCCATGGGGGCAGCACTGCTGCGTTCCTGCAGCACTGACGCCCGATGTCTCTGATGACGACTCTGACACTGACCAACACCTTCCTCCTCCTCCTCTTCCTTCACTCTAAAGCTAAGCTACATGCTAAAGTACCTTACTGTGGATCATCAACATCAACAGCTGACTCTGGCTGCTGTCGGATGAGCTTAAAAAACTGGTCGGGAGTTCCTTGAAGTGTTTTTTTCTTCTTCTCCTCAAGGATTAATTCATAAGGAGCAAATATTTTACCGTAAACTAATCTGAATTCAAAAAGTGTGAATCATGAGTGATGTCTAACGGTAGATATTGGAACTATACGTACATACTTTAATATGATAATATATGTTTTCATTCTTATTTATTGTACAGCAACATGATATTGTGATAACCTGTGTTAATGCAGACTGTTATTGTGATGTTGCCCTGAGCCGTTAGGCTGCGTTAAAAGTGTTGGGCTATGAGACATTTGCGAGACTTGGAAAAAAGGAAAAAGAGTTAGTGAGTTAGTGACGAGTAGGAGTTGTTGTCTGTTCGGAATTCAGAGCCCAATAAAGCTGCTAGTTCCATCGCTACAGCAGATATAGTTAATACTCAGGGTATTCTGTGCTTTTAATTTTTTTCTAGTGATTATATGACTCCAATATTTGTGACAGACAGAGGTAAAATGCAGTGAAATAATGTAAACTTGAATTTTATATTTCCATTTTTTTTTAAACAAACGTATAATCGAAAACGACTTAACTCAAAACAACCTGTACCTGTATATAATTTCATTTTGTGTTGTTTTCATATCTTGTTACTATTTCTGGTAAGTCATAGGGAATAATACTTTCATATTAAAGTACTAATGGATTTTTAAATGATCTCAAATGGCGATTATAGATTGAAAATTAATAAATAATGACAAACAACTCAACTTACGAACAAGCGCTTGGAACCAATTGTGTTCGTAGGTTGAGGACTACCTATATTTGAGTTACTTGATTTTATCTGAGTTTCTTTGTGTCTCCTTCTCTCACCACAGATATAGAAGACAGATGGCCAGCCTAAGGTCTGGCAGATGTAGGCAGTGAGCGGCAGAGACAAAAAGGCCCCGAAGTTGGACCCTGATGTTGACAGGGTCATCAGACCAGAGCGCTCCAGAGGAGGAGCCCACCGAGACCACAAAGCCATCATGGCTGGGAACGTGATACCCTTGGAGATGAAACATGGAGACAGGCAGTCAGACAAGCGATGATGTAATAATAAAGATTATTAACAGGATTCTAGAAGACATGATAAGACCACATGGAGGAGGGTTCGGCACATGGAGCAGATCCGCCAATGTTTGTCACTGCAATCAATCTATTTAATGTACAGTACTGTAATTTATATTTCATAATCAAACAATAAATTATTAATCTATTAAGATATTGATTTAAAACAAAAAAATAATATTACAATAACATGTTAACCAGAAGCATTGAAGGCTTATTGTTGAGGGATTCAGTGAGAGAAAGCTGCCGGCTCCTGATCAACACTCACCTCTCCAAACCCCTCCAAGGCTCGTAGTGCAAACAGCCAGTGTGGCCCCATCTGGGCAGCCAAGGGGGTGAACAGGGTGAGAATGGCAGTGCCCAGAACACCCACACCCAGGAAGATGCTCCCCCCATAGTGACCAGCGAGGTAGCCCCCGGGGATCTGTGTGCACAGGTAGCCAAAGAAGAAGGCTCCCAAGAGCCAGCCCTGAGTCTCAGAATCCCACGGGTACCGAGGGATCTGGAGAGGGAAAAGAAAGAAAGAAACATTTTTCACATGATCACATGAATCACATCATTATTTCACGTGGTCGGGGGACACAGTAAAACTTTATTTAAGAGTAAAATACAATTTGTTATCAATTATTAGTTTAAGTCAGACGGGATTGGGTCACATTCCTGTCTTGTTCTCCTGTCTAATCAAAAGTCCTCTCATGTGTGCATAAATCTAGTTGAGAAAACGTACTAAAAAGCCTCTTACCCCCTCTGGATACTGGAAGCCATCACTATTGTTGGTGAGGTCTGGTGGCAGTGGACAGTCGTTGCTTTTGGAGCTGTTCTTGGCTGGGTTGGGGTCAGTTGAATTTACCATGGCGATCATGGCCACACTGAGATTGACCCGGAGAGCGTAGACCACAACAAAACCGAAGAACATCAGGATGGCCAGGCCGAGGCGAACTGAGCAGCACTTGGAAGGGACTGTTAAAAAAGCTTTACATGTAGTCATGTTTGTTTATGGGTTGAAGAAATTTTAAAAAATGAAGAAAACATCTGATGAAAACATCACAAAACATATTGAATTATTGAAGATTGACAAAAAACAGAAATCAGCTGTTTTTCGTGGTTCACACAAAACGTTTTGATGGACAGTGAAACTGGTGCCATTTTTCCAAGCTAATACAAAATGTTAAAATTTAACTTTCAATTCTTTTTTAGTGATCCCTTTCATTATAATAAATGTTCTCTGATAATTTTTTGATGTATTGCATAAAGGCGAATGACATTGCTCCTTTATATTCCCACTTGTGTCACAACAATTGACATGAACGCGCTACGTCTTCTGTTGGACTTTCAAATCTTATCAGTGCCGCTGAAATTTTAAAACTCAGTACAAATGGAGCAAACATTTACCAAAAGTCCTTGTTAGCAAATCCAGGCAGTACTAGAACAAAATCTACCGCCTTTATCAGGTCCACTGAAAAACTACAGTACAGTATTTTCCGCACTATAAGTAGCACCTAAAAGCCTTTAATTTTCTCAAAAACTGACAGTGCGCCTTATAATTCAGTGCGCCTTATACAGTGGTACCTCTACTTACGAAATTGATTGGTTCCGGAAGAAATTTCGTAAGTAGAAATTACGTAAGTAGAGACGCATTTTCCATGCAAATGCCCTAATCCGTTCCAAGCCCCCCCAAAATTCAGACATAAATGTTTTATAAAGCATAAAAATGAATCAAAACATATAACAAATACATGTTACGATTAGATTATTACACAATAAATGAGAGTTGTGCCTAACGTAAAAAAAAAAGAATAGAGTAAAGAATAATAATGACGGTCATTAACCTTTTAACTGCTGTCCTCATTGTTTTTTGCCCTTTTTGGTTCATGCGCTCCTGCCTCACGATGCCGAAAAACAGAGTGAATTCAAGTCCTCCTTTTGAACTTCTCCAACCACCCACGCCATGCCTTAGACTCCTTAAACTTCCTTTTGTTTTAATAACGTGGTGATGGTAGATGCATTACGGCCATATTCTTTGGAGAGATCAACCAAACGCATCCCTTTTTCATGCTTTTCTATTATCTCTTGCTTTGTTTGTACGGACAAAAAAACTCTTTTCTCCGTCTTTTCTTTTCCTCTTTTCTCCGTCACTTTCTTGGGGTCCATAGCGAATACGTACTCAAAAAGTTATTATATTTGCGCAAAACTATGAGACTACCTCACAGGTCGAGTGCCGAATGCCGAAGACACTGCATAAACACAGATCTAGCTCCACACAGAGGTGGAGTGGCATCCCTCTTAGCCAATGGGATGCCAGGAAGATTCGTAATAGGTAATAGCTACTGACAGAGCAGCTATGAGAATGTTGCGTTCAGGAACCTGTGGGAGGTTCGATTATCAGCTGATACTGTGTTTTTACATTACATAAACTGAAATTTCTTTCGTAAGTAGAGGCAATATTGTCCTGCTGAGAAATTTCGTAAGTAGAAAATTTCGTAAGTAGAGACATTCGTAGTAGAGGTATCACTGTATATGAAAAAAAAAGGGTTTAAAATAGGCCATTCATTGAAGATGAGTTCTCAGATGAATTCTCAGCTCTCAACTGTAACTTCAGCTCCCACGCATCTGCCAAATTTTTTGCTATATGGGGTGAAAAAAGTTTCTTTTCCAAAAAGATCCGGCACCGTGTGTACATGGCTTTACAATCCAGTGCGCCTTATAGTCCAGAAAATACTGTAAAGTATTTGCCAGTGTTGGTCTGTCAACTCGAGAAGGTCATGTTGGGTTTTGATGAATGTTCTGAAATAGTGTATGGCCAAAGGACTCATGTACTGTCGTAGAATAGGAACAATCATAAGACTACTGCATCTACTCATGGCTAATGCTTGAGCGAAGACTATATGACATCTCTATAAGATCTAGTAACAGACAGTAAATAAAGTAAGTAAGTAAACAAATGGGACTTTTCTAGCCAAATTTATCAAAAGAGTGTTTTATAATTGACCAGCTTTCACCCAAATGCTGACACCACCAGCTCAGCAGGAACGTTAATCATTCACAAGGACACTCAAACATCTACGGGACAGTGACAGGGAGCAAACTGGGGTTGTGTGTCAGGCCCACCTTGCCTCTGTTGACTCTAAGGCCTAAGAATCGAACCACCAGCCTTCTGATAAATGGACAACAGGGCTGATTTCTGGTGTGAAATTTAATGTATTTCAAACAATTACAGAGCTCGATCCTGAAGGAAACTACCGCGAGTGAATTTGTATGGGTTTTGTTTTGATTAATGAGTCATATGAGTCTTATTATAAGGGACAAACCATCATGGGACTGCTTTTAGGTGTAATAACTTAATGAGCTGCCTTGGCAGAGGTTTGTGCTGTCTTTCATGATTTATCTTCACTTTAGTAGCATGTGATTTTTTTTAACCATCTGAGGGTAAGATACAGTACCTTATTACTTTGAGAACAAGTAATTTGTAAGGTGCTGCAAGCCTGTGACAGAACTGCCACCATCATTAATTATTTAGTCTATTAACAAGCAATTCTTTAACGTGAAGCTGCAGGAGAAATTGATGTTTTCCTCAATTTATGCAGGTTGTGAGCAAATATCTGTGAAAATAAATGTTAGTTTACAGTTCCATAAGCAGTTCCATAAGCAGACGAAAGTCTGCTTATGGAACAACCTCCAACAACCTCCAACAAAACATACCTGCATTCTCGATGAGAGGTTCGCCGTCCTCAATCTCGTCTTCACGGGCTGAGTTGATGGAGTAGCCATTCGGTAACGGCATGGTACTCAAAAAATCCACAGAAAATCAGGCTGATAAAATGATGTCACTGAGTCATGGTGGCCGGGAAACTTGTTCTAGAGAGACACAGGTGGGGATGACACATGACAGACAAGGAAATAGAAAAACGAGTCAAGCGACACATCAGCAAATTGTGCTTCTTTAAAATCCTGGTAGCCAGCAGGTTTTATGAAAAGCCCAGTGCGGTCACACAAATAAACATCTACTGATTACACAAGAGTTTGGATATATTTTTCCAAACTTTGCACCAAGTGTGATTTTGTCTTACAATGTCATTCAGTAAACAGTAACCTGTGAAAATGAAATGTCAGGCAAATTGTTGCATTATTGTAAACTCCTCAAAAATCCTTACACTAATCGTTTGAGGAACTGAGACACACCTGTGTTAAAAACATCAGATTCTGCAGTTTAAAAAAAAAAAAAAAAAAAAAATTCATGAGGAAGAGTGAGGAAAACAAGAATATCAGTCCACGGCAGTGAGAAGACATTCCACAGACTGCAGGATGTTACACTGACTGCAACCAGCTAACAATTCAAAAAGACACGCATTATCTGTGATCGATTGTGTTCTATGCTAAGCACCATAAAACATAAAGATAACAGCTGCAACATCACCAAAACAAATAAGTTAATCTTTCACACTCCAGTCGCTGTTCAAGTTACCTCGAACTCGCAGTGTTGCCTTACTCCGCTTTGTTAACTTGCTATTACAGTGATCGGAGAGTTGTTGTTGTTCATCGACCACTTGCATTCATTGTTCACAATATGCATCTTACCTTGTAAATGGTTTCAAATCAAAGATTGATTATAGCATCCTGGGCTGCTCAGCTGTAACAACGACCAGACAAGTAACAGAACCATATCTTGTGCTTGCTGACGACACTCGAAGCGTGTTTTCGCCGCAGAGCAGTCATATGACCAAACCGGTCTGAGCAAAAAGCGATCTACAAAAGGCGGAGGAAGTGAGGCGGTAGAAGAATATCACGTGACACATGCGCTTAGGAAGCGAAGTGTCGCGTCAGACAAAACACTGGTACATGTTGTATTTCACACAGAAACCGTAATTCAGCGAGAAAACGTCCCGCCCCGTCTTGCCTCTGATTGGTCAACCGTGACATCGTTTTACAGTTGAACCAATCAACACCCACTTTGGATAATCAAATGCATAGTTGGGCGGGCCATTCCTTCACCGTTGTGGACTTTGAAAATTTCGCGTACGCATTTAGAAAACTGTATGGTGTCACCTTGGTCGAATTGAATTTTTAAAAATAAAAAGTAATACACGATTACAAGTACTTGAGAAAAAAAAAACACAAAATCTAACTTAGCTCGTATAAAAATACAATATATAAAAATATGATATCCGGTTAAATGCTTTTCCGCAAAGCTACAGCAGGTTTGATGTGTTGTTATAGCAACGGGCTGCACCTCCTGTGTGTTGTGGACTGAGGGGAGCATACAGCTGCCAAAGGTTCTGACGAGCTAATTGTCACCTATAAATTATACATCTGTCGTCGAGGTCATGGCCCATTACAGAGTGAGTATTTTGAACACTGTGTAGCTGGTGTAGCGATCATTATGTTGTTAATAATATGAATGTCAGCCCAAAGAAGCATGGCTAACCAGCTAGCATCATAGCAGGTAGTCGTGGACAGTTCTCAGACGTTAAGCGTTTGGATTTACTTTCTGTTTCATACCAGAAACCCACAATATTTGCCAGCTGATAAAACCTGTTTAACATGTGCTGCCAATTTAATGAGATAATAATTTAGCCTCTCCTGTTTTTCAGGCCTCCGAATCGAAGCGAGAACAGTTTAGAAGATATCTTGAAAAATCTGGGGTCCTTGACGCGATAACATCCGGTGGGAACACAAAGAAACCCAAACACTTCTTTAGTTGTTATGGACATTTGCATCCAGTGCGATTAAACTGTGAATTGTCTTAATTTTCATCGATGATTTATCACCGTTTTATTTTTCTCTTGCAGTTCTGGTCGCACTGTATGAAGAAACCGACAAACCCGACAATGCACTGGAGTATCCTACCCTAGGCAGCTTTATTCTAGTTAGAATAAATAATAGTGGTGTGACTATGTCTTTTTTTTGTTTGCTTTGTGTGAAAGGTAAGTTTAATAGAATGCCTTCACAAAAAATAACATTGATCATG
Organism: Antennarius maculatus; assembly: GCA_013358685.1. Classification (NCBI taxonomy): domain Eukaryota; kingdom Metazoa; phylum Chordata; class Actinopteri; order Lophiiformes; family Antennariidae; genus Antennarius; species Antennarius maculatus. The sequence goes on along the minus strand of CM023622.1, from coordinate 3,566,677 downwards.
TTGTGACCTATGTTGTACAGGTTAGCTGTTTTGAAAATAATCATCTTACATATGTTAACATGGTGCAGGAATTCTTTACAGTTTCACAATAGAAATACTTGAGCATTTTGTGGTAATGATTCCAGCACTGCTGCTCCAGCAACAGGATCTGGAGGATCTTGAACTGGAGCCACCAGATGATTTCTCCACAGAGCATCACATATTGAAAATTACTTTATTTATAAAAACAGTAAAATAGCACCAATTGTCACAGAGCTGACAAACACAAAATAAACCACAGTTAGCATGTTTCCACAAATGCAATGACACTTTGCATACAATTTGCTACACAATTCTGCAGCAGTCCCCAGGAATGCCTCATTTAGCTGGAATACAGTCACTGTATTAAGAGATAAGCCTGCATTTCTTCTTTGAAAGAATTTATTTGCATTTTTGTGCATTTTTGCCTGGCAATGTGAGGAGTCAAACGTGGGGGGGTGAGGAAGGGGGGTGAACATCTTTTCAGGCTGAAAACAGTTTTTCGGCCTGAAAATTTACAGTCTGTAATTTACAGTGTTTAAGTGTACATTCTTCAGTAGACCTTTAACAATTGATATTTAAATACAACAGTTTGTTGATTTTCAATGTATGAATGTCAAAACTCCAGACTTAAATTAACGATTGCTTTGTCTGTTGTTAACAAATTGAATACTTAAATTCACATATAGGACACTGGATAGTATGGTCTACAAGGTGGTAGTTACCTAACTACAGACGGAAAGGAGGAAAATGTCCAGAAGCAGCAAATAACATAAAATATCTTTACATGACCGGTCTGAGGAAGAAGCAGGACATTGTTGTGGTTTTTACTCATATGGCTCTAAGACAATAATGATTTCTGATGGATAAATATTGAGTGCATGCTTTGACCCTAACCATCGGTTCAGTTTCATAAAAATTCAGCTTGGTGCAGCTGTTCCAGATCCAGCAGACATCGAGGCTCTCCATCTGGAGCTGGCTGATCTACAACAGAAGTTCAATCTGCTCATGGAGGAGAACAAAGAGCTGAGAAACAAGGTGAAAGGTTGGCAACATTTGACATAAATGTGCAGATAACCACAAGTGCATGTGTTTGAATGTTACTAATGTGAAGTTTCACTTCTGTCTTCCTATCACTTCCAGCTGATGCAGTATGAAACGCCACCTGATCATGAAGCAGCAGAGTGAGGGGGAAACTCATTGCTTTCTGGGGTAAAAAGAGAAAGAACAACATGGAACAGTAGCATTTTTTGAAGCATATGTAAATGTTTATTACATAATAGTGAATGTACAGTGACATAATCATCACTGTTATTTTTCTTTATATAATAAGCAACTTTTTTGGTTTGTCATAAATAAAACTTGATTTTATAATACTGACAGTGGTGTTGATGTCCTAAATTTACTGATTTCAACCAAATGTTTCTGCTGACATACTTAGTACATTTAAAAGAAATTCCTTCATAAATCTGTAGTCATCTTTAAAAGTGATTGAATTAAAAATGAAAATCAAGCATTATATCAGAGGTCGCTGATGATGTGTTTGACGAGAATTAAACGTATGATAAATGACAACATTTTACTTTTTATTTATTCCACCATTCCAGATATTTTCCATGGTAATGGAGACATCTGAAAGTAGTTATTTTAATTCTGAATTAACTGGCTCGTCTGTTGGAACAAGAACTGGGTTCATTCAGGCTGTGATGATGATTCATGTTGCATAACAACCCTGTTTGACCTAAAACAACATTATAGATTTGTGGTTCATTTTTCCATCCCACTCTAATCAGTCAGTCAGTTGCGTGCAACCAAATCAATCTGAATCTCTCACACGTGAAATGTGACAGTCCACTTTGTTCTGATCACCTGAGTTGACAGATCTGAGACAATCAGTATGCTTCATGCGTTCTTTACTAATCTTACTGGAAAAAGAGTTTTTCTTTATAGTATTTAGTGCAATCTGTAGGATAGATTGTTTTAAAGTTTGTAAAGAATGTTTAAGTTGCGGTAACAAAACCTATTTTACTTCGAGCTCCCGGTGTCACAGTCTCATTTATATCTGCAGATCGGTTGGGGCTCGTCTGCTGCTGCCGCTGCTGGCCGCTGACACTCGGCGGTTGGGGGAGGATGTAGACGGGCTGTTACTTTCATGGCTGTGTCGAGATATGGAGCTGAGCTCCCCCACAGAATCAGGGCTCTGGGATCTGCTCATTCTTTTAATGTCTGATTTAGAGAGCATTCTTGCTCTGGGGCCAATGCAGCTGCTGCGTAGCTTCATGCTGCTGTTCCCATGGTAGGAATCTCCACTGTCCGAGCCATTCCCCTCTACCAGAATGGAGCAGTTCCACGGTGGGGTGACCTTCCGTGACTTCCTCACCAATCCTGACAGCACTGTGGAAGAGGATGTGTCTGCAACAGGGAGGGTGGGGTACTCGGAGCCGGCACACTGCATGTCCTCGTGAAGGGGAGAACATTGTTCCTCCGGATCGTGTTTGTCTGCTGGAGGAGATCGTGTCTCGCTGCTTGTGTTGATGGAGTTGCTGTTTTGCTCTGTCGTGCTGGTAATTCCCTCCTTGCTGTCCTTGTGATCATCTGGCTTTGCACCAGGGTCACCTTGTATGGGGACGAAAGCTGAGGAAGCGTTAAGAAGAGGGTAGGTGGGTCCATTGCCCTGCTTCTCCAACAGTAATGTGTATCCACACGGCGCAGTGGGAATGGTGGTCTTACGACTGACAGATGTGCCCACGCAAACCTGATGCACCACCGAGTTCTTTTTTGACTTGTTGACGTAATAATCGTCAAGATCGTCCTTCAGATGCGGGTAGTAGTCCAGGATGCCCTTCTTAAGCCTCTTGCATCCCAGGTGCATGATCTCAAGAAGGCTGAGAAAAAGGGAGATGCAGGCAATCACTTGCATGAACATCATGAAAACCGTTTTCTCAGTAGGCCTGGACACAAAGCAGTCCACCACATTTGGGCACGGCTCCCTTTCGCACTTGTAAAGAGGGCTCAGGCGGTGTCCGTAGAGGATGTACTGACCCATCATGAAGCTGACCTCCACCACTGAGCGGGTGACAATATGAGCCACATAGGTACACAACAGAGAACCCCTCAGCGGGGCTTTGTTCAGCTTTCCCTGCTCAAGTTGCCTCATCTCCTTTTCGATCCTTTTTCGCACCTCCACCAGCTCCACGTCCACCGCCTCCATCTCCCGACGGAGAGCCACCTTCTTGCAGTGGCGCTCCTTCTCCAGAGCTCGCAGCTGATAGATAGCATGACCCATGTACACCAGTGAAGGCGAGGACACGAAGATCACCTGTAACACCCAGTAGCGGATGAGGGAGATGGGGAAGGCTTCGTCGTAGCAGACGTTACGACAGCCGGGCTGCTCCGTGTTGCAGATGAAGTCTGACTGCTCGTCGTTCCACACGTCCTCTGCAGCGACACCCAGGACCAACATCCGGAATATGAACAGGATGGTAAGCCAGATCTTGCCAACCATGGTAGAGTGGATATGCACCTCCTCCAAGATCCCTCCAAGGAAGTTCCAGTCTCCCATTTTTTACAGTAGCACTGATATAATGAATAATGGGAATAATGTCAGTTGTGATTTATTTTAAAAAGCCCAACCAAGACTGACAATCCCTCTGATCTTGTAGAGGACAAGTAATCTGGAATTGGATCATGACTAATATACCCCGTGTAGAGTTGGGGTACAACTCCAGGGAGTTGTCAAAAATGAGAAGATTCGTACAACCAGTCAATGGAACATTTATAGGTAGATACCATCTATCCCCCTGTACAGTCAAAATTCTGACCCCTAAAAGTCACAAATACCTTTTAAACAGTGAACTTACGTTTCATCCTGGATATGAAATGTGAAAAGGCCTTCAGAATGCTTCTGATCATGTGGAGCTCACATGTTTTATCTCCTTTATCCTCTTGACAAGGTCAGATTTTCACACTGAGGTGAAACAGCTTCCACTGTTAGTGAAATCTGAACAAAAAAGAAATGATCGCTGTCGGCTCTTGTCCTTAACTAATAGCCAGTGAAAGACAAAACTAATCAATGCGGTTGCTATGCTGTGCTGTCATGTTGCTTGCAGCAGTGTGGATGGACTGACTGTCACCTCCTGCATGTCACCAGGGGTGAAATGTGTTGCACGATATTCGATGATTTAAAGCCCATTTCTGGTTGAACCCAAAGGACCGTGACGATGTTTTCATCTTTAGGGGTATGGTCACTTCTGAACATGTGAAATACAAACCATAGTAACAGTCTCTGAAGAGGATCTATATCCTGATTTGATACTTGAAATATTGGTTAAAATGTAAAATATCCCACACTCATGTACCGCAGCAGGATATTTCATGCATTATTGCTTGTGAAGCTGCTGAACCTGTTGACATGTTACCTTTAGAACCAGCCAATCATGTCATTTGCCAAATTTTCTCGTCTTATGTCACCCTTGTCCCAACATGTGAATCCTGTTGCTGTCATTAAAAACACAATAAACTTAATGTGGTAAAACAAATACATTGTTGTGCAGTTTTCAAGTTTATGGAAAAGAATTTGATCAGATTTTACTTTGCGTTTCACAGAACCTCTCATCTTTGCCAGCCTGAGTTGCATCATGAGAGACTGAATAGCAGAACAATTTCACCTAAAGAGCTGGTGTATTTTGTTAATATTTTTTGTATTTTAGGGCTCATATTTTTCTGTTCACCGCTTTCTACACTCAACCAGCTCGATGAGGTTTATGTAGGTTTTCATTGATGGTGAGGACCTCTTGGCTGCTTTGCCTTCACTCTGCTGTCTGACCAACCTGAAACCTCTCAGTTGGGTTTAGGTTGGTTGAGTGTGGAGGACAGGTCATGTGATGCTGCAGTCCTTCACTCCCCTTCTGGGTTAAACAACCCTTACCCAGTCCGAAGGTGTTCGAGGTCTTCAAGGTCTTCATCTTGTGGAAAAACTGATGCCAGCATCACACCTTCATGTCTTAAAGTTACTGCTGCAGTTGCTGAACAAAGCTGTTTACTGTATATCAGCAGAAAATAATTGACGGTATAAAATGCATTTAGAAGGATGCATTTGAAACCGTGAGAATGAAATTTTTAAAAGGCACAAGGCGAGGAACCTCCACCACACGTCACAGTTACCTGCGGACCCTCTTCATGTACCACTCTTAAGCCCCCTGGTGAACAAACTGCCTTCTGCTACAAAGAAATAAAATTTTTATTCATTAGTCTAGACTTGTGCCATTTTTGGTACCTTAAGTCCTATTTTCAAGAATAATTGAGTGGGTTGGCCTTGTTTCTAGTTAGATTTTTTGTTTCCACTAGGAATTTTTAAATACAGTGTGTATATATATATATACTGTATGTGTGTATCAAGAGTGTACACTGATTTCATTCTGCACATACTGTTATTCAGCTTCTCTTCACTGACTCCTGGTCAACTTTGCAATTGATTTGAACTGGACCTGGCCCTACTGCACGTGAAAATGACACTTCTTCACACTTAGTCCAGGCAGAAAACCAAAAGGGAGTTTTTTTCCATGCTTTCTGGACCCCACTCCCTTGAGAACAGAGTCCAGCACTCAGACTCAGACCCCTTTAATCTTATCCAGTATTGTGTGGATAGTGGTTAGTAGTTTCTCAGCTCAGCCTATAACATAACCCCGCTGCTCCCACCAAACTGGAATCCATTTTTCAATACACTGATCAATGGGACATGTCCGATTTCATACATGGTTAGTTCTTCACTGTGAATCTAGGTTGTTCCTCCCAACTACTGATCATTAAGAACAAATCAATACCATGGCTGCACTGATAAGCCTGTTCATGTAAATGCCTGCAGTTCCTTTGTGTCCCTACATAGAAATGAAATAAGGCAAACAGATGACAGCAACACAATTAGTTATGCAGAATGTTTCCCATTTATTACTCAAAATAACAGTTTCCTTCTACTAAAGACAGAAGACAAGAAGAATAAAACATGCAATGATAAGATTGATCTGAAAAACCATTGACTGTCATGAAAACACCAATCACACCTGTTCCTCCACTCAGGACCAACATTTCCAAACTAAAACAGCTCTTACACGACTTGTTACAGAGAATACCACAAAACAAACAGATTAATGTACTTAAAGAAGTTTGTGTATAAAGTTCATACTAGCCTTTGTGCCTTTTAGCCACAATAATCATACCCGACTTGACTCATGGGCAGACCATTCGCTTTACGTTTGTATTTGCTGTACAACTTGAATGTCAAATCTGAAGTTCATTTTTAATATCACGAATCTTCACTATAAAATTTTTTAATCTCAATCACATGCACTGTGACAGATTATGTCAAGCAAGTTCAAAGATTCTGAATATCATTTTTTTTTTTAAACACACATGGCAAACAGATGGGAAGTAACAAGAAAAATCTAAATACTTTAGCTGTAGAAAAAGGGCAAAGTAAAACTGTGGTTGTATTTAAATGTGAAGACACAGAAATGCTGATTAGGTTCAACAACAAACCGATTTTAAAATACTGAATGTTCTTTGTTTTGCAGAAATTGGTGCATAGGGCTTAGACAACTAAGGTCAGAAACTGTATTAAAAAGTAAATTAGTCCTGGCTGACGACCACAGAACACAGCTGACTGGTTCATTCTTCTATCAACAAATCTTACCAAAAATTTTTATAAAACCAAGCAAAGGACCAGCATTGTTCTTAAAATGGAGCCGCACAAACAAGTTTTCTACAAATGGTTCGGGGGACGTTACATTCATGTCAAAACAACAAATCTTTTTGACAAATGACCAACACTGGTTCATCTGACAATGACGGATACGACGAGGAGCAGAGACTTTTCTAGCGTCCTCCTGACTTGCGCCCAGCCCAGGATCGAGACCTAGAACGGGAACGGGAGCGTGACCTTGATGCGGACCGGGACCTGGAGCGTGATGGCGAGTGCGTCTGTCGCACTTCCTCCTCGGTGTAATGGGAGGATGATGCCGGGTTGACGACTTCTCGTGGGGATGCAGACTTAGAGTGGGTGCGAGATCTCCCTCTGGACTCTCTGCGAGGCCTCGGCCTGTACCTGACAAGACAAATGGGTGTAAAATCATCCGATGAACCTACACTTTACTCTATAAAATGTCCAAGACAGAAAAAAATGAACAGATTCAAACCATAAACTTCACTCTGCGTTGGACTTACCGATCATCCTCACGGCTTCGGCTTCGTCCTCTTGCGTACATCCGTCCACGAGGCCTACAGAAAAAACGAGTTATAGGCGACAACTGTGAGCACAAAGTCTACAACATCAACCAAAAACAGATAAACTCACTCCCGAGGACTTTCTGATCTCCTGCGATGGCGTTCGTAGGAAGGGCTGCGTGACCTGTACCTCTCGTAGCTGCGGCTGCGGGAGCGCCGGCGCCGACTGTCCCGGTCGTAGTCATCGTATCGGGAGGATCTGCCTGGAGAACGCCTTTCCTTCGATTTCATCTGGTTGGGGGCTGATGAGAAAAAGTGATGAGAAAGTTAGCCCAGACTGGAAACAAGAAAACACACGAGTGACAGTTCCACACAAGCATCTTCGGCCTGTTTACTGTTTCGGTTTAGTTTTAGGGGACGAATGGCAGTAACTTGTACATGGGAAAATCCTAGAATGTTAGGTGATCATTTGCCTTTAGAGTGAATTCAGAACGCTCCTCTAAATCAAACATTAGAGCACAAGTGAACCTGAACACTTCTGGTTAGCTTATGGATCAAGCCTGTATTTAAAAAAAATGCATTAAGAGATCAATCAGGTCACTGCATGCTTTACTCATGCACTTAAAGGACATTTTGATTGATCACATCAGGAAGACCATAGATGCATGTAAAAACTACGAAGGGGCTAGGAAAGTGTTGCAGCTACATTGCAATCCGTATTGTCAGCAAGGGTATTATACAGCTGCATCTGCCCACCGAAACAGTGGTTTATGTTGTGTCAGAAGAAAATCTATGCACTACTAAATCACTTACAACATAGTAAATAAGGTCCCCGTTTCGTTTGTATTAGCCGTTTCAGCACGCTCCTAAATCACTCACTCACTTCCTTTATCGGGATGATTGCAATCACTCACACACACACACACACACACACACACACACACACACACACACACACACACACACACACACACACACACACACACAATTCTGGTTATAAAAACGCATAAAGGTTAAGCACTTACTCTTTCGGTCACCCTGGGCAAACTGGATTTCAATCTGCCTGCCACACACCCACTTCCTGTCCAGACTGTGGAGAGCATCTTCTGCATCACGTACGTCCTCAAATATGCTGGGTGGTTAAGGATTTATTTGACCATTTCATACAAGGTTTTGGCGTTTTTTTTCCCCGGGAAATGTGATAGGAAAATGTAAAAAATCATTTCACGCATTGCGAGGGATCCAGGATAATTACATTTTCTATCCTTGAGACCTATTTTGTTATTTAAAAGTGATAAAAATACAGTACTCATAATATCTATCAATATGGTAAAAACCCAAGATTTTTTTTGTAGAGATAAAAGATGAAGCAAGCTTTTCAAATACATCAATTAGTTTTCTGAAGGATCAAGATTACAAATATGTGAACAAATTAAATAAATGCTGATTATGTTATTTTGATTAATATTAGAATGTAATTGAAAGAGGGACAGCTGATTTTTTTTCATGTCAAATTTGTGGATTTGTCTTGGGAGGATACAAAATAATTCAGACTTGTTACCTTTGCCCATGCTTGACTTTGAACTTCATCTTGATCTTTACACTCTTTAATCGACTCCCACAGAGACTTGGATTTCCTGCTTGCCTTTTCCTGTTATACCTCTTTTCTTTTCCCCATTCTTTGCCGGCATATCCAAGCCTTGTCTCCGTTCCCTTTTCCTCTTCATGCTTTACTTTCTCTTTTCAACCTTTTCCCTCTCTCTGATCCTGTAGGCTTTGTCTTTACAGCTACTCTATATGGGTCTTTGTTACTCTTTGTGGCCGGTTCCACAACTGGATGCTTTTACATTTTCTGAAGCAATAACAGAAAAATATTTGTGTTAGATATTTAATCAAACGATGTGCAAGAAAAACACGTCATCAAAGTGTATCTCCTCTGCTGAAATGAAATTTGTTAGTCAGGGCACAAGAACAGTACAAACTCATTGGGAAAGGATATTGAATGTATGCAAATCCTCTTGGCTGACGTGTATAGAAGTCAAGTGGGATGTAGACATCTACTATCGGCCCATATCGGCCAAACTCACGTCGCAAATCCTCAGGCCTGAACACCGTAAATACAAGTATGACTCAACTGATCATCAGAAGCAACTTTCCTGACATTATTATCAACCAGCACCAAATTAAGAGAGACAGAGAGCTGATGAGGCAGAAGGTTAAAAAGGTCAATTCACCCCAAAACACTGAAACAATTACACTTATTTAGTTACCTGGTTATCTGTCCCACATGTTCACAAGGCAATTGTGTGATCGGCTCAATTTCAAGGTTACTCTACACAACAGTTTAATTAAATCTTACATGCTGGATTTTGTGTTGGAGCATTTCCTGCTGTGTTTTGGGGTCAACTGACACTTTAAGGTACACCATTTATTTCAACAAGTAGATCCACATTCCATGCTATTCATTTATAAAACAATTAAAAGCAGCACCACTGTCCCATTGAAAATATTCATAATCAGGAAGTATTCAAAAGAGTAAGGCACATGTGTTTTAGCAAATAACATCTAATTCTTTGTTGGGAGCACAGATTATATGAACAGGCTGACAAAAAGAAGAACAAAGCCAAAAACATGCATTTTCCAACACTCACACACATATTGTAAAGAAACCTTGAATGGGATAATAATTGTCCTCAATTAGTCCAGAGACTTCTCAATTTAAGCATATTCAGCAAATTTCTTGCAACCTTTACCCATTGTAATCCGGAATGAAAGAAATATTACTCTTTAAGATTAACAGAATAGGTCGATATCCAGGTTCATTACAGAAATAGTTCAGCCACCTGAAAGCCATTTTCTGGAGATACACGTTTTCTTTAAAAATAATCATAATGCATACTGAATTAACTTTGTTGTTTGAGGTAACTTTGATAGCTTTTAACTAGCTAGTGTGCAAAAACGAGCGCGATGAACGTGCCGCAGAAACGTGACGCAAACAAAGAAACTAAAGTAGCATATTTGATATTTACAAAGCTTGTGACCGTTACACGCAGTCATTACTCACAACATTGATTAAATATAATTCACACAATAAACATTTCTTACAGACGACACCTCAGCGCGTGGTTTCAAAGTAATTTGACGCTTCTAACTGAAGGCTAAACTTAGCTGCTAGGCTATATTAGCTAACTAGCGTAGGAGCTAACTGACGTTAGTGGCTGCTCCGTTTCTTATCGCTTTTAAATGTTGACTCACCTGGATTCATCGGAAATGTTCCTGACAAACAAAGATGTGTTTGGGGGCCTCATGTATCTGGCCATAAAGTTTAACTATGAACTGAAGAAACGTTTTTAAGAAAAAGATAATTTGCTGTGAAAATATGTGTAACGCATGCGCTTTCACAAGGCGCCGATTCGCATTTCAAAAAAAAAAAAAAACTGTCCTTCAAGCAGCAGCGCCCCCTGTTGTTTAATTTTTTTTTTTTTTAAATATATCGCTCTTCTTCGTCGGGTTTTATCTTATCTTAAAGAGACACTATCGCCACCTACTGGTCTAGAGAATGCACATTCGATTTACTGACCGGGAAGTAATGAGAAAATTAGAAATTCTCTTTATTATTCCTGTGGCACTTTATAAATCATGAGAATATAGAATACTTTCCATGGCTACTTTCTTCGTAGATTCACAAATAATGTTTTTTTTAAATTTACTGATGATATTTGTTCCTTTCCTTCTACATCAAACTGTATCTGCTGCTTTCTATATAATACATGTTTAGCATCTTACAGTTTCTTTTGGCTACATAGTCCAGTTGGATGCTTGCTTATATTAATGTGTAATTGATCTGTATGTCTTATTCTTTGATAGGTGATGATCATTCACTCCCCCTGCTCCACTGACACCTAGTGGATTTTGGATGCCAATTAAACTTGACCTGCATCACCTTTATTTATGGCAGAATCAATGCACAATGAAAACAAGCATAGGTACACCTATTCATTCAAATTTATTCTTTAAGTATTAAGTTTATTTTTTATTTTGTTGTCTTAATGTGACTCTGACTGGAAGCTGTAAAGATCTGACTGGATTATATCAGCTGTCCGGCGAGGAGGAGACTCGTTTGCTTTTGCAGATGAAAGTTACAGAGCCAGCAGTGACAGTCTGGAAAAGACAGAAACAGAGACTAGTGCAAAAATGGCTGATTCACATAAAAGTTTCTGTGCTACACTTAATTCATTCATTACAGCTGTTAAAAGAGATTCAAAGAGACCAACCTCAATCATTTCATCCCCTTGGATCTCTCGGACTGAGGTAAACTTGTCATTCTCAGAAATCAGCTTCCCATTTTCCTCTCTGACAGTGCACTGTTCATAATTTTAAAAAAAATAATCAATGTGTATCGCAGCTCTTCTAAATAATTTTGCACTATAGCAATAGTATTGTTTGAAAAGAATGAAGCTATCAAATGATATTTTTTTCTCATTAGAAATTAATTTTAAGAAATAGTTAAAATGGCTTAATATGCAAATTTTAGAGTAAGCTAAAAGCAGGAGAGATTTAGGAGTCATAATTTATTCAAGCATGACAGTAACTCAATGAACAATACCTATTCCCTCTTTTCTCTCCTTAAAAAAAAAAACCTGTCACCTGTCTTTCCCCAGTTTTCTATTTCTATAATACATTTTTAAATGTTATATCATATGACAGCTCTGACCAATAAAAATCTTCTTTCCTTAAAAATACACAAAAGCAAGACTCACTGAAATTTGCTGACACATACATACAGTTTACATGAATGGAGATACTTTGCAGGACTAAAAATTTCCATCATCAGCTCATATGTTCACTATTGTGTCTTCACTTCAGTCTGAGCCTTGAATTACCTTTATTTTCCTTCCATCCAGAGTCATCACCTCCGACTCTTTCCCGATGGTGAAAGAGAAGGTTTGGGTGTAGACTGGAGTCTTAATCTTACAAGTGAAGTCTTTGTCCTTTTGCTCAATCGTGATCACTGGCTTGTTGTCCTTTCTCATTTTCACAACCATTTGTGGTGCACCTTCAAAATACATTTAACATACATCACATACGAATATAAAGGAAAATAAACCGTATATAAGTACCGTATATAAGAACAATTTCCCACCTAAGACTTTTAGGAAATCCTCAAGATTTTCCTCAGAATAAACTTTCCATGTGCCGTTGAAGTCCATCCTTGCAGTTGTGTTGCTGTCTCGAGGATGTTTGCTATTCTTATTCCCATGGTTGGCATGTTGGGGACTTCAAGCTCCCTGTTATTTGGACTGGAATTTCCATTGAGAGCCACAATAGGCTGAACAGCCTCATTCCCAGTCTGTATTTTCAAATCTTTACACACTGAAAGAAACAGAAGAAGTTGAAATATGGTCCCAAACATCAGGAGGATGCTTCATTTTTTTTGGAATTGACAAAATCCAACAAAATCACTGCATATTAATGCCAAACTTTGGCAAACATACCTTTATTTGAGACAAGGATTAAAGCTTTCTTGCATTTGACATGCATGTCAGATGTTCAGATCTATTTAATTCAAAATATAAGAATAATTCAACTGGCACAAAATGCATATACATTTAAGGCAGAGATGAGCGCAATCTCGGGCAGTTCGGTGCTGTGAAATGTGTATCCTGAAGCATGCTCATTTACCAGGAACACACATCTGAGGAGCTTCATTATGATATGGTAACACACTGCTGGAGTGTTACTGAAACTCTTGGCAGTCAAAACACGGAAGCGGTCACATCAAAAATGAAGCTCATGTGGACGTTTTGGACAGACACATGAATTCACTCTCTGCAAAGGGCTTCGGTTGACGCTGCACCATGTTGCAGTCCCTGAGGACACTGATCAGTCACACAACAACGTTATTCTGGGCTGTTATTTAACATTTGTGCTTTGTCTTCAATAAAGTCTGTTTTCAGTCACACAAAAAGGCATGTCGTCTTGTAGTTTTTTAGACATGATGGTAAAATCCAACCCATAAGAACTTTTAAGGCAGACAGCAGCACTGACATTTGTCAAATGGCATTTGACCCACCAAATTCTATCCAGATCCTCTGACCCACATTGTTTGAGACGTCATCGGTGCGCAGCTACTACTGGACATAAGTTCTGGTGAAACGAGTGAAACATTCTAAAAATGTGCAGTGACTCATACCCGACTCTGACCTTTCACCCTGCATTCCAGGGAGGTCAGGTGTGAATGTGAGCCTGTAGTAAACTGTCTAACTATCCAGTGTGCAAATAGCAGCTGAAATACCCTCCAGCTACAAAGATGAGTGGTTCTAGACAATGGGGCGGGGGGGCGCGGGGGGGGTGTTCTGGTTTGCTGTTGCCATAGAGCCACACCTTGTGTGCGGGAAAAAGAAACCCACGAGCTCACTGGTAGGTAAAATTAGCTTTGGGGACACCATTTCTAAATCGCCTCACATATTTCTTTAGTACTTCTGTCCTGCTTGTTGTTATGAGACACTGACACGAATACATCTGTGGTGGATTCATATCCACGGAGACAACAGCTACGTTTCATTGTTGTTTTTCAGAAACTGTGATTTTAGGGGATGAGTTCTGATCATCTGGTTCTTCCTGCTTCTTAAACAAGCCCTCCGTTTCATTTTAGTTTCATAATTTTAGTCAAATCTTGTTCACGATGCTAAATGGAAACACTTCCAGCCGTGATAAATCCTCAGCTAGCAAATGATCAGTGCTGGAAATCCATCAGTGCTGGAAATCCTTATGAAACTTTAGAGGAAATACAAAATGAAAACACAATCAACAATCTGATGTCACCAAAACAACACGGAAAAGAAGAATACTGTCAACACTTTCAGGAAATAAATATCAATATTGTTGCCATGGCACCCATTCATTCAAGGAATCTCCACTGGCTGAAAGCAGTAGACGATCCATCAGAGCGGTAAATCTGTGCTTTATCACGAGGAGAAGGAGCCACCTCCATCCTCCTGCTTCTCTGGACCGGGGTCACTAAGGAAGCGTGACAGCTGGAGTTTGTCCTGCTCCTCCGGCGCGTCGCTCCTCCGCTCGGTGTCTCCGTGTGTCTGGTTGCTTTGTCTCTGTGCTGATTCGGTCAACAGGTTGACGGCATCAGGGGAGCCGGGGCCTCTGGAGTTGTCACCGTCATTGTACGTGTACACCTGGTTTTCTGGGACACGAACAAATCCAGTCAGGATCATGTGACCTCTTGATCCAACAACAGTGGGGGGTTCAGTCAGGGCTGTGTTTGTTACGGGCCATTCAATGTGGTAAAAGTAGCTGTGTATCCAAATGAGACTTCACTATAAAGTTCAAAGTTGTTTCTTAATGTGTATTTCATTTAAACTCATTTAAACTTCTATTGTATTACATTTTATACCCAATTGCTTTGTAGTGGCGACATGCTCAATGACAATAAAATTGAATCTAATCTAATCTAATCTACTAAAGAAATGAAAAACAAACTTCACTTCTCTAGTAGATCGATCAAAAATCATTTGTATGGATCTCATCACGTTGTATAATATCACAATGATTTCCAGCTCCATAATCAGATCTGATACTGAGTTTAAACCAGAAATATGTGGAGTTAAAGAAACTATTACTTCCAGCATGTGACCCTCTGTTGTGACATCACACAACAAGAGAAATCCTGTCCTGTAAATAACTGACCTGAGTCAAACCAGACTTTTTTCACTGGCGATGTCTCCTGGCGGTTTGCAGGAACTGTGAGGTAGTGACTCATCTGTGAAGACACAAACATTTATTAAAAAGACTCATTACATATGTACCTCCATATTTCAAAAATTCGGATTAATAATCACATGATTGGAATGCAAGATTTAATCCAATTATTTTCACATCGTACACTCTGATTGACCAGAAAATAGAGTTGTACTTTCAGAACACCTGTGTGGGTCAGTAAAAAGACACGGCTACTGTTCCTCACCCTCCTCTCCATCTCCACCCTCTGCTTCCTGAAGCGACTTTCGCTCACGTTGTCCTCGAACGGGTCGATCATCAGGTCATGCCTGCTGTAGGAGCGGAGCTGTGGACACACAGGACGAAGGACACGCGTCACATCACGTCCACAGACGTCAGTCGTAGGAACTAGACTGTTTCCTGTGTTACCAACCCGCTGCCTCGTCTTCTGCAGATTGCCTCGCAGAATCTTCCTGATTTCTTCCTCACGACTTTTGGAGATGCTTGGGATTGCCCGTCGTCTGGTTGGCCCCTTTGCGTCAATGTTTCTGTGAACACACACACAGAACATTTTATATGACTGTGGACTTGAGACCGCCATAAATCATATTTTATAGTCACACAGACAACAGAAAAACATGCATTAAAGGGAAGTTTTATTTAAATTTCACAGTGAAAATGATCTACAAACTACCACGCAGATGGACTTTAATGTATTAATTTCTTAGTCCACCACACATTTCTGTTGCTGCAAAGTTCAACATTCTTACAGTGTTGCTTCTAAACACCTGAAATATTTTAAAATCTAAAATCAACCTAAGTGGAACATTAAATAGCTCCAACGTTGAACACTTGCACATGTGTAACTAGACCACACGAGTGAGGAGTCACATCAGGCTTCATAAGGATCCGTCTACTACCTGGAACACGGAGGGCTCTACTGCACTTATATTTTCTGGCCGTGCTACACTAATGATATCCGTTTGAATTGTAAATTTCCGATTTGGGATCAATAAAGTATCTATTATCTTAAAAATGCATGTAAAGTATGTAAATTATTCAGAGATTTTTCTGCTCCTGGAGAATTCTGGACTCCACCGTACAAGCTGCATGGAGAATGATGCAAAGCTGATTTCCTGTCAGGCTCCAGAAGTGTTTTGTGAGTGAGGAGAGGACGGATCCCCTGAGCTGAGGGTTTCATGTTTTGAAGCAGGTTGTGGTTCCTGGTGTCCTTAACCGGTCACACCAGTCAAAACTGGTGTGACTGGTGTGGTGAAATGTTCTTACTCTTTGACCTGCAATATGATTATAGCCTCAGGATGATGATGACAAACACGACTGATGACTGACACTTACTGCATGGACACGGACGACACAATGGCGGGCAACCTGGGAGTGCTCCCGCTCTCCACCAGCATGATCGCCTGTTTCATCTCCATCTTGTTGTAGAAGGAGATGAGCTGCGGCTCTGTGGAGCGCTCGCCCGCGATGAGCCATCTCTTCACGTAAGATTTGTTGAAGCGGTTCAGCCTGAAGGCAGGAATCAACCAGAACACAGCGTTAAAAGTAATCCCAGGAACTGATGAACTAAACCTGACATCAGGAATCCATTCTGACGGGAGCAGCACAGAGGAGAAAATATTCTCTACTATATCCTGTCCTTGATTAAAACCAACATATCGACACTATTCTTCACATGGCAAGATGTTATAGCGTCATTCTGTAAACCTGGTATTCATTTTTTTTTTCTTTAGCCTTCGGTAGCACCTCGAGCTGCTCAACAGATGAGTTATTTGAGATATAATCAGTCACAATATCACATTTTTGTTTGACATAAGAGCAAAATCTGAGATACAAGCCAGGATACCACCGCTAGTTGGCGGATGTATACATCAGCTGAGGCCGGATCTCGTTCTTGTTTGTCGAGTAAAGACGTAACTCGTGTGTTCTTGTAATTTTTTCCATTTACTTTTATACCATATCATTGTTTAAGTAACTTTTATATATGAAATTATGCAGAGGCAACATATGCATGTCTATTGGTTGATAAAAATGTTGTTTTTGTCATCATTTAGGGGGTTTGGGGCTGTTCTAAAAGGCTAGAATGGATTAAAATGATTTTAGTGACTTTAAATGGGGAAATGTTTTATTTATGGAATAGATTAAACTCGACGTACGACTGTACTTATGTCTAGACTTCTTTTTATCTCTTGATGAGTACAATGATCTTGCTGCGTGGACAGTTTAACGACTGTTGAATAATTTTCTCCTCAAGCACAAATGTTTGCCAGTGAAGGATTGTTAAACAACTGCTCTCCTCAAAAAACAGAGTAAAAGGGAAGCAACAGAGGATGTCAGACTCTTACTTGTCCTTCCAGTGATGATGTCCATAATGACCACAGATGCATTCGATTCCTGTGAGGAGATGATCCAAGAACTGCAGACAGAATAAGTGTTTACGTTTTTATTTCTAAATAGATCAACTTAACATGGAACATTAAAAAAAAAAAAAAAAAAGGATTTAAATAATCACAGTTTGTTTTTGTTCCGTTCACCTGTGTGTGAATCTCCTCATTGATCGACTCCTTGTTCTCCTTCTTCTTCTTCACAGCCAGAAGCTCCACCAGAGGCCTGATGGTCATTCCCTGGACACAGAAACAGGAGCGAGGTCATGGAGGGATTGTTTTTTCATTGGAAATAATCTTTTTCGGTGATCTGAATTCTAACCTGCACAAACACAGTGAAGAATATGACTGTGATGATGGCGGTGAGGAACATGTGCTTCATCTCGTTGTTGGTCAGCAGGAAGCCCAGAGAGAAGGCTATGGCTCCTCGCAGGCCACCGTAGGCCACGATGAACTGGTCCTTTTTGGTCAACTTCACAATGCGGAATTTATTGATAATGTATGTTAGACCAATGACTCCTGAAATAATCAGAAAACAATCGGATAGATGAGAAGGAGAGGATGGAGAAAAAGAAAAAGGAACAGCAGTATATTAATTTTCACTTGTTCACGACTGCTATGTGTAATCTACAGCGTAAAGCGTTCTCATCGTCGCATCTTTAAAGATGCAACTGGAAACAGTGAAACAAGAAAAAAAGAGATGAAAGTGATTTAATTTGAAAAATCATTTTCTTTTTAAATTAAAAATCATTTCCTGGCTCTGTGTTGAACTGGCGACCCATCCAGGGTGTAGTCAGCTGGGATAGGCTCCAGCATAAACCCCACAACCTGGATCTGATAAGCAGCTGATGACGTGACAATTATTTACTGCCTTGTCTTGAGGAAAATGAAGTGTTTCTCCATTGCCTCTTCATAATTACAGTATTTTCCAGTACTGACCCAACACTCTCGACACCAGACAGAGGATCCCTGTAAAAATGACGAAGGTCCAGTTCCAGGCATGAGGACCGGCCACAGTAGAAACACCCAGGAAGATGAAGATGAGCGTCTCACTCACACTGCTCCACATCTTCAGGAAATATTTGATGGTGGTGTACGACTTATGGGAGATGTTTGCCTCCACATACGGCCGCATCATCACGCCACACGCTATTAATCTGTTCGAAAAAGCAGGGGATTGATTATGAATGTACAAGTTTCTGCGGGGTGACGACCTGTAAGCAACAATAAGTGTGCTCAAACAGAACTTACGACATGATGCCAGACAGGTGGAAGACCTCAGCCGAGAGGTAAGCCATGTAGCTGTAGAGGAAGACGAACAGCGGCTCGATGACTCGCGTGTGCAAGGTGAAGCGGGAAGTAAAGGCACCCAGGATGCCGTAGATGGCGCCCACCATGATGCCGCCCAGAGACACCACGAAGAAACAAACCACACCGAGGAGAGCGTCGATTACGGTAACGGTCCCCGCGTGGGAAAACTCCTCGAACAGGTGATACAGAACCTGAACACACAGAACAACATGTCCTGAAGTATTATTATCATTGCACTGCTTATAGTGTTAACTAATAAAATAGTACATTATTGCTGCAGGAAGGCAGTGTCAGATTTCAGGGATACAAAATGCACTTTAAATAGAAATTCCCATCAAGGACAAAACAAATAAGGACAGAGCTGAGCTTTAAACTCAGTTTGTGACTCTTGTTCATCTCTGGGGAGAAGACATTTAGCCGAGGATCACATGCTCCTCAGATGGTCCCATTTCCTGACCTGGACGTTGCTCTTCTGACTCTGGTGTGTTGGTGAGCGTTTGGGCCATAATGTGGGAACGACACAGACAGCAAGAAGACTGAATGTGTTTTATTTTGCTGCTCAGACTTTAAATCATGTTGACAGCTGTTTTATAATGTTTTATATTACAATATGACTTTGTCCCAGATAAGATTCCCACTTTGCCATCATGATATGAGGTTTAATGCCAATACTTGCCAATACAAGAAGTCAAAGTCAGGAAGTTGTGTATAAAAATGTCTTTATGGAATCTCCCAATTCGGGAACATTTTCCGATGCCCCGTGAATGAACTATGATTCATTCAAAGTCAGAAAAAAGGCTAAATGTTAAATATTTTAATTATAATAGATTTTAATACAACAATTACATGTTCCCTTTAAAATTGATGAATCCATTGTTAAGCTTCATGCTGAAGGCTTGAAGCTTAACACCGATACGTGTTACAGCATGTGTAACACGTATCGGTGTTTGTCTATATATTTGTCTACATTTATGGGTACATTTCTTTGAATTACATAAGAATGAAAATCCCAGATTTAATGTCTTCCACTGACTCACCAGAGACTGATCTGACACAAACTGAAGCAGAGATGAAGCCAGAAGTTCTATTATGTCCACGTTCTTTAGGTGTCATGACTATTTCTATTGCATTCCCTCATTATTTCCAGCCCAGCAGCAGAAAATGGAAAATAAATCATTTGTACAACATTTAAAGTGTTAGAAACCACTAGTTTCCTTTTAACTACTGTGCTCCGTTTAATCACACAGAACGTAAACGTATTCGCTGACGTTCCACGCTGGTATGCGTGGCATTCGCTTTGCTCACCACAGTGACGGCGTCGTTGAGAAGCGACTCCCCGAACACGAGGATGTGCAGCAGCTCGTTGATGTGGATCTCCTCGAACACGGCCAGGACCGCCACGGGGTCCACGGCCGAGATGATGGAACCGAACAGCAGGCAGGACAGCAGGTCCACGCTGACCAGCTTGACTCCTTCAGTCTGACACACAACGTACATCATCCCGCCAACGAAGAAGGCGTTCCATAACGTCCCCACCACGGCGAACATCAGGATGGTGCCCAAGTTCTCGGTGAAGGCCCGGATTGGCAGGAAGTAGCCGGCATCGAGGATGATGGGAGGCAGCAAGTAGAGGAAGAAGAGCTTGGAGTCGAGCACGGGGGCTTCCTGTCCGATGGCTTTAATGATGCCGCCCACCAGCAGGCCAACGACGATCAGGAGACAACTCTCCGGGACGATGTTCGACACTCTGGGAATAATGTGAAAACCTGCAGAGAGACAAGGTTCATCAAAAAGGTGAAATCACTCAGCGTCTCTTTGTCCTGTTTCTCATGATTTAAAATATTAATGAACGCAAAAAGGAGTCAGTTTGGGTTTCTGGTCACACGTCCGTATGAGGATGTGACAGACGTTACGATGTAGCAGCATTCAGTCCAGGGTTCATTTAGTTTAACATTCACTCTTCAAGCTGTTACTGATACATCCTGATCCTCTCTCTACAAACCCGTCAACACCACAGCGTCACACTAAAACCCTCAATTTTGTGTCTTTATTTTTCCTAAATTAGCTCTTGACAGCATGGTCTTCTGTGCCACTTTGAAATATTAATCGGTAATCAATAAAAGAGCAACATCTGACTTGTAGATCAAAGTTAGAAGCATTTCATGCAAAACGTAAATCTTTATGAATTTTACGAGGGGAATGAAAATATTATCTTGGATATTTGATAATCTTTTATCAATCAATCAATCAATAAATCAATAACTGTAAAAGTCATGAAAATAAAGTAAAGGAAAACAAATTCAGTTGTTTCAAAAGAAAAGTGAGTGTTTAGATTGTGTAGATTTAAGCAGGACAGGTCAGAAACACACACACACACACACACACACACAAACACACAAACACACACGTTACTTCGTGTTAATGATCACTGTGCTCATTAGAGCTGCATTTATTCATTCATTCATCTTCTATACCGCTTCATCTGCTGTCACCAGTCGTGGGGTGCTACAGCCTATCCCTGCCGACCGGGGGCTTGAGGCAGGAGACACTCCGGGCGTGACGCCACCGCAGAGCCCATTAGAGCAACAGATAAAATAAAAATGCTTCACTCAGTCTTTTGTGCTTCATGAAATATAAAAGACGTTGCTGCAGCAGAAGCTGCTGACAAACAAACACTCTGGGAACAGAACGGAGGTTTGAATGTTCCTGCTTTAATCTGAATCGACTGGGAACTCATTGTTTCTTTGAAGCAGTGGAGTAAAAAGTAAAAAGCTGCAACTAAACTTTCACTACTAAACCAGATCAACCCATCAGTTATCAGTCGGTCAGTCAACCAAGTCAAAAAATACCATCAAGTCTCCTTCCTACTTATCTTTATTTATTCATCTTCCTTCTTACTAATGTTTTATCGAACATAAACAAAACATCATGAGTGATTTTGTGATAATTTTGTAACACAGCTACTTTAGATTTTTTTTTAAATGTACTGTTCATGTTCTGTTTACATATATTTAATACAGAATTAATTTTACTAATTTTAATTTTTTATGCATCCCAAAAGTAATAACAGAATATGTTGTAGAAGCGTATGCAAGGATTGAGTTTAGCCAATAGTACGATATAAAAACTAAACAAGCTGTTAATTTTAATGATTTTATTAATAACAATGTCATAACTATTTAAGTAAAAAGAAAAAAAAGAGCAGCTTTAACATCTTGATTAAATGTCCATTAAATGTCAAGACTGAGAGAAATAAAATAATAATAATAATGAAAATAGCATATACAGTATTTATAATCGTGAAACATAACAGCTGGCTGTGACGTGTAGTTTCTGTGTCCTTTTGGTTCTAGGCTGAACCAGGCTGTGACATTTAGTCATGTGATGCGATGTGGGGTCCAGGCTGCGGCTACAGAACGATTCTCAAATGTTTTCTGCAGAGTCCTCGCCCCCTCCACTCCTCTGTGCCTCTGCACACTGAGATCTCTGTTATCGAGGAGTGCATTAGGACAGGAAGTCAGGCCGTCCCTGGGAGACGACAGCTGGGTGGACAGATTAGAGCCAGACAGCTCTGTTTGCTTTACTATTACACATCTATACTCTGTATGTATGTAGCTATGTACTGAATTATTATTATTATTATATTTTATAGTGGTCTGCTCAATTCTAGTTAGACTGGTATGAAACAAAAATGAAAACATGATGTAATATATTATATAGTAATACACATACACTCACACACACACACGCACAAACACAGAAACACACATATCCTGGTCTCATTTAAGGTTTTATCACTACATTCCATGACATTGTATTAAATAGTATGAAATAGTATTAAACTATATTAAAGTGTATTAAATTCTAATAATTTATATTAAATTGTATTAAATAGTGTTAAATTCTATTAAAGTTTATTAAATTACAGTACATTAAATTGTTTTAATTTGTAATAAGTTGTATTAAACTGTATTAAATTACATTAAATTTTTAATTTGTATTAAATTGTATGAAACTTTAGGCTCACTGCAGCTACCTGAGTCAAACTTTGGTTCTGATGGTCTCTGAGCTGTTGGACCAATAGGAACCTTTTATTTTAGCTTTTAGTTTTATCTTTTAGTCCTCCTGTGAATTAAATCTGATGTTAGACAAGCTGATTCCAGTTTTCGGGTCACATTCTGAGCGGAATCTGATTGTAGCTTTTATTAGTGGAATGATTAACTTGAATTCTTACAACTCTGGTAGAGGATTTGAGATTTCAAATGCGAGCTTTGAACAAGTTCTGTGGACTCTCCCACATAAAACCCATTTATTTGGAGCTTCTCCACCTGCATTCAGATCTGCTGGGTTCTGCGTTCAGTTCGGTTCCTCTTTAGTGAATTTCACTCTAAAAACCTGAAATAACAAACTTTAAAAAGTGAATGTCAAAGAGCTCAGAGTGCTGTGTTCAGTCCGGATCTTTTGATTGACGGTGAAGATGATGTTGTGGAGACACTCACCGAGCTTCATGAGCAGAGCCAGGAGGATCCACAGGGAGATCTCGAAGGGTTTCCTGACGTGTTCGAAGTTGAAGGACAGGACGGGGAAAGCCTTTCTGTGAGCGGTGGAGTTCTGATGATGGTGGGGGTCCCCGTCCGGCTCCACCGCCGGATCCGTCCACGTCTCGTTGTTTCCCGCAGCATCAAGACTCGCGAAGGACGCAGAGACCAAGACGAGCAACACAAGGCTCGTCATCCCAGCGGGACTCGAACCGGACCTCCTCCAGGAGGGATGGAGCCCAGACATTTTAGTCTGACCGCCGGTTCTGTCGCTTTTCGGGTCTACATCCGATGAAGATGAGGGTCGAACCGGGAGCGAGCGTGATGAGCATTTTTACGCACAAATTCTCCAGACATCTGCGGATTGCGCACCGCTGGAAGGAGAAGACAGCGGATAACGGAGACGCTGCGTGATGATTCCAGATGTCTGGTGTGTTCACGACATGATGGTGATCCGTCCGTCCGGTCCACACCTGTTGTCTCCTCCGCGGATGTCTCAGCCCCATCCAGACAGAACGCGCCCAGACGGACTTTTTCCTCCTCGGTATTCAGATCAGTCAAAGTGGCGTGAAAGCGACACCTGGTGGACAGGAGGACGTCCAGCAAGAGACGCTGCAGGGGTGGAAGAGAACATCTGCCAGGTTTTAATTCACATGATCACCAGTGCAGTTCAATTTGGGTACATCCCAGATGAGGTGCCATCACATCACATTATATAAATGAGAGTTTTGCATAATATAAAAAAACAAAGAATAGACTAAAGAATAAAATAAAAGAATAAAATGACCTTTTAACTGCTGTCCTCATTGTTTTTTGCCCTCTTTGGTTCATGCGCTCCTGCCTCACGATGCCGAAAAACAGAGTGAATTCCAGTCCTCCTTTTGAACTTCTCCAACCACCCATGCCATGCTTTAAACTCCTTGAACTTTATTTTGTTTTCATAACGTGGTGATTGTAGATGCATTACGGCCATATTCTTTGGCGAGATCAACCAAACGCATCCCTTTTTCATGCTTTTCTATTATCTCTTACTTTGTTTGTATGGACAAAAAAACTCTTTTCGTCTTTTTCTTCTGTCTTTTCTCCATCACTTTCTTAGGGTCCATGGTGAATACTCAAAAACTTAATATATTTGTGTAAAACTATCACAACACGTCATGGGTCAGGGTCGAATGACGAGGACACTGCATAGACATCTATCTAGCTCCACACAGAAGTCCCTCTTAGCCAATGGGATGCCAGGATGCTTGGTAATAGCCAATGGCAGAGCAGCTATAATAATGTTGCGTTCAGGAACCTGTGGGAGCTGCGAGTATCAGCCCTTACTATATTTTTTACCTTTCGTAAATCAAAATTTCTTTCGTAACTAGGGGCAATATTATCCTGTTGAGGCATTTCGTAGAGGTACCACTGAGTGCTGCCTCTACTTACGAATGTCTCTATGTACAAAATTTTCTACTTCCGAAACGCCTCAACAGGAAAATATTGCCTCTTGTTACGAAACAAATTTCAGGATATGAAAGGTGAAATTGCAGTATGGGCTGATACTCGCAGCTCCCAAAGTTTCCTGAACGCAACATTCTTATAGCTGCTCTGCTCTGGCTATTACCAGTATCTTCCTGGCGTCCCATTGGCTAAGAGGGACCACTGTGTGTAGCTAGATAGGTGTCTATGCAGCGTCGTCGTCATTCGGATCTCGACCCATGACGTGTTCTGATAGTTTTACGTAAATATATTAACTTTTAGGGTATTCACTATGGACCCCAAGAAAGTGACGGAGAAACGAGGAACAGAAAAGACGAAGAAAAGAGTTTTTTTGTCCGTACAAACAAAGCAAGAGATAATAGAAAAGCATGAAAAAGGGATGTGTTTGGTTGATCTCTCCAAAGAATATGGCCGTAATGCATCTACAATCACCACGTTATTAAAACAAAAGGAAGCCATAAAAGCTGTAACTCCTTCCAAAGGCCTTGCTATAATTTCGAAGAGGAGGTCGGCAGTGAACGATGAGATGGAGCGGTTGTTACTCGTGTGGATAAAGGAGAAAGAGATGGCCAGTGACACAGTGACCGAGGCCATAATTCGCAAAAAGGCGACTTTCATTTTTAATGACCTCGTGAAGGAGGATTCAGGTGAGAGAACGTCGGCGAAAGAA
This sequence comes from Antennarius maculatus, assembly GCA_013358685.1. Classification (NCBI taxonomy): domain Eukaryota; kingdom Metazoa; phylum Chordata; class Actinopteri; order Lophiiformes; family Antennariidae; genus Antennarius; species Antennarius maculatus. The sequence goes on along the minus strand of CM023622.1, from coordinate 3,541,301 downwards.
CACCAGGAGTCTAAGGCATGGCGTGGGTGGTTGGAGAAGTTCAAAAGGAGGACTGGAATTGACTCAGTTGTTCATGGTGAGGCAGGAGCGCATGAACTAAAGAGGGTAAAGAACAATGAGGACAGCAGTTAAAAGGTTAATGACCATCATCTTTATTCTTTACTCTATTCTTAGTTTCTTACGTTACGCACAACTCTCATTTATTGTGTAATAATGTAATTGTAACATGTATTTGTTTCATGTTTTGATGCATTTTTATGCTTTATAAAACATTTATGTCTGAGTTTTGGGGGGCTTGGAATGGATTAGGGCATTTGCATGGAAAACGTGTCTCTACTTATGAAATTTCTTCCAGAACCAATTAATTTCATAAGTAGCGGTACCGCTGTGTGTGTGTGTGTGTGTGTGTATGAACACCAAATATCCAAATATACCAGTGATAATTATTGTACAACAAACCGCTCAGTATAGCAGATACGTTACATGGGTTTCACCATTGATGATATGTAACTCTTTTAACCCGCATATAAAGTTTTATAGTTTTTATAACTGTGTTTTAAATGATTATTTTCATCCTTGATGTCTGTGTAGGTTCTCAGTCATCCAGGTCATGGTTCTCCAAAAGCTGTTTGAGTCGATCCACTGGACGTTAAGAAAGTTCTTGAAGACGTTTCGTCTCTCATCCAGGAGACTTCTTCAGTTCAGGGGGGGGGGGGGGGGGGCTGATCTTGTCCCAGCTTATAAACCCTGTGGGGTGTGGTCAGTGCTATTCACATTCCAACAACCGTCGTTGAAACCCGTCTGGCTCCTCAACGATTGTTGGTGGGGGGGGTGAGTTACACCTTTGTATGCTAATGAGGGTCATTAGCATGAGACACATCACCTGGGTCAATCTGTTGAGACAATCATTTTGGGAGTTTTGAAAGGACATGATTGTAAATGGGAGAAAGGTGATGTCGCAGACCCCCCCCCCATTTCAGAGATGGCTTCTCCACTTTGACGTGGATGGCCTCTTTCACTCCTCTCTCAAACCATTTATCTTCCCTGTCCAAGATCTGAACATCGGTGTCCTGAAATGAGTGTCCTTCTTCCTTGAGGTGGGGGCAGACAGCTGAGTCCTGTCCTGATGTGTTGGCTCTTCTGTGTTGAGCCATGTGTCTGTGTGGTGGTTGTTTGGTTTCCCCTATGTAGACATCTGAGCATTCCACGTTGCATTTTACTGCACACACCAGATTGCTCTTCTGAGTGTGTGGTGTGGGGTCTTTTGGGTGGACCAGTTTTTGTCGGAGGGTGTTGACCAGCTTAAAATACACAGGAACCTCGTGTTTCTTAAAGATCCTCCTCAGCTATTCCGACACTCCAGACACATACAGGATCACTATACCCTTGCACTTGCTCTCTTCCGTCCTCACTGGGTTGTTCTCCTTTCTGGATCATGTGTGAGCTTTCACAAAGGTCCAGTCAGGATGTACTCTCTTCTTCCACTGTAAATTCAAAACTATTGAGTAAATGAAATGCAAAATGTACAATTGCATGTTTAATCTTTGATTAACTGCAATCTCTAGTTTATATAACAGTATCAGTGCTCCTGTTTGGTGTTAAGGCCCTTTCTTCACCCACATGAGTCACTCCATACAGAGTGTGCAGTCACCCAGCAGTTTCCCACAAACCTTTTCCACATGGATGAAGCGTGAGAGCCACAGAGACAAATCACAGAAACACTCAACATCACAACGTAGACATGAAAACTGAAACATTTATTGGAGAATTACACACGTTTAGCACATCTGCTATGAAGTACAGAACAAAACTGATGGTTTTTTAAATTCAGTATCATTTTACATATTCTTTAATATATTCTGTAAGAAAAATTGAACTAATTTTGCACAATGACACTTTCTAGATGACAACATCTTTTTCCTGGCTTGTATTATCAGCTTCATGAATAATAAAAACTGAATGGGAAGCTGCTGCTGAAGGAGTTACAATCTGAATTAAGAACATTAAGATGCTAAAACAAAGGAAGTAATTTTAGTAAATACGTTGAACTAAATACATTAAACTAAATTAAACTAGATTTTCTGTATATTATTAATGATGTTTTGTTTCACTGTGGACAGTTTAAAGTACCTCCCTGATGAGACTGAAGACTGCCTCACATTTTCCTCCTGGGACATTTAGCATTTCCTTCAAACAGCACCACAATCCCATGATCCTTTTCACCTTCTGCATCACTGACTTTCTCCCACGTACACAAACAAACAAACAAACAAATCACCCACGGTTACTGACATGTGGCAGAACACATACGTCTCACTGATCACGCGTTTGTCTGTTTCAGATGGACCATCTCTGCCATCTGTCTGGCGCTGTACAGAGACATCCCCATCCCCACTGTGGCCATCGTCATGGCGATGGGATTGATGAAGCTGCTTTGTGGCTGCATGCGGACCTCACCAGAGACCTGCCTCTGCAGACAGAAGTGAAGCACACATCAAATGGATTGGGGGGCAGCTCAGTTCACGAGGACCCGGTTTGGGGATCAGAGGGTAGTCGGTTCAAGTCCAGCATGGACCAAATGTTTGGAGTGTGATCTGACAGCTGGAGAGGTGACCAGTCCACCCCAGACACATCCATGTGTCTGACCTCCACTCCACCTGTGTGTGTGTGCTTCAGCCTGTATATGTGTGTAATTCATTATATAAAAATAAGAAATGTTTTGAGAAAAACTTAATGATTATGGTCATTTATAATGTTTTCATTTTTACTAGTTGATGGACAAAACTGATGCAGTCTTCACACACAGATGTTTCCTTTTTGTATGGTTTGTTTCAGTGAGATCTTCTTTTCCTTTCGGCTTTTCCCTTCAGGGGTCGCCACAGCGAATCAATTGCCTCCATCTAACCCTGTCCTTTGCATCCTCTTCTCTCACACCAACTACCTTCATGTCCTCTTTCACTACATCCATAAACCTCCTCTTTGGTCTTCCTCTAGGCCTCCTACCTGGCAGTTTAAAACTCAGCATCCTTCTACCAATATATTCACTATCTCTCCTCTGGACATGTCCAAACCATCTCAGTCTGGCCTCTCTGACTTTATCTCCAAAACCTCTAACATGTGCTGTCCCTCTGATGTACTCATTCCTGATCCTATCCTTCCTGGTCACTCCCAGAGAGAACCTCAGCATCTTCATCTCTGCTACCTCCAGCTCTGCCTCCTGTCTTTTCCTCAGTGACACTGTCTCTAGACCAAACAACATCGCTGGTCTCACCACAGTTTTGTACACCTTTCCTTTCATTTTAGCTGAAACTCTTCTATCACACATCACACCTGACACTTTTCTCCTCCCATTCCATCCTGCCTGGACACGCTTCTTCACCTCTTTTCCACACTCTCCATTGCTCTGGACTGTTGACCCTAAGTACTTAAAATCCTCCACCTTCTTGATCTCTTCTCCCTGTAACCTCACTCTTCCACTTTGGTCCCTCTCATTCACACACATGTACTCTGTCTTACTGCGGCTAACCTTCATCCCTCTCCTTTCCAGGACAAACCTCCACCTCTCTAGCTTCTCCTCCACCTCTTCCCTACTCTCACTGCAGATCACAATGTCATCTGCAAACATCATAGTCCATGGAGATTCCTGTCTAACCTCGTCTGTCAGCCTGTCCATCACCATAGTGAACAAGAAGGGGCTCAGAGCTGATCCCTGATGCAGTCCCACCTCCACCTTGAACTCCTCTGTCACACCTACAGCACACCTCACCACTGTCTTACAGTCCTCATACATGTCCTGCACCGCTCTAACATACTTCTCTGACACTCCAGACTTCCTCATACAATACCACAGTTCCTCTCTGGGCAGCCTGTCATAAGCTTTCTCCAGATCTACAAAAACACAATGCAGCTCCGTCTGGCCTTCTCTGTACTTCTCTATCAACATCCTCAAAGCAAATACTGCATCTGTAGTACTCTTTTTTGGCATGAAACCATACTGCTGCTCACAAATGTTCACTTCTGCCCTTAGTCTAGCTTCCACTACTCTTTCCCACAACTTCATTGTAAGGCTCATCAGCTTTATTCCTCTTTAGCTGCCAACTCTCCGCACATCTCCCTTGTTCTTAAAAATGGGCACCAGCACACTTCTCCTCCACTCCTCAGGCATCTTCTCACTATCTAAGATCCTGTTGAACAACCCAGTCAGAAACTCTACTGCCACCTCTCCTAGACACTTCCAAACCTCTACAGGTATATCATCAGGACCAACTGCCTTTCCACTCTTCATCCTCTTCAGTGCTCTCCTCACTTCATCCTGACTAATCGTTGTTACATCCTGGTCCACAACAGTCACCTCTTCTAGTCTTTGTTCTCTCTCATTTTCCACGTTCATCAATTCAGTTAATGATACACCTAAACCTAAACATCACTTTGATGTCATTATCCATACAAATGGTCTTTGTTTAGTCCTCTACCAACGTAACACATGTAAAAATGGAACGAAAAATATGAATGTATGTCGATGCATACACTCTAACACAGACCTGCAGTCTGATTTTAAAATGATTTTAATGATTTGTGGGTTTCAGTAAAATTAAACAGCATGAAGTATAATAACTTTACATTTGCCTTTACTTGAGACTTCTCCTCCATCCATTTATTCAGAACACTTCTTATGCAACTGGGACGTGGAGTCTGAACTGTTACACAACAACAGGAGAAGCATCATAAATACATTCATCAACCAAGTCAGCTGAATGAGTAATGACATAACGCTCCAAACCATAGACTACACCACAGACATTATACGTCACAGACATAAGCTACCGTGATGTCATCATATAAATAAAAATTGACATTATCCATAAAGTGAACATCGTCTTATACAGTACTAGAAGGAACTTGAAGCAGTTTGAGAACTTCAATTAGGAACAGTTAAATGAGGTTTGAAGTGCCCCCTGCTGGCCATCAAAGATAATGCACTTTTAACTGGACAAAATTCAACTTGTCAACTTGTCAATTCAACTTGTTTTTACTAGTAACCACATAGTGATCACATGCTGATCACACACCTTGTTTTTCAATATTTGACAGAAAGATGTTCCTTTCATGGACAGTTGTGACCCACCTGGAGAAGACGAAAGTATCCTGGTGTCAGTCTCCCCAGTCTGATGATCATTTCTGCTGCTGGAGCTTCTCAGAGGAACCTGCAACCATCCTGGAAGAGGAAAATCTGTCAGCACTACACACATGTTGGAGGAGTAACACTTCAATTTGCACATAATTTACTTGAAAAAAACAATTGGAAGGATTACTCACACTTTCGAGCTTTTCATTTGTCTACATTCGACCATTAATTACATGTTGCATAAAACATAAAAGTACAGTATTCAGTATTTTAATTAAGCTAAAGTTAGACCAAATGTACAAAGTTTTTCCTCTAGCCTGACCCATTTATCATCCTGTGATCCATCAGAAGGAATTGATCATTTAAAAACTTAATAATTTCTCCAAAAACATAATTACTTGATGATATAGTATATACAAAATTGAACACACTAAAATAGAAAAAAGGTCATGGAAGATTAAATTTACGTTTTTTACTCTTAACTTTATCTTTTTGTATGTAATATATGAAGTAGTGTTTTTTTAATATTCAAGTAGCCTTTCCAAACATAAATGTTGTTGGTATTCCACTGCTCATTTAGTCACAACAGTAATTTCATGTGAATGCAGACAGGAGCCAGAAATGTTGGTGTAACTGAAGGAATGAATGGAATTAAATTAAATCAACTTTATTAATCCCCCGGAGGGAAAATTATTTGTCCATTCTAGTATATATTGGTTTTTAGTCACACACTGTTAAACACAGCACCGTGGTTACCGGATCCACTCATGCAAAAGTTGTTAGAAAAACATCTCACTTGTGAAACCTAAAATCTTTAGTAGTTTAGTAAGATCAGGAACGCTGACTCAAATTAAATGCATGATTAATGGCTATAAAATATATAATGACTATAACAAATGATCACTTAGTGTCTAAAACACAGGAGGATTACTGATAGAACAAAAACCATCTCACTTTTTGATGAGGTCCTCAGGAAGTTCAGCCAAAGGCGGCACCCACACCTACCTTCACCTTCGACTGCTGCAGCAGTTCAGCACCCACAGACAGACAGACAGACAGACAGACAGTGTATGAATCCTGAACAAACAGTGGCAGCCTGTCTCACTGAAGAGGCTCCCGTGTGTCACTGGTCTTTTGTGCAGTGTGATCATCCCAGTCTGATGGGCTTAGTCCAACTCACACACACACACACACACACACACACACACACACACACACACACACACACACACACACACACACACACACACACACACACACACACACACACAAACACACACTTGTACTGTGCAGCATGTTGGACGCTTGAATGCTCATGTGTGTTAATGGGCTGCGGTGAATTATATAACCCGGAAACATGACAGGGAAAATACTTTTGAACAAACGTCCTAAAAGGACCTTCAGATGCTAAAGCTGCCAAACACGGCTGTCCTTCACACGAGAACTCACCAGCATCAGATAAAATGAGACTTGATTATTTTAGTAGATGTGATTTTTTTTGTGTGCATGCCTTAGCTTTCACATTGACCCTTTGTGTTGCTGCATTGTTACATAAGCAGAAAAAACTGAATGTCTGGAGACATGTAGAGTGGAATCACAGGTTTAATGAGTTAAAATTTTACATATTAAATAGTTTAATGACACCATATAAGTTATCTGTTCTATCTGAAAAGTGAAAGCCATATGTTTTATCTTTTTAATGTACATAGATATCAGTTGTAGTGTGTGACATCTCATTTTCATCCCCTTTGCTGCCCGAGTAATGTGCTTTTTGTTTCATCTTTCTATCTGCAACGATTCCGAAGATATTTGGTGGACAAATGGACGAACACACGAACACTGACAATTACAACACATAACCGCTTTGAAGCGGGATGTAACAAGAAGAACTTGGATTACACTGGTGTTGCTAACATCAGTTGTTTCCAGATCTGGTACTGAGGTGTTCTGGCTGTGTTGAAAGAGCAGCTCTGGCCAGCACCACTTTGACTCCTGCAGGCCCCGGAGCGTCTGTAGTTTCTATAGCCATGACCTGTCCAACAAAAATCTGAAACATACACACACACGCACACACACATACACACACACACACATGGCGTGAGAAGCAGTTAGAACGTGGGTCTCCTCGGACCTACTGCAGGGTTTCTCACATGACATTCTTCAATCTGTGAGTTTGTATTTATGCAAGACAATGAGAAACCTCTGCAGGGTGTGCAAGCACTCACCTTTGGCTTGGATCTGGATGATTCCTGGCGTTTTTCCCTTTGCGCTCTTACTTCCTGTACAACAAAGTCAGAGTCATTTAGACCAACATGATATCCTCTTCACACTCTCTGTTACTTTAAATGTTATATTTATGGATATTAAAGGTAAAACCTTGAGGATCTCATAGTTTGATGTCTTGGAAACATAATTGTCCCATGACTTGGCTGCAAGCTCCTGTTTCTTCAAGCGTGAATTAATCTGCAACACAAAGAAAACAAGAGCATCAAATGATGTGACCAAGATGCGGTTACATCCCTGTCCAAGTTCTTTATTCACTTATAAACTTTATCTACAAAGCAATCAGTGACTGCAACAGATCCAGGCAGCTCCTGAAGCTACAAAACTATTGAGAAACAAATGTCTGAGATAGGGCAGATGGAGTGAACAGCAGTTGATTTGAGCAGCTAGAAAGAAGTTGTAAGCGGTGTTAAGTAGTTTTCAGCTGATATGGAAGTAAACTCCCAGCACCTCTGAGTACAAGAGGTCCTCCTCTCTGATTTCCTCCTTCTCCTGCTGCTCCATGATGTTGTTTTGTTCTGCTGCCACCCTCCTGGCCTTGTCCTCTGTGATCTCACGTATAGCGTCTAGCGCCTCCATATCGGGAGTGACCGGCCTCACCCCATCCAATGTCAGCTCCTTGCCGATCTCTTCCCACACCTCACCAACCTACAGGTGATGTCAGACACCTCAGTGTTTGCAATGCTATTTGAAATTATATTTAACAACATTACCAGTTTCATGTGCTTTCACCTAGATCACATAGTCATTTGTATTTTCTTAAAGAACAGCATATCTACCTTGAAATCCAGGTATTTCTTGACAATGCCCAACGTCACATAATGCTTTGCAGACAATCCAGGAAGGTCTTGAAATCCTGCAAAAATGAAGACATATATTAGATATAGTGTAAGACAATGTTGCACCTCTCACATAATCAATGACCGGCAGGTCTGAGCTGCATGATAATCTAGAACAATCAAACTCTTTGTGACATTTGCACAATGTCTCTTCATCAGGATGACACCACAATCTGTACGTACTTCTCAGCAGTATTTCTGCAGGTTACCCATGCTATGGACACTAACACCCCACACAGTTTTGAACAATGTAATACAAACATTCTGAACCATCTTATTCCTTTTTGGTCTGAGGGACCATTAGTGCCATAAATAACGTGAAATGAGGACTTATCAATCCAGAACTCAGATGAGGTAGAATTCACAGAAGTCTGGATGTTGGTATACACAGCTTCTGCTTAGAGGAGTTTTAGAATATACATTCTAAACACTCATTGGATTACAGCTTCCAGGTTGCATAATAAAAATACGATTATACCATATTGATGATTGTTTTTGTGACCGTGTTTACAGCAGCTTGAAATGGGTTTCATTCTTTGGTGTCCTCTTTACCAAGTTTGCAGAAGATGGAGTAAATCTTTGAGCGGAGGTTCTCTGACATCTCTAGTACTGCTGCACTCGCCATCTTAGCAGGAAATGAATACTTGGCGTCCTCTTGCTGGTACAGACTGTGGAGGGGCTTCTTAGGATCTTAAAGTCAAGAGTGAAAAGGAATAAAGGAGCATCAACATTGAAAAAAAATAGGGCAATCTTCAAATAAACTCACAAGTACAATTTTCTGTTTGAAATCTCAGCGACTCAAACCTCTGAATCAACTCTGCTATATCTCATTGACTAAAATATTGATTTTTGTACTTCTACAGAGGATATGTTTGGAGAGTGTTGTTTTCCTTGTTGCTTAGAGTCTGACTGACCTGCGATCCCTCCATGTTGGTTTCGGCTGACCTTCAAGTCCTCCTCCTGCTCCCTCCACATCTGCAGCAGGAGTCCTGGAGCTGTCTCACCACCATCACCCCTCCAGGTCAAGACGTAGGACTGAGTGTTGGGGTTGTCATATAACTCTATCAGAGTGGCCAGGATGGTGCAGTGTAGGCATTTGGGGCTCGACTGTTGAAAGACGGATGCGTTGTCATCATTTCTGTTCATATGTTCTGTTCATATTTTCAGCACTGTAGCCAGGCTGACTAAGGAACACAACAGTATCAAGCCTACCATTCCTTTAAATCTTGAATGTCTATTTAAAGGAATATGTGTATTTAAAGGAATTATATTTATCAATAAAAAAAAAAAAGGAATCTGATCAGCTAATTAAATTGGAAACCTGCCTCAGGGATGTTAAATCCTGGATGCTTCACTATTTCTTAATGTTGAACAGTAACAAAACTGAAGTTATTATTATTATTGGGCCGAAGCATCTTAGAGATGATTTCTCGAACATTGCAGTTCACTTAGATAGCATTGCTCTATCCTCCACCAACGAAGTCAGGAAACTGGGAGTGATTTTTGATCAAGATCTGTCCTTTGATTCTCACATCAAGTCTGTTTCCCGGACAGCCTTCTTTCACTTGCTAAATATTGCTGAAGTTAGAAACTTCTTATCCTATTAAAGACGCAGAAAAAATCATTCATGCCTTTGTTACTTCTAGATTAGATTACTGCAATTCCTGATTATTGGGCTGTTCTAGCTCCTCTATTAGGACTCTACAGTTAGTTCAGAATGCAGCTGCCGCTTACTGACTGGAACTGGGAGGAGAGAGCACATCTCTCCTGTCCTAGCATCACTTCATTGGCTCCCGATTAATTATAGAATACAATTCAAAGTCCTCATCATCACATATAAAGCTCTCCACTGGAAGGCTCCGTCTTACATTGAAGATCTTATTGAAGTGTATCACCCCCCCAGGGCCCTTCGATCTGAGGATGCAGGATTTCTGGTGACTCGTCGGGTTTTTAAGAGTAGAACAGGAGGCAGAAGCTTCAGCTATCTGGCTCCTTTGCTCTGGAATGAACTCCCAGCCTCGGTCCGGGGGGGACACCCTTAGATTATTTAAGAGTAGACTTAAAACCCTCCTCTTTGATAGAGCCTACAATTGAAATAACACACACCCCACTAGATATGCTGCTATAGGCCTAGGCTGCTGAGGGTATTTTTTCTCGGTCTCTTCCATTAAAGGGAGATACTCTGGAGCTCCTGTCACTTCTCCTTCTCTTTCATCATCTTTCTATGCTCCTAGAAGTTATTACTACTGTCAAATCACACTCTTTGTCTGCAAAACACTGCCGCTGTCTTTGTGCCTCTGTTCCACAGATGGAGAACGCGGATGGAAGACAGGATATCCAAAGGCCTGGAAATCCCACCCCCAATTCAGCAACAGCGCAATATGGACATGAAACTCAAACTGGCCTATCTGCCTCTCTCTCTCTCTCTCTCTCTCTCTCTCTCTCTCTCTCGCTCTCTCTCTCTTTCTCTCTCTCTCTCTCTCTCGCTCTCTCTCTCTCTCTCTCTCTCTCTCTCTCTCTCTCTCTATGTCTCTTTTCCTTGACCTATCTCTATCCCCAGTGTATTACTCTTTCCCAACCAACAGGTCAAGGAGGATGACCGCCCTCCAGAGCCTGGGTCCTGCCTGGAGTTTCTTCCTCAATGAGGGAGTTTTTTCCTGCCACCATCGCTTATGCTTGCTCTGGTGGGCATTGTTGGCTTTCCATCTGTAAAGCGCTTTGAAATGTCTTCAGATGTGATTAAGCGCTATTTAAATAAAAGTTGATTTATGATTATGATTTATATGGACACAGTGAATATGAAAATGAGGGAAGCAGTCAGCTACTTACACTGAGCAAGTCCAACAAAAGACAAACACCCCTTTTAGCCAGAAAGTAATCTTCTGTGGTGTAGCAGCCCACAATACAGGACCTGATGGGACAAGGTTCAACTGGTAAAGTGCAGTAGTGTTTAGAGACTAAATTGTCTGAGTGTCACATGTTTTATGTATTTTAATTATTTATAGGACTAGAAAAATAAAAAATAATGAATAAAGGAAAAGTCAAATGTAAAAAGATTTAAAGGAAATAATGATGTTCAACACAGCGGAGGGGGGGAAACAGTTCTGTAGGTATTGGTTGGATTTTTAATTAAGGATGATAAATATAATGCATATTCCAGACTCCAATGAAGGAAAGCAGTCAACAACTATCAAATCTTTTCATGTTCATATTTACAGTTACGTGCTTGAAAACCTAAAACCACATGAGGTGACAAAGCCTTGAATGAATGAATTCATGAATTTAATCAACATTGTGCATTTGTTTCTCAGAGGTTGTTGAAGTTGGGGTAGACTGACCTCACACAATCCAAGGTGGACAGGAGGAGCTTGTTGTGTCCCAGGCCGCTGTAGAAGTTGCTGGAACCTTTCCCCAGGAAATGAACCGCCATCTCAACTCCCTCTGATCCAAACAGCTCCTGTGAATGAAGCAGAATGGAACGGTCAGAATGGAAACTGGACGTTGTCTTTAAAGTCTGAGGGAAACCATGTGGCTCTGATCTGATCGTGGACATCTGTCTGACAAATATGAACACCGACAAGTCAGAAGAAAGAGCATATTTTCAGGCCGATGTAACGAGAGTGCAAATTTGTCTCAGCTTTACCTTTCTGTGCATGTCGCTCTCACACAGCACTGAAAGAATCAACTGAATGTCTGACTTTATCTCCAACGTGATGACATCATCTTTGTCAGGACTCGCTTCCATCTGCATCAACATCCCTGAGAACATGCAACTGGTCAAGGTCAAGGTACAAGGTTTCTGATGGATGATGTGTAAGTTTAGCTTTAATCCCACTTACCCAGGAGCTGGCTGATTATTCCTTGATCACAGAGGTCCTGGTTGACTATGTTTACACCTGAAGATGTCACAGATCTCATCACCCTGATACAATGCTGCATCTGAGCCTTACGACTGCTTTCTGTGCCTTGGAAACTGAGGCCCTGACCCAAGAGAGAATCTGAGAAGAAAGGAGAAAATATCAGTGGAATCTGGAGAAATTGTTCAAAATCAGACAAGGTTAAATGGTTAAAGGCTCAGTGGACTACATTTGTAGCAATTAGGTTGCAATGTTCACATGTGGGACGTCATACAGGACTTAAATGTTGACTGTTAAGTGACAGAAATAAAGAACTTCAGACAGCAAGTGTCTCTCAACACTTTCTTGAAATTCCTTATATCCCAAGTACTTTGTCATGATCATAGTATTCAGGAAGGATTCTAAAACCATGAGCTCACTTGACTGTTTGGAATGTTGTAAATATCTGATGGCATCAGCTTTTCTTTTGGTATAGAAACATCTCTTGTTTACATATAGACAAAAACCATATGTAAAGAATGGCTATATTTTTTCCTTATCCGATGGCTTGGTAGCTTTTTTTGACAAACTAAAACTGTATTAATTCATTAACTGAGGATTAATCAAGATTTTTATCTTCAAAATCTCAGATAAAACTTTTGAATCTATATTCAGAGTTGCAGTTGAAATCCAGTTTCCAGGACTGTTTCTGTCCATCCTTCAAATAGTAAAATTCATTAATTGTCTTTTATCCGCATGTGTAGCACATTTAAAGGCTGTGTGGCATGAGGCACTCCATTAATGTCATGTTATCCAAGCTAGTGAAATTATTTTAACCCCCTGAGATTATTTTGACCTTTTAGGATATTTTAATCTTGAAGGAATTTCAAGCGTTTGTGTTTTTGAACGTACTTTTTTTTTTTCCTGTGTTATAACAATGACTGTTTTTAAAATATTTTGTTAGTATTCTCTGTGCGTTTTTGAGTGCTCCTTCTCCTGTCTACACAGATTTTATTTTTCGTATTTTTGTCTCTTTCCTTATTTTGCTGCATCCTCAGCTTGCCTTACACACCAGTCCAGTAGGATCAACAAATAAAATAAAATAAAATAAAATAAAATAAAATTAAATTAAATTAAATTAAATTAAATTAAATTAAATTAAATTAAATCCGGGCGGCACGGTGGCGCAGTGGGTAGCGCTGTCGCCTCACAACACGGCGGACCCGGGTTCGAGTCCCGCTCTGTGCGGAGTTCGCATGCTCTCCCCGTGTCTGCGTGGGTTCTCTCCGGGTTCTCCGGCTTCCTCCCACCTCCAAAAGCATGCGCTTTAGGTTAATTGGCCGTTCCCAAATTGACCGTAGGAGTGAATGTGTGTGTGAGTGGTTGTTTGTCTCTGTGTGGCTCCGCGGTACACTGGCGTCGTGCCCGGAGTGTCCCCCGCCTCGCCCTGAGACTCCCTGAGACTGCCGGGATAGGCACCCCCGCGACCCGCGTAAGCGGATTAAGCGGTTAAGAAAATGACTGACTGACTAAATTAGATCCTCACCTTGCCTTACGCACCAGTCCAGTAGGATCAACAGACATGTGTTTCCCTGATATGACATGTAATCATCTAGCATGAGTGGAGCGATGGTGGCCAGAGTTGCGAGAGCCTGCAGCTGGAGTTCCTCCTGCTGGATGGAGGACCAGTGGTGTGAACCTGATCGCCGCTCAGAAAGGGCAGCCGGAGGCTTCATGAGTGTCAGCAGAGACAGCATAACGTTTTCTTCTTTATAGAGCTGGAGATGAAACACATGGAGGATGTTAGCAACGCCATGTTTAGACTCATTATTTTACTATTCATCCACAGAGATGGGGTGAGGATCTGACCTGTAGGGAAGCCAAGTCCTTTGACATGTACACCAACAAATTCAGCAGCAACTTTTTCATCCTGAAGTCTTCGCGAGTGAAGGTGAGCTTGAAGTTTTCCACCAAGGGTTTGTTGCTTTTTACTAAAACAAAATGAAAGCAACTCCGTCATTATAAAGGTTTCTACTGCAGTTAGAAATAATTCAGATAAAAAATTAAGAAGAAGTTGAGAAGAAAAGAAAGGCCTCACATTCTGGAAATGTGGCGAGAGCAATGAGCTGCCGGGCAAATAAACTCTCCTGAAAATGAGAAACATGACATGAAGCAAATTTCAACATTACGTTTGATGATCTTCTAAACATCCTGAGCAGTTTTTGTGTAAAAATATAAGCTGCAACATGTTTCCACCCTGAAGTCAGTGACTCTCTACTCACAATAAGAAGAGAGCTGACATTTTCAGCAATGAGAGTTGTGATCATGAGCAGATCATTTTTGAGTTGGAGGTCACCTTGTTGTGAACTGTTTTGTAGCTGTTGAAGAAATGCTTCTTTCAGGGATCTTAGACACAAAAAGGACAAAAAGATGAACATATCTGTTGGTGGTCTGTTTTTGCAGAATGAGCACACAGATATTCATATTATTCAACAATTCCTTTCAATCTCAGTCTTATTTTAGAAACTGCGATCCTGAATTCAAAGCTCAGTCGGTGAAATGAACTGTGCCCTCTCGTCTCTCACAATCACATGAAACACATGAAAACAATTTAAATGCACAGTAGACACGTACGTGACACATTCTATGCTGCTGAGCTGAGCTGTGACTTCCTCCTTGTTGCTACTCTTCAGGAGGTTCCACAGGATCTCGCAGGAGCTGAGCAGAAGCTGCCCGGACGGTTCGGGTTCATTCATATGGAGGCAGATCGTCTCTGCTCCCCGCGCATGTATTATGGACACACAGTATATATCTGTGGATAATGGAAACAAAATGTAATTAAAAATATAGAATGACCAAGAGAACTGCTGACCTTAACAGAAGGACACTTAAATCACTGTGTGATTGCTCGACTGATTGTTGTTTTGAAAGGAGCCAATTCTTTGCTACTTCATTTAATGAAGGACGTCATCTGTTGGATTGACAGGTCTGACATCCCTTCCTGGATTGTCTCAATAGAACCAGGATTAAATCAACCACTAACCAGAGGAGCTGGAGAGGATTTGAAGTGTTTGCAGGAGCTGCAGCCTGATGGTAGACTGGTGCTCCATCGCGGCCATGGACAGAAGCAACGTATGAGCCAGGTCACTGCGCTCCAGCAGGTGCAGTCTGTAACCTGGAGAGATCGGCTGGAGCTCTTCAAGAACAGATCGGAAAAGTAGACAACAATCACCCACATGTAGGGTTGTGAGGTACAAAGTGCAAATAATAAAGGGAAAAGAAAATTTAAAACTGAATTAGAGGTAAAGACTAGCAAAATACAAAAACAAATTGTGGAACAAGGTCAAAAGTAATAACAAAAACAAATTATAGTGCATTAATCAAAAAGTAAAGAAAATTTGACAGAAAAAGAGAAAAGAAAACCAAGGATACAAGACAGGATGAATGGAAGGTTAAAATAAAACTATGGATGGATGGATGGATGGAAGGAAGGAAGGAAGGAAGGAAAGGAAAGGAAGGAAGGAAGGAAGGAAGGAAGGAAGGAAGGAAGGAAGGAATGAAGGAAGAATGCAAAAAGAAAGAGTGAGAGATAGAGGCTCACTTAATGAAAGTCTATAAAGTCTGTTGTCAGAGGAGGAAGTCCGAGGTTTCATCTTGGAGCGGCACTCCCTACCATCATGCAGCTGCCTGGGAGCCACACCAACGTAGAAGGACTTAACCGACTCAACTATCTGCTGCCTCACTTCAGCTTGTGGAACCTTCATCAGACACCCTGAAACACACACATCTGTCAGAGCCACTCATCTCCCTCCTGCTTTAAGACGTGTCTCCTTCATTAAAGTTCTGAAAAGAAAGAAAATGAAAAAATACATCCCAAAAATCAAACTGTGTCAAGAATAGCAAAGGAATTTATAATATCTTTCAAACTAAAATTGATGCAACATGATGTTTAAAGATTAATAATATGTAAACATTTGTTGGTCAACAAATCTCTTCTTCTCATGCAGAAAACATGAATTCATCTGCTGTTGAGAAGAATCTTCTGTCGACTCACTTTATACTCCTGTCTTAGTTGATTTGTTTTAATAATCATTCAGCATTATTTAAAACAATTAATAAGTTATCTGTTGAACAAATTAGCAGACTTTGTGGGACTCTGATCTGGAGTCACGTATGGTTTGGGTGAGGTAGGGGCTGCTGTCTAAATGTTGTAATCCACATCACTTCATACAGGAAGGTGAGTGAACACTGACAGGGACATCATGGAGCATTCACGTTACCCATAGCAACAACCGTTATTTAAAACCCATTTTTAAGTCATGTTTTAGGATACTGTTTTTTAGGATACTGTTTAATAATCTGTTTTAACCAGTTGTTTTCACTAGTTTCAAAGATACGAAACAATCTTCTACAATGAATCTGAGGCCATTTATAAATATTAAATTAATAAAATTGAGTCAAGCAAGTGCTATGTGTTTTTACCAGTAAAACAATATTCCTTACTCTTGTCTAGGTTTTTGAAATTATCAGCATCAATCAATCAATCAATCAATCTTGATTTATATAGTGCTTAATCACATGTAAATGTTGATAGTAACAGGATATGACATGATAAACTATGTAAAAGTTCTTTAAAAACTGATCTGTTCACCCATGTCGGACAGGAACTCTGTGGCCTCCTGGGTGTAGGTCAGTTCGTCAGATGCTTTCTCCTTCAGGAAGGGAAGTCTGAGACAAAGCAAAGCATCATGTTGGTGTTCAGACAACTGCACAAAAAGCATCAATCTTTTCCATTAAGTATTGTAGTTTCTTACCCACAAATCCTAAGTGCCTCACACAAAAAGGGCACATATTCGGGGTTATCGGTCACTTTTTCAGCACAGATGTTCAGTATTTGTGCAAGGTGTGGAAGTTCCTTCAAAAGCTTGTAAAAAGTTAAGAAGCTTTAATATTTCATCAAACTGTTTGCTGACACAAAGATAAATCCCAGTGAAGGAGGGGAAGTGATGGGTGGCTGAAGCTATTATTTAACAAAGAAATGCTGACAGACTCGATCATGCAGCTGTAAATTAGAGCCTTGGGAACGAGACACATCTTTGTGTTCAAGTTAGTTGTGATGAAACTTATTTCCATCATGGCACCAGGGGAAAGTAATGAGGAAAACCTGACAATCTGCCACCAAGTGTGACGTCTGAGATAGATTCATGGTGGAAATGACAGCAGTGTTTCATATTGTTTGCATTATCAGAAGTGAGGATAAAGGATACAAAGCCTGTTTGGTTTCTCTGCAGAAGTTTCTTCAGCACAAACAGGTGCCGGTTTTTCAGGTTGGCCTTTCATAAAAAGAGAATGTACTGCATGATAAAACATAATTTAACACAGAAAAAAGCCTGAAATGTTGGAGATACTTACTGTCAAAGGATGCCTGAAAAGACTGATCACCTTACTGAGTTCAAGACCTTTATTGTTGGCCTGATGAGAGATGAAGTTTACAATTAGAGTGTCTTTCAAGGCATCCCTTGCATTATAATGATTCTGTCTTTGGTGACAGAAAGACAAACAAAATTTATAATCAAAAATATCTTATATCATATATTTTTTCTAAATATGGAAAATGTGGCAAAATCTACATGTGGATATCGATTCTTCTCAGTTGCTTTTTAAACCTTTAACCTTTTGGGTCATGGACTTCTTAAAAAAAGTACCCTTGAACATCTGATTGCTGAAAGGAAAAATAATGGATTCAGGACAATAATTTTTTTATAATATAGTATTATTTAACTGAGTATAATGGGCATTATTCAGTGAACATGTAACTCATATTCAGCAATACAGCTTTTAAAACCTTATTTTGCAGTTTCTGGGATTACAAATAGATCTTTTAGTTGTTCTTAGAGTGATTTCGGAACAGTTGGAGTAGCTTACTACATTAATAGCAATAAACAGTGCAATTACCAATAATACAGTTTGAGTATTAGTATATGTAATGTGGTAATTATTACACAATGGCCATTTTCAATCCAATTTTAATGTCTGATAAAAGCATGCTGCATTCAAAAAAGGGCACTGGCACAAAACAAAACAAAACAAAAAACAAGGTTCCTTCTAACTCATGCTTGTGGAACCTTTTGCTTCTAAATTCCCAATAAGCTGTAGTCTGGATGTCAGACTCTACTTTATGATATCATGAACGATAGTTGCATATTACAAATATAATAAATAATATTCATAAAAAAGTAAAAATTCACAGCTACTTTAATGACAGCATATCAACCCACTGGACACTTTAGGTGATGGAGAAGTTGTCTATTTCCACAGCCTTACACAGAACATTTTACATGTGTTGTGTATTACTCAAGAAAAACACTTGAAAAATTACAAGGTCAACAAATTCAAAATGATCAATACATATTAATAACTAGTTTACATATTTTTGGTTGCTGTACCAAATCACATGTAAATCAAAGTGCAGTACATATTTCTAAATGATTCAAGTCAAAGACCTTCCGTTTACAAATTTATTTATGAGGGATGATTATTGTAGATTCTATTCAACACATGAGTGGTTAGAAGTGATGAGACTTCAGCATTTAATCATTTAATAGAAATAATTACCTCAAAAATGCGTTGGTTGTCTTTGGGTGCTCCTGATTTGATCGGAAGAATGTCCCGTTTCCTTCTATGCACATATTTACAGGAATCCATTTGTAAAATTCAAGGAATTTCTTAATTCAGTTTCTTATTTTGTATAAATAACCGTCAAGATGTAAAGTTGTTGTTTGTGGTAGCTTGTTTTATTTGGATGTTGTTTTTTTGGCATTACGTGCTGATGGCCAAGTAAGTTTTTCATTGTACAGGCAAATCCTGTTTATTTACTGGTCACATTACAATAAACGCTTTGAATCCTTTAATCTTTATTTTAGTGAAAAAATAAATATTGTCGAGTATGTCCCAGTGGTTTTAGTCTTAGCGAAAATTGGACGAACAGATTTTTTTTTTTTACCGTGCTAACCATACAAGTCAACGTTTAATTAAAACCTGTTTTTATTATTAGCGAACAGCTCGTAGTAAAAGAACGTGTACACGAGCAATTTATGAGAAAACTAACTAAAAAGCCCCAAATACAGTCACCCGTTCTGCGCCTCCCCTTCCTTCTGCTTCAGTGAGCTCGTCTGACGGCGTACTTCAGTTGCTATGGTTACCGTGTAGTACGGCGAGCAGCAGAGGTCAAACATCTAGGGAACGCCCACATCCTCTGTCAAACAGGAAGTGGGCTTCAGGCAGCAACATCGCATCGATTTCCCTCACAACAATAAGAAGGAGACAACTAGAACTATTAAAAACCGTATCAGTAAACCATATTTAGGTCAATAAATCCGGAGTTTTGAAGACAAACACAAAAAGCGATGCTGTCGGATGCAGGTCAGTGTTTATGGCGCTGCTACTGCCTGCTAACATGCTAAATGTGTCAGGCGGACATTGTCCGTTGTAAATGTCTTGCTAATGGTCACATCAGTCGCCACCGTTGCTGTTGTCACTAATTTTCTTTCCATTTGCAAATGTTGATTGGAATTGACTCCTTCACTATTAGACTTTTTCCGTTAAGGTATCTTAAACCTGGAGCCACGGCCACATGAAGTCCATCATACGAACTGGGTTGTATCGTGTTGTCTGTCCATTGTTGTAAATATATTTCATCTGTGGTGTTCAGACTATCCAGGTAATACCTCTGGTGCTCGGCGAGCCAGGAAGAGGAGCTCCGGGGAGTCACCGGGTGACGGGCAGACCCTTCGCTCCTCGGGGAGGCAGATCAACGTGCGGGTGAAACGAACCAACAACCCCCCACCTGGACAGGTAAACCGCAGCAGTCGTGTTTATGTCTCATACGCGTTTCATTATGTTCATTATCAGCCTAGAGTTTAATATAGAATGTGTTGAGAAGAAGAAGATGTAGAAAACAAGAGGCATTAAGAGGTAGTGATGGTTGTTTACATGTTTGGTTAAAGTCATGCTCGGAGTCATTCTTTATTCAACTTTTTTTTTGAAGAAACAGTTTTATAACAAGGCAGAAATCGCTAGGTTTTCACTGCTGATCTTTTGAGACAAACAATTTGAAGGAGACTTCTAAATGGCCATGGATTTATGTTTGGTATTTGTGTTCACCAAAGGCTTGTTGTTTGTCACCATCTTCCCCTTTACTCTTTTGACTGCCAAACTCTCTCACCCTGAGACTCAATGAAAGACTGACAAAGAAACTCCATTTATTGTGGAACAGTGTCACCATAACTGTTACTGGATCAACCTAACAGGGGCCATATGGTGCAGATCCTGTTCCAGCACCAGAGATCTCTGCATCCCCTTTACAATTTGTTCTAGTAATTATATTTAGTCATGTTCAGTGTTGACTTTCTCCACACCCACACTTGTAGAGCAAAAGAAAAGCCACAGACACAGAGGAGGAAGACGACCAGTCTGAGAAGAAGTATAGAAAATGTGAGAAGGCTGGCTGCTCTGCCACATACCCAGTTTGTTTTGCGAGTGCATCTGAAAGGTAATCTGACTAAAAGGAAATTGAATCTGATCAACTGTTTTTCGATTTAGTTGTTTTGAATGAACGTGATTGTCTCTTCTCAGGTGTGCTAAAAATGGATACACATCTCGCTGGTATCATCTGTCGTGTGGTGAGCATTTTTGCAATGAATGCTTTGATCACTACTACAGAAGGTATGTCAACAGGGTACTCACTCACAGACCAGTATATTATTTTTCACCTTATTCCAATTGAATGTGCTTTAGATTTAAAAAAAATATTTATCCTGCTGTTTCATCAAGTTCATAGGATTGAGTCTTTCTCTTCATTTTTCCACTAACAGTCACAAAGACGGCTATGAGACCTTTGCTTCATGGAAGAAGGTGTGGACCAGTAACGGGAAAAGCGAGCCCAGTCTTAAGGCTTTCATGGCAGACCAGCAGTTGCCATTCTGGGTAAAGCCATCGGCTTTCCTTGTCTCTGTTTAGATGAATGTGATTTTGCTTTATGTGTGATGTTTTGTGATATTATTCTTTCAGGTTCAATGCACTAAACTGGATTGCAGGAAATGGCGTCAGCTGACGAAGGAGAGCCAACTCACTGCTTCCTTGGCAGCAACTTACCGCTGTGGAATGAAGTTCAACAGCATCAAGGTAAACAGGAAGTGCGAATAATGCAATGTTATGTCAGATTTTGACATTTCAGTGATGTTTCAGTCCATTTTAAACCATAGGTGTCAGTGAAACTAAATTAAGCGTACTGAATTGGCTAATATGTATGAATATGTCTGCTTGAGTATTTCTGAATTTGAATGACATTTATTGTAATCTGAAGAAAATGATTCAGAAATATTTGAATTCATATATGTGAAAAAAAAATTTAATGATTGTTCTTTGAAATTGTACTTCCATGTTTTTTTATGTCATGCTTGTAATGTAGGTAAATAATTCAAGTTAATTTTTAACAGTTTGTCTCTTAGAAGCTTGTGTCATGGCTTGGTCTAAAGCCCATGCCCTAATGATTTACTTTTAAAGACATCAGCTTTGTGATAACAATTGTGTCTTTGCTCTGTGATAATTGTTGTGTCTTTGCTTTTAGAGTGAGGGACCAGACCAGTGCTCCCAACCAGAGGACCTGGTAAGTTAATGGTTAAGCATGATACTAGCAGTCATCACAGATGTATTAGTTATTATAAATCTGAAAGTCATTTCTCCAGAGTGCATTCAGACACAATTATTTGCATGCTAATCAATCTCGTGGTTAATTCTTCCTGACAGAGAGTGGCTGAAGTGAGTGACAGCTGGTGGCATTCGATGCTGATATTACCGCCGCTGTTCAAAGACAGTCCCGCCAGCCCGTTCCTCTCGGCCTACTACCCTGACTGTGTGGGGATGAGTCCGTCAGGCTTGCCTAGCAATGTGTCTCTGACTGAGTTAAGAGCTGATCACTGCAGAGCTGTTCAGCCACAAAGTAAGTCTGTGACCCTGAAAGGAATGGAATATTGCAGTTGCTGTTTTTTGTTGTAAAGATTTGGGATCAAGTGGGAATGATGCATGTTCATTCTAATGAGTCAAGATGTTTGTGCAAATCCTACATTGGTGTTGACATAATGTTTCACCCAGTTCCAGGCCTGAGTCCATACTTCCAGCCCTTCTACCAGCCCAATGAGTGTGGAAAGGCTCTGTGTGTGCGGCCAGATATGATGGAGCTGGATGAGCTTTACGAGTTTCCAGAATTTTCTCGCGATCCTACGATGTATTTGGCTCTGCGTAACCTTATTCTGGCTTCCTGGAACAAAAATTGTAAGGTACAAAGTCTGCAAACAGTCGCATTTAAAATTACATTTTCTTTTTCATGTTTGTACCTTTAAAAAAAAAAAAAAAAAAAAAGTGTTGGCTATGATTGGTTTGTCTTCAACCTCACTTTACTGCTCTTGAAAAGGAAGACAATATATGACTTTGAGCCACTGAAAACAATCAGAGTAATGAACCAGATTTTCTTATTTTTAAATAGGAGGTGCTGACTTCACAGAAATGTGCTGTAAACATTATCGTTCGAGGGTTGGTGCGTGTGCGCTGCGTGCAGGAGATGGACCGGGTGCTCCACTTCATGACCAGGAAGGGTCTCATCAACACCGGTGTACTGGCAGTGAAACAGCCTCTGCTGCCTGAGAGATACTGCTCTGTTAGTGTTTACTTGGTCATGACATAACTCGACTCATTTAATTTCTATGTCCATGGATTTGATAATATGTACAGCGCCTCCTACTCTGTGTCATCTTTGCAGAGGAACGTTATCGTCATTGGTGCTGGGGCTGCCGGGTTGGCTGCTGCACGGCAGCTGCAAAACTTTGGCTCCCAGGTAAAATTTTTTCTCACTGCTTTACTTGGTTCAGAGTGCGGTCTGTTTTCATTTGGTACTTTAACTGGTTTACAGGTGATGGTGTTAGAAGCAAGGGATAGAATTGGAGGACGTGTGTGGGATGATACTTCTCTTGGCGTCACTGTAGGAGGAGGGGCTCAAATTGTCAACGGCTGTGTGAACAATCCAATCGCCCTGATGTGCGAACAGGTAAGAAATTCAAGAAGTGAACAAAGGAAGATGTGTAAATCTTTCTGCTGGACATTAAACCTTATGTTGTCATTTTATGCTGGATGACAGGTATGTGGTCCCTGGTCAATGGACCTCCTGCCTCTACTGTCTCCCAAGTCTGCATCAGATTAATTTTACTGCATGTAAGCAAATGCAACAATATTAAAAGAAGGAGAAGGGCTGATATTGGCTAAAGTTTGTAAGCATTCCACAGAAATGGACCAGACCATAAAGGTTATCATTCTGATTAATGTCTGGAGGTGAATACTACAACCTGATATGAGTAACATTACCTTGAGTGTTATCCCTGTCGCTGAAATGACAAATGCATTGCTGCTGTCTGTACCATTTATGCACAAGGCACAGCATTTTCATCCTAATTGTCACACACAGTCCAGGTTCATTCAGTGAAATGGAAGCACTGGTAACAGTGCGATAATGTGTGGTTGTGTCAGAAATTGCAGAAAGAAGATTGCACAGTTGTGCGTGATTAGGTACCAAGAATTACATGTGCATTTGGATGATGTTCATGCATCAACAGTGTGTAACAGGCAGTGTGTGTACATCACATACAGGTGTATGTATGGCTAATTTGATGCGTTTTAGGATTTGATCCATCCCGAAGATGGTAAGGAAAACGCTGCATTATTGTCGTACACCTGATATTTTATGGTCAATGGTGAAATCGCTTTGTATTTTCTCAAGATGGCAACACACCAACAAGTCACCTGACAACGGTACAATTTAAGACCAGTGTTCCCATGGGCACACAGATGAGTGCAAATTAAAAATGGACAATGTCTGTGAAAATTTCAAAAGTCTCAAACTACTCCGCTTACTGCCTGGAAGAAGATAATTCCGTGTGGTTTTCTGTTTTTCATCCTGTAAATGGAGCCTTTGTATGTGACCCTAAAGATGCTGTAGGTGTATTGTCTGATTTGCCTCCTCTTTCTCTCCTGTGGCAGATGGGCATCAGGATGCACAAGCTGGGTGAGCGTTGTGACCTATTTCAGGAAGGAGGTCAGGTGACAGACCCAGCCATCGACAAGCGCATGGACTTCCATTTCAACAGCATCCTGGATGTGGTGTCAGAATGGAGGAAAGATAAGTCTCAGAGCCAGGACACACCGCTGAGAGGTGCTAAACATGTGCTGCACAGAGAAACTTTTACCTGAGTATGAAACACTATGTTACAGTTTTTGGACTCGTTTGACTATAAGGTATTTGAATTTTATATCTGCAGAAAAAGTCCAGGAGGTGAAAAAGAATTTTCTTCAGGAGTCTGGAATTCAGTTCAGTGAGCTGGAGGAGTTGGTGCTTCAGTTTCATCTCAGCAACCTGGAGTACGCCTGTGGAAGCACATTAGACCAGGTCTGAAATACTGACACTGAGGGGCTGCAGGAAGCATCTTCAGCCGTGTTCCATACATTTTAAACACTGGTTTTATTATGTACAGGCAGGGCTTTGAACCAGAATTTTTCGGCAATCGGTTTGTTCTGAACAGAAATGGTATTATAATGTTTCTGGTTGTACGTTCCACCTATGAACTGACATTCCTGAACCAGTTAGAACAAAAAAACATAGTTCCCAAACCGGTTAGTAACGTTCCTTGTAAATATAAATAGGTAGGTAGCTTTAGGACTTTTAAATTGACAATTAAAGCACTTACTGTAGTTTACATACTGTAGTCATGTCCCTGCAGCAAACAGAGCAACAGCACTGATCCAGTTACGAAACAGAGGATGGAGAAGTTGCGGCAGCTTATGATGCAATGAAATTTGTGTATGTCAGAGCTCACCAGGGAGTGAACAAGAGAAACTCTGAACAAAACATCTTGTGATCGGTCAAGAACAGAAAGAAAACACCGATTAATGTCTGGAGCATTGGAGGAAGTCCACCGAAGGAGATTAATTTCTACAAAGCGCTGGCAGTACGGGGACACACTGCAATGAAAATGACTGGTAGCCAATGAGTTAATGTCTAAATCAAACATTTTTTAAGACTGACAGACTGCAGTGTTTATCTGTTGTGAATATAAGTGAGGTTGGGAGACTGTCTTTTCCTTGACTGCTGGTGATATGCCTCAACGTCTCTCCGCTATCATCACGCATTGAGTTAATGACAGGAAGGGAAACATGAGGTCAGATATTTTTATCAAGAATGAAAAAACAAAAAAACAAAAAACGATATTAACCAGCTTTAATTATTTTCTCTTCCGATTCTGTTCTGGAACATTGAAAAATATAAAGTTTTCAGTTTCGTTTTTGTTCCTGGCAAAATAGCAAAAGTTTCTTGTTTTCGTTTTTATTCCATGACTTGGTTCAAAGCCTTGAGTACAGTATTTGTACCTGAATACCGATGCAGTAACAAAAAACATTCACTACAGTATCAAACACACACTTAGTGTGGTTGGAAACCCTTTAATCTGTGTCATTAGGAAATTTAATGTGAACTATGGGTACTTGCTTCCATTCTGCAATTTTTTGGTAGTTTGATGTAACTGTGGGGTAAACTTTCTCATGTGTATTTGTTTTCTAGGTATCAGCAAGATCCTGGGACCACAATGAGTTTTTTGCCCAGTTCTCAGGAGACCACACATTACTCACTAAGGGCTACTCTCTGTTACTCCACAAACTGGGAGAGGGACTTGACATCCGCACAAAGTGTCCGGTTTGTCATGAAATCCTTTCAGCTGCTGCTTTTTACTCTTTCATCCCTCTGTTGTGTTCAGCGTGGATAAATTCATTGTTAAACAATAGTTTTTTGATTCTAGGTTGAGGCCATTGATTACTCAGGCGATGTTGTCAAAGTCACCTCCTCCACTGGGTCTCAATGGACAGCACAGAAGGTAAAAATGCTATCATTACTGAGGGACAGCTCACTCGAAACACAAATTAATCACCTCTGTAGTGATGGAAGGTCAAGTGAAGTTTCTTATCATCTAACTGTCAATCCAATTGGAAGATATTTTTGGCTATATTCTTTGCTGATGATCTTTTTCTCAGGTCCTTGTTACAGTCCCGTTGACTTTACTTCAGAGGAACTTGATTCAGTTCAATCCGCCACTTCCTGAAAGGAAGCTGAAAGCAATCCACAGTCTGGGAGCTGGTATCATAGAAAAGGTAACAACAGTTTATGGTGGTTGATAAGGACAGGCCATCTGGTTTACTTTGGCAAATTTCAATTTTTCCTGCTTATCAAAGGATCTTACAGAAAACCATATGAAAAATGGGTCCTTTAGATGCTGAGGAATGGTTTTGAAATTTCCTACAGATTGCTCTGCAGTTCCCACACAGATTCTGGGACAGCAAAATCCAAGGGGCGGACTACTTTGGTCACATACCTCCAGGTCCTGACAAGAGAGGCATGTTCAGCGTCTTCTATGACATGGAGCCACAGGTTTGCTTTTACTCCTCTTCCCTATCCCTACAGGATGCTCTTATCACTTACAGTGTAAATGACAATGAGAGCAGTTGTTTAAGTTGTCTAAGTCTTGCACCCTGCCAGAAAGGATTTCTCTTACAGGAGAAATCTATTGGTACTATAACGCAGGCCCAAGAACAAAAGCTTTTCATGTTTTGATATCAAGAGGCATATTTCAATGTTGTCTGCAGCGTAACATGAATCCAGAGGGTGAAGGAATGATAAAAATTCATTGAATTGATTTTACAAAGATTTTTAATTTTACATTTTGCCCGTGTGTTGACCACAGTGTGTGTCCTTGTGCGTAGGGGAAGCAGGCCGTCCTCATGTCCGTTATCACTGGTGATGCTGTAACTGTTGTCCGGGACATGGAGGACAAGGAGGTGGTGGATGAGTGCATGAAGGTCCTGCGTGAACTTTTCAAAGAACAGGTAATAGGGAAAAGGCCAAATATTAAGGGATTTAAATATTAAATAGATTTAAGCTAAATACCCAGCTAAGTACCCAAATTTCAGCTAAGTACCCTGGACAAGGCAACAGTTTATCGCATCATCTTTCTAATAATTTAGTAATTTTTTCAGATTTATTTTTTCCTCTCATTATTGTTATTTTCTCTTTGCCGTCCTGAACAGGAAGTACCAGAACCACTGAATTTCTTTGTGACACATTGGAGCAGAGACATTTGGTCTCAGATGTCCTACAGCTTTGTGAAGACTGGTGGGAGTGGAGAGGCCTATGACATCCTCGCTGAAGACGTGCAGGGAAAAGTCTTCTTTGCTGGGGAGGTAACGTTGCTTTTATCATGTTTGTCAAATGTTTCTATAAATGTCTAATAGTGAACTAATAATTTAATTTAAAGACCTGTTGGATCCATTAAACATGAGGGATCTCGACCTGCTGCAAGGATGAGTGGGAAAGTTTCCTCTTTACCTTAAAAAGTCAGTCGCTAAAACTAATCTTAACAGTGAGAAATGCAAGAATTATCATTTAAAGCATTTCAAATAGTCATAATGAGGTATTAATACTTTTTTTTTATCATGACCTAGACCTATGCTCAGATTTCTTTGTTTCTTTGGGAAATTCTTTTCCACAGCACAAATTGTCTTGAGTTGAGAAAAAAAACTTGGACAGACTGAAGATAAATTAAAATAAATCTAAAATGTTGAGCTCCTTATAGTATTTGCTTTGATTTACATCCACTTTTTCTTCTTCCCAGGCCACCAACAGACATTTCCCACAGACTGTGACAGGAGCCTACCTGAGTGGGGTCAGGGAGGCCAGCAAGATGACTGCTATGTAAACTGCTATGAAACAGTTTCAGAGCATTCAAAAAACACCAGCATGGAGACACAGGTTGCACTAAGCGACGGAGCATGAAGCAGCTCTGACTGTGTTACTTAAATTTCTCCACTTGAGATTTTGCCGTGCTGCACTGTTTTGTGTTTTAAACGACATGATGCTGTTCATCACTTTGCAATAGCGGGGTCGAGTAGCACTCTCCAGGGCCTGACTGCACATATTTAACACAAAAACTGCTAAGACTCTTTTTTTATTTATTAAAAAATGTAGCCGCAACAAGATGCTAAATAATGATTAGCAAGGCATGAGGAGTGAATAGTCTCTGTGAAGTTCTTCCTGGGTCTCTTGATGCAAAGCAAGGTGATGTCATCTTCAATTTCAGGTCTGATGAGAGGTGTGTGCGTAACGCCTGTGATGAATTACTCAGAAAGAAACATTGGTTAACGCTCAGTCATCTAATCAGGAATTCAATTGAGAAACATTTCATCTCAAAGTTTTGTCAGATTAAGAGGTTAATTTGATATTTTCTTTGAGAGTCTTCTACAGATTTTTAATCTGTAATGAATATGAATTATGTCATATGTAGATCATGTGTTATAAATGATGCAGAGAAATGGATTAGATAGAATTCTGTGATAGCACTTTTTATTTAAAACGATTGTTTGACATAGAAAGAACACTTAAGATAGATTGGAGTGGTGGTAGGACTGAATGATTTCTTTTTACTGTCTCAGGTATGTGATCAAGACAACAACACCAAGCAGTACAGTGTGGAAGGAAGTAATGATGAATTCTGAAAACACACAGACCAAATGAACCAAAGGAGATGAAAAATGTTCCTTAACAAATAAATCCTTGACATTTGACATTGGAGAACGTTAACTCAATGTCACTTTGTTTAACAAATTCACATGTTGCTTTACTGGTAGGTTCTTCTATCTCTACCACGTACCTGGATGGTTATGTTCTGTTTGTGTGACATTACAGTCTTTGAATATTTATCTTGTATGTGTGTAATAAACCAAGCTTTCAACTGCCATATTGATTGTGGATAAAAATGGTTTCTTCTCGTCCCATGCTACAAACAGGGAAGGGGATGAACTGATCATCTGTCACATTTCAGTTTCTACAGTAAATCTTTTAACTTTTTTTTTTTTAAACTACTGAATGGAGGCTTTTGCTACAGTATTTGATTCATTCATTTTCTTAACCCTTTATGGGAGCCTGCTGGCATTGGGCAGGAGGGTTTGGGTACTCCACTTTATCACAGGGCCACAGGAATGACACTCAACCACCCTCACATTTATTGTTTTTATTTCCAGTGTTTACAGGTATAACTGTTAAACTGTGTCATTCTGTGAGTGGCATTTTTATGAAAACATTCCCCATGTGCAAGATGCCTTTGGTGTTAAGGGAATTTTAGACAATTACTTTCTTATTTTGAATATTTTAATTCATAGTTATAGATGTAGGGGACCATTAAAATAACTTTCTGTCCTCTAACTTACAGTCACAGGTATTTCATTTTCATTTCATATTTTATTAGTTCATTTTAACATAAAGGATACGATAGTATTGCAGTCTTGAAATAGTTTTTAAGGAAATTTATTGTTTGGTTGTGGAAAAAGAAATGACCATTCATCCTGGAGGGACGTCCTTCTTTTTGTAGGTGTTTGAGAAGAAATTTAGTCATTTTAAGACTTTAAGGTACAAGAATGGATTTGGGAGTTTTCTTTTCCCAATTTGTTGAAACTAGAAAAGGTAAATCTCCAGGATCAGTTATTTCCCTCTGGTTCATTGTAAGACTAATGTTTAATGACATTTTATAGTGTCTGAATGATAATACTAATTAAACAGAACAAAATTAATGAATGTGGGTTCCATGGTAAATCAGCAGGTGTCACTCACACCAGGGTTCCACCCGTGAAAGTGCCGTGACTTGTCTCCGTGACCGTGGGGACAGGGATGGTGAACATACTCCACACCTGGGTGGTGAAACTGCTGGACAAACTTGATGGAGTGGCAGGGGGTGGCAGCAGCGCCTGGAGGAGGCTGCTGTCAAGTTACAGGAAAAATAAGAGAAGAAGAAGAAGAAGCAGAAGAAGAAACAGGACGCACATGAAAGAAGAAGAAGATGCTGTAGCCTGGCCGACGCGCTCTGGATGCGGATCCGTCACTCCCAGCAGCGACATGGATTGCAGCGTAACTTACGTGCCGACTAATACTGTTCGAGACTCTCCAGGTAATGATTTTTAACATTAGTATTTTTTACAATTCTGAGGAAGCAGGCAGTAATTGATTGTAATTGTTAGCTTAAAGTTAGCTAATAGCTTAATTAGCATACGACTTCAAAATAAAATACTTATGGCTGAGAATACATGGCTGAATACATGGCTAAAATACATGGCTGAGATATCAGGAATGAAAGGAAGCGTAGTGAGCTCGTCTTAGTTACAGGAGCAGATGATATAGAAATAAAATTATTACTAGTAGTATTCTCAATGGCAGAGAGTATTTTATCGAAGTAGTGTAACGTTACTTCTGATACTCAGGTTCTGAGCCTAGCTAAGGTGTCATTCCGCGGTGCGTCTGTAATGTGACTTTACCTGCTAACTTTAGCCTTCGCTAAAATAATGTTTTAGAAGGAAGTTCGTTCTTCTTAAATCACGACTTATATATGACCTTATAGTTATTAGTGACTTTATAAATATCATTTATAAAAACATCAGCAGCTTATAAAATATAAATATATACGCGTTTAACATATTAACCATGGTATAAACACTACACAAAAATAATGTAAATTAGGTACGACATGAAAGCGCTTGTAAGCTGTTTATGTATTAGTATTAGCATAATAACACAATGTTATTAACACTTATGACTGTGTCGTTAGAGCAGCTTTACTTGAAGTACAAGTTGCTGATTTTGTAGTATATTTATATTTATTCCCACACTAGTGCACAATTGTTAAACACTTCAAGGGACTTCGAATAGTTCATTGCAAAGTGTTGTTGATTTAAGTTAAAATGCATGCAGATGAATGCATGGAGATCATCAGTCAAAGTTTTCTTTGACAGATGATCTGTCGAAGGAAATGAGCTTTAAAAGGGAAATTATATGTGGAGTACAGTGACTAAATGTTTGATATCCTTACGTGATTGTTCAATGATGGCATGATGATTTAACTTCAGGTGAACCCTCTTTATTTATCTTCAGCTTGAATTCTCATGGCTTTCTCTTCTCAGTCTATACTAATAACTTGTAAAAAAAAAAGTTTAACATTCATGGTTACGATTTACCATTTTAAAAGATTTGATCATTAAAGCGTTCATCACACTTACTGCATTAAACTATGGTAAATGTAGCGCTGGGAAAATAATGTAAACATAATTTTAAAATAAATAAAGTTTGTGCCACCGCAAATCTTACAACTTTGTTCCTGTAAAATTCACCTGCTGTGAGTAAAAGAAAATACGGGATATAGGGTCAAAATCAGGTGAAATTTAGACTAGAAATCAGTTTGTTGGGTCCAAATGTACTGTTGAATTTCTTTTATTACTGTACCAGACCAAAAGTCAGGGGCGGGTCCGGGTTTGAGTCCCGCTCTGTGTGGAGTTTGCATGCTCTCCCCATGTCTGCGTGGGTTCTCTCTGGGTTCTCCGGCTTCCTCCCACCACCAAAAGCATGCGCTTCAGGCTGATTGGCCGGTCCCAAATTGCCCGTAGGAATGACTGTGTGTGTGCATGGTTGTCCGTCTTTGTGTGTGGCTCCGCGGTGCACTGGCGTCGTGCCCGGAGTGTCCCCCACCTCACGCCCTATGCCAGCTGAGTTAGGCTCCAGCTCCCCGTGACCCGCTACGGCGGATGAAACGGCAGAAGATGAATGAATGACCAAAAGTCAGATGTATTTCCTGCTATATGTGCAATTTTCCTCCTATCCATCCATCCATCCATCCATCCATCCATCCATCCATCCATCCCATCCATCCCATTCATTCATCCCATTGTGTCGTTCACTGACCAGATGGTGACAGTTCCAGCTCGGAAGATCTGATACCTCTCGCTAAGCTCCTGGAGAGGCCACAGAATGTCGAGAAGTCGTCAAGCGAAAACAAATGCAGCTCAAACTCCAGCTCCGTCAGCAAATCCAAAAAGGCTAAAATTGGAGGGGACAACAAATGTAACAACTTTTCAACACTGAGTGATAACATAAAATATTATTATTATTATTATTATGTGACATTTGGAAGCAGAAATGAAACATAATCATGCTAAAATCTTCTCCTGCTGTAGCTCTGGATGACACCTCAGACGACAACAAGCCTTTAACAAAGAAGAAAAAATTTTCTCCTCCAGCTCAGAAACAAGAGGAAAAAGTCAACGTATTGACCAGAAATGGCAAGGAAGCTAGTGGTACCACCTTCAAACCAACCACATTTAATGAAGTTTTGTTTTCTGATTTGTGTCTAGAATGTGTGGCTTTAAGATGTTGCTTCTGTAATGTTCTTATTTGAATACAGACCACAGCTCAGACGAAAAGCCTCTCATAAAGATGACCAAAGTTGCATCCAAAGCTGTGAGGAAGCCGCTCAGCACACCTAAAGAAACTGCTGCTACAAAGAAGAAAGGCAATTTTACCTCCATATGAACCCTTGGCACTCATAGAAAGTGACTGTTCTCTGCCACAGACTTATCGACTTAAATTTCTGACACAGAATGTCCGGATGACAGTGATGCATCAGACGATGTGCCTTTGAGTGTACTTGCTAAGAAATGCTACCCCAAACGCCACAGAAAGACGCCCAACCGGCCATTATACACCAGCTCAAAATTGAAATCTAAAAGAAACGCATCAAAGAAAACAAGTGAGCGTTAAACTTTGAATATGCATTCATCTGAAATTGTCTTATTATCGTATCAAAAATAATTGTGTTTTTTCTAGTTAATTATGCAGAGTCTTCCAGTGACAGCTCAGACAATCAACCACTGGCAACAATGAAGAGGAAACTGACAAAATCTCCTTTAGAAGAAAAAACATCGGCAAACGGCAAGAATAAAAAAGTCGAAAACAAATCACTAAAAGGTTTGCGGTGTTTTCATTACCAATCAGCCATGAGGAAGGAATTTATAGAGAATTGTTAACGCAGGGGTTTTAAAATCCTTTTCAGACTCGAACTCCAGTGATGATGATGTGCCCTTGGTAGACCTTATTACCAAGAAGAAACCAATGAGGAAAGACTCAAAGAAAACAGCAATATTACAGTCCAGTACAAGGAAGACACAAGGTACAGTAGCAGTATTCACAACATGAACAAGGGCGGCACCGTGGTGCAGTGGGTCACGGTGTCGTCTCGCATCAGGGTGGGTTCAGGTTGGTTTGCTGCCTGTGTGGAGTTTGTATGTTTTCCCCGTGTCTCTGTGGGATCCTTCTGGGGTGTCCGGCTTCCTCCCACCTCCACAAACATGCAGCTTAGGTGAATTGATCACACCAAATTGTCTGTAGGTGTGTGGCCTTATGATGAGCTGGCATCTCATTCAGGGTGTACCCCGCCTTTCGCCTATAGCCAGCTGAGATTGGCTCTGGCAGACCTGTGACCCACAATACAAGCGGCTGGAGACAAGACGATGATCTCGTCTACGGATGGATGGATGGATGGATGGATGGATGGATGGATGGATGGATGGATGGATGGATGGATGGATTGATTGATTGATTGATTCTGTATTAAATCCGTTGCTCTGTGATTGTCAGAATCGTCCGATGAAAGCTCAGATGAAGAACCTTTGATCAATCTTAAGAAGAAACGCACACAGACCAAAAAGAAGACTTTGGTTCCAAAGAAAAGGGGCACATCTACCAAAAAGCCTAGAAAGATGCTTGTGAGAGGTAAAAATACCATTATAACCAGAATTTAGGATCAGTCGTTGTGGCTTACACAAACTATGAGGTCTCATAAAAACTTTACTGCATAAAGAAATGTACGTATTGAAATCATGAATATTTCTTACTCAGCCATGCCAGTTATGCTTTATGGATTTTTTTTCCCAGGGTCAACAAGCAACAGTTCAGATATTGAAAGGTTCACAAAAGCAGCTCCACATCCACAAGTGACCAAAATGATTAAAGTAATTCTACAGAGGTGTGATGACAAAGAGGTTGGAGATCGCAAGACCTGAACAAAAACAGGTACTGAGTCCAGAACGAAGTCATTGTCGATGCTACAACCTGGACACATGCATACAACATTGTTCTTATTCTCCAAAACAGCGTTTACAGCACAGTTTGCTGACAAGTCCTCACTCAAGACATCTTTATACTCAGAGGAATCATCAGAAGAGGATTAAGCAGATGAAATGTTATGTCAGGGTTTTGTTATTCTTCACTTGTGTATGTGGGTTTTTCTGGCTATCCTGTGGCAACGTGTGTGAGAGATGCCTCCCATACGCCACAGTGATTGTGTTGATAGCATGTTTTATACACTTGATATAATGTAAGTTAAGGTGTTAATATTTTTCCCTTGTTTGGGGTAAAATTTTGAATGTTCTGGAAAGATTTTATGTTTTCGTGTCTAGGGTTTTATTTTCTTATTTGAGCCTGCTCTGCAACAACTGTCTCTTCTGATTTTAATTTTGCAGGTAATTGTTTATAATTGTTGATGTAGTTAAACTTAAATGGTACGCACAGCTTGCAGCAGTAATAATATACTGTACTAATTTTAACATGTTCAGGTCACTGTGAGTCTTGTTACTATAGGTGTCATACCCAAGTTATTGTTTAACTTGTCTTTTCCATTCCAGCAAGAATATAAATCATTTGTATTTCTGATTCCTGTCATCAGTGACTTCAAACACAATTTTTTTTAAAAATTATTTGGACCATAAACAGGCCTGTGACATTCCTCCTTCCTCTTTGCTGAGTCAGTGCCAAACTTGAGGCATATTCAAACATTACTGACCTATATCCTGAAGAAAAGCACCATTAGATACTGTTTAGCTAAAATAATTATCAAACTAATGATGAAATCAATGTGATTCTAGATTCTAGGGACTGGTTGTCAGGCTCCAGGAATCATCACAAGGATCAAATATTCAGGAACTTTTTTAAATAAGTGCAAAAACATCATCGGTACTGAACTTCCTTTGTGGGGGTTTGCTCCTTGTAAATCAACAATCGCTACTTAAATTGTTTTTATTAATATTATTTGGTCAATGATGTGATGAAATAACCAGGATATATAAATACATGGTATCACAGCCTATCATGCTAAACTGCCAGTGCTGTTGAAGTTTGCTATTCTGGTGCTGACTGTCATGGAGAAGTCAGCAGTCTCTTATCAGACAGACAGAAACTCTCCTTCACCTAGAATTCTAACTTTTACCTTCTGGCAGAAGATGTTGGGTCTCCACAAGCGTCTGTATCTTTCCACTGGTAAGCTGGTTATAAATGCTGTGGAATATGTTGTCGTTGATGTGAAATGCAATGTCCATAGTGAAGGTTTAATATTATCACCACTGTGGCATGTATGTCTGTGTGAAGTGTTGAACGTGTGTGACGGCGTGTCGAGGAAGTTGACTCTTTTTGAAACTGTTCACTTAGTTCTCATTTCTGTAAAATTCAGGTTGAGTCCAAAACAAAAATCACCATTAAAACAAAAAAGCGTATTGTAAAAATACTGAAAAAACTTTTTTTATGTTTCAAATTTCTGACTCCTGAACTTTGCTTCATTTTATTGAGTACAGTTTCAGCTCTAAATACAAGCTTGGGCTGTCTGCTCGGGTTTCACTACTGGAAATTTGACAAGTTTGATTTTAAACAGTTTCTGTAAGTAAAAAATTAGTTGTCCAGAGACAGTTCGTTGACTTCTGAAAATTGATTTGCAGACAGTGCATTGCAATGAATAAAAGTTAATGCCTAATTAATGAAAAGTAAGAAATACATTTTCTGTAAAATGCTTTATAAGTGGCCAGAAATCTGTAAATATCTTTCATTAGAATCACAATGATGATGATTGGATGAATCATTTTTTCCATCATTCATGGTTGCGGAGATCTACTCAATGAGTCTAGCAACCTGTCAGCTATAGAGGAACCCAACACAGACAGATCAAGGAGAGCACCGTCTCACAAGAGAGAAGTATGTATGATGAATACAGCATTGACAAAAGTACATCATTCTGTAGAATACATCAGCATTTTAGTGAAAGACATAGAAGATAAATTAAGCCTTCTTTGCTAATGAGGACTGCAGACACACAAAGGCCTGAAAAATGACAGTGGGTGAGGTATCAGATCAACATATGACAGGATGTAGGTATCATTCTACAATCTTTAATTTTTGCATGATTTTATTCACTTGTACAGCCTTTTCAGCAGAACTACAAATAAACTGACAAATAAGACATACAGTATTGGATGTATGAACTGAAATCTGGGCCCCATCGTGGAAACGTGGTCTAAGCTTCTATGAGAGGGCCTGGGGGCCGGGCTCAGCCTGGAAGGACAATGTAGACCCAACCTCAGGTGATCTCACCACCTGGCAAGTGAAGCATAGGTATGGTGTGGATTGGATGGCAGTCAACAGGCGAGAGGGTCGGGGCTTGATGCCCCGATCCACAGACACAGACACACAATAATTCCCTGGTCTTGCCTGCGGTGGGCTTGTGTGGGCTTGGTCATAGCCCCGCAGCTTAGCTGCCATGTGTTGGGGTTCACCCCAGTGAATGAGAGTGAACAGGACTCTCACTGTTCTTTCAGCCTGCGACCGAATGGCATTGCAGAGTACCCGGCTTTCTTGGAGCCAGGGGTACTGGATAGTGCTCCAACTGGGGACTCCATTGTTCTTCTGGGGACATCAACAATCACATGGGCAGTGACAGTGAGACCTTTAGGGGGTGAGTGGGATGAACGGTGGTTATGGAAGGAAAAACTCAGTTACGGGAGGCATGGTGGACTTCTTCTTTTCCTTTCAGCTTTTCCCTTCAGGGGTCGCCACAGCGAATCAATTGCCTCCATCTAACCCTGTCCTTTGCATCCTCTTCTCTCACACCAACTACCTTCATGTCCTCTTTCACTACATCCATAAACCTCCTCTTTGGTCTTCCTCTAGGCCTCCTGCCTGGCAGTTCAAAACTCAGCATCCTTCTACCGATATATTCACTATCTCTCCTCTGGACATGTCCAAACCATCTCAGTCTGGCCTCTCTGACTTTATCTCCAAAACCTCTAACATGTGCTGTCCCTCTGATGTACTCATTTCTGATCCTATCCTTCCTGGTCACTCCCAGAGAGAACCTCAGCATCTTCATCTCTGCTACCTCCAGCTCTGCCTCCTGTCTTTTCCTCAGTGACACTGTCTCTAGACCGAACAACATCGCTGGTCTCACCACAGTTTTGTACACCTTTCCTTTCATTTTAGCTGAAACTCTTCTATCACACATCACACCTGTCACTTTTCTCCACCCGTTCCATCCTGCCTGGGCACGCTTCTTCACCTCTTTTCCACACTCTCCATTGCTCTGGACTGTTGACCCTAAGTACTTAAAATCCTCCACCTTCTTGATCTCTTCTCCCTGTAACCTCACTCTTCCACTTGGGTCCCTCTCATTCACACACATGTACTCTGTCTTACTGCGGCTAACCTTCATCCCTCTCCTTTCCAGGACAAACCTCCACCTCTCTAGCTTCTCCTCCACCTCTTCCCTACTCTCACTGCAGATCACAATGTCATCTGCAAACATCATAGTCCGTGGAGATTCCTGTCTAACCTCGTCTGTCAGCCTGTCCATCACCATAGCGAAAAAGAAGGGGCTCAGAGCTGATCCCTGATGCAGTCCCACCTCCACCTTGAACTCCTGTCACACCTACAGCACACCTCACCACTGTCTTACAGTCCTCATACATGTCCTGCACCGCTCTAACATACTTCTCTGCCACTCCAGACTTCCTCATACAATACCACAGTTCCTCTCTGGGCACCCTGTCATAAGCTTTCTCCAGATCTACAAAAACACAATGCAGCTCCCCCTGGCCTTCTCTGTACTTCTCTATCAACATCCTCAAAGCAAATACTGCATCTGTAGTACTCTTTTTTGGCATGAAACCATACTGCTGCTCACAAATGCTCACTTCTGCCCTTAGTCTAGCTTCCACTACTCTTTCCCATAACTTCATTGTATGGCTCATCAGCTTTATTCCTCTGTAGTTGCCACAACTCTGCACATCTCCCTTGTTCTTAAAAATGGGCACCAGCACACTTCTCCTCCACTCCTCAGGCATCTT
Source organism: Antennarius maculatus (assembly GCA_013358685.1). Lineage (NCBI taxonomy): Eukaryota > Metazoa > Chordata > Actinopteri > Lophiiformes > Antennariidae > Antennarius > Antennarius maculatus. The sequence continues at coordinate 3,503,094 of CM023622.1, read as the reverse complement.
CTCACTATCTAAGATCCTGTTGAACAACCCAGTCAGAAACTCTACTGCCACCTCTCCTAGACACTTCCAAACCTCTACAGGTATATCATCAGGACCGACTGCTTTTCCACTCTTCATCCTCTTCAGTGCTCTCCTCACTTCATCCTGACTAATCTTTGCTACATCCTGGTCCACAACAGTCACCTCTTCTAGTCTTTGTTCTCTCTCATTTTCCACGTTCATCAACTCTTCAAAGTACTCTTTCCATCTTCCCATCACACTGCTGGCACCTGTCAATAGACTTCCATCCCTATCCTTAATCACCCTAACCTGCTGCACGTCCTTCCCATCTCTATCTCTCTGTCTTGCCAACCTGTAAAGATCAGTCTCTCCCTCCTGACTGTCCAACCGAGCATAAAAGTCATCATATGCTTCTTGTTTGGCCTTTGCTACCTCTACCTTCACCTTACGCTGTATCTCCCTGTACTCCTGTCTACTCTCCTCAGTCCTCTCAGTGTCCCACTTCTTCTTAGCTAACCTCTTTCTTTGTATACACTCTTGTACCTCCTCATTCCACCACCAAGTCTCCTTATCTACTTTCCTTCCAGATGACACACCAAATACTCTCCTACCTGTCTCCCTGATCACATTAGCTGTAGTTGTCCAGTCATCTGGAAGCACCTCCTGACCACCCAGAGCCTGTCTTAACTCCTTCCTAAAGGTCATGCAATACCCTTCCTTTTTATCTTCCACCATTTCGTCCTCTGCTCTGCCTTTGCCCTCTTCATCTTCCTCACCACCAGAGTCATCCTACACACCACCATCCTATGCTGTTTGGCTACACTCTCGCCTACCACTACTTTGCAGTCACTGATCTCCTTCAGGTTACATCGTCTACACAAGATGTAGTCTACCTGTGTGCTCCTACCACCACTCTTATAGGTCACCCTATGTTCCTGCCTCTTCTGGAAGAAAGTATTCACTACAGCCATTTCCATCCTTTTTGCAAAGTCAACTACCATCTGTCCTTCTGCGTTCCTCTCCTGGATACCAAACCTGCCCATCACTTCCTCATCACCTCTGTTACCTGCACCAACATGTCCATTGAAGTCTGCGCCAATGACAACTCTCTCACTTCTAGGTATGCTCTGCATCACTTCATCAAAGTCCAACCAGAATTTCTCCTTCTCCTCCAGCTCACATCCTACCTGTGGGGCATACCCACTAACAACATTGAACATCACACCTTCTATTTCTAGTTTCAGACTCATCACTCTATCCGACACTCTTTTTACCTCCAGGACATTCCTAACAAACTCCTCCTTCAAGATAACTCCTACTCCATTTCTTTTCCCATCTACACCATGATAGAACAACTTGAACCCTGCTCCTAAACTTCTAGCCTTGCTACCTTTCCACCTGGTCTCCTGGACACACAGTATGTCTACCTTCCTCCTCTGCATCATGTCAACCAACTCTCTACCTTTTCCTGTCATAGTTCCAACATTCAACGTCCCTACTCTTAGTCCTATCCTCTTGGCGCTCCTCTTCTCTTTCTTCGTGCGAACGCACTTTCCTCCTCTCCTTCTTCGACCAAGGAGGGATGGGGAGGCATGGTGGACTATTGGTCGGAAATGCATCAAAAGTTGATGTCGAGAAATTTTGTGACAGTTCAGGAAATTTTATTAGAGCAGACTTTGGCAGAGTGCAGCTCATCATACTTGGATCATCACATTGTGTTTAATTCTTAATAATCATAATCATGATCAGTTATGATCATTCAAATGTTTAAAATCATAAAAATGAATTAAAACCCTACTCATAACTTCAAGAACTTGCACCTACGAATGAGGATTTATTGCTAGAGTGAGGAATTGACTGATCAGATCAAAACATCTTTTCTGCAGCAGGAGGAAGAAAAAGACCTCATCTTTTTCTTCTGCCCAAAACAATTAACTTCTCTTCTCCTATGTTTTCTTTTTCTGTTGCAGTGGTGAGTCTGATGTCTCACTGAGTTATCCTCTTACAGGAGCTCGTACAGAAGCTCGGTCCAACAGTCCATTATAGAAGAAACCGTCTCTTGCTGTTGAACATTCCCTCTGTGTTTATCTCATCTCTCCAACTCTGTATCAAATTTTTTTCTGAAAGAACGTCGCTCAGTGTGGTCAAGCTTGCAAAAAAATCTCCTTTCATTATGTCCTTCAATAGGACAACTATTTCTCCTGTTTTTATCTTTTATAACGTTTCTTTTTCTGAATCATTCCTCCCTCCTGGTCTCGGCCACCTCTGGCTTATCCTCTCCTCCCACGGTCCCTGGTATTCAGCAACATGAATACCAGAGGTTCTGTGAAGCTTTGTTATGTCAATCTAACAGATTTTAACCCAGATCTATTCAATATACTACAGTGGATATTATGAAGGAGCCTTCTTAACTCTTAAAATTTACAACAGATGTAAGCATGTACACAGGCACACGGACATTATAAGGCTAACTGTCTACACTAATTACTGTATATATTTACTGTAAATCACTGCTCTGTTGTTGTCAATGTTGTCAAAGTTATAAGCTACTACTACTATTGTGAAGCCATAGATGAATGTAAGCATTCTTATTGGGGAAAGAAAGCTAGCTAATAGTGAGATTAGGAAAGGAGCTAACATTAAAGGAAAAGGCATCTGTCAAAAGAGCAAGTGGAAAAGAAATTTTAGAGAAGTGATAGTTCTGTTAGCTACATGAACAGAACTGTATTTAGTTACATTTAAGAGCGTTTTTGTCAGATGCCCGAGGAGCATTTTGGATACTACATCGATTGTCCCATTCCAAACGGAAACCATAGCTGGACAGACTGTTGGTGCTAGCAGCTAGTTTCACTCAGAATTTGTTGCCGTTTTCTGTGTCGTTCCTGCTGTTTGGACTCTCTGCTCAAAAACATGAAAATTGTGGGGACAGTTATGACACTCTAAAATTATGTTAACTGGGAAGTCCATGTATAGTTATTTCTTCTCCTAAAATAGCAGATGCCTTTCGCTATATTGTTCAAGTGATTCCTTCTGGCAGATGCGCCATGATTGGTTGGGCTCTTGATTGACAGGTAGTGGATGGAGTTGGTGACAGCGTGACAACATGAGACTTTTTCAGGTGAGCTTGAAAAAGTCTCATTTTGTGGGGATGTGTAAACTCCCATTGTTACTTGGTTGCCCGTGTGTGTACTCCATGACCCTCTTTCTCCACCATCCACCTGACAAGTCACTCTGCTAACACTCAACCTAAAAAGATTAAAATGAGTTTTCCATTAATCGATTGTTATATGAGCTGATCGTCGTCAATATGATCAATACCAACACATGGCATTATTCAGAGATGAGAGGAAATATCTCGATGGATGGATGCAACCAGATGGCTGGATCCAGCTTAGTTCTTTATCCCGAAAAACATCACAATGACAACAGGATCCTATTCATTGACTTCAGCTTGGCATTCAACACCATCATCCCCGAGCTGCTCTCCTCCAAACTCCACCAGCTTACAGTCCCCTCTGTCATGTGTCAGTGGATCACCAGCTTCCTGACAGAGAGGACACAGCAGGTGAGGCTGGGGGCGATCACCTCAGACACTCGGACAGTCAGTACCGGTGCCTCCCAGGGTTGCGTCCTCTCTCCACTGCTCTTTTCCCTCTACACGAATGACTGCACATCCTCACACCCAGCCGTTAAACTCCTGAAGTTTGCAGATGACACAACTGTCATTGGACTCATCCAGGACGGTGATGAGTTTGCATACCGACAGGAGGTGAGGCAGCTGGTGGACTGGTGTAGTCGTAACAACCTGGAGCTAAACATGCTCAAGACTGTGGAGATGACAGTGGACTTTAGGAAGTTACCCTCCCCTCTGCTCCCCCTCACCATTGCAGACAGTCCTGTGGACTCTGTGGAGAGCTTCAGGTTCCTGGGGACTACTGTTTCCCGGGACCTGAAATGGACTCTCCACATCAGCTGCATCCTCAAAAAGGCCCAGCAGAGGATGTACTTTCTCAGGCAACTGAGGAAGCACGGTCTGCCACAGGAGCTGTTGGTCCTGTTTTACATGGCAGTCATGGAATCGGTCCTGTGTTCCTCCCTCACCGTCTGGTTCGGTGCTGCCACCCAAAAAGACAGGACAAGACTGCAAAGGACAATCAGGTCTGCTGAGAAGATCACTGGGACCTCCCTGCCCTCCCTCCAAGAGCTATACTCCTCAAGAGTCAGGAGTCGGGCAGGGAAGATCATCTCAGACCCAACTCACCCTGGACACCGACTTTTCAAAAGTCTACCCTCAGAGAGGCGCTACAGAGCCCTCCTCTCAAAAACCACCAGACTAAAGAACAGTTTCTTCCCCCAAGCCATAAGTCACTTGAACGGCAACTGTTAATTATTTGTCCCCAATCCTTGCAACCGTATACACAAGCACTCAGCACTTGTACACTTATTTATAGTAGTTAAAGTATTTTAGATAGTTAAATTAATGTATGAATGTACAGTGAGACACCACCTGCCGGAAACAAATTCCTTGTCTGTTCTCCAACAGACGATGGCAAATAAAAGCGATTCTGATTCTGAGGATAAGGAGGTAAGGAGCCAGAATACCACATGAGAACAATCACTTCTGAGTTGTGTGGCTCTGACTCTGTCCCCGGAAACAGGAAACAGGTGTTTTCTCTTCAACCACATGGAGCCGGGTTCAGTTTCCTTTCTATTCTTCTTCGGTGCTTCCGGGTCTGTACTCAACTTCCGGCGTGTCCGTCTCAGCAGCAGTCCTCCACAGTCACCGTTTCCGACATCAACACACCCCTGCTTTGTGCTGACAGCTGTTCGGGACCACATAGGACTCGTCAGCGGTTTGATTTACGGTCAGGAGAAGCGTTGCTTTGATGGCTCCGGGGTTAGCCGTCCGCTCGTTAGCTAGCATGCTGCCGCCGCCACACCTCAGATAACTCAAGGATTATTTCTGGTTCGTCATGACTGAGGTGAGATGTCGGAATAAAGAGATTTTGGAGGGAGACAGAGACGAAGATGTGCGCAAAAATGAGCCCGAGGTGCAAACTATACGTAAGTTTCGTTCATGTCAAGGTTTGCTAACGGAAACACTTTTAACTTCCTGTGCAAAAACAACAGTAAAGTTGAGGTAACTTTCCAGAGAAACATTAGTTATAACAGACTGGAATGACTTGTCAGGTTGTAAAACTGTTTTGTTGTGACACATTAACAGACGTCAATGGATCAATGAGCACAGAAGGTGATGGGAGTGTGTCCAACGATGAAACAGATGACAGGCAGCAGGAAGAGGAGGATGGAGTCAAAGAAGAAGCTGGAGAACAGAAGGAGTCAAATCCTGAACCATCTCTGAAGAGAGTGAAGACATCTTCTGCAAGTGAGACTATGTGTCTGTGATTTTCTATTGCTGATCAATATCAGCTGCATGATGCAGATCCTCTCAATACTTGATCTGTGAACCTTCGGTCAGTCAGTCAGTCAGTCAGTCAGTAGGGCTCTTGCGATGGGGCGGTGTCCCATCCCTGTGCATTGAGCCAACCAGATGAGTCAGTTTTTTCCAATGCTGGTGGTCTTGTGCCACCCGCTTTGCATCCTCCACAGCGGCTCACTGTTGTCGGAGGTCGCCCGCAATGACGTCAAGCCATCGGGTGCGGGGCTTGCCTCGAGGTCTTGTCCAGCCTGCGGTCTCGGGGTCAAACTGGAGAATGGCTCTTGTTGGGTGATCACGGGGAAGGCGGAGGACATGACCAAACCAGCAGGTACGACGTTGCGCCGCCTGGCAAGGAGCTCTGGGCTGGCACGTGCGGACTCTAAGCACTTTGTTGGAAATCCGCTCGGGCCACCTGATGTTTTTGACAGTTCTGAGAGCCCTGCTATGAAAACCATCTATACTGGCAGCCAGGGTCTGATTTAATGGCCAAGTTTCTGAGCCGTAGAGCAGGATGGAGAGGACGGTAGAGTTGTAAATTCTGAGCTTCGTCTTGTGGGAGATGGTCTAGTGCTTCCAGAGTGGCTTCCAAAGGGACCGCAGAGCTGATGCTGCCAGAGCTCTTCTACGGAGAATCTCTGGTTTAAGGTCCCTATTGTCCGTCACTATGGACCCCAGATACACAAAGCTCTTGACAGGCTCCACAGTGTCATCACCCAGCTGCAGGGGAGGTGGATCTGGTCCATCACCAACATGCATGAATTTGGTTTTGGTCCAGCTCAATCGAAGACCAAGCTTCTCTGCCTCTCCTCTGTATATGTCCAGGGCGTCTTTCAACTGGCTGTAGGATGAGCTGAGTAGGATGGTGTCGTCAACATACTCCAGGTCGGTCAGGTAGTAGTTTCCGAGGGGCCATCCCAGGGACTCGCTCACAGACCCTGGACATCAGATGGTCAATGATACAGTTAAAAAGGTCAGGAGCGGCCACACAGCCCTGGCGAACGCCACTGGAGATGGGGAACCAGTCGGAGTCTGTACCGTTGATACGGACACAACTCTCTCCGTTGCTGTAGAGCAGCTTGAGCAGGGCAATGATCTTAGGTGGTGCTCCAAGGGTCTGTAGAATGCTCCAGAGTGAGGCATGGCAGATGGTGTCAAAGGCAGCCTTCAAATCAATGAGCCCGATGTATAGCTGGTGATCTTTTCGGAATTTGTGGGTCTTCTCTATGAGCAGACGAACGGCAGAGATGTGGCCTGTAGTGGAGCGGTTAGGCATGAAGCCAGCCTGCTGGAGACGGCGGCGACCTCTGATGGCTGGGAGAGCACGGGTGAGCAAGATCCTAGTGAAGAGCTTGCCAGGGATCGAGAGAAGTGTAATGCCTCTGTGGTTGCTGCAGAGTAGCCTGTCTCCCTTATGTTTCCAGAAGGGTAGGATGACTTCTCTGGTCCAGTCACTGGGAAGTCTCTCTGTCTCCCACACATTGTTGAAGGTGTGGGTGAGCCACTCAACAAGGCTGTCACCACCAGATTTTAGCATCTCAGCCATTACTGCACAGATGCCAGGGGCTTTCCTGTTGATTTTTCAGAGCGGTTCTGACTTCCTCGGGTGTGATGTGATCTGTACTGCAGGCGTTGCTAGGGACTGTGGTGTTTGCAGCCACGATGATGGTGGGATCAGTTGGGGTGGAACTGTGCTGCAAAAGGAGGCTGAAGTGCTCTTTCCGGCGTGCGAGGCAGTCTGCTTCTGATGTTATGATGTTGCCATCAATCTTTCACCAGGGCTGTCTTTATGCGTGGGCCATTGCGAGCTTGGCGCAGCAGAGTGAAGACACGGCTCATGTTGTTGGTATTGGTTGTGGACTCTAGGTGTTCGGCTTGTGCTTGCCAGAACTTCTCTCTGTCCTCAGCTATGGCCACATTGTGCTGGTGGTTCAGTCGCCGGTATCCGGTCAGGTCACCTTGGAGCCTGGCTTGGCGCCGCCTGTCGATGATGTGGAGTGTCCTCTCCGATATCCAAGGCTTTTTGGGGGAGGATCGAGAGCATCCAAGGACATTATGGGCCGACTGGATGACACTATCCTTGAGGGTCTGCCAGTCCATCACTTTGTCAGTGGTCAGGGCATCGAAGGTGCGGCGAATGGAGCAACTGAACTCAGTGGCAATGTATTGGTCACTGAGTAGGGAGGAGTCCAGGCGAGGTTGAGTCTTGGTGTGCTGGTAGGCTCGCAGCTTTAACTTAAGCTGGGCCACCAGCAGACGGTGGTCAGTGTTGCTGAGCTCTGCTCCTCTGTACACACAGCAGTTGGTGACAAACGACTTCCAGCGTCAGGAGATGAGGATGTGGTCCAACGCTTTCCTGTTTCTGCCATCTGGGCTGTACCACGTCCAGTGATGGATTCGTTTCCGGGGAAGCCAAGTGTCGGCGACGCAGAGGTTGTTGTGGTGGCAGAGAAGGAGAAGGCGGTGACCGTTGTTGTTTGTTAGCCTGTCAGCAAAAGTTGTGCCGACAAGTGAGCCTGTGGACCGCTCACTGCTGGAAAGAGTGGCATTGGCATCAGTGAGAATAATGGTGATGTTGTTTGGTGGGGCTTGGCCTGCAGCCTGATGGAGTTGGTCAAAGAAGGCATCCTTCGCGTCCTCATCAGCGACATCAGTGGGAGCATAGGCAATAATGACTGTCATCTTGCTGTGTTGGTGGAGAAAGCGAGCCGACAAGTCTGTTGCTCAGTGGAGTCCAGCTGATGAGGCACTTACGGAGGGCATTTGGGAAGGCAAGTGCCACGCCATAGATGCCTGTCTGTGTATCTCGGGGCCACTCCAGATGTAGCAGTGGTCGCCTGCTGTTGTTTCACCATTGCCTTGCCATCGTGCTTCACAGAGGCCTGCCAGGGTGATGTTATCGCGGATGAGCTCTCAGGACAGCAGAGTGGCAGCTCCGGGGCGAAGGAGTGTCCGGACGTTCCACGTGGCGACATGGGTCCTACGACGAAGGTTGATCCGTATTCGTTGGTCGGGGGCAGGCTGGGGTCCGTTATCATGTTGGTCAGTCCGGCTTCTTTTTCTGGTCGGTTTCATAACAAAGCGTTTCTCCTGGGTGGGTTGTTTGCCCTCCGCAGGATAGTCGGCTGGTGGGGCTGCCACCTCACAGCGTGCCGACACGCTGGAGTCTTTGTTTGTCTGGAACCTACCGTGGAGACCGGCCCGCCATGGGTGACCCTACCAGGAGCAAACTCCCGACGGTATTGCTCTCCAGGGTCACTAGAACGCACAAGCCCCCTCGCCACGCCAAGGCCAGACCTTAGAGAGCTTTACACAACTTTACACAACCACAAAAAAAAACCTACAAAGCATTCAGAGAAGAGTTATATCTTCTGGGAAATTTCTTAACATGATGCAGTACCATAACTTTTCCATGCCTGACTATTTCTAATTTGATTGGTTATGTATTAATAAAAATGAAAAATATGGAAGCGACTTAATTTATGCTTTGAAGGAACTGAAAAATTGATTTATTGTCAACATCTATACTTGAATCCACCTAAAAACATGATCAAGTCTTTGCTTGCCAGGGATCTGTTGTCTGATGTCTTGAAGACAAATGAATATGGATGATGACGTAAAATCATCCAACTCTCTTTGACTGAAGTGAAGATCATGTACTTCAAGTATAACTATGTCGCACATGTCAAGACTCCTGTGTGGTCATTTATCTGTCTTACTATTACACATATTACTCAGCCCCATTCAGGGTATGTTTTTACCTGTTTACCTCGGCTAGTAATCAGGAAGAAACACACTAAAGCGAGTCCTATTCATTCTTTTTTGCCCTTCTTGATTTATCTCCACCTGGATGACTGAGATCCAACACAGACATTTGGTTGGTTAGTTGGATTTTACTTGATTTGGTTTATTGGGGATTACACAGACTTGTCCCAAAGTGGGAAAGCCAAACAAGTGCAAAATTTTTCAGCTTCAGCAGGAGTGTGCACACTATTCAGAGGTTTTCTGGTTTCATTATATTTTGTTTTATGCCAGCAGTAGTTGGTTTACAGGTTTATTGAATTCCATTTCAGATTTCTTCTTCTGATTTTTTTATCATGGTAGTTTGTCTAAGTGTAAACTGCAGATTAAAGGCAAAATCAGGTTGATAATAATTTATTAAATAACTGAGGAGGTCCCTTGAATACAAACAAAATGTTTCTGAAACACTAATTTCCTTTTATTCTAAGTGCTGTTTGCTGATACCTTTCTCTTTGTTGCAGGTTTCTTGCAGCACCTCCTGAGGGTGTTCTTTGGCTGTCTGGCAGCAGTTGCCTGTGGGGTGCTGTATGCTGTCTATCTCTCAACATATCACGACAGGAAGTTCTGGTTTTCGAGTAGACAGGTAGGCGACTGTTGTATGAGTCTGTTTCCGTAGTATTTTAACCACACTTTCATAAAATATCAAATCAAAATGTTCCTCTATGCATCTCAGGACCTGGAGCGGGAAATCACCTTCCAAGAAGGCAGCGGGATCTATTATTACTATTTTAAGCACATGCTCGCAACACCATCTTTTGAAAGAGGTGCTCTTTCTGTTTCTAATTTAAAAAACAAAACTTAAATCGCTAAATATACAAAACCAGGATGGATTTTAGTATCAGATAAAGGGCCATGAACATCACCCTCCTTGTTAATCAATAATTTTCCTGTGTGTTCCAGGATTTTATGAACTGACGCTCGACAACAAGACTGTTTCAGGTCAGACCATCAACGTAGTGGAACGTTTGTCTCTATATCCGGAGCTCATCACAAGCTTCATATACAGAATCACAAGCAGCCATGTGAGACCTTTTTTTTACACTTGCTTCTAAATCGGTTTAGATCAAGTCTAGTAGGAACATTGTCGGATGGGACCTGCCATACAGCTGTGTTGTGTTTTCATTCCCCCACCAAAGAAGGCATACAGGGTCACCCTTTTCAAAAAAAGTGGCCGATAGTATTCAATGAAATTTTACATATGATTTGTACACATATGTTAAGGACCCTAAAGTGCCCACTGCATGATTGGTTCCAATACATTTTTAGTCACATTTGAGTTTTTCCACATTCGGATTTTTTTTCTATTGTTTTTTTTTTTCTCCCTTTTTTACCAGTGAAGAGCACTTGTTCCACAAATCATCTTGTTATCAGATAGCAGTCTGCAATACAAGATGCACGTGTTTCCCAAAGCTTAGCCATTACAACACCCTGTCTTAACGTTTAAGACATGGACGTAAAGCTCTTATACTTTGGGACCTTTCAGGCTGAGCTTTCTCCAAAGGGAAGAGGTTTTTGTAGAATAATAGCAGTCAGTCACAAGTGACTACATATGTTGATAGAGACCCGTGGAACTTGCAACTGTTTTCTCCTGTTACTTGAGAAGTGAGCATGAAAAGCGAAAAATAGAACTGCGTGGTGTGACAAAAAAACAAATTAGTCTATGAAAGTCTTAATTTCTCACTAAAATTCTGACAAAAGGAGTCGCTCATGCTGCCGTTCCAGTCGACTTACCTCCAGCTAAGTCTGTCTTTACACTACATCAGTGGTTCTCAAACTTTTTTCTGTTGAACCCGCCTTTGAGGGAAGACATTTTCCAGGTCCTCCAACGTTCACTCAATTTAATAACGTGTGAAGTCTGACATTCATTATAAGTAACATCAATATTTGAACAAGCGCTTCAATTTTCTTCCAATAATTTGCCATGCAAATGTTATTTGCACGGCAAATAATATTTGCACAGCAAACACAGAATTCTTCTACTTGCGAGATGGAGCGGTTGTTTTTAAGTCATTCTAGTAGCTGATCTTCCAAGTCCGGTGAGCTGGTGTGTAGACGCCGCGAAGCCGTGTCATTGGACGGGCGGAGTTGCTTCGGTTTAGCAGCACTGCTTAAGTGCAGATGGCAGTCTGGGTCATGTGTGATTTCTCGGAACATGCGACTCTGTATGCAACCTTATAGGAAGCTAGAACTGAGCTCTGTTGTTTTACACATTTGTGAAACATCACACAGTTTTCTTTTGGTCAGAAACTTCCCAATATTTGAATATTCAGAATGATTAAAGATGTTTGACTCTGAAAATGTCCACCAAGCCTGATCTAAGCTTGATTGCGTCTTGTTCAGGACTTTGTGGAGCCGATCTACTTCTATGTTGGAACGATCTTCGGCCTGCAGGCAGTCTATGTCACCGCCCTGTTTGTGTGCAGCTGGGTGATGAGCGGCACTTGGGTGGCAGGCATGTTGGCAGTGGCCTGGTACGTGATTAACAGGTGAGAGGATTTCCACCGCATTGCTCCTTCTACTTCAGCCTGAATCTCATGTGTTTCTCATGTTTCTTCATCCTGTGAAGTCAGTTCTTGTGAACTCTGTTAACATCATCATCATTCTCATTCTCATCATCATCATCATCATCATCATTTTTCTGGTGCTCTGTCCATTTATGCTCCTGGTAGGACAAATAAAAGTCAGCAATAAGCATACAAAACTCTTTCCACATCCCAGAGTGTTGTTCTGCTGAATTCACAGCTCTTCAGAGGTTAATATCATGACTCTGTCCTTCAGTCATCCAGTTTCAAATCTATTTGCAAAGTTTACTTTTAATAATAAATAATATTAATAATAATAATAATACTAATGGTGGTGGTGGTCGGAGGGGCCGTAGGCGCAGATTGGCAGCCACACCTCCGTCAGTCTGCCCCAGTGCAGCTGTGGGTACATAGGTAGCTTACCATCACCAAGTATGAATGAGGAGTGAATGAATAATGGATTCAATGTAAAACCGTCTTTGAGTGTCCAGAAAAGCGCTAATCCATCATTATTATTATTATTATTATTAAGAACACTGTGTCTGTCCTGTACGTGGTTTGATCTGGATGTTATCAGCTCTGTGGACTCCTTGTATCCTGACATTGTCAGCATGCACTCTTCTCTCGAGCACAAACCTTTATGAAAAATGCTATTCAAGACCAATTTAATGAGTTGAGTGGGGTTAAGTCTTCTGATAGCCACCTTGTTGAATTGTCTCCACGTTTCTTTCTCAGACCAGACACCACCAAAGTGGACCATGCTATTCCTCTACGCGACAACTGGGCTCTGCCTTACTTCTCCTGCCAGGTCACAGCTTTGACCGGTTTCCTCAGTAACAACATCAGCTCTGCCACTGAGGTGAGCCTCTCCTGAAAACCGTTCCTGCACAATATCAACATGTAGGTGGAGCAGTGCTTAAAGCCTTTTCTCTGTAGATGTTCTGCTACCTTACCATGAGTGCCACCAGTGTCACCTTCCTCCTGGTGTGGGAACACAGCCACTATGTGCTCTTCGTTCAAGGCCTCTGCCTCTTCTTGCTCGACTCGTTTGATCTGGTGCCGCCACGTAAGGTAGTGTTTCCTGGAGGGATGAATGTAGTTCACTCGTGTTGATTTTGTGCCTCAATTCACCGTGCATGTAGTTATACAACTGAATAAGCAGATTCAACTGCTGCAATCATTTTTTAGATTATATATATATGACAACGAATTATTAATAAACCACAAACATTTTAGCCAGTTATTTATAAACTAGATGATATTCTGTTTTAGAAACTTTATACCATGTTGTTCTCAAGGTTCTCTTTCCTTTGGTTCTTTTAACTCTTTCATTTTCCCTCAAACTGTGACGTCCAGATGGCTGACATTCACAAAGTGTACCTCAGCTCCTTGTTCCTGGCCTACATATTCCAGTTTCAGAATCCGACCCTGCTCAGCTCACCGTTGCTCAGCCTCTTGATTGGCTCAGTGCTCGCGAGGTACTTCCAGGTAGAGTTAGCTTCTCCACACCAGAGCTCGCTCAGACCACATAAACTTATCAGTGACTTCTGATAACAGATGAATCATTTTAATATATTTTTTTTAATTGCACCTTTTTAAATATGACAAATTTACATTCTATTCAGTGGGCAGTACAGATCTCCCTCTGTGGTTCAGCAGCCATATTGACACAAGTCTGTTTGTAATATTGTCAGAGCTATCACAGGATGAAATACTGTTTTAACTGGTGTTGGTTAATTTTAAGGTAACAGTTTATAAACCTTGATGCTGAAAAGACAAGAGAAGACAGATGGGCTGTGCTATGAAGTGTAAAGACGTTTGACGGACAGAGTAACAGATTTAAAAACTAGTGGAATCCTGGAGGTTGTGACTTCAGATTCACTGGTGGTTCTGGTTTTCATAGAAATAGGTCAATGATCTACATTTTGATCTATGGCCTAAATCAAAATTTAAATCATGAGTTTTGCTCATTCAAGTCGTATTACCTTCATTTTCAACGAGTTTGGTTTCGGTAAATTCTTATTGATGCATTCTTTGTGTTTTCTGTTGCAGCAAAAGATGAAGATGGGACCTCTAGTAGCCAGAGTGCTGAAGCTGCTTCTACATTTCCACCTCGTTTTCACCACAGGGATCACCTTCTGTTATGTGGTCAAGGTAAAACCACAAGATTAGTCGCTGGTGGTCTCGCCGGTCCATTGGCTGGAAAAAAAACAAACATCCCTTTATCAATCACCATTATTGTTCCTTTACAGAAACTGATACCTGTGAGTGAGAATGACTTCATAGTAAAGTTCCTTGAAGTAAAATTTGGCCTCAACACAACAACGTGAGTTTGCTTTTACCTTGGATGCTGAATTAATTAAAAGATGACCTTGTGTTTTCTTTGTTGGTTTTTAATTATCTGCAGTTGTTAGTTTTCTAATTTCTTTGTACAAAATCTAATCATGTTAATATCTTTATTTTGTGTTAGTGATTTTATCACCAACTTCCTCCTGTGCCAAGAGAGTTTCCAGACCCCCAGTCAGGACTTCTTCCTCCGAATGACGCAGGCCTCAGTCCTTCCCTTCTACTTCCTGGTTCTCGCTGTCTGCCTGCTGTCCACCCTGCAGACCATTTACAGCAGACTCAAGTGAGAGACTTTTGCCCGACACAGTGTTTGATGGCTCTGTTTGGTGTCTCTCTGAAATAACATTGGACTGAACTGGAGGTCCAAACCAGACATCAGCTGGCTGTGGTTCTGTTTCACGCTCCAGCAAAGCATTTCTCATAAATCCACAGTCTGTTGTGGGTTTGATGTTGTGACACTAAAATCATGTTTACTTTTACGCAGCGGTCAGCCAATGGAAACAAACCTTAAACTTGAAGACGGACGAATCGGAGAGCAGCCACAGGTCATCTATCACGTCTTTCACACGTTGCTCTTTGGAGGCCTGTCTCTGCTGTTTGATGGGTGCGTTTATCATATTCGTTTGGATTCTTCTTATGTTTATGATCTCTAACTGTTAAGTCCCTCCTTTATTGCGCAGGTGCAGATGAACTTCGATCTTTTTTTTCCTTTTTTTTCACCCAGGTTGAAATATTTATGGACCCCATACGTCTGCATGTTCACAGCGTTCGGTGTGTGTTCCCCAGAGCTCTGGATGACTGTGTTTAAATGGCTCAAACTGAAATCCGTCCACCCTGTAGTTCTAGTAAGAAGACGTCAATTTTTACATTTAACAAATTTGTGCTTTTTCTATTATAAAACAGATCATAATTTACACTTACGTTTTTATCAATAAAAAAATAAACCCACTCAAAGAACACGCTCACTCTCAAAAATTTTTGGTTTGATTGGTGTGCTATCAAATTTGCTGAATTGTGTTGTTGTTCACTCTGAATGATTGTTATTATTAGTTGCAGATGAAACTTCATTCAGGTCCTTGTTCATGATGTTGATCTGAGGTCTTTTTAATCCATTACAGTCTCTGATCCTGAGCACAGCAGTTCCTACCATCATTGGTTTCAGTTTGTGGAGAGAGGTGAGATGTTTCTCTTTTAAAGATCATTACTTCAGACCGTTTAGCAAACATAACATCTTCCTACACTGCTGTCTTCTATCTGTCAGTTCAGCCCCCGTCTCTTAGCCGACCTGTCAGACCTGCAGGAGTTCTATGATCCGGATACCTTGGAGCTGATCACCTGGATCAGGTGGGGCTGATCTAGGATTGTTCTCTGTTTGAGAGGGGGTGCACTTTTCACATCCATCTATAATTGTTTGTTAGTACATATTTCTTTGCTTATTTCCATTAACATTATAGTGTTAGGAAAAGAAACATATTTAAATTTTTCATTTTGTGTACCTAAATAAATCTTCAGAAAATAAACCCTTCATTTTAATTTTTATTAAATTTTGAAGTTTTCCTGCAGAAAAACATAATGTAAAGGACATTTGTATTCCATATTTGGAAGACACAAATTTAAAAGAGGAAGTTTATATTATTACAGCATGTGTAACCATTTAGAACAGAAAATCTGAAATCTGTTTCTTAGCGAGTTTCAGACATCTTTGAATGTTGTGTTTACAGACATGTACAGATCATATTTATAATAAACACCTAAATTTAGCGACGGCGGCCAGAAAACTCTCTTTCACAAGCTAATATTCCATGTTTCCATAAACCATGAAGCTCCTGTGAGCAACGGAAACTCTGCAAATACATTGTCATGCCGTGTTCAAAGTTACGTCAGATGTTCACGTCGTATGGGAATCACCAAATCTCACTCATAAATAAGACAGTTGTGATGTCCAAGTTTCATCGACAGTCATAAACATTGGATTGCTTCCCATTGTATGCCTGATGTAAACACGGCATGACTTACAAGACATAAGAGGCTCCACCAAAGTGAAAAATCAAGTGACAATTTTTAAGGTGCCAGACAGATTTCAGTATTGGTCCCTTGGCCCCATCTCCTGGGTTGGTCCATGAGGGCCATCTTCCTGTATTTGTAACTATGTCTTCTAACTTTTTATCGTTTAGGTCACAAGCTCCGGCAGCCACTGTCTTCGCAGGAAGCCCTCAGCTGTTAGGAATCGTGAAGTTGTGTTCAGGGTCAGCCGTGACCAGTTTACCTCTTTACACAGACTTCCACCTGCTGAAGAGGACTGAAGATGTGAGTGAGATTAAATATTTACTCCTTCAGTTCCACACCGAATGTTTATCTATTCAAATATGAACATCAAAAATTCGACACCCACACCAGATCAGTTGAAGCACAAGTTAACAATGACAGATGCTGTCAGACAACAGGGTGTCAGTGAAAACTGCAACTGTAGGCCAAAGCAGAAGAGGAGGGAGGCGAGTCAGGAGACAGCAGATGGAGAGGAAAGTAGAGGAAAGTAGTAGAGGTGAGAGTACGGACTCTGGACATCAATGCTGTAGGACCAGGACAGCACATTTCAAAGATTCTGATTTATCTGTCCATAAAACCAAGAAACCTGAATGGTAAAGCGGTTCTTGACTTAGGTTTTCCTCTTCATTGATGAGCGGGACAGTATTTAAAGTTAATATTCATTTTTCTTCTTTCCCTCAAGACTTATCAAGTGTATGGAATGAGGTCTGCAGAGGACATCTATAAGATTCTGACCTCTCAAAAGACAAACTACATGATCATCGAGGAGTCTTTATGCAACGAACTTCGTCTTAACAAAGGCTGTAGAGTGAAAGACCTGCTCGACATCTCCAATGGACATGTGAGAAACCTGACAGCTAAACTTCTTAATAAAAATATAATGGTGGCTCACACTATATAGCCAATACATACTGTGTTGAATAAGAGGACATAGTTTCAGAAATAGTTTGGCATTTTGGGAAATCTATTTTACCATGTGAGATATGTTATTGATGGTTGTACATTAAGTATGAAGCTGCTGTCAGGTAGCAGATAGGAAATGAGGAATGCAGCTAACCAGATTCAACTAACCTCACCTACCAACACCTCTACTACTGTTTAACTGCTGCTTTGTTTCATCTGTATGAAGTGGTTTATGGTCACTAACTGAAGGTGACAAAATGAAGACATGCATTTCCCAACATGTCCAATAGTGTTCATGTATTTATCACATTGTTACATACAGATACCTGGAATGAGGGACTGACCATAGATAGAGGAAATGCATTCTGAATGAACGATGTCATTTCCTTTACGGTACGACCGTGACACGACTTTCCATGTCCTCTTGTCCCATCCAGGTTGTTTATGACAAAGGAGAGATTTACTCTTTCTCCAGACACGGGAGGTTCTGCCAGGAGATCAAGTTGAACTACTCTCCGTACACAAACTACTTCACTCGAGTTTTCTGGAACCGCTCGTACCACGTCTACAAAGTAAACTCTGTCATCTCCTTTCAGTACTGACAGCGGCCTCTGCCTTCCTGTCGAGACTTCACCAGAACAGTTTGGCTTTCCTCCACTTTATTTCATCACGTCCTCAGTCCAGCAGGGACGACTTTTGAAGCACCTCACCACTGCTACCTTACATCGAGGTGTTGTGGACTCCAACACCTTTGATTGATTAAGCACGCTGTGGTGGTTTGATCGACATGAATGGACATCAATATTTGTCCTATTGATTATGTTACTGTTATTCTGTAAGCCATATGTTACTTAATGTGCTGCGTTTGATGAAAAAGGAGATCGCAGTACTCTCAACTATTTACATCAGCAGCACTGGTGTTGCTGACTTTGTCATTTCAGTGCAACCAATAACACATTTGAAGCTTTACATTTCTATATGTCAGTTACCATAAACATTTGTACATACTTAACACATAATGGAAATAACTGTAGAAAAGGAATAGAAGTACAGATAAATGTTTTTCATTTAAATGAAGAAAACTGAGTAACTTCAGTTCTTTTTAAAATAAACTTACAAAGTGCTGCTGTTCCAAGTGCTTTTGACGTATTCAAATAAATCAACTTTGATTTATAAAGAAAAAATTTGGGAGCGATTTGAAATGATGTTCTTTATTATGGGACACGTGTGCAACACAAATGTTGATGAATTTTGTTTTGTCCCTTTGAATATGAATGTGTGTAAATGTTTTCTCTGAGTTTGTTATAGTGTGATATAAATAAGGATGAGCAGATTTCTACTGGTAGAAAAAAAAGCACAATAAATCCTCCTCACTTAAGGATTAAATTATTCAGTAAGCAGATTTTATTGTTTTCAAGCAATCATTTTGGTGTGAAAAGTACAATGGTAAATAACCTACACAAACTACCAAAAAACTGTATTAACATTCCTATTTGTTTCATGAGTGAATATATGATTTCTATAAAACCAGCTTAAATAAATAAATAAGCGCTTGAAGTAGCGCCGCGCGCGTCTCCCGGGAGAAGAGGCGGGACCGGAAACACCGAAGAGCAATGGAGGCGTCCAGAATGAATAATGTGAGAACCAAAAGGCCGATATCTCTCCCTCACAAATCACTAATGTAATAATTTTCTGTAAATTCAGCTCTAGAATCTTCTGCTTGTAGTTTTTTCAGCTGTTAAGGTAAGAAAATCTACCGCTGTGTGTCCGACCGGCCGCAGAGAGACGAGTAGTAGAACAATGCTAACCCAGAGCTAACAGGGCTACACACACACATAAACACACACATAAACACACACCGGTAAGTGTATGGTATGGCTGGCAGCCTCCATCATCTTTAATATCAGACATTTCTGATTAATGAGCTGCGATCCTTCCCAGCGGTAGCTGACATCTCTTCAGGCGTCTCAGTGAGGGTTTATAGCGGTGTTTTATTTATGGAGTGTACATGAGCGTTTATAACAACCTAATAACCGAATCAAATACAGCATAAATGCTGAAGAAACACCCAGACTTCAACTTTCTGTCTTTTTTTTGTGCTTTTAAATTTTATTAAGAACAGCTGACCTATATTTATTAGATATATGATATATATGGTGATGGACAGGCTGACAGACGAGGTCAGACAGGAATCTCCATGGACTATGATGTTTGCAGATGACATTGTGATCTGCAGTGAGAGCAGGGAAGAGGTGGAAGAGAAGCTAGAGAGGTGGAGGTTTGTCCTGGAAAGGAGAGGAATGAAGGTTAACCACAGTAAGACAGAGTACATGTGTGTGAATGAGAGGGACCCAAGTGGAAGAGTGAGGTTACAGGGAGAAGAGATCAAGAAGGTGGAGGATTTGAAGTACTTAGGGTCAACAGTCCAGAGCAATGGAGAGTGTGGAAAAGAGGTGAAGAAACGTGTCCAGGCAGGATGGAATGGGTGGAGGAAAGTGTGAGGTGTGATGTGTGATAGAAGAGTTTCAGCTAAAATGAAAGAAAAGGTGTACAAAACTGTGGTGAGACCAGCGATGTTGTTTGGTCTAGAGACAGTGTCACTGAGGAAAGACAGGAGGCAGAGCTGGAGGTAGCAGAGATGAAGATGCTGAGGTTCTCTCTGGGAGTGACCAGGAAGGATAGGATCAGGAATGAGTACATCAGAGGGACAGCACATGTTAGAGGTTTTGGAGATAAAGTCAGAGAGGCCAGACTGAGATGGTTTGGACATGTCCAGAGGAGAGATAGTGAATATATTGGTAGAAGGATGCTGAGTTTTGAACTGCCAGGCAGGAGGCCTAGAGGAAGACCAAAGAGGAGGTTTATGGATGTAGTGAAAGAGGACATGAAGGTAGTTGGTGTGAGAGAAGAGGATGCAGAAGACAGGGTTAGATGGAGGCAATTGATTCGCTGTGGCGACCCCTGAAGGGAAAAGCTGAAAGGAGAAGAAGAAGAAGAGTTTGTCTTTTGCCTCGTAATGATAGTTTTCTTTCTCAGAGGTCTGTTGACATCACGCTCATTTGTATTTATTATTTACTTTATGTTATGCTCTCTGATGTGATTGATTTTTCTGGCGGGGTTCCTCAGGGGGGGATGAGTGCTGAAGCAGCCGATCGGGTCGCTGCCGTGGGCAACAGTCGTCCAGGAACACCTCTCCAGACGTCCTGGTTTGAGTTCCTGCTGGATGGCAGCCTGCTGGAGAAACACCTGCAGAGGTCATACCCAGGTCAGCGCAGCCCCCCATGACTAAAGTGAATTTAGTTGTTACATCTTCAAATTTTGGGTTTTGTTGAATATCAAGTAATGGCATCAGTCAAATGTTTCTGACATGTTTTAAACAATAATTCCATTTAAAAGACTAATAGTGATTTGAATCATTCTAATGACTGAATAAGGATGATTAAATATAGAACATGAAGTTCAACACGCCTTAAACACAGTGAAGTTTAGCTGAATGTTCTCAGATCATGTTCTCATTAATACTTCATGTTTCTGTGTATATTTCAAATAGACCCGACCCCAGTCCAGCTGATCATCCAGTTCCTGGAGCAGGCGTCTAAGCCTTCTGTCAATGAGCAGAACCAAGTGCAGCCTCCAGCAGACAACCGCAGGAATCGCACCCTGAAGCTGCTGGCGCTGAAAGTAGCTGCACACATGAAGTGGGACCTGGACGCTCTGGAGAAAGGGTAAGAGTCTGATACAATTGTTTTTGATATGGGGAACATTAGTTGAATATTAGTTGCTCTTTGCTGAACTAATAGGCTGTTAATGCATTTGTGAGAAATTGAGAAACATAACAGGTAAAGCAGCGTATCTCAACGCGCCTCATGTTTCTAATAATTGTACATTCTGTCAGATCAAACATGAGAGTCATTCAATCAGATTTCCTTCTTCTTTGTCAGCCTGACAATTCCAGTGTTAAATATGTTACTGAATGAGCTCCTTTGCGTGAGCAAAGTGCCACCGGGGGTGAAGCACGTGGACCTGGATCTGTCCACTCTCCCGCCCACCACAGCCATGGCTGTTGTCATTTACAACCGCTGGTAAGTCCGCTCTGTTAGGAGAACACAACAATCCTTTGGCTGATGTCAGCAGCAGTTTGTTGCTTAATCCTTCTTTTGTAATCTGAAAGAGTAACTGAGAAACTATGTGATTAGAAAGAAGGAACTTAAGGGCTTTGTCTCGATGTCCAACTCCTCTCCTCTTCAGGGCCATCCGAACCATTGTGCTCAGCAGCTTTCCAGAGAAACAGACCAAACCGGGACCGCACCAGATTAACATGTAAATTCTGCCAGTCATTTCCAGTTAGAGTTTAACGTCAGGCTTTTGTGTTTTAATTTGAATGACTTCAACATGATGCTATTGAGTGCTCGTCTTTTGGCCGTTCCTAGGTTGAGTATCGTCCAGCAAGAGAAGGAGATGACTGAAAACATCCTGACTGTTGTGAGTTTATGCTCTCGCTCGTTTAACTAAATCCGCTATCCGGGGTTGAAAGATGTTCTTTACTTCATGTTTAGATTTTAGTCGTTGAATTAAATGCATTTTGTTGTGAAAATCTCTCCTGCTTTCAGCTGAAGGAGCAGGCGACGGACTCCATCAGCGTCCTTGAAGGAGCTCTGCAGCTGAAGAAGGACTTCTTCGTTCATACTCTGAGGACTCTGGACCTGCTGGCTGCTGATGCTGCTGCCAACGGAGAGACCGAGTCCTCGACTGCAGGGCTTCGGATTAGCGCCGATGAGCTGCACTGCCAGGTTAGTGGACCGCAGAGAACTGACTAACGTGTGATGTAATTGGTGGATTCATGGCGTCAGCTCACTCTATAGCTTCAGGACTTTAATATGAATGCTCTATCACCTCTTTATTTGATTAAATATTCTGGAGAAATCTAACTGGAGTTGCATTTATGGAGTTGGTAGAGCTTAACTTGGGACTTGTGTCATTTTTTAAATTTAGGTTCATTATGATCTGGGAGGTATTTTCTTCCAGCAAGGCTGCACGAACCAACCAGCCTATCAGAAGGCCCACGATCACTTCAGACAAACAAGGGAGCTATTAAAAAAGGTACCTAGACTCAAATACATCTTTACACACACACACACACACACACACACACACACACACACACACACACACACACACACACACACACAATGAAATTACAGTCCTGTTATGAAACATCATGAAACAGTTTGTCGTCAGCAAAGGTTGATGATGCTTCTTTATATTTTCAGCTGGACTCAGCGGTCCACGTTCACTTGGATGAGAAACGTCTAGCCGGCTACTGGAACGCCTGCAAAGCTTTGACTGAAGATTGTGACTCAGACAGCCAGACCACGTCCTACAATCAAATCAACAGCCTCATCAGGGCGCACAACTACCAGGTGAGAGCAGACGCTGCAGCGGTTGTAAGGATTTTCTTTGTTAAAGTTCATGCATTATTTTCAGAAATCTTCTGTCTGACAGGCTGTTATCGAAGCATTCATCAAAGACAACGTGAGCCGCACGTTACCAAACCATTTCAGACGGTCCGTTCTACGAGAGTTCCTGTACAAAGTCCAACAAGTGTGAGAAAACAGTTCAATGAATCCAAAATGAAAAGGATCTTTTTACATGCAGGACTTTGTTAGTCCTTGACATACGGTATTCATGTGCTGTGATGACAATTTAGTGTGTGGAGTTTTTTTTTTTAATCTACATGTCCACAGTACAACAAATGACCCTCTTCTGTCCTCCTCAGGGAGTCGGGTCTGGATGAGGTTTGCCACAAGCTGTGTATCTGCAACGCCGTACGAGACGCTTTAGAAGGAGACATCCTCAGTGTTCGCTTCCAGCAGCTCCTCCTCAATCCTAGCAAAAAGCTGGTGGACTTCATCTTAGAGGTACAGAGATCCTTCTTTACTCGCGGTTAATGCGTTCCAGGACCACCCGCAATTCTGCGATATTGCAACAAACTACTATACTGATATTACCACCTTATATCTGTATTAACTTCTCCCACACTCTTATCGATTGTTTAAAGCGCTCCAAGTGTTTCTTTAATACACAGAAGTGCGCAGCGTTCCGTGAATCTCGGAACGCTTGTATATGCACACCTCTGCATATACAAGCTGTCTGATCTGGTCTCTGTTGGTCACCATGAATAAAAATCACACTATCTAACAGATAGAACATGTAAGCTTTTTTTAACAAATATAAAACGTTTTCACATATGCTGGATTATTTCAAAAACGCTGGTGTTTAACCTGTTTCAACATCCAGGAACGAATCAGATGGTGCATTCACTGCTGATGGAATAATTGGAAAAATAAGCGTCTGCACATTTGAATCCAGTTTTCCTTTTCCTACAGGTTTGCACACTTTCGCTAGAAAAGGAGAACATGTCTGAAACCATCAGAAAAAACATGGCCATTTTCATGAAGTGAGTGACAGCAGAGCTCTCATCTCTTTTTTTTTTTTTACTCTGCACAACAACGTCGATGAGCGTGTGGCGTTGCTTCGACTTCAAACCGCATCACGAAAGCGTCTCTCCTTGCAGGACCCTGTGTGAAAGCTTGGAGGAGCTGCCACTGCTGTTCATGGTGTCGTCTCATAAGCTGTTCATGGAGCTGTTGAGGGAGGAGGAGAGGAAGATTCTGGTGGAGCAGATGAGGAAGAGATCAGCCACCATCAACCTAAGCGCCAAGCCTCTGCCTTCTTTCTACGACATTCCAGGTGCAGCATTTAAGTTTCTCTTGTTTGCATGGAATCTCTGCTGCGTTCTAGTCTCTTGAATCTGGTTTTTGGTTCCCGTCTCCACAGCCTCTGCTAGTGTGAACATCGGGCAACTGGAGCAGCAGCTCATCCTCCTTCTGGAGCCACGCAGGCTCAGACAGATCCTCATTGAGCTCCACGGTCTGGCAGAAAGACCCTTCTGGAAGGTCAACAGTAAGGTCAGAGCATGCGTTAACACGGCGGGAGAAAGAATAGATAGATAGATAGATATATACTTTATTAATCCCGGAGGAAATTGCACATATCCACTGCTCAGGCATTACATAACGAATAAATACTGGATAAACACCAGGAGAAAAAGAAACACTGACATCACAGGACATACCACAAGACACACACTACACTAACAGACACATACAGCACTAACAGGACTTATACTAAACTATAACTAAAATACAAACAGTATAAAATTAAAATATAAACTCCTAAAATACAGTATACAGTACAAAATACAGTATAAAATTAAAATATAAACTCCTAAAATATGAAACAAAAATAAAATAAAAAATATAAATAAATAATATAATAATAATTTTAAAAAAATATATATATTTTTTTACAAAACAGCTGATTTTCATCTTATCTAGTGACAACACGGGTCTCTTAGACTCAGTCAGACATTTCCAACATTTAAGATTGATTTTTGTTGCTAAATGAATTTTTTCAGAAGTAATTCAAACCACTTTCTTGTTGTGTGTACAGTGGGAAGTTCCTCCAGACTACATCAACGTGATACTCGGCATTAAAGATAACCTGACCAAGGACCTGGTCTACATCCTCATGGCCAAAGGACTCCACTGCATATCAATAAAGGTGTGATCATCGGAATTATCCACCAAAGTGGAAAACAGTTTATCCAGATGTTGAAAGGCAGTCATTCCCGACTCACCTTCACATCAGTGGCTAGTTTGGAGAAGTTTACACAACATTTATGGAGCTTGTAGTTTTTTCTTGAATGTTTGAAGAAGATGGGAAACACCAGAAACACACATCAAATTATTACAGTAGTCTCAAGATGCTTTTAGAGATTTTGTTCCACAATTATTTGTGGATCTCATGAAACACATCGTGTAAGACCTGCTTCAGCACACGATCGTCACGGTTATGAAAAGCACCTCTCAGCAGTGGGACTCAGACACGAATGTTGTGTTTTCTGCTCCTCCAGGACTTTGCTCACGCCCGGCAGCTTTTCTCCGCCTGTCTGGAGCTCGTCACCGAGTTCTCCCCCAAGCTGAGGCAGGTGATGCTGAACGAAATGCTGCTGCTCGACATCCGGGCGCACGAGACGATGGCCTCCGAGGGCAGCAAGGAGCGACCGCCCCCCGACCTGGTCAGCAGGGTCAGAGGTTACCTAGAGATGAGGATTCACGGTGTGTGGATGGAAACCGGTGAGATCAATCTTCTTACTCCTAATGCTGCAAGCTAAATTATGGGATGCCCTTGCTTTGTCTGTAGATGTGCCTCTGCGTCAGGTGGTGGGAGAGGAGTGTGTCGCCTTCATGTTGAACTGGAGGGAGAACGATTACCTGACTTTGCAGGTGCCTCCATCTCTGGTCATCAACAACCCGTACATCAAGGTAAGAAGTGTGTTCTACCGCAGAGCGGCAGCTGCTTGTACAAGAGTCATTCAAGGTCAGAGTTAAAAGGAGAGTGGGCATTAATGTGTTAACCATCATGCATCGGTTAAAAGGCTCAGGACTGCTGTGGTGTTCCTTCCTTTACTATCTCTCCCCTTTTTTCTTCTGAAAGCTCGGTCAGCTCCTGGCCTCAACATGCAAAGAGCTCCCAGGTCCGAAAGAGAGTCGGCGTACAGCCAAGGAACTTTGGGATGTGGTGGTGCAGATCTGCAGCATGTCCATCCAGCACAAGAGGAACAGCGACGGCAGAGTGGGCCTCATTAAACACAGAGAGTCGTCCATGGGCATCATGTACCGGTACACCTGTCCTCTCTTCAGTAATGGCAGTAAACAAAGTTTACTGAGATTCAGATCTTTCACCTGATGGGAGTCTTTGAGGTCATGAAGTCATGATGGGAGATATTGAAACCCAGCCGTGTAGCTTTCACCTGTGGGCTGCCACTGGGTTAGATACGTGGAACTCCCCACCCAGTCAGAACTGAAGAATCCTCTCAAGTCAAGTTAACTTCCTTCAACACAGAGATCCAACAAAAAACAAACAAACAAAAAAAACCCCCCAAAAACCATCTCTTTCCAGAAATTAAGACTCAGTAGTATCCATTTCCTGCTGGTATCCCCATTCAGAAGGAAGTGTGCGCATACTGTATGCGTGGATGGGAGGCTAGCTAACAGAACAGTTAACATTATAGCTCATTAGAGAAGGACGGCATTAATGCATCCTGTCTTGAGGAGGAGCCTCTCAATTTTTTGATGCACATTTTCTACAGAGTAGTGGTAGAAAGAAAATAGTTCCTAAATGAACATGTCAAAGACAAGGCACAGAATGGATTAATAGCACCAAAAATAATCACAAACGTGGTTGTTTATGGGTGAACGGTCTCGTTTTTTTTCACAATTTAACTGTTTTATTTCTGTTTATCCAGGAGTAAATTCATCACTTTCATCAAGAAACTTAGAGTAAGTGTCTGTTCAACAACCTGTGGATTTACTGTTCATTTGTGGTTGGATGAAGGCCCACTGATGGGATCATGAGTTTCATCTCGTTTCTCACAGGAGCCGTTGGTGCTGACGACCCTCATCTCACTGTTTGTGAGGCTCCACAGCATTGTGAGGGTACGCATCCACGCAGTAAAGGCTCTGTGGTCGGGGTCATCGATCAGAAACTAGGAGAACGTGAACAGATGGTCAAAATTTAAATTCTACTATGCTTTTCCTCCTTTTTCAGGACGATATTGTAAATGAGGTGACAGCTGAGCACCTCTCCATCTGGCCGTCTTCTCTCCCAAAGTAAGGTTCATTCATTTAGTGCAAGATTTTTCAGTAATTGTAAATATAATGACTGTGTGTGTATGTGTGTGTGTTTGCAAGCAGCATACAAGCAGTAGACGTGGAAGCCGTGGCCGTGACGGTCAAAGAGCTGGTGTCCCACGCTCTGGTTCTGAACCCTAACAACCAGTCGTGGCTCGTCACGCAGGCCGATATCTACTTTGGTGAGAATGTTTGTGTTCTCAAAGCTCAGATGATGCGATGCTTCCTCTGCTCTCACGTCAAAGTGTTTCACCGGTGAATTCACCTTCAAACGGCAGTCGTACGAGTCTGACGACAGCGCCTCTTCTTTATCCGTCTGTAGTGACCAATCAGTATTCTGCGGCGCTGAACTTCTACCTCCAGGCCGGAGCCGTTTGCTCCGACTTCTTCACCAAAGCTGTTCCGCCTGACATCTACACTGACCAGGTACTTCAAGCTCCTGGACGATGAAACATTAAGAGCTCTCAGTCAAATACAATAATAGGAAACGTTAAGTTACCTCACTGACAATTTAAAAGTGGTTTCTACAATTTAAGAATTGTGAAACACTACAACACAATATATGACTAATACGACAAATGTGAAGTGAATCATGTATTTGTGTAGTAACTCTGACGTTAAAATGAAACAAACCAACACTGACTTGTTTCTAGGTTCTGAAGAGGATGATCAAGTGTTGTTCAATCATGAACTGCCACACACAGGTCAGAGGTCAATGTTTTTTTGCATTTCAGCTATTTGACATCGAGCCATACTTGAAACTTTGTCGCTTGCTTGGTTGATTTGTTCAGAAAAACCCTGACAACCTTCTAACCCTGCCACCATGGCTTTTATGAAGGCTTTGCTTTTACATGTTTAGAGTACAGCAGGTTTGACAAACACTAAATATCAAGCTGACATTTTTAAATGTGGTTAAACAGCACTTTAAAATGGGGTTATAATTAAGTCAAATGAACCTTTATTAGCATTATTATTCATACAATTGTTACAAATATTAATTATTCCACTGGTTGATCATTTTTAAAAAAATTCATCAATCCATTTATGTTGCTATGGTGATAAGGGCCACCTGCATGCTGGATGCTAATGTAGTGTTCAGTGTAAACTAATCCTGCATGCTTGAATGCTCATTTTTTCCAAATGAAACATGCTGCTAGTTTTACTTAATGCTGTAAGGCATCACGTCATATTTTTAGTTCCAACAATTTTGAGCAGGTACGTTGTGGATAATATTTAGTCTGACTGGTTTGTAGTCCTGTCAATCTTTTTTTTTGAAAAAGTACATAAAAATTTTGGAACTTGTAAGTTTGTACCCAAGAATGTTTATGAAAACTGGCCGAAATGCCAACTTTTTTTTTTGTGGAAGCACTTGTTTAAATCGCTCTTTCAATTTCACTTTTCAGGAATATTGTTTATTTTTGCCTCCTCAGTTTATTCAGTCAGGATCATCAGATTTCAGTTTTAGTGTCTGATTTCCTGTTTTGAGGTCGTCTCCCTCTCCCATCAGGTTGCTGTCCTCTGTCAGTTTCTTCGGGAGGTCGATTACATGACCGCGTTTAAAGCTCTTCAGGAGCAGAACAGGTAACAGCGACTCCCAGCACTGATGACCCGTAGCATTAATCTGATCGTCTTACGCCATCCTCTTGTGTCACTGCAGTCACGACGCCATGGACTCATTCTACGACTACATCTGGGACGTCACCATCCTGGAGTATCTCACACGTATCCTAGACTGAAGCCGGAATGCCGATAATCGACAAACATTTGTGATAATTACCAATTAAAGTGACAAATCAGAGAAAATTCTGGTGTTTAGATGTAAACATGCCAAATATGATTTTGCTTTCAAGAACTTTTTCCGTACTTTTTTCCCCCTTTGAATTTGTCAAAGAAGCTGAAATACATTAAAAAAAAAATTTTTCCTTGACTATTCAGATATTCACCACAAACGAGGAGAAACTGAGAAAAGACAAATAGCGGTGAGCACAGTCAACACTGCTTTCACATTAATAATTAAGATTTTTTACAATCTCACTGGATTATATGTGTTCTAGTTCGTAGTATTAAAATGTCCAACTCTTTGGCGTTTGTCAGATAAAGGCGATCGGGCAGACGGAGCTCAACACCAGTAACCCAGAGGAGGTTCTGCAGTTGGCTGCACAGAAAAGAAAGAAGAGATTCCTGCAGGCCATGGCCAAACTCTACTTCTAGGAGACATAGTGACCACTGCCGGACATTTGAGAGGCTGAAATGTTTATTTTTTTTCTACCAAAAAATCAAATATTCCATAAATACAATTGCTCATTTGTACAGTAGTGATACTCAGTCTCTGTTCATTACCCCGAGTTACACAATAGCTGTTAAAACAGCATGTTAACAATAGTAAAAAAGTTGGACTGTACTTTTTTCAGGCATTAGCTCCCCGACTCAGAACTCATGACAAAGTGTATGCTCGTACCGACATCCGTGTCACAGATAGGATCTGAACTTGATCAGTTTACACGTCGGGAAGCAGCAGTTCATAAGTTAACATTCCAACTCATCCCCTTTTTAAAAAAAATTGCACATCATTTTCAGTAAAAGGTACATTTCATAGAAATGCCATCACTAACATACAAAAATAAAAATGCATCAAAGTGCCTCGTCAGTAAAACAAAACTAATTTTAAAAAGCTTTGACAGGTGATGCACCTTAAACACAAGGTTATTAACTCCATGCTCTGCCCGGCCGCTTCACAGCGCGTCCTGTAGTTCAGTGTACCTTGGGGGGCGTGGGAACCCGGTGCTCAGCCTCTTCTCACACGTGTAGAACTACGAGAAGAAGTGGAACGTCAGAAACCAACAATTAAGCTGAATGTATTTGTTATTAAGAGCACTTTGCTTTTTTCAGATAAATGACATTTTATTGAAAATCCCCTACATGTGTTAAAAACAGTCTAGTCATTCTTGAGGCGGTATTTGAACAGTCAGCAAATGACTACAAAAAAAAAAATTCTTAGTGTTGTCTCAAGTATTAAATGCTTAATCCTATATTAAAAAAAACTGAAGATCAGAGCTTCAGACATTTCTTAATCATCCTTCCTAGAAAGTGACTTGGTATCAACAACTCATATTTCAGCTCATATTCCTCAGGGGATAAAACTGCGTTGACTGGAAAAAAACAAAATGAAAAAAATTGTAGAATAAGATCATACTAACCAGCATGGACATGTAGTCCGTGTGCGTCTGAATGTTGTATTTGTCCTCCGTCTTCACCCCAGCAAAATCCCTCTGAGTCGCTCTACCAAACCAGTGAACAGTTTCTGCATAGGGAGTCATCCATTCCACACAGGACCGGAAGCATTCGAACGGCAGACCTGATCGCACATAAAAACATGTACAGTATTATACACTTCAGCTTTATTTCTTTGTCCACAGCAAGGAACAAAAACTCCACTATGATCCTTAATCTTACTTGAAACACTTTCAACCGTTTCGGAGTCAATAAAGTGACACATGACTGAACCCGCCAACACGTGACGCTGGTAGTCCAACGACTTTATCTGGAGGACACACAGGTCTAACAGCTAAAACAAAAGCCAGAAGAGAAAGGAGAATTAGCAACAGCCCAGACGTTTACTTGAAAGTAGTTAACTTGTAAATAAAAGATGAAGCTCTGAGTGGACATCATAGCGAACACTTGACACACTCCAGGATAGAGTATTATGCTAACTGACCTTAGCATTGACTGCTTCCAGATATCTGTCTGTTGTGGAGACTCTTCAAAGTCCAGTTGGAATCAACTGGACTTTAAAACCCCAACATCTTAACAATATAACCGGCTGGATCTCTGCCTCGCATGGTCAACCACCAATGTTCTCAACCAGGTTCTTCCCAGATTAAATCACCCAGTGTTCCTGCAGTCCCACCATGTTATCCAGATGTTCATGACTGATGTGTGCGTCAGGATCGTTGAGGTCACCTACGCGTGTCATTTGTAGATAAACGTCCGGTGAAAACTGAGGCACCAACAGGTCAGCGCCGGTGCTCACTGAGGCCAACTGGAAGTATGCATTCAGCCAAGACAACGAGGTTTCAGACCACATTTTCCATTCCAATGCCTGTAAAACATCCAGGGAGATGAATCATTAGTAAGACTTTGTTCAGGCTAGTAATGAGGAACAATGCATGAACTAGTCACACTTGTAACTGCGTTACCTTCAGAATCCGCAGCTCCATCTCGACGATCTCTTCCTCAGAGTAGGAGTCTGCAGTCATATCGACCATCTGCGCCACCTTTAGAGGACGGGCTTCCTGTAAATGAGATGAGACTCAGATCCTTTAAAGCCATTCCTACAAGTTCAATTTGGGATGAATACCTTTTGAAACCATTTCAAATATCTTTTTCCACATCCACCTTGGAAGTAAAGAATCTCCAACTCCCAGTTCTTCATAAAGGCAATTATTATTCGCAATGTTCGATAGATCGTCATTTAAACTCAATGTTGAAGCAAGGCAGGAATGTAAAATAACATTTTGAATCAAACGGAGCAAGAACTTGGGACCCCAGGAGGAGCAGGAAAACGTCACTGGTGTGACGGCCGTTTGGAAAACAAATCAATTACTTCAGACTGACATGAATATATTTAAGAACATGCATCGAATACCTTAAAAGTTTAGTAGACAATGACATGCATCAATCAAGAAAATAAATTATGATACTGAAAATTAGTTTAACATCCAAATAAATGACTGTTAAACATCTACTGAAGATTCTGTTCCATACAGAGACCGCTGTGAAAAAGATTCATCTTAAAAACACTCTTGAGATGAAGGCGACATGATTCCGTTCATCCTCACCTCTATCTTTGAAGCTATCAACAGACACGTCACCCCAATGAGCTGCAGAGAATGCTTTTCAACGTGGTTCTGGGTCAACATGAAGCGGTCAAAGTAATCCTGGGCCAGGGAGAACGTTTGCCGGTGGACAGTATACGCCTCACACACCTGTCGGGACAAGGTCAACACGACCACGTTGGAGAATCTAAATTTCAGTGTCCACACGACTTATTTCAAGATTTGTCTCCATCTTCCCCCGTTAATAAAAATACAACATGGATTTTCTGAAAGACATTTTCAGCAGAATGGATCAACTCTTGCCAACATGACTGACCATTTATAGTTCTAGAGTTATTACCCACAAATCTGATGGACCTTAGTGGAGGAATGGATGTTTAACCTCGTACTTCAGGAGATATTTGCTCCAATTGAAGCATAGAAACAAAGTTAATGCATTGGCAACATGACGCCAACACACACCTCAATTAACCAGTCTAGGAGGACAGTTCTCATTCCAGGCAGTATACTGGGATGCCTCAGCGTGAAGTCTTTTCTATATTTAGAGTTTGGCTTCAGCATCTGCCATAAAGTATCCGATCTGTAGCAGACAGAAACAAGAGCGTTAGCTATTGCTTAAAATTAGTCACTGACTATTGTGATAACAGACACCTTCGTTTAATTTTTCAAAACTAAATAAAATAGTTCATTTGAATTTTGTTTAACTGGATTTGCCTTTTTGATTTCACAGCATTCATCTGTACATCTGACTGTTCCAAACAGTCAGATGTACAGATGAATCAAACTGAGCTCTGTTGGTCTTTTGCAAACTATTTATCACCTTTAACCTTCATTTCGTAGAGAGGATACTAAGCAAATTAGTTGGTCATGAAAACAATGACTAGTCGCAGCTATGCAGACTAACGTTAATCCCAACTACTAGAAGATAATGGAATAAAATATTTGCATAGTTCTCACAAAAAGGTACGTATATGATAAAGGAAACAAAAAAAACAAAACAGAAGAGGCAGCATCAGCTGGATAACAACTAGAACAAATGGTTTTGATAATCACTCTGAATTTGGCCGATAAAACAACTGAACCAAAGGTGTTGAAGACACTGGCTTAGGGCAGGATATAACATCATCCACCCTGACTTTCTTCGTAGGAGTCTCCCCGAGTATACACAGCTGGAAGGCCCGCTTGTTCTGAAATGGAAGACAGAAGATTTAATGTAACATACTTGCTTATGAACATAATAAACTAGATTTGTTCTTGTTT
This sequence comes from Antennarius maculatus, assembly GCA_013358685.1. NCBI lineage: Eukaryota > Metazoa > Chordata > Actinopteri > Lophiiformes > Antennariidae > Antennarius > Antennarius maculatus. The sequence continues at coordinate 3,470,189 of CM023622.1, read as the reverse complement.
AGGTTGATTTCAGAAATTCCCTCAAAAGTTAAGCTGCTGTCAGAGAAGATTTTTTCCCCCATATACATCTGAATCTGGCACATCAAGTCTGATGGTCTTCAGGACTGGACCCAGTTCATCCAGGCAGTCTGGGGTTCACAAACTCGTTCAGGGACTCTGACCTCAGGGGCTGGGAATCAAACCACCAACTCGATGAATTGACAACTGCTCATGTTCAAGTGATTCTTGATTCCTTTAAGTGCTTGATTGCACTATTTGCATGCATTTTTTTTTTTAAATAATGCATGATGGATATCAGTTCATTGAAAGAATGACATTTATACAAAGCCGTTTTATAACAAGATTCAAACCGAAAATCTCATTGGCTACTTCACGTTTTGCTGATATCATTTCGAACCAAAAATGTCACAATTCGGAATGAATTATATTTATTGGCAAAATATACCATTTATCAGCTATCTGCAAAGAAGACATCACACCAACAGTTACCTTAGTTTTTTTGCATTTCTGCTTCGGAGCATTTTGAGATCTTTTCCGCCGGGGACCACTGCAAAGACCAGCCTGAGGTTAACACCAACAATCAACCTGCACACTTTTATTAAAATTGCACCAAGAGGTCAGTACCTTCTTTTAGGCATACTGATAGCTGCGTCTGTGGGCAAAAAACAAACGAACAAAAAAAAAAAAAAAAACAATTCAGAGGCAAACTAATACGTCTACAAACAAAAACGAGAAGTTAACGCTCAGATGGACACATTAGGAACAAGAACTCGCCATACAGACACTATTAATAACTCACCAAATCCCACCTCACTACTTCTAGTTTTACTTTACACTTATTGATATTTAAAACTTCAAAATCCCCAAATCAACAAATAGAAAACAAACACCTAAATAGTTTGCACATGTGCGACAAAAGCCTCCTATGACGCAGAAACACCAGGGCCCCAGGCGCGCAATTCTGTCAGGGAAAACGCGTTTGATTATTCTCCAAACGGACTACACGATCTCACACGTATTAATAACTTTTAATGTTCTTTATGGTCAAACGTGAGTCTAAACGTGGTGACAGTTTATTCGGGCTTTAAATGAATCAAACGGACGGGACCACACCTGAAGCAGACGCTCAAATAAACATCGTGTTGTCAACCAGCTGAAAGCAATACTACAATAAAAAAATACAACCACTGCTGCTGTAACTACGACATTTGATTCCAACCACACAAACAAATGTTTCTTAATTTTAAACGTTATAATTTAACTCGACAGACTGCTGCTAAATGCTCGCAGGTTTACAGCTCACCCTCGCTGGTTCCGAGTCCAAATGAAACTCCTGCAGTAACGAGCTGTGGCGCTAATAAATGTGCTTTTGGCGGCACATTGCGCATGTGTGTGGATGATTCCACGTATTTAATGAATTAAGTTAATTCGTTAACGACGGGGAATTTGTCATCATTTACTCATTTTAAGTCCCCACCTAAATTCCAACAGCCTTGAACAGTTTTCAATCAAGAACTACTCATTTAAATTCTGTCAGTCATTAAATTGTGTCTTCCGTTTAGCCGGAAATGGGCGGAGACAGAGCAGAAGACAGCCAATAGAAGAGAGAATTGAGTTGAGCACATGTTTCAGGACCTGGATGTAAACAAACCTGTATGACGTCAGAGCCAAAGGTTTTTGCTTATGTCAGATATGAAACTATTTTTTTACGTACAGCAAGGCAGTTCCGGGTTGGAGTCCCGCTCTGTAAGGAGTTTTCATGTTCTCCCCCTGTCTGCAAAGATGAAGATGAATGAATGAATGAATATTTTTTTTTTTTATAGAATATATAAAACATATATTTTTCAGTAACAATACAATCATAAGTAAATGATTTGCAAAGAAAAAAAAAAACAATACTATTATTGGTAATATGTTTCATTAATTCCAAAGGAAGCATGTTGTGACTGATAGACATTTGGCCAAATTGAGCTGTTGACCGTTTAGCTGTTGGAAGTATTTTTATTGAGCATTTTATCCATTTTGTTTTGGAATTAAAATAAGAATGAAGCCAAAAAAGTTCATAGGTCGAACTTCACCTATCTTTAAATATACAATTGAAGAATTCATTATTATATCATCATTATTTAATTCAAGAGCAAAAGATAGTTGGAAACAGATTTAAATTTTAACTGATCAATAAAGAAAATTACTTTTCCTGGTTTGATGAAGACTGCAATTTTGACTCCTATAATTCAGGAGACAAAGATCAAGTAACTACAGGTCCATCAGTTTTCTTTAACGTCTCAAAGGTTATTGAAAAAGTTGTGGCTGGTTACTCTAAAATCATTAAAACCTCCATCCTATGCAGTTTGGGTATAAAAAAAACCCTACAGTATTCAACTGAAACAGGATGTTACTCTCTTGAATTCATTCAGGCCAGCCTTCAGTAATGCGGTCCACTGGGGTCTGTGTTTCTCTATCCTGTGAAAGGTTTTTATTCAGTTATTCATTCAGTACTCATCCCCATGTTGTCTGAATACAAACTTTCTTTGCATTTCCTAAGCTGGGTTCACTTATATTCAATTGACCATTTTTCAATCTGAACAGATGATAAAACATCCTGCTATGGCAATGACAGTGCTCCACCATATAAATTAATACATGGAAGCAAGTGTGACCATGTTTCTGCAGATATTTATAAAAAAGGTCAAAAGATGTGAAATTATGATCAATTAGAACATTTATGTTCTACTGTCAAAGTCAAAACACACTCATCAGTAAGGGATAATATTTAATGAAAAATAAGATTGCCAACTTTGGACACATTAGGAATACTGTAAATAAACGTTTCCGTAATCCTAAGGAAACTCGTGGATTTATGTAACCAGTGTTGTCAGCAATAAATTTGCATCCTGTGGCTGGTAATTCAATCCATGATTCAAAAAATGAAGCCAACAGGCCCCAATATCACATATCATTTAACACAATTTCATACAGCAAAATATATATATCAATTATGAATAATTATAATTTGATTAAATTGTAAATTTTGTTTTTTTTGTAAAGTAACTTTTTCACACAGTCACTGCATATTTATCTAAATATTGTTAAAGTTTAAAATTAAAGGTAATTTAAAGGTCAATATTCTTTTGATGTAGTAAAAGTGGTTGAATTCATGAGTCTGTACAAAATTAGAAAGGGGAAGTCTTCATGTCTCAGCCTGTTAGCTTATCAGCACAAAGCCATGGACTTCACTTCCTGTCACGATGCTCTGTGGTAAATTGGAAGTTGTGTAAATTAAATATCAAATGAACAAATGCAGACGACATGCCAGTGCAAACATTCTCAGTACGTGTTCAAAAATAGAAGGAGTGATTTCATCTTCTAGCAAAGGAAGCTGTTTCTCTCAGTCTGCAACATGAAGCTGGTGAAATGTATTCTGATTATCCAAGTGAGCTGTCTTTTTCAAGGTAAATCTTTACACTAATAAACATGATAAATACTGGTCCTTTTTTTTCCAGTAGTGTTAATATCATTATTTATTCTCACTTAAATTGGACTCACATTTTGCCTGAATTATAGCTACAAGTAATGAGAATAAATATCAATGTTATCAAATAAATAACAAGAATAAAAAATGAGGAGAAAATATATTATTATTGTCAGGGAAGAAGAGATATTGAATTTAGTTTGTCTTGCATTTTACTATTTTGACAATTTTCATCAAAAGACAACTAAGAAACATTATGAATTTAACGTGGTTGAAGAAACACCGTTATCTGAGGGGTACAATTATTTTTATTTCCAAAACCAATGACATTTCAGTGTATTCCCAAAAACATACAGTAGTTTTTTAGGTAACTCTTAAGTGACATTTGTCTAATTATTTCTATTCATGTTTGGTTTTCATTTTTTATTACTTTTTTTTAAGCATATCCTTTTCTGTTGTACACCCATCCTTGTGTCAATTGAAATGTTATTTAAAGAGATGGTTCGGAGGTTAACAGTAATCATGAATGTGACAGCACAAGAATAGATGATACATTATGATGTGTGTATGAACTTTGAAACATGTTTATCATTCGTTTCTTCACCTTCTTGAAGACCAGATGATCGTAACGGTGTCATTGTCACTCGCTTATTCAAATCTGGATCATGGGTTTAGGCTGGAGCTTATGTCAGTTGGCTACGAGCGAAAGACGGGGTACACCCCAGACGTGTCGCCAGCGCAATAGAGGGTCAGACATAGACAGACAACCACTCACACTCACACCAACAGATAATTCGGTGTGATCAGTTCAGTTAAGCTGCATGTTTTTCGAGGTGGGAGGAAGCTGGAGAACCTGGAGCGTACCCACACTGACATGGGGAGAACATATAAACTCCTCAAAACTCCTCAAAAAGGAATTGAACCCAGAACTTTTTTGCTGCGAGGCAGCAGTGCTACCCATTGTGCCACCGTGCTACATGTAGGTTTATAATCTGCAATACTGATAATTTTATAAACAAAAATCTGTAAACTCAGGCCACATCATAAGAACACAACACAATGTATTTTACTAATCCTTCAGCGTTTCTACAAGGAAACCTGAATTCTGTCAGTAGATGATAAATGTGGTAGAATTTGGTCGATTACATCATCCAATGTTTGGTGACCTCAACTGCACTCACCAAGGTGAATTTCCAAAATCTGATGCTTATATTTCAGACATCCTGTTGTAGTTTTGTCTGATCTGGTCCACTGTATGTCATCGTCTCTGTACCATAATAACATCCATAGTATGGGGTCAATAAAAGACTTTTCCAACTTCATTTCAGCTTCTCAGAACTCACCCATTCAAACAGACCCAACTGTCCAGGTGACAACAGAGGAACAGAACGACAACAGTGAGTTAAAAGTGTGTTTCTGTGCTGAATGCTATTATTCAAGAAGATCTCTCTCTTTCTCTGTCCGACACTTATACACAAATATATTTAATTCTGAAGGCTCAGAACTCGGACCCCCTGCAGAGGATATGTGAATATTCTTGCTCCCACAGTCACAGGATGTGGGTGACCCACTTGCAAACCGTAAATTTTTGCAGGTGCAAATCAAGCAGTAAAATGTTCTCCCACACGGACTGGTTTCCTCAGCAGAGCGACCTTTGCTGCTTTTGTTGGTGTCTTGCTTTTTGCTCAACTGCAACCTTTATAGCACAGTTGCCCCCGCAAACATCTCAGATGATAAGCTACTTAATTCTCCTGTTAGACAGTAGTTTAGAGCTTCAGCTGCTGGTTAGGTACTGAACAACGGTTAGCTACTGCCACGAATACTTGCAGGCAAAGAAGAGCACAATACCTGAAGGCAGTGGTTTTAATAAAATAGGTTAGACAGTTCTAGTGTACACACACATTCATGAATTGATTTTTCTTTAATCTCTTGAAAATTAGATAATATATTTAAAAATGTTTAATAAAGTTATAATAAACTCCTGGATCTGCACAGTGGACATGTTTATATATGTACAGTATGCCTGAAAATATATATAAAGTGTAAAACAGGAAACTGTTCAGTCATTCACTGCAACTGAAATGCTTGACAATTACCTCTACAGATAATCATTGAAGATTGAATGAAAGTTTTTAGTATTTTAAAATAAATCATAAATGCAGAAGTCAGTAAAAAGAAATGACAGATGCTTATAATTCCCCGTGGTTTACTATCTAAAGCACCGTTTCAGTAAATCACCAGGTTGACAATCACAACTTTAATTTATGTGACTAATATAGGATAGCTGTAAAATATACATGTACAAATACAGATGGCTTTAGATAAACATTGAAAGAGTGAATGAACACAAATGTCTTTGGATGACAATACAGTAGATGAAAAATGTCAGCTGTGGACAACAGGTCACATCACATTCTCCACTATTCAGTGGTTTTGTACTGTTTTGGGGCAACACCCATTAAAGTTCCCGGCAGTCACTTTATACATGTCCAAAACAGTTCTTATGAGCAGTTTTTGAAGTTGGATTTTAAAAACTCACTAATATACTTGAATAAAAAACAGTAAAATATATTGATTCTCTGAAATCCAAAATTTCATAAAGCCAAAATAACATACAGAGCAAAATGTAAAGTTCTACTACTAGCTGTAACTTGACCAGTCCTACATTTTTGTGATAACTGCACATTTCCAGTACTCATATTTGTCAAACTGTGCTGGAAGGAGTGTTTCAATATTTATTTCTCTGTATGTATATACATACACAGACCTGCACTCAGTAAATTACATTCTGATTGTGTTCTGCTGTCCTGGACCATCACCCACCCCTCATGGACTTTTGTAGGAAACAGTTACTGATCATCTTCTGCGTGATAAAAGCAACAAAACAACCAAAAATAAATGGTTTTATTTGAGAAGCCAGCATTGATACCTGCTTGTGAATCATTACATATTTAATTTTCTGTGTCAGGTGAACCCTACGTCCACAAACCCGTTGGTAGATGCAGCTTCACTCTAAGGATGCCTGGAAACAGGAGCGGTGATGCGATGGCGTTAGCAACAGACTCCATAGATACGCTGCTTGGAGCGATCTGTCAGGATCTGAAGTGTGGCAGCCTCTATTATGTGAATAAATCCAGCTCAGCTAATGAAAGTGTCTGTTTTCATCACTGTTTGTACCGAGATGGTCGTTTGAAGAACTGCTCACAGAGCCTCAGAAATAACTGCCAAGTGATCGCTGCAGCTGACTGTGGTGAGGATTTATCTGCTCCAGCATGGCTACACACACACACACACACACACACACACACACACACACACACACACACGCACACACACGTGATATGTACTGAATTTTGTCTGTCAAGAAGTTTTACTTTTTTTTTTTTTTTTACATCCAATAGTTTCTGCATGAACGTACAGGTACATCTAAAAATAAAATGAGAACATCATGAAAAAGTTCAATAATTTTTGTCACGTTTTTCAGAAAGTGAAACCTGTATATTATGTAGAGTCACGGAGTAAATAAATATGTATATAGACACGCAGAGATACACACAGTAAAATGTTTCAAGCTTCTATTTCTTGATCATTGCTGATGATGGTTTACAAATAATGACAACAAAAAAACATCACACTGGACTTCAAGCAAGGTGGATTCTGTATCTCTCCACTCCCTCCAGACTCTGGGAGCTTTATTTCTAAATGATGGACCACTGAGCAGCGCTCCAGTTCTTTTTCTCCACAGATGAGGTAAGACACTTCTGACCTTGATGAGGAATATGACATCTGTGTTCCATATTTATCGTTCGTCTGTGTGTAGTTACTCTTGATGCTCTAACTCTAGCCTCAGTCCACTCTTTGTGAAGCTCTCCTAGGTTCTTGAATGGATTTTACTTGACGGTCCTTTCAAGAATTTTTCCTTTCATTCATCTTTCTATGAATATGCTTGGGTCCATCACTGTGAACACCCAGCTTCTTCAGCCCTGACCTTCTGTGGCTTCCCCTCCTTGTGTGTGTGTGTGTGTGTGTGTTTTGTGTGTGTGTGTGTGTGTATTATCTCACGAGACACTCAATTTTGTTTTTTTTTTGGAAGCCATCATCATCAAATGTCAAGAAATAAAGGCTTGAATTATTTTAATTTACTTGAAATGAAATTATATAATATGGGTTTTACTTCCTGAATGAGTGACAAAAAATATTGAACTTTTTCAGGATGCTCTATTTTTTTTTTTTTTTAGATTTATCCATATTTTATTCATATAATGCTTTTCATATTTCATGTTTTTGTTCAGACCACAATGAGAAACAGTGAATAACAGTAGACTCATATGTAGAATGTATGACATGATAAAGACGTGCAGCAACTCCTTCATTTAAAAACCCTGAATTCTGCAGAAAATACTAATTTAGAGGTTATAAAATGAAAGTTTAATTTCAATCCACTGCAAACAGATAAGTTGGTGACGGTGTTGTTCACAGGCCACCAGGCTGTGCGGCTGGTTGGAGGCTCTGACCGCTGTGCTGGGCGGGTGGAGCTGTGGACAAATAAGAGTTGGGGTACGGTGTGTGACGACCAGTGGGACCTGCGAGATGCTGATGTGGTGTGTGCGCAGCTGGGCTGTGGGTACGCCCTGAGTGTGACGGGACAGGGTGGGGTCTTCCCCTCTGGTCGAGGACACGTTTACCTGGACGAGCTGAACTGTACGGGGAAGGAGGGGAACCTGTGGGACTGTCCTGCTGCACAGGACGGGTCAGACTGTGGACACAAAGAGGATGCTGGGGTTGTATGTTCAGGTTATAGCCCAGTTCAAAAACTGAATTACATTATTTAATAACAAAATGTGAGTGAAATGTTAAAAATATGTCGGCATCTTAAGTTTTCTTAGATTTCTTTTCATTGTTTTTCATATTTACATTACATGTACTTACGGATGTTTGTGAACAACAAGTGAATTTGTTAAAAAGATTTTAAATACAAATATTCTGACCAATCACAAAACAGTAGATTAGGACCAAACAAATCTTGTTCCATCCATATATTTAAAGTTTTGTTTGTTTGATTCAGGAGGCCTCCACCTTGTGCTATTTATGTTCATGTAGCAGAACAAAGTAAAAATTGTATTCTCCATGTTCTTTTTTGTTCAGCAGCTCATATTGTTGTTGTGTTGATCTTAAAACATGAACATTTTTGTGATGCAGGTTCCCTCAGTTTTCCAAAAGCCACCAAAACTCACACAACTGTAACGACCAGCTGGTCATCTGGTAAAGTTTCAAGCTTTATATCTGACTAATGTCATATTACCTTTATCTGCGTTACATCAGTGGGTCAGTTTTACAACAGAATACATCTTAAAGTGTGTTTCTCTGTCCGTCCAGACGGATCGACCCCTCCTGGCCCAGCTGAATGCCTCTTCTTGAGGTCCACAGAGCTTCTCAGCTTCTTTGTTGTGTCTCTTCTGCTCCTTGTGCTTCTGATCACAAACACTGTGCTCTGCTGCCACTACAGAAGGAAACACAGTTGGTTATCCTCATTACACCTCACATCACAGCACGACACTCACAATCAGCCTCAGATCTCAAGAATAAAGTGTCTTATAATCATCAGGAGTAGTGAGCTACGTCAGTTAAATCACATTTCAGTGTGTCTTCACCTCTAGATACTTGATGTCTTTTCATGTCGCTTGCCAGTTTCTCCATCGGGGGAAACAGAGGATGTGTAACTCCATCAAGCTCAAAAGACCAAACTAGACTTAAGCTTCCCTGAAGCTGTCATCCTCCACACAAATGTGTTCTGCTTTATTGAGGCTATACTGAGTCTCTTAAATGTTACAGGCCAGAAGATATTTTAAAGGTTGGATGTGGGCTTTTTCAATTAGGTTGAATGCTTCTACATAGCTTAACAATTTTTTAAAGGTTAGTTGAATTAATCAGATCCTTTGAGACAGAAATTATCATATGGAGCAGAGTAGAGAGATAAAACCCATCTCTCTACGTACTGACTCATTATCAATCGGACTTACTATGAAGCACATGAATTCAACATTTCCCATGACTCACCTTTGTAATCACGTCTACAGTGTTGTGGCTCCAGCAGACGTGCACCAGCCGACGGCTGTCCCCTCAGCAGCGCTGCCACTGCTACCAAGACGGCATCAAACTGAACCAGATCACCATCTACCGTCCTCAGGCAGACGGTGAGTGGACGGACATTTACATTGATCTATGAATGAAATTTACTATTTGATCAGAATTTAGAACTAACACAATGCATTTTTTTCCTCTATGCCATTTACTATAGAGGCATTAACACATGGCAGGTAGCATGCATGTCATCTATAACTGTTTAATTCTTTTGTTTGTCTCAAAAAGTCCCATTCAGTCCCAGCTGTCTCTGGCTGCAGCTTAGCAGTGATGACAGCACATCAGTAGATACAGACTATGAGCAGCGTTTGTTTATTGCACGCGCACATGTGTGTGTGCATGTGTGTGTCTGTTTCTGTGTGTGTGTGTGTGTGTGTGTGCAGATTAGTGCATAAATGTTGTAGGATGATTTGTGACTAAAACATCATCATTCTGTCTCCAGACTCCCAGAAGTACAAACCAGAGGTGAACTCTATGGTGAAGACGTCATGTCCTGAAAGCGTCTGTGAGGAAGGTAAGTCACAGACATACCATAATATTTCGACTGTGTAATACCATGATTCCCAGTTGTCATCAGGGGGTGGTGACAGTAGAAACATACACAGTTATATTAAGAGATGAAACTTTCTGAACACATTTTCTACTGCAGGAAGATGTGCTGATAAGAGAAATTTTGGTGATAACAGAATATTTTTTGTGATTTAAAATATGAGATTTTACACTAGAATACTGTCCTTGTTCCTTTTTTTTTTTTTTTTTTTCTCGATTATTAGTATTCATACCTGTGATATAAAACTGTAAAAGATTATTTTGGTCATGTTTTTTTTTAGCTTAACTAGAGGATGAGCATCCAACAACAGATGCAGAACAGATGCGGGAAAGTTTAGTGATTTAAAGAGTTGAATGAGGATTCAATGCTTCCAGGCAAAAGAGAGTAGACAAGTTCAGATATAGCTTAAACGTCCTGAAAGGAGAAGACAAAAATTGTGGGCAGAAGCAAACTCTAAGACCCTAACAGATTAGAAGAAGAGACAGTAAACACAGCATAGAAATGAACTTGAAACAAAACAGGAAATGTTCGATCTAATATCAAACTATGTCAATCACATGATCTGATAGATAGTTTTAAATCTTGTTCCTCATAAATTGGAAGGACTGGAATTTTGATTTTCATGGTCTAGTGTTTTTCTTCTCTTTTCTCCTTTTAAACTTGTTTTTTTTTCAGCTGCTGAGCCCAAACATGAAGCGTTTGGAGCGTTTACAAACCGTAACGGACCAACGGATGCTCAACATGACGGACGGTCAAAGATCTCTACGGACTCATTCGACACCTCCAGTACCTCCTCTGGTGAATTCTACGAAAACACAAATGACTACGTCATAGTCACCATTGGTGAGTTGAATTCACTCACCTGCTTCCCTTCTCTCAGCACCTTGTACATTTAAAACTAGTTAATGACTACACCGATTTGTACAAAAACCATCAGTTTTTTAATTTGATTTAAAGATGGCAGATGCTATAAAACCCACATCTTTGAAATGTTTGGAATTCATTTGGAAATTTTAATTATAACCTATAGAATTGCTTAACTCTGACTGGATCGTCCATGTATTTGATTACTTGCTAAAGTTACTGTCATGTTGTGTTACACTGGATGGCTCAGTTCCGTCCTCTAACATTATTAAAACCCTAAACTGATTATGTAATAACTTTATGTTATTAATGTAATAATTAAGGGTTAGGGTTAGTAATAAATTATTATGTTATTGGCCAAATGTTTTTACATTATTAGCTTTAAGATGTTTTACCTCTTTTATTTTCCTGACATCTTTCCTTGATTTTTTGTAGTTCCACTGTGGGTAATTATGCCACCCTCTGTCCAAACTGATCTGTGTGTGTGTGTGTGTGTGTGTGTGTGTGTGTGTGTGTGTGTGTGTGTGTGTGTGTGTGTGTGTGTGTGTGTGTGTGTTCCTTCATATATAGAGCCAGGACAGAGCCAGTCAACTGCCACCAACGATACTTCCCACCCGTCGAGGCTCCACAGTCAGGACCACCTTCACTCTGAAAGAACTACAGACCCACTGAATTCAGGTCAACATGCTGTATGTCAGAGGAACAGCTGTTACACATGTGGAAAGATCATAACATGTAGATCTTTGCTTTTTCTGCTTATTAGATGTCGATGACAAAAATGACGGAGACCCCATTTACTCCCCTGTGAGCTCTGAAGAAAACACCTCCTCTGGGGATGACTACGATGACATCGACTCTTAAAATTGGAGTTTGTGTGGTAAGACACGTTTCCATGTGAACGGACAATAACCTCATGTTAACATATCTGGACAATGAACTGAGGAGAGAACTTCAGTTCACAAACAGAATGATTGTGAAACTGCACTGAAAGGTAACTCACTTTAACATCAGACAGGTGTTCTGGCAGAAGAACTTTAATATTCATCATTTGTGTAATTATCAGAGTTCTGGTAGTCCTACATTCAAGCTAGTAAGTTTATAAAGTCTATGTCTCAAGTAATTATTGTTTCAACTATATTTGAATGACTTTTTTTTTTGACATTTCATGACCTGCTTACCTGTGAAATACTTCTGATACAAAATCATTTAGTACCTTCTGACCTACTACTTTACCAAAACCACATTTTCTTGTAAACTGCAGTAGGATCAGTCTATTGAGACTTTAAATGTGTCCTACCACTACATACTTTAATTTCTGTTCCCTTCTGTGCTCCAACTGGCTTGAAATAAATGGCTGCTAAAATAGCAGCTCTTCAACGGGATATTTATGAAGAATTTATGTGAAAAAGAAAAGAGGAAATGTTTTTAAGTTCTGTATTTGGCAAGATGGAAACATTTTGATACAAAACCTGAGTAAAATATTAAAGTAAAAATTATTAAATCATTTCAAACACCCTATATTCTAAACTTAACCACAGCCTTTTTGATTTTGCTCAAATGAAACCATAGAAAAGTCCTGCCCTTTATTCACCTATTCATCATTCTCCCCAACATTTAGTGAGGAAAAAAAAGCAGTGGTCATTATAGTTGCAATGTTACCTCTGGACATTAAACAGAGATTTAGTTTTGTCCAGAAACTTATTTACTGGTGCAGATTAGCTATGCATAAAATACCTGGATTCATGTTTGTGCATTTTATGGATACTCAGACATTTGATTGGCAGCTGCCATTAAAAGGCATCACACTTGTTTTTTTTTTTTCTCTAAATATCTCCTCCTTCTGACAAATAAAATGCAAATTCAGATGTTGTGTTATTGTGGTGGCTTCGAAACTACAAATAAAAATCAAATATAAATTTTCTGATATATTAGACACAAATATATTTAGTTATTGTTAGGTTTTGCTTTCTGACAATATGCAAATATTTTGGTAGAAGTGCAGACAAGTCGAGCTGCAGAATTTTGCAACTATTGATTGAAAATACTGAATTACTGTAACTTTGATGTGTAATTGTGGCCAAAAAAATGTGGATACCAAAATGTTGCTGTCAATAATGATACATCTTTGACGATGCGACCTCAGCCTTGAACTGATACCATAACATCCTTCTGTCTTTCAGGAAAATTTTCCACAAGATTTTAGAACTTGATCAGTGATTAAATGATGAGATGGAGGCTGACTTCACTTGCAGTCATGAGGAATCCCTATCAGATACCATAGGGAAAGGTACACACAGAAATCAGCCTATGAAAATATAAAAGTTCTCAGTTTCAGTTCAAATTTTGGTGTTTCAGATCATCCCAAAGGGTTCTGATCAGGGTTCTCTGTAGGGCAGACAAGACGTTTCCAATAACAGAGAGGGAAAGCCACACATCTGTCGCTCTTTCTTTCTTCATAGCGAAACTATCATGTTCAAAACTTTGAAAACACATTAATGTCTGAAATGTGAGCAGTATTTACAGTTCCTTCAATTGCAGAGAGTCTACAAAGTTCATTGTTATAAACCCAGAGCACAGTCCAAAGTTGTGCAAAAGTGTGTCTATTTACTTCTAGCCATTTTTGTACAGTAATTAATTACAGCGATGTCCACCAAATATCTTCACAGCCGTTGCAGATAGAAAGATGAAAGAAAGCACATTATATAGGCAGAAAAGGGGATGAAATTAGATGATCACCTTGACCTTGAGAAAACTAAGTCAAGGTTAAATTTCAACTTTTGTACATTTTTTTGCACATATCTTAGGAACCAGATAAGATAAAAAGACGAAACAAAAGGTGTTATATTCAAGGAGGTAAGGGGATGAAAACTAGGTCACAGCCTTGACCTAGAAAAACTAAGTCAAGGTCAAATTTTCACTTTTATGCCTTTTTAGGTACACATCTCGGAAACCTGATGAGATATAATCACAAAACAACAATCAACATTTTCAGGAAGCCAGAGGCACAAAAATGTGATGATGACCTTCACTTTTGGAAAACTATAGATCAATGCCAACTTACAACTTTTGTATCTTTGAGGGTGCAAAATTCTGGAGACGAACAATAAAAACTTTCACCCAACTAGCACCCAACCTTAGATGGTTATTATAGTTTATTTTCTTATGCAAATGACCCTTTCTTACCACAATGCCACTAAGAAAGAGAAAGAAAGAAGGTCAGGGTAAAATTTTGAATTCAGGGGTGTCGCAGGATGTTGCAGTCTGTGACTGCCTTGTTTAGTTGCTGAAGTCATCCTGTGGACAACCTGTTGTGTTCTACCACAAGATGGCGATGCAACGTTGTAAGTAAAGTCTCAACTGCATGATGACTGGACAGATACCTGCACATGAAAACTACAGACAAAAAAAACTTTCGATACTCAAAGTTTCTGCCAAAGCAATCTTTTCCTGGTAGTAAACATCGTGACAAACACCCACTTGTGCCGACTGAGTCAAAGGACTGTTCTGAGAGGGCTCCTGATCGGGGGCCAACATAAACCACTGGAGAAGTTTGACATGAGAGCTGGCATGGCTCTTCCAGCTCCATTACATCTGCAAGCAGCTGCAGAACATCAACACTTCCTCCTGATCCAAAGCGATGCCTTGAATCAAAGTCACGTTGTGTTTTGTCGAAGTAAACATGACAAACGGCTCCAAAGCACCTGTAAGACTTTTAACGGGGGGATAGCGGTGGTGATGCACAGATAAACAAGGATTAGCTTCAGCTCAGCTAATGTGAGAAATGGGAGTGATGATGCATTAGACTGATAACCCACAGAATTGGCTGTTCTTTGACTGGAAGGTATTTGGCAAGGAAGAGGAGGATAAGAGTCTGTCAGGGTGTGGGGAGGTGAGAGGAGGGGGAGGATGAAGGGTGAAACTGAGGAGAAAAGGAGGCGGTGGACGGAGTTGGTAAAGATAAAATATGTCTAAGAGAATCATATACTGCACTTAAATTTAGTCCAGAGCTCTGCATTGAGATAAACAGGCGAATTAACGACCAGATCTCCTTATGAAACTCAAGCTCTTTCACATGCCAGAGAATCCAGCACACTCACACACACACACCGACCCACACACCACTTAACAGAGATTCCATCTTAAAGTATGCAGTTTGATATATTACAGATCCTCCTCAAACAGTTTGCTTTTGTTTTATTCTGCGCTCAAAGATTGATAAGTCCAAATCTTAAAATCTGTGGATTTACAGCGCTGATTAGCATCAAGGGGAAAGAAACGAAACACTCTAGTATGTAAAGTAGAGCGTAATATTTGATGGTTTAGAAGATCAAGCCTCTGTTTTTACTTTGTTCATTAAATCAGTTACACACAGAGGATTATGGCTCCATAAGTCCATAAGTTGCTTAAAGTGTCTCGACAACTGATCCTGGCCAAGTTAAACTTATGAACTCTGTTTGCTGCGGTTGGCCTGGAAACAACCATAACTGCATGCAAAAGAAATTTAGCCATTTAAACTGCCACAGTATTGTATAAGGAGAAGTTTTGTAAAATTTCTTTTTTTTTTTTGTTGGGAATACACTCAAAAATTTATAGAATGTTCTTGATTCAATGATCATTTTTTTTCCAAATGTATCCTCCTACAAATGCATCTTATTGGTCCATATATGGGTTTTTTTTTCAGACCATAACGCTGAATCATTCATTCATTCATCAATTCAAAAATGCATCATCTTGGTTAAGTGACTATATAATAGAATAACTCCACAGATGAGTGCTGCTCAACTTCTATTGTACTTTTCCATGTTTTCCTACCTCAGCCTTTCATACACATTGCAGACACCTGTTTTCTGCAAAAAGCCTCTCAGAAACGGTTTGGTGGAGGACAAAAAGTAGGACTATGAGGTGTATTTCTGCTCAACTTTAATTACCTCTGCTCAAAAAAAAAGGGAGAAACCCTGCGCCAAAGTGCACTGGCATCGCGCTAGGGGTGTCCCCTGACACTTGCTGGTAAACCAGCTAGCTGGGATAAGCTGCAGCAACCCCCGTGACCCGATAAAGCAGAAGAAGTGGTCTAGAAGATGAATGAATGAATGATTCACAATTTTCCTGTAAACTATGCATATTGTGTGGGTCAGTGTAATGTTGGCTTGTAGACTCTGATTTTAAAACCTTGATTTGAACATTTGTTTGTTTCTTTTTTGAGAGAATTGATGAGGAATGTAGATTAGTATTGCTTCACATCTGTTCTGTTTAGATTCTTTCGCATCGGGTTTGCTTCAGTCACGCTCTGAAGCAAACCTGATGCCGGTTTGTAAAAGATGTTCATATGCATATTGAAGGAGACTAGAAATTTGCAATGGAGACCCTCAGCTCATCAGGAATCTGTTTACTGCAGTAACAAATCAAGAGGGAAGCAGCACCAGTGTCATTTAAGGCTTCTTGCAACCAGTGGAGTCCCCCTGCTGGACATCACAAGGAATGTTGGACTCAGGTCATCTGGTTGTCGGGCATGAGTGAGTGTAACTAGTATATATGAATGTGTATGAATGTGCACGTACGTTGCAGGGCAGTTATTTCTGAAGCATTCTACATATTCGATGCATACACATTTTTGTAAATAATTGGAAAGCGTACCTACTGTATATACTTGTATTTCATTTTACTCTTTATTCTCCTCTTTTATAATAATTACACTGTAAGGAGTTGCCCCAAATCTCATCATACAATGTATAGTGACAATAAAAGTTTTCTATTCTATTCTATTCTATTCTATTCTATTCTATTCTATTCTATTCTATTCTATTCTATTCTATTCTATTCTATTCTATTCTATTCTATTCTATTCTGTCAGAAAATCTCTGTTTTCATACTGTCATCCTACAATCAATGAGCGATCAAACAAGTGTTTCAATCCTACGTCCCTCACTAGATATGACTTTTTATTTAATATTTCTTTTAATTAAATTACTTACTGAAGACTTCAACACACACACACACACACACAGACACACACACACACACACATACACACACACATAAACACACAAGCAACACAGTATTTGATACCAATAACAATTACGCTGTGATTTGTTACACTATTTTTCATAAAACTGTTAACACAGAGGCAAGAAAAGATGTGAGACTGATTGTGAGTTATACTGTAGGCCTGAGATGCTGCAGCAGTGCATACGCCGTGATAGATGCTCATCAAACTCAGTGGAGCAGCTGTCTTCTGTTAAGAAACATTCTCTGAAAGTATTTACCATTCGTATAAGTATTGATACAAATACCAAAACATTCTGTACGTCTAACCCCTCTAATTAATGTCTTACTTCGCTGTGACCTTGTGACTTTTGCTTTTGTTCTCTGATGACCAAGAACGTGTTGCAGGATGGACAGCAGCCAGTGAAATGCAGTGAGGTCATCAGTTCCTCGCAGACCCACGTGAAAAATCCACTTTATCTTATTCATCTCAGTGTTTTTTTTCCCCTTTGGTTTCCCAATAGCAAAATATTATACTATAACCATTAATTCACTAACATCCGCTGTCATGATTCCTCTTCACACTCTGAATGACTGTGTAGATTGTCTGCTAATGACATTACAGCCTGCCGGCTTAACGTTTGGGTGTGCTTGTGAGGCCCGGTAATAGAGTTGATGACTCTTCCCTCATTAGGTTGCTTTCACTGCCGCTGCTAAGCTCTAATCAGGAGGTTTTTGGCTGATCGGCCGGGCAGGAGCCCTGATCCAATTCACCTTTAAAGTTCAGTGGACCTGTCTGGGTTGCCACGGGTCAGTACATTGCTCTCCATGCTGTGCACCCCCAGAGAGGCCCTCATTACCTCATTTCCTGTTACTACTGTACCAGACAAGCTCTTCATGTCATGGTTTAGGTAGAAATAATGACACTGAACAACACACTTCTACACTTCATAAAAACACATCAAAACATCCGACAAACTAGAAATCATAACATTTCTGAAGACACAACATTATCAAAAGAAATTAGGAAAGAATTTAAGTACATATTATTTAATAAATCAAGGAAGAAAGGTTTTTTTTTCTGAAATGCAAACATTTACAAAAAAAAAAAAAAAAAACTTTAAGCGTCAAGATTTCTTAAAAAAAGAAGACACAGTTCTTGTGACTGACAAAACATTGCACGACATCATCACATCATTTTTGTGCCTCTGGTTTCCTGAAAATGTGGCTTTTTATTTTGTGATTATATCCTATCAGGTTTTCGAGAGGTGTACCTAAAAAGGTATAAAAGTGAAAATTTGACCTTGAACTAGTTTTTCAAGGTCAAGGTTGTGATTTCATTTTCATCCCCTTGCCTCCCTGAATATAACACCTTTTGTTTCGTCTTTCTATCTTATCTAATTCCTGAGATACAGTGCGCCCTAATTCTTTGTGGTCAATGCGTTCCAGGAACCATGATCAACATCGCAATCTATTTATTATTTACGGTAATTTAAACATTTATGAACCCTCCCCATACTGATATTAAACCACCTTCTATCTGTATTACCTTTTCCCACACTCTTATCGACTGATTAAAGCACTTTTGTGTCTCACGAAAGTCCGAGACTGACGGAATGAACGCACTTCCGGACGCCGTCAGCCAATAGAATGCGAGTACGGTATCACGTGACTGCCAACCAAAAATCCGCGATGAGTTGGAGTTGCAATTGTTGATGCGCGACGACGCGAGGGCACACTGTATGTGCAAAAAAATGTACAAAAGTTGAAGTTTGACCTTGACCTAGTTTTCTCAAAATCAAGGTCATCATCTCATTTTTATTCCCCTTTGCTGCCCGAGTAATGTGCTTTTTGTTTCATCTTTCTATCTGCAACGGTTGTGAAGATATTTGGTGGACAAACATACGGACGGACAAACACACAAACGCAATTAGAATATATCACCGCTTCATGGGATGTAATCAGAATTATCCAATAAAGTACTGGTTTAATTTTTAAAGACATTTTGCTGTTGAATCATATAAAAATCATATAAAAGGTTTCGAAAACATGACAGTTTTAATCTAAAAATTGTCACACATGTGTTGTTTGTTCAAATCTGTAAAATAACAGATACCGCAGTTTAGTAGAAGCTACAAAACACTGAAACAGGAACATCATATGTAAAATTGGACTATATTGGGTCGTTTTTACTCAAAGTTGTACATGTATTATAAAAACCTTTAAGAAACATGTTTATTATTGTACTTATTCATTTCATCCAATTTTGTGATTTGCCCCTGAGGGCCTCTGAACATTTTCCATAAGCCAGACTTAAGCTTGAATACAGAAATGAAGCCCAACTTTAAAGCTGGCCGGGCCGTCCAGCATTTAACTCATTAACCTTGTTTCTTTTTCGCGCCTCGCTGTATCAACAGTCTTCCCCAACAAGACACATTCACGTGGTTGCCAATCAGGTCACCGCTGCAATTAAGCTGCTTTAAACTTGTTCAGTGGTGCTCGGAGGCCATAAAAATACTTCCGTTTGACTGTCAATGGGAGGCCGTGGGGTTTAATGCTGCATTCATGGGAGAATACATTGTGTCTAGTTTATGTAAGCAGTCTGGTCAGTGGGTCAAAAGGGCAACGTCACTAAAGGATATGAAGATGAGCAGTTGTTTAGCTGTTAAAGATAAACACAAACACCTCCATCATTAGGAATCAGTGTATTTTCTTCTTCTTCACTTGTCCAACAATAACGTTTCTCATGCGAGTTTGAATCTCCTTGTTTGTCTCTGACCACATGGACTGAGATTTATGAGTGTGCGGTCCACATCGGATGGAGGCAGCCAGTCAGCCCGTCAGGACAGGCATCATCAATCTTGGTTTCCAGTGAATGGCAGATTGGCTGCCATAAACCAGGCCTGATTGCAGTGTGCTGTTCCCTGTGAAACACTTTTCAGACCAAGGGAGGCATGGAAACAAAATCCTGCAGATACAAACAATGTGTGTCTGGGGCACTGTGAGCTGGAACACATCGTAGGACGGTATCATATGCACGTTTGAGTCGGTACCATTCAGGACTGGCTCATTTATTTATCACTATTGTCAGTGTGATCCTGCAATACTCCCTGGACAGACTCATTTATTAACATGGATTTATACTTAAACTTCATACTAACGTAATTTCTGACGGTTTGCTTGAATCTGAAGCCACAGATGCTGACCATAACATTCTATTTATGCAGCTTCAAAGATTTCCAATTGAATCGAATACACCTGTGGCCTATAAATCTCAAATCAACTTAAATTGGCTGTATGTGCTCTGATTTTTTTTCTTTCATAATGCCAGCACAATTGAGGGTTTAGTCATAAATGGCTATAAACCAAAAGATAAAGTCAAAGATTAGATCATGACGACGGACAGATTGAAGCCAGACAACACGTATTATCCGGTTGACCAAATAATGGGGTTTTTTGCAAAACCAGACACACAATTTATGTGTCTGAACCACAGTGAATGAGGCAGGGCAGGAATGCGTTGCTGATATTGATAATGATACCAGATAGACTGATAATTAATCGCCCACACCTTGAAATTTATAGTCCCTCTGGTGTTTTTGGCTGAAACCATTGTGAGGAGTTTTTCACGCCTCCAACAGAGATTCCCGTTGGGTGCATCGTTCATTAGATCATACAGATATTTATCATTGTATTACTCCATTGAGTCAGATTGTCAGTGTGTAATAGCAGTTTAAATCCTACTTAAAATGATTTCAGAGAATTACAACTGTTCCTTTTTCTTATAATGTGGATACAATACAAAGTGGGATTCTTACAACTGCAATATTACAGCTTCTGTTTGGTCCAAAACTACCCTCAAATTACCTGCATGGAAATTTTTTTTACATTAAGTCTACATGTTATGTAAACAACAGGTTATTTCACATCAAAGTAAAATTCCTTTAATTATTTTGTGAATGTGTTTTAGTGCTTACATGTTCATAGTTAGAATAAAGTAAATTTAAACAGTTTTTACTTTCAAAGTAGTAACCATACAAAATAACCTTGAAAACTCTGGATAGAATATAAATATGTAAAAATGTATAGTTGTGTTGGAATATGTATAAAGCATGTTCAAAATATTTTAAAAAATGATAAAATGTATTTACAAGAATAACAGGTAATTTTACCAGAACTCATAATTTTGACCACAGAGCTATCCTTCAAAGTTGATCGCTTATTCTTAGCTCTTCAGCACTAAATATAATTCCTTTCCATCTGAACTATGTTTAACAAAATAAGCAGGAAATTGACATCCTTACAGTATTTACAATTTTACAAAAAAATGCAATAAATGTTTTACAAAATATTATTTTAAAAAATCATATAAACAAAAACAAAACAAAAAGTAAGTTGTAGGATTTTCTTTAGAAATTTGATATATAAATAAGTTACCGTAAATTATAATCTTCTAAACATCAACTCTGAAGGAAACAAATGCAGAAATACACAAGTGTAACTGATCATGGCCGAGTTCTATTGTTGCGTTCCAGTAACCAATACCAGTGATCAGATACGAGCAATGCAGTTCAATCCAGAGCAAAACAATCCAGAGGTGATGATATTTCTACAGATGAAGTCCAAGCGAACCCCATAGCTGTGATGTGACATTTGCTGAGAGCAGCTGGCTGAGTTTTGTTGACATCAGTTCACACTTCAGGTTTTATCTGTGTGATGAAATAAGTGTTTTCACTTACTGAGGGTCCAGTTCAGGTCCAGGTGTGGTCTCATTTGGATCAGAACTGTTGTACTGCTGCAACCCTTCATAAACACACCTACTGTATATATTCTTCATATGTTCTGTGGTCTTTAGCTAGCTTTTTGCAGCAAAGGAATGTGTGCAAATTGTTAGAATGTTTAACAACAAAATTATTTGTTAGATTTAGGTTTTAGAGACAAAAGTACTTGTTTCATTTATGAAAAGATTGTAGCTTGGGAACTTAAATCACTGATTTAATCCTTAAATCAATGAACATATGAATTGGTTCCACACAATAAACAAAACGTCTCCTATGTGAATATTACCTGGCCTCCAATCCGATCTCTGTTCAGCGTTTTTCTAATTTTAATATTATATTTGGTTAATATCAGTTACAATCAGGCTGAATTACTGTGGACTTTTGATAAACTGTGTGTGATTATTACACAGCTTAATCCTCCAGAAATGTGAGAATTACTAAAATTTTAGCTCAAACCCAGCCAGAATCCTTCAGCATTTCTCTCCACATGAAACTAGCTAATGGCCCTTTGGTATAATGCATGCGTTAACTTTTAGAACCGCATGTCAGAGGCTGAACGCTGAACATTTACTCATGACAGAATTTTTCTATTGTGGTGTCATTACTTTCATTTAAATGGAAAATCTAAGTATGTTCTAGATTTGAAACATTTGAGTCTTTTTCTGCTTCCATAGTCTATGCATGACCTCTGGAGTTACAAGAAGTGTGTTGTTTTTCAGATTGAATGAGGTCACCACAAGATTAATAGCATGGCATGGTAGGCAATGGTGAGTGAGCTCAGCCAGCAGTCCAGGAACTGTGTGTGTGTGTGTGTGTGTGTGTGTGTGTGTGTGTGTGTGTGTGTGTGTGTGTGTGTGTGTGTGTGTGTGTGTGTGTGTGTGTGCGTCCGGTCAGCCACTCCATGCCACCAGCTTAACCTCTGGATTCTCCACATTCCAGTCAAAGTCAGGCACAAGTCTCACTGCTGGTCCATTTAAAATGACTGACGTTATTTGCTACCATTAGGCACTACTATGTAATTGACCTTTGACCCCTTACAAGTGACCTGTTGAAACAGCTTTAAACCAGATAGTCTAATCTCCATGGGAAAAGGCCTCGATATAGACTTAGGGTTCTAAAAGCAATCAACACCTAAAGGTGAAAGAGGGGAGCTGAGGTCAGTGCCACCAGATCGCTCTGATCCGGTCGGGCGATGATGATCATACTGTTTGAACCCAGTCAGCCTCACAAAAAATTATTTGATTAGCGTTTGACATAATGTCATCCTCATTTAAAAAAAAAAATCTTTGTACCTACCTTTGTATGTTGTATTTTACACTCTGAAATTAGTAAAATATACTTGCCATTTATACATGGTTGGAAATAAATATCATTCAAATTATAATTGTAGGAAATAAATATTATTCAAATTATTATTTGCCATTGATCTCATTGATGTATAAATTATTATCTAGTAAATAAAAAACCCCTGACAGGATCATTTAGATTCCTTCACTATTCCACAAAATTAAGTAAAATATCAAAAACCCTTCGTTAATATCTTTCGATATAAAAAGAAAATGGAAAAAAAACCCTGACAACCTGAACACGTTTCTTATGTGGATCTATTCAACCTGGTGAAGATCTAATAAACAGTGAAAATATACCCTCTGTAGTGGAGGTAATAACAAAACATGACACTAATGGAGATGACTCTGTCCTTTTAAATTGTTGTTTCATTATAAGTTTGTTTGAATTGTATTTAAATTTATTTTAAATGTATATGTTATTATGCCAAAAATGATATTTTTATTCCAATCAATGGAAAAGTTCTTCATCAAGACATTTTGACAAATATTTGAGGATTCAGGAAATATTCTCAGAGTGGTACTGATGATAGTTCTGGGTGTTACCACGGTCACTGGGCATTATGCTTTCAGAAAATTAAACAGTTCCCTTTGTGACTCAACTAATGGTAACATGTCAGAGGCACACAACCAATATATCATAAAATATAATACTTTTCATCTCCGATAATGTTTTTTTTTTTTTTAGTATGGGTGTTAAAATTCCAGTAAAGGAATTTTGGAATAGAATAATACTTTTTATGTGAAGTGGCCATTTTATTCCATCCTTAGAAACTGAAGACACACACATCAGTCAAACCAACTTTTTTTTGTATAAAAGAATAAGAACATTTTGGTGCTCTAACAACTTTAACAACAACCTTCATTCTTACTATTTGTGGATTTTTACTATAACGGATGTTTAGTCATAAGTGAAAACCCCTCAATTCGATCTACACGGTGGCAGAGTAACAAGAACATTTTTGGCTGCAGAGCCTCGTCGTGTGACTCTAGGCCATTACTAAAATCCACTTTGGTCAAGTTTTTAGCAGCTGATGTGATCCATTCTGACAGTTTGGAGGATTAACTGAGGTTTGACAACAAGACATTGTGTCAAATGATATTGATCAAAGTTCACTTAAATCCTGTTAATTAAAGCAAAGAACAACACTGTACAAATCCACCTCTGAGAAGAGAGACTGGTCAAAGATGTTCCAGAAAATTTCAATCATGTGATCCTCTGTTGATAATTCTGTTTCTGCTCTCCTGCCTCAGACACGGTGCTGCTTAAAGCCAGACCTCCAGAAATGTGAGGATGATTGACGTCCTTATCGAGGCCTGAGGAGTGAAGGACCTCGAATAAAACCTGCTTCATTAGATGAGTGGACTCGTGGTGGGGGGTCCGTCTGACATGTCATTAATGCCCATAAATGCTGACCTCTCCCATGCCATGTGGCGACCAAATCCACATATGAAAAGTGGCTTACAGGTCAAAACATGCTTTCATCACCATTCTCTGACTGACTGACTGATAGATAGAGAGAGAGAAACAAAAAAATCCCTGACAACATTAGATAAAAGCACAACGAATCACGTTATTCACAATATTGAACATTCATTCATTCATTCATTCATTCATTCATTTCCTTCCGCTGTATCCGCCGTAGCGGGTCACAAGAAGCTGGAGCCGGAACTGCCTTGTTGTGAGGCGACAGCGCTACCCACTGCGCCACCGTGACGCCCATTACTGCATTATATTAATGTTATATTACTATTAATTAATTAATTAATTAATTATTTCATTCATTCATTCATTCATTCATTCATTCATTCATCTTCAGTACCCACTTCTTCCACTGACGCGGGTCATGGGGTTGCTGGAGTCTATCCCAGAGGACTTGGGGTGTGAGGCAGGTATTAATCTGATATTAGTCAAAAATAACTAGAAGAGCAATGCATTAACACTACAGCATCTCTTCTATTTGCTTTCATTTCTCATATAAACATGCATCATTTTTGATCTATCCACCTATTTTCTTGAAGAAAATGGTTGGATGTAAGTCTACAAAGTCGAATTTTCTATTTTCTAATTTTCAACTATGGTTGTGTCCACATTTGAAAATGGACGCAACTCATGAACTACTCCTCATGACGCTGACACTGATGTTTGAAATTTTAAGAGAACTAATTTTATGTTGGGGTGTAAAAACCAGAATAAAGGTAGACGTCATTATAGATAGACGTCATTATAGATAGACATTATAGATAGACAATTTTAGTATTAAAAGTGGAGCAACAAGTAAAACTGTACAGATCAGATATCATAGAAAACATCATGTGAATCACTGTATTTCATATTAATATTGTGTTTTTGCCTATTGTGTGCGATAGTTTGTTTATAAAAAGCAATAAAAAAGCAATAAAAATGGAGGCTTTAAGTTGAGAACACACACTGATGCATGTTTGCACTGATGGATTCAGCATCTTTTGGTTTCCTATTAATGCTCCCCTCATTTATCACTTCTTTTTTTCCACTACTGCATTTTTCTGTGCAGATATAACCCAGATCCAGCAGTTTAGACGGCGTACAATGCTCCTCTATTACATCCATGACATGTAAAATATTTCCTCTTGAAGTTACCACACATTTCCTCAAACTGCTTAAAAGCCATAATTGGAAACAGACAGTTAGTCTGACTCGCAGTAGCCTAAAAACATGTTTAAATCTTTATGATTTTCTTTCAGGCCAGTTGAATGATGGTCATTTTTAGACTTTAATCAAACTTGTATTGGTGTTATTGGTTAGTGTGGATTGCATGGATTTGTCACCTTTGTCACCTGACAATGAGTTGCAGTTTAAACATAATGTTTGTGTATCTTTTCATTAAAGTGCGCATGGGAAAGTGGCCCTGCTCAGGCTTCACTGGGAATAAATGCATGAATTTATGACTGTGTGTGTGTGTGTGTATGTGTGTGTGTGTGTGTTTGCGTGTGGTATAGCAGTGGGGCTTTTCCGTCTTGTCAATGGAAAACATTAGTGTCATGCCCTCCCAAACCCTCCCACCCCCCCAGTCCTTTCCCCCCTTGTTTAATTCAGTCCATCAACACTTCCTCCTTCAGCCTGTTAGTGTCACACTGCATTTCCTCTCCAGCCTCAACCAGAGCAGCTCACCGCAATCGGCCCAGTTTCAGGTTTCTCTCAAACGGCAGAGGGCTTCAAAGTCAATAACTGCTTTTTTGATTTTTATTGACCCAAAGACTCAGCACCTCCCCGCCCCCCCCCCCCCCCCGCACAACATTGCTCACCCCCACATTTCTTTAAGGGGAATAAATTACAGTAAGAAGGGTGGTTGTGCTGAGGTTTGAAAGTCGTGTCGTCTTGCTGATTGCACCTGCAACTCATTTAACAAGGTGTGCAAAAATATCCAACCCTCACAGCACCTCAGAGGATCCATGAATGTTTGGTTTGCACACCGAAGAGTCTTTGACTGCAACGCTCTGAAACTAAGAAAAGTTTGCAGTCCTTTAAGACTGTTTTTCTGTATTTTATAGTTTAAGGATTAATTTTTGCAGTATGAAAATAAGAAAAATATTCTCCTCACATTTTCACATTTTATGTAGCAATTTCAGCCACAAAATGCTGCATTATAATAATAATAATAATAATAATAATATTAATAATAATAATAATAATAATAATTATTATTATTATTATTATTAATAGTAGTAGTAGTGTTAGTAGTATCAGTAGTGGTAGTAGTAGTACTAGTAGTAGTAGTAGCACTAGTTGTAGTAGTAGCAATAGTAGTAGCAGTAGCAGTAGTAGTAGTAGTAGCAGTAGTAGTAGTAGTAGTGGTAGTACGGATATGAAACATGAACATGAAATTGGATGTGGGGTTCCCCAAGACTCAATTTTAGGTCCACTTCTTTTTAATCTTTACCTGCTTTCTTTTAGGAACATCCTCGGGAGACATGACTTCATCTACCACAGTTATGCTGATAACACACAGCTGGTAACACACAGCTGATAACACACAGCCGATAACACACAGCTATACATCGGTGTGTCTCCTGAGGTCAGGAGGTCAACTGATGCCCTGTTTAACTGCATTGTAGACATCAAGTCACGGATGATGGAGAATTTCCTACAGCTCAACCAGGACAAACCTGAGGTTTTAGTTTGTGGTCCTGAAAGCCAGAAAGAGCCTGTAATTTTACCAACATTACAGGCTGTGTGATTTTTTGACACTGAGCTAAATTTTATCAGTCATATTAAAAATGAAAGAGAAATAGATTTTTATCACCTGAGTCGACCTGTTTCTCTCTCAGGCCAGTGCGGAGGTGCCAATGCATACTTTTGTCTCCTGTTGCTTAGATTACAGTAATGCCCTGCTCTCTGGTCTTCCCAAAAAATAATATTTTAAATCTCCAATTATTAAAAAATTCATCTGCACACATACTGATGAGGACTAGTGGGAAGGAGCACCGGTTTTGGGGTCGCTGCGTTGGATATCTGTCCGCTTCAGGATCGCATTAAAGATTCTGTAACTGTTTTTTAAGTGTGTGTGTGTGTGTGTGCAAACGTGTGTGTATTTGTGGTGTGGAGGGTGGGGTCTCATTTGCAATTGTTTTTCTTTCGGGCTGTGGATGTGATGACGACGATTATCTTGTCTACAAGAAAATGGATTGGATTCACTGCGGTCTTTTTTACATCTTGGAAGATTTTAAACGATAATCTTTACTCATACTGTTGGAAAATTCCTTATCAACATTACTCAATACACAATACAGCATTTCAAATGACAAAAATGT
The DNA here is from genome assembly GCA_013358685.1 of Antennarius maculatus. Classification (NCBI taxonomy): domain Eukaryota; kingdom Metazoa; phylum Chordata; class Actinopteri; order Lophiiformes; family Antennariidae; genus Antennarius; species Antennarius maculatus. The sequence goes on along the minus strand of CM023622.1, from coordinate 3,442,262 downwards.
TCGCAACTATAGTTTAAAACCAGTAGTACTTGGATTTAATTATCATTTAGAGGAAGAAATCGGATAGTGCCAACAACAACTGATGCTCTCTACAACTAGTAAGAAATTCTCCTTTTTTTAAACTTTTTTTTTTTTTAACCTTTTTTCTAATTACTCCAACACTCTTACATCACACAATTAGTAACCAAGCAAAGAGTTTCTCCAGTTTTTTAAAAGGTATGCTATTAAAAAGCTTAAAAAGCTAAACTAAGCTAAAAATAAATAAATAAAGGTAAGCTTCCCCCCATCGAGGCAATGATGAAAAACAATTTTTACAACATCTTTGGTAGAGCAGAGAGGATAAAGTACTAACATAACTACCTCTTGGAATTCCAAATATCAACACTAGAATAACATTAGTGAGTGTTTTCCACCCTGTTGGTGTGTGAGATTGAAGGTGGACGCTTTTCATCTTCATTGTTCCTTTATCTTGTGATCATTACTTGGCTGCTGTTTGGCCAAAGCTGTAAAGCCCAACTTTCTCCTGTTTACTCAGAATCAATCTCAACTTTTGATCATTTTTGTAAAATATTAAATTGTGATTGTTGTGAAACTTCCTTGAATATATGACTCAGCGACTGCTATGGCTCCCCAATAGCAACAGTGAGGGCTGCGAGGCAGCCAATAAAGAATTCAAGGCTTGCCTGAATGATGGCTGTTCTGGTTTATTACAGCTGTGTACAGTGGTGCAGCAGGTGGGTAACCACGGAGACGGGGGTTTCACTCACAATAATGTGATTCACGTTGCTTTGATTAAATAAACTTAAAAAATGAACTGAATGCAACAGATAATGATTAACAGTTCTAGAGGCCCCACCCTAAATAGCTACACCCACCACACCCACCTCAGTCTCTCCTGTCTCTAATGTTCTCATCAGGTCGTCATAGCAGCATGAAAGATCTGCTGAAGCATAAAAAGAAATCACTCTGGCATTAAATAGTTCACATCCGTGGAGTTTTTAACCACAGATCAGGCCTTAAAAAAAAAACAAAAAAAACAAATCAAAGTGTTCCAGCGCGTCTCTGCGGGTGGAAAGGTGGAGAAAGAACAGACGGTCTGTAGGTAATCAACCGCCCAATGACTCGCCTGTGATCTTTTAGGGGAAATCGACTCACTAATGGCTTGCCTTGTGTCCTGTGTCATTTCCTTTTGATGTGATCGTCCGGTGATGATCAGTGATCTGGCTGTGTGTAGTAAAGAGCTCTCAGCAGGCACTTTTAATTACCGAGGGGACTGATTTTGGCTGTGGAGTCCACCTCGTCTGGTTTTTATTTCCAACTGCAGACTGACTGTAAAACAACACTACCAGCGCTGTCACCCAAAACCAAAGCTGCTCATGTACAAAAGCAGCCCGGGCCCTGATTATCATTTTGTGTCAGGCATATGAGCGACAGTTGCTCTGTTTTTACTTACAACCCCCACCTTCCTCCTCCTGCTCCCCTTCCTCCTCTTCCTCCTCTTCTCTCTTTCCTTTAAGTGTCTTTCTGCACACATAAAAACTGATGTCAAGTGCACACGCTACATGCTCTATCTCAGACAAATCAGAGCCAGGTGCGTCCGTATGAGAGTTCATATTAGAGAGATATTGCAAACATCTGTGAGATCTGCGTGTCCTCATCATTTAGATCCCTGTGTGACAGTAAAAGGCTGCGGAGAGGAGGAGAGGAGAACAGCCGCTAAAAAGTAACTCTGCCTGGTTTGTTCTGCTGCCAAAAGGCCTGACTGATGGGGCTCTGCTGCAGGAACAGGGAGCTCTGTCGCTACACACACACACACACACACACACACACACACACACACACACACACACACACACACACACACACGCACACACACGCACACACACGCACCTCCCTCCATGCAGTTGATTTGATCTGATTTCATTTTCAATCATTAAAAGCATGCTCTGCTTATTTAAACCTGTCAGTTTATGATTTTATTGTTGTTGACTATTTAATCTTTAAGGTATTTAAGTATATTATAATGCTCACTCTTTAGTTTTCTTGGTCCAGAGAATATTTCTGGAGCTTCAAAGCAAAATAGCACACTAGAATTCTCTCAAACAACTGGAAAAGACGAGAGACTTGTCTTAAAATATGAAAACACAAAATGAGTCCATATAGATTATACAACGTAATTCAGTACCAAGAAGTCTAGAAATCCTGACTGGTTTAAAAAGCCTTAAAAAGCTAAAGTCATCACTGTAGCTACTTAGGTAGGAGAGGTCATGTAAAGCCTGTCTGAGGTGGGAAAATAAGCTCTCATGAGTGGACATGCATCACCAGATGAGGTCAATGAGACGGAACACTAACTACAAGCTGTTGAGAGTCATTTCATGTCTGTTTATGGTTGTTATTTCACCTTTCAGCGCTCGTCTTCATAAGGAGACGGACATGAGTCCGGAGATGTCCCAAATGATGCTGTACTTCCATTAGTTTTACAAAATGTGGCATACTACATTTAAAAGACATTTCCTTATGTGGTGGGCGAATTCGACCGATGTCGACTCTGGAAATGATGGCTGTGATATTAAACCAGGAACCAAGTAACTTTCAAAATTATCATAATTTTTCATCTGACTAAAATGAATGGATCAATGTGCTTGATGTTCACCTTACAATTAACCTGGACAGGTTGAATACAAAACTGTGTGTCTTTGATCTCTCTTTATTTCCCATTTTCCCAGATCCAGAAGCTGCTTTTCGTGCAACCGATCTCAGATCTCTCTCTTATCTCAGTTCCTTCTCCTGGAATCATTTTCCGACTGCCCGATGCGTTGACCCATCCTCCCTTCATTTTTGGGATTTTCCTTTGTCACACGCACACAGGCAGGCACGCATGCACCTACATACGCCTGCACACAAACACACACTTTGCTGGCTCTTGTCCTCTATAAAACTTAGTTCTTAAGATCTATGGATGAAGAGAGTCTTTAATACATTAAAAATGTGTTTCTGGACTCAATGCCCTCCAAAGAATCCTCCACCCGAGGCCTCAATCTGTGAGAAACCAGATCAAATATAAAATAGAGGATCATTCTGGAAGCAACACGTTCAGGAAAGAGATGTTACAGTGAGAGGAAATAGCAAAGAAAGAACCCCAGATAATGAATTTAAAGTAAGTAAGGAAGTCATTGACTTCCTTTCTCAAAACTGGATGACAAAAACTTCAGGTATTGCTGGCCAATTATACTTGACAGATTAATTATTAATTTAATCTACCTGGGTTACACAATAAATATGTAACAAAGAAATCTGACAATAGTGTAACTCTGAAGATATCCTGAACCTTAATATTGGCTTCCTTATCATAACCCTCATCAGTGTTTTATGGCTGTGCGCAATATGGAATGTGGAAACAGAAGAATTCACCAGAGAAGCCAAAAGTGTGTTATTTTCTATCCGTCAGGTGTTTAATTATAGAGTCACTAGCGGTCTGACCCAGAACTGGCGTCGGCGTCTTTGGCGAGGAACGTGAATGAATGAATAAATAAATATATAAACTTTATGACTCATAAAGAAAGAAACAGATGAACAAATATAAAACTGTCAAGCAAGTTTATCAACACGTCTTCGACGTGGAGCTGTTATATATCAGAAAATAGCCGGTTTTAACTCCGTACATTCTGTGCGTACATGTAAACACGTGTCACACACACTAATGTCACAACGGTTTTCATCGCAAGGAGACACCCCGCCCCCCCCCCCCAGGATAGAAAAAGTTTCTGTTACAGCGTCCACACGACAACGCCTACCCGGCGTTTTCAAAAAACTTCACTTTGGACAGGGTTTTCATCCCGGATATCTGCGTTGTCGTGTGGACGAAAGGTGTAAACGCGGCAAAAAGCCTCGCTGCCCGATGCCTTACTCCATATTGTTCACGTGATTCCTTCTGGCAGATGCAACGTGATTGGTTGGGCGCTTGATTGATAGGTAGTGGGTGGAGTTAAAGCGTGACAGTTTGAGGTTTTCAAGTGAGCTTATTCAATTATATAGGTGGGGAGATAGTTGGACAGGACAGTGATGGAGGGAGAGGCGGGGGTTGTTGTTTCTACTCATTGAGTTGGAGAAGTTTCTTTGTTCAAATCCAAACGGCTCATGTGGACTAACTGTTTTCAATTTGTCATGAGTTCAGCAAAAAGTAAAAAACACTGACACATGCCAGCGTGCTGAGTGAAATCGATTGATTTCACATTTTATGATGTTAATGTACGCTATTGTCTTCCCAAAAAACTGCAAAAATCTGCAATGCAGCTGATACGTATTATAAGAAATGATGAGCAGTAGTACAGCTGCAAGGATGTCTTTAAATCAGGAACATGTACATATATGTGTATACATGCAGTCTACAAATAAATAATGTGAGGAATGATCACGCATGGGTTGAACTTGTTGCTCACCTTTGACCTTTGTGTCATTTAACCACAACATAGTCATAAACACTACAAGAAGAGCATTGGTCCAAGTGACATTCAAGTGGAGGTTTGTCAGCACTACAGGAGAACCCACAGAGAACAGGGAGCTGCACTGACCCTCCCCACCCTCCCCACCCCCCCCTTCTTCCTCCTCGTCCTTGTCCTTCACTTCTTCACTCAGCTGTGTAAACCTCTTTTCCAGATCAGTCGACACACAGGTAGCAAGATGCAAGACAAACTATTAATTAATTAATCAATTAATCAATTCATTCATTCGTTCGTTCGTTCATTCTTTCATTCATTCGTTCATTCATTTTCTTGAAGACCAGATGTTTGTAACCACTTAGTCGTCTTGTAGGTCACGGGTCTGCTGGAGTATGTCACAGCTGGCTACAGGTGGAAGGCAGGGTACACTCTGAATGAGATGCCAGTTCATCGCAAGGCTACATGAAAAACAAACAAGCACTTAGGCTCACACTCACACCTACGGACAATTTAGAGTGATGAATTCACCTAAGCTGGATATTTTTGGAGGTGGGAGGAGGACCTAGAGAGAACCCAGGCAGACAATGTGCAAACTCCACACAGTAAGGATTCAAACTGGAAAGCTTCATGCTGTGAGGCCACAACGCGACCCACTGCACCAGTGTGCTGCCCTGTTAAATTTCCGTTTCACCAAATTTAAAGTAAGAATAATGGTCAGAGAGAAACAAATCACGTTATTGCTTTTAATATTTATGTCTCAAACTCTTTATCACTGACAAAAAGCTATTTATTTACTTATAGATTTTTAGAAATACTTTGTCTGGGATTAGATCCCACGAGAGCCAATGAAAACTAAAAAAACAAACAAACATTTGTGTGTAAAAAATAAATGGAAATGAGAAATATGAGAAATATACAAGTAAATTTGTTCCTGTCTTCTTCTTCTCCTTTCAGCTTTTCCCTTCAGGGGTCGCCATTGCGAATCAGTTGCCTCCATCTAACCCTGTCTTCTGTATCCTCTTCTCTCACACCAACTACCTTCATGTCCTCTTTCACTACATCCATAAACCTCCTCTTTGGTCTTCCTCTAGGCCTCCTGCCTGGCAGTTCAAAACTCAGCATCCTTCTACCAATATATTCACTATCTCTCCTCTGGACATGTCCAAACCATCTCAGTCTGGCCTCTCTGACTTTATCTCCAAAACCTCTAACATGTGCTGTCCCTCTGATGTACTCATTCCTGATCCTATCCTTCCTGGTCACTCCCAAAGAGAACCTCATCATCTTCATCTCTGCTACCTCCAGCTCTGTCTCCTGTCTTTTCCTCAGTGACACTGTCTCTAGACCAAACAACATCGCTGGTCTCACCACAGTTTTGTACACCTTGTAAGCCTGAGAAGCCTGAGCAGCCAGAGGCTGCGCCTCCCAACATGCAGGACAAACGGACTTAAGAACTCCTTCATCCCCCGAGCCATTAAACTGCTCAACTCCTCTCTGGGGGAGATGAAGAAGAAGAGAGTCCACCGGAGAGCTGAGGGATGACACAAACAATGCACCAAAAACAGTGCAAACACTATAAACATTTCACTCTACCCATGCCTATCTAGGCCTGTTTATTGATGCCTTTTTATTCCTATGCCTATTTATTATTTTCTATTTGTATATTCTTGATGGGTTATTTATTACTCTTTCTATTTGGTGTTGGTACTACTTTCTATGTGCTGGCACTTTCTGTGTGCTTTTTCTGTGTTTTGTGTATTCACTGTGCTGTGTGTAGTGCAATGGAGAAATTAATTTCCCTGATGGAACCTCCTTAAGGGATCAATAAAGTTATACTCTATTCTCTACTATACCTTTCCTTTCGTTTTAGCTGAAACTCTTCTGTCACACGTCGCACCTGACACTTTTCTCCACCCGTTCCATCCTGCCTGTACGCGCTTCTTCACCTCTTTTCCACACTCTCCATTGCTCTGGACTGTTGACCCTAAGTACTTCAAATCCTCCACCTTCTTGATCTCTTCTCCCTGTAACCTCACTCTTCCACTTTGGTCCCTCTCATTCACACACATGTACTCTGTCTTACTGTGGTTAACCTTCATCCCTCTCCTTTCCAGGACAAACCTCCACCTCTCTAGCTTCTCCTCCACCTCTTCCCTACTCTCACTGCAGATCACAACGTCATCTGCAAACATCATAGTCCATGGAGATTCCTGTCTAACCTCGTCTGTCAGCCTGTCCATCACCATAGCGAACAAGAAAGGGCTCAGAGCTGATCCCTGATGCAGTCCCACCTCCACCTTGAACTCCTCTGTCACACCTACAGCACACCTCACCACTGTCTTACAGTCCTCATACATGTCCTGCACCGCTCTAACATACTTCTCTGCCACTCCAGACTTCCTCATACAATATCACAGTTCCTCTCTGGGCACCCTGTCATAAGCTTTCTCCAGATCTACAAAAACACAATGCAGCTCCCTCTGGCCTTCTCTGTACTTCGCTATCAACATCCTCAAAGCAAATACTGCATCTGTAGTACTCTTTTTTGGCATGAAACCATACTGCTGCTCACAAATGCTCACTTCTGCCCTTAGTCTAGCTTCAACTACTCTTTCCCATAGCTTCATTGTATGGCTCATCATCTTTATTCCTCTGTAGTTGCCACTACTCTGCACATCTCCCTTGTTCATAAAAAAAGTCTTTGTTCTCTCTCATTTTCCACGTTCATCAACTCCTCAAAGTACTCTTTCCATCTTCCCATCACACTACTGGCAACTGTCAATAGACTTCCATCCCTATCCTTAATCACCCTAACCTGCTGCACGTCCTTCCAATCTCTGTCTCTCTGTCTTGCCAACCGGTGTAGATCAATCTCCCCCTCCTTACTGTCTGACCTAGCATACAAGTCATCATAAGCCCCTTGTTTGGCCTTTGCTACCTCTACCTTCACCTTACGCTGTATCTCCCTGTACTCCCGTCTACTCTCCTCAGTCCTCTCAGTGTCCCACTTCTTCTTAGCTAACCTCTTTCTCTGTATACACTCCTGTACCTCCTCATTCCACCACCAAGTCTCCTTATCTACTGTACTTTCCTTCCAGATGACACACCAATTACTCTCCTACCTGTCTCCCTGATCACATTAGCTGTAGTTGTCCAGTCATCTGGAAGCACCTCCTGAACACCCAGAGCCTGTCTTAACTCCTTCCTAAAGGACATGCAACACTCTTCCTTTTTCAGCTTCCACCATTTCGTCCTCTGCTCTGCCTTTGTCCTCTTCATCTTCCTTACCACCAGAGTCATCCCACACACCACCATCCTATGCTGTTTGGCTACACTATCGCCTACCACTGGTAGCACTCTTGCCTAGTCACTGATCTCCTTCAGGTTACACCGTCTACACAAGATGTAGCCTTCCTGTGTGCTCCTACCACCACTCTTATAGGTCACCCTATATTCCTGCCTCTTCTGGAAGAAAGTGTTCCCTACAGCCGTTTTCATCCTTTTTGCAAAGTCAACCATCATCTGTCCTTCTACGTTCCTCTCCTGGATACCAAACCTGCCCATCACCTCCTCATCACCTCTGTTTCCTGCACCAACATGTCCATTGCTGTCTGCACCAATGAAAACTCTCTCACTTCTAGGTATGCTCTGCATCACTTCATCAAAGTCCAACCAGAATTTCTCCTTCTCCTCCAGCTCACATCCTACCTGTGGAGCATACCCACTGACAATATTGAACATCATACCTTCGATTTCTAGCTTCCAGCTCATCACTCTATCTGACACTCTTTTTACCTCCAGGACATTCCTAACAAACTGTCTTCAAGATAACTCAAGATAACTTCAAGATAACTCCTACTCCATTTCTCTTCCTATCTACACCATGATAGAACAACTTGAACTCTGCTCCTAAACTTCTAGCCTTGCTACCTTTCCACCTGGTCTCCTGGACACACAGTATGTCTACCTTCCTCCTCTGCATCATGTCAACCAACTCTTTACCTTTTCCTGTCATAGTTCCAACATTCAATGTCCCTACTCTCAGTCCTATACTCTTGGCGTTCCTCTTCTCTCTTTTCCTATGAACACACTTTCCTCCTCTCCTTCTTCGACCAACAGTAGTCCAATTTCCTCCGGCACCTGGAGGTGAACAGCGCCTATGGCCGCCGTTAACGACCGCCATCGTTGTTAACGAAGTCTTCCATACCAGATCGGCCTCGACCGATCCGGTATAGAAGACATAGATTTGCCTTGCATCTTTGATTTGGCAAAAGTTTTACGTCGGATAAATTTCTTCCTGTATTTGTTGTATATATTTTCCTACACATTTAATATGTTTAACAATTAGATAGTTGCAGTTATTTTTATATTTAATATTTAATTTGTATTCTTTCAAATGGTAAATGGTCATTTATTGGTTGAATTTAAGTCTCCAGCTTTTAAATGGAAGGATCTGTTTGTATTATCTTACATGAGGTGGAGGTTTAAAGGCAGAAATAACTTTATGATGTGCTGCAGTTCAACAGTTTCAATCATAACTGATATTACAACATGCATGATGGAGGGATTTTTTTGCAGTACTGTTGTATAGGATTGCAGTGTTTTCAGCCGGCTGTACCCAATAAACTGACAAGTGAATGTATTATTGTCTCTGCCAAGGAGGTAATGTTTTCACAGGCGTGTCTGTCTGTTAGCAGGATTACACAAAATCTACTTGACAGATCTTCATGGAAGCGGTGGAAGAATGGGGCTTGGGCCAAAAATGGAACCGTTGAAATTCCGAGCAGATCCAGATGAAAAGAGGGATCCTTGACCAGAAAGACGAGGAAAACCATTTAGATGATGCGACGTGTCTTCATGGAGTCTGGATTAGGGTTTATTTCAATTAGAAGGAACTCTGTCCGTTCGTCCGTCTGTCCGTCCATCCATCCATCCATTCATCTATCTATCTGACCTGTAAGGTCAAAGGCAATTGACAAAAGCAGAGCCTACAAAATAAAAGCCTGCTAAAGCGAACAGGATCAACAGGAGCGAATATTAACTTCCCTCACATGTCAGTCAGGGTTTGAGTCTGCTGTCATTTGACTCTACGGAGAAGATTTCAGCTCTAACAGGTTGTTTGGTAGAACAAACACAGAGGTCAAGATGACAACACATCACCCTTGACTGGGAGCAAACAGGAGACGACTGTTGGACTTACATTCGGTAAATACTTCAGGGGAAAGGTTTTGTCTTTGTTCTGTGACCGTCTGAGGTTTCTTCGACACACACCACATGTTTCTCTGCTTGAGGAGATATCTTATTCCAAATCTTGGTGCTCATTTCTTGTCCCTTCTTAACTTTCTCTTCCTCTTGACTTCACTTTGGACATGTGCGAAACATTAAACATCACAGGAAAACCCAGCAAGCAAACAGATAAAACATAAGCTCCTAGTTACCCCCACCCCCCACCCCCCACGGATAACAACTGTTGATTTCTGCACTCGATTTACACCCGGCTTTGTTTCTCCTGCAAATATTTTTTTCTCCATCTCACAGCAAATCTGCCACAGGGAGACACAGTGCAGAAACGCCTCCGTACGCCGCTATAGAGATGGTGCATTCCAGTCTTTTGTCCTCCGCTCACTGTTCAGAGCAGCTGCTTTCAAAACGCCCCTTTTTTATATCTCACCTTGTTGTTTGGGGGGTGACAGCGAGGCCCTAACAGACAACCACACAAATCCCCTCCCCTCACCCTCCTCCGGCTCTACTGATTGCTGTCCTTTTCTAAGGGGATGTGTATGTAGTTTAATGTCCACAGCCCCCCGGAGACAATGCTCCACTTGACCTTTGACCCCAGCGAGGAAAAGGCAGGGTTAATCTGATGTTGAGATCCTACGCTGCTATTGTCTGAGAGGCAGAGGACCCAGCATGGCTCCAGACTGAAGGAGGGGCTCCGTCACTACATCTGCACACCAATTTGTTTGTCACATATCACCCCCCCCCCCCCGGCCCCCTTCCACGACCTCCAACACACACACGGGCCACCCAGAGAAGATGGCGCCCTTTCCTCTTGTCTGCTGACCCTGTTTTCACCTTGCAAACTGTCTTTCACCCTGCTCCTTTCACACCCCCGTTAAGATGGTGCTGAACAGGTTCGGGGGCGGGGGGGGGTTTAGCTTCTCCATACGTTTAGTCACGTCAACAAAGTCAGACATGTTGATGACGCATCAACCTTTAATCAACCTATCAGCACCTTCAAGATGAGTTATATTATTTCTCTAGTGTCTGAAACCTCATGCTTTTATAGGAGAACTATGTATTGTAGCTTGTGTTGGTTATTTGTTTGTTTTTTGCTTTCAAATATCTAATAAAAAATAAATTGACAATTTTGTGCCATTTTTCTAATCTTTTACAATTTTTTTCAGTTTTTTTGTTGATATATGTTATATACTAATACAAGAAACAAGCAGGATGTTTAAATCTTTTATTGTCAAGCAGGACAATAAAAACTGAGGGGGATCTGAATTGATCAAATAAAGGTACATTTTACCAAATGTTCTGACTACATATGGAGCTTTTGATGCCTGGTCTGAACCAGAAAAGATGAAATAGAGTATGATAATATGGATTATTACTATATTATATTGTAAAAGAATAACTAAGAACATGCAACATAACTGGTAGTTGTATTACAACTGCTCAACTGTGGTAAATAAAAAAATATTGTTAAATTCCTCTGTTCAGCAAAAAATATTTTTTTTGATTTAAAAAATTATTTGACTGTTACTCTACATATCATACAGTACAGATTATAAGAGCAGATCCATAACTGATTATTTTAATCTGTAGAAAATACATTATAAATTCAAATAAACAAATAAAGCGTGTCACATGATTTGATGAGGAAGAGCAACAACAACAACCCTTAAAATACATGTGTGTGTATGTGTGTGTGTGTGTGTGTGTGTGTGTGTGTGTGTGTGTGTGTGTGTGTGTGTGTGTGTGTGTGTGTATTAATTAATACAGTCAGCATCAATCAGCATTATATATTATTTTCACATTCCACTAAATAATGCAAAATAAAAAGGGGGCTATAATATGTTAATAATGTTTTACAGTAAAATAAAATAAAGAATCCATTAAGCAAACACAATTTTTTTCTGTACACAAAGAAATGCATTTGACACTCAGTATTTCACAGTGGGTGAGTGGAACACAGCGATCACGCTTCCTTACCAAACATTAACCGTCTGTGTTTATTTAAACCTAAACAACCAGCTGTGTGCCTCTTGCTGTCCAGAGATTTTTGTGGAATGGAGAACCGCAGACATTAAAATGAAATAACTTATTCATCAAGCATAAATTATCATTTTTGTATCAAATATTTACACATGGTATCTTTGAAAATCAGTGCATCACAAAAAAAGAAAAGAAATTCTGTAGCCTCTCCACAAAAAACAAAACAAAACGGAAAGTTAACTTTTTGAGACATGCTGTACCACTGTACCGTTGAAATGTACCGCTGGTGGTTGAGTCTGAAATACTTTTTCTGTCCAGCACCAAAGGGTGTTCCCTGAGTTGAAAGCCTTGTTATTCATTCATTCATTCATTATCTCAATCTGCTTCATCCGCTTGCGCAGGTCGCGGGGAGCTGGAGCCTATCCTAGCTTGTCTTAGGAGAAAGTTCGGGCGCGACGCCAGTGCACCGCAGAGCTACACACAGATACACAAACATGCACACACACACTCAATTTGGGACCGGCCAATTAACCTGAAGTGCATGATTTCTGGAGGTGAGAGGAAGCCAGAGAACTTGGAGATAACCCACACAGACACGGGGAGAACATGCAAACTCTGCACAGAGTGGGACTCGAACCCGGAACCGCCAAGCTGTGCGGCGACAGCGCTACCCACTACGCCACCGTGCCGCCTGAAAGCCTTGACAAATACTGAAAATCTGATTTTCAGTCCTGGCAGGGATGGATTCTAACATAAAATATGATGTTTACAATTTAATGAATGAATGAATGAATAATAATCCCAAAGGGAAATTATTCAGTTGTTCAAATTATTTCGTTTTTATCTAAAAGGCAACAAGTGTAAATTATGTAATATCATTTAGTCCATCTTACCCTTAAAAAATAATTATTATCAATCTGCTTATTTTAGCCACCAAGATGGCTAAAATAATCAAATCAAACCAAAAACTTTACCTGGTGATACTCCATGAAAGTCTAACATAGCGTGAATGACCAATAACCAGTATGCCAAAGAAATATTTTTTAAAATGTATTTTACTTTTTAACTATAAACTATTTTAAAAGAGCATATAAGTCCTCCTAAACAATATTTGATGTTCCTGTTTCAAAGTAACAATAAAAATTATAAACACTCTGGAAATCATTTGACATCTTGCTGAAACTTGAATGAAAAGATCAGTACTACCAACATGTGTGGATGATGGTAAATACAAAGAATATATATATATAAAAAGCAGACTAATTTATTTGCCTTACCGGGAAGGCAATTCTGCCCACAAAATGTTGTTATGCTATGCTGCTAATAAACGCTGATTGGTCAGTTAGTGAGTTAAAAGTTCAGCACAACCTAACAACTGAAAGTTTTTGCAACATAAAAGCCAATTAAAATATTTTAATATTTGACAGACAAATATAAATCTGATTAATTCAATATTGAATTGTAAGCACTGTGAAACGGTTTGTGGTGTGTGTTGTCACAAATGCTTCAATAAAAGTATTTCATAACAACTGAAGCTGCAAAAAAATTGTAATAGACAAAGTCTTGCCTCCCCCCATTATATTAAAAATATAATAAAAACAGAAAATATTTTTTCTCATTAGGGTTAAGTTTTGGGGCTTTGCCTCCATGGACTTCAAACATTTTGGACTAGCTCACCAGTGCCCCCTATCTGCTCGGAGGTGGTAAGAATGGATGTGTTCTACAGCATGGAACATCTGTTATGTTATCATACTTACTTAAACTGTGTACTTTCAGACATTCATGCTGACAAGTCATTGCAGTATGCTTTAAGAACTTAGATGGAATATTAAAAACAGCCTAAAAGTTGAGTGTGAGCCTACACATGTCCCACCTTCAATGGTCTCCATATAGGGTGTCTAGCAGAAGGGTTAGGGACTTATAAGACTTTTCAAGCTCACAAAAAATGATTACCAAAGACGCAACAATTATGAGGAGAGCAACCGCACACCGTATGAATGCAAGTGACACGTGGAGTACATTAAGCCATTCATATAGGGGAGAAAAAAAAATCTAGATAACTAAGAACTCTGATATTTGAAGTCAGATGTTGCCTCTGCCTTTTCCAGACAGTACACCACGGTAGTTACTGATCTGAGACAATGCTAAACCACCAGTATTCAACCAATACACAAGTATACTCATAAAAATTATACTACATGGTAGTATGCTAACAGAAGTAGTCAGATTTGATACTCGGCAAATGAGTACTCAGTACTGCAAACCCAAACTACATATTAATCCCAGTTCCACAACTCTGTCAGTGTGTCATGGCCACTTCTCTGCTTTCTACTCTGATTAGCTCAAACAGCATCCATTCTACCAAACCTCCATCCGGGCCCCATCTAACATTATAAAGTTTTATTTTGTGCCTTGTGTGTTGAAAAACTATGTCTGAAGGAGATGTATAAAGTAGAGGTAGACTGATTGGGTGGCTTGGTGGATACTCGGTTTATCTCACCTATCAAATAATGTGCAGTCACCGTGGAATTTAAGGATTCTGAAACATGTACAGAATAAGAAAACAGAAATTTGAGGTATTATTCAAGACCTTTCTGGGTAGGAAATGGTGTGCCAAGGTTTTCCAGTTTCTATTTGCCAAACAAATAAAGCAAAAGGTCCTTGTTTCATGTGCAGCGTTTCCACCATCCAGACTGTAGTGCTGTTCGATTTCCACCAACTGGGATACCTAATGAATAAGAAAGCCAAAACAAATGTGCCAAATCTAAGTCATTACCTACAGCCACATGACTCTACCACCATGTCCTCGTACTGCTTGTAGACTACGTTGTTTCCTGAGTCGATGTAGAGGATGCTGATGGGGCTGAGCTTGGATGGGGCACAGCAGCTTGGAGGCATGTTGCTGGGATTCATGGAATTCATCAGAGTCTGAATGATGGCATGGTTGGTGGGCTCCAGGTGGGAGCGCAGAGGGAAGTCACACATTCCTTCACAATGGTAGGCTTCATAATCCAGTGGGGCGATGATCCAATCGTCCCAGCCCAGTTCTCTAAAGTTGACATGCAGCGGCTTTTTGCTGCATCTGGATTTGGACTTTTTGCCGTGTCTCTTCCCGTGACGGGTTTTTGACGCTGCTGTCCTCCTTCTCCTGCTGGCTTTGGTACCAGAGCCTCTCTCTTTGACTTTCCTCTCTAAACCCAACAAAAATCTCCCCTCTCGTCTCTCACTAAAGAGAGTCTGTCTCTTTTTAGACCTGGTGAACACCACCAAGATGGCTTTTTTCTGCTGAGGCCTGCTATGCCTCTGCAGGCCCAGAAGGTGCAGGTCCAGCTCCCTCTCTGGATTGTCCAGCATGGCCCTGAGCTCCAGACAGAAGTGTTTCCCTTTGCTCAGGTGCTGCAGGTCTTTGAATATCTCCCACACATCCAAAACCTCCCACTTCGGCCTTTGGGAATCCTGCAAGTCCAGTGTTTTGGAGTCGAGCAGCTGTTGGTCATGACAGGAGAGGAGCTGGATGTCGACAGGTTCTGTTTCCGATATCCTGAAATTCCCAGACACTTTGGTGTATATCCTGAGCTCAGCTCCCAGCACCTCCGCTTTTTTAGAGAGGGTCGAGACGTCAAAGAGATACTGCTGTCTCATCACAGGAGAGTGTGGGAGGTCATCTGGAGAAAGCATTAAAGCAGTGGGGTCAGACGTATTCTTACAGAGATGATGTGCATGCCACAAGTAGGAGAATTTAACAGGGAAAATCCACCAGTTGTCTGCACTGAATTAATCCACAACACAATCCCTCTTGGTTGTTGCCTGTGCAATGTATAAATTAAGTAAATGGATGTATGGGGTCCTGACGGCCACCGGGGCCCCACAAACTATTTGGAATGTCCCACAGGAGAGTCAGATGTATAAAAATCATTCATTTTTATTTTTTGCAAATTTACTATCAGAAAAAAAATTAATAAAAGTATGTATGCATATATACAGTATATATATATATATATATATATATATATATATATATATATATATAGTGAATTGTTATTATAGTTAATATTCTTTTGCTATTATTAACCCTTTGCACATCTTGTAATAGCTTGTAATGTGAGTATTCAGCTATATCTTTATTATAGTTAAAGTCATTACATGTTCCTCTTATCTATTTAAATTTATTTTGTTTTAATCTACTTATTTTTCATATTTAGTTTTGTTTTCTATATAAAAAAAAATCCGTTTTTTAAATTTATTTTATTTATTTGTTAATCATTGTTGTTCATTTTGAACATTTCAAATAATTTTGAACTGAAATTGTGAAAAGAACAATTAAACAAAAGCATTGAACGTATATACAATGTATGCAGTGTGGTTTATTTGATTACTTTCCAAGGTCACCTTGAAGGTTGAATCCAGTGCTTTTCATTCAATTTTCATGATGCCCATGACTTTGAATGTAACTCAGTGAAGGGTATAAAAACATCCCAGATTGACTCTGCCAACCTTCACACACACACACACACACACACACACACACACACACACACACACACACACACACACACACACACACACACACACACACACACACACACACACACACACACACACACTAAAGTTCAACATACCTTGTCCAATGTCCACAAAACTTGCAATAGTGTTTGCAGCTTTTGAAGATCGATAGAAGCTGGCGTTGAGCCCCAGTTTCTCAGCCGTGGAGAAGGTCTTGTAGATGGACAGCATGTAGTCGTGAGGCTCGATCAGGTCTTTAAACGTTGTTTTATAATTTCTTTCGATAGATAAGGGCGCATGAATCTGTTTGAAGTACTGGGAAGCCTCTTGTCCATCATAGATCCTCGCCACCTTGCTGGTCTTCGGGGGCGCAGCAGGGGAAATTGCAAGAGAAGGAAAACCAGGAATTTCACAAAAAAACGCAAGAGCCCCGCAGAGGAAAGTGAAGTGATAGACATCCATCCTCTGGTCTCGTCGTGGTATCAGAGCCTGAGCCTGGGCTGTGGCCGTGGGACCACGGGCAAATCCCGAGCTGAGTTCTGCATCCACTCTGCGCCAAGTGGCGGCTCCGCAAAATCTGCACAGCGCCGCCGGACAGGCGGTGTAAAGTTAAAAAGGGGGCTGGAACACGCCCACATTGTGCCTTTAAGGCTAAATCCAGGGCGAAAATTATGGCTGTAAAAGTGATTGTTTGCGCCTCTCAGACAGTCGGATGTGTTCGGAAAAGATGCTGAACAACTTGTGTGTCTACGGATCCAGGTTGTTTTCTTTGAGACAAAAGCTCTCTTGTACAAAAACAAAATAGATTTTAATGTTGAATTATTTGCCTGTTTTTTTTTTTTTTTTTTTTTTGCGTTTACTTCCCAAGAGGTTTTCGCGCGTCTCTCGAATCGCGCAGCATCAGTATTAGAAAAGAATATTCCGCCCTCTAGTGGCGCGTAAACGTATTACCCTGTACGGGAGAAAACGTATATCTCGTCAACTTCCTTCAGCACCATGGACAGAGTCTATGCTCTCAGACCATCAGCTTGTATTAGACAAACTGCAAACAATTAAGATGCACAAAACAATATTTATTGGAAGCAGAATATACATTAAATCATTAATAAAATACAAACTTTAAAAATTCCTTCACCTTGTTAGATATCCATCTCAAAACCTATTGCACCTGTTTTAGAATAAAAAAATCAATAGAAAGTCTTTCACTTTGTATTGATGTATATTAAACAGCTTAACCTCAAAACCTCCATTAAACAAGTGATGATGCCAGAAAAGAAGGAAACCCCCCACCCCGCCCCCCCTCCCAGCTGTGTTCAAAGATTAAGTCAGTATTTAATACATTTGTCTTTGGTTAAAATAATTTGAGCGATCCTTCATAAAACCGTTTCAGCTTTACTGAACTATTTAGAAAATTTGTATAATGCCTGAGCAGCCTATGGAATAAATAATGCTTATCAAACACAGACTGCCAGCTGAGACAGCGGTGCTGGAACAGAAGAGGGTGCCGTCAGCACCGGGGCATGGTAGTATTATGGTAAATGCAGGTTGTGTGGTGCTGCTTGTAGAGTTGCTGCTTGGTGTCGGAGTGGTTAGACTGTTTTTGATGGAGATGCTGCGGGAGGTAGTGCTCCACTCCCTCAGAGTGAAGGTTATTGTCATGTTCTCTCCTGCAAGCAGAGGACGACAAATTGTTGGGGTTAAATGAGCAGCAGGTAAATACATCAGAATTTGTTGCTGAAGTCCAGACGTACCGCTGCTGAGGATGGATAAATCGGTGAAGTTTGCCCAGCAGCTGCGGAACGGGATGGTGGTGTTTCCACCCAGTCCATCTATGCTGTTCCCACCGGAGTCCTTCAGGTCGGCTGTTACGGTGAGAGACGTCACCCCCACTGAGACACACTGACCCTGCAGACCAAACAGCAAGTTTGTTTAAAAGACAGGTAGCTAATCTGGATTTTTATTTGGAGTACTGCTAATTTATAATTTGTTTGAGTGGGTGCTGAAATTTATTGTCATATGTACTCAGGTAGATCTTTACTGTCACTAAAAACCATGTAAATCCATGTAAATTTTTTTACTTCTACAGTTGTTTATCCATTACTTGAGTAGACATTTATTCACCATCTCACCCATTTTAACATCTCTCCTCACTATGACTATTATTTCATTATTTATTGATTTACAATCCTTCAGATTTTTTTAAAGAATTTTCCTAGTGTCACTTGATTCCAGACCTTATCCAATAAATATTTACATGATCTGAAGTGAATAATCTCTTCTACTCACAATAATAACAAGTTTGAAACAGAGATAAAATTACTCAAAGTTGTTATTTCTCTTAGGTATTCTAGAAAACCCCAACAGAGAATCTGAACAAACAACCTCCAAATTAAGTTTGTGTAAATAATTTGTGATCAAAACAATCTTGGAATATTATCCTTTCCTTGTTCTTAGTAATATTTGACAGATGGCAGTAAAATCAGGGTGAGGCCTGTAAATGTAGCCCAGCTGGATTGAACCAATGACGGCAGAACAGTCACAACTAATCCTGAGTCAATCCATCCATAGGTGCCACCCTGTAGCCATCAGATATAACAGCAGATCCTCACCGACTCATCCGCAGCCATGAGTCTGGGCTGCTGGGACAGAGGACCCACAAATTCTCCTGCTTTCGGCTCCACCATCAGCATCAGGCTGGCCACGCTGGCCAGGAAGCTCATTGGTGGCTCCTGCCTTGTCACGTTTTCTGACGCCTCCTGAGATTAAAAAGCAGAAAACCGTTGAAGCAGTGGGAGCTCACGTGAGACTGACTGAGTGAAAGTTCTCATGACTTTGTCTTGATGTTTACCTCCAGCCAGCTGGAATCAGATGAGTGTGAAGGCGGCTTGACGATGCTTAAAGAGGACACGTTGTAGCCGGTGGCCTTGGTGAGAGTTCCTAAAACTGCTGCCTGACCTAGTTGATCAGCAATTTTCTTCATTTCTGCAAAGGACTCCTCTGAGAAGACGAAAGCAACAGAGAGGTGAGACACTTATGTCTGTTAGAGGATGGATTTGAATTTATAAATTGATGTTACACATGCTGGGCATGACATCCCGTCTTCCACTGACCACTGGAGCTGTTGTCGGTTTGCTGGGCTGTGTTACTAATCTCTGCATTCACTCTCAGGCCCCCTTCTGAGGATCTTTTTCTGCGTGAGCCTCCATCCTCTCGGATGATATCGATGATTCGGATCATGTTCGGGGGGATGCCGAGGAACGCAGCAAGGTTCCTCACAAGGCTTTCCCCGAAGAACTCTTCCTCAGTCATGGCAGGCAAGGCAAAGGAGACGAAGATTTTAGGAGACATTCGGACCTCGACTGGTTCGGAGCCTCTCAGCAACATCATCAGCATCTTCTGATCTTGGTTGAAGTAGTTGCTTCCCAAAGTACCATTCAGCTTGGGAAAATATTCCTCTGGAGTTGTGAAAGAGACAAAGCCACAAGAAATAAAAGAATATTAAAATCTTATTACTTCAAGCCTCAGTTTTGCAGCTGATTATATGGTTAATTTCTCCTGCCAAAATGTCTTGAGTGATTTAAGGGTAAGTGATTTTGCTTTAAACTGAAAAAGCAGATGGAAAAGGGCTGCTGATCTTAAAGTACATCCCAGTCTAATCTTGTGGTTTAGGGATTTTCTTTCTTGTCGCCCACAAAGGGCCTGTGCCAGGGAGAACACATCAGAGGTGCTCACTGTGAGCACAGGTTGCCCACAAGGAAGTGTATTGTCCCCTGTGTTATTCTCTCTTTTTACTAATGAATTTATGATCAATGAGCAATATTTCAAACTATTTAAGGACGCAGATGATATGGCCTTAGTTGCCCTGTTATCAGACCTCTGTGGTGTAGATGCCTATCTTGCTAACGCTGTAGCACTTGAAGGATGGTGTCTCACCAGCCAGCTAGAGATCAACGTAGGCAAGACAAAGGAATTAATAATGCTTAAACCAGATATGACTATACTGCCAGTGTCGCTGGATGGCCAACTTATAGAATCTGTGGAGGACTTCAAATATCTAGGCACAGTTCTAGACTCCCAGATGAGCTTCTCTCGTAACACAGAGCATATTTACAAGAAATGTTCCCAGCGACTTTATCTACTCAGAAAGCTGAATAGCTTCAGTGTTAGTCAGCAGGTCTTAGAACTTGTGTACAAGACCAAGATTGAGAGTGTTTTGACATTTAATCTTTCTGTCTGGTTTGGTCACTTAAACTGTAAATTCCTGAACAAACTGTCTAGGATTGTGTCAATGGCTAGCAAAATCATTGGCAAGCCCCAAAAAGCCTTGAGCCTATTGTACAACGAGAGGGTGAGGAAGAAAGCTCTGAGCATCACAGCCGATAGCTCCCATCCTCTCTCCAGAGAGTTTGTGCTTCTGAACTCTGGTAGGCGCTACAGAGTTCCCTTAGCGACCAAAAATATTTATAAGAAGTCTTTTGTCCCCAGAGCAGTCAACATTCTTAATTTGACAGAATGACCTACTGCATGATGGTGGTGGTGATGGTAATGGTGGTAACGATGGTGATGATGATGATGATGATAATGATGATGATGAAGCAGGTTTTTTAATGTTGGACTATCTCTTCTTAGTGCTGTTGTCTTATCTTTCTATGGTGTGATCCTCACTGCTGTATTGTGTCTCAAATGTCTTGTCTGTAAGTCTGGTGAGCCAAAGTTGAATTTCCACCCCAGTGGACAAGAAAGATTTATTATTATGTGATGAAAACACACTCATTTTAGTGACGCTTTACATGTGCTTTCCCTGACATTTATACGGTGCTGTGAAAACATCTCTTATGAATTTCTGTTTTTACTTATTCTCACAAGTAAATGTTTTAAATTGTCAAAATAACTTCCAATCGCAGATAATTTATTATTGAATATAGGGGTTTGGATAGATTACTTAAATGATAAACTCATCATTCAAAAATTACATCTTGGAATTACTCGGGTCATTGTTGTCTAATATTAAAATTTTTTTGATGACCTGAAACATCAAACATATTTTTACAAATATGTGAAAAGAAAGGGGGCAAATACTTTTCCCATAATGTTGTATTTGCTGAAACCTTCAGTGAGAGCATGACTGCTACTGGTAGCACATTTACGTTCTGGTTGGGAAGTCGTTTTTACATGATTTCTTTTTTTCTTCCAGTAACTCCATTTCCATGATAATATCAGTACCAATAAAATCTGATTTACTTCCCATTAGGCTTTAAAACTCACCATAGTAAACTAAAGCAATATGATGCACTTGATTAAATTCATATGAAAATAAAGTCTCAATTCTGGTCCATTTGTTGGATACAACTGAACATCTTCATCAATTATCAATCTGCCAGTCTTTCGGACTAAATTTCAAATTGGCTCAGATTGTACAACAAAGGTTTTGGAAAATGATGTTGAGGAAAACAATAACATCTGTGGTGGGGTTGCACCAGGTACCAGTCTCGGCCCATCGTGGGCCGTATTCAGGTTAAAAGAGAGACACATTTGTGAAATAGGAAATTCTCAGTTTAAATTCAAACATACTGAGTTAAATCTGTTTTTTATTAAACCCCTCAGAGCATTGACAAAAACAATCACGTGATCGTATTCCGTCACCTTTTGTGGATAATAGATACTGTTTGACCCATTCTACTTGTTTTACTATCTGAACCTGTTTATAGTTACGTTACATTATCTGCATGTGTGTAAAGTAGTGAACACCTGTATAGAAAGGTTTCTTCAGGGTGTAGTCAGTCCCATCAGCATTCCACTCAGCGTTGGTGGGAGGAACCAGGTCGTTGTAGACGTACACGTCCATCCGCTGCGGCCTGGAGTAGAAGACTGACACCAACACGGTCTGCGCAAAGATAGACGGATGGATGGATGTATGGATGATGGATAGATAGACACAGATAAATAGATAGATAGGTAGATGGTATTGTACAATACTTTGTACATATTAGTGTTGTGTTCACTGACCTCAGATGGATCAGCATTGAGCATCATGAGACGAAGTTTCTGAGGACTCGTGCCGGTGAAGAAGATGTCAAACTTGTGTCCTGTGGCCACGATGGCGTGGAAGAGTGACAATCTCTCCTGGCAGGTGTAGCCTGAACACCAACCGTGATCCTGTGGACCTGGAAATAAACACAAACAATTGATTTAATCCTCCATGTTTTTTAAAATAATTTTTGGTAATTTTAATTTTTAATTTTTTTTTTTCACTTTCAGTGATATCAGTGTAGGGCGATGAGGTCCAAATTACGACGGTGAATACAAACACACAACAATATATCATAAACAAATTGAAGCTTTGCAAAAGAATCGACGAAACAGGAATACAACAACTAATCAGACACGACAGGGTTAACGGCCCTGGATATTGATTTAACAGAAAGAAAAACATTAGACGTACTTCCATCTTCATAGCAAAAAGATCCCCAATCACTAAACTGATCAAAGCATTTTATGTTGTGTGCAATCAGCAACAATTAGTGATTTACTGTTGTGATCTCCAATAGCCTTTTGTTTTAAAGTTGCGGTCACAATCATTTGCACTTTCGGGCCACCGTACATTAGAACTGTACTGCATGACCTACCGTTGATCAAATCCACGAAGCCCTCTCCAAAGACAGCAACGGGGGACAGACGTCGAGTCTCTGTGTCTTCGTCAAGACTCTCAATCACCAGCATCCTGTAGTTTAGCTCGAAACACTTATAAGCCTGCCAGGTAGGCATGTATGTGCAGTTTTTCCTGATCACACCTGAAGACACATAAAGACACACAGTTCACTAAGGGGTTAAATTAAGAGGTTTAATCATTTCTAAGGACTTCAAACAACAAATATAAACTCAATAAACTAATATTTAAAATTGCGCTCAAACCTTGAATTTGAAAGTGAGATATGATTTGTCATACATTAAAAAAAAAAATTATACATATATATATTATTTTTAAATTTTTAAAATTTTTTAAAAATTATATATATATACATATATATGTATATATATGTGTGTGTATATATATATATGTGTGTGAGTATATATATATATATATATATATACACACACACACACACACACACACACACACACACACACACACACACACACACACACACACACACATATATATATATATATATACACCACAATGTGCAATCTACTGCTTTCTTCTGCTTACCTTTGTGTGGAGCAATGTTGTCCACAGGAATGCGGCTGCCGTTGGGATGGGTGAGCATGACTATGGGAATGCGATAGTCTCCCAGTCCCCTCCTGGGATCCCCTCCCCATTCATACTCAGACTGCGGCACCACAGCCCCCACAGCATCCAGAAGTGAACCATCAGTGTCTCTTATGAAGGCTTTCTTCTTCCCGTCACAGTCCATGTCGACACAGTCAGCCGGGTTCACCTTACTGATGCGCAAAAAAGTATTAAGATTATTCTAGCCTCCCAAAAAACAACATTTATACAACTACTTGTTGGTTTAATTGTAAAATTAGCTGTCATCCATTAACAAATGTGGACGTGGTTACAGGTGCAATGATGCTATTTATAGCAGTCTTGAATATTTTCATGACTTTTGGTTCCCAATGCTTTTGCAATACCACACTCTAACAAAACTGAAACTTATCATATAACTTTTAGAATTTTGAAGATATTTTATGCATCATTTTGATACTAAAAATCTAAGATTATTCTTCAAGTTCCTCCAAAACAAGCAAACAAAAAAATTTTGCTGTTTGTATTTACCCTAAGTCAGGTCTGTGGATGAAGACCATATCATCCTCTATGCTGTCCACCTTCCTTATGCCTGACAGCTCTACCTCTTGCTGCAGGTCCTCGTTCAGTGGGTTAGTTAGGAACATGACGTTCCTTTCACCAGAGCAGACGTTTCTGAAATTTACAAATGTCGTGTCTGCAAAGACAAACGACTAATTAGGAATGAAATATTCCAATGTGTCATAGTAAAGCGGGCGGCAGTGGCTCAGCTTCTAATCACCGCTTCATCCGCCGAGGCGGGTCATGGCTTAGGGCGTGAGGTGGGGCAAACTCCGGGCGCGACGCCGGTACGCCGCGGATGGTAGATGTAAACATAGCAAAATAACATCACATTTTTAAACCTCACTTTGGTCGTAAACTTCAGAGCCAGAACTCACCCTTTACAATCATCTGTCCTGCGATGGCATTGTAGTTGTTGTTCAGGTGATGGTCCTTAAAGGGAGCAGTGTTGTGTTGAGACTGAAAATTTGGCCAACAGATTCCAGCTCTGCCTCCTGTACAGAAATATAATGGATTAAATATTTCCTGAATAACCACCCTAGAAACCTCCTGATAATCCTGAGAATGTGTTCAGTAGTATAGGGAGTCAGGGAATGCATGGACAAAGACCTTGGTCCCCACACAGCGGTCCTAGGTTCAGTTTCCATTGATTTGTCACATGTTAACACTCGAACACATTCTCTGATTCAAAACTGATGCCATTAAAGTCAATCAAGAAACGTTTAAGGAATTTTGAGGCCTGCTGCCACTCTTTCTTGCAGCCTAAGAAGACGCTACTATCCTCAGATTAGAGCATTAAAACCACAAACATAATTTTACGATGTAATGCTAGGATTGTACCGCACCATTTGGAGGTCTGGGGGCTCGATGGCCTCCGGTAGTTTTAATATTAAAGTCGCCGGAGGGCAAATTGAGTGAACAGTCAAAGTTTGGGCTGCTGCCAACGATCAAGGCATTCTGAAAAACAAAACAAACAAACAAAAAAAAGGAATAGGAAATAAATCAACTACAGAATGACAAAATTAAACAAGATAACCAAATGATATATGTTAAAAGAAATGGTGTCTGTTAAGTAACTGCAACGAATGAAGCACAATAGACCTGAATCTGGACAGTTTTGTCAGCAAATAAGTGTGACCGAGATGGAGGACCATAGATGAAAGACATAACGCCCAACCCATTGTCCACCAGGGTCACGTTGGAAACCATAATATTCATGCTGGTCTGTGAAGGAAGGAGAGGAAGGAAAGAAAGAGGATTTGTCAATTTTTTTTTTAACCGCAGCTCATAGTCTTCACTCGGAAATCATAAACTGAGTTCCAAAAGTATTTTTTAAGTAAATATGAGTTTTTATGTACACAGAAACAACATAATTTAACAGGAAAGTAAAGTTCAGGATCTTCTTTCCAGGTTTATTATGACACGGTGTCATGTTTCATAATTGACTGTGGATCACAAACTGAAATGGACGATGTTCAGTGTTTAAACCTGGAAGTAGATGCCGTGGTCAAAGCTCCTCCAGACGAAGAAGCCCTGGATGAGGCTGCAGACAGGCAAACCATCTTCGTTCATATAGACTCCAAAAAGACCCCCATGAGCCTCATTGTCAATCCACTTCTCATTCACGTTCATGGAACCTAAACAGGCAGGAATCAGGGAGGGAAAATGTTTTTTTTTTTCAGAACTTTTACATACCTTGGCTTTAGTATTCTCCGGTGAAGTATGATCTGACGTGATCAGCTTTACTTGTTTGGCCAAACATGAATGAAATGTTCGTGATCACTTCATTCCTTCTGTTACCTGGACATTGTTCCCCATCAATGCGATAACCGACTCTGGCGTAGCCTGCGACGATGTTATACTGCAGCACAACATCAATCGCCCCGTTAGCCTGAAAATATAGCATAGATTATAAATCCAGCTTTGGTTTATTCATTATATGAGAGGCTGTGTTTTGAGAGGACAGACCTTGATGGCAGCGTTCCATTCAAAGTTGAAGGCCTCCTCTCTACCCTGATACGATCCGGGCCATAGTACCAGTGACACCAGGTTCCTCCTCAGTTTGTTACCTCTGCCCTTAGTTAGGATAGCTGCAAAGCATTGTCACACGTTAAAGAGTTGCTATTCGGTGAAGAGGAAACGTACATGAGCAACGTTTTACCTGATCCCACGGTGTGGTGGACGATGTTGTCGTCAATTTTCAGTTGATCTGTCCCGATTGCTCCAATTGCTGGAGAGAAACCATCGTGGAAAGCACAGCCCTGAATGTAAGAATCTTCTTCTGAAACCTTTGGACACAAGACAGAAAGTAATTTTAATTTCATAAATTAAACAGATTTTGTGTCAGAACCGTCATGAGAACGACCACTGATGGTTATCACAAATCAAATGGAGTGATTTTTCTCCAACTTTGAGAAAATATTAATATCATATGTATTAATCACTTATTGCTTCCTTATTGCTTCTCTTCCACCTTTTAAGGCACCGACACCGCATCAAGTTCCTTGTATGGTAAACTTTACTGTACTTGGCAATAAAACTTTTTCTGATTCTGATTCTTTTCAACTGAATACATTATTTTAAAAACAACTCCTTAATCCAAAGTACTTTGATGCATTTTAAGTGTGTCATGTCATGTCTCATATGAATATAGGCCTGTTATAGGCTTTACTGTTTGCTGCTGTACCTCTCCAAGGTTGAGGAAGGACACAGAGTAACGAGGATCATGATCGTCGGTCCATCCTTCCTGACCAGAATGGAAGAATTCCACGTTTCTCAGCTGAGCTTTTCCTTTAGAAATAAAATATATAATGATAGATGGACTTTTTTTTTTTTACTGTGTTTCAATGTAATTCGCGTAAATGGGGTGTGAAGGGATATGTATAGTTCAAGAAGCATAATGGCATCATAGTAACTTAATAAACTCAAATCAGCAGCTTTAAAATGTCATGAGGGACACGTTATTTTGAAACTAGTGTCGGACTGATGGATCCAATGCATACAGTAAATACAGATGAGTCTAGAAACATAAAGCACAGTTCCTACACCTGATCAATACCTTTGTAGTCGATTCCAGCCCAGGAGTAGGTGCCAACTAAAAGTCTGGCCCCAAACGATTCCTCCATCATCTCTGGATATTCCTGACCAATGATCTTTATGTTTCTGGTCAGGAGCCCAACATCGGCTGCCAGAGTGTAGCTGAAGGCCGTACCTGAGACAGAGTGAGTCTCACCTGGAGAGAGAGGAGGAAAAGTCTTCTGTTTATTCAGCAAGAATCACTTCAATGTCCCCTTTTTGATCTCCTCACAGCAAACCGAACCGCTAAAGACAAACGCAGGCTGTACAGTCATGCTGAACGAACCGATGTGAGTGTGGTTCAAAGGCAGGTTCAGGGTCAGCCTGCGGCCGTCTCCTGACACATTGGTGATCTGGCGTTTCTCAGTTTCCCACATGTTGTAGCTGGTGGTAGTAATGACGACCTCGTCTCCAGCCTGCATACGGGACAGACACAAAGTCGATCTGAAGACGCTCACGTTCTCAGCGTTTACGTTAGACTCAAACACGAAGAGCTTTGCATTTCAATAAACACAAAGTGAAAGGAAAAGTCTCCCCGACCTGCCAGTCGACAGAACTTTTTAAGGTCAGAGTTTTGGATCCAGCTGCAGCCGTGGCGGCCAGTTTGGTGTGGTAAACATCATGAGGTTGTCCGTAGAGCTCCACAGAACCAAACACACCTGTGGGATGTCAACACACACTGAGTCACACCTGAAGTATATATGACAAAGACATGTTCATATTGTACAAGAGATGTAACATTATTTAGATCTAGTACTGGAGCTTGATTGGTTATTTCTTATCTAACTAAAGGAAAATAATTTACACAGGTAAACTAATTTAAGTTACATGTGCACATTCCTGTTACAGCTACGTATGTTCTGTGTTTGTTCAGATGGAGCTGATTCTGATTCGATTACCCAGGACTTTTGATCCCTGGTTGGGTCCGTTAGGTAATAACCAGTCTGGAGTACGATGGTTCCCTCTCAGCGAGATGAGCAGCCGACCTGTGAATGGCTCATCAGGCCGTCCTGCAAACAGCCTGCCACCCTGAAAACAACAGACACACACGTGAACAGGAAGTACAGCGATCTCTGAAAAGATGATCCATTTAGACCGTTTGATGTTAAGTAGGTTAAAAATTTCTTTGTGCAAAAAAAACACTGTTTACATAGAAAAGAACCTCTGGATGAAACACATTAAATACAATAAATACAAGATATATATATATATATATATATATATATATATATATATATATATATATATATATATATATATATATATATTTATTTTGCTACAATCAGAGTAAAATGAAAACTTATTTTTAAGTGAAAATGCTGATCATCCCACCCACCTGGATGGAGATGTACACAGCGTCGATCGTCACACTGCTGAGCGATCTGGTCGTGGGCTCCGGGATCTCAAGCACTCCGATCAACGTCAGCTTGTTGATGAGAGGAGTGTCGGCGTCTAAAACCACCCACACCCCTGTGATTTGAAAACAGATGGAAAACAGTACATTAGAATAAGAGCTGAGTTTAAAAAAAATCATGAATTAATTTATAAATACAGCAGATAAAATTAATATTATTCCATGACTACCATGATATTATTCTATCATCCATCTTAATGTGGTTTTTGTTACAAGCAATAATTGATGGATAAAAAGAACAAAACACCAAAGAAGACTTTCAACATACAAATGACACTAGTGGAACTTTCTTTTGCTTAATTTTTTAATCTGTTTCCAGTCTTACCTGGTCCGATGACCACATCAACTCCATCTGTCGGTATGGTGAAGTTATTTTCTGCTGAATTTTTCCAGAAAGAGTCATTGGACCACAGCCTGGAGTAAAACAACAGGAACTTTTAGTGTGATGAAGCCAGACTCAACCTGACAACGTTCTAAATATGTCCTGACTGCTTGTAGATTTCAAAATTATTTTTGTTCACTTCGATGAAATTACAGGATAAGATATTATTAAATCTTTTGTTAAAAAATATATCAATTACTTGATACATTGAAACTGGAAGTCATGAAACAAATAAACATCAGATCGAATCCTGATGAAGAGGATTGAATAATGTGTTAATTTTCTGACATTAAAAAAAATGTAAATTTGAATTAAAATTAGTTGAAATATTTAGAAGTAAAAAAAAGTTTTTAGGTTTTGCATATATACGAGATTTGGCTAATATCACTAGTAATACCCCCTCCATCAGCTCCATTTAAATTATTGTAATAACAAGTAAGTAAGCAGAAGTCAAGTGAGTTACAACTAGTTTGTTCCTGTAAAGAATAAAGTATTAAACCTACGCAAAGTCGTCGGGTCGACTGGTAGCTGGGGGGGGCACTGTGGCTGGAGGAGGTTTGATGCAGTTGGGGAAGAAGCAGCGGTAGACCTTAAAGTCGACCTGAGTGTCGACCAGAGAGCGGTCAACGCTGTTACGGCGCCGCCGTTGGATCGCCTTCCCAGACACTGCAGAACAATGAAAAGTCACACACAAGTCCCTTAAACACTAGATACACACCTGAACTATCCTGAAGCACACCGTCTCTATGGACACACAAACACCCACTGTGACACGGACGTCACATACTAATAATAACACCATCACTAAAGAAAAACTGGCAAGAAATATATAAATTTAATAGTTTATGCTGATTTATTTCAGCATAAACTATAGACAAAGTCCATATAAAGGTGAACCCCACCAATGTAGTCGAGGTCATTGGAGCTGTCATTGAAGAACCAGTCCCCGTTGTTGTTGCTGGATGTCAGCTGTGTTGAAGAGCCGTTCCTGTCATCGATGATGTGGACCCTGTCTACATTCTGGGTGAAGTTGTGGTTGATGATCACATAATCTTCTGGCTGTGTGGACAAAATAGTAGAAGGAATCAAACCTCAGTGTGGATGGACAAAATCGGGTCTTGGATTTCATATCCATTTAAAGTCTTATCTCATCATTTTCTAATATTACCATCACACATTGTTTATTTACCTTGAAACCATAGAATTTTCCATCATACGTGATGTTGGTGATGTGATCCATGTCATTAATGTACAAATTGTATTTTGTTTTAGAGGGCAACAGGGCCATCCAGCCAAACTTATGAGTCAATCTCTTCTTCAGATATGGAATCACACTTGAACCTGTATAAGAACAACAAAAACAACAGTGTTAATGTATTTAATGGTCGTCTTTTCAACAATTTCTGTAAAAAACCCCGCGGCCCACGACAGCGGATGACACGGGTTAGGAAAGTGAATGAATGAATGAATGTTACAGTGTTACAGCTGTAATATTATTTGTTGATATTCATTACCTGAAAAATTGTAGCTTTTGACAAATTTATAAAAAAAATTGCTTACATGTCACTACAGTGTATTGTAGGACATTTAAGAGAGTTTATATATTTCTGTATTTACTGTAGAAATAATAAATGTTGGCTTTAGTGCCTATTCAGTAGGATACAGGGGTACAGAACATTTTTGGCTCAACTGAATGCAGTCAACAGGTTGCAGAACTCTTCATCTCTCTGCAATCTGTTATTTTTTGGTGAGCTGACATTGCTTGTACTCGCAATGGTTTGTACTGAAACTGTGTCTGGATTATTCTGGATTATTAAAAAAAAAAAAAAATCCAAATGCAGTATTGCCAATACTTTCAATTGGTGGCATCAACAATTTGGACGAGTTTACTAGATCGCAATGACATGACACATGACAGGTCTCTGGACTATCGCAGCTAGTCCAGACTCTAGCTGTATTATCCAATTTCTTGATTCTGTTGGGTTGAATATCTAATTTGAGTTTAGTTTATTGTTGCAGTTTTTTGTGTTAGGGAGTGACCAGCAACCTCTTCATTATCAACTGCAATTACAACTAATGTCCACTGGAGGTCAGCAATGGTTGCAGATACAACTCTTTGTATAGAAAGCAATAAGAAAGTATTTAAATACCGTGGTTGTTGGTCATGACAGCGTCATTCCCTTCCAGGGAGCTTGGAGTTGGTTTATTGAATGCAAAACGATGGAAGCTGACAGTTTGGTCACACACAGCGGCGGGGAAACCCACGCTGTGTTCAGGGCTAGGGGAACAGTGAGTACGGTCCAGCAAGGGGCTCATGGGCACAACTTTATAGTCAGGGTTACCTGATGTCATCAAAATGAACAGAACCCAACATGAGGATAAAGCAAAACTTGATTTTCATTGAATATGATACTAATAATTATACAGTAAATGTTAATGTACAAAAAGGCAGAAATCTCCCAATCTCTGTATCATTATAACACCATAATCAAACATACTTTTAAATGCCCCTGGAAATAGTCATGCATTGTCAACTCCTTGATGATAAATGTTTGTTGAACTGCTCAATTCTGTAAAGTTTGAATTACTAAACAATAGCCCAAAAAAATGTAATTTTTAGAATATAAAGTCTTTATGGAATATCCTGAAAACCAATAACAAACAAACAAGTAACAAATTTGTATACATGAGCTGTAATTTGTATCATCTTTGCTAGACGCAGAATTTTTGTGTGAACAAAATGTACACGCATTTGTTTGATTATATAATACGCGTTTTTCAAGAACAAATACCAAATGTGAGGAGGTCTCAAAACCATGTCAAAACAAGTATATCAATTATGATACACATGGCTTAAGTAAATCTTAAGTAAAAAAAAAAAAAAAAAAAAAAAAAATATATATATATATATATATATATATATTAACCACTTCAACAGGTTTGTATCTGTAGGCTTAATGCTTAGTGTGTCAGACAATTTTAATTTAGCTAAAACAGTCTAGACTGACTGTTTATTGTACAAAGGCCCAGCCATCCATCATGAGTGAGCTTGATTTGATTAAGGTAGTGAGGAAAAAAATGCCTTTTAACAGGCAGAAACCTCAAGTTGATTCAAGACTGAAAGTGGAGGGGAAATTCTGATCAATTCCCAAATTGTGTTTTCCTTTAGCCATCGTACATTGTTGTTTACCAAATGGATTGAACATAAAAAAGAGAAGTATGAGTACCTGTGAGGGAGCCATCGGTGTCGATTAGCTCTGCTTCATGCTCCCACCTGAGGTAAACCTTGTTTGGTGAGTTGACAAACTTCAGCTGACCATAAATGGATGGCCAGCCACCACATAAAGTTGTGCAAGTCCCATCGATGGAGGTAACCCCGATGGCTGAACACTTTGATCGACTGAAGTTGATGAAAGTTGTGTTAAGGACACTCAGGCCGTCGGCGAACGGCACAATAACCCCCCGATCTGTGCAGTGCCCCCCTCCCAGCCCGAGCTCATCAACGTAGCTCACGATGATGCTGTCGGACACAACCGCTCCTCCATCTTTTCCGTTGCCTTTCACTGCAGATGAAACCACGTTCTTGATATCAATACCGGCTTTCTCATTGTTGACCATGATGAATTTTGTGAACTGCAAGGCACCGCCGTTGACCCACTCGGCACCTTTCTCACAGTTCCAAGCAGTGAAAGAGCAAAAGACAGCAGGTTCTGGGATTTTGGAGTTGCAAGATCCATCTTTCATGGGGAAATAATCCTCAAAGATCCAAAGACCAAACCAGCCTTGTGAGTGTGCCGTGTTGTTGTAAAATTCGCCCAAGGGAACCTTCTTCTGGCAGATGTTTTTGTCAAAAGATGCACCATCTGGATGGTCGTGCATGCGGTACCAGTAGCCAAAGTGAGTGCCTCCTGCAGCGGCATTGTGGCGGATGATGTTGTTGGGGTTAGTGACCCAGAAGGCAGCAGGGGTGATGTCATCATTCAGCAGGCTGGTGCTTTGTTTGACAAACACTGCCAGGTTATACTGCAGGATGTTCTGCGTCTCGATGCCATCCTCAATGAAGAAAGCACCGCCCATGATGTCAAAAATGACATTGAACTCCACCAGCAACCCGTGAGTATTGTGGATGGTTACGGCCCTGTTGAACGTGTTATGGATAGCGCAACCCCTCACGTACGACATTTCCTTAACGTTTTCCAAACGATGCCAGTGGATGGGATAGCGTCCTAACCTGAAGGCCTGTCCTGCATAGAAAACCTATGACATAGTAGAAAAACTTGTTGGTACCACATCATCAAAAGGTACAATAACCTCTTTTTAAAACAGAGCTAATCAAATAAAAATACTGGGTTGTGTAGAATAAGAAGAAAAACAGGTTTTCCGTTGAAATATTTAAAGCATTGCACCTCAACGTATTCTATTCTGCCAATTGCAAGATTCTCATTGGGTCTGGGAGCGTGGAACATGATGGCGCATCCAAACTGGTCATCTCCGATTTCCTCTCCAAACCTTCCTTGGAAACAAGTTTGGGTTGCAAATTCACCTACAACAAAGTGACAGAAAATGTCAATGCTTAAAACTGCATAAATACACTAATACATACTAATATAAGTCATTTTCTCAAAACAAGTACAATGTATGTGATGGAGTCAAGCCTTCAACATATATTACATATGTACTGTATATTTTAATATTTTAATACAATGTAATGTATTGTATAATTGGCAATTTTTTCACTATATATCTACTGTGTATTTATATATATATATATATATATATACTTTTAAAAATATTTTTATTTATTTATTTTTTTTAAAGTACTATTCAACTGAAATTTGTTATACAGTAATCAGGAACAACATAAATATTGCATACAAAAATTACACCTTGCTCAGTCCTGGCTTTTGGAAGGAAATAATGGAAAAGTTTCATATCATGCTTTAATAATAATAATAATAATAATAATAATAATAATAATAATAATAATAATAATAATAATAATAATAATAATAATAATAATAATAATAATAATAATAATAATAATCTCATAACAGTGCACAATTAGAAATGATGTAGTAAACCTCTTCTTAATAAAATGGAAATTATACAGAGTATATGCAAATCTGAATTTGCTCTCAGAATGCAGTAACGTCTCTCACAACAAAGGTGCTTCTTCTCATATTTTCAACTTTTACGTGACATTCAGAGCAAAGATAACTCCCAACAAAATTCAAATACCATCATCATAATCTATTAAAATGCAGAACCTGTGTCAAAGCCTTCGGGACAGGCTTCAATCTTGTCGTTCCAGTCTCGGTTTTGGGAGCCTCGTACCACAATGTTTCTGGTGAGGAGACCCACTTCAGCTCTGCCCTCAAACTGTGTGCCATCAGGCAGTGTGACGGTCACCCCGAGATGAGTGTACTTCAGGGGTTCGGTCAGTGTTACTGTCTTGCCATCAGGTGACACGGCAGCGATTTTCATCTTTTCATTCTCTCTCTGGCTATGTCTGGAAAGAGCATATGTGACATTTTCCACAATTAGATTCCACAAAATTTTTTATTGCTACAAGAAATGCAATATGTACGGATGTTCTGAGCACAAATCTTATGAAATTAGGATTTGAAGGTAGTTGGTGTGAGAGAAGAGGATTCAAGGAAAAGCCGAAAGGAGAAGTTCTGAGCACAACTCTTATTTGTTGTTGTCTTCATTTGAACTAATGTCCTTGTACACTAATAATCATATTAAATTTATCATTTGTATGTAGTGATCATTCAGACAATAGAGTGTCATTGAGCTGCTAAATTAGCTAACCTTAGCTCTCTAACTAGTTTTTCCAGAGTTCTTCATTTCCCTTTTAAATGCTGCCTTATTCATGGGCAAAAACAAAGTAATTTACAACATTTTTTCAGACCAAGGTAACATAATTGTTGGTAAGGCTATCTCATGCTAGATGCAACTAGCTATACTGAAGTAATCACAGTTTGTTTTTTACCTGCTATAATTATTTTAGCCTTGTTTAAAATGGCGCATTTCTATTGTAAAAAAACCATATTATTGATGTACTGGAGGATAAAAATACATTTTTACAAGCATAAACTATAGACTTTACCGTACCTGGAGCCAGTAGAAGCAATGACAATTTCATCTCCAGCTTTCCATGTCACTTCCTTCATTAGGGTTATTGTGGTGGAGCCCTGGGGGGCTGTTTGGGCCAAATAGGTCCAGGTAACAGGAACTGGAATTCCTGGACAAACATGTTGTGAACAATTATTAGCACATGAGGTGAGGTCATGCATTTCAAGCTAACCAGTGAGGGACTAGCTGGTGTGTGAATGTGTGTGATTGTTGCTGTGGTGGTCGTTGGTGCAGACTGGCTGCCACGTTTCTGTCAGTCTGCCCCAGGGCAGCTGTGGCTGCACATGTAGTTTACCATCACCATGTATGGATGAATAAAGGATCCAGTGTAAAGCGTCTTTGAGTGTCTAGAAAAGTGCTATATAAATTGAATCCATTATTATTATTATTATTATTATTATTATTATTATTATTATTATTATTATTATTATTATTATTATTATTATTATTATTATTATTATTATTATTAATAATAATAATACTATATGAGGTCCCACTATGTGACATGATTTTTAAAGGTAAATATGCATTAAAAATCCATTATGATGCACTATAATCCAGTGCGCCTTATAGTACGGAAAATATTGTAAGTTCTGTATTCTTTCTGTGCGGCCCAGTACCGAGTGACCCATGGACCATTACCAGACTGCGGCCCAGGGATTGGGGGCCACAGATATACAGTATTGGTTTATATTCTGTGTTCTTTGCTCTTGCATCAACAGCAGCAGATGCTCTCTTGGTGTGTTCATACCATGAAGGTCCAGCACTCCCTCTCTCACAGCCAGTGTCTTGGCTCCATAAATGGGGAGTTCAGGTGAGCGTACATGTCCATGAAGGGTGATGATGGCTTTGTGCTGGAATGGTGCCTCCTCTGTCCCGATCTGTAAACGTCCACCATCTGTGATCAGGATGTTTTCCGCCTGCAGCTCGATGTCTGCTTCATCAAAGACCAGCGTCCCCCCTGAGTACGAAGAAACAGCAAGTCGCACTATGAAAATCTTGGGGTTCACGTTCAGGCATCGAGCAAGGACACTCGATGTTTGTTACCTGTACTGATGTTTGTTACCTTGAATAAGGAGCATTTTCAGCACTGGGGTGCTAGTGTCCAACAGGATGGTCTGGCCTTTTGTTATAACAGCAAACACACCGGCCTCAGGTGGAGACAGGCCACCCCATGTGAACCTGGACGACCACACGTCAATGTAGAAGAAATCTGCACTTTCCTAAGGAAAAAGACTCAAACTTAAGACAGAGGTGTGGACTGAGTGTACAGTGTGTCATGAAGCAGAGACTGTAGCATGGCGTACGTGTGGGGGTGTCCTCTCTCACCTGCAATGCTTTGCCCTTGCCGTCGATGCTGGCAATGACTTTGGTTTCTTGAGAATGCTGCTGAGAGTTTGTTACACATATGATGTGTGTGGCGTTGGTGGACTGAACATCACACACAGATCCTGCAATGGTAACGTTGACTTCATTCATTTTAGTGCTGTCGGGAAAAATGAGCTGATATAAATAAATGGGCAACAAGTCAAAGAATACAATAATCAAGGATTATTGAATTCATTGAATGATCAAACAATGGAAAGATTTTGCAGATTCATTGAATACAAGACTCATAATAAAATAGAATGTGTGTGTGTGTGTGTGTGTGTGTGTGTGTGTGTGTGTGTGTGTGTGTGTGTGTGTGTGTGTGTACAATATAAGAAAAGTACCGACAGTGCCAGTACTCAGTCTTTTTGCATACTGGCACTAACGAAATTATTCTAAAAGGAAATATTGCTACTGTTTGTTGTGTACATAAAATTGTAATTACAAATGCTTTGTGTCTGTCATATATGACTGAAGAAGTGTGTATATACCGTATGTTGACACTACATTGCATTAAACCCTATAAAGTACATCCCATGACAAAAGCTCATGCGTTATGTAATTTGAGCACTTAATTCTTCACAACTGGTCCTAATCTGTGTGACTTCCTCCATTGTGTCGTCTGTACAACCACATATTCTCTTCTTTTACTGCACCTGAAACCAGAGCCGGTGATTGTGAGCCGTGTGCCTCCAGCAGTGCCTCCTCTTCGAGGAGAAACCCCAGTGATCACCGGAGTCAACTCAGTTTTGTAGACGTAGCCATTTGATATGTTGACCTTACGCAGCCGGTTACAAACAGCAACGGCACAGCTCAACTCTGACTGACTACCTACAAATACACCAGACACACCAACACAGTCCCAGTTAGGTGACAAAAGAAGAGGAAGAATTTAAATGTGTGCTCAGAGGTGACACACAGTCCAGAACGATTAATCGTCCGTGGCAAAGTCATGTTCTTATCACGCATTCCTGTCTCCTGTGACGACACGGTTACAAATCTATGTCGACACAGGAGTCTGTAAACAAAATATAATAAACCCACAGGAACACATTACTCACAAAGAATTACTTGAAAAAGATGAGTTGTTTTTAGTTCTTCCAGTTTAGTTCAGCTGATAACCAGACAAAACATTTTAGAACACTATGTATCTGACAATTTGTCAAAGAGCTGTCTGCATAATTATGTTCCAGTCAAGCAGTGAGGACAGATGAGTTGGTTTAGTCTTTAATAGATTAGTTGATACGTTGACCTACACGATCCCTGGGTCTAGCCTGAGAGGCAGAGCACAGGACTAAAACTGTTACCACAGGCTGTTGCTTATGACTTAAGGTGAAAACTGAAGAAATAGAGGGACAAAATTTGAGATTTTAAAAAATAAGAGGATCATGTCCTCTTATTTCCAGGGAAACAAATCCTTTTTGTTAAAGTTTTCTACACATTACTGCGCTTGCTTTCTGAATGGAGACCATTAGAGCCTGGCTGGCTGCTTATTCATCAAGCAATGCTTGTGACAATAATAAAATGACACGGTCATATTTTTATGTTGAATCTTCTTACTACTTTAGATAGAGGATGATTTTTTGTAATTTTTTTATCTGAAGTGAAATAATATAAACCAAAGTTACCGTTGTAGAATGGAGTATGACAGTAGAGTTGGGTCGATGTTGACATTTGTCTGAGAACTTCACACTCCTGCTCACAGACCGTCACAGTAGAGTTTTGCGGGTCAAACCCAGAACCCAGAACAGACAGCAGTGTCCCACCACCAAAACTACCTGAATTACACACGGGAGAAAGACATTTCTCAGTATTAAAACAAAAAACCTGTTAGTCGGCATGGTGGCATAGTGATTAGCAGTGTTGCCTCACAGCAAGAAGGTCATGGGTTCAAACCCTAGCATTTCCAACATGGCCTTTCTGTGTAGAGTTTTGCATGTTCTCTCTGTGTCTGAATGGGTTTTTCTGGTTTCCACCCATCACCACAAAAAACATGTGTCTAAAGAACTTTAGATTATGTTGGCCCATGGTGGCAGCACACCCAGGATGCAGCAGCTCAGGACCAACTCTGCATCTAACCTTGTAATTTCATTGTACCATTCTATAATGACAACAAAAGCTTTCTTTCTTTTCTTTCTTTCTTTCTTTCTTTCTTTCTTTCTTTCTTTCTTTCTTTCTTTCTTTCTTTCTTTCTTTCTTTCTTTCTTTCTTTCTTTCTTTTCTTTCTTTCTTTCTTTCTTTCTTTCTTTCTTTCTTTCTTTAAATTGTGGTTCACTACAGCAGTAAACTATTTAGTTTAATTAAAAAAAGGTTACAAGTTAATCATTAAGGATTATCCTTTCAGGTTCTCTCTTTATACTTAGACTGGAAAAAAGTCTATTCATTCATTCATTCATTCATTCATTCATTCATTCATTCATTCATTCATTCATTCATTCATTCATTCATTTTATTCATTAATTCATTCATCCATCCCCACTCACCCTGGTCCGGCTGTATGCCGGTCACAATCAGCTCATGTGAGAACATGACATCTGACTGGGCAGCCCCCTGGTTGCGGTGATGCAGCATTACCGGGTAAGCCCCCCCTGGGTTGTCCCCTGCTTTGCACTTAATTTGTGTGTCAGAGATGGACGACACATCACAAGGGACGTCATTGATGGTGACGCTGACTTGCTTAGACTCATTGCCAAATCTTGAACCTGTGATTGTGATGACTGCACCACTCGGCCCTGTGGGAAACAAACAGGAAGTGAATCAATATGATATGAAATAAATACACTTCCTCTACAGGGTTTTTGCTACGGTACTGTACATAACTCATGACAAATGAGGCTAAACTGTAAATCTAAACGATTCTACCACAGGCTGAATTTGTACATGTAATTTAATGAATTTTATGTATGTGATTTGGGGAGGGGATAACCTTTGGTTTTTTTCAGTCATTGGGAAATAGAGGAGACTTAATCTCTTCTCTCACCAAACAGGACACTTTGTGTTGTCATCTCTCAGTAATTTATTACAATGACAGTAAGGTTTTGTTCGATACGGGCCTACAGATGTTAGGGTGTTAACGATACCTGCTAGCTCCAAATGTTATTTTACAAAAGCTGCATTATTTTCCACCACCTCTTAGTATGCCTCTGTTGGTTGGTACCATCCAACCTTTTGATAATGGTGATAAAGCAATGTGTGAAAAACTGACCTGAAATAGAAACAAGACTATAAGTACTGATTCAGTATAGTACTTTATGGTTTTGTTGAAGAGCGAACTGAACTGAAGCATGAATACATGGTGGTTTTATTTACCTAGCTGTAAATGCAGGGTGGGATGATGCATAAAACATTCCCTGAACTCTTTGTGCTTTATCCACCCTCTCAGAGTATAACAACTGATGTCATGCGAATATTTCACACACAGACAGTACAAAACCCAAACCTGTATTTATAAGGCTATGCACTAACAGAACTGAACTGAGCTTATCTCAAAACCAGCAGGAGATATGAAACTATAGTTACCAGTGGTTGGGCTGATAGAGCTGATTACGGGAGTGTTCGCTTCAGAGTAGTTGAAGCTCAGAGGAGGATACGGCACCGTAAAGACCTGAATGTTGACGGCCACCTGTCCTTCGCTGTGGGGAGGTGTGGAGCAGTGAAGCCGACCTGAAGTTATTTCTTCAATCCTGCAGGACTTTCCTCCAACCATCACACTGGTGTTCCCCGGAGCAAAACCATTTCCAGTGATGACAAGAAGGGTATTTCCTGCAAGGCTACCTACTTCAGGGCTGAGGACGGCTTGAGGAAGGCTTTTCACCGTCACCGTACCGGAAGCAAGGCCTTTACTTGAAACAATGATGTTGAGAAGGTGGTCACCAGCCGGCAAGGTATTCACCGTCAAAGAAATGCTGGTATCTTCTACAGAAATGACCTCCAGCTTTATCCCGCTGGCAAACACTGACACATCGTCTACATTGCTGCCAAACTTTGAACCAGAGATGGTGATTGTGGTTGGTTCACTGATGTTGTTTGGAGAAACACTGGTGACCGTGGGCATGGCAGAGGAAGAGTACAAGAAGGAGCAGTTAGACGCACAAGAGCTTTGGATCTGACCCATGTGGAACACGATATCACCACCGTGAGGCTGAGAAGGACTGGTGTCACAGATGATTGAAGTGTAATTGACTGAAACAATGGTGCATGGCTCGCCGGCTACAGTCACTTGTCCATCAGAGAACCCGGAGCCTAGAATGTGGAGTCGGGTGTAGCCGGTGGGGCTGCCAGTAGGGGGCGAGACTGAGTCGATCACAGGCAGAACTGCAAAACGACGCTTGAACTCATCTGGTATGGCGACGATGCCGTTGCCAAGGTTGTTGACTCTGACCCCGACAACATTAGCGATGCCAATGGGAAGCTTGCTGTTGTAGCTGAGATGACAGTTGATCTCAGAGGAAGTGCTGTTGATCACCTGACAAGGCTGACCTCCTACCATCACCTAGAGGAGGAAGGGATGTAACGGCATCAGTCAAATGATGTGTTTTTCAGAATTCGCTCTGTTTTATAAGGTAACTGAAGTGGAGAAAAGCATGGCTTCAAATACAGACAATTAAGATCATAGTCTACCACTGTGAGAAACACTGAGAAGTGACGGATTAACGGAATAATCTACACAACTGTGGATCAAATGATGTTTTATATGATGAATATATACGATATAACGTATATTCTCTCATTCATCATCTACCGCTCATTCTGTCTATGGCGATTCGTGGGAGTTTCTGGAGCCTAACTAAGCTAACTTGTGGACGAGAGATTGGGGACACTCCGAAAACGACGCACAATGAATGTACATATTAGTTATAAAATATAGAACCTTACCAAATTGTGCTATTTTATTCTTTTCACTTCTGTCTAATGTTTCTACAAGTTTGTGAAACACAGACAAATTGATTAAAAGTTTTGACCCGTTTTTTAAAATTTTTTATTTAAATAAATTTTTTAAACTATAGATGATACAAACCTCATTGGCGCAGGTGATGTTACTGAAGCCTCTGCCCTGGATGTGGATGACCTTGTGGTATGACCCCTGGTTGGGAGAGATGGAATCCACCGTGACGGTGAAGCAGGAGGAGGTGGTGAAGAAAAGGCCATCTGAAGGCGGGTTGGGCTGTTGGCAGTCATGGGAGGCGATGCACGGTGACGTTGCTCTGGAGACGCGACGATAACCTGGAGGAGAGACTGTTCAGTTCATACATTAACTGTAAACCTGGAATCATTTTGACATAAATTTCAAATGAACTCTTCTAGATGTGAAGTTTTTGTCTTGTTTCACCAAAAATATGGACATCATTGAAAATCTGACTTGGATTTCTTATCTTTTCTTAATAATGTCACACACAACACACACATTCATTGGAGGATGAGGCTGCTAAGTAAGAACTTATCCACATCAATACAGTTACCTCCTGTCACATGTTTGGCATCCTGGTTTCCCACGTTGACTGAAACTTTGCTGATCTTATCCTTTCGAGGTGTGACTTTGACAACTACTTGTAGCAGGAAGGTTTTATCTTGGTCTAAGAAGCCACTGGACAGGTAGTAATGCCCCGGTGTGGCGAAGCGATACATGAAACTCCCTGAGGGGGAAGTGACAGACATTTCATGATATAACATTTCTGACTGATTTCTGAAGATTTGAATATTTCTCTGTCATGCAAGCTTTTTTTTTTTTTTTTTTTTTTACATGCATGTATTTACTGTATGTATTCACACATACAGAGGACTGACCGAGTTTCAACACATGACATACCATTGATGCTTATGAATTAAGATCATTAAAATGCAAACCTTGGGTGTAGAACGACAAAACATTTAGGAAAAAAAAGAACAATTCTTTGCATTTGGAGGGAAAAAACATACAAAGTGCCAAAAATAAAATCTAAAATATATTCATAGGAGGCAAGATTATATCTACAACTGTATAGATACAGTTATAAACCTGTATAACAAGATAATGCTCTATAAGGACAGAACATAAAGAAGCAATGACTTTTAAAACTATTTAGGTTAACTTGTTGACTTTTCCTTTTAAATTGATATCTGATTTCTGCTGAGCATTGTACCTTTGGAGGTCCTGGTGTTTCCACTGTAGATCGGTCCCCCCTCATAGGTGGTGCCACCTGGGGTGGACACACTGTAGATGCCAAATTTCTGGTCACGGGAGATTTCAGCTTCCCATTTCCAATTCACACTGTCTCCAACAGACACAGTCAAGGAGGAAGGATCCCATGCATATCCCCTTCCATAGACTAGAACACAGACAAGTGGTAACTGAAAACTGTGCACATATAAATTTATTACACACAAATGACAAGGTTTGCAATTTAAATATGAACACAATTCCATACGTCCAGCTTTCATGTCCAAAAAAGTGTGACTATAGAGACAACGCTAAGGAACAGTCACATTTAGACCTCCATGCCTCAAGCCGTTTCCAGTAAACGAATCCTCCATCTTTTGTAGTTCATGTCAGTGAACTGGATTTACTTTGACAACTGTAAAAAAGCATGGAAATGTAAACCTACTGTGGTGGACTCCCTGGTTGGTGACGGTGTGGGTCTTCTCCCCCGTCTGCACGACACACTGAAGCTCTTTCTCTGAGGCCGTCACCACATCACAGTCGATTTCTCCTGTTACAAAACAACACAGCATCACATGTGAAACCTAGAGCAGCAACTTTGACACCTTTGTGTACGTCTAACAGCTAACTACTTCTGGGGAAAATGCATGGTGATGTGGAATTTGTGTGTTCCCTCCATGTTGCTTACCAACAGAAACTGTGTTGTCAGAAATGTTGTTGCTGAAACCATTCCCAGTCACAGTTAGTCTGGTTCCTCCCATTAAAGAGCCAGCCAGTGGAAAGACGCTGTAGACTTCCAGGATGTATTCAATGGTTGTGTTCACACCATTGCTATGAAAGAAAAAGCCCAACGCAGTCCCAAATGAATAATATAATATGATCCATGTTCATAGAATATATGACTTTTATTATAAGAGCAGCACCACTTATAATATGATGACATCACATATGGCCCCAGCTTGGCCTCACATTCCCAGTTGACTGGGATAGGCACTAGCACTTCGCGACCCGCAACAGCGGATGAAGTGGATATAGAAAATGAATGAATGAATGAATGAATGAATGAATGTGTGTAAAAAAATACATTGTGTGACAGGAAGTTAATTTATGTACCTGTGCTATTCTTTCCACTAGGATC
Source organism: Antennarius maculatus (assembly GCA_013358685.1). Lineage (NCBI taxonomy): Eukaryota > Metazoa > Chordata > Actinopteri > Lophiiformes > Antennariidae > Antennarius > Antennarius maculatus. The sequence goes on along the minus strand of CM023622.1, from coordinate 3,398,638 downwards.
AACTTAACGGTCTTTTGCTAAATTTTGTGTTCCTAAGAAATGTTTTTGTGAACACAAAATATTTTTTCACCAGGGCTTGAAACTTTGCAAGAGTGCAAGCCACACATTCTGTGGGCACTAAAAACATCTGAATTTTTTACTTATGTCGATTTGGACTTCATACATTTCCTGGAAAGTAAATTCATGCGACATTTCTTTTGGTATGACAAACAAAGGATGTGATAAAAGTCTTGTCTTGACCTTGATGTTTATCACTAAATCAAAAGTATAAAAGCATTCCTGTGAGGGCTGACATAGAATAAAAAGAATAAAAAAGCGTCACTGTTGGTGACAGTGATGAATAGAAAGAATTTGAAGAATTTGTAGAAATCCCAGAGAGTGAAACTGTCTGTCACGGTAGATGCACCTTGTCTGAGGGTAGCCATTGTTTCCAACCTGCACGTGTACACTGTACAGGTCGGGTGGCAGCACGGGGAGAAGGCAGGTGATGACTGTTGTTGTCAACTCTATGGTGACACATTCTTCAGTGCCGACATACACCGCGGTGTCATTGTTCAGCCCTCGCAGGTTCGAACCCTGGATGGTGAGAACTCTGTGTCCTACGAGTAAATAATCATTAGTACACCGTTGCACAACAACACTTTTATCAGCCAATCAGTGCTGGTCATCCTTCTGCTCCAAAGTACCGCCGAGTGCAACACGGACTATTTCTGTACACGTGCTTCTGCATTCTGTACTATAACTGTGTGAGATGACTCATGTCCTCTTCGTCTCAAATTGTTGTGCCAGTAATGGGCGTAAATGAAAAAAAAAAAAATTTCATCAGGATTACACAATACAATAATAAGACAAATAATCTTGTGGGATGACCAGCAGTAATGGACGTTCCTGTATCAAGCTTTAACCTCACATACAAAGGCTGAATAAAAGCTGAATAAACAGTTTTTTTTATACTTTGAAACGTATAATTACACTGATATGCAATATTTCTCCATCAGAGAGGAATTTCAGACAAGCTATAATCATAGATTCACAAAGGTCAACCTCAGTCTGTCTGAAACTTAAGAAACAAACTGCGATTGTTGCGGATGTATTCTTTCCATAAGTCATCAAGCAAATGTACTTTGGTGATGGATAACAGAGTGCCCATTGAAATACAATGGAGAAGCTTTGAATTATTTACTTTTCTTTTCAGAGTACAGATGTCTGCTGTTGATTCCATAGATAGGATTTCTACCGGGCTTTGTTGACAAGGGGACATTCTGACAATTAACTTTCCATCTAACAATACCGATTAACATAATCCAGTCTGGTTTAATTCATCTCTGTCACATTCACTTAACCTTTACTCAACACTCATTCAAATAACAAAAAAACCAACTCATCTCACCTGTGACAGTTGTTGTGTTGGGGCTCATGTTGCTGATCTGGGGTGTGAGGTCAGCATCATAGGTGAACAAGCCGCTGGCCGTCTGACTCATGTTCTTCAGCATCGCTGTGACGGCTTGTGATCCTGCAGTTCCCTGAAATACAATCATGTATATATCAAGGAGTTAGTCAAATCAGTGATAGATCCAAGCTAGAAACAACAATCATGTCATGTATCTGATGTATTGTACTGTATGACCATAAAAATATATATTCTGAATCAGTTTACATGTTTTACTTTACACCAGCCTGCAATAATTCTGAAAATTACTTTTGTATTTAATTAGCAGACTGGAGCAGTGCCTGTTTAGAACAGACTGAGTACTTCTAATATCCATGCTCAGAAAGACCTGCTGGCCCCAACAACACTGTGGGCAGGATGCTGACATAAAGACTGGGTCTAGAACCCAACCCTCCATAGACATGGCTCTGCATAATGAAATGTACAACTGCATCTGTATCAATTATTTCAATTTATTTTATTTTATCAATGTAATAATAAAACATTGCATACTTATTACGTGATTCATATAAGAATTAATTTATTGACATCGAATTTTCATGTAGCTACTGTGTTATGATGTTAAGGATATTATAAAATGATAGACAACTTTGTCTGAGGTCTTGCCACGTGTTAATGATACAGATTTAATAATCAATGAATCTATTAATATAATCGCTGGCTGATTTAAAATACTTTAATTTATTTTCACCCTCACAGACGGATGTTACATACAAATAATAAGGACGAATTAATTAGAAGACACGTGTCTTTGGACAATGGTTATTGGTGGTTTAAGAGTGCTCATTCCTGGTCGCAGCAATACAGAACACACAGAACATGTAGTGATGGGGGGGGGGGGGGCTGCTTCCAGAGCACGACTCATCGTCCAGCATCCTGTCATCTCTGTTTCCTCATGTTATTTATATTGCACATGTCATGTTCCCAGATTGCATCACATATTCCCAGTAACACATGTACCCACTATGACGTCTATCAGTTGTGCAATTGATTTAATGTTAATCTCTACACATTGATTTATTACCAGAATCATTGACACACATATGTTATATACATATGTAATACTTCCATCAAACATATTACACATTTATTTACTGATGGAAATATTGATCATGGGGTCTCCAGTTGTCAAAAGATATATCTGGATGTATGAATGTACATGTAAACTGCTTAGTTCCTTTTCCTGAAGCTCTTTGACTAGTGAACGGTGGCTTGCACGAGTTCACTTACTGCTGGAGTTTTGCATCTCAGCTCTGTCTCGCTGACATAAACCACTGTGCATTCTGCGTTGCCCACAGCAACTGTGGCAGTCTTGCCAAAACCGAACCCTGTGACTGTAAGCAGCGTGCCTCCTATGAAAAGAGATGTTAATGTCCAAAGCTGTTTAACTCTTAAATATTGATTTAAACAGCTTTTAATAACCATGACCTGGATAGCTGAGAACCTACATGGACGAGGTGTTAACGGTTAGACTTTGTCGTAAAATCAAATTATTACTGCAAATATAAGCATGTTGAGGTTTCATTTCGTCTTATGAAGCAATAACAGACATTGGGGCAGTTGGGGTAGTTTATTACCTGCTATACTCCCAGAGGCAGGAGAGAAAGAGGAAACAATGAGCTGAGAGGTGAAGCTGAGCACGCCACTGCTTGGGTAGCTTGCGTTCCCCACAGAGGGGAAGCTGACCAACACAGGGTGGGCTCCAGCAGGGGTACTGCCCAGTCTGCACACCAGAGCGGTAGCTGGAACACGGCCCACGAAGAGATAATTACTGTATATGAGATGATAAACTCGGCAATAAAATGCAGGATTGACTTTTAAACTCACTTACCGTTGAACTGTTCGACATGGCACTCAGCTTTACCCACAAAGACGGAGGCATTTTCATGGTTAAAGCCAGTGCCAGTGACAGTCAGCAGAGTCCCTAGGCCATTGGACCCTGAAACAATAAAGTTTTTTAACGCTAGGTGGAACATTCTCTCAAGATTTATGTTGTTGTTGTTTTTTTTAAAAAAAAAAACCCAAGGATTTTCTAGAAATGACTGACAAGAAAGAAAGACACTTAAAAAATTAGTTTGAAGACAAATATGTCCAAATATGACTTTCTTAAGTGTTTGTGCTCAGTTTTCCAGAACTGTTGTGATTCATATCAAGTTACGTAGTTGTTGTGTGACAAATCTATGTATAGGATGTCTGAGTCACTGCCTAAGGTTAGTCAGATCAGAGAGTCATCATTGTGAAAAAGGGTCTATAGTCTGTTGTTGGTATGATTTACACCTGCCATGAGGTCCAGATCTGTTTTCCTGTATATATGTATATCAGCTAAGCAATCTGAGAATAGTTATTCTCTCTGTGCTTCATTAATAAAGAGATCAGAATGATGTGAGTCTGTAATTCCTCAGAGAATCAGACACTATCAAAGTTCAAAACAGAAGAATTTCCCTTACATTTTATACGTTGGGTGTAAATCAATAAAGATCACGTTAAGTGAGTAAATAAATGTTAGGGGCACCTTGAGATGGGCTGATACCAGTCACAACTGGGGTGCTGCTCTCACTCCATTCAAACCCACAGTCACCAGAACACTTTGAGATAATTCCATTGACGAAAACCTCCGCCTACAAACAGGGTTACAAAACATCTGATTTAAAATGTTTCACAAAATACCTTTGACACAATAGTTTGCAACTGGAATTACTCAATAGCATGCTATAACAATAGAATAATAGAGGAGTGTCACTGCAAGCTACATGGGAAATATATTCACTAAATCCTGCCTGGAGGCAAGAGATGTACAAATAGAGCTGGAACAGTACAAACAGAAAAAGGACAGGGCTTTTACACACAGTCATTAGACATGATGACATGTGACAGACAGATAATGCTGAAACCCAAAACCACTCAAGCCAAAGGGCTTACAATTAATGACTATACCTGTGGTTTGTCTTCACAAACACGGAAGAATTCATCGGGTATATTTCGCCAAAATGTACCTCCCTTCTTACTCTCAAAGGCTGAAATTACGACATTTTCACCGACAACATTTGAGCCGTTTATCTGCAAAAAGAATAAATCACCATCAGAACTCATGAATCAAGTTGTTGGTAGCTTTGTACCAGAAAAAACTTTGTTGTTCGTAACAGAAGACAATCGGAAAGTACTGCTCACAAATCTATCATTAATTAAAATCTACAACTGCTACTATTGATATGAATACTGCTGATGCTGTAGCTATGAGGCTCTGATTTTAGTCTGTTCTCTAACTTGAAAGTACTTAAGTCCATAAACACTATTGTCAAAGAAAGTCGAGCAAACAAAACACAGACTGCAGACACAGTAAAAGCTTGTGATCACTGTTCAGAGAGGTCTCATCAATCACTTTAAAAATAGTTAAAATGCTGCTTAATGCTTGTAAAATACAAATACATAGGAAATATTGACGCAAACATAAAATAGGAATAGTAGTCATCATTTAAGCACAAGCAAACAGTAAGAAATTAAACCAATTTAAACATTTTTTCTATTTCATAAAATAGTTGACATAGAAAAATGTATGTCAAAATGAATAGATCATACATATTTAGAAATATTTTTCAAGTAGTCAGACAGACAAGCAGACAGACAGACAGACAGACACACAGACAGATGGATTCTGACATGCATCAGGGGCTGGTCTCCTGGTTTCGTGGTCCATGCCACTCTCCATATGGGTTTTCTGCAGCTTCCCTGCCAGGTAACGCCAACCTGACCCATCCCTGCGATTCCCTCCAGAGCGTACTTCAGATCGGTTGCACTGATGTTCACCGGTAGCCCTGAGAAGAAGGTGGTGTTAGAGCAGAGCGCTGCATGGAGACATTCAGACTAACTGTCCCACTAAACATCACTGAACCATTTTCAACGGTCTCTCTGAAGAATATCTGAGCTGCAGAGGAGCACCATAACATCATAACATGTAAAACTAAAGCAGGTTTTTCAATGACGTCGCAAACTCCTAATTGGAGGAAGTATTCAGGAGTTCATGAGCAGAATCCTAGCAGTAAAACATCAGCATTAAAGATTTATTCCTAGTGATGGATAAAAACATCTTCTATGTTGAAAAGAGTTAGTTAGAAAAATTATTATTAATATTATTATTATTGTTATAATAATAATAATAATAATTAATAATAATAATAATTATTAATAAATAATAATAATAATAATAATAATAATAATAATAATAATAATAATAATAATAATAATTAATAATAATAATAATTATTATTATTAATAAATAATACATACACAACATAATTTCATCCATAATAAGTAAGTTTTTATGAGTGTCTGTATGGAGGTTGTGTATGGAAGGAGGAAGATCTATGGTGATGTGAAGGCGAACTGGTTTTTAATTGACGATTAAGAATTCTCTAATCCTGACTGACTGATGGAGCTCAGTGTGTCATTTAAAAAATTCGACAGTATAAAGTAAATTCTAGAGATTATTTTTGATTCTGATGATGCATTTGTAAAATAAATCACAGTCCATCAAGACATAAATTTTCTTTCCATTTGTTTAGTTTAAAAAAACCCCGAATCCACCGTGGTGAGTCGAGCCTTTCCTGCATTATTCTGAGTTATGCATTGTTTATTGTTTCCATGTTTCAGTAGCTGTTAGGAGTGACTGTCGGTTTGGAACCAGCCCAAACATTTTGCACATATTTTTAATGATGGGTTAATGTTAGCTTGTCATCACTATAACAACAGCATTGACATTTTATCTTTTAAGTCACAGACCTTTCAGATTGGAACAAACAGACTTCGGCAAGGACGGTTAAAGTAAAGCAAGTCAGAACTACACCTGTAGCAACGTCTCCGAAAATATTCACATCAAAAGTGCCATTTGGAGGAGGAGTGGCTGCGTGAAGACGGCTGATGGTGATGGTGGCTGCTCCCTCCGTGTACTGCACACCGGAGGAATTCTGTGAAATACATCAAGAGAAAGATCTTATCATGATTTATAAATACAGTAACACCTTGATATGCGAGTGACTCCACATATAAATACAGTATACATATTTGAATATACAAATGCGTAAGTACATATGCTGTATGAAAATTGGACATCTGTGTTCGACATACGAGCAAAAATCTAAGTTAGGAGTTGTGGATACAACATCAGCTGAGACCGGATCTCATTTATGTTCATGCAGTAAAGACATAGCTTGTGTGTTACTGTGACTTTTCAGTTTCTTTTCATACTTTATCATTGTTTATGTAACTTATATACAATTAATTATACACAGGAAGTGTATGCATGTGTATTAGTTGATAAAAATAATTTTGTTTTCATAATTTTGAAGTTTTGTTGCTTTTTTCCAAGGCCGGAATGGATTATAATGATTTTAGTTAATTTAAAAGAGGAGATTAATTTGAGATATGTGCAGATTGACTTATGAGCTCAGTCATGAAACAAATTAAACACGTATCTCAAGATACTACTGCACAGAATAAAATATAACTTGTTATTGGGATATGAAATAAGATTGTATACTGTGTGTCAAGGCTAAAACACACTTTAATCACATTTTATTCTCTGTTATCCCTCTTAGCTTGAGGGATCAAATTAATTTTATTACAATCTAATGAGAAGAAGAAATTCCTTGTATCAGAAAGACTCTGATGGTCATCACTGGCTTTGTGGCTTTGTTTGTTTCGTTACTATACACTTATCCTTGATATAATAGAATATAAAATAGGTGATGCAGTCACAATGCACTGAAAGCTGCCTCCCTGTGTCATACTTTACACCACATGACTGAAGCAACACTTTTTGTCTTTTGTCATCTTTTTCTTGGCTGATTCCATTAACAAGTATCACAGCAAAACCTGCAGATCGGACCGTGGTACGATTGCACGAGAGCAGATATAGACTCTATTTCCCTATAGATAAACCGATCAGATTGATTGCCAAAGCTAATGGAGGGGTGTGTGTGTCATTAAAAAGACATTGTTATGTAAATCTCAGTAGTCTGTTACCTGAAAGAAACGAACTTTCCACAGTGGAAACCCAAAAGCACAATCATCTGGAGTGGCTGCAATAGTGTAGCTGAAATGCGAATCATTTGATTCATGTTTGCTGACAGTAATTGTCTCAAAGGTAAAACCAACGGCCTCAAAAGGTGCTGGTCTTCTATAGAGAAGGACCTCTGCAAGAAAAACAATGGGTAAAATAACAAGATGATTGCTAAGTTGTCCACAGTACCGTTGGTAAACACATAAATCAAATTTAGTTCATGGAAATATATGCACTAGCTTCATACCGTTAAATTATTGGAAAAGAATAATAAATAACTGCAAAAAAAATAACAATAAATTACAATTGGATTACACTTCAGAGACATTAAAATGTTAAAACTACTATCCAGGTGCATACCGATCTCATTCATGGTGGTGGGAATCTTTCCAAAATAAACAACATCCACATAAAAATCACGATTATGTTCGTATTTGTAGAGGTAAAATTCCAGCAGGCGATATTTGCTTCCAACAAAGAGTGACTGCAGAGAACTGTGCAGGTTCATGCATTTGTAATTCCATCTGTCAAGTAAAGTAAAAAACCATACTTATATGTTTGTACATGACTTATATGTTTAAAATGACTCGATGGGTTTCACTTACATATTGTTTCTATTTAAGACTGTGTTGATCCTTATGGTGTCTGTCAAGGTTTTGCCTTCGCTGCTGAGGTAAGTGAACTTTAATCCAACTTCATCCTTCAAGAATCCCTTGTAAGCAAAGCAAATCTGATGGGAGCATATTTATAATTATTTTTATGAAGAGTTATGAAGAACCAGTCACAGATAATCTGTGTCGGGACAGAATTAGACAGGATGTGTGTTATATTGAATAAATCGCATTGGGCATCCTACTAGCAAAGTGTTACGTGTTAATTCCAGCAGCTGTTCTATACAAAATGAAGTTTCACTTCTCTGAAGCTGCCCTCTCAGAGAAATTCATCAAACTAAGCCAAGGGTGTTTGATTACATGAAAGGTATTTTCTGTTACATTCCAGCGATTCAGCTGCTGGTTCTACAGATAGATAGGAAATAAACCGTTCTATCTGATTTCATTTCTCCAATTTTTTTTAAATCAAGTTAATTTCCCTGACAGAACCTCCTTAAGGGATCAATAAAGTTCAACTCTACTATACTCTCTCTACTCTAATTTTTTTTTAAAAAGAACTGAAATGTCTGTGTGTGCCAGAAAATTCTGTTTCCAATGATGTCCTTATTGCATTTCCTATTGTTTCGGAGACAAACAAACAAACAAACAAACAAACAAACAAACAAACAAACAAACAAACAAACAAACAAACAAGCAAACCATCTGAGACATTGTGGACATGTAGACATCGATACTGCTATTTGAACCTGAAACGACGGACGCTAACACTGCGTGAATGGGAAGTTGAACTGGTAACAATGCTATTTTTAGCACTGCTATTGCCCAACACTGTTTTTACACTAATAATAATTTGCGAGCAGGAGGAATGGAAAATGAGAAACCATGTTAAAAATGTGTGTATTACCGTGGGATGCTTTTCTAATGACACTGGTCCGTAGTTTTCACCAGACACTTTTTTGAATGTGTCTTTGAAAAGTATCTCAGCGTTCTTCAGCGACCACCGGCCACAGCAAGAGTTTTTCACCCGAGTCCCTGTCTTACCTTTAAACTGGTGAGTAAAAGAAATCAGATAGAAGTGTCAGGAGCAGTCAACATGAGATAGTTACTGTCACTGTTTTATTTTTTCTTTTTTAATCACTTCCTATTTGTAGTTGTTGTGTCATAGCTCGTGCTGTCCTTCCTTTCCTGCCGCCTGTTTTGCCTCTTTTACTCCCTTGTCCATTTTAGTCTACCTTTTCCTGATCATTTCCCCTTTTATTGATGGAGACAGCCAAACACTTTAAGAAAAATGGAGAGGGACTGAGGGACAGGCATGAGGCAAAATGACTTTTGGCAGAATCAATTCTCTGATGACTACTGGAGAGCCCTAGCCTGGATATAGCAGTTTGTGCTCTCAACACTGTTCCCCCAATAAAATAATTGCACCGACCCTCCATCAGAATCATGGTTGTACCTGTTCCAAGAATTTCTTCTTCAAACTTAACATGAACAAAGATAATTTCACTGACCTGAGAGTGTTTAATTTCAAAGTCATTGAAGTATTTCACATCAGTGCTTTCCTTCGGCAGGATCTCACGGGGACACTCGGCTTGAAGAAAGGCCTCCAGGGCCGACTGCACCTGTTTACAAAAATCACACAACCTATGTGTTGGTAATCTGCTTTTATTTAGCACAGGCAGACATATCTGTATTAAGCTACGCTCAACAATGATCTACCTCGAATTGAAAATAAAGTATCTACTGTGTTACTTATTTGACTAGTCCTTGAAATTGGTTACTTTGCAGTTAAATGAAGCCTTACAGCCATCATTCTAACCATGTTCCAGCCACATAGTGTGTGCAGAGGCTTCAGATTTCAACATTGTTATGCAACACACCTCAGACTCAGTTCCATTGACAGGGATCGGCTTTGACGAAATCCCGTCCCAGCTCAGAGTGAAGGTCGTCTTGTTGCTTTTCCCGTTTGTCTTCTCAATAATAGTGATGTTAGGGTCAGTTCCAAAAATCTTATAGCCAAGAGGTGAGAAATCCCCTGTATTCCAAAGAAGAGAGATGGTCAATTAATTCACCAGCTGGAGAGCAACCTGCCTGTCTCCTGTCATACCTCTGCCAGAGTTAAATGTGATGGTGTAGTTGGATTCTTTGGCGTCGCCCTGTTTGGTGACCTGAACCGTGTCGGGTTTAATGGACCAAAGTTGGTTCAAGGCAGCTTCCACCATCTCTGCTGAGGCACCAACTGGTAGTTTTCCTATGAAGGATAAAAGCAAATCTCACAAACAAAACTTAGCAGATGGCGCATACTGTAGCGTCACGTATATCTGCTTAGATTGGCATCACAGTAGCAGGTAGAGGATTTGAATGTTCAACGCGTTACCAGTATGAGCTGTTTCTAGCATCAGGATGAAGTAGGTACTCCCACACAGATGGCTTTCACAGTTGCTGCGGACGGTGACCATCTGCACCTCTTTGACGGCCACGGCACTGCCGGGCCACGATTCGAACGTTACAACCTGTTTAGTGGTGACAAGGAGTGAAGGTGAAGAACAGAAGGGGTAGAAGAGAGCGCTGAAACAACAGGCAGAATAACAGGACTTTACCGTTTCGTTCTCTCTAACCACTTTTCCATTTTGTAGCTCATTTAGTAAATGCCACAAATTGTAAATAGAGTGAGCTGAAGGTGAAGATGAGACTGGAGAGATTACCTCCTGCCTTTTTTTTTTTTTTACACTCTTTAATCTGAGACTGTTTTGATGCGTCATCCTTACATAGCGCTTTACAGAGAACATGATATTCTGTGTACAATTAATGATGAGTGCATTCCCTTCAGTTTTGATTTTTATCAATATTTTCTTTAAGTTAAGGTATTTTTTACACAATTTTGCCTTCATTAGATGGAACAGGGTGCAGTGGGTACAACTGTCGCCTCACAGCATGAGGGTTCTGGATTCAAATACTTGTGTAGAGTTTGTATGTTCTCCTTGTGTCTATGTGGGTTCTCTCCGGGTTCTTCCTCCCAACCACCTTGAACATCCTTTATCGTTCCCCCCTAGTTTGCCTTAGAATTTCTATCATTTGTCTTTTTTTGTCTATTCAACAAAAAAGGGCTTTAAAAAAGAAAAGTTTGTGATGTCTTTTGAAAAGCGTTTACCTACTGGCTATACCTTCCTCTTTAGCATACAGATAAGATAACTAGTGTATAAGTTCTCGATTAACTTCTCAAGAAGAAATGCATTTCTAAGAAACTCTACGCGCTCTGTTGAAGGGAAATGAGCAGTCTGGAAAGTGTGTGATGGAACAATCCTACGTTAGCTCTACGTGTCTCTACTCAATGCTGCTTACCTGTTCCTCCTTGAACACATCATATTTGATTACGATTTTCTGAACCTCATTGACAGCATCATCCGTCTGATCTTCTGTAAAGTAACTCTTGTCTTTGAACAATGCGACTCTGAAATTAGCTGAACCTCTATATTCTTGCAACACCACTTCAAAGTAGTAGCTTTAGGGGGGAAAAATAAAAGATTTTTAAATTTGCTTCAAAGGATGAAAAGGATATAAAATGAATTGCTGATTTGGTTTTTAATGATCTTTCTCGACTTACTGGTTTCCCTTTTTGAGAGCCAATACTAGAGACTTTTGAGAGGATATTGATGTAATAGTCCAGGCAAAATGTCGCTGGGAAGCAATTTCAACCTAAAGAGGTCATTGAAAAAAAACTGTTAAAAGCTGATCACAAATACATAAATATGTAAACATGGGATTGTATTTTTTTTCTTGTACTCTCAGATGATACAAAACATATTCACACCTTATCTTCTGGGCGGCTGGAATTGCTGAGGTAGAGCAAACATCTGTCATCACATTGGATGTACATTGTGTAGTTGGTGGTTTCAGTAGGAACAAAGAAGCCTCGGGTACGTGAGGTGAAAAAATCCATCTCATCAGGAAAGACTTGTGGCAAGGAGCCAGTCCATATCTTCATATATCCAGTTGTGTTTTCATTGTAGTTAAAAATATCTTCCAGGTTTTGGGGTCTTGTATTGTTCCAGATCTCCGTCATCAAGCCTCTTCCGCCTGCGTTTAAAAAGGAAATAAATGATGATCCACCAGCACACAATCAAACGCCAGAATGAAAACAAATAAAAATTTTCAGGCAAAAATACTGAACATTTACTGGTGTCAGCTGCCTTCCTCAAACAATAGTAGATTTAACAAAAATTGGTTCCTAGACATTTCATCAGTCACAAGAAGACATTTAAAGACGTCAGCATCAATTAAAGTGAGCATTTTCAAAATATTCAGACATTTAATTGAATATGTGATCAATAATTTCATTAGCAAAATGACAAAACATTTCAAAATTACAATAATCACGAGTTAAATCACTAATAGAGAAGCGTTATTGACTATCCAGGTGCTTAACAAGTATACATTCAAGGAATTAATCTTCTAACGCGCTATAGACTTCAAATCACTTGGTGCTCTTAAGGGAGATGATCTTTGTCTTTTGCCTTGACAACATAGACTCCACTGATCTGTTCTGGTGTCCGTTCTAACAGATCTTTTGTGTGAAGTAAATTCTCAAGGATGTAGTTTTCTTTACGATCAAACAACAGATTAGCTTGCTTTGTTGTCATGAGCTGTGGCAAGAAATTGTGGCCTTATTATCAGACAGATGCCTTAAATTCCTCCACTGATCAAGATCTCAACTGGTTTGACGTGGGGTTTAAAAATAGTTACAAAACACATGATGCAGCGGTGAGATGAAAGAAGACGGGCGCCTTTTGGCATGAAAACAAATGAATCAGAGGGCAGAAGAAGAGGAGCTGCGTCGTCACCTGGATAACACGTCCGGCTGTCATTCTTCATATTGTACTTGGCAGTCCTGCATGTAATTCTGTCATCAGACACACTCTGGATTTCACAAGGCAGGCCTGAATAAAGAGAGTGAAAGATTCACATTCAGCCTTGCATTGATGACAGAAACACAAAGGCCCAGACTTTACTCAAGGATTCAAAGGAATTATAAGGTCAACATTCACTCATTATCGACCGACCTCTGAAAAATACAGGTTGGAGCTGAAAAAAGGACATAAAGTTTTTTTTAAATAATTTTCTGGCATTGTTTCAAAAACTTTTTTTCTCCAGTGAAATAATGGTTTTATTTTTAATATCTACACCTTTAATAAGTATTTAAAATTCTCTTATTTGCGACAACGAGCTGACAGATTGTCGATATTTATTAGATATTTATTTGTAGACACATTATGCATGTATTCTTCAACATGAAGATGATGATGAGGAAAACTTTTGCTCATTCATTTAGAGTTCACTCTCTGTTCTTCTGAATCAGATGACTATGAATGTTTACTCTTCACTTAAATCAACCTGATGATCCTCACCCAGCGTCTAATCCACAGGAGGTAGTTTCCTCTGCTACTGTTTATGATACGCATGGAAATAAAAATAGAAATTGCTGATTTAGAACGAAGTCTCCTCTCACTGAATCGCGTTTTAAGGTTGATTTTCTGCATAGAAGTCAATCAATAATGCACTTCCACAAGGTGATAAGAGCTTGTAGGAGTAAACTGACTGATTAATTGTTATTTCTTCCATGTATCCAGAAAGAAATCTGATATTTGATATCTGATCTGCACAATTAGCTTTATGTGTAACTGATTAACTTTTGACCAAAAATACATTCATTCATTCGTTTTCTTCATCTGCTGTTGTGGGTCGCGGGGGTTGCTGGAAACTATCCCAACGGACTGAGGACGTGAGGCAGGGTACACTCTGGGCATGACGCCAGTGCACCGCAGCGTCACATGAAGGACAGACAACTACTTATGCGCAAACCAACACCTACGTGCAATTTGGCACCGGCCAATCCACCTGAAGCACAGGTTTTTTGGAGGTGGGAGTAATCCGGAGAACCTGGAGAGAACCCACGCAGACATGGGGAGAACATGCAAACTCCGCACAGAGCAGGAACCGAACCAGTGGTGGGCGGCCACCAAACATACAGCTTAAAATAATGAATACACATATAAATCTGTTACTGATTCAACCGACTATGATAAAATCTGTCAGAGACTAAAACAAAAAAGACTTTCCATCAAAAGCCTCAAAACCAGTTGATATCTGATCACTATTATGCTGATGCTTCCCTTTCCTTTGCTGCTGTAATGCTTCTTAATTTATCCTACTGCCCGTTATTTGAGCAAAACGTTTCCTTCTCGGTCAAACCTTTGATTCTACAATATGTCAGCGGACTCATTCAGGTGTATGAAAGATGTCTGTTATTGTCTGTTGTGTTTCTGAACGTTGCGTGACAGACCAAAGGTCTGTCACGCAATGACTCTGTTGTTACGTGACAGACCATAGCCACTCTTTCTGTGTTTGATTATCCCAATCGCGTGACATGAGACAATGTCTGGAGTTTTGTATTTTGGAGATGCAACACATTCCTGTGTAAAAACAACCCCAACAAAGTCTTATTGTATTGGACAGAGGCCTTAACTGTAACAGCTAGTTTCCACTGAGACGGTGGAGATTACCTTTAACAAGAACACGCGCTGCTTCATTGGTTTGGTCGCCCAGGAAGCGCCCATGGACTGTCAGTAAGGTTCCACCCATGACACTGCCCTTAGATGGGGAGACTCCGGTCACCTCTGAATTGAGGCATGACAACATTTCACCGTAAATAAGAGTAAACACTATATAAAAATGAGTTTATAACTGCTACATTTATAGTGAACAATATCTTTCATACCTGCATAGGTCTGAAACATGGCGATACGAGACATATCAAAAATTCTGAAAATTTTCTTCTCTGGAAGGGACCTAAAGATTTTTGATTCAAAGTTAATAATAGTTTTTCTGAAACAATTTAACAATTTATGAAAAAGTGAACGTAAATCTCAAAATAAAATAAAAAAATTCAAACTGGAATCAATATGGCTCTGCCTTATAAACATTTTACCTTCCATAGCCCCCCTCAAGAATGTAACTGACATTGTGGTCCCCTGTTAGAAACAACAACGACAAAAATAAGAATAGTTTGTTAAGTTTGGAATGAAGCAAAGCAGCTGTATTAAAAATCACAATTAACTCACCAATAAACGTCCCCGTCATTTTACAGGACATGTATCCCCAGTGAGAACTTTCAGAGTCCAATTTTAGCTGATATCTTTA
Organism: Antennarius maculatus; assembly: GCA_013358685.1. Lineage (NCBI taxonomy): Eukaryota > Metazoa > Chordata > Actinopteri > Lophiiformes > Antennariidae > Antennarius > Antennarius maculatus. The sequence goes on along the minus strand of CM023622.1, from coordinate 3,383,328 downwards.
AAAAAATGTATATTTTTAAGTTTAATACTGCTTAATAATACCTCATTCCATTTATCTACAGCATTATATCTGGAGACAGTTCTTACAGTTCATCTGACTGTGGTTTAAGCATCTCACATGGCATTCCTGCTACGTACACTCTGCAATGAAAATGAACATATTTATGAACTGATTCACAAAAAAATAATTATCCATATTCTAGATAATGTATAATTAAACATCAAGCAAGAACACTGCAGCTTTATTCAATTTTTCATTTTTTTCTAATGTGCATTAACATTAGTCTACTGCTCATTATCTTCAACTTCTAGTCTGTCTTTTACCTACGTTTAATATTTACCTTTGAGGGGATTTTTGTGGAAGCATGACATGGAGCATGAATCCAAGACACATCTTTTTTGTTTTTTTTACACAATTTAGTTTTAAAATGCTAAATTTAATACTCAGATTAATCAGTAATAAAGAGCAATAATCTTATTCTGTAAATTTCATTATCTCAGTGAATCGGGATCATTTTAGGCATCATGACTAGAAATATTGAGTGCTTACGTCATAGAGCAGAACAAGGGACGGAAATGTCACTTGTTTCAATAAAATACTTTCAAGCTTAAGTGTGACCAAATTCTATGTAGTAATATAAATATTCTAAATGTTTATCAATGGTTTATTTCATAATCCTACCTCAGCAATTTGGTATTGCGTCCATTGGAGCTAATTCCTCGGTGGCTTCCGTACACATCAGTGAAGATCCTCCCTCGCAGAGTCAACAAGGTTCCTGCAGTGATTTAGAATTTGGTTTAATACAAGGTTCAAGCTGGAATGCATGTTTTACATGTAAGGAGCTGTACCTGGGGGGCCGCTGGATGGGCTCAGTTCGCTGATAGTGGGTGTGCGATACCAGACAGTCTGAGGAGTGTCACATTAACAGTGGAAAGGGATGTTGAGAAATCCAGACATGTCAGGATTAACAATTAATGAGTGCAGTCTAGTAGTTGAGTTGTGCTCGCTGCACACGTACATAAAAGCTGCAATGGTACGATTTGATCCGGCCCCTGCATATACTACTGTCAGGAAGGGAAACGCCGTCCACGCTGACTTCGACCACATACTGATCCCTTGGCATGGGTCTGCAGTGGACAAAAGGGATCATTTTATATTCATGGAATCAATTTAAGTGACTTTGTTTTCAAAGACATGTACATATCCAGCTCAGAGGGCTCTCTCCTACGGGATACCTGGTGTAACAGTGGATCATAGTGCCATGTGTTGAGTCTTTCTCCACATCACAGGGGACCGACAGGTGATCCGATACCAGGCGCACTTGATTGCCATAATTTTCATCTGTTTGACTCAGTGAGAATGGTTTCTTCTGGGCAAAACCTGGAAGCAATTATGAAAAAATATTCTTAGTGCCGAATAAAGGATTTACAGATAATGGATTCATATTTCCTAGAGATGAAAAACTAATTAGACATTCCAAAGATTTGGCATTAAGATATCACCTTTTGCATAATGTGTGAAATCGTCCATAGCTGCATTTAGCATTATACCAGGACAATGCTGTTTCCCTATTGTGATGATTTTTTTAAAATAATGATGGTAACAGATCAGGTTTAAACAAAACCTTCCAATCATATTGAACTGAACTCAGAATGTATTAATTTATCTACGTGTTCGATTTGATAAAAGCTTTAAAATAATCTAATAAATTTAGATTGAACACTGCCATGACAAAAAACGGTCAATTGTCTTTTGCAGCTTTATGCCTTACCAGCTCCAAAAATGGTGATTTTTGTTCCTCCGTTGTAGCTTCCTATATGAGGAAGTAAGTTGTCAACACGCCCAGCACCTGAAACAGAACTCCAACATCTAGTTACATCTGTTTGCACACAAAGTTGTAGATTTTATGCATTTAATTGAGATCATCTACTTACTGCAGCAGCACCACAGTGCCAGGAAGAGCACAGACGGATTCAATGGGAACATCCCGAAGTTTTCCGACTGTTCTCGAACGCCTCACTTGCTCGCTTTTTGTCAAATGATCTTTAGCGGCTTGGAAATTGTAAAATGCTACTGTAAAAATGGTAAAATTGTAAAATTACTTTTTTATTTTAGGAAAAATGTCAATCGAAATTTTCAGAATGCCAACATTCAACAAAATTTTTTCTATTTCAGACTGTTTGGAGAAATCAATTTAATTAGCAAAATGAAAAGGATTTAAAAAAATCTAAATACGGTCTAACCAAAACAGACGTGTTTAACATAAATCCCTTTACTATTACAGAATTTAAGCCATGTCAAGATATTACAATAACAAAATACGTAAAATCAATGTTTGTTTCCTGGTCGTCAATTAGAATGTGATTTTTTTTTAAAATGAGATTTATTGAAAGGTAATTTACCTGCTGGACGCGTCAGGTGTCGACAGGAGGCTGACTGGCGCACAGCTCTTATGGAGCTGCCCTGTGGAGCTCCACCCGTGACCTGAAACCGGGTGGAGTTTTATGACAATCTCTGGACAAGATGACGAAACAGCGAAACTAAAGAAAGGAACGGAAGTTTTCGTTATTTATTATTTATTATAATATGCCATAAGTTATTATATAAGTTATTATAATATGCTATAATATAATATATATGCATATGTACAGTATAAATGATATAAAACTATTCTTATAATATATATATACAGTACATATACTGTACATGTATATATATATACTGTATATGTATATATATACAGTATATATACTGTATATATATATATACACAGTATATATACTGTATATGTATACTGTATATGTATATATATATATACAGTATATATACTGTATATATATATACAGTACACACATACGTATACACATTTATATAATTATATATAAATACTGTATATATAATTATATATATAAAATTTTAACGTCAATAACAAAGGAACAGCTGCTAATCCTTTTTATAAAATAATAGTTTTAATTGCACCTTTTTCCAGCAGAACTTTTGTGGCTTCTCATTATGAGCTTCATGTCTGTCTTACATACCTGTATACGTAAATAAAAAATATAAACACACAAAAAACAAACAAAACACACACACACACACACACACACACACACACACACACACACACACACACACACACACAAACACGACCTTATATTTTATTGTTTTTTATTGAGCATGCCTTTACTTGTTGGCACATGTCACTATTATAAAAGAGATGGTGTGTTTTGGAGGTTAAACATCCGTAACGACTCAGCCTTTTCTAATCAGATATGTTTGTTTTGGAGAAGCTTGTCACCAAAGAAATGACATACTTTATTTTTCCCTTCCATGGGAACAACATCAGAGCCAAAATTCCCTTCCTGTTAGAAGATAATGGTTGCTCTGACAACCTTTTAGCTATAATTGGCTCAAACTATCATCCCACAATCGCTGACACGCTATCTCCATGCAACCATAGATCATGATAACAGCCAGTTCTTCTTGTGATGGACGATATGAATCGAATCAACATAACAAAACATCAGACGCTGAGAAGACAAACTGTCAAACGCTGCAGCATGAGATCTATCTAGAACCTATCTAGATCTATCTAGAACCTATCTAGATGTTTCATTCTAGAGAATGCTGTTCCTTTCAAGCTGGCAGGTACAGTATTGTTACATAAGCATCACTTCCATTTACAGTCATTTTACAGAGAGTGAGATGATCAACTTAAAATCTTCATGATGGGACAATTCATGTACTTTTAGTGGAAGTCATTTCTCTTGCAGGGGAAAGCACAATAGATAAAATTCAGATAAAAGATGACTATTTCCGTCTCATCTTCAAGAAGATGAATGAGTGATTGAATGACTGAACACATAGCCTGCATGGTGGTGCAGTGGATAGCATTATTACCGTATAGCTAGAAGGTCATTGGTTCAATTCCACCTGGGGTTTTTCTGTTTGTATGTTATCCTTGCGTCTGCAAAATTGTGCAGCTTAGGTGAATTTATCACTCCAGGTTTTCTGTGTGAGTGGGTGTGTCTTTGATTGTGGCCCTGCAATGAACTGGCGATTTGTCCAGAGTGTACACCGCCTCCTGCCTGATGTCAGCTGGGATAGGCTCCAGCAACACCTGTGATCTGCAAGGTGGGTAAGCAGCTGAAAAGAAGACAATTAAGGTTGTCTTGTCTACAAGAAAATGGAGGGATGGATTTAAAATGTCACAAATGTGTCAGTAAGGAAACTAAATATTATCATAATTATGCTTTCAGTACAAACATTGACAATATTTATGCAAAGTAACTTGTGTCTCGAGTAAAAATCCTGGAGCCTGTCAAACTTGCTAATGGAGATTTACATTTTCCACATCCTGCATCAAATTTAAGTAAAACAAGATCAGTCTTTTTGTTTCATGCATGTCAAACTAAGATCAACCAGCTCTTCATCTGTATCAAAGAATTCAGGACCCCAATGATTAAAATAGGCATGATTTTATTTTATTTATTTTTTTCAAAAATGCTGCATAATAAACTAAAATCAATATGAAAACACACAATACAAAATAAAAATAACACTTCAGCTTTGCTCACAATGAGAACAAACATCAGGTTGGATTTTTTTTTTTACTGTGGATCTACAGTGAGTACAAAAATGTCTCGACGAGAATAGCCTCATTCACAAAGAAGCGTGTTGAGCTAGAAAAGCTCTGATTCTCTGCAGGAGCTCTTTCTTCACGCTGTCTGGTACGAGCGCTGCGCAGGAGAGGACAGAAATTTAGTAATTCAAACACCACAGAAAATCCAATTTTTTCCAATCTCCAAATAAGTTATTTCCTTAAAATCATTACTAAAATCGCTGTGTTCTAGGAATAATGTCACCTCATGTAAATGTGCCCACTGTGTCTTGTATATTATGTATATTGTCTTTATATATTTCTTCACATCTTCAACATTCTGTCACATTTGTTATTTTAAATCCCCACAATAAAATTATGTGAATCCTGCTGACAGGGCAGCAGGGACTTCATACTTCAGACTGGGTCAAAGTGCTTTCATAAAACTAATTTGAATAAATTAAGTTGAGACATAATATCTATTTGTGAACGGTGATTCGTTCCTAACTTAACCACCCACTGCTATGGTGTTTGCATATCTGTACCTCTGCCTTTTGGTGTGACTTCTGTGACCAGGTCCTCCACTGTGACATGCTCCAGGCCCTTTTCTTTGATCACATCTGCCAAATGATAAGAGATTCATCTCAACGGTGCACATATTTTAAAAGGAAGCAGCGTGTTTGATTGTTGCCAAAAGACATGTAGACAGAAGGCATGATTTGTTGAAGCTGTTTAGTCCTCTTTTCGGGCATCACAATTTACTGAACTGCTTTCAAAACCAACTTCTAAATATGCTGCCAGTCATGAAAAGAAGTAATACAACCAAACTTTATTTAGGGGTGTTTGATATTTGATACACTTGATCATAAAAGCTTCTTTAAACGATAGAAATGACTACAGGCCTCTTTACAATAAACACTGGAAGTTGGAATGTTCCTTCTTGATGATTATAGTTAGATTTCTTGCAGAAAAACAATATTTGATATCTACTATAGGAATAATCAATGGACGATTTGATACTTTATCCACTTATTTAGCACTGGAAAATGTTCAACATGCCCTTTCCCGTGAAGTTCACTGTACCTTTGCAGTGAGCTTTCAGCTGATCTTTCCATCCACACTCCACCAGCTTTGCTCGGAGCAATTCCTTCAATCTGCAGAGACACGATCAACTTTATTCCAATTACAGGTCGGCTGTTTTCGAACCATTTCACGGACCACATCAGCACAGAAAAGCCTGCTTACCGCTCCCGTTCCCCCATTTCTATCAGCTTCTGGTTGATCGCAGCCCTCATCTGCGAGTCTTTGCTCATGATCTGTCTGAAACAAAATGCAAACACGACCAATGTCAGTTCGGATTCACAGTTTTGGCGGAATCTGCATAATGCTTCGTTTTGTTGGCTACCCGGCGGACAGCACCTTTTTGTCGAGCTAGATCAGCTGGGGAACAAACGGTCCCCTCATAAAATACTACCGTGTGAAACATCAAGCTTAAAGGTTCCGCTTTTGCGGCGGATAATTACAGAAAAAGTAATTGAAAGAAGATGTTAGATAAGATGAAATATCTATATTTGTAAAAAAAACAAAAAAAAAACAAACAAAAAAAAAAACATTTACCCGATTGAAAATTTTTTTTTTAACACGACTAACGAAAGGTTTGACAGAGGATACAAAGGACTCCCCCTCCCATGAGCATCAGGGGTAATCGTGTCCTCTGAAAAATATCTCCGTGTGCAACAAAACAGGAAACGTGTGTCTTGACTTATCCAACATCTTTTCTTTTGCTTAAAAAGTCAGTCATTTATAAAACATGGCTGCGTCGAATTATTCGCTGAAGGTCAACAGGGACCTACTGGACCCCAAGTTTGAAAGTTACAGGTTATCCCTGGACGCCATACCGACGTATAACGTTGAGCTGGATGCTGGTAGGAGAAACTTCACCATACAGAGCTCCTCAGTTAGCAAGTGTGCTAGCAGGGTACCGACCTGAAAGCAGATGTCTGACACATCTGTCAAAGCTGTAAGCAGAGAAGAAAAGCCAGTCGAGTAGTCAGAGTTTACCGAATGCTTTATGTTAAAAAGAACAGGTTATGCTTTGTAAAAACAGTGTTAGCTGTAACCCAGGAGCTCAAGTGCTCCAATGATACTGATTTAGAGGCAACTAAAATAAGTAAAAGTTGATTCCATGAAATTTACCACAATAACCATAACAATATGGACGATAATAATGGCAAAAGGAAAATTTATTTAATTAGGTGAAAACAATTTAGTAAGCGAGTGATCAGACTATGACAAGTCCCCACGACCCCCACTATAGCATGTGGAATCCCCTGTCCATAGAACGCTGACTAAATAACACTTATCGATACAGATGTAGATGCCAGTAGTGTGTTGTTAAGGAAGTTTATCTGCGATACATGGAAGCAGCTATAACCATGTCACTGTAAAACACCTGATTGAAAAGTAAACTTGGTTCATTCTAAACCCTTTCTTTGTCATCTCTCCTGCAGCTGTGGAGGAAGTTAAGTTGAAGGATACTCAGTACACTCTGGAACACATGCGGGCTTTTGGCATGTACAATTACCTCCACTTAGATCCTTGGTATGAGGACAGCGTTCTGTTTGTGGACTGCAAAGGAAGGGTTCTCAGTCTGACTGTCACACTGGTAAGCTTTTGAATCTCTTTGACATTCTGTGTCAAAGCTATTTATGTTTTTTATTGGTTTTTGCATTGCCTCCAGTGTTCTTCTAGAAATGTCAGAGATGAAAATTCATAGCCGCATACTCCATAATTCAAATGGGAAGGTTGCTGGTGAGCTTCAGTACGTCTCTCACACCAGCAGGTGGTGACCAAACGCTTGTGTAAGAAACACCATCTGCTCACGATGCATTTTTGTTTCGTTATCACACAATGTGACAGTAATTTCCATTAGTTACTGTTCTGCTGCTTATGCTGCACCCGGTTCAACCCATCAGATGATTTTTTGGAGCCTTTGTATGTTATGTGTGATGACATAATTGTACTGAGTTAAAATCAAGATGCAGAGTTCAGGAGCGAAAGAAAAACTAATGACATTTGGAACAAAGTTCTTTTATGTCGATGAGATCTTTGATCATGATTGGACATAACTGTCAAAACTGGCCTGAATCATGTTCAGCTGACTGTGACACAGTATTTCTTGCTTTCAGTGGCATCATTAAACAAGTCTTATTAGAAATATGTTGCATAAATTGTAATGAAAATCATCAGATGATAATGATCATCTCTTGGCAGCTTTTTAGGCACATTTTGGTAACGTCATATGACACATTGTGCTTTGGTGTTTCACGCTGTCCAAGGCATTGAAAGCATGGATGCAGGACATAATTATCTCAAAGGTTCCTTTTACACCAGTTAGCAGTGCGGTATGCATTGTCGTGATCCATGATAATAAGAGGACATTTTCCACATAGCTTGTTTACACCCTATTTCTTCCCACAATGAATAACTAATGCTCATCTGGTGCCACATCTGTCTATTAATGACTAGATGCAAATCATACATGAGTCAAAGCCACATAGACCACCACAGTTTGTAGCTCTTTGATAAGCGTTTCCTGTCTGTCATGATCACTACTGATTATATCTTACTGTGAATTTTTAAAAATGCAGAACATAATGAAAATTCCTGTTTATTGCAATATTTTTTTTGACATTTGAGAGCCTCATTCAGTGTGAAAACAATGATCTTTTCCTTGTTGTTGAGGTCAGTTCTATTATTAATGCCTCTGCTTTAGCCTCTATGAGTCACGACTGAACTTATATAAAAGGATAACAGTAGGAAAAAATACCCATAATATCTTATTAAACAATTTGCTCCTTGTTTTAGTGTAACTTACCATGAAGCAGTGATCAGATTTACACAGTGAAGTGGAGATAGTGATATAGAAAAACTGTGCATTGGTACCTAACTTTTTCTATTACAGTGGCTTACAAAAGTATTCAGCCCCCTTGAACTTTTCCACATTTTGTCACGTTACGACCACAAACAAATATATTTTATTGGAATTTTATGTGAAAGACCAACACAAAGGCACACAATTGTGAAGTAGAAAGAAAATTACACATGATTTAAAAACATTTTTACAAATAAAAAACTGAAAAGTACGGTTTGCAAAAGTATTCAGCCCCTCGTGTCAATACTTTGTGGAACCGCCTTTTGCTGTAATTACAGCTGCAAGTCTTTTGGGGTACGTCCCTACCAGCTTTGCACATCAAGAGACTGAAATTTTTGCCCATTCTTCCTTGCAAAACAGCTCAAGCTCAGTCAGATCAGATGGAGAGCGTTTGTGAACGGCAGTTTTCAGATCTTGCCACAGATTCTCGATTGGATTTAAGTCAGGACTTTGACTGGGCCATTCTAACACATGAATATGTTTTGTTTTAAACCATTCCATTATAGCCCTGGCTTTATGTTTAGGGTCGTTGTCCTGCTGGAACGTGAACACCCGCCCCAGTCTCAAGTCTTTTGCAGACTCCAACAGGTTTTCTTCCAAGATTGCCCTGTATTTGGCTCCATCCATCTTCCCATCAACTCTGACCATTTTCCCTGTCCCTGCTGAAGAGAAGCCCCCCCAGAGCATGATGCTGCCACCACCATGTTTGACAGTGGGGATGGTGTGTTTAGAGAGATGTGCAGTGTTACATAGCATTTTGCATTTAGGCCAAAAAGTTCAATTTTGGTCTCGTCTGACCAGAGCAACTTCTTCCACATGTTTGCTGTGGCTCTTTTTAACAATGGCTTTCTTCTTGCCACTCTTCCATAAAGGCCAGATTTGTGCAGCGCACGACTAATAGCTGTCCCGTGGACAGATTCCCCCACCTGAGCTGTGGATCTCTGCAGTTCGTGGAGAGTCACCATGGGCCTCTTGGATGCACCTCTCTGGGCTTGCGCTGGCCATTCGCCACTTCGCCATAGGCAAAGTAAATTCCAGATTGGCTACAAGGTGTTTAGACTGTGTAGCCACCGTGGCGTTCTTATTTTTTTGGAAAAAAGGCTAAAACTTGCAACTTTTCGCTCGCTAGCGGCGCTCGCTATTTCCGCTCGCAATTTCCGCTAGCGAGCGGCGCTAGCACCACTATTTCTGCATGCCGACGGAATTTAGCCGAAGTGACCCGAACGCTCCCGATCATTAAATATGCACTCGGGTCATAACCTCCTCTCGTCCAATGAAAAACAAAAATATTGTTTTTTTACAAGCTGAACCCGCGAATTGGTGTACGACAAGGCGAGGACGATTGATCGAAAGAATCCAGTGTTTTATAGTAGAGTTTGTGTTAAAATCCTCATTAATAAACAAATGGTAAATGCTGAGAGGGGGGAGGAGTGGTGACAGACCGATCAGAAGGTAAATGAAAGATATTATCAATACTTGTTTGTAGTCTTAGATTTTTGGTCCCTATGACCGGCAGGAATAACCAGCGATGCATATAAATGTGTATTCACCTCGCTTGCTATTTTTCATGCCTTTTAAATTGAAATGAAAAATCATGTTATCGAATTAAAAAAAAAACAAAACAATAAACTATGGCATATCAATGGTGTTGTCTAAGTCAAAGTTAAAATGTCTTCTAGTCCAAGTAAAACTTACAAGTAAACATTGAGTAATATTTGTATGAGTGTATCTTCACATAGTGAATGCAACTTTTCAATTGTTGAATCTCACATTTTACCTGCATAAAATAGGATAGAAATAAAGATAGTTAAGCTTGAACTGTTGACTTTAGTGTATTTTTGTAGGTAAACTGAACAGAAGATTTTGCCATCAGCAGGAAAACAACCCCATTTTCTAAAAAATTTCCCGGGGGAGGCCCCCCGCAACGAGCGTCGGGTCGTCTGTGCACTGCGCCACTGTCTTGGACACAGAGTGTGGCTTTTTGTGGCTTGCTCAATTCTTTTACACTGAGCCACAGTGGCTTAGTCATACTACCTCCTAGTGCAAGCCCAGCCTCTGATCAGTGCTCTCCTTGTTCGGCCTCTAAGTTTAGGTGGACGGCCGTGTCTTGGTAGGTTTCCAGTTGTGCCACACAATTTTCATTTCCGGATGATGGATTGAACGGTGCTCTGTGAGATGTTCAAAGCTTGGAAAATCTTTTTATAGCCTAACCCTGCTTTAAACTTCTCCACAACTTTATCCCTGACCTGTCTGGTGTGTTCCTTGGACATCATGATGCTGTTTGTTCCCCAATGTTCTCTTAACAAACCTCTGAGGCCGTCACAGAACAGCTGTATTTGTACTCAGATTAGATTACACACAGGTGGACTCTATTTAGTCATTTGGTCAACATTTGATCATTCAGCAATCATCACGCAACTTTTGAAGGCAACTGGTTACACTCAGAGAAAAGGGGGCTGAATACTTTTGCACACTGTATTTTTCAGTTTTTTATTTGTAACATTTCTTGTAAAATATATATAATTTTCTTTCTACTTCACAAATGTGTGCCACTTTGTGTTGGTCTTTCGCATAAAATTCCAATGAAATATATTTAGATTTGTATTCGTAACGTGACAAGATGTGGAAAAGGTCAAGGGGGCTGAATACTTTTGCAAGCCACTGTAGTTGGTAATTCAAATAATTCAAATAGTGTTCACAGTTTGTTGAACAGACAAAACAAACAAATCAAAGACGTCCAGTGAGGCTTTTTTGAATTCTAATTGGTTTTTTCCCCTCTGAAACTCCATTGATCAAGGTATTCTTCTGAATTGAATAAATCAATAGTTAATTAATGAAGTATAGATACTGTAATTGATTATGTATGATATACATTATGACAATGATATATAATTAATATACTGTATACACAGTGCTCCGACAGTGCACTGGCATCACACTGAAAATGTCAGCCGGGTAAAGCTCCAATAACCCCTGCGACCCACCAAAAGTAACACAAGTGGTAGATGATGAATGAATGAATGAAGGAATATATATATATACAGTGCTGTGTGAAAATATTTGCCCCTTCCTAATTTCAAATTATTTTTACACATGCATCACACAAAGTTTCAGATCATCAAAAAATGTTAATATTAGACAGTAGCAATGATAGCAAATACAAAATGTAATTTTTAAATGTGAGTTCATTTAGTAAGGGAACATATCTATTCAAATATAAATAGCTCAATCATATTTGGGTTATGCAAGCAGGACGATGAGCCCAACCACAACGACAGGTACACATTTGAATGGCCTAAAAAAAGAAAGAAAAATAAAAGGCTTAGAAGTGGCCAATGAACTAAATAAATCTCATTGCTGTGCTAAGTAGGCTGGACCAAAAGTCCTCCACAGCAAAGAGAAAAATATCAGCTCTACAATCCTACAGGTACAACTGTATGTCATCTGCATAACAATGAAAAGACAGTACATATCTATGAATGATGTCACCCACGGGTCACATACTGTATAAAGCAACAAAAGATTGGACTCGATAATAACATCAGAGTAATGTACATTTTTACTTTCTGTGACACAAAGTCAAAGAACAGTTTTTATGAGAAATAAAAAAGATTGACATATTTGATTGAGACTACTGTAATAGCATACCAGAAATACCCATCCTGTGTCTCATTCTGTCTAAATGAATGGAGAGATCAGTTGTGTCAAAAGCAGCACTTGAATTCAACAGCATGAGGACTGCACACATGCCAGCATCAGTATTCATAAAAAAGGTCACATACAGTATTGACTACTGGACTTTGACTGTCTCAGTGCTGTGGTACTGATGAAAACCAGATGAAAACTTTTGAAAAATTAATATTGTCTTCCACGCCTATGAAAATCTGTTTTGATTCCGTTTTTTCCATAATTCTTGAGGTAAAATGAAGTTAAGGAATCAGTTAAAATGGTTGAAAATGATGAGAGGAGAATGCAGCCCGTAGCTTTGTGAAGAATCGGTTGGTCTCATGCAGTTTTAATAAGATCTGGGAAAGAACCAGTAAGCAGTCAGGTGTTCCCAACAGAAAGGCACTGGGCTTTTGCACATCAAATAAAAAGGAAAAAGGAAAATGATGGCTCAACTCCACCTTTCCAACAAAAGTCTGATTAAAACTCTCTCAGAGTCCAGATTTTCATAATCACAGAGACAGGCCAGGGTTAGGGTAACACATAGCAAATATTTAGCTTATAATTAAGTAGAAAAAACTGCATCTGTCTGTTTTATGATTATAGCAGTGAGTTGTGTTATGTATTCAGGACACGGCCCTGGGGAAGCCAAGAGAGGTGTACCGTCTCATCGCTGACCCCAGCCAGGGTGACAGTCAGCTTTGTGCATCCCTCAGTCTCACCTCAGCAACGTGGGCAGCTCTCTCTGATGGCGCCGGCCGGCTGTACCTTCTCCGCACCGGCAAGAGGGGAGACAGCTCCCATATGAAGTGGGAAGTAAGTGTAACCATTGGTTTTTCTGCTTTAAGCATCAGAACATAACAAGTACAGTGCAACCTCAAAGGTATTTAAAAGTAATAATGCATCAAGTTTTTCAACTCTGCAACAACTCTAATTGGACTGACTGTTCTGTGTGGACGCATCCATTCTGGTGTGTTCATCAGTGAAGATGTGATTCAGCAGCGATGGTCAGGGTCATGTCCAGTCTCACCTTGGTGCATTTAAACTCCTCAGTAAGGATAGGGACAGGCAGCTCCAGGGAATCATGTCCATACAGGCTGATGTTGCTGAGGCAACGTGGCAACCATTTCTTTATGTACAAACTGACTGCCCTCTCCAACTTTTCAACTTTGGTCATGTGATCTTATAAACTGTTTGAGGCCACATCAGGCATGGGAGCAAATCAAACTGCAGGTACTGCAGACCTTAGGTGTGACTCTTAGATTATGTGAATGGATGAAGATGCTGAGCACCAGGTTGAGCTCCTACAAATATGAGATAACTCTATGGTTAGAGAACTTCGGGAAAGCTTGGGTTCAAATCTGGGACCTCCTTGCTCTAAGGCAGTGAAACTAATCAATAAGCTGAAGCTCCGCCCTAGGAGAGGAGAGAGAGAAGAGGTGGGGGAGAGTTTAGAGGAACAGGAGAACAAGGGGTTAAGTGATTGAATGATGAGTTGCAGGTGGTTCAATTAATGGGAGAGGACGGGGGAAGTAGTCAGAGCGGTGTAGTCTTGATCCTGACCTTTACTTAGGAGAGCTTAATTGACCATCTGCTTTATTTGCCTTAACATAACATTTTATCAGTGATTGTAAATGTGTTTCTTCTAACATCAGTCACATATAGCAGATCCTCTAAAGGTGTGGGTTCAAAACCATAGAGCTCAGCAATTGGTGATGAATCATTAATTTTTCATTAATAGGACAAACACAGACACTATCATGTACTATAAGTCTGCCTTCACTGCAGACAGGAAGTAATGAGCACATGTGTATTGATCCACTGCTGGAAATACACTACAGTAAATTCACCAAACGCTGATATTTGTGAACAAAGGTATTGTTTTTCCTGTGACGTCGTTAACAGTGAAAGTGTTAATAAGATGAGTCTTTGTGCTCTTCATCTTGCAGACAGACATTTAATTGAAATAAGCTTGAAATTAGTTTTCAATTCTTTGAACAAGCACACTTGATGATGGCAGTCTCAATAAAAGCCACATCTCCTTCCCCCACCTCACAACTGATCCACAGCCCATCAGTTTGAATGAGCATTTTATAGATAAAATAAAACATGTCCCCATTCTTTAGCACATTATAGATCAATCAACTATAGAACAGTTAATGCTGTTGTTTTCCAATTTGGTTAAAGCTACATTGTTGTGCATCCAGTCTGTATTATTCTAATGTGAAATAAATTGTTTCTTTCAATCACCTCTCAGACCATCTTTTGTACATACGTAATTGCGATAAGTGGCCAAAACCAAATTTAGTCCATGATGACATTTTGAAATATTTTGTTCTGTTTGACCTGCAATCAAAAAAGGATTTTCAAGTAATAATTATGTAGAATAGTTTACAAAGTTTGCTATTATTTTTTTTTGGGGGAGCAACTAGTCTGTTGAAAAGAAAATGAAATGAATAACTTTGGCTGCATTTAACTTCTTAGACACTCACTTCCAGTCCGAAACAAACTCATCAAATAAAGTTGTTCATGGAAAAATTATACAACAAACCTCAAGTGCAGACTTGAGATTTAAATGAATGAATGAATACTAATGAATATTTCACCCAAAATCACTCATTAAGTTAAGTGAGGAAAGATTTCCTGTAAGAACTAAAATGACAGTTGCCGACTCTATCAAGTTAGTTCCATTTGATTCTGTGCTTGTAGCCCCTGTTCAGTGAAGACATGGGCGAGCCGTTCACCATCCTCCACAGCGTCTCGCACGTCCAGGATGGAGTCCACACCATGGAGGTCCTTCTGCTCCGCGTCCAGAAAGATTTGCAGGAAACCAAAGGAAGCGGATACTTCGTGTCTCTGGAATGGATCTCAGTCGCCAACTCTGCAGGACAAGGTGGGGTGGTGCACGGCTCTATCCTAATTTTGGTAATTGAGCGTGAAGATAAAACAAGCATGTCGGCACGTAATTCCGCTTAATTGCTATCTACATTTTAAGCCTGTCATATCGGTTTCATCTTCATTTATACAGCATTGAAATGCAGACGATGAGAGAAATCCTCTGTAATTAAACTTGATCAGGAAATGGATTTTAATTATGCTAACCCAGATGAGATTAATGCAAACTTTGGCAATGTGGATTTTCATTACAGTTCTTGGCGAGAAGATTAGAAATAATGAGGCAGAGATTGGAAAGACATACTTTGGAGAGTCCCATCCTCATTAGACGGCCCTGTGATGTCGTAAACAGTGCAATAATTAGATATTTGTGGTCGCTCTTCATCTCTTTTCACAGTTTTATCAGGGAGCAGAGTTTCCATATCAGCATCAACAGTAGAGTCACCAACATTTGTTTATGCTTTTAATGCAGGACGTCACTAGTATGAAGATATACACACGTAAAATATTATCTTTAATGGATATTTAATGAACAACAGAAACTTATTAAAATGTGTTTTTATGTTCCACTGAGTTGACAGGATGCTTTCTTTGTGAATGCTTGTATGAAATAACAGCAGCAGTTATGTTTTGTTTGTGAAGCAGGTTTTTAGCAGAGTTACCCAAAATATACTGGACAGTTCAGGAATGTGTTTTTAGCTATTTGAGGTTAAGGTGTTTTCTGATATTATTCCCAAAGTGTCATCCATGTCTTTGTGAAAAGAAAAAAAAAAAGGTTTGGTTCCCCCTTTTTAGCTGAACTTCAGCAGCAACCGGCACATATGATTCTTGTTTGCAACACTCTGAATCTACAAATGTGTGCTGCTTTAAATGTTTATGCTATTCAGCATTTAATAGATGACATTCCCTGATTCTGATATCAAGAGCATCAACATGTCAGACAAAAGCAAATGTTTTCACTCAAGAGTTTGATGAAAACAGAAAAACAGAAAGGAAGTGGATGGAATAATAGGATATTCTTCCAGGGAAGGAAGAGCTCATGTTCTAGTGGAAACAACCTGAACTTTTTGTTTGCTGGGGGGCCAAGAAATAACCTGTACTCTACATAGCTAGACATAAGCTGTTTTCGTGTTGTCATACATCTCACTCTGTCAGAGTTTAATGGAAGAAGAGATTACTTTAACACCTTTATCACATGCAGGTGAGGAGAAGAAGTATGAGGTGAGGAAGAGGAGGGTCCTCAGGGGGAAGTCGGTTCCTCACTATGCAGCGGTGGAGCCGAAGGGGACGGGGCTGATGGTGGCCTCGGAGAAACCATTCGTCTTCACACATTTGGATGGTTGCCCTGTGGAGCAGGTGGATTCTGAGCCCATGGAGGTGGAGAAGACAGGTGGGTCAGAGGTCCATTAGAAGGTTTACTGTCATCAGGGGTTTCTCCACTTTATATCACAGCTCTACCAGGTGTTTTGTCACCTCCACTCAAGCTGCTATTTTGGTCTATCGTGTGAGGTGAGTGTCAGGTCACGTCAACAGACTGATGGAGTCACAGAGTGGGTCCATCCCACTGATCGTATGTCCTCGAGGTCTGTTGCATTTTTAAAATAACGACAGGCTGTTTTTCCATTCTTCAGGGTACGACACAAGCTATCAAATTTGCAGAATTTGTTCACATATAATTTTCTATAATTGTAATTATTAGCGATGGGAAAACTCCTGACTCCTGGTTTAATATACATACTAGATGATCGAATAACTAATGTTGTTCGTTAACCTGTTGTTCTGATGTTAACACATAACCAATTACACTTACTGTACTTGCTAGCATGGAAAAATATGGCATTTATCAATATTATCTTAATAATATATCAGAAAAAGCGACATGCTTCACAAACTTTTCTTTCTATCCTCTGAGAAAGGCAATGCTGGTTTAACTCAATTAGCAATTTTGCTTCTACACTGCCCAGCTATGTCGCCTTCAAAGGATTCAAAATACAACCACGACTAGGTAGAGAGAAAAAATGTATACACTTGTAGCACATATCGTTTTTGGCCCTTTCTGCTTTCTTTGTTATTCTCTATATTGCTTGAAGAACAGCAACAGCTAAATATAGTACAGTAATTGCTTCAGGAAGTATATTTTTTATCCAAGTATATATTTTTCATTCTCGGTTATTATCACTTTTATTTGCAGCAGGATGTAGGATTCACAGAGAGCTTTGAACCTCAGTTGCATATGTGACAAATGTAAGTTTAAAGACTGAGGTGTGTAGAGCAGAGAAATTAACAGTTCTCCACGCATCAAGAGCCTCAAGGGAAACCACATAGTTACACCTCGAATGGCAATCTGTCCGTTTAGTCAGACACTCCTTACTGAGCGTCTCTCAGCAGAAGGAGAGAATAGTTGGAAGAGATAAAGAGCAGGGTGATTTATTACAATTACAAACATCTCACCATACATTACCTTTTTTTTTCCCTCAACATAGTGTTTCTGTTTCATTTTATCTTCCTCTTAACTACAGGAATTCAGATTTTTCTTAGTACCACCATCTCATGTCCAAAACTTACCACCTCTCCTGTTGTAGAAATTATTTTATTTTATTTTATTTTATTTTATTTTATTTTATTTTTAACAATTGCATATACCAAAAAGGAACATACAAATACACACCTGAGGACATACAGTATAAACATACAGCAAGACAGAAATGCATAATTACACGACTAGACAAACATATAAATACATTAACAAAACAAGTAAAAACATTTGTATGTGCCTTGCCACACGGTAGTAGTTATGAACTAAACAGTCAAATGTCAGTGAACTGCAGCAATGTGAGCTATTAGTGAAGCATTCTAGCATATCACTAATTCTGATATTTATTTTAAAGGGGAAAAAGTAATGCGATAATGTTGTTATGAAAAAGCTTTTAATAAATAAGATCATCTACATTGGAAAAAAAAATCTCCCTCTATTTGGTCTCAAATAGACAGCTAGGTCAGAACTGTAGGAATCAACCTATCAGAGGTCAACATGGGAGATGTCCATGACAGCTACGAGTACACTGCGATTCCACAGGCTAAGACGAATAAGGTCTGGTGAATGGAATAATGGAGTAAAGTCTGAACCATCAACCATTAACGCATTGCCAGTTACCAGATCCCCACTGGGGTCATAAGCCAGTTAGGAGATAGAAGTAACAGATTACAAGACAAGAAAGCTCCTCGCCACGCACAGAGGGCGTGTAGACTGAATATAAAGATGGAGGGCGAGGACTCGTGAGCATCGGGGCCACGGTCCAGCATGAAACATTTAAATTCCAAGAGAACATCAAGGAGATGACCCCACAGGATGAACTGCTAGGTGAATGCAGCAGAAACCTGATGAGAGTCAGGAGGAAGAGGAATAACCAGTGTAGAAAGACAAACCAGTGGCAGGTACCACTGTCACATCGAGGAAATTAATGATATAACAAAGACCTGCCAATGACTCACACACGCACACACGCACACACACACACACACACACACACACACACACACACACACACACACACACACACACACACACACACACACAGGGACACCACAAAATTACATCTGAGTAATTTCAGGGATGCTCAGATCTGATTACTGTCAGTCATTCCCTAATGAGTCGTGATATTTAAGCCTCTGAATTTGTACACCCCCAGTCAGCAGTTCTTTGCCAGCACTCGTTTCTGAACTGAACATCTGATGCCACAAAAATACTGTAGCTGTTCTCACTCCACCATCATTGAATGATTTAAGTGTTGGTGTAGTTTTCAGTAAAAGCTTGAAAATTTTTAACATTTGATCAAAAAAAACATTTAATTATTGGTTATTGATTGATGTTTTGTTTTTAAAAATGCCAAAATAGTTAATAAATGCCTACTGTCCAACAGTCTCAAAATCCTAAAAGTCAATTTCTCAGGATTTAGAAATCAGAAATCAGAAAAGGTTTTATTGCCAAGTACAGTAAAAATGACTGTCGAGGAACTTGACGCGGTGTCGGTGCATTGAAGGTGGAAGAGAATAATAGAGAATGAGGAATAGGAGCAGGAACAGAAGACTATTTACAATTCACACTACAGTGAGTTGAGATATGCTGTATAAGGATGGTGTTTGCAGGCGAAGAGAGTCCAAACAGTAAACTGTCTTTGCAGACTGGTGAGGGGCGGATGGTTACCTCGGGGGGGGGGGGGGGGGGTGGCATTATTCATGAGGCTGACTGCAGTGGGGAAGAAGCTGTTTTTATGGCGTGAGGTCCTGGTCCGGATGGACCGTAGCCTCTTGCCAGAGGGGAGGGTCTGGAAGAGGTTGTGGCCGGGGTGAGAGGGGTCAGCGGCAATCCTGGCTGCACGTCTGCGGGTCCTTGTGTCGAAAAGTTCCTGGAGATGTGGGAGGCTGCAGCCGATGACCTTCTCCGCAGAACGGATGACACGCTGCATCTTGGCCTTGTCCCTGGCCGTGGCAGCAGCAAACCACACTGACATGGAGGATGTGAGGATGGGCTGAATGGTGGCAGTGTAGAAGTTGACCAGCATCTTCGCAGGGAGGTGAAACTTCTTCAGCTGCCGCAAGAAATACATCCTCTGCTGAGCCTTCCTGGTGAGGGAGCTGATGTTCTGCTCCCATTTGAGCTCCCGGGTGATGGTGGTGCCCAGGAAGCGGAAGGACTCCACGGGGATCACTGGAGTGTCACAGATGATGACGGGGGGGAGGGCAGGAGGGTCTTTCCTGAAGTCCACTATCATCTCCACTGTTTTGAGGGCGTTGAGCTCCAGGTTGTTCCTGCTGCACCATGATACCAGCCGGTCCAACTCACTTCTGTAGGCCGACTCATCCCCATCAGAGATGAGGCCGATGAGGGTGGTGTCGTCAGCAAACTTCAGGAGTTTGACAGAGTGGTGACCAGATGTGCAGCAGTTAGTGTACAGGGAGAAGAGCAGAGGGGAAAGAACGCAGCCTTGAGGGGATCCAGTGCTGATAGTCCGGGTGTCGGAGACATGCTTCCCCAGCCTCACAAACTGCCGTCTGTCCGTCAGGAAGTCCGTGATCCACCTGCACATGGAGTTGGGCACGTTCAGCTGGGAGAGCTTGTCGTGGAGCAGAGCTGGGACAATTGTATTGAAAGCAGAGCTGAAATCCACAAACAGAATCCTGGCGTAGGATCCTGGGGAGTCCAGGTGCTGGAGGACAAAGTGTAGCGCCATGTTTACAGCATCGTCTACAGATCTGTTGGCTCTGTAGGTGAACTGTAGAGGGTCCAGGAGGTTGCCAGTGATGTCCTTGAGGTGGGACAGGACAAGGCGCTCAAAGGACTTCATGACCACAGATGTCAGAGCAACGGGTCTGTAGTCGTTAAGTCCTGTGATCCTTGCCTTCTTGGGGACTGGGACAATGGCTGAAGTCTTGAAGCACGCTGGTACATGACAGGTCTCCAGTGAGGTGTTGAAGATCTGTTAGACATTTAACAGAAAACATCTGTATGAAACGTCAAAAGTGGTCTCATTAAAAATAATTAATTAGAATCAAAGAAAATGTATACATTTTAAGCAATTTTTTTTTTCCAATATTAAAACTAATATTAACTCTCATCTCTATATGATGAATGTTGAGGTAAAATCCAGAGCAGTTAAGACTGAAACATGATCAAAACAGCTCATATACTACGATCAGAAAAGTTACTGCATGCTGTCGTTGAGTTCTTTAGATTAGGGCTGTAGGAGCCAAAATGAATGTTTGTTTACATGAACTCATATATGTTCTTTTTGAGCCATATCCCAGATTCACCCCCGTCTAGTGGCTGGACTGGAGCATGAAGGTCCAGTCATCCTGCCTGGAGAGCGTGGTCGGAGCAGGAAGACACAGTCTTTGACCTCAATGCATAACCTCCAAGCTTTAGATTAGACTGCTCCTCCTTTGTAAAATCTAACTTTATCAGTGCAATCCTTATTTGAATTTAACATTTGATCTTCTGGGCTTTTGTATTAATTTTAGTTTGTAATAAATCTTGGTTTATTTTTTGGCTACAAACTTTTATGGACCTTGGATCATTTTGGACTGCTAGAGTCTCAGACATTTTTGCTCGGCCACCAATTGTTATCAATAGGCCCAGGAAATAACCGTTACAAGGGCCAGCTGTACACAAATGAACAACCAAGTAATGTCTTTTTATTTTTATATTTGCAAGTTTCAATTAAAAAAAAAACCAGTTCAAAAATCATGCTTCAAAAAATTTTAACTCAAAAATAGAAAATAATAAATTTACACACTGGAAACAGTTTGGCACATACACTTTCAGTTATCTATTGATTAATTGAGAGTTCTTACATGTAGAGGTGATTTAGCCGTTCCAAACTATTTTAACTGGCAACTTTCTAATGTCATCTATCTCTTCATCTAACGCTCTGTAAAAAAATGATTAGCAATAAAATTTTAAACAATGTCAAGCTACTCTCTGTTCTGATGAAATATTTCAATTTTAATACATCGATATCTGTTTCAAAGTTACATTCCTAACTGGTCTTCTATATTTCACAGATGCTTCCTCTATGAACTTCTCAGTTGGATGTTGGATCTTAGTGTGAATTGACAAAACATTCTGTGTCTAACCTGAACCCAACAATCACATCCAACTGGTTTTTAATGCCCCTGCTTTCACACTCTGTCACACTCACAACCTTTCCACCAGCAGACTGACAGCTGCTCATGTTTCACAAGAAAAACCTCGGCAATGTGTGCACGTAATGGCAGCTTTTAGCAAACCCTTTTATCAACACTCTATATTTCTCCCTTTGGAGGGGATGATTGGATGTCAAGAGAGAGGGCAATCTTCAAACAAGTTTGTAAGCGATGAGAGAGGAAATGGAAACAGGGTAGGAGGACTGAAAGCACACTTAATTGTGCATGTAAGGCTATGATAGACACATACTGAACAGACAGAGAGAGCATCCATGTGACTATTTGGACATGTACATGAAAAGTTCAGGAGAACGATACAGAGGGACCGGGTAATTTCATGTAATGCTGTGAAAACATGCTTGATTTGAGTCTGTTCAGCAGGTTGATAACAGAGTTCAGAGAGAGAGAGAGGTTTGGGAAAAGAAATGGAGATTTTTGGCAGCTCACTTCCTCTGTCTCATTGTTCATTCACCGGACAACAAAAGGTGATAATGAACACGTTTCAGCTCATCACATCCCTACCTAGATTTGTTTGTTTGGAGCATCATAATTGGGTCGGTTTCAAGCTCAGACTATGCCAGTAATCAGTTGTATTTGGTGTTTTCACGTAGACAAATCTCAGCATCAGACGCATCGCATGTGAGCAAATTAGCACAGTTGTGTTAGAATTGTTTGTTGTTGAATCAGATGATTTGTCTGTGGTTCATAGTATCTTTTTTTCCCCACTAGTTCATTTTTATTCACGTTACTACTCACTGTATTTCAGTTCTTCCAGTTTCGACGAACAGGCGAGGGCATTTAAAGGAAGTTGTCTTTTACAATGTTGCATTGATGAAAAACTTTCATCCTTGAAAATGTGATTCAATTACAGATTAGTGACATGAAAGGGCACCGGACTGCTGCTTATACATTTTCCAGGATGACCTCCTGTGTCCTCATTCTTCATTCTACAGAGATGTTGAGCTGGAGGCAGCAGAGGGTTCTATACTGAATGTCAATTATAAAATAGTCCGTAGGGAACAAGGTGAGCATCAGTTCCGTGTTTTTTTTTTAAATATTCACAATTAACTTATTAACTTTACAAATTATTAATAAATAAGAATTTGCAGTGATTTGTAATGCATTACCAAAAACAAGTTTATGGAGGTTTAATAGTTCACATGTTAAAAACTTCTGCTGTCATTCCTGCTCCGCTGGACAAGGCAAGGAATCTTAGGCCTCTCAGCTCGCACATCATTTTAACAACCATTAAAATAATTAATTATTTTAATTAATAATTAATTATTTTAATTACTATCGCTTACAAAGTCAGTGAAAAATAAGATTTGGAACAATTAGCTGATAATACTTGTGATTCATCTGTAATAAATGCAGGACGATGAGACAAAAAAGCAGACAATGTTAGAACTCAAACACAGATTCAGCCCATGAATCCTGTGCTTGTGGGCTTGCAGTGGACGTTTGTACACTTGGTACATTCTTGGTTTGGGGGGGAATAAACACAATGAATATGTAAAGTTCTAAAAAAGCGGCTCATAAGATTTGACAACAAACATATACAAGATTTAAATCCAGGGGACATTTTTTAAGGGAAGCTCTATGTTTATAGGCACAATAAGGAATGTATCAGTTATCAGTCTATACACCGTAGACACACATTCTAAGATGAAAAACAACATCATTGTAATTTTCAATATGTGTTCCACAGGTGGAAAGAATTAGAAATGTCGTCACACGACAAATAATCAATACCAATTCTTTATTCAGTCATTCATTTTCCGAACTGCTATATCTGCAGTAGCAGGTCACGGGAAAAAAACATTCCACATTCAGAATGACTACTTTTGATATAATGAGTTCTCAAGCGTTACTGATAGAAGAGGTGATGACCACGGTGGTTAATATGACCCTGTCCTAATAATTTAAAAATTAATCAAATTCTAATAATTTTCAAAAACGTGTGCATCTGAAATGTTGTCTTTGTGCTATTTTACTGTTTAAATTTTACGTTTTACTCAGCATCTCATCTTTTTTTTTGGGGGGGGAACAGGTTGTCGTCTCCACTCGGGGTGGTGTAATTCTTTTTCTCCTATCACTGTCACTGAATATCCTCCAGCACTGAGATACAATCTGCTTCAGCACCATACAATTCTCTCTCGTTTGATTCAGATCACATTTACTTCTGGCTGCAGACAGCGGAGGACATTACACTCTGCGTACGAATGCCTGAGGGCGTCACCAAAGAGGAGGTGCAGTTCAAGCTGACAGGGGACAGCATCAGCATCGGAGTGCGGGGATTCCCTGCTGTACTGGAGGGCCAGCTGTACGCGTCCGTCGACCCCGAGGCCAGCGCCTGGATCATCAAAAACCAGAAAAGGTTTGCAGCAATTTTAGTAGCACCAACCGCTTCAGAACCTTCGACGTCACTGAACAGTTTCCATCTCCACTCTTGTTTGTCTTCCTCAATGCTGACTGAGACCGGTCGCTCTCAGACTGTACATAGATGTACAGTATCTGCAGTTTTGAATGTACATCCCAACAGTAACAAAGAGGACAGGAAGTCAAAACTGTAAAATGAACATTTACTGATCAGATACTCACTAGGGTTCGGTTTCTGCCACTTTGTCGCCTAAGTTGCTTCCGGACACATATTTTAACACGTTGTTTAGCTTTAACACAGAACTTTGTGCTGCCATATTGTCTCATATCGTGTTGTGAAAATGGAAGATGAAAACAGTTTTTAATCTTCTAGTAGTCATTAAAGAAGCACCGTTGTACATTCCCGTGTACACACACGTCCATCACACATTATGTTGACGTGGAATTGCTTCCTGAGGAGAATATTTTACACAAAGTATTTTATATTCTATATATGTTATATTGTGAATTTTGGTTGTTTTGACCTGGTAAGGTGTCAAGTACTGTGGGAGGCTCAGTACATTTTTTGTCTCCAGAAACTCTCAGTGGCCTTTAGGTGGTTAAGAATTTCATGATTTTGAGGTAAACCTTAAATTTCAATGTGTGTTTCCTGGATTTGTCTTGGTTTTCAATGCAAACTGGTCCCAAGTCTTGAGCCAGAGCCAACCAAGAGGTTTTACCCATGGCTTTAATGGCTGGTCCTCACTTTATTTTTAGCAAATTGACTAATTTCTGATATATTTGGAGAGTAATGGAAGAGAAGGAGAGTCAGAGGATTTGCAGCCAGAATAGCTTTTTTCTCTCTGTAATATGATTCAGTCAAGACAGGAAAAGATGGAGGGGGATGTGTTAACATGACGTGTATGAGCTTAGTGAGTTACATCATACATGTACTGAGATAAGGTAGCTGATATAATTAAAATAAGACAATGATTACATTATGGATGAGACTTCTGATCCCAGCCTCAAACTTGATGGATTATGAAGAATCTAATGTGACAAACTGCAGATTAGTCGTCAGATTAGTCATCTTTTTTTGATGTATTTTAGATCTGACCTGTGAAACTGGTGTTCACATTTTAAAATGTGAAACAAAATGTGCTCAAGCAAACAATGTCAGAGACTGTTGTCATGGTTTTGGAGCTGTGGAGCAGCGTCTTTGGTTTAATTACATTGATTTTGATTTGGTGCTGCAACGCAGGAACAGTAACAAAAAGGCAGAGGAGGTTTAATATTTATTTACTCTCACTTCCTGATATTGGTAGCTGGTAATGGTGTACTGTAAGGTGAGTTGAGTCACATCCGCTTCTTGATTTCCTTTTTTTTTTAAAGTCTATTCTTTATTCCTTCCTGTTTCTACAATGTGTGTCCTTCAGCACTATGAAAACAGCTTACATAGATGGGTCAGTAGTTGTCTAAGAATCCTTGAGTTTCAAGGTGTCTGTGTGTGTGTGTGTGTGTGTGTGTGTGTTTGAGAGTTATTCTAAAGTAGAACAATATACATGCTTCCGTTTACGTTGTCACTGAGCGCAGAAAGAAAACTCTAAAAACAATTAGAGGCGCGGAGCTGAGAGGTGGACATGAGTGTTTATGCTGCCAGTTAGATTTATTTTTATTCTTATTTATCCAAGATAAATCCTGCCTTCATTTGATGGGTGGTAATGCACAATGTGATTAAAGTGCTTGTGTATTTAGTCCCTTTTAAGCTGTGAATTTCTCAAACCCTCATTCAGAGCATTCATTGTGTTTTCTCTTAGATACACAAAGCTCACTATCACAGCAAACAAGGGCTAAAATGGATCATTTAAATGTTTTCATGAAGACCTAAATATGCACTACCTGTGGAAAAAGTGTGTTTGCATGCAGAATGCATCTGATATTCTTTTATAATGTAAATATTTAACAAAAGCACTATTGCCTGTTTTTCCATACCAATGGGTTATAATGGGATACATTTATAGGGAGGCAGCTGAGCCCTATCCAGCTCTCCTCCATCTATAAACGAATTAAGAAGCTGTCCTTTGTCTCTTTCACATCTTCCCTTTGTTGTCCAAATAAAAACCACTTTTGAGGCGTCTGTGTTTGCTGTATAATACAGTTTGGACGATACAGGTGTCTGGATTCTTAGATTGAAGCTGTACATGTGTGCCGAATGGCACGTTGGATGTGACTAAAGCCCTGAGGGATCCCAATTATTGGCATTTTCGGTAGAATTTGAACCAATTGTGTCCGTCTCAGTTCAACCCGATGAAGGCTTGTGCTTGTTACCCTGACAAACATCTCTTTCAGATACAACAAGGCATTCAGAGACTGCAACATCTCACGACACCCCTGAATTCCAAATTTTACCCTGACGTACTTTCATGGATAATAAAAGATCCCATGATCCAACATGTAACTGGTGCATTCTATTTTTCATGAGGTTTCAGAGATGTTTATCTAAAAAGGTATAAAAGTGAAACGTGACCTTGACCTAGTTTTTCAAGGTCAAGGTTGTGATCTAATGTTCATCCCCTTGCCTCCCTGAATTAACTCCTTTTTTTTTCTTTTTTTTTTCTCGTCTTTCTATCTTATCCGGTTCCTGAGATATGTGCAAAAATATCTCAGAATAGAAAAGATCCCAGACCATAGGTCAAAACACTAGCTTTGATCTATGGTCTTACTCACAATGGCCTCCTCCGTCGTCTTTCAATTTTATCCGGTTCCTGAGTGTACAAAAGTTGAAATTTGATCTTGACCTACTTTTTTCAAGGTCATCATCTCATTTTCATCCCCTTTGCTGCCCGAGTAATGTGCTTTTTCTTTTCTTTTTCTATCTGCAACGGTTGCTAAGATATTTGGTGGACGGACGGACAAACACACAAACACTGACAATTACAATACATCACCACTTTACGAGATGTAATTATTAACTGTAATCCCATAATTACTCCAATAAAGCTGTTGGCTGTTGTCGAATTGGCTGACTACACATACCAACTTTGTGCCAAGGATAATTTTAGGGAGAGAAACTCACTAAACTGTCTAATGCTGCCTGTGATTGTTTGCTGTAAAATGTGTCCAAAAATGTGAAACCTCCTTCCAAGAAGTGATCAAACTGATGCCCAGTAAAAAATTTCTGATTAAAAAAAAAAGGATATTTATTGGAAAGGATATTTAACTCGACTCACTTCTGAGAAATGACTCATTTAAGAAATGTAAAGAGATGCTATGAAGGGATTTAAACAGTTTCCGTTTCTTCACTGTAACATAATGTCCTTGGAATTAGTCTTAAAATGAACCTTATCAGAACCCAGTAGAGATTGTGTGAGACATCAGTTTTCATAACACCATGTTGGTTTACATGCAAGCCAACTCCACTTATTGATTGCTCTTTACAAGACATTACACTTAACAGGAAGATGAAAGGAGAAAGAGAGAGGTAGAATGAACTGAGGCAGAAATAAAAGAGAATAAAAAATTAGAAATTAGGATGAAATGATGAAGTAAAGCCTGGACCGAGAGAGCCCTTCATTACGCCCCTTTCTTTGTGAATATAGGCTGACATGTGGTTGAGGGTATACTCACCACAGATGAAATAGCTTGCAGCAAAATGGACATATGCATACCAATGAATGTTCCTTTTTCCGAATGTCTTTCCCTTTGTCTTCCTTTTCATAATTTAGTGAAACACAGTCCTCGTAATGAATTCACTGTGCATTCTCCAACGATGCTGGAGGACACATAGGATGCCGTGTATGGAATACAGATGAAGACACAGTAACATTATACAGAATCCACAGCTGTAGCCTGTGATTATCATACAGTCTGGAATATCATTCTGTAGTGCAAGGTCAGGTGGTAAGAAAGGAGCGCTTGGATCCATCAAACCTCCACCGCTGAGCTTCTGACCACAGGATGATTTTCCTCCACTAATCACATTCCTATTTACATTCAGCACTTATTCAGATCGTTTCGATGAGAAAACAAACTTGTACATCTCGGATCCATTATCAGTGAAAATAGCTATCCAGAAGAGTCTGCATTTCCTGTCTCCCATTCCTGTATGTGTTATCGGTTTCATACAAATCTCTCCAGCAGTTTTAATTGTTAAAGTCAATAATTAATAAAAGCCAGTGAAATTAATTAATAGTTTGAAGGAACACTGCACCCCTTTAATCCAAATCCAGTCCAAGCATAAATTGTTCAAGATGTTATGATTAAAATATGAATAATCAATTCATTTATTTAAAAAATGTCTTTTCCAGGCCACAGTCACCTCACAAATGTACAGTTTTTGTCGAAACAACCAAATATTACATTTAAAAACATAATCCTACCTCTAGAGAAGTTGATGCTGATGAAGTTGCTGACCGTTAGCGCTGCGAAAGAGAAGAGTGTTTACAGAATTTGTGTTTCTGTGCGTACGATTGTGTTCCCAGCCTGGAGGTGACGCTGCAGAAGCGTGATGAGGGACCCATGTGGCCGGAGCTGGTGGTGGGTGACAGGAGAGGGGAGTACGTGATGAGCAGCGAGCAAGCGGCACTTCTCCAGGACAGACTGGCATACCTCACCTCCGAGGACCTGGTACAGCTATTCCAAGAAAAAAATCAGCTCGTAGTCTTTTCTTTTACTGCACGAGATTGGTTTTGTCCAAAATGAACCATTTAACCTAAGTCTGTGTATTACAAGATCAGATTATGTGTTTAAAGATGACATTTTGGTTGTGCTGAAGAAATGGCAAGTTTCAGCTCTTTCAGTTTTTCAAATGAGATTGCAAATTTTTTAAGTACTGTATTGGATTTAAATGTAAGTGTTTTAAGACCTATTACATTTAAATACATAACTGTATAAAATGTAATTCATTCATTCATTCGTCTTCAGTACCCGCTTCTGTATGTGTAATTTAATATTTTGACTTGAAGTAAACTTACATGAAATAACGGATCATTTTAGTTTTCACTCACTGTGTTTCAATTTACACAGTTCTTTGTTGTCGTAGAGATAATTTCAAGGAAATTATTATGAAATAACTTCACCACAAATTACAATGTCAGGAATAGCCAGGGGGTGTGCAATGCATGTTTTATACATGGTTAAATTGGATTCCAATATGTGTTTTCATACTGACAATTCTGGAGCGACTGACCCAGTGTTACCATGAAGCAGGAGGCAAGAACACAAAGTGAATTAAAACAGCAGAAATATGGAGGTTATTCAATCAATGTATTCAGTCAAGATCTTTATTATTATTATTATTTATTTTATTTTTTTTGTGCACTGTCTCTAACAGCTGATTTGCTTACTATGTATCGTCACAGAACCAGGCTCTACTGGTAGAATCCCTACCATTCTAAATCACACACACACACACACACACACACACACACACACACACACACACACACACACACACACACACACACACCTAAGGCTTCCTGTCTGTTCCCTCTTCTGCCTCTCTGACTCCTCTTTCTCTTACCTACCACCATCATCCCACCTGGGTCGTCAGTGTTGCTTTCAGTCTCGTCACATTTTACCCACTTCCTCTGTCGGCCTTCATGAGTGTCATCGGGGGTCTACTCGAGGCATTCTCTGCAGATCAAGCCTTTTAGATGTTAATTAATGTAGAGCGAGTGTAACGGGACCGCCTGTCTTATTATCCTGTTTTGTTTTTTCCTAAGAATGGAAACCCTGACGTGGACAAACCTCCCTGTAACTCCCAGGAGCTGGAGGACTGTGATGGCTTCCCAGAAGACAGCTTCAGTCTCACACACTTCAGTGGAGAACTGCTCAAACCCACTCAGGTGGTAAGTCACAGCGCTCTCCTCAGAACACATTTTGTTTGTTCCAGTCCTTCGAGCCTGAACCCTCATTTTCAATTTTATCAGATAAATTCCCACTCGTATGCTGTTCACTACCTGATGCTCTCTGCCTTTATAAGAGTATTGCTTTTTATTCGGCCCAACGCCCAGCTGGCCATGTAACAAACCAAAAAAAGCTCCACAAAGGCTCAGTGAGAACGCCCACTCCGTTTCCATGGACCAATATGTTTGTCAGGGTACAACATGTTACTTGGCATAGAAGACAAGTGTTTAGTAAAACCTGAACTCTCATTAAAGCTGTCCTTCAGTGGTTTTATGCATCAGAGTGACATCAGGTTTGTTTTGTCTGGTCCAGATTCTTCACATCAATGTTTCCAGGATTATGTTGTTCAAGTCACATCATCATCATCTCTTTGCTTTTGGAGAGGAGAAGGTGGTCAAATGTTGCCAGGCCCAGACTGGCGTAAAAACTCTTGTTTGTTGTCGAGCCTCAGATGAATTTGTCATTTGATTGTTCTTCTTGTTTCACTGTGTGAGGTGAGGAAGAGGCTCGCTGGTTTTTACTGCAGTAACCTTCTATAGAGGAGATTTTAACAGCAGAGAAATATCCGCCAAACAGAATTTGTCTTTTTTTCCTAAGCAGTGGGTTTCTGTGTCTGTTGTGTTCCTTCCTCCAGAAGGAAGGACAGAACAGAAACAGCCATCAGCGTCCTTCCCTTGGCCTCAACTGTCCAGAAATGACAAACACTTCAGACGGTGCAGGTTTTATGAGAAACGCATGAACTGGATTTAAAAAATGCTCTTTTGTTTTTGTGTTGAGAAAGGCCCGTTAGCTTTCAAACGTAATGATGGAGTAAAAAGTCAGATTAAAAATGTTTTCTGTGATGTAATGGGAAAAATTATTACTTTCTAGAACACAATTATGAGAATAAGTGAATCTTTTTCCAAACAGCTCTATTCATGTGTGTGCATTAGCGTTGGTCCACCTCTGCTCCTCTTTCACTTTCTCTCTTTCATTTTTCATTTGCATTGGTTAAGAATCCCCCATCCTGAAAACTCAGCGCCGTCAGATATAAAGCTTTCATTGTGTGATGAAAGGCTGCTGATGAGTGTCGGACATGAGGTCGGTGTCGAGGCTGTAATGTGGGGCTGGATGTGAACACAAGACCTTTCATGTTTCTCTTCCATTTGCTGTGCAAACAGAGCAGCTGAGCTGCTGCTGCCTCCAGCCGATGGGTTCTAATCCTGTCTGAACGCCGTCCTTCTGAAGGCCAGCTCCTCCTGTTAGTGGGATTGTGTGAGTGGAGGCACTTCCATGGGTTCATGGGTTTATCTCTTTGTCCCCCAGGAGGCCTCACCTTTCATTCTTTCCTTCACACCCATTGTATCCGCCTTATTGCTTCAGTCGCTTGTCAGCCCACCAGGACATGAACAGACTTTTGTGTGAAATCTTCAGGAAGCTTCCTATTAATTTGGACCTTGGCAGATGTTCTTCTCTTCTGTTCTAATCCCAGGTGAAAATGGGAAATGTGATTTCCCAGAGGGAGACTGATTCATATCTGTAAAACGTTTCCACAGGGAGGACTCGTTCGTCTGTTGACTGGGTTTACGTCTGTCCACAAGACGATTCAGGAAAGCTTTAAGACGCAGTCTGCTGTCGTCATAGACTAAATCAACAGTTGATCTCATGATGGTGACACAACAGATGAAGCAACACAGAAAGAAATGAATGTTTCTGTGTTCCAACGTTCCCTTCATCTTAGTTTGGAAATGTTCAGTTCATCACCAGACTGTTCCAGACTGACGTATCTCAGCATCAAACAGCTTCTTTACGGGTGTTTGGTCCTTAGAGTCCTTCAAGTTCAACTTCAGATGGATCGTTTCCTTTTTTAGATGTTAGCCATGTTAGCATCCCCAAACTTTATACATGTTCTCATTATAAGCAGTTATGCCTTCCAAATTTCTCCATGTGAACCTTTATGTGGTCACATGTTTGTGGACGACCCAGAGGGGGGTCAGTTTGTCTCTCTTTAGTCCATGTTAGCGTTTAGCTCAGCGGCTGCGTCTCAGAGCTGCTGGACAGACGAGACAGTTAATCTGTCCAGAGATTCTGTTCCCTTTTTGCTTCTGGAGGTGAGAGGAGCTGAGAGACACAACAAACATCTTTTTGCTATTTTTTGAAACGGGCGGCTGTTGATGTTAGAAACATGATGTCAAGCTGCTTGTTGGCTGTGATAACCAGTCAGTCAACTTCTGCCAGGAGCAGAACGCAGACAGCACGTCTGCACACACAGGATTTCCTGACGCCTCCTGTGAAATAAATGACATAATCCAGCTTGACCTTTTATGGACGGAGCTGTGGCACTGATTATATGAGATATTCAGGAGGAAGGAGCTCGTGGCGACTGCCTCGTCACCATACAGTATGCTCATCATCACATACTGGACTGAATGAACGGTGATGAAGGTCATCCTGTCTGACTGTTGTTTGGTTCACCCAATGTCTTAACAGTCAAACTAATGTTTGGAACCAGAGTCCTTCGTCTCGGCTGGAACCAGACCAAATAATCCTCGTCTCGCTGTGAAGGTGAGAGAGTGGCAGCAGGAAGATGACAAAGAAGTGACGATGATGATGGTGGTGATGATACAGAGCTGGCATTTCAGTCTGTTGTGATAGGCAGCAGGCTTCTGTTTACAGATGCACAGAATAATGCCAGCCTAATGGCTTCATAACACCAGCCTCTCACTTCTTGTCCTCCGTGGAGAAAATCTAACAACCCATTGAAGAGAAGAAAACAGCATCACTAAAAAGCCTTTTTTAGTCACACTGATTCATTCTGACAACTGGACTGAGTCGGTTGTACTTCATGTTGAACGTCCTCCCTGACCCAAAGATCTGATGGTCCTCCATTAGTGGCAGGACCATTAGATCTGATGCTTTATGATGATGACGGCAATAAAGATTGAATAATTCACATTGAATAATTGTAAATGAACTAAGGTGAACTGTTTGTCTCATCAGCTGAGATGGTTTAGAGGGTTCGATTCTCCTGATAACAGCAGACCAGAGGCTGTCGGAAAATGTTCAGTGAAATAATTAAATAAAAACCTCATGACTGATCTGAACTTAGAGTTTGATCTCCAGCAGACCAGAGCGTGAAGCATTAATCACAGAAGAAGGTCTGTCACAAGGAAGAAAACACAGAATAATCGTGTTGGAGAGAATTCATCCGTTTTACTGGAGGTATTTTGATTTGTAATAAAAGTGTTTGAGTTGAGTTTTATGACTACAGTAAATCTTTTTCAAACAGTGACCGAAAAACCCCAGTTAAAATCCTCGCCCACACCCACCCGGCGTCTGAGCCACAGCGAAGGATATTACAACGCCTCTGGTATCAGAGACATCAGGTGTAACTCGATTTTCTGAAGGAGTGAAAGTGTGTGTGTGTGTCTCAGTGTCTTTGAAGCAGCGACTCTTTTAGAGCAGAACCTCATTGACTTTATTCAGTTTTTACAATCAGGACTCCAGAAGAAGAAGTTACTCCAGTTGTCAGGAAGCCTCTGAAGCCACGTTGGTTCCTCCATCTGTGCTGCTTTCTTCAGTGTTTCAGTGGAGGAGGAGGATGTGAGGAAGATGTGATGTCTGCTGCTATGATTTTAATGTAACCCCACAGAGTCTGGTGTCATTTCTTTGATTCAGTTTGAATCCTGATGAGTAGCAGGAATAAATGTGTTCTTGGCGCTGAAGACTTTCTAGTTGATTTTAGGTTTTAAAACCTAGGTTTTAATATAAAACTATCCAGCAAACCACAATCAGATCCTTTTTCAGGAACCAATCCCGTTTTCCGTTTCTCTATGATTCTGTCTGATTTGACTGATGATGTTTTGGGTGCATGAGTCTCGCTCTGTATTGATATCTCTTGACTCATTACACCACAGCAGCACTTCATCACCGCTGATACGTTTCTCACTCACCTCCATTGTACACTTTATGAATGCGGCAGTGGCTCAGCGGTAGAGCAGGTCGTCCAATGATCACAAAATCAGCGGTTCAATTCCCGCTACCGTCCAGCCATTTCAGAGTATGACAGTGGGAGGTGTCAGCTCACCTCCCGAGCACCCCTGAGGTGCCCTTGAGCAAGGCGAAGTCCCCCTATACGAGTTGCTCATTAGGGCGCATCATGAAAGAGCTGCCCGCCACCCTACCTCCCACCACAAGCCGACAGGCCCCTTGTGTGTGTGTGTGTGTTGTGTGTCTTCCAGCGTCTGTACACACTATGTATATGCATGTGCAAGAGAATCTCACTGTAGCTTCTTTGGATGGAAATATTCCCACAGGAGGCCCTTTTATTTCCACACAATCTCATTTGTTCTCCTTGAAGCTTGATACTGAGATCTGTATAATGTTGATTCACACTTCAGCCATTATAGTTGTACTACTGGTTCTAAACTCAGAGCGTTAGGTTCTAAGTGACTGACAGCAGGAACAAGAGACAAATACAGCAGCATTGTGGTTACACAGATAACTATTAAATATATTGAGGTATAACTTCAAGAATGCTGGGAGAAGAGTAGATGAACATAAAGCCAGCATTCCTTCGGCTCCGTCCGCTCAATCAGAACATAACACTGCAGCATTTGTTCAAATAATACCTGGTGCGCTGGTCTTTTGAGTAACCGAGCCAATCGCGGGTGATCGTGTCTGCTAAAGCAAAATCTTTCGGCTCTCTGCTTGAAGCCACATTAGTGGAGAGAAAGTTAGAACTGGAGTGGGGGAGTTATGACTTCCTTAAAGGCTTGTCATTGTGTGAACCATCAGCTGCCAGCGTGTGTGCTGGTTTATGCTTTGTTGTCAGTGTGTGTTGAAATGGGGAGGACAGCAATGCTGACAGCTTCTGAGACATGTTGGCAGTTTGGTTCATCGGATGTGTTTGGACTCGAAATGAAGCATCGGTGTGAACAGGCAGATGTTGAGAAGTTACTACATCACAACAGCAGTGATTTACTTCCCAAAAGAAATGGAGTTGGGCTAAACTACGCATGGATTCAAGGAAAATACTTGAACTTATACAGCCACCTCATATTTAGGGCAACTACTCATATAATATTAAATTGCAAAATGGAGACGTACTGTAAACGATAATCTGAGGGTCTTTTTGTTCTCGTTATCCTTTTGGGGGAAATATCCTCTCACCAGAGCTTTAGATTGGTTGGTTGGTTGGTTGGTTGGTTGGTTGGTTGGTTGGATAACAAGGTTACACAAAAATCACTGTAGATTTCGATGGAACCTGGAGGGAGGATGACTCTTGGTCCATTAAATGTTTCACGTGGATCAGTTTGAAAGGGTGAATCCAAGATTGTTTTTTTACCCCACTTTTTGACCTTTTTTGAAAATACTCACAAGGCCCCGGCTTCAGTGCCGCTGTGTTGGAGTTTACCCTGGTGGATGAGAAGGTTGCCTCCCTACTTCAATGCACACGTCGGCAATTATGAAGACACTTGGAAGGGTGTGATTGGGAGGAATGGCCTCCCTGATCTAAACCCAAGCTGTGTTATGTTGTTGGACTTCTGTGCTAGTCACAAATTCTTCATAACTAACACCATGTTCAAACACAAGGATGCTCATAAGTGTACCTGGTACCAGAGCACCCTGGGTCAGAGGTCAATTATCGATCTTGTGATTGTATCATCTGACCTTTGACCATGTGTTTTGGACACTCGGGTGAAGGGATGGGCAGAGCTGTCAACTGATCACCACCTGGTGGTGAGTTGGGTCTGTTGGCGGGGGAAACATTTGGATGGACCTGATAAGCTCAAACGAGTTTTGCGGGTGAACTTGGAATGTCTGTCCGCAAGGCCTTCAATTCACACTTCTGAAGGAGCTTCCCGTGCATCCCTGTGGGGGCTGGGGACATCGAACCTGAAGTCAATGTTCAAAGCTTTCCATTGCTGAAACTGCAGCTGAGAGCTGTGGTCTCAAGGTCTTGGGTGCCTGAAGGGGCGGTAACCCTCGAACACTGTGGTGGACCCCAGTGGTCAGGGAAACCGTCTGACTGAAGAAGGAGGCTTTCGGGGCTTTTCTACATGTTGTCCCTGGGGACTCCTGAGGCAGTTGCAGGGTACCGACAGGCCAGAAGGACTGCAGCATCAGCTGTGATGGAGGCAAAAACAAAGGGTGTAGGAGGAGTTCCGAGAGGCCATGGAGAAGGACTTTCAGATGGCACCAAAGTTGTTCTGGAGGACTGTCTGACACTTCAGGAGGGGGAAACAGGAGACAATCTAAGCTGTACACGGCAAGGATGGGACACTGTTGACCTCGACTGAGGAAGTTGTTGGTTGGTGGAAGGAACACTTTGAGGAACTCCTGAGTAGGTAATTAAACAACTTTATGGTGGCAAAGCCCAGAAATACTGAAGACTCTGGGTGTTGAGGGCTCCGTCCTGGTCGTGGAACAACAGACCAGCTCTTTACTCTTGCGGGAAGCCTAGAGGGGGCTTGGAAGTATGCCCATTCAGTCTACATGTGTTTTGTGGACTTGGAGAAGGTGTACGATTGGGTCCCCAAGGACTTACTGTGGGAGGTAATGCGGGAGTATGGGGTGAGGGGGGCCACGCCCAAAGTGAGACCTGCAGTTAGGGTCTTGGCAATAAGTCAGACCTGTTCCGAGTAGCTGTTGGTCTTCGCCAGGGCTGCGCTTTGTCACTAATTCTACTGGTGATTTTCATAGACAGGATATCGAGGCATAGTCGTGAGGAGGGTTTACAGTTTGGTGGACTGAGGATTGCATTGCTGCGCTTTGCAGATGATGTGGTCCTGTTTGCGTCACAAAGAGGGAGCTAAGCCAAGAGGCAAAGCTCTCCATCTACCGCTCAATCTTTGTTCCTACCCTCACCTATGGTCATGATCGATGGGTCATGACTGACAGAATGAGATTGTGGAAACAAGCGGTGGAAATGGGCTTTCTCAGGAGGGTAGCTGGTGTCTCCGTTAGAGATAGGGTGAGAAACACTGCTATTCGCCAGGGGCTCAGAGTAGAGTCGCCGCTCCTTCGTGTCAAAGGGAATCAGCTGAGGTGGTTTGGGCATCTGGTGCGGATGCCTCCGGGGTGCCTCCCAGGACCAGGTGGAGGGATTATATCTCAACACTGGCCTGCGAACCCCTTGGGATCCCCCAGTCAGAGCTGGTGGATGTGGCCGGGGAAAGGAAAGTTTGGGGCTCCCTGTTGAAGCTGCTGCCCCCGCGACCCAACTCCGGATAAGCGGTAGAAGATGGATGGATGGATGTTAGATTCCAGTTTTCCTACACAAAATAAAGAAAGGAAGATATTGTTGAAGAGGAAGCAAGAGAAAATTTGGAACAAAAAGAATATTGTTTTTGAAAATTCTTCACTAATTTACATTTTGGATTATTATAACAAAAATACAAAAATGAAATTACCATATTAATGAAAACCTTATGAGGACAGATTCTGTCTTGTCTTGTCTGATCAGCCTGTATTTTACATTTGTCATCACACTGCAGTCAACCTGATAAAGATTTGCTGGTGAACACTCAGTGTCCATCATTGGTCCCCAACCTGCTCGTGTGTCACTGAGATATTCCTGCTAGGTGCACCTGGAGACCTCTTGTTAAATCCAGTTGTTATGACGACTAACATATTCACACTCAGAGCTTTCTCTGTGCTCCGTCCCTGCAGGTGAACCTGGGCAGCCATCAGTACCTGTTCACTGTGGATGTGAACCCCTGTGACATGCCCTGTCTCTGCCTCAGACACGATGTTGATGCTCTGGTGTGGCAGCCTCGACCCGATCAGCCCAGTAACATGTGGGAGCATATCGCCACATTCAACGCCCTAGGTAAGAGTTCTGACTACAAGCTGAAGGTAAACACAGTGTGAACAATAATTCTCTCTTCCTGTAATACCAAAAAAGGTGACTTTGCCCTCAGCGTTATTTCAATAAAGAGATTCAATGACTTCCCAGATTCATCAGCTGTTGGAGGATGATGAAAATTTGTTCTATTTCATTTGAATGTTTGACCATCCTTGACATTTTCATTCCAAGTTGTGTGATGTCACTAAAACGCGTGGCCTCACTAGTTTGCTGATAGAACACAAAACAAAATTATTCATCTCTGTTACATTTTAGGTTTCTTGGTAAAATTTCTTTTTCAGCTTCAAAAAGCAGATCAAGCAAGATCAGTTCAAATGGATCAGCTTACCAGGTTTTAAGGTTTTGTCATATTCAATGACAGTAACTTCAGTTTCATCGTTATTCAACCCCCTGGATATCATCCCTCATAAAATACAGAGAGACAAATGAGACGTTGTTCACATGCTGAGTCGTCTCTGTTAAGGCCTACATTAGAGCTTCATGCCTCATCATGCTTAACTCTAAACCCAAGAAATCTGCTGTGGTTGCTCAGTGCTGTCTCGCTAAGATTGAAGCACCTGCTGAACAGACCCCCCCTCCCCCCCAGAGTGAAGCATGGTGAGAGTATCCAGAAATCCTAGAAGAAAACTTCTCATCAACTTTTAATGAGATGATTTTCCAAAGGACAATGGACCCAAGAGGACCTCAAAGTCCACTGAAGCTTGGTTCCAGAACAAGTCCTGGATCATCTGGAGGTCTCACAGAATCCTGACATGAATGCTATTATATGTCAGGTGAGATTTAGGGAGGGTGGGTGCAACAGGTAAACCAAGGAATACTGTAGAGCTTAATCCATCAGGGATGAGCAGAGAATGATCAGGAACGCAGCCTGATGTTTGGATCTGCATCATGGTAGCAGCAGCTGATGGCGGCTAAAGGGTCCGTACAAAGAATGAGAGATGCTTGTCTGTCAAGGGTCAGTTAGACGGCAGGAGTCAGTAAAACAACACATTTTGTTTGATATTTGGTTTAAAATAACTGATAAACTGGGGTTGAACTATTGGGCTTCCAAGTGAAGACTCTGAGGACATGAAGACTCTGCGGTTCCCCTCAGGGGCCAAAAAAGGCCCTCAAGATGAGTCTGAAGCAGCACTTCCAGAAGCTGAATTTCTGTTTGTGATCGATCTTGAAAGTGGAGTTCTTCATTCTTGTAGACATGATGTTTGTTTAGCGACAGCTGCTGCCACGCTGAGCCTCTCCTGTTCTAGTGGGTAGACGACACAACGTTTAAATGGCTGTAATAAAACCGACGTTAATGACAGGAGGGATTTGCTGCCGGAGTCCACAAGGACACACAAACAGATTTATGACGATGGCTCGACAACATGAACAGATCTGTCTTCTCCTCTGCATATAAACCAGTCAGAGGCATCTGGATAATAAATTGTTGACTGATTAATGGATCATTCTGTGCCTCTTGGGGTTGTTGTGTTAATTTAACTCCAAATCTCAAATCAAATACTCAAACATTAGCCCATGTCTGTCTTGACTGAATTTGTCTGCTCATTTATCTCTCTTCTCTTTGTCTTTTTTTCTTTTTTTTTTTTTTGAGAGCACAGATGGATCTCCTGGTATTTACAAAAATGATCTCAGCAACTCCTAATGAGGCTGAAAAAAAAAAAAAATTTTAAACACACAAATCAGGCCTGTTTCAGAGAAAGGACTCATTATTAGTGGTTCTCTCTTAAACCACCATTAAATAGATAATTCAAAATATGTATGCTTTTTTATAGGAATACTCACAATACTGTATACTGCTTTTGAAATAAAGGTTTTTAGAAATAAATGTGACTGAATTTCTGAGAGGGATGGAATCATTTAACAACAAACAGCAACAAACAAAAAACTGTTTTATTTTTGGTAGAGACGTTACTATAAACTAATTCATGGCACTGAGCAAAAGTGAAGAAGAATATCCTGTCTTCTGTTGTCGAAACATCCTGCTGTCAGATGACAATAAGTGACTAATTAGATGCTCAAATGAAGGATGATGTGGTTTTCATAGGAGAGAGAGAAAAAAACATAAAGGCTCTGGTGTTGTCATAGCAATGAAGCCACTGGTTCAATTTTTAGGAAGGATGCGTCATGTTCGTAGCTAATTTTCTCACCATCAGCTGGTTGTGTCAGCGTGGTTGAGTCCTTACATTGACTGAAATATCTTATGCTACTCCTTACATGAATTCACCATTAATAGAATCTATGTGTTTAAATCACCTGACATCAGAGATCGTCAGTAAGATGTCTCAAACGTTTGCGGCTGTACATATTTTCTGTGCAAAAAAGCCGTTAGACCTTTTTTTATTTCGGTGATTTGTCTTTTTGAAGGGTTAAACCACTAAGGTAGCTTCTCAGCACTTCATAGCTTCTTCCTATAATGGATGAGAGAAATTATTGTGTTAGATCTCTATATTAACGTCAGTGTGCAACAGAAGGCGTGTTGTTTGCTTCCACAACTACAGATATTACTTGTAAAAATGTTCAGAAATGGATGATGGGGAGTAAGATGAGTATTAATTCGATTTCACATCATCGAATAGTATAAGAGTTGAATGTCTTATGCCTCAGAACAAGATCAAACGGCCCCAGTTCATTTAGGAGCCTGTTTTCTTTAGCAGTTACTATAGCAACTATACAAAACCTGTCCATCAAGGACCACGTCAGTGCTCAGGTGGGGCAGCTGAAGGACAGAAGGAAAAACAGGACATTTATTATTTTTTCTATTTTTCTTAAAATTGAATTAAATTTCACCAGAATAAAGTTACCCAGTTCTGTTTTTGTACAGTGACTTCCAGAAACTCTGCTCTGAAGGCGTCCTTCTGACATGAAATATTAATGCTATTTCTGAGCTGCAAAAAGATGAAGATTGGTCGATGAGTAGATGCTGTGATATTGGTTGAAGTGATTTGGCTCAAGCTGGCAGAACAACAAATATTTTTCCCATAACTGAAGAAGTCTCTTTGATGAGAGACGAAACGTTTTCAAGAACTTTCTTAAACGTCCAGTGGATTGACTCAACAGCTTTTGGATAACCATGACCTGGATGACTGAGAACCTACATAAACATTTTTCCCATCAATTTTCCTTTGCATTTTGCTGCCAGTTGCACCAAACTATGTGTCAGAAACTCAAACAGAGTCTCTGTGGCTCGGTCAGCCCTCTGGGAAACTTTCAGAACCTCAGAGAAGTTGCCTATTGAGCAGAAGAACCCTGGATTTATGTAGGGAGTCACAGAGCAGCCGTTGTCCTGACCTTCTGTCCACTGAGCTCTGCTTCATAAACCAACCTGTGGACACCGTGGCTGCCTGGGGGGCCCGCAGTGTTAGTCAGCAGGTGTGAATATGGGACTGTCCTCACGTCTCTGTCCTTATGTCTCTATCCTCATGTCTCTGTCCTGACTTCTAGGCTACGTCCAGGCATCCAAACGGGACAAGAAGTTTGCGACCTGCGCTCCAAACTTCTCCTACGCCTCCCTGTGCGAGTGTCTCCGCCGGACTTTCATCTACCGACAGCCATCACCAGTGGAAACAGTCCTCTTCAACAGGAAGCAGGGTCGCCAGATAGGGCAGGTTGCCAAGCAACAGGTGGCCAGCCTGGACTCTGATAAACCGATCCTGGGCTTCAGAGCAACCAATGAGAGACTGTACATCCTGACCTCCAGTCACATCTTTGTTCTAAAGGTCAATAATAATTAGATTTGGCTTCTGAGAGTCAGATTTTCATCTCCTAACTCCCTCAGAGGAGGATCGTTCCAAACAGAACACGTTTGTCTGCTAAAGCTGGAAACAAAAAAACTTTAATTTATACATTCATGCTTCATCTCTCTGTACTGGACATTGTTGTTACTTCTCACCTTCTAGAAACCACATTCTAAAAGATAAATTCTCATAATAAACCTGTTTTGGAGGTGAAATTTTTTTGGAGTGGAATTATTGAGATTTGGCAGCGTCGATAATGCAGGGGTTAAGGTGTGCTGTTTGGTGGGTCTCTCCCTCTCTCTGTCTTAACAGGTGGTTTCGTTTCATTATCTGCCTCTCATACAATGAGAGAAATATGGGAGATTTTTTTAAAGATCCAGTTCCTGTATTTGTAGAGAAAAGTTAAAAGATGAGCTTCATGTTTCCCTTTTATTCTCCTTCATCTCTCCTCCTCCTCCTCCTCAGCATTTAGGTTGAGGCTTGTAACAACATTCTGCAGAATGTGAGGTCAGGGTGGGGGGTTGGGACAATAATTTGATATCCCCCAAATAGGAGTTTGCCTCCATGAAGGTTCTCCTTTGTTTTTGGGGTTGTGTAAAAAAAAGCCATCAAGTTTTAATACAAATAATCTGTTGAATGAAAAGGTTTCATTTATGGTGTAATTTTGTCTTGACAGACTGACTTCTGCACTCAGTTTTATTTGATTATTCGTGTGCTCTTGGATCAGACAGCACCACTTGTTTTTATTAGGTTTACCGGCAGGATTACGTGACATCGGTCTTTCAGACCCACTAATGTCTCTGTGGATTGGCTGTGCCTTTCTTCTGGTACAACAAGGAAAAACAGACATGCTGTAGATCCATCTGACCACAGAGAATCACATAATGAAAGACAGTTCCTGACCCAAACCTCCACGTTCCTGCGTTCAGGTACACAACACATCTTTAAAAGTCAGATGTGTTTTCAAGAGTTACGGCAATGCTTTAAAAAAAATAATAAATCTAATCAATCCTCCTGACTCCATCGGCTGCAGGGTTAAGAAACTGATCCCGCTCTAACTTAAAATCAGGTTTCCTTAGAGAAGAGCGACTCGCAGTTGGCGAGATAGACAGAGAGAATGAGAAGATGAGAGGGGGGGGAAAGGGAGGGACGGCACGGTGTTGCAGTGGGTAGCACTGTTGACTCACAACAGGTCCCCGGTTTGATTCCTTTGAAGGTCCTTGGCTCGATTGGCTCAAGTCCTTGGCTCGATTCCAAATGGGGCCTTTCCCTATGGAGTTTGCATGTTCTCCATGTGTCTGTATGGTTTCTCTCTGGGTTCTCCAGCTTCCTCCTAAAACCAAAATCATGTCTGTCTTTTTTTGTGGCCCTGCGATAAACTGGAAACTTATCCAGGGTGTATCTAGACTCTACCCAAAGTCGGCTGCGATAGGGTTAAACATTCGAAGAAACCATGCAATATCTGAAGAGGAATGTCTCGCCTTCAAAAAAATAAACATAAAATATATAATTACTATACATATAAATATATAGAAGTCTAGAAAAACTATTTATTATATAGAAAACCAACAGTTCCCCCATGAGTAAGCACTTGGTAATGGTGGCGAAGAGCAGAAACCTTGAGCAGACCCAAGATTCAAGGTGGACGGTCATTTGCTTTGACCGGTTGGTGTGGGTATGATGGGTAGGGATAATGACTAAAATACATGACATTTATCTACTTCTATATTTTTAGTTACAAATCAACTTTAAATAGTCTTCCAATGTTTTTACAATACACCTCACCAATCATTGTAATAGTAGCATATTCACATATTTTACATCTCCTGAACTCAACAGTCTCTTACTACAAAATCAGGGGCTCCAGGATATGAAGACAATGGTTTTATCACAGCAGCTCCTGCAAAAGCAAACAAAACAGAGAATATAAAAAAAATAGAGAAAATTGTAATACATTTACAAATATATCTCCTAAAAAACATGCCAGTAAAGTCTGTATTTTAGCAATATATGATCTATCTTTATGAAATATCAAGTTTTCATCAAATGTCAGATAAAAACAATGAGATGAAAAGAAACATTGACTCACCTCCACGAAGATGGAATTGTATAGACATTGAGTGAACGTGAATGGAGGAAAGTCACCACATTTTAGGTCCTCTAGTCTGCACAGCACTGAGGTATTTCCATCTGTTTCTACTACACTTCTTCTTTTCGGCTTTTCCCTTCAGGGGTCGCCACAGCGAATCAATTGCCTCCATCTAA
Source organism: Antennarius maculatus (assembly GCA_013358685.1). NCBI lineage: Eukaryota > Metazoa > Chordata > Actinopteri > Lophiiformes > Antennariidae > Antennarius > Antennarius maculatus. The sequence continues at coordinate 3,339,418 of CM023622.1, read as the reverse complement.
CCCTGTCCTTTGCATCCTCTTCTCTCACACCAACTACCTTCATGTCCTCCTTCATTACATCCATAAACCTCCTCTTTGGTCTTCCTCTAGGCCCCCTGCCTGGCAGTTCAAAACTCAGCATCCTTCTACCAATATATTCACTATCTCTCCTCTGGACATGTCCAAACCATCTCAGTCTGGCCTCTGACTTTATCTCCAAAACCTCTAACATGTGCTGTCCCTCTGATGTACTCATTCCTGATCCTATCCTTCCTGGTAGAGGTAAGATCTTACGCCCGAACCCGAGTTCGGGCTTCAATACCGTCGGGTTCGGTTTCGGGTCGGGCTGGATTTGTTTTGGAGTCGGGTCGGGCTTAAGATCTTAACATCCAAGCCCGAACCGGCCCGAACTTTTTAAATAAATTTATATTTATATGTTATATATCTGAAACGATGTATGGGTATTAAACTAAGGAATACCCTTATAAAATAAATAATTTAGGTAAAACATAGAAGGCGCTGTATGAGAAACATCCATCTACAGCACCTGCTCAGTTCCCTCCGTGAATCAGCTGTATTTTCTCCTATCACTTTACCTTTCCGATCATATACACGCTGAAAGTAGAGGTAAGATCTTAAGCCTGAATCCAAGCCCGAAATTCTGGCCGGTTCGGGCTCAAAATGCCAATAATTACGTTCGGGTCGGGTCGGGCCGGGCTTTAATACCGTTGGGCTCGGTTCGGGTCGGGCTGGATTTTTTAGGCCCGATCTTACCTGTACTTCCTGGTCACTCCCAGAGAGAACCTCAGCATCTTCATCTCTGCTACCTCCAGCTCTGCCTCCTGTCTTTTCCTCAGTGACACTGTCTCTAGACCAAACAACATCGCTGGTCTCACCACAGTTTTGTACACCTTTCCTTTCATTTTAGCTGAAACTCTTCTATCACACATCACACCTGACACTTTTCTCCACCCGTTCCATCCTGCCTGCACACGTTTCTTCACCTCTTTTCCACACTCTCCATTGCTCTGGACTGTTGACCCTAAGTACTTAAAATCCTCCACCTTCTTGACTTGATCTCTTCTTCCTGTAACCTCACTCTTCCACTTGGGTCCCTCTCATTCACACACATGTACTCTGTCTTACTGCGGCTAACCTTCATCCCTCTCCTTTCCAGGACAAACCTCCCCCTCTCTAGCTTCTCCTCCACCTGTTCCCTGCTCTCACTGCAGATCACAATGTCATTTGCAAACATCATAGTGCATGGAGAGTCCTGTCTAACCTCGTCTGTCAGCCTGTCCATCACCATAGCGAACAAGAAGGGGCTCAGAGCTGATCCCTGATGCAGTCCCACCTCCACCTTGAACTCCTCTGTCACACCTACAGCACACCTCACCACTGTCTTACAGTCCTCATACATGTCCTGCACCGCTTTAACATACTTCTCTGCCACTCCAGACTTCCTCATACAATACCACAGTTCCTCTCTGGGCACCCTGTCATAAGCTTTCTCCAGATCTACAAAAACACAATGCAGCTCCCTCTGGCCTTCTCTGTACTTCTCTATCAACATCCTCAAAGCAAATACTGCATCTGTAGTACTCTTTTTTGGCATGAAACCATACTGCTGCTCACAAATGTTCACTTCTGTCCTTAGTCTAGCTTCCACTACTCTTTCCCATAACTTCATTGTATGGCTCATCAGCTTTATTCCTCTGTAGTTGCCACAACTCTGCACATCTCCCTTGTTTTTAAAAATGGGCACCAGCACACTTCTCCTCCATTATTCAGGCATCTTCTCACTACCTAAGATCCTGTTGAACAACCCAGTCAGAAACTCTACTGCCACCTCTCCTAGACACTTCCAAACCTCTACAGGTATATCATCAGGACCGACTGCCTTTCCACTCTTCATCCTCTTCAGTGCTCTCCTCACTCCTGTCTACTCTCCTCAGTCCTTTCAGTGTCCCACTTCTTCTCAGCTAACCTCTTTCTCTGTATACACTCCTGTACCTCCTCATTCCACCACCAAGTCCCCTTATCTACTTTCCTTTCAGATGACACACCACGTACTCACCTACCTGTCTCCCTGATCACATTAACTGTAGTTGTCCAGTCATCTGGAAGCACCTCCTGACCACCCAGAGCCTGTCTTAACTCCTTCCTAAAGGTCATGCAACACTCTTCCTTTTTTAGCTTCCACCATTTCGTCGTCTGCTCTGCCTTTGTCCTCTTCATCTTCCTCACCACCAGAGTCATCCTACACACCACCATCCTATGCTGTTTGGCTACACTCTTGCCTACCACTACTTTGCAGTCACTGATCTCCTTCAGGTTACACCGTCTACACAAGATGTAGTCTACCTGTGTGCTCCTACCACCACTCTTATAGGTCACCCTATGTTCCTGCCTCTTCTGGAAGAAAGTATTCACTATAGCCATTTCCATCCTTTTTGCAAAGTCAACTACCATCTGTCCTTCTGTGTTTCTCTCCTGGGTACCAAACCTGCCCATCACCTCCTCATCACCTCTGTTCCCTGCACCAACATGTCCATTGAAGTCTGCACCAATGACGACTCCCTCACTTCTAGGTATGCTCTGCATCACTTCATCAAAGTCCAGCCAGAATTTCTCCTTCTCCTCCACCTCACATCCTACCTGTGGAGCACACCCACTAACAACATTGACCATCACACCTTCTATTTCTAGCTTCAGACTCATCACTCTATCCGACACTCTTACCTCCAGGACATTCCTAACAAACTCCTCCTTCAAGATAACTCCTACTCCATTTCTCTTCTCATCTACACCATGATAGAACAACTTGAACCCTGCTCCTAAACTTCTAGCCTTGCTACATTTCCACCTGGTCTCCTGGACACACAGTATGTCTACCTTCCTCCTCTGCATCATGTCAACCAACTCTCTACCTTTTCCTGTCATGGTTCCAACATTCAACGTCCCTACTCTCAGTCCTATACTCTTGGCGCTCCTCTTCTCTCTCTTCGTGCGAACACACTTTCCTCTTCTTCTTCGACCAACAGTAGTCCAATCTCCACCGGCGCCCTGTAGGTCAACAGCGCCGATGGCCGTCGTTGTTAACCCGGGCCTCGACCCATTCGGTATGGAAGTCATAGGTTTGATTCGCATCTTTGATTTGGCAAAAGTTTTACGCCGGATGCCCTTCCTGATGCAACCCTCTGTATTTATCCGGGCTTGGGACCGGCGCAATAAGACACTGGCTTGTGTTTTCTTGTGGCTACATTACATCTACAATACATCTGTTTGTACTACACTACATTTCAGTGTAGTGTACTACAGTACACTGTAGTACACTGTACTGTAGTACAAGTGTATTACATTTGTAGTACATTTGTAGTGTACTTTGCTACAAGTATGCTGCAAGTACATACTTGTAGCAAAGTACGTACTTTTACTTTGCTACAAGTACGTGATGCCAGAATCACAACATCTACAACCGACTTCACTCACTCTCCAGTGAAGCTCATACTGCGAACACAAAGAATCAGTCTGCAGGGGTTTTGTTTGCTTTCTCCTGTTAAAGGTTCTTATATCTATCCCAGACGTTGACTGAGTATATGACTTCAGGGTTGATGGCCGTGGATGAAGAAATGAAAATGTCCCACAATGCATTTCCACAGTCTTGTCTAAAACATCTCTTCCAGAAAGTCCTCCAGCATGCAATCCATCAGGTTGACAGGTAAGAGTGATGACAGAATGTTTAATACTACTACCGCTGCTGGTGAATCGGTAGTAATAATACAGTATATGAGATGCGTACCCCCCCCCCCATACTAACACACACAAATAAACAAAAGTGGATATTTTTAAACTAACCATTTCAACCTTCAACCAGAATATTTCAAGAGTTTTAGATGAGTACAAATTATGCTCTCTGCTCGGTGAATGGTGAAATGAGTAATGGTTTATGTGCCGGAATATTGTCAGCACAATTCTCTGCCAAAATGTAATGTATCATAAGTATATAGAATATAATGAAACTCTTTACCTTTTAAATGATGTGATGTTCAAATCATACAAATTTATTTCTGCAGCAGGAGTTTCTGTAAACAAATTATTCCTGACTTCATGATTCCTTCCTTGGTGAAACATTAGCGGAGCTCCTGAAGGGATCAGCAGATGGAGGGAATGTAATTAGAGGTTAATGATGTCATTCCTGCAAAGCCGTCTCTCCACAGGCGCTGAATGTTAGGACAGCATGTAAAGAGACGTCTGACAACACTGGAAAGCAAAACTGTTTTCTTTGATTGATTTACCAACAGATTGGTCCTTTCTAAACTGATTTTTTACAGTAAACTAGGAAATGAACATTTTGGCTTGTGATTTATTTTAACATTGTCTGTGCATCAGTCCTTTCTATACCAGTAAACAAACATGTACAAACATACTGTATATAAACAAGTGTCTCAGGCTTTGGACACAGACTATAATTAGTAGGATGTTCAGTCGGACTTTTTCATCGGGATTGTTGATAATTTTCCTGCTTTATCCTGTTACAAACACGGAGCTAAATAAATGCTCGTATTATCTTTGTCTGTGTTGCAGCCTTTGCTTGTGTGACCAAAGCTGTGTGTGAAAAACTCATTTTCCATCACGGTTGTTAGAGACAGAGAGGCTTGTCTTTGTCCGCCACTCAATGGTGTTTTCTTCCAGGTGTAATTCCTCATAAAGGCCAGCGCTGCCTCCATGCTGCTGAACAGCTGTAATTCCTCCTCTTGTCTTCTCAGTGTTTGGATGTTATTATGACATTAAATTCCCTTTATCCTTCAACGTCCTCTTTTTACCGAAACACATTTATTTCACAGTTAATGAGCCGTACAGCTTCTATCTCAACCTCTCTGCCTCTGTCTGAATATTCCTCTCTGCTCATTCGCTCCTTCTCCTTTTCCTGATCTGTTCTACTACATCTCTCTCTCTTCAGTCCTTCCTTTGTAACTTGTTTGTTGTGATTAAGTAAATTTTAATATTTCATACGTTTACGACAGCATTACACTTCTAGAGCGGCTCTAACTTGATTCGTCTGATTTCAGGCCTGCGTCTCTGGGGCTTTCTGCTCAGCATCACAAAGCATCACGTTGATGTTAAATTGTTTTTGACAGGGTTTGAGGTGTTTTGTTTCATTTTGACGTTGCTAATGGATTATTACTACTGTGGTTCTGCTCTAATCTGTTAGTCAGTTTTGGTGGCACAGCCATCTTTCATCATGTTTATTCTCTTTATTTTCAGTTTGACTTCTAATTACTACTGTTTTATTATTTGGTTTAGTTGAGAAAAAGAAAACTCAAAAAATTATATCGTGTCACAAAATATTCACCCTGTACAATTTTATTTTTGTACGAGGTGATTCTGATGGTTCTTCCTGTATTGAATGGATGGTTGGGATTAGTTGTTAAACAATAAATCCCAGGACTGCCATCGGCAAACACTTCTGTCTTTAGGTGAACTTAACATTTGATGCGAATTTCCTGCTGTTAGTGTTACACCCTTCAATGAGGGGGTGAAATAATCACAAGTATGACAAGAGATACTTCCAATCAGTAATGTCTTTACTGCTGTGCGGGGAAAAGTACCGCGAATCTCCGGAATACACATCAAGACTAAAGCAATCGATCTCAGACAATCGGATCAAGACAGCACCGATGAACAACAATAACATTGATACGTCTTGACTTTTAACAATAACAAACAAAATAAACAATTAATTAGACTTTTTAGCATTTCAACTTTTTAACCCCTCTTTAACATATCTGTGAATTTTTAAGGTTTTTAGCCCATTTTCAAAACACGTTATATATTTCATTTCTCTTAACTAAATTCTAATCTTATAATAAATCTTCAAAAAACAGTCTTTTAAACTTACCATCTTATTATTATTATTATTATTATAATGATTTCTAACTTATCAGCTTATTATCATTTCTAACTTGTCACATTAGCAAGTCAGTGCGCCCCATGCTGTTGCCTATCTGGTCAGCAGCCCAGACAGAATACATAAGTTTAAACTGCCCCATCCCCTCCCCCACAGCTACCTGCTGTTTCAGGTGTCAACCACATTTGTGAATCATTTGTAGCATTCCAGGAACCTTTGGCTAGCAGCAACTCGGCTTCTTGAAATTTGAGAAAAGGCTGTCGTAAATGCAATCCCTTTAGCGTGGCTCAGTCTAGTGGATGCAAAACGCAACCACATCCACTACAGTAGATTCTGTGTGCTTTATAATGCGGTGTGGCCTATTCTGGTGAAAACAGTTTTAAAATAGGCCATTCATTGAAGGTGCGCCTTATAATCAGATGAGCCTTATAATCAGGTGCGCCTTATAATCCAGTGTGCCTTATAGTGCGGAAAACACTGTAAACAATACTCCTGCTAAACATCACAAGTTATGGTGAACATGCTCTTATGCTAACTTCACATTTATATTAAAGTAACACTCGTCTGAGAACAGCCTCAAAGAACGATGAGATTCTGATCTACAGTTTTTAACGTTTAGCAAAGGACTTAGCTAAGTGTTGCGTGTACTCAGTTGCTACTCCACTATACTAGGTGTTGCTGGAGAACACTTAATGTTGTGTTGGCTGTGTACCGCCATGTTAGAAAAAGAAGAAAAGAAAGTAAAAGCGAGTTTAACCTATTTCAGCTCTTGTTGCCTTTATTCTATTTCATAGCTCCAACTGAAACCACAACAAATTGGTGACAAAGTTGGTGAACGTTGTGACTCTCCCTGCATCGTTCCTGGTATCCACTGGACAATTTGCAAATTTGTTGGATGTGTGGATAAAGATGTTCGACAACTACCTTCTTGGTATTCATGCAGAATGAGGACACTGACCAAACATGAGGAAACGTGCACTTTTTTTCTTACTGGGCAGTGAAAGTCAATGTGTATTTTACACATTTTTCACTTACAAATGCAGGTCCAACTGATTCTCCAGTGACTATATTGTGTGCACATTTTAGCATCGCAATAAATATTGTAGTAACACAAGTTTAGACAAAGCGTGCAGAGACCACACGAGACTGTAACTGAGTATGAGTGCATGCTGTGTGAGTTTGCTGGAAATGCAGCTTAAATGATACGTGACCATCTCATCAAGCATGTAAGCTGCTCGAGACAATGTGAGCAGTAGTTACATGCAGAGCCAGACTTTACATTATACACTGCTGTGAAGCTGGTGTACCAGGCTGGTGTACCAGGGCGTGCACAGACCTCTTCTGCAGAGCTCCAGGTTTCCCTGTCGTTATGAGAAAGACGCCGAAGCGTCCATTCAAACCTAAATCAAGATTTCATAACCCTTCTGAGTTGCTTTAGTACACAAACAGGACCGATGTTGTTTAAGATGCGGATTTTCATCTTACCTCGCTGACCCACTGCCCTGCATGTAAAATAATTTCCTGCAATATCAAGGGACGCTTTCCTTGTGAATTTATGTAAATCCAAGGAAAACACAGCTAAAGTTGAAGGGATGATTGTTTGTTGAAATGAATACAATGCTCTTGTTACAAGTTGGACAGTTACTTGACAAAATTACATGTGCATAAAGGCATTAAAAAAAAACTTCCTGCCCTGTGGAGCTAATGGTCAATATGGGCTCTGCTGCATCCATCATTCCTGAGCACCTTGCTTCGGTGATGTGTGTTGGCCGAGGCTCTTTCAAGGTTTGAGACAGACCAAATCCAAAGTTCCAGGTTTCCTATTAGCTACAGAGCAGTGTGCAAATACAACAGCGTCAGCTACATGATATGTTGTGAAGACGGGCGCAGCTTTGCCGGGATTGAATTTATTCCCATCAGTATTGACACGCTGTCACTGAATAAACAGCACTGTGCTCCTGCCTGCATCTCCGTCACCAACAGTTTCCTCACATACAACTCCAGTACTGGGGATCAAAGCCAAGAGCAGTGACAGGGGAGAAACTGGGTCATGTTAAAGGTTTCATTCGTTGTGTAAATCAGAGAAGGTGTCCGGCCCATACAACAAAAGCTATGAAGGCTCCTGCTCTGTGTCAGACAGACATTATCTATTGAAGTGGAACGGCTGTTGGAAATGGATGTAATTGAGGGGATTGATGCTTCCCTGTGGGTATCAGTCATCATGGTTACGCTACGGAACAATGGTAAAGTAAGAGTGTGTGTGGATTATCACAAGTCAAATGAAACAACAGTCATGGTCACATAGGTCCTTCTCTTAAATATGTACAGCTACTGTTTTCTCCACTATTGATGTAGCTCATGCTTAGCATCAGTTGTTAGCGGCAGAAGAAAGCAGAGACATGACTGCATTCATGACACATGGGGGATTATTTAGGTTCCGCTGAGTTCCACGAGGAATGTGTTCAGCCCTGCGACTGCATTCTCCAAGTGCTTGTCAGAGCTGAAAGACCTAAAGGGGGTCCAGAACTATGTGGATGCTGCGATGCATGGACCGGGAGGAACGTGACCACAACCCAAAAGGAAGCAAATCTCTAATTTAATGATGATAAAACGTCTCTTCAACCACAAAAACATGCAGTGTCATACGAACACAATTTTAGTGCAGGGTTTGCTATGAGACAAGAGCATGCCGGAGCTATTTTAGAAGTACCTATAGACCCCATAACATTGCGCTCATTACTGGGGCTATGTCAAATTTGTCCAGGACTATGGTGGAGCCAATTACAGAATACCAATGTGACGATACAGTACATTCAAGTAGACTACAGCTGCACAATCAAGCTCTGCTACAGTAAGGATTTGGGTAATATACTACCATAGTGACATACATGCACCCTGAAAGACAAAGTGCAAACTATACACAGAAAAATAATCATCAAGTTTAAGTCATTTCACTTGACTTAACGTCTGTCCGCCACAAATATTGGAGTTTTAAAATGACTAGAAAACTGCTAAAAGCATATAATATTATTTTACTGTACAATAAATAAGAATAAAAACATGTAATCATATTAAAATACGTACATATACTTCTAATATCTACTGTTAAGCGTCACTCATGATCACAAATTCATCCATCAGAGGTAAAGCTGCATTACAGAAATACAGTTTTATTTCATCATGTGTTGTTTTTATGTCCTGTTATTTTTTCTGCTCAGTCTTAGAGAATAGCAATTTCATATTTAGAGTAGTAATTACATTTAAATGACCACAAATGGCCATTATAGATTGAAATCTAATAAATAAAGACATATGAACAATGCAACTTGTGAACAAACTCCCGGAACCAATTCTGCTGATATGTTGAGGACTACCTGTAATTTATTTATTTATTTATTTATCTATCTATCTATTTATTTAACCTTCTTTAAGAAGAATTTTTTTTTCCTTGATGTTATATTGCCCGTGAAGCACCATGTTAGAAAAAGAAGTATAATTAAGAGAGTTCAACTCAAGTTTGGCTTCAGTACCTTAATTTTATTTCATATTTCCACCTGAACCCACAACACCAGGCAAACAAATCTAACACCTTCATCAGAACCAAATATCCTTCCTGTTTTCTATACTCTCATTAAGAGTTTATTTCCCTTTTAATCCACAAAGGTGGGTTAAAATACAGAAAAACTATGGACTGCAGGAGTTTCACTTGTGAGTTCATGGATTAATGCGCTTGATTTATTATGAACTTTAGAATTAAAACAAGTAATGTAGAAATTCAAATATGTGTAAAATTAAATATATCCTTTTATATTCCTGCCCTTTTTTCACTATTCTTCCATTTAATACAATTTTATAAACAAATTTTAAAACAAACCCATCTAAAAAATATTTTATTTCAAGTATTAACAGCGGTTGAGGACAAACAGGTGGATGATAATTTGCTCCTGCCCATTCAGAATGTGAATCGATACCTCGGGGTTGTGTTGTGAGTGCTTGGAGGATCTCACTGATACACAATAACTGAGCTCCAGAGGCTTTTTAGTTTGAGCTAAGACAGAAAAAAGCAGAAAATTTTTTTTCTGCAGGTCGATCTAAAAACCTTACTGAGCATCAGTTTAGGTTTTCTAAAAGCACCAGAGGCCTCAGGTCGATCCATCCCAGTGGTTTTCTGCCCTTCATTATCAACAATTGGCCTTGGATTTTAGAGGAACACTGGGAATCTGGATTTAGTAACTGGATTCTTTATGTTGCTGCATCTTTATCTTCTTAGACACATTTGAACTTCTGACTGATTTTCATGTTGGATCGATCCCCAAACTTTTCACTTAGAGCAGCGCTCCCCAACCTTTTTTGCGCCGGTTTCATCTAAGACAATATTTTCACGGACAGGTCTTCATTTGCTCGATAATCGTTAATGACATCGGGACAGCTGTAGTCTAATAATAAATCATCCACAGTGGTTTTATGTAAAATGCAGGCATCAACAGACAATAAACAACCTTTTTTTCATAAATTGATAATCAACATCTCTGTAAACGAAATAATTTAAAGAAATAATTATATTAAAAACTTGACTCACGTGACTGCACTGATATGGTTTATTTTGAAATATAGGGACTTATTTTAATGTACCACTGACTGAGAGCATCATCACATCAGACTGTTTCTGTTGATCAAATATTAAGAATTCCTTTGGAAACTCACCTTTTTCTGTGACGCTAGAATTTTCATAGAGCCATTAAATTGTCAGCCATTTATACTCACTTTCATTCCTTTGGGCTGGTTTATCTACAAACCTAAAGCTAGCTGTACAGCCACCATCTGGGGTAAACAATAAAATGCGTTTGTGACTTTAAATGTAAATTATGTTCAGGGCAGTTCTTTTTCTAAACACGGAGTAAGCCAAAAGCAGCGTGGCGCAGTAAGATGATCTCACCTCAGGGAACTGGCTAAAGGTAAATGTCTCCCTGTGGGCCATCCGTCTTCTTACTTTAGTGATTTGCAGCACTGATAAATGTGTGTGACTTACAGTATTTACACTCCACAGAATTTGGGTCAGTTTTTTTTAAAAATATCACCTACTCAGCATGTGCATAAGCTGACACTGTTCCCAGGGGGTTACTTTATGTAATTTGTCATTTATGATGAGAAAGGCAGCGTTTGTGTTTTCACATACTCTGTCACGTTCTGATTATGTTTCCTATAAAGAGACGGACGTGGAGGGAGATGTGTTCTGACATATTTATGTATTAGTGTTGCGGGTCATTAACATTCTGTTAAATCATGAGAAAAAAGTGCTGTCATTAATCAAACATTATGACTCTGATATCATTAAGCAGAAACGAATGTGACGATCCTCATTCTGACACTTGACAATAGGTCAAAGAAAATGAGAACACCTAATGTTTTGTCTCAGTAAGCGTCAGTAATATGCTTCATTGAATGCTTCACAAACTCCAGTTTGGACCAGATCACGGATACAAGCGGCCGAGTGGCTGGGCGCACCCTTAGAGATAGGGTGAGGAGCTCAGTCACCAGGGAGGAGCTCGGAGTAGAGCTGCTGCTCCTCCGCCTGGAGCGGAGCCAGCTGAGGTGGCTCGTGCATCTGTTCCGGATGCCTCCGCCTGCCTGGGGAGGTGTTCTGGACATGTCCTACTGGGAGGAGACTTCGAGGAAGACCTAGGACACGCTGGAGGGACTATGTCTCTCAGCCGGCCTGAGAACATCTCAGGATCCCCCCCCCCCAGATGAGCTGGAGGAGGTGTCTGGGGAGAGGGAAGTATGGGTATCCCTCCTGAAACTGTTGCCCCCGTGACCCGGCTCCGGATAAGCGGTTGAAGATGGATGGATGGATGGAAGATAAATGATATTGTTGATAAATATGTGTCAGAAACCATTTCCCTCTTTATTGATCACCTTTTCTAGCTATCAATACCATTAATGTTCGTGGCCACCTGATGACTACTCTCTGTCTCTGTTTTGGGCTCCAACAGCTCTTGAAGGAACCTTTTGGTTCTTCTGCTGTAAATGATCTCTATGTGTAGCACTAGCTGCTAACAGTGTAGTGCTGGGTAGGCAAAGTTCAGTGGGTTATCAGAACCTTTTCCCCACTGAAAACTAGATGGAACCAAGGCTGAAGAACGAGTGGATCTGAACATCTGACAGATGTGCCAACGTTTCACCAAAATCATGTGAGAGAAAAATCTAATGGTGACTTAGATTTATAAACAATATGAAAATAATAAAAATATTATAATTTAATCCCAGAAAATTTTATTTGCAACACAAACAAAAAATATAATAATTACCTTTTCGTGGATCGCCACCAAACATTCTTACAGGATCACATGAATGTTAAAAGAAACAGCTTCAAAATAGTACATCACAGAACATTTAGAATGCTTTAATGAGCTATGATGAAAGTAGATGACATAACTTTTCCTTCATGTCTCACAAAACATAGAGTTATATAAATAAATAAATTTAAATACACGGGAAACATACAAGAACATTTGAAACCACTGAAGCTCAAGAATTGTTCAGTCCTGAAACAGCCATCAAAGAAAGACTGTTGTGTGACTTTGTCCACAAACACTAGTGAATGTCCCACTGAAGAGGCTCCATCTTCGTCTGCATTCTGCTGCTGCTCCGTTTTATTTTATAATTCAGAACTCACTGACCAGTCACTGATGTGGAGGAAACCAGTCGGTGCATCAGTATATCAGCCACCAGTATATTTAAACACTGTATGTCTGTCCAATCACAGCGAGCGCCTCACTGACAGTTTCCACAAATAAAAATTATACAATTCACAGAATACAGAACATTCACTTAATTTTGCTTCAAGTCAGACATTGGTGGACGTTGCAGTGCTGCGGCTGAATTATATCAGCGTATTCTTTGTTACACGACATCCACGTTAGCCCAACTCTGCCACAGAGTCCAAATTCCCCATTGCTGACGCAAATGAGGGACATATCTTATGTACGTACAAAAACATGTATTAATAGAGTAATGTATTTGTTAAATATTAAGGGGTTCCAAATTGTTTGTAGGCGTGATTGTGTGTGTGTGGTTGTTTGTCTTTTAGTGTGGCTCTGCGATGGGCTGGCAATGTGTCCAGAGCGTCTCCCAGCCCAGAAGTCTGCTGGGATAGGCTCCAGCAACCCCAGTGACCCACAAAAATAGGAGATGCAGTACAAATAATGAATGAATGAATGAATGAATGAATGAATGAATGAATGAATGAATGAATGAATGAATGAATGAATGAGGAGAACAACATAACAGCAGTGACAGTCTTGTTCTTGCTAGCCTGCACTAGTTCATCCTTTCTCACCTTGTTTCACTGATTTAGATGTTTCCTTCAGTCTTATTGGATCGCTGTGACATCACTGGGAGGTGTGGTTAGAGCCAGCAGTATACTGACTCTGTAAAGACTATTTTATGAAGCTCTAATCATCTGTTGTTAACACCTCTCACTATATGCTCAATCTTCATGTCTGAGGCTCTTAATCACACAACATTGGTAGCCATCATGTCTCAGCTGTCTTTATACATTCACTATATTACCAAGAATATTCGCTTGCCTGCTTTCACACTGATATACTCTATACTTGAGAATCATCCTATTCGTAAAGAACTCTGTGCTGACCAAATATGGTTTTCAAAACCAAACTCGCTCATCCATGTCTTTATGGACCTTGCTTTGTGGGCCATCAGTGGGCCATCACCAAACTGTTCCCACAAAGTTTTGAAACAATCAAAAATTTCTTGGTATGCTGACCATTCCAGAGTTCCTTTCACTGGAACAAAGGAATATGATTGTGGCCATGGAATTGACTGGAATGTCTAATGGTGATGATTTCAATAGCTGAGAAAATACCTTTGAAAATATAGTGTATTATTCTCTGTAGATATCTAATTTTATTCATGCTGCTGCTATGCATGTCCTCCACCACCCAGTCGTCACAGATTCACCAACTTCATCATTTCATCTGTTTCTGTCATGTCATCCACCACCACCACCTCCAGTGTCTGAACTTCAACTGGGGGATTTATCTTGATGCTGCTAGAGACAAAAACCCTTTCATTAAAATCTGTTCGGGGAGTCTAAAATCCAGAAGATCAGGTTATTCTATTATGACTAATCATCACATATCATCTGCTGCAATAAACAAGTTTAGTTCATCAGTTGTGACATTTCTGAATGTCTGTAGTTTAAGGAGATTGCAATCAAAGGTCATCTTTCCTGAGCAGTAGGGTCAATCTATGGTGTCCAGAGGCTGGTGGTCGTGGCTGATGACTCTGCTGAAACTGATGTAGCTGCTTTGAATTATGTAAACATGTAAAAGGAGTCCAGTACCCTCAGGTGGAGACAGATGTGTCACTGAGTGTCATATGATAAATACACTGCAGGCATAAGTTTGCTAGGTATTGCTCTTCCTGGCTGAAATTTTGTGACTATTTCATTTAATTTGTTTGTCTTCTTTATCAAATAAACAAATGAATTTAAAACATGTAATCTGATTTCCAATATCCAAGCTGCAACTGTTTAACCTCATTAGGCTTTGTTTTGAACAGATTATAGTATGAATTCTTCAAATGGAAAAGGTCCTTACTGAATACAAATACATTGACTGGTTATTGTTGGAAAAAAACACGAGGTTTAATTGCATGAAATTTTTCATGAACATTTCTTTAAAGAGCCAGAAAATGATGTAGGAGTGGACAACAACCAAATGAATGTTTTGCAACCAAGGTACTAAAAATGCCTGCCTAGAAATATAAGCCAAGAGAGACAACTTAGCATCCAACAATAAATAATGCCTAAAACCCTCTGCCAAGCTGGCAGTAATATAACAACACTATAACAAAAATGAAAAGTACTTTTTGCTCCTGAATCTGTCATTCACACTGGAGAAATTGAATCACCTCAGGCCAGAACACACTGTCTCCTAGCTTTCACCATTTGCTTCATATCACTTCCTTCACTGTAAAAATAGGGCCTTTTTTTGTCCTTGAAAGTTCAGGTGTGACCCGTCCTTTAATGGTAAACGATGATGGAATGTTCATATCATGCCTTTCTTGTATGATTGACCGCTTGATCACTTCATGACACAAGCAAGCACGGATCAAAGGGGAAGGGAGTTAAACCACCGACCTCCTGAAAGGTGAACCACTGCTCTCCCACTGAGCCCTCTTTAACTCTTTCCTCCCTAATCCCTAATGATAATTCATATCGTTCTGCAGGGGAGTGCTGACTACAGGCATGGTAAGCAAGATGTGTGTAGTTAAATCCTACAGGTGTTGTATTTACATGTTGTAAAACAAAGCGTGATCGGCCAAAACAGGTGGATTGCTGGAAAAAGAAACCACCGGGATATTTTGCCAATAAAAAAGAGTTCAATAAAGCTATATACCAATTCTTATATCATTATTGGGAGTTTTGATAGGTTATAATCAAAGTTAAAGGTCCAGCATGACAGCATTCCTGAATGAAAATATTTACTGTAAATATAGATTCCAGAGATGATAGTAGCATCTGCAGAAGATTTTATGACAAATGATGGAGAGATTTATCAGAAAAGTTGGGTAGATTGTTAGAGACTGACACACAGGTACAACATGGCCTTATGCCGCCTGACACCGAAGACTTGATCACCCCTCGATGCTGCCCATGAGACACCACTAACTAATGGAGAGTGAGACCTGTTGGCGCTGCCTCTTCAAACTCAACCTCCACCTCTCCTCCTTAGTCTCCTTCTCTCTACCTCTCTCTACTAACAGAGAACCAGAGCTGGATGACATAAAGATTGTGTTCAAATTAAATTTCACCTGAAATTTTCCGACCAAGTTTTGGGAGAGGGAAATGGTTCCAGACAAACTAGAACATTAGCTGGCTGAAGTGGGAAAAAGATTCAGTTCAGGGTGGCTGCCAGGGAGAAGTAAATGGACCATCTGCACTGGAAGTTAGTTGGGGTACTACTAAGGACAAAGGTTCTTGGGTTTTACCCAACGATTTTTTACATTTTTTTTTACCTTTAGCTCTGAATTCTGTCTGAAGGTTAGGAAAATGACTCATTAGTGCTCTTGTGATACACTCCACACCTCCACACCAGATATGTTAGCATTATGGTCTTTGGTGTCCTCTGGTATTAAAACATCATTGTTTTGGGAGGCAGTAGCTCAGTCCACTAGGTCTAGGGCTGCGGTGGCCAGTCCAAGACCTGCGTTGACCAGAATGTCTGGAGTGTAACCTGGCAGTGGGAGGTGGCAGTTCACCTCCTGAGCACTGCCGAAGTGCCCTTTAGCAAGACACGTCCCCCCTACAAGCAACCTGGAACAACCCGGAACTCTATCTCTCACTGTATACTGTATGTTGTTTGCCTATAGGCCCCTTGTGTGTGTATATGTGTATGTGTGTGTGTGTATGTGTGTGTGCGTGTGTGTGTGTGTGTGTGTGTGTGTGTGTGTGAGTGTGTGTGTGTGTGTGTGTGTGTGTGTGTGTGTGTGTGTGTGTGTGTGTGTGTGTGTGTGTGTGTGTTTCAGAGCCTGTACCAATACATACATATGTGTGTGAAAATAGACTGGAGTGGAAAAATATTTTCCCCCAAGGGGATAATAAAAGTCTGTTTCTTTTTTTCTTTGTTCTTACTGTTTGTATCCATGAATGTGACAAAAGCACTTTACTGACTCATTCCCAGGACTTTCCTAGTATTGGGAGTTCTGCTTCCCCTCGTAGCTTTAAATAGTCTATGGTAGCCTGTGGCACATCACATCTACAGTATGTAGGATCGGCAGTTCGATTCAAGCTCCCACTCCCTTAGTCACTTGTCATTGTGTCCTTGGGCAAGACATTTTACACTCTTTGCCTCCAGTGAGACACTCGCTGGTGTGTGAAAGTGTGTGATTGTTCTGGTGGGTGGTGGTCGGAGGGACCGCAGGCACAGATTAGCTGCCACGCTTCCGTCAGTCTGCCCCAGGGCAGCTGTAGGTACATACGTAGCTTAATATCACCAAGTATGAATGAGGAGTGAATGAATAATGGATCCAATGTAAAGCCGCTGAGTGTCCAGAAAAGTGCTATATAAATGTAATCCATTCTTATTATTAAATATGAACCATGTTTTTGATCCTGTTTTGTTGACTAATTCACAGTATATTACATGGATAGACCCGACATAATAGTTGAAACAGGGATTCTTGGTGTTTTTACTTGTAAAGGTCCAGTTTAATTCAAGCCAAAGAGGCTTTAATCTGTGTTTACATCTCAATCAATAGCAGCCTCCTTCTGCAAATGTCAGCAGACACTCCAGAAACAATATTCCCACTTGACAAACTCCACTAATCACGTTTTATCTCTTTATCCTCCGTCGACTCAGAATCTCAGGCGTTGAAATTCACCTTCCCGCAGACACAAGAATCTGGAAACACCACTTTCTGCTCAGACAGCAGCTCGTCTGTGACCGTCAGCTCCTCCAGCTCTGTGGTGAAGGGATCGGTGGTCTCCACCATCGATGTGTCCTTGGCCGCGCTGTAAGTGAGGGCCACACTGTAGGCGGCAGGTTTTTCAGAACATTTCCTACCACAGTGGCAGATCTTGCGGAAAGCTGCGCGAAACTTCTGGGACATGGCGTTGTAGATGACGGGGTTGATGGCACTGTTGAGGTAGATGCAGAGGCGGCAGAACAGAAGGAACCAGCTGTCCAGGTAGGCCTTCTCCAGGCAGGAGTTGACCAACACCAGAGTGCGGTAGGGCATCCAGAGTGTGGCGAACAGGACCACCACAACAGCTAGCATCTTAGTCACCTGTAGGGGGCGATATACCAGAAATGATGCAGCATTACAGCTCCTAGAGAGGAAGTGGATGTCCAAACCCACACAAGAGTAATGTACTCTGTCTCAAGGATGTTCTGTTTTCTATGATTTTTTTGTTTGTTTGTCAGCAGGCTGATGCTTCGTGGGTCAAAATGGACCCCATTACATTTTGGTGCATGTGCTCCAGTTGATTCAGGATATTATTAGATTTTATTTCCCTCCTTGGGAGTAAAGCATAGAGGAAAATATTAGGGGGAATCAAACTTATTGATATCAATAATATGAGAATCTATTTTACAATTTAAAAAAACAACAACCTGGATCCAACAAATTAAGATGTTTGGCTGTTTGGATAAGGCTTAATTCAGCAAATGAGGTCTTTTGGCTCTTAGTGGAAGAATGTGTGCATAAATATTCAATAAAGAGCCGAAGCAACAGGTAAATAAACCAGTCACAGTGAAACTCTGTGCTTTCATTGAATCCTCATAATCTAAATATTTCTGGGTTTTGGATCACAAGTCAAATTAAAGAAAAAATTATTTGATGAACTTCAAATTATTATATATAAAAACACTTGATCTATTAAATAAATGTCAAATTGATCATCAATAACTAGTGGTTGGTTAGTTGGAGCACAAAAACATTTATTTCTTATTTATTTGTCATGCATTCAACACAGTTTTCCTAAAAATTAAAGCATGTCTTTAACAGTTAATCAAATTAATTCTCCAAAAACTTTCACTGGAAGATAAACATCAAGAGGAACTAATAAAGGTCATTATGGGATATATGCAAACCCACGACCCAAAGCCTGTTGCTCAGAAACGGCCCCAACACAGCAAGATAACAGAAGGAAACGCAAAAAACACACACGGGGTCTTTGCACACACACGCACGCACACACACACACACACACACACACACACACACACACGCACGCACGCACGCACGCACACACACACACGCACACACGCACACACGCACACACACAGGGTCTCTTCATACACACCAACACATACTTTAGTGTGTCAAAGACACTTCAGCTACACACAAACATATTTTGCCATCATTCTAACACTTTTGGAAACACACCCACATTTATAACGTTTGTACGTCCAGATGGTTCATCACAGTCACGTGGTTGGAGAATAAACTGTCGGTGTGTGTGGCATCTAATTATTGTGGAAGAGAGGACCATTTACATTACTTCACATTCTTTAATCTCATCATAAATTTCGTGTTTGTCTCTGATTTGACTATTTACTGGAGCAGGTCCTGAATAATTAGAGCGTCGAAGTTCCCTTAGAAACGCAATGGAGTTGAGTAAAATACTGCGTATTTCTACAGTAAACCCTAGATTTGTGTTAGCACCATTCTCTTGATGAATTAATAAATAAAGGTTTAAGTGAGGTCGGTTTCAACCATTTAACACTTTGAGATCGTGACGTCATCCTGACGGCCATCCTCTCCCTCCCCACCTGTCTGCGGGATTTGGCGGTGGAGCTGGAGTGACGGGCGTTTTTCACGTTGTGCTCGTTGAATCCGTTCTTCTTGTTGTCTTTGTGGTCGGAGGGCAGCGGGTTGAGGAAGAGGATCCTGGCGATCAGACCGTATAAGACCGCCGAGAGCAGCAGCGGCATCACGAAAAAGACGCCGAAGTCAAAAAAGTAAATGGGTAAATAGAACTTCCTGGAGACTCTGTAGCCGCAGGTGATGATGGTGATGTTGTCGTACACCAGCTCCTGTATGTCCGACAGGTAGAACCACATCACGCAGTAGAGACAAGTAAAAGCCCAAACGAACAGAATGATCTTCTTGGCTCTGGACAGGGTGCACAGGAACTGGGCTTTGATGGGATGGCAGATCGCGATGTATCTCTCTATGGTGAAGGCTGTGATGGAGCAGGAGGAGGCGTTGATCCCCAGATACTGAAAGTAGGTGATGCAGAGACACCCGTAGCGACCGAACACCCACGACTCGAAGATGCTGTCAGTGATGGACGGTAAACCCGCCGCTATCAGCACCATCAGGTCAGCCACGGCCAGACTCACCAGGTAGCAGTTGGTGGGAGTCCTCATGTGTTTGGTGGTGAGCACCACCAAGATGACCATGATGTTGCCAACGATCCCTAAAGCGCAAATCACAAAAAGCAGTAAGCTGCTTATCACTTTGTAGCGGATACTGTAGTCCGTCCAGATGCCCAGTGAGTTGTTCGTCTGTGGAGATGCTGTGAAGTTTTCCATCCTGTTGTTTCAGCTCAAATGTCTGAGAGAAAAGAGATTCTGGTGTTTCGTTGTTTCCTGACGCACCGATTAGTCTTTTACGCACGACGGCGGCGAGAGATCAATCCACTCTGCGTGTGATTTAGAACATCCATCGGTCTGAATACACTCCAAACTACTGCCAGCCGTGTGCTGTACATTTACCGTCATAACGTGACAAAGAGCTCCACGGACTCTGCAGGCATTCCGTGTTCTTGCTGTGCGTAAAAGAGACGCGTCTCCGTGTTCTCGGTTCTCGCTCTGCGTCTGACGGACAGCTGGCGGGTTGGGTTTGAGCCCTCCTCTTGGCACCAGCTCTCACTACGTACGGAGGGGGATTAGCCCATCCTCATAATTAAATCAACACACCTCCCCCACCAACATGCGACCCTTCATATTTCACCATTCTTGTTCCTTCCTGTTGCTCTATATTATAGACAGAAAAATCAATGCTGATGCCGCAAATCCAACATTTAAACAGACGACTCTTATTCTGTCACCGTTTGAATCCAGACTGTTGAGGCGCATCTTCAGAACAGTTTTACTCTTCATCAGAATCCAGCTCAGCTCAACAGGTTGGATCTCTCGTGGAGTAGGTTAATGCTGTCTGAACTGTGTTTTCTGGTTTGTGGTACACACTCATTTCACTCCTAACAAATTTATAATCAAGAGAATCATAAAAAATGTTAGCAAATTAATTAATTTTAGTATTCGGTGACATTTCCTGTTTATATTTGATTGACCAACGCTTGAATCATTATTGTCTAATTATCATTCGTCCATTTTTTTTTTAAAGAAAAGGGAACATCAATGGCCTAAAAAAATTTTAAGTGGAAAAAAATAACAGTGGAGAGTTAGGAGAGGTATGGTTTCTCTGCATTTTTTCCCGCGAAAACTTTTAAGCTCTAAAATATTTTTTTTTAACAATTATATCTTAATTGGCTGTATATCACGTTTGCATTTTGACTGACACTCAAAACACAATCAGAAGAGGTGAACTGGTCAAGTGTTTGGGACTCCACTGATATTAGTCAAGCATAACAACTGTAGCCACCCTGATACCTCCTGTGAAGGGTTTATACTGTTCACCTCCAAAACGCCAACCCCCACCAGAGTGGAGCCTCATTTCACTATTGTATGACAAAACAGAGGACAAGAAGAAAGTCACATCTTCTACACCGAGTGACCACATTGTCTGGTAGATCAGATCTGTTTTCTGCACAGAAGTAATGAAATAAACAGCTAGAGGAAACCTTGACAGGCATGGCTTAAATCTGGTTCACACTATGGATGACATTGATGGAGGGGTGATGGTGATCAGATGAAACATGTACAGCATGCAGGCAGATCAGGAATGACCTGTAGTAGCTGTCATGCTTTCCTACACCACCAGAATCTTCCCTTCACAAAAATGTGGAGGTGGAAACCCTCCTCCACACCAACTGCACACATTCTGCAGGACCTGATCTGACAATTGTGAAGTCCATGCCAACACGCACTTTGTTCACGAGCTCATGCTCCAGGCACCGACGCTATCAGCCGTCCATCCTTAGCAACAAGAGGACAGGAAGCAAATTACATAATAGTGATGCCCCTTTCTTTATTTCTCATGAGTCCTATCATCACCAGTCAGATTTTGTTCAATTTTTTCTTTCCTTGAAATTAAAATATGATGGTGAATATTCAGCTAATGTCAGCCGTTTTGGAAAAAGGAAATAAATGAAAGTCTAGTTATAAAGCTGTGAGGATATGTTTCTTCAACTCATGGGCTGTGAACTACACTAAATAGACCTTTAACGTTTTATTACTCGCTGCTAAATAATGAGAATGTAAAGCTTCTGTCCTCCACTGAGCTGAGATCAGCCTCTCTGATGTATTCATGCTACAGTCAGTTACCAGAGATGGGCAACCATGACTACTACTGTAGATAACACACTGTTACAATCAGTCACCAGAGATGGGTAACCATTACTACTAGTTAACCCTCAGTTAAAATCAGTTATCAGACACAGATAACCATTACTACTAATTAACATTTTTCTACAGTCGGTTATTAGAGATGGGTGTAACCATTACTAAAACAGTAGTTAACACTGTTACAGTCAGTTACCAGAGATGGGTAATTATTACTACTAGTTAACACTCTGCTACAGTCAGTTATCAGAAATGGGTAACCATAACTACTAGTTAACACTCTGCTGCCTCTATAGTTATTCAGGGCGACAGTGGAAGTAAGACACTGTATGAAAGAGTTTTACTGCCACCCAAAGGACATCACTTAAACTGAGCCTGAGAGAGGAACCTGAGAATTTAAATTCATGACAACAACATAATTGTGAAGGACGTTACGTTGATGACTGACAGAAGCATGGAGAAGGTAAGAGGTGGAGAATGATCTAGATTCCCTCACAGACTCATAGTCTCTAATAGTTTATTGTCAGCAATGTGTGGAAACGCGCAATTTATTGATCACTCCAAATTTTCCATATGTGTGAGTGGTTTTTTGTCTATGTGTGACACCATAATGCGCTGACGACTCATCCAGGGTGAACAATGCCCTACAAAAACCAAAGGTCATGTAGAACAAAAGGTCATGTAGAACCAAAAGGTCATGTAGAACCAGAGGATGCAAATATTTTTTATTCAGGCTTTTTGTTTTATTTCTACATAACTAGATTGAAATGCAGAGAGCTGCCACCTTATCGTGGTGGGTGCCCGAATGATCCCAGGAGATATGTTGTCAGGTTCTTTATGTTCCTGCTAGGCTCTCCCGTGACAAACAGGTCCTGGGTGACAGGCCAGACTAAGAGCCGTAATAAAACCCCTATGGCAAACAACAAGGACCGTGACATCGCCTGGTATGGCGCAACCGGGGCTCCACCCTGGAGCCAGGCCCGGGATTGGGGCTTGTATGCAAACACCAGGTGACCGGGCCTCTGCCCATGGGGCCTGGCCCGGGCTGAGCCCGAAAGGATGACATGGGCCCAACCTCGGGTGGACTCACCACCTGCCAAGGAAACCGTAGGGGACGGGTGCAGTGTGGATTGGGTGGCAGTCGTCAGCATGGGGCTCGACGAGCCAATCTCCAGACAAAGTGTCTAGCTTTAGGGAGATGAAATGTCACCTCGCTGGGGGGAAGGAGTGAGAGCTTGTGAGGGAGCTTGAGAGGTACCGACTAGATATAGTCGGGCTCACCTCCACCCACAGCTTGGGCTCTGGAACCCAAACCCTTGAGAGGGGCTGGACTCTCCACTTTTCTGGTGTTGCCCAAGGTGAGAGGCGGCGGGCTGGTGTGGGCTTGCTTATAGCCCCACAGCTCAGCCGTCATATGTTGGAGTTCACCCCGGTGAACTAGTGGGTCGCGTCCTGCGCCTTCAGGTTGGAGACAGGTGACTCACTGTCGTTTCGGCCTACGGGCCAAACAGCAGTGCGGAATACCCGGCCTTCTTGGAGTTGCTGGGAGGGGTACTGAATAGTGTTCCGACTGGGGACTCCATTGTTCTCCTTGGGGACTTCAATGCTCACGTGGACAATGACAGTGAGACCAGGAAAGGGGTGATTGGGATGAACAGCCTTCCCGATCTGAACATGAGTGGTGTTCTGTTATTGGACTTCTGTGCTAGTCACAATTTGTCCATAACGAACACCTTGTTCAACCACAGGGATGTCCATAAGTGCACATGGCACCAGGACACCCTAGGCCAGAGGTCGATGATCGACTTTGTTGTCGTATCATCAGACCTCCGACCGCATGTGCTAGACAGTCGGGTGAAGAGAGGGGCAGAGCTGTCAATCAATCACCACATGGTGGTGAGCTGGATCCGTTGGCAGAGCAGGGGGCCGGACAGACTCAGCAGGCCCAAACGTGTTTTGAGAGTCTTTTGGGGACGTCTGGCAGAACCCTCTGTCAGTGACCTCCGGGAGAGCTTCTCTCAGATCCCACACGAGGTTGAGGACATTGAGTTAGTGTGGATCATGTTCTTCACCTCCATTGTCGAAGTGGCTGCTCGGAGCTGTGGTTGCAAGGTCTCTGGTGCCTGTCGCGGCAGTAACCCCCAAACTCGTTGGTGGACACTGGAAGTAAGGGATGCCGTCAAGCTGAAGAGGAAGTCCTACCAAATCTTGCTGAATTGTAGGACTCTGGCGGCAGCTGACGGGTACAGGCAGGCCAGGCATACTGCAGCTCAAGTAGTCGCAGAGGCAAAAATTTGGGTCTGGTAGGAGTTTGGGGAGGCCGTGGAGGAAGTATCGGTCAGCTTTGAAGAAATTCTAGCAAACCCTTCGGCGCCTCAGGAAGAGAAAGTGTTGCACCGCCAACAGTAGAGTCAGAGAGCTGCTGACCTCGACTGAGGATATTGTCGGGTCGTGGAAAGAATATTTCGAGGATCTCCTCAATCCCACTGCCATGTCTTACACAGAGGAAGCAGAGACTGAGGTCTTAGAGATGAACTCGTTCCTCACCCACGCTGAAGTCACCAAGGTGGTTGCCAAACTTCTGGGTGGCAAAGCACCGGGGGTGGATGAGATTCGCCCCTCAAATCTCTGGATGTGCAGGTACTGTCATGGTTGACACGTCTCTGTAACATTGCATGGCAGTCGGGGACAGTACCTCTGAATTAGCAGACTGGAGCGGTGGTCCCTCTTTTCAAAAAGGGGGACCAGAGGGTGGCTTCCAACTATAGGGGATCACACTCCTCAGCCTCCCTGGGGAAAGTCTACTCCAGGGTACTGGAGAGGAGGATTAGTCGAACCGCGGATTCAGGAGGAACAATGTGGTTGGTGTCGTCAAAGACAGGAGGAGGGATGAAATGTTTGCACTGGTTCCTGTAGGTTTATATTCAGGAAGAGACAAAGAGTCAGAGGAGACACCAAAACGTGCCTGATTTGAGGGTCACATGATGATGTCTACACCTCAGTTCTTCTACAAGAACTAAAAATATATATCACGACTACCACTCAACACAAGCACTGCATGGTGTGACAAAAATACCACAAATACCTCATTTTATGATATTCTTGTTGTGTACCTCATGAATATGAACTGATTGAGTCAGGTAACAGACCAGTCTGTCTCGTCTTAAAGACACATAAACCATTTTAATGTGCTAATTTCTTTGAGTTATTTACCTGTACTAACTCAAAATTCAGCATGGAAACATACTTTTATTTCTTTATTATCTATATATTTTCTCATACAAGTGTAGTGTGATCAAAGTACTACACAACAGTTTTCTCATTAACATCTGTTAACAAAGACATAACAGCAGTTTAAAATTACTGCTTTGATAAATTGCGATAGTGGCACGTAATTTTCAGTTCTCTCTCTCTCACACACACACACACACACACACACACACACACACACACACACACACACACACACACACACACACACGCACAGAAGTGATTCAGGGTAGGTCATAAACAAGCTGCCTGCTTGTGACCCTGACCTTTTCCTGCTAGGGTGCAGGAACTGTTGGTCAGTCCATCACCGCCATTGACACTAAGTGTTACTCCTGCTGAAGAGAGGGATCTCAGTCTTCTTCACCGCCTGTTTATCTTGCACTCAAGCTGTACCCTTTCTCATGGAGAACACACACACACCGCAGTATATTATGCAGGTGTGTTCACGACAGCTCTCTGGTGTGATCCTGCGGAGATACACAACTGTGGAGGTAGAGAAACAAAAATCACATTCAGGGTTAAAAACAAAAAAGTCAAGAAAAGACTTACAAGGCAAACATTCATTCATTCATTCATTCATTCATTCATTCATTCATTCATTCATTCATTCATTCATTCGTAATTGTCTTCAGTCACTCATCTGAAATATGGTGTGCTGGAGTTATGAATGAGTTGTAGAATTACATAATACTACAGTAGTGCAAACCTACACCAAACCAATAATTCCATTGAATGAATTCAACTTTTATCTAAAATAAAAATTTTAATTTGGTGGATCCATATCCATTCTCACATTCACACCAGATTCCTCACACACATTGGTACCAACCTCAGTATGGCTATTTCCTGTCCTAAGGTCCATGTATTTTTCATTGTGGGGTAAGAAAGAAGAAGCACTGTAAGAAAAGCACTGTCACAATGTGAAAGAAAGCCAGAAAATTGAATTCAACTTGTTCAAGCTGCACCAAACTGCTGCTGAAGACCAATAAATGTTAGATAGATTGATAGACGGACAGACAGACAGAAAGTCTGTTCTGCTGCCTGTAGCTTAGCTGCTCCTTCTGCCTTTATTTGACATTAATGATGATTCCCTACTCGAGCTTCACCTGCTGTATCCTTTAAATTGTGCTGAGTGACACCAAAGAGACAAATCAGACTTCTAAGCTCAGCTTAGCATTGCAGCTTGACTCATCTCCAACACACTCAGCCTCTGGTTAGTGACAACACAAACCATCCAGGAGACACATATGTATTTATATGTGTGTGAGTGTTTGCGTGCGCGTACGTGTGTGTGTTTCATCTCTGTCCAATCAATGATGTCCTCCATGCTAAGCTTCTGAAAGGTGGCGTGACTCACTCGTGTCTCCCTGCTTGACTGTCTACCTCTGTCCTGCTCTAACCTTGGACCGATGTGTGTCTCTGCTCCTTCTGGCTTCTCATCAGCTATTCTTAGCTTTACTTGTACTCTGGCTTCACAGCAGATCTGTCAGTGTAAAATGCCACACCACACTGGATGGCACAAACAAAACAGACCTGCTGCTTGGGAGCATCTCTGGAGGAAATGACAAATCATTTCAGATCAGAAATAACAGTAGTTTGTTATTTGAAGATCATCTCATGGTGATAGTTGGTGTTTTTTTTTTTTTTTTTTTTTTAGATTGGGATGGGACAGAATATTTACAGCTCTCATGTCTATATGTCTCCCAAGGGATAATTGTAATTTCCCTGCAGTGCTGCACTTAAAGTCATAGTTAGACAGATGAATTCTCCCCTTTTTCCGGTTTACGGTCTGAGGAATGCGGTTAGAAGGGAGGATTATGTTACATCCCCCCCAGGAGAACGCATCAGTGCCAAAACACTCGACATCAGCAGCTGAGCTTTGTTTTTACACTTTGAGACTAAATAAACAACCGATTACACACACACACACACACACACACACACACACACACACACACACACACACACACACACACACACACACACACACACACACACACACACACACACACACACACACACACACACATACGTATTTAAATTGAATGAATACAACCAATATAAATTTAAAATTAGATTATTTGCCTTGTTAAAAGCTCTGTTCTTGTTTGGTTCCATTGTGTCTTATAGATTTGTGTTCTCTCTCTTCATCTATGTTTATCTTTCTCTTTAGTTATCCTTTCTACCATCTTCCCTCCAGTGTCTGTTTGACCGTCTCTTTATCCATTTGTCACCTGTTTTCCATTGTCACCTATCTCAGTGTGTTTAGTGTGTTTTCCCCTCTTTGGTTGTCAGTTGGTCAGTGATATTGACACATATCACATCTTTTTTTCCTTCTGATTCCTTGCATGTTCTCAGTGTTATCCTAGCAGTTTGTGCTCAAAAGTTTTAGTTTACAGTTATGAATTTGCTTTTGGACTTGGATAATGTATCATTGGATCACCAGCTGGTTTGGACATTTGCCTATTATTTGGCTTCAGATTAACACCATATACTGAACAACCTCGTCTACATCTTGTGCTTGCATTTGGATCCTCGTCCTCATTCTTTGGCGCTGAAACTGTGATACGGTGGGCTGGCAGCTGACTTCAATAAAATTTTTGTACCTTCAGTGAAGTTAAACTACATTCCTTGCTACCCACCCACTTATAAGTAAGAAAAATAAAGACCGTAAAAGACAATTTCATATTAAGGCTATTATTATAAGTTTTAATAATAATAATCTGCACCTATAAAAATCAACTAAACTAGCATTGTAATTTGGGGTTTATCCTTATTAATTGATTACTATAAATCCTGCTAGAATATAGTCATCTGAGTTAGGATCAAGGATTTATTTTATTCCTTGACTTTTTCCAAAGCATTTGATTTGTTAGAGCATCAGGTTCTGTTTGAGAAGCAGAAAGGCTCTTCTTGGTTCTTATCACTCCGTACAGGTGTTAACTTTGTCATGCACCATCTAGATTCGAGATTATGGAGACTGTGTTGTGCTTAATCATACTGAAAATCTCACACTTTGTATTTTATTTAACCTAAACTGAAGACAGCAAACAAATTATCTAAACAAACATACTTCCCTAGACATCAGGCAGAAAAGTCCCACCATGACTACCGAGATTAAAAATTCCCCCAACTTCATGAAGAATGAACAATTTGAGATATAATTTTTCACCCATTTGATGAATTCCCCTTAATTGTTTCCTTTATGGGGCGGCATGCTGGGCCAGTGGGTAGCGCTGTTGCCTCACTTCAAGAAGGTTCAGGGTTCGATTCCTTTCTGTGTGGAATTTGTAAGTTCTCCCTATGTCTGTGTGGGTTCTCTCCCGGGTCTCCAGCTTCCTCCCACCTCCAGGAACATGCAGCTTAGGAGAATTGATCGAACTAAATTGACCAATACAATTTTAGGTGTGAGTGTGAGTCTGTCTATGTGTGGCCCAGCCATGCATTATAAAAGCATCCAGGGTGCACCCTGCTTCTCACCAGGACAGGCTCCAGCATAACCCCTGACCCACACGATTATGATTGTATCGTCTCCAAGACAATGGATGGATGGATGGATAGATGGATGGATGGATGGATAGATAGATGGATGTTCTTGTCATAGGTTTCAAGAGTAAAGAATTTGTGGACCCAGAACTCAACACAGGTCTTGGTTCTGTTCGAGGCAACTGGTTATGAAAAAATTTCTATCTATACTTCTTAAGTTTAATAATTCTATGTGTACCAATTGTTTGGGCTAAAGTAGGGTAAATTTGGTTGCTATTTAAACAACGATTAATGGTTATGATGAATAGTAATCCCTCGCGCATTCACGCTTCTAGATGCCCAGCTTCACCTCATCGTGGATTTTTAGTAGGTAGTCACGTGACATTGTATGCGCATTCTATTGGCTGACAGCATCTGGAAGTGAGCTACGTTTCGAGACGGAACCCAGCACACTTCTGTGTATTAAAGAAACATTTAAAAGCGCTTTAACCAATCTATAAGAGTGTGGGAAAAGGTATTACAGATATAAGGTGGTTTAATATTAGTCTGGAGAGGGTTCATAAACGTTTAAATGACCGTAAAAAATAAAATAGTTTGTCGCAATATTGCGGAATTTTGTTATTTGAGGGTGGTCCTGGGACGCATTAACCGTGAGTAACAAGGGATCACTGTATTATTAACATTAACAATAACTATGGGACACCCCAGTGACAACAGGGAATAAATAAACAACTGCAATCAGTGGTGAAGTTGAAGCTCCTGTATTGACCCCCACAGCCAACCTTTATAACAGTAATTATAAATATAATAACTAAATAAAAAACAACATACAAATAACTTTAATTAACATTAACAGTGGTGATTTCAGTTGGCAATTATTATACCTAAATTAATAAACTCCATTAGATCTTCACCGCCCCCCCCCCCCCACAAGCTGCTCATCTGGGATGCACCTAGTCAGAGTTGCCCGCCACTCTACCTCCCACTGTATGTACTGCATGCTTACAGGCCCCCTTTGTGTGCGTTTGTGTGTGTTTCAGCGGCCCGTAGAGACACATATTTGCATGTCAAAAATCAGTAACATGAGTGTAAAAAAGAATTTCGCCAAGTGTGGGGGTGTGGGGGCGTGGGGTGACTGAAGAAGAAATTGAGAGAGAGAGAGAGAAGAAGAAGCAAGTGCAATGAAGAATAAAAAGGGATCGCAGCAATTGTGTGGAATGACCGATGTTTTTAAAAGGCCGGCCGCTCAAACTCAGTCCACCATCACTTCACTGCTCTAATCTGCCCAGAAATAAAACCTCTTACTTTTTGGAGGTAGCTGGTGAGAGGATTCTTGTTCTTTTTCCAAGCTACAGTTCCTGACAGTGTGTGTTGTGTGTTGTAATGATTAGATGGCAGCTGATTGGTGGTGTGTGTGGAGTGTGGCATTGTTACCTTGCCTTTGTAATGCAGCGTGGGTGGCAGTGATACCGGCGGAGCTGATCTTTAGCCAAGGTGAGTAAAACCGTTGATCCTTGGTGTGCATCGCGAGCGCATGGGTTCCTGCCTCTGGCAGGCTGTCAGGGTGAGAGGGATTCTACTTTGGCTTGAAGAAAACACAATATTTATTGCTATTCGTGCCATATCGAAGCACTCCATGCTCACGTGGTGGAGTTGCAACTGGGGCGCACGGATGTGTTGCTCTGTGGAACAAGGAAGGGAAAAAGCAGGAAGTTAAGAAGCCTGGAGCCAAAGAATACCCAAAAGAGAATCCTTTCCCAAGGAGCTCCAGCTTATATACCCTTGCTGAAATATTGGTGGTTTTCAGTGCCTCTTACCCAATGAGGGCAAATAATTGGGGTGAAGGAATTTACAACGCAGGTGTAATGTTGCCTCCTGGGAAATGTAGTGCCCCCTTTACTCCAATTTGCCTTCTAAGCTGATCAGCCTTCAAACAGGCTTTTAAATCTCAGACAAACAGTTTAGGCCTTACTTTTTTTCAAGTCATGGACCACAAGGCCCAATATCTGTGACCTGTAGGAGGTAATGGGATTAAAAGATAAGATTTATGTTGGTCACAAGTAAGAGATGACACGTTTATGGAATTTTAGGAATCATGATTTCAATTGTGTAATTCCGTTTTTATTTTTAATTCCACCTTTACTTTTTTACATCTTTATTTTTAGAACATTTAGGTCATTTACTTTCCTCTTGTTGTATGTTTGCCATCCTTGAATTAAATACCACTGCACTAACTACCTGATCCATCTGTTTGAGAACACACAGTCATATCAGGTAAAGCAAACTCTCAGCCTATGGTATTTGTCTTCTGACATGAAGAGATTCATATTCATTACTTCACATTACTCAGTTTCTTGGAGTCAGACTCAAAGAAACTGGTAGTGGCAAAAATGCCATTGTCTAGTTTTAGATTAATGTTAAGAGAGAGAACAAGCAAATAGAATTTGACTTGTAAATTGTGAATGGAACCAAATTTCCCTGTTTGTCCCTGTTATTTAGCAATCAGATAATTTTGTGATCGTACACAGACAATGGCTAAGAATAGTAGCCAGTGCATTTCAAAAAGGCTGGCATTTCTGCCAGGTTTTGAAAATAATCTTTGGTACAAATTTACACGTTCCGAACAATTCATGTTTTCAAAAAAAGCTTGATAATAAGAGGCCAATGACAGGTCCACCCACCAAAAATTCAGATTATTCGGTCAATACTATTATCTACAATTTACACCTTTAGAATTGTTAAATGAAAAGTAATAATATGTCAAATCAGACACCTTGGAAGATTCATCAACTAAAAATATCCACACATTTAATGTTGAACACAAGAGCATTCTGCGAAGCACCCTATTACTTGATTAGCATACACTGTGTGCTACGATAACACCCAGCACCCCGGAGGAGACGCCAGCTCATTGCAGAGCCACATGAAAGACAAATAAACAACCATGCAAGCTCACACTCCACCCTATGGACAAGTTGGTGTGACCAATTCAGCTAAGCTGCATGTTATTAGAGGTGGGGGGGAAAACCGGAGAACCCAGAGAGAACCCACGTAGGCACAGGGAGAACATTAACTCCTCACAGTGGCAACAGCGCTACCCATTGCGCCACCGTACCACCTAATATTTAATGTGCTGAAATAAAATAAGAGATAAGTATTTTTATTTCTATTTGTCCATTATAGTAACTGTAGCATTTTCTAATCAGGTTGGATCATCAAGAAAAAGATTTTTAAAAAATGGGAGCAAAATTACCTAACTAATAATTCTAAGAGCATTCTAATCCTTGTGAATTCTTTCACATCCACATGTTTGTAGATTCCATCATTCTTCTGCAAAGAATATCAGATAAGTGGGGAAACATGCTGCATTACATATTACATTTTAATGACTGCAATATCTGCATAATGCACGATTTGCATAAAATATTTACACTTAAGGTTTTTTATTTTATCTTCTACAATTTGTTTGTTTACATATGCTTTACATATACATTCACATGTAGGTTCTGCTTGAGTTCCTCTTTCTGTTTACTGTCTTCAGCTCTTCAGATTCTGTCACTAAGTCTCAATAACAGTACTTACTGAGCTTCTGTAAATCTAAAGTGCGACATGTCAGATGAACACAACAGTCCTCAGTGCGGATGTTTGTGATGCAGCTGCAAACCTCATACTGACCTGAAGGACGACAGGGAGGAACAATCAGGTGTCACATAGGAGCCACACATGAAATGAACAGAAACCATCATCATTTTCTTTTCTTTTCGGCATAGTCTATGAGCTGGCCTTGACTTTAATCTTTCTGCAGAAATCCTTTCTAACTTTTACTTTGAGTTTATCAATTATGATTAACAATAAATTAATTCTCTTTTCATACATAACTGAATGCATTTCAGAAAAGGTTATCAGCTTGCATGAGCACACAAATATAATACAATAATAATATAATATGTAGGTGTATGGTACTCAAATTGCTGACTTTCACAGTACTGGGTAGTTACATGGCAATGCAAAATCTACAGAACTTGACTTCAGCCCCATTGTTTAAATTGACCTGCAAACATTTAGATTAATTGATATTTAATGACCATAAATCCAGGTTACAACGAAAGGAACAGCTGAGCTGTAAACACACTTTTATCTAAATAGTGTATTTTCCCTGCACTATAACAATGACCTTGACCAAACTGTTGCATTTCTTTTTTTTTTTTTTTTAGTTTGCTTAATGACTTACTGAGATGAATTTATGGCGACTGAGGTTTGTTCTGAAAGTATGAGAAGCCATTATTCATGTTAGTAAATGAGAGAGATGTTGAGACTAATTCTATTTCCGAATAGTGTGTCTGACGTGTCAGATGGATTAATAGAGAATGCATGGAAATGAAAGTAAATGAATACATGATTTAGTCAAACAAACCTAGCAGTCCTGTCCCCCTCCTCCCTTTGAAAGGTTTCTGAACAGTAAATACACATTGAGCAGACAATGCGGTATGAACAGAATGTCCTCCAGCATCAGGATGGTCAATCTTGGCAAACAAGAAAAAGAACATCATGAAGCACTGAAGCTATTTGTAATTGTGACCTTTGGGTGCCTATAGTATACATATGCTTCAGTGCTTTGTGGCAAACAAGAAGAATTCTCTTTAAGTGCTTATAATGTACTGTATATTATTTATGCATATTCGTGGTGTTGAAGTGAAGGTTTTTGTTATTTCCTGTGAAGCTGTAGGTTTGGAAATGCCAGCTTTTCTCTCAGCATTGACTCTACAGGATTGGACATGGTTTGGATCAACTATCAAAGCAGTTTTTAGAGTTTTTCTTCTGATGTGCCATTTGAAATTGGCCAGTCAGGAAGGCAGTCTCATTTCTTGGGAGAAAAAAAAAAATCCTTTTTTTTTTTTTTTAGAATTATGTAAGACTTGCTATCATGATGATATTGTTTGAGTGCATGTTCAATAATGATGTTATATGTTCTGCCCCCAGAAAGGAGATATACACACAGATAGCAACAAGAACGCTGAGATAGTGTAATCTGTATTTTTTATATGACTCCTCAAAGGAATATTTAGTTTCCTTGTCTATATTTTCTTTCTTACTGAGAAGTAACTGAGAAAATTAACATCATTTTTGCATCTGCTGGAGCAGCAGAACATCTACATTGACACACAATCTTGTCATCCTAGTCGGAAGCACAGCTAAAAAGCCTTTAAAAATGTTGAACCATTTCTTTATGGCTCAAAATGAACAGGAAATATAACTGAACGTGAAAAAT
The DNA here is from genome assembly GCA_013358685.1 of Antennarius maculatus. Lineage (NCBI taxonomy): Eukaryota > Metazoa > Chordata > Actinopteri > Lophiiformes > Antennariidae > Antennarius > Antennarius maculatus. Next base: position 3,305,508 of record CM023622.1, on the reverse strand, counting down.
GTCATTTAATCAACAAATTCCAAGCATGGGTGTGCGTAGGGTTAGTATTATGTTCTGTATGTCCTACAAGAGTGGTTGCTTTTGTTTAGAGAACTTCCTGCCTCAGCTGCAAGGCAAGTGAGCTGAAAGCATTGTCACTGACACTTAAACTGCCTCCATGATCACTAAAGCATAAATCACATTACTGCTGCTGTCTCACAAAAACAAGACACTGTTATGGAAAACAGTATCATATGAACATTTTGGTGGCAGTCAGTTTTCACCAAAGGCTTTGCAGATACATACTGCATTAGGAAAAATTTTTTGTTGACATTCACATAAGATCTCTGTTTTGTTTGTCTTGAATGCCCATATTTTATCAGAGAAACCCTTTCAATGGGCTATTGACCTCCGACCTTCTGCTTGGAGCTACGGGGCAACTGGCCCAAAATCCATTTATTGACATTCCCAGATGAGACCTGATGGGTTGTGGTTTGTGTGTGTGTGTGTGTGTGTGTGTGTGTGTGTGTGTGTGTGTGTGTGTGTGTGTGTGTGTGTGTGTGTGTGTGTGTGTGTGTGTGTGTGTGCGTACGCAACACAACCCTGATGACGAGCTGTTCTTGGAAGCAATACTTTCTTGTTCTTCTTTTTCCTGAGAAAAATCTTTCCGAAAAAGTTGCCACGCCTTCTCCTTGGCCAATTTCCACGACTGCACCCCAGCCTGTTTCCACGCCTGCACCCCACCCTGTTTCCATGCCTGCACCCCAGCCTGTTTCCAAGCCTGAACCCCAGCCTGCTCCTAAGTCCAAATCCCAGCCTGTTCCTGAGTCCATTCGTGATCCTATTCCTGACTCTTCCGCCTGGATGTCCTGCCTGCCATTGGATCCTGTTTTGAGTCTGCCTGTTCTCCTGACCCTGCATGATGTCTGGTTTTACATGTCCGCCTGTTGTTCGTCTGTTTTGTTGAACATTTGATGTTACTTGTGTTTCCTGGATATTTGCCTGTTCCTGACTAAACCATGGATGAAAACTCTTCTACCGGTGTCCTGCACATGGGTACCAATCCTGCAGTTTCCACCTCAAATGATCTTTGTTAGCCCCTTCTGGGCTTGGATTCAGTTTTTCCACAGGACAATAAATCGGACTGTGGCAGCAGTCTTGCTGAATTTTAAAATGCTCCAACCCGGAACATATTCATACGACATGTCGCGACAGCTCCCTCCTCAGAGCCTCATCGCTGAGGTACGGTGGTGCATTCGATATGATCACTGTTTTAATCAGGTTAGCCAAGGGGAGGATGGGGGTGAAAGTATTCTTAATCACCACCCCACTCACAACTACCTGGTGCACCTTTTCAACTTCAAGAAAAATTACCACTGCTTTGTTCATTCAGGAGCCTGCTTTAACGCTGTCGTATACAACCTGCTCTCCTGCCGCAAAACACACCTCGCCCAACAAGCAGCTGGGAGGAAGAGTCAGCTTAATACCATGCTCGCGAGTGAGCCGTGCCAATGAGGCTTTTTCCTCTGCAGTTGCCCATTTACGGGCTACCATATTGCCTCCTAATCACCACAAAAGCCCCACAAACAACCAAATGCAACTGCAAGGTAACTGTCACTAACTGAAAGTGAAGACACATACAAAAAAGAAAAACAACAAAACAGAGTGAATACGCATGCAAAGACGCCACACTCTCATCTATTCCTCTCACAAACTCCCAACACGTAACCGTGGAGCAGTGTGGGGAAAAAAAGTCCACCAATTTGGCCATATAGGATCTGAAAAATCACAAGTACCTTCTTCTTCTCCTTTCGGCTTTTCCCTTCAGGGGTCGCCCACAGCAAATCAGTTGCCTCCATGTAACCCTGTCTTCTGCATCCTCTTCTCTCACACCAACTACCTTGATGTCCTCTTTCACTACATCCATAAACCTCCTCTTTGGTCTTCCTCTAGGCCTCCTGCCTGGCAGCTCAAAACTCAGTGTCCTTCTACCAATATATTCACTATCTCTCCTCTGGACACTGTCCAAACCATCTCAGTCTGGCCTCTCTGACTTTATCTCCAAAACCTCTAACATGTGCTGTCCCTCTGATGTACTCATTCCTGATCCTATCCTTCCTGGTCACTCCCAGAGAGAACCTCAGCATCTTCATCTCTGCTACCTCCAGCTCTGCCTCCTGTCTTTTCCTCAGTGACACTGTCTCTAGACCAAACAACATCGCTGGTCTCACCACAGTTTTTTACTGTAGTGAGACCAGTTTTTTTACTGAAACTCTTCTAGCACACATCACACCTGACACTTTTCTCCCCCCGTTCCATCCTGCCTGTACACGCTTCTTCACCTGTTTTCCACACTCTCCATTGCTCTGGACTGTTGACTCTAAGTACTTAAAATTCTCCTCCTTCTTGATCTCTTCTCCCTGTAACCTCACTCTTCCACTTGGGTCCCTCTCATTCACACACATGTACTCTGTCTTACTGCGGCTAACCTTCATTCCCCTCCTTTCCAGGACAAACCTCCACCTTTCTAGCTTCTCCTCCACCTGTTCCCTGCTCTCACTGCAGATCACAATGTCATCTGCAAACATCATGGTCCATGGAGATTCCTGTCTAACCTCGTCTGTCAGCCTGTCCATCACCATAGCGAACAAGAAGGGGCTCAGAGTTGATCCCTGATGCAGTCCCACCTCCACCTTGAACTCCTCTGTCACACCTACAGCACACCTCACCACTGTCTTACAGTCCTCATACATGTCCTGCACCGCTCTAACATACTTCTCTGCCACTCCAGACTTCCTCATACAATACCACAGTTCCTCTCTGGGCACCCTGTCATAAGCTTTCTCCAGATCTACAAAAACACAATGCAGCTCCGTTTGGCCTTCTCTATCAACATCCTCAAAGCATATACTGTATCTATAGTACTTTTTTTGGCATTAAACCATACTGCTGCTCACAAATGCTCACTTCTGCCCTTAGTCTAGCTTCCACTACTCTTTCCCATAGCTTTCATCAGCTTTATTCCTCTGTAGTTGCCACAACTCTGCACATCTCCCTTGTTCTTAAAAATGGGCACCAGCACACTTCTCTTCCATTCCTCAGGCATTTTCTCAGTATCTAAGATCAACAACCCAGTCAGAAACTCTACTGTCACTTCTCCTAGACACTTCCACACCTGCACAGGTATATCATCAAGGCCGAGTGCCTTTCCACTCTTCATCCTCTTCAAGGCCCTCCTCACTTCATCATGACTAGTCTTTGCTACTTCCTGGTCCACAACAGCCACGTCTTCTGGTCTTTGTTCTCTCTCATTTTCCACGTTCATCAACTCTTCAAAGTATTCTTTCCATCTTCCCATCACACTACTGGCACCTGTCAATAGACTTCCATCCCTATCCTTAATCACCCTAACCTGCTGCACGTCCTTCCCATCTCTGTCTCTCTGTCTTGCCAACCTGTATAGATCAGTCTCTCCCTCCCTACTGTCCAACCTAGCATACAAGTCATCATAAGCCCCTTGATTGTCTACTTTCACCTTATGCTGCATCTCCCTGTACTCCTGTCTACTCTCCTCAGTCCTCCCACAAGTATCACATACACAATCATCACAATCAGCACTTCCCAAAGGATGAGCCATAGTGACTTTGGTATTCCGGTGTCTTTTCAGAATTAGAATCAGAATCAGAATCAGAGAATCAGAATCAGAATCAGAGTCTTTATTTGTCATACTGACACACATTTCCACAGTTGACAGCACGAAATATGTCTCTGGAGGTCCCAGTAAGCCCGGTCGATAAATAAAATAAATAAGTTAAGAGAAACTAGTTAAAAAAGTTTAAAGAATGCAAGATAAATAAGTTAAGAAAACCTCGAGAAAAACAAAAAGTTAAAAATATAAGATAAATAGGAAAAGAGAACAAAGAAAAGTTAAGATGTAAGATATATAGTTGAAGTTTAAAGTGTCTGGACAGCAGAATGTAGTTCACACAACAACAACAACAACAACAACAACGCAGCAGCTCAAGTGTGTCGGCGCTCCATATATTGCACTTGAAGAAGCACCATATTGCACTGAATCCCCGTGTATCTGTGGTGACACACGGGGCGTCGTGAGGGTGACTACAGAGCACCACAAGAGTTCAGCTGTCTAACAGCCTCTGGAAAGAAGCTGTTCCTCAGCCTGGTGGTCCTACTCCGGATGCTCCGTAGTCTCCTGCCTGAGGGGAGGGGTTGGAATAGACTGTGTGCTGGATGGGTGGGGTCTGTCATGATGTGGGTGGCCCTCCTTCTACACCTACTCATGTAGATTTCTGTGGTGGTCGGTAGGCCACCCCCTACAGTCCTCTGTGCGGCCTTCACAAACCTCTGCAGCGCTTTCCTGTCTGCTGCAGAGCAGCTGCCGTGCCACACAGTGATGCTGGTGGTGAGGATGCTCTCCACCGCACCCCTGTAGAAGGCCTTCAGGACGGGACCCTCCAGTCCAGCACGCCTCAGCTTCCTGAGGAAGTAGAGCCGCTGGTTTGCCTTCCTGAGCAGGTAGGAGGTTACAACTCCAGGTGAGGTCCTCAGTGAGATGAACCCCCAAGTACCTGTAGCTGGAGACCACCTCCGCAGCTGCTCCTCCGATGTGCAGGGGAGGAGGGGAGTGTCTTTTCCTCCTGAAGTCCACCACCATCTCCTTGGTCTTCCCCACGTTGATGCAGAGGTTGTTGCGTCTGCACTAGTGCTCCAGGTGCTCCACCTCCTCTCTGTATTTGGACTCATCGTTGTTCCGGATGCGTCCCCCCACTACTGTGTCGTCTGCAAACTTTACTATATGACAGCTTGGGTGTTTCGCTGAGCAGTCATACGTCAGTAGGGTGAACAGGAGGGGGCTGAGCACGCAGCCCTGTGGGGAGCCTGTGCTGAGGGTGATGGGGGAGGAGACCGTGTTGTTAATCCTGACAGTCTGTGATCTGTCTGCCAGGAAGTCTAGGACCCAGTTCCCTGTGGTGGCAGACAGTCCCAGCTCTGTCAGTTTCTGCACCAGGGTCTGGGGGATGATGGTATTGAAGGCGGAGGTGAAATCCAGGAAGAGCAGGTGGATGTAAGAGTCCTTGCTCTCCAGATGTGTGAGGGATGTGTGGACCACAGAGGAGATGGCGTCATCGGTGGAGCGGTTCCTCCTGTAGGCATATTGGTGGGGGTCTACCGCTATGTCTACAGTCTTTAATGTGCGCCTTGACCAGCTTCTCGAAGCACTTCATGACTATCGGGGTGAGGGCCACCGGCCAATAGTCATTAAGCTCTTTCACTGAGTGGCCTTTGGGGACCTTTTTTTCCCCAGTGCAGCTGTGAGGTTGACATTTGTTGTTTGTTACATCTTGATATAATTTTGAATAAGCACATGATCCCCACAGATAGTGTCAAAAACACAAACAAACCCAAAAGTCCCTGACTTTTCATTAATTTTCTTTCACTTATGCAGGTCTGGGGCAGCGGAGAAGGCCAGTTCCCCCTCTCCCCAGCCACTTCCAGGTCTTCTGGGTGTACATTAAGGCCTTCTCAAGACAGACATGTTGGTTCTGGGATTACCTTCATAACAGGCAACCACAAACTCATGGCTACAGCTTCAAGCAGCTGCATCAACAAGAACGGGGGACAAGGTGCATCTGGAATCAGTAACTCCTTTCCCACCAATATTTTAAGGAACTTCTGTTTCCAGGAATTTATTATCTAGGTAAGAGGGTTTCAAATAACCTGTGGAGTTTGAATTTCCACTGCCTAGAGATGTATTCAAATCAGGATAATAACATACAGTATGTTGTTCTCTGTGTTTTCTATATTGCAAATAAAACCATGTGATCTGCATGGAAAAGACAACAAATGCTATTGTCACGGTTACAATGTTGATAATAATAAAAAAACTAAGATCCTATGGCTTAAAAATATTTTTTTATATGCTGGAATTTTGATTCAAACAGAACGATAATAATTCATTGTTTTCATATGTCCTGAGTTAATGTTAAAATGATGATTGATCATTCCTTCTGTGTTTGAATTATTTTGCTTTGCAGATATGGGAACTACAACAGACACAGTAACAACAGTCATATAGAGTAGTTTTACTTTACATTAATTTTTTTTTCTGTACTTACCTGTTATGAAACTGAACTTGCATAAATTATGTTTACGAATGTGCTGCACAGCCATTGATTGAAAATACCTTTTCAGTGTTGAGGAAAAAAGCACATGGTGAACTGCAGAAAATACACTGGATGAAAGTAAACATGTTGTGCTCGTAGTTCTTTCACTTTTTTCCTTTTGTCATTTTTCCAGGCAACGGGGCGTAACAGTATTAGCAAAGACAATAGTGACCTCCCTAAGAGAAAATGTAAAAATAAAGAAGATAGATTTGACATGTTGTTGGAAAGACTGACCGTGAGGTGCATGAGATATGCTTGTTCCATCAGCCATAAAGAAAAAGATAATATATATAAATTTTTATATATATATATATATATATATATATATATATATATATATATATATATATATATATATATATATATATATATATATATATATATATATATATAATTATAATTATAATTATAATTATAATTATAATTATATGTAATTATATAAAAGAATCCTGACATACAAATATACGTAGAGCTTATATGTCGACTAATTATATTTTTCTGCCTCTGCCACAACTCCTGCCCCTTAAGTTTGGGTCCACCAAGGCTGTCCGACACTCTCCTTCGCCCTTGGATCCAACTCTCCACCAGATGGTGATCAACTCACAGATCAGCAGCAATATCCAAAATATATGATCAAAGTCAATCATCAGTGTCCTGGTCTCAGGTGCACTGATGGACACCGTTTCATTCAAACGTAGTGTTAACAAACTGCAACAAGCACAGAGGTCCTATACCACAGAACAGTCAGGTAAAGATCAGACGGCTACTCCTCACAACCGTACCCCATAGCGTCACTTCTTTATATTAAAATATCCGTGATGCGCTGGCGACGCATCCGGGATGTACCCCGCCTCTCACCCATGGACAGCTGGGATAGTTTCAAGCCACACCCTTGACCCGCAAAGTGGGAAAGTGCCTGTAGACAAGACGATTCCGATCATCTCATCTATAAGGAAATGGTTGGATGGATTTAAATGCAGCTACACTGGTTTTTACTGGAGAGAGGGAGGAGAATGTGGCCTCACCAATAAATGACTCAACAGAGGGAGTTTTAAGAAACATGGCAACCTGACTTGTACATGAACCTCTTCCTGCAGTGTCACTGTCAAACCTACACCGATATACACTATAAATAGACATGAATTGATGACTGCATACAGGCTACTGTGTTGTATGAAGATTATGTACTTACCAGTGTTTCATATACATATATTCTCATTTATATTGAAACACTCACATACATTGTACATTATTTTATTTTATTTTAATTTGCTCTGCTTGATTTTCCCTTTCAATTCATTATTCTGGTGTAGTTTGATCATTGTGGAAAAACATCCAAATCAGTGATTGTGTACACACCTGATAATAAACCTGATTGTGAAGCTTCAAATTTGCTTTTAATGTAATTTGTAAAACATTTTCTAGTAATTAACCAGTAATTACTGCTCATGACCCTTTGCCGGGAACATGAGTAGGTGATGTACAACCTCTCTCCCCGCTCGTCCACATCATGAGGCGGTCTGCTGAGCTCCGTCCGTGGGAGGGGTCTGCCAAACCTTTCCCTCTAATTGACCGGAGCGCAGAGGCAGCCGGGATGTGAGCTGCCACCGGCGGGGAGAGAACTGCACAGAAAACCGCGTCCTGTGGTTTAATGACAATCCGTTTAACCGCACTGAGTGGTGCGTCTGGCACGGTTTGGATTGTTTTTTGTTTTTTTTTTGGTCTGACAGCTGGAAGAAGTCAGGAATGAACACGGATAAAGTGTGACTTTCTGGGTTATCGTGGGAAATTCAAGATGCGCTTGGCTGCAGCCTGCTTTGACATGCTGGAAAGAGGGGTGCACAGTTGGATCGTGCTCATACTTCAGACACAGACATAAAGTGGAGCGACAAAGTCCTTCCAGAGACTTTAAACGTCTTGTGTCTCTCTGTTCTCCATGATTCGCTGACAGAGACGGGCGCATGGGCTTGGCAGCCTGATGCGCAAATGGCTGATCTGGAACTGCTTTACTTTGACCGACCCGATCCGAGAGATGCCCCCCCGGTTCTGAAAGAGCCGTGTATCAACGGGATTATCAGCGACGAAACAAAATCACGTCATCCCGGCGGAGGAGACGGCTCCGCGCCGCGGACGGAGGCGCGGAGAGCCGCGTCGACTGAGGTGGAGACGGAAACATCATTCAGCAAACACCCCGGTGATGAAGAAGAAGAAGAAGAAGATGATGATGATGATGATGATGATGACGTTCAGCTATTAGAAACAATCACACATAGCTGCAGACTTAATCAGAGCTTCTCAAGTGAACTATACGAGGAGGAGGAAGAAGAGGGAGAGGAGGTGGAGGAGGAAGAGGACATCCCGGAACTTTACTTGCTGTCCGACGACGACCTCTCTGACGGCTCGGGGAAATCTGTGGATTATGGCTTCATCACCGCCGTGACATGCCTGGTGACCGGCATCTCTTTGGTCGCTATATCCTACACGGTCCCCAGAGATGTCCGCGTGGATCCGGACAGCGTGTCCGCAAGGGACATGGAGCGGCTGGAGAGGGACAAAGCCCGGGTCGGGGCCCATCTGGACCGGTGCGTCATAGCTGGACTGTGCCTGCTGACCCTCGGTGGCGTGTTGCTCTCCACCCTGTTGATGATCTCCATGTGGAAAGGGGAGATGATGAGGAGGAAAGCCTTCGCTTATTCCAAACACGCAGCCAAGTTGTACGGGTCCATCAGTTTGAGAGCCGGTTCCAGCCCGACGCGGGAATCTTCCTCACATTTATCATGTGAGGAGGATTTAGAGGTGCTCAGCTGAATTTATGAATCCTCTCAGTGCCGTCTTATAATCAGAGTTGTAATTATAGTTTCATGACTTTTTAATTTCTAATCGTTGAGGTAAACATTTTTTTAAAAGAGATTCATATTGTGTTTCTTGTGTGTGCGGAAGAAGTTCTTGTGGATCCTGTTTGACCAAATGAGATCCAGAGCTATTCCAAACCTGAGGCATTGTGGGAAAAATTCAACCTTTTCCAAACTATTAATTACCTGTTGACACGCTTTGAATTATAAATGCTGATCCCCCCCCCCCCCCCCCCCAAAAAAAAAAAAAAAAAACAATGCATGGGCAGGAAAAATGCTTTAAAAGGTCAAATATGAGATATATTTTGTATACATCGGTGGATGGTTGTTATGACGATCCCTGGCCTACCTTTTCCTCCAGCACTGCTCCTAATGATGCTGCTATTTCAGTGATTTCATGTTTACAAGCCAGCACAGACTTGTACGTTGAAAGAGCGTGTGTGTATCCGCTGCAGGGTGGGGGAAATCAAACCTGATCCAGGAGAGATGTCACTGCCTTCACTTTTCCACCTTGATGCGTGTCAGCTTTGCTGACACGCATCAAACAAAGCCACGCAGGTCTGATCTGCAGAGGCAGCCAGTGCACGAATCTGTGTCGAGATTGGGTTTATGTAATTGTAAGAGTGCTGAAGTGATGCTCGTATTTGCTCAGATTTGTTGAAACTCAAATAGTAATACACAGGAGGCGTAATTAAATTTTATGGTTGAGCTCCGATGACAAGGAGGCTCAATTCACCCAAAAATACACGAGGTGCTGTCGACTGCAGATGTTCAAAGGCAAACAAGCCTGAGGAGGAAAGCTCTCCTGGTAACCGGTGTTAGTTAAATGCTTGTGGGAGGCTTGTGAATCATTTTAACAACTGCCTCAATCAAGGCCGCATCGCCCGCTTATCACAATCCAAACCAGTCCAGCTGCAACACAAGAAATCAGATGCAACGTTCAAGAAGTCATTTTTAGCCTGCTTTGAAAGGAGGTGATGTGAACAAATTGCTTATGGTGTGCAGAATTCTGTGTGGCGCAGCCTCACTAAATGTAAGTGCCGGCAGGGTCACATTATCCTCCACATGACCTTTGTTCACGTTCACTCTGGTAATGTAATAAAATCTGTGGAATCAGCTGACCTCCAAATGAAATATCAACTCGATGTGCGGAACTAATTTCACCTCCTAAGCTGTGATGTTCGTCTGGTGTCGTCCCTTCACTGCTGTGAACGGAGACATCCCTCTTACATGTGTTATTGTGTTGATCTCGTGTTGTCCACTTCTCTTCAATGAAACTCATCCGCTCCATCTTCTTTGTTTCATCTTTTCTTGCTTTGCTTTTTTTCTGACAGCTGCCAGAGAACGGCTTGTTGCATCAAGTATGTGGGTTCGAAGAGAGCAAAGCAAGCGTCGTCAAAGTGAGAGCAACATAAAAGTCAGCTATCTAAATCAAAACCTGAAGGACTTTGAACTACCGAGGCAACAGTCTGTAGTACGTCAGTCTTTATATTTCTTCTTCTGTGCAATATATTTCTTCCAGTCGATGTTGTTTCGACACGAGTCGAAAATGTCATTTTACAGCTCTTGACATTTACTGATGTGGTGTGGAAAATCTGTCTGTAACCACACTGAAATGTTAACATCACATTTATGCAAATAGAAAAAACACATTGGATATGGGGAAAAAAATAGTCTATTATCTTCCATTAAAACGATTGATCAAATAACCTGTGCACAAAGTCCATTTTGTGGTGGCAGTTATGCTCATTTAATCTGATTGAAGCGCTGTTTCCAGGTCAGGAAATGACGATGAAAACTGAAAGCCTTTAATTGCTCGCCACTGGCTAACTCCTTGACCCCCACCTCAGTAGAGAGGCATCTCCACCCCCATTTACACTGAATCACAACAAATACAACAGAATACTGACATCACAGTAGTATCACACCGCAGGCCCCTAATTTATGTTATTCATTATGATACAATCATTGGCCCTATTAATTGCAGGGCAATATTCTCTACTACACCTGCATTAATTGCCCCATGGAACCTCCTGGTACCTTTAAATGTGGTACTTAGAGCCTTTGGGGACTCATTCATCCCAGATGTCCCACAAATACGACACAGAGGTGAGTGATCTGAACACAAAGACCACACGTCAGCTCATTACACCGTGATGAAACACTCATTACGTTTATGTTATTGTTTCAGTAAAGGGTTAGTTATAATGAGGACATTACGAAAAAGTGTCAAGGACCACCCACCGATCAGTTTCAGTCGAAGCGTATTAAAAGCAGAACAAAATCTGCTTCATTATTACATGCTTCAGTAAAACATCCTTGAAATTTCTGTCCTTCCATTTACTACTGATGCATCTCAATGTGTTTGCAACTGACTACAACTACAATGAGAAGTCTATGAATTGCTCAGAAAGTTTCAAAAGCATTGCAGCGGTGACAAAAGGACAACTAGGAGTTTAGAAAATGCAGGTTTCCTTCAGCAATCATCTCACACTCACCAGCAGTAACCCATACCTAACCGGGTGTGATCGTACTAAACAGGATTTCCAAGAACCAGGGAAGCCGATCAGGACAACAAACCCTATTGATATATTACAGTATACAGAAATGTGATCATACATCAGTGAAATGAGGACATCTGAATGCTTCACTTACAAACAAGCACAAATGCCGTTTCTGACTTCAAAGTCATTATTGACGTTATTCTCATCTTACATCTATTGTCCTTAGTTATACACTAAATTTAAACCAGAGCGGACTTTGTCAATCATTAATTCAACCAGCAGGCAGAGAGCTGTGACTGAAACACAATACCACAATCAGAACCCGACCAGGAGTGTGACAGCTTGTGACTGGATTTCAGAATGAGTGACTGTACTGAAGCGTTATTCACCAACATTAGCTGCAGTAGTTGACTAGTTGGTGCTAATCACCTAAAATCAAGGGCAGTTGCAAGAAGACACTTTCAAATTTGAACAAATTAACAGAGAATAAAATTGATGCGAGGGACGAAAACTGCACAAGTGCATTCTCATTACACATTTAAATTATATTGGTTTTATCCGCTCCCACCCCTACCAGGCCTTTTGTACACATTTATTTGTTGAAGAAAATATTCATCTACAAGTTTGGTCAGATTACATTATGGTGAAAGTGTGGGTCTGTCTTTTTTTATTTTTAGTTATTTAGTTTTCACAACTGGAAAGCTCTCTTAAGATAATTCTTCCCTCGGGATTGAACCAACGACTGTCATCAGATTCATATTCTGACATCAATGAAATCATCTTTCTCAAATTCTAGCCAAACCAGCCCCAAACACAGACTGACATAAAACATAATTTTAGGAACTGTAGTGCATCAACTTGACAGTGTGATCATATTTGTGGTCCAGTCAGGAGACGTCTGAGGGATGGAGGAGGGTTAAAGCTTCTTGTTTTTTCCACAGACACACTATTAGTGATAGGACACTGCAGCAGCTTTAATTGGTGTGTTTGTTTTGCCAGGGGACTCTGCCAGACACAAAATCAAACCTGTAATTAAAAAAAATTACACACACACACACACACACACACACACACACACACGCCACACACACACACACACACACGCACACACCAATTTATCAGACTCGTGCACTAAAGGAAAAAGGAACTCTCAACAGGCACAAATGTCTCCTCCAGGATGGAGTCGGTCGGGCTCATCATTCAGGGCAGCGAGAGGCAGGAAGTGGAATTGAATCGCTGAATGTGGGGTCAAGAGCTAGGGTTTGGTTGTGGACACTGGGGATTAGGACCAAGAGCCTTTGCAGCAGCACATTACATCAGCGCCTGGCAGTCACTTATCATCAGCTGTCATAACCACTCATCAAGCTGAGTGGCAGCGAACCAACTGCACTGCCAATAATGTCTCTCTGGGAGTCACACAATCTTGCATACTTTGCAGTGTTGGCATAATCGATTAGGAATAAGATCATGTCTGTGGGTTCTGAAATGCCCCTCTTGAACTATTACCTTAAGCTAATGACTTTTTCAATAACGATTCTCATTACTCTGTTGCATAGCAACAGCAGGCAGACTCAGACACAGGACTGAGTGGAGCTTTGGCTAAAAGGGAAGGAAGGGGAGGAGAAGTGGAGGAACAAGTTGGAAAATAAAATTAACATCCATATCTTTTATTAGCTTATTCATTCAGCTCGGAGGTTTTAAGACCCAAACCCTGCACAAACTGACATCCCACTCTCAAGGTGTCACTCAGGAGGTCTTCAGAGCCGTGAGCCATTGAGGCATACAAACCTGTAGAACGTTTCTTAACTTGGGAGTCAGAAGGGAGGGAAAAGCCAACTATCTTAAAAGCTGCACCATCTCTGTGACATTTTAACACAGAACACCACTGAGAGGAGATGTAAGCTGCACTGTCGGCACTGGAATCCGAAGACCCCCAAACCAGGCATTATTAACCGCCTTTGTTAGCAATGATCAAGTGAACCACCTGCTGTGGGTTGAGCAGCGCCCACATACTCACATCCCTTCTTTTTTCTTTTCTTTTTGCCTCTGATGTCGTGGAATAAATGCAGAAGGGACACCATAACCATAGAAACTGGGTCAGTTTGTTGCTACGGAGAATTGCCTGGGTGACTCGGTGTAAGAGATCTTAAGGTGCTCTCTAATGGCAGTCACAGTCTTCCATTATTGCCTTCTTTTTGAACTACATACCACTTTTGAGCAGACTTTGCTTGTGTTGCCTCTATGCCGTCTGTGCAACATCTTCCTTTTAAGAAATACAACAAAGAAGTTTCATCCGTAAATGAATGAATGTGTATAGAAGTCTTACAGCGTTTCATTACAGCACGTTTCAATTTCTTCATTCTCATGTATGCAGGTCTGACCTTGGTCGACACTCTTGAGATGAGATGGATGTCACTCAACCTTTTTTCATTATGTTTATTACTCTCAAAGGTATTCATTTATGACGGTTTCCACACAGGATGAGTGGGAAACATTTTTTCCTATGTGTGTGAGCACAAATCAAACTAGACAGCACTGAAAATCTTGGCCAAGAAAGATGGATATATCCAAGAAGTTTCCCCTGTGAGGCTCATGTCTTCATGCAATTAATGTCCTCACTTCAGTCTATCTCATTTCTAATGAAGTCTGTATTGAGCCTCATCTCATCAAGAGCCTAGAACCCAAATCATTGGCAAAATCAATCAAGTGGACTCTTCATGGGGCAATGTTCTACCTCTATAAAAAATATATTTTATCAAAAATCATTCATCGCATTTTGAATTATCCAGTAAAAAGTGACACAATTAGTAGAACAAAAACACATGCATTCATTTTTACCACATAGCATCAATTGATGTGGAGAAAGATGAAGTAGTTTAAAGCTATAAAGCTTGAATAGTATAGTTTTGGAATCTAGAATCAAGTGTATTTCTCACATTCAAATGACTTTGAAAAACAGTCAGCTGGATTTAGACTAATTTCATCTCAACGAGTATTTGCTGTCCATGTGTCCTTTTTGAAAGTTAATCTATTGTGGAGAATTAAGTGGCATCATAATTCTTTCAATACAGTCCTACATATGAGCTTGTAATAACATTAAAATTCTTTCAGTGGAGAATTTTAATTAGAATAAAATGTTTATTGCCCCTTAGGGATTTTCCTGACGTGGAGAAATTTATGAATGCGGAGGGATGTTCATTAAAATATAAATCATATTTAAAATGTTTTTGGAAATAACAGATTAAATTGTAAATCAAAATAACAGAATTATTTGGATTTTAATGTTTAAACCAGGAACCTTTAGGAGCCACATATTTCATGAATTTCTTTAATTAAGCATCACCAGTCAGTCATAAAAAAAACAGTAAAGCATCTAAATATATGCATGAAGGAACATGCCAGTATTTGTTACCATGTCTCACAGAAAAAATTATATGTACAGTATAAACTATCTGTAGTCTCTATAGATATTGATCACATTAAGGGTTTGAGGAGAATAAATTAATCTCAACCAGGAGTGCTTTGCTTACCTTGTCTCTGATTTATGCTTTAATTTATTCTGCATAGCAGGTTTTCATTACTAATGTAGATTTCACCTGAGCGAGAACATGAAAGGTTTCTACAGAAAACTAATTCCTGTAAAGGTCTGGTTTAATGATGAATCCTACTCTTAAGGAGAATTTAACGTCATTCTCCCACGCGTTGGCTGGAGGCTTTCTCAGGAAAGGGCTCACAAAAGCCTTGGGTGGCTTTATTTGTGGGGAATCAATTGAGTGCAATCTTTCACTACCTAACACTACAAGAGTGTTTCTGCAACATTGATTGTGTCTATTCTTTGGGTTCTGCTCAATCAGAATCAATATTTTTATACTTCTGAGAAATGACAGTGTCTGGCTCTTCTGTCCTCCGATAAATGTAGGTACGATTACCCGGAAGTCTAGGAGTTTACTTTTCCCCCCATAGTTTTTTTTTCCATTTCCATGTCAGTCTGGAAGCCAATTATGTGAAATACTGTAAATGAAAAAAATCTTCCAGAGGAATTTGTAGCCACTGGCTTCATGGTTTAATTTTATGCCTGCATTTGGTAATAAGTTAGAGAAATATGTAAAAAATAACAGCATAATATCCATTTAATTTCAAAGGATCCATTGACCTAAGGTATATTTTACCATAGCAGACAGTGATAGAACTTAACTATGTGTACTCCACTATAGTGTGTTTGTATAGCTCCGAAGTAAAATATTTGTAAAGCTTCTCAACAGAGCAGCTTTGGGGCATTCTTTTAAAAAAAAAAAAAAAAACATTCGTTCACATCTTTGAAGATTTGTTGATCGTAATTGTCTTCACCGTCTTATCTGAAGATTTGGGTCATAGGGCTGGAGCCTGTCCCAGCTGACTACATGCCAGAGGTGGGGTACACCCCAGATGAGACACCAGCTCATCGCCGGGCTGACAGACAACCATTCATTCACATTCACTGACAATTTAGAGTGATCAATTTACCTCTAGTGCATATTTTTGGTTGTTGGAGGAAGCTGGAAGCTGGATCAAATCCATGCAGATACAGGGAGAACAAACAAACTGCACAGAAAAGCCTCAGATGGAATTGAATCTGGGATCTTTTTGCTGTGAGGCAACAGCATTATCCACTGCTGCCATTTTTTAAAACCTGAAAAACAAAATTAAAATGACTCAAATAAATTTGAAAAGACATTGATTACAACATCTTTTAAGCTGAAATTCTCAATTGGTTTAAACTTTTGTACTTTCAGGTTTGATCAAGACCAAAAATTAAAAGTCAAAAACCAAAGAGCAAAGGTGTTTGGTCTGACAAAAACATGTCATCTCGGTCTGGATCAAACTTAAACATGGATTGGTTCCTTGACAATATAAAAGAACCTTTTTATGACTCATTCAGTTTTTTGGACCAATTACGAGGAATACTGCTAGACTCCCACTGCCAACAAAAGAAGAAAAAACTGAAAAAGTATAGAAATGAAGATTATAGGTATTACAGTCTTAAGAAGAAAAGAAAAAGAAAAGTGGAATCAAAATATAAAACCTCCTCCATAGAAACAAGTAAAACAAGAAACTGCATTTTTCAGAAATGTTTTATTGCTAGGTTTTTAATTGTAATGGAGTAATACACTGTATGATGTTTCTGTCTTAATTCACTACTGCCAATACTGAGATCTTAGAGGTTTCTGTCTCCTTCACAACACAATGGAGGAAAACAGGTTTTAATTTTGGGCGTGCAGCACTAAAACCTCACAGCGAACTGTAAACCTCACTGTTTTCATATTAAGTTCTTCTCCTGAATAAATGCTGCCTGTCAGAAAAGTTGGCAGCTGTGTTTCCTGGATTTTCTGAAATAGCAGCATGATTCTGAGGAGAGATGTTTGAATTGTTTCAATGTTATACCGAGAGTAACACAATAAATTTATCCTGTAGTATATCAGGATAGAGACAACCACATCAAAATAGTAAAATATCATAAGATGTACATGGCAGAATATGTCTATAATTTTCACACGAACCAGTCTTGACCAACAGTACATGTCCATTTCTTATTTATGTAAGTAAAACAGAGATTCTTTGTTCTTGTTCCTGTTCAGTTTGCTTACCCAACTCCATTTGTTTTGACTGCATCGAGCCAGCTGTCATCCAAAACACATCAACCTGAAGTGAATCACATCTTTATTATGAACAAACACAAGGCAATCGACGCAAAAATACTTGATTAAAAAAAAATGGAAGTAAATATATAAAATCCGCATTGTATTTTAGATGTACAGGCAAAATATACTGTTGTTGTAAACAAAATCTTAATTCATATTTATATTTTTTGTACAAAAACATCAAGCAATACATAATACAAATAATATTATTTATAATAATGCAAACAAAACAAAACAAAACAAGGGCCACAAAAGAAAAATGAATATTAAGCCTAGATCCCTAAATTATAACACACGGTATGTGGAGATTCTGCTTTCTAAAAATCTGAAAATTAAATAGGAGTAGCAGTAGGAACAATAACAAATGGGAATCAATCCAACACCTTACCTCACGGCCCCAAAATTGTGTTCTGCCAACGTTCAGTATAACAATCTAGCAAGCCCTTCAACACTATACCAGGCAACCTTCTACTAATATATCTAAGAATTGGAGCACTAATCTCAGTTATTTGCCCTGCCCTAAAATCTATGTATCAGATATTACAGTGATAAGTAAAATATGACTTAACACCGTCCTGCTATAGTAGGGCAGTACTTAAACAATATTTTTTAAGGGCAGTAAATGTGTGAATATTGAAAAGCCTGTATTATATACTGTTAATCTTCTGTTTGTAAAAAGCAGCTTAATTCCAATTTAAATATTTCTGTGCAACCATGTTATGCAGGGCAACTAATACAGTACATTTAATGACCACTGCCGTCCTAAAATTATATGACCCCTGGTAAGACCTGACAAGGCAAAAAAACAACAACATTATTTGTGTTATTTATATACGAGGGCAAATTTTTGCTTTCCGGGTAATGAAAAGTTCACAAGTTTAAAGTAAAAATACAGACAAAACATGCAAGAGACAAAACATGCATTGATTTTCTAATGCAACTGTAATTAGAAAGAGACAGGCAGTAGACCTATACTTACAACGACAAAATAAGCAAATTAATTCTACGCAGCTTGAAAGCCAACAGAATATGATGTCATTTTAATGATTGCTGGGCAATAGACAGTGCACAATATGTAGGTTGTTAAAGTTGCTTCAGAGTTTGCCTTGTCTAAAATCCGCTGGGAAATTACTCTTGGACTAAGTTGCATAATAACAAAATGCTGCTTTACCATGTTTTACTTGACTGTTAGAACCACAAGTAGGCTAGTCCCAAATGTCCTGACAATTATGGGTGGTTCACATGGTACACGTTTTTCAGACATACAAATTTGCCAAGCAGTGACGTGCAGTGAGGTTCCTGGCTGGTGATGCACTGATCTCATCATAATTAGATTTACAAACATATGAACCTACAGTGTAGCTTATTCACCATTTAATTATCAACAGTGAGTGGGATATTTTTGAAGTCTCAGAGCAGAATTATTAGAATTATTTACACGTCCAAACTGTAACAAATAAGCACATTGGATTAAAAAATACGATATGTTGTTAAATACATGTTTGTTTATATGTTACATTTACTTACTTAAGTCCATGCGCCGCTCCTTCTGAATGAAAGCAGCAAATAAAAATATATAATAAGGCAAGGCAAGCGGAAAACAAATGAATGGCTGTAGTTTGCTGTCACTTCTTTTACGGCTGAGGAAGAAGACTCCTCGGCTGAATCCCTGGGATCACCAGCGCCCCCTACCAATGAGGCACGGCATCATTGTGCCTCATGTAGTGCCTTGTCCCAGCGGTTTCAGGACCGCTCAACTCAAGAAGGATGTTACACTCATGCAGTTGTTGACAAAAAATGATTTACATTATATACATTAGCTAAATTATGGAAATTTAGTTCATAGAGCAAACGTGTTTGAACAGTTTAATAGCGACATATAGAGATATAGCATTACGGTCTCACTGTATAGCTATCAGCACAGCTAGCCGAGTCATTGATCAATCCACAGTGAGACTCGGCTGGCTGGTGCCTCACCGCAGGTCTCTTCTCAGTATTTCAGCGTTAAATGTGAAAATTCAGCAATTTTGACTAAAAATAATCTCAAATTGGTGATGTTGAATATAAAATAACTTAACTATAATAATCATTGGTTAACATAACCATTTAATTTATTTCTTCCATTTTTCATTTTTTTTCTCTCATTATGGCAGGTGAGGCACGGCCTCACCTGCCTCCCCTGACTGCTCGTATACTAAGTGATTTGAAAAACATAATGGGATTGAATTTCATTCTGTTAGTGATTACAAAACAGTGTCAATATTTTGGTTTGATATTGGTTTGATGGTCATATGTTTGTTTTTGCCAGGAGTGGCTGGATATTACACCAAGGTTCGACCATTGCTTGTTGACAAAGATAAGTTTAGGTGAGTAGAGGAGCATATTGGTGTAAATTAGGAAGGGTCACAAGATGGACCGTTGTGGAATCCCACTGGTCATATCTATCTGGTCTATCTACATCTTCTTCTTCTTTTCCTTTCGGATTTATCTACATCTATCTACACTTAAATAGTTTCTTTCTTGAAGATTAGACTTTAACCACAGCAGTTCATGAGAACCCCACGTGGTCTTTCAGCCCTCTTTGTGACTAGCAGTTTGTACATGAGGCGGTTTAAAACTGTTTTGAAAAATTTGGCAGTATATTAATAGAACAGATGGAAGGCTAGAAGTTCCATCATGTTCCTTGGTGAAATTAATGAAATCATCATACAAGATGAAAAGGAAAAAAACTGAATAAAAATATGAACTGCTTTTATTGTTTTTGATAAAGAAACGGCTCCCTAGAATTACATTTAGTAATGTAAATGGCTGTGTAATTATTTTTGATAACAGCTCATATTTTGCCAATAAACTTGACATGCAGTAGACACAGTGGCGGGCCGAGCATTTCACACTTAGGCCTTCAGTAATGCTCTCCTTAGTCAAACGTGAATAAATACAACCCATAATACTATAAGCTGCTCCCACCACTGCCACCTATGTAACGTTAAGGACTGACAAAACCGACTGAAATTACCATCATTTATCACAAGATGCTTGCCAGAGAAACGAAAAACAGACATACACTAACACACTACTAGATGTTGCATCACCTCTATCATGTATAAAACAGGCTATTTTCCAGCAGGGACACAAGTCTCTGTATTTCCACTACAATCACACAGCTGCGCAAGTGCACATTATTTATCGCAGAAGAGCAAGACTTTTTTTTAGTATATTCGTCATTTTATTTTGTTATAATTGATTTGATATACATGAAATTGTATTACAAGAACATTAAATATGAAAACCAAGAACATTAAATATGAAAACTTAGATAAAATATGAAATGTTTGTACTCACGGAAACAGCTGTTCAAAAGGCTTATTTAAACACAAAATCCATTATCCTTTCTTTCCTCAAAAACACTCCGTTAGCTAGAACAGGTTAACTAGTTCAAGTTAGCTAGAACAGGTTAGCTAGTTCAGGTTAGCTACAACAGGTTAGCTCCTTCAGGGATCGGACCCTGTCTTACTAGAGCTTCTCTTCAAACCTGCATCTGCATAGTGTCTGCATAGCGCCGCCTTCTCAGAGTCAGTATCCAATCACAGGACACATACATGTCAGGTGAATGTGAGGCCAGCTAGAAAGCCTTAGCGTCGCCAACTCGTGATCTGATTGGCTATCGCATCTGTCTATTAACTATATGTTCCCTTTCACTCACAGTGCAGGGAGACCTGCAATTTAGATTCTGGAGGTCCTGGGCAGATTTCAGTCGACCTGGCAACACAAGCTAGCTGAATTCTGATTGGATAAAACCTCCCTAACCTATAAATGCAACACTGACCCAGTGTTGGCCTATGCCATATTATATCCCAATGTATAATTATATATTTATACACATATTTGAATATATTTATTTCAAGAAATGCATTCAAATATAATTAACATTTATCAGAAATATCATGATTTCTGGTTATGTTAGACCAGCAGAGAAGGCCTTGCCGGCCCTGACCGCCCACCACTGAGTTGACGGTTAGATGATCTTGTTTCCTACTAATAACTGCTGTTAAAAACTAATTACAGAGATGATGACAAGTCCTTTTTTTTATTTTTAGTCTCTGGGACAAATTCCGACAGAACTAAGTGATCTTACCAGATGATTTAGTATGATTCTGTATTATTTTACTATTCAGACTGTGACTTCACCACTTGTCATGTTGTTGGAATACAATTGTACCTTTGCTTATGTTGTTTCAAGGTATGCTGTTGTTGATTATATGTCATTTTTTCTAAAATATACACAGAAAAATGAAAATCAAGTTTTGTAATTTTACTGTACCTTACAAAGCTTTTGCTCCTTCTAATTTAATCCTTGAGGAGAAGAAGAACACTTCAAGAAACTCTCGACCAGTTTTTTAGTCAGTTGTCAGGGTCAGCTGTTGATGTTGATGATCCACAGCCATCTACGTGTGCAATGAAAACCACCTACTGGAACGTTTTTATTGGTAAATTTTAGTTTTTTTACTATTGTAAAATAATAATAATTCCTGTATTTGTTTTATAATCTCAAAAAAGGCTTTTATTGTATCATTCATTCATAAATAAAGCCTCCTTGAGGTATGGTAAACATTGCCAAATTGTATTTGGAAATTTAGATTTTTTTTCTGGACTATATTATAATATAAAATGTATTTATTTGTCAGCTTAAAATAGATTCGGATTAAAAATGTATTATTGAAAATGCAGTACAGAAGTACAGTAGACAACTGGGAATGGTTGTTTTTAGTTTAGCCAAGAGACAAGTTAATTTGACATACAGTATATCCCTTTTCCACTTACGTCGTGTCACCTAGAACCAAGGTAAGGTAAGGTAAACCTGCACTGAAGTTTTTCCGCATACTTAGCTGTGATTTCCTATTGCTCAGGGACTTTTTACAGGCCTTCAATTTCAGATGTCACAAACCGTGTGTGTGTGTGTACAGCACTTTGGGTTGCGCATTTTGCATGAAAGGCACTTATAAATAAAGTTTGATTGATTGATTGATTGATTGATTGATTGATTGATTGATTGGTTGATTGGTTGATTGATTGATTGATCTGTCTTCACAAACCTCATTCACTAAAGGTAACAGGTTTTCTTTTTAAAAATATAGTCTCATTTCTGAGTCTGCTTTTGGGTCTAAATATAAAAGGCAGCCTTAAATCAAATCAAGATCTTCCAGAAGGCAACTATTTTAAGTAAACAATCTTTGTCCAGCAACAAACAGCAGATACACAAAAATAGCAGCTACCTGATAAATACTTAGAAGCAGAAACAAGCTGATAAAAGCCATGTTTCCTTCTGGAGATGGTGGAGATTAAACTAAGGTTGGACCAGACTGTATTTAAGTTAAAGTTATCCAGAGACATGCCTCCAAGTAATGTTTGTTTCACATCTGCTGAATGTGGAAGCTAATTGCTGACGTGTGCATTGTCCTTTTAAGTTTGTTGTGTAGCCCTTTATTAATGTTGATTCATAGTCATTAAAGGGACAGTGAACGTATTTTTAAGTGGCATATATTTTGTTTATCATTAAGAAAAGTAGACAATTTATTTTTTTCAGATGTCTGCCATTATCCCTGTGGTGAGAGAACCTTAAAATCTGCGCTGCAGCAGCTTCCGTATCCAGTGGTCACGTGTGGGTCATACGTTATCGGCGACACCCATCGCTTCATCAGTCAGGGCGGCCATTAGAACACAATAGATCACTGAAGCGATAAATAAGATAAAGTCGTGGTTAACTGTGAGGTGAATGGTTGTTCCAACACCACAAGAGTTAGACACAAAGATAGGAACCTATCTTTCTTCAAAATACCTTCTGGAAAGCTAGGAAAGAAATAGAAAGCAAGGATAAACAGGATCAAAATGACCAAAGATCCGAGAATCTGGAATAAGCACCCAAATGATTTCCAAAGAGATTTGAAGGTAAGATCATTTTTGGAAAACCCATAGTATTTATTCTGAATTCCCAAAGTTTATTGGATAATTAATTCATAACTGGAGGTACTGGAGATATTGTAGAAATGTTTTTATGACCAGATTATCGTGATTTTGGCACTTGCGAAAAGTAAACAACATCAAAAGTAATAGACAAGTCATTTTCCTGAGAAGATCTGTGAAACTGAAATAAAACATACAAAAACAGCATGTCAGGCCCTGATCTTTATACATTCGTAAATACAAGACATGTTAAGATAAACTAGAGTTTTTATAACTCCACACAGTCTAACAGTAACGAATGGCGATTAACTCAATGCTAACAATATGGAAAATCCCATTGACGGGTTGCGCGTTAGCATCGGTAGCATGATTAACTTTTCCATACACACAGTAAAACCAAAATGGGACATTATAACTAGTTGGATATCTCTGTCAGAATCTGATTCAGATGAAGCCACCTGGAGTGAGTCACTAGATGTCCAAACTCTCACCCTCCACATACATCGGGCGATAATTACCCCTGATAATTACACCCCAGGTGGGTTCACAGGGAACTCGTCCTCAGTGTCTGATGATGATATGATTTTAGATGATATCCTGATAAATAAATGTGATAATGTTGTCTTGTTAGTCACTTGCTGTATATTTATATAACGACTCTGATATGGATTCACCGTGATGTCTACAATTGCGTCACTTCTGCTGTCATAACTTAAAATAAATGTTGTTTTTCTAAGTCCTCATTACTCATAAAAAAAATTAAAATGCCACCAAACCTTTTGTTCAATTATGTACGTCAAATACAGACCTGGTTCATTTTGACTTTACTGTCCCTTTAAGGAATTAATCTTTGCTATCTCTTTATCTACATATTATAAAAAGTATTTAAGTTTCAATACCTTATATTATTCTTACAACAATGCAATATCATAAAATATCAATGGTGTGACAAAATAAATCTCCAATTCAAGGCACACAAGAAACACTGATTTTAACATTATAAATAGTGTTGTATTAAGTTTAAAAACTCCAGAAATGTAACACCTGTACAGTAAATGAAGTTCAAATATTAAATTTTTGCAGAAGAGCCACGAAAACAATGTAGATGCTCTGTAAAATGCTCTGCCTCTCGGGCTGCTGGCAAACATCTGTCCTGTTCGCAATCTACAGATAATTAACTGGACTGACAGCACAGCAGTGACAGCAATGAAGTGGTAGGACAGATGTTTGCACATTTATTTTTATTGCTATAATTGTGCAAGGTAGGATAAAAAAAACACATGGCTGACAATTGTGCTTATACATTCATTATGTGTGCAGAACTTAAGATGTCGCAGAAAGCTAGAGACAATCTCTAGTATCATGAAACAGTTACAAGTAAACAGACGAGGAAAAAGTTGGCATTTCTACATAGCTAGTTTGGTAGTAGACACAGACAACACATCCAGAAGGCAACTCCCAGGATATCCTCCTGGGACTCAGAAGGATATTATGACAAATGTACGCAACAATACAAAACGCTTGATAAATCTATCAATCCAGTATTTGGCACAATCTTATTTCACAAGATTTATATTTAAAAACAATATTTATGTTTTTTTATGGATTTTTTTAATAGACTATACACCGAGAAGCTTTAACTCTTTCCTCCTCACTGATCTGATCTCTCATCTCCCACAGACTTTTCTGTCTCTTCCTATAGCGTTAAAATAAACAACGAGCATATAGTGTTTTAATGATGTACTCTTTATAATTAGCAATTAGCATACAATGTTTTATCGATACACCATGATTAACAAGTAGCATAGTAATTTAATGATACCTTATTTATTATAAACAAATATCATGTTTTAATGACATTCTGTTACGTGAAATAGCTACATAATCATATGTTGGCCTGAACCAACGGCCATGTTAGTAACATTTGTGTGGAAGTCAAAGCTAGTTGTTTAGCTGTGACTACCACACAAATGATGCTAATAACAAATGTTCATTATATAATCCCTACAAAATTGAAAATGTGCAGAATAATGTGATGAGCTTTCATATACTATAGGTTAATTCTAGGGATCAGCAGCAGACAATGCTTTGTTTCAGTGCAGGGGTGCTCACACCTTTTCGGCATGTTAGCCATTTATAAAATGACCAAGTCAAAAATGATCTACCAACTACAAAAATGCAAAACACATATTTATATACTTCTATATATTTTCACTATATTTATAAATATATATCTTCTCCTTTCGGCTTTTCCCTTCAGGGGTCGCCACAGCGAATCAGTTGCCTCCTTCTAACCCTGTCCTCTGTATCCTCTTCTCTCACAGCAACTACCTTCATGTCCTCTTTCACTACATCCATAAACCTCCTCTTTGGTCTTCGTCTAGGCCTCCTGCCTGGCAGTTCAAATGGCTAGAGTTATGTTATACAATATATGTATTGAATGTAAATTGTGGCGGTGACTGAGCTCCTGGTATTGATTTATAAACCAGATACTCATTTAGATTTTTCCTCTAATAATGAAGTTATAGATGAGCTCCAGAGACCACTGCAGAAAAGTTGAAGACACTGAAGATAACATATAATTTTTAAAAGTCATACAGTATGTGCCGACCGTGTTCTGTAGTACAGTGGTACCTCTACTTACGAACGTCTCTTCATATGAAATTTTCAAGTTACGAAACGCCTCAACAGGAAAATATTGCCTCTAGTTACGTAAAATATTTCAGGATACGTAAGGTAAAAATACAGTATGGGCTGATACTCGCAGCTCCCACAGGTTCCTGAACGCAACATTCAAATAGCTGCTCTGCCATTGGCTATTACCTAGCATCCTGGCATCCCATTGGCTAAGAGGGACCTCTGTGTGGAGCTAGATCTGTGTCTATGCAGCGTCCTGGTCATTCTGCCCTCGACCCATGATGTGTTCTGATAGTTTTACGTAAATATATTAACTTTTAGAGTATTCACTATGGACCCCAAGAAAGTGACGGAGAAAAGAGGAAAAGAAAAGACGAAGAAAAGAGTTTTTTTGTCCGTACAAACAAAGCAAGAGATCATAGAAAAGCATGAAAAAGGGATGCGTTTGGTTGATCTCTCCAAAGAATATGGCTGTAATGCATCTACAATCACCACGTTATTAAAACTAAAGTAAGTTTAAGGAGTTTAAGGCATGGCGTGGGTGGTTGGAGAAGTTCAGAAGGAGGACTGGAATTCACTCTGTTGTTCATGGTGAGGCAGGAGTGCATGAACCAAAGAGGGTCAAAAAACAATGAGGACAGCAGTTAAAAGGTAAATGACCATCATTTTTATTCTTTACTCTATTCTTTTTTTTTACATGATGCACAACTCTCATTTATTGTGTAATAATCTAATTGTAACATGTATTTGTTACATGTTTTGATGCATTTTTACGCTTTATAAAACATTTATTGCCTGGATTTTGGGGGGCTTGGAACAGATTACGGCATTTGCATGGAAAACGTGTCTCTTCTTACGAAATTTTCTACTTACGAAATTTCTTCCAGAACCAATTAATTTCATAAGTAAAGGTACCACTGTATAACATTTTGAATTTAAATGTAAACAATCTAAACAAATTCTTTTTGCATATGCTCATTTCATAATCACCTAAGTTGTAATTCTAGATTCTCACCTGGGATCTCATTGGGTGAAGTCAGGACAGACGCATCATGCACTGGGGTTAGGTGACAAAGCTTTTTGGTTAATTTATCAAACCAAGTCCAATCGCTTTCCAGCATGTGGCTCCCAGAGAGCAGTACATAGCTTCCAAGAAGTAACACCCGGGTACTTCAGCACTACTTTTCTTATTCTCAAGCAATGCATCCAAAGCTGAGACACCTGTACACAAAGCACAATGTTAACACAAAATGTTAGCACAATTTACAGACAAATATTTCATCAAAGTAGAAAGGAGTATGAAATCTACCATATTAAGATTTGTAGCAAGAACAATAGTCTTCAGTTTCTGGGACTGCTCACCATCAACAGTACCCTCAAGAATCATGTTGATAGCCTCGGGCACATCTTTCTCAAACAATTTATGTTTGGTTAACAAGTAATTATGAAATTATTGAAATTAATAAAATGACAAGACAAAGCCACACACATTTAATTGACATCAAACAAACAATACAAAATGAATAGATGGTTATCACCACCACCCACAACTTTTTATAGCAAAAATAAACCATTGGAAATGTATTTATGTGTACCTCTCTAATTTTAATCTTTTACTATTTGCTAAAAAATAACTTGGGGAGAATAATAACTTTTCAGGTAGATTTGCACATAATCATTGCATTTTATCAATATGGGGCTGAGCCAGGATAATTTTACGTATTTCAAATCTGACTGGAAACAAAACATCAAACAACTATGCTTTAGTTAGGGGAACAAAATGCACGGACTTGGAGAATCGATCTACTATGGTAAGTATACAGGTATTACTTTCTGAAGGAGGAAGACCCGTGACAAAGTCTATGGCGATGTGAGACCATGGCCTGCTGGGAATTGGGAGTGGGTGAAGGAGACCAGCAGGCTGCTGATGAGAGGACTTGCTGCGAGCACAAACAGTACAAGATGAAACAAAGGAACGAGTATCCTGCTTCATTCTGGGCCACCAAAACCTTTGTTGCAGAAATCAAAGTGTGCGGTTACAACCAGGGTGACAGGTAAGTTTAGATGAATGGCCCCATTGAAGAACTTTGGACCGGATAGAGTCTGGCACAAATAAACAATTTGTTGGGCCATTACCTGGGTCTGGCTAAGAGCGCTGAGCTCCCTGAACTGCCTTCTCAATCTCCCAGTGCAAGGACCAAATCATGCAGGCAGGCATGGTCACCGGGTAATCCACAATTTGTGCTGGACAGAGAATGGTCTCAGGCTGAGAATCGGATTCATCAACAACTGACTGACGGGATAAAGCGTCCGGTTTAATATTCCAAGAGCCAGGCCGGTAGGTAAGGGTAAAGTTAAATCTCCCCATGAAAAGAGCCCATCTAGCCTGCCGAGAGTTCAACCTTTTAGCTGCCCACAGGTAGGAGAGATTTTTATGGTCCGTCCAGATAATGAAGGGATGCTCAGCTCCCTCTAACCAATGACGTCATTCTTGGAGAGCCAAAACCACAGCTAACAGTTCTCTGTTACCAATATTGTAATTCTTTTCTGCTGGAGAGAGCTGGCGGGAAAAGAAAGCACACGGGTGAAGTTTTTGGTCCATAGCAGAGCGTTGAGAAAGGACTGCACCTACTCTAGAGTCCGAAGCATCAACCTCCACAATAAATTGCCTGGTGGGATCTGGGTGAGAGAGAACTGGAGCTTAAACAAAAAGAGTCTTAAGTATATGAATCTGCAATAAAAGTTCGCGAAACCAAGAAAACGTTGGAGTTGTTTGCGGGTCTCAGGTCTCGGCCACTCGGCCACTGCTTTTACTTTTTCAGGGTCTGCTTTGACTTGACCTTGCTCAATAACAAAACCAAGAAAATGAACTGAAGGTGCATGAAACTGACATTTTTCTGCCTTAACAAAGAGTTTGTTTTCGAGCAGACGCTGAAGAACAGTGCGGACATGTTGAATATGTAGCGGAAGGTCTTTGAAAAAAATCAGGATGTCGTCTAAATAGACAAAGACAAACTTGTTGATCATGTCCCTGAGAACGTCATTTACTAAAGTCTGAAAAACCGCAGGGGCATTGGTTAACCCAAATGGCATAACTAGATATTCAAAATGGCCAATAGGTGTGTTAAAGGCCGTTTTCCATTCATCTCCAGCTCTAATGAGAACAAGATGGTATGCATTCCTGAGGTCTAATTTGGTGAAAATGGTAGCCTGGTGGAGTGGCTGGAAAGCCGAGTCTATGAGCGGCAGGGGATACTTGTTTTTCACTGTAATTTCATTTAATCCACGATAATCAATACATGGGCGCAATGACTTGTCTTTCTTGTCAACAAAAAAGAATCCTGCAGCCAATGGAGACGATGATGGGCGAATTAACCCAGCTGTTAATGAGTCTTTGATATAGATCTCCATGGCTTCCATTTCAGGGCGTGATAACTTGTACAGACGGCTTGAAGACAAGGGGGCGCCAGGCAACAAGTCAATAGCACAGTCATATGGTCTGTGCGGGGGTAAAGACAGAGCCCATTGCTTACTAAAAACCTCTCCTAAATCATGATAATCCCCAGGAACTAAAGACAAATCTGGAGGACTGAGTGTTGGAGTAGGGGGTCGGACATTGGAAGTTACAGCAGAGTTGAGGCAATGGGAATGGCAAAAAATACTCCAGCTGTCTATCTTGTTAACTGCCCAATCAATGTGAGGATTATGGATCTTAAGCCAGGGAAGACCAAGGACAACAGGGGCATGGGGGGAGCTGATAACCAAAAGTTGTATAGTTTCACTATGATTCCCCGACAGTAGTAGGGTAAGGGCACAGTGCGGTGAGTAATCTTGGCTAGAGTGTCTCCATTTAAAGCATTAACATTGCGAGGTACCTCAATTAATACAGTGGGAATATTTGCTTGCTGAACTAGGGCTGCATCAATGAAATTATCGTCTGCACCAGAGTCAATGAACGAGAAAACAGGAACAGACTCATTCAGCCAGAAGAGAGATGACGGGACTTGGAGGCGATCAGGGCAGTTGGACTGGGGAGAGGAGATTTGGCTCACCATGACCTCTCCCCTCACTGGTGAGCCCTCTCTTTTGGCCGTTTCGGGCAGGTGCTAATGTAATGGCCGGGCTCACCACAGTAAATGCACAGACCCGATCTCTGGTGTCGTAGTCGCTCCTCAGGAGAAAGGTGGGCTCGACCCAATTGCATAGGTTCCTCCGTAGGCAGTACTTCCAAAGGGCTAGAAGGCACAGGAGAACTGGTTGGAACATTAAAAACAGGCATTTGAGAAAACATGTGGCCCCGGGAAGTAGGCGGACGATTGGCCTTCTCTCTGCGCCTCTCCCTAAGCCGGTTATCAAGACGGATAGCCAGAGTTATGAGCTCTTCAAGATTATTGGTTTCATCCCGGGCTGCCAATTCATCTTTAATATTCTCAGCTAATCCCCGTAAAAATACACCTTGGAGAGCCTCATTGTCCCATCCACTCTCAGCAGCCAAAATACGGAAGTCTATGGCATATTGGGCTACTGAGGAGGAACCTTGGCTAAGAGCTAGCAAACGCTTAGAAGCCTCCTTTCCTTTGACAGGATGATCAAACACTCCTCATTTCTCGGGAAAACACCACATATGATTGACATGTAGGTGAATTACTGTCCCACAAGGCAGTAGCCCATTGAGCAGCCTTGCCAGTAAGCAAACTTAGAATGAATGCAATGCGGGACTTATCTGAGTTGTATGTGGAGGGTTGTTGCTGGAACACCAGAGAGCACTGGAGGAGGAAGCGACCACAAGCGCCCAAATCATCAGACTATCTCTCGGGAATGGGCATGAGGGGTTCCCGGGAGGAGGAAGGCTGAAGAGGTGGGCCCGATGGTGGTACAGCAGGCTCAGAAGAAATACTTGGTCCAGGAGAAGCAGCAGCAGCGGAGGAGGCGAGAAGAGCAGAGAGCTGGTTCATCTGGTTCGTGAGCTCAGAGATATTTGAAGACAGGTCGTGAAGCTTCTCCACTACTCCCCGTAATGTCTGTTCATGTTGGCCCACAAGAATCCCTTGTGAGGACAAAGCGTGTTTAAGAGCGTCTAGGTCACTTGGGTTCGTCATGGCCAGATTGTTCTGTTACGGCACACTTTCAAGTAGAACCCAATTAGTGACACCAGAGTCCAAAAATCCAAAAATTTGTGTTTATTCAAACCACAGCGGGAGTGTGGTAAAAGGGAGCAGCAGCCAGGAGACCAGAATCACCAACATCAAACTGGAACAATCTGGCACAGTCTGCGTGGAGAGCTGGGTCTAAGAAGCTGGCTGATTGCAGATGGGATCCAGGTGAGGCTGATCCAGGTGAGTGGACTCCGCCCACACATGCAAATACACCCACACATGAACACAGGAGTAGGAGGAGAGGCTGGAACAGTCACCAACACAAGGCGTGACACTGTAGACATGCAGGGGGAGGTAGAGTGGCGGGCAGCCCCTTTGTGGAGTGCCCCAAATGAGCAACTTGTAAAGAAGGACGGCGCCTTGCTCAAGGGCGCCTTGCTCAAGGGCACCTTGCTCAAGGGCGCCTTGCTCAAGGGCACCTTGGCAGTGCTCTGGAGATGAGATGACACCTGTATCCATTTAATTGATTCATATACAGTAATGTATATTAATATATTAGTATTTTATGTATATTTGAGTAATGCGTGGGTTATATGTGTGTAATAAGGTTCAAAATGAAAAATCTACCCATTTATCATGAAGCTGTCTACAACGGCCCTGACATGAAGATCAAGGGTGAGTGTGGTGTTTAATTTTCATCTGTCATTTCTCTCCAAAGGCTGTTCACTACGTGTTACTAGCCTATCAATTTGTTGGTGTGTGGCCTTAGTCTATTCCCTGAATGCATGCTTCTCTCCATTTATAATCTTATCAAAGACTTCCCCAACCTGACAGGTCCATCATGCTTGATTTGCAGCCAGCACCATCACACCATGGTACAGCAACATCCAGTTCACCCTGAGAGACATCGGAATGACAAATTTAGCCTGACTTATTCAAACTAACAGGAACTGGTAATGTATGTAAGTGTAGCGTCTACACAGACTCATCTGATTTTAGTTGTAACATATGAATAGATTGCTTCCTTGGTGATGACTCTATTATTCCTCTGTATTTCCATTAGTACATCCATTATCACTCTTCTACCCTCCCCAACACTGGGACAGGAGTCTTTATTTCCATCACTTCACCCTCCATAGACACAATTGCTCCAGCCACTGTTTCCCTGACCTTTTCGGTCATGACCAAAAGGACACGATCCCGGATACAAGCGGTTGAAACGAGTTTCCTCCCTAGAGTGACTGGGCTCACCCATAGAAATAGGGTAAGGAGCTCAGTCACCAGGGAGGAATACCTTTCAGATGCCTCCTGGAGACATCCCTTGGCAGATGATCTGGGTATATTCCACCAGGAGGAGACCTCATGGAGGAATAGGACGTAATGGAAAAATTATGTCTCTAGGCTGGCCTGGGAACACCAGCAAGAAGAGTTGTCTCCACAACATGTCCCCAGATAAGTCGTAGAAGATGGCTGGCTGGCTGGCTGGCTGGCTGGATGGGTGGATGGAAAGATAGATGGATGAATAGTTTTAGCTACCAAATTAAACTCTTTATTTGTAACAAGGAAGTGTTTGATAAGAAGGAAATATAGTATTCCCTCGCTTATTTGTGCTTCAATATGCACAGCTTCACTACATTGCAGATTTTTTCAATTATATATATATACAGTATATATTACATATTGTCCTCCAGGTGGTCCTGGAACACATTAATTGCAAGTAATGAGGGATTACTGTAATCATAATCTATAGCAATTCACATGAGAACAGGGGAAATAAGTTGAATGACTATTGAGTGTCATTATAATCATTTTTACTAGAGCACCACACTGCCAGGTGTAAAAAAAAAAAAAGGAGTTTCAGGTTTGTGGATCAACAGTCTGCAAATGTGTTCCCCAAACCTTTGATGATAGTGATGATAATGAAATTACTGAACTGTGTTCCCAGTTCTTTCTTAGCCTATGGATAGGCATCTTAAGCCACTCAGTTCATTATAATGACTTTAGGATGTGTATTACTTGGCTATGGGCAAATAAAATGTTCTCAGCAGTGTCATCTCTGTATTGATTGATTTTTGTTGTTGTTGTTGCTTTTTAGCCATAAAAATATGGCCAGTCAGCTTCCCTTATCAATACAGACATCACTGCGGCTCCTAACACTGGTTTCAAGTGTCTACATCAAATTGTAAATCAGACAAAACCACGATTCATCACAATTAATTCATCTGATGAAATAAATTCATTACTTATTTATTTTTTCCTTTAGTGCAGCTTTGTGTTTTTCACTCAATCATTCACACAGAAATCCCCAAACGCAGGCATATTTTGAAGCACCAGGGGTTTTTGTGAGTTTGCACATTAATTAATTAATTAATTAAAGTATGGCTGGTGATAAAGTTTGAACATGGACAGATAAATATGTGGTGAGACAGAATGAGTTTTTTTCATCCACTCTGTGACAGTTCTAAATAACACTAAGCAACATGCAAGTTTTTAATGCAACTCTATGGGAGACTTTTCTGGACGCTCTGCTATTTGCAATACAAAGTGCTTGATAATCATGCAGAACAGGACACCTCCTGCGTGCCAAGCTACTTCTTTCAAGGTGAAACCCAAATCTAATGGATATTGTGATAAATTGTCTGTGCGCAGTGCTTTCAGCCTTCAGTCCGCTAGTTCTGTTTTCAATTCACCATCAACACGAACAAAGCAGATACGTTGGAATCTTTATCAGCAGCTCCCTGATGTGAACAGAACAGCCATACAGAGGCTCTAATGCGGTTCCACACATGACATTAGTTTCACATACTCATTTCTGCAGTCATTCACCTTGAAGATTTGAAGTATTTGAAGACAGGGAGCGGACATCCTACATAAGTTTCCAGTTCATTTTGGGGCCAGACAGAAGACAAATATCTATTCACACTCCACGCCTATTTGTCAATTTAGCGTGACCAATTCATCTAAGCTGCTTGGTGTTGGAGCTAGAGAACCCGTACAGAAAACAGGAGGCCCATTTCACGATGGCACCTTTAACAAACCCTCAGATAAACCTGTGGCTCTGGGTTGACTTATCCTGAATTTGGAAATCCAGGGATTTCGGTTTCACAAAGGCTTCTCAGGGTTAGTTTTCTTAACCCAGAGTAAGTTCACCCGCAGTTTAACAGGTGCAACAACTCTAAAAAAAGCCATCGTCAGCACCGATTCGACAATTCACCATGACGATGAACGAGACGCCCTCTAATTTATAAGATTGAAGACTTTGAGGACATTTTCCGAAAAACGAGCTACGGTGTTGCAGCTGCAAATAAAAGGTGACATGGGAGGAAACTGCTGCTCAAGTCAATGCGTAAGTTTAAACGCAGTCCATCACGGTTAAATTACGAAGAATAAACGGGAATGCTAGGACTGAAGTATAAAAACATCGTTCACATAGATCCGACTTCTGCATCATCTGTGATTAAAACAGTAAATCTGCATATGCACGTCACAACAGCAGTTGAGAAGAAGAATATTCGTAACATTATGTATACCAATATTATCTAAGAACTGAAATCAAGAGCTGACATGTAGCTCTTTTGCGTAGTTTCCTTGATACAGTAATAGCCAAAACTGCTTTAGTTCTTACATCAATAGCTGTGGTATTATACTACTTATAACTGCTTTATGACATTCAAGGTTTTTATTTTCTGTCTGTTTTAGTCACATGATACACACAGGAGTGACTAATTGATAAAAAGAAAACTAAATTAATAGGAAATTAAAGAAAACAAAGGCGGTCTATAATTCTTAAGTGGTGCAACTAAATTCTGGTGCAATACAGAGCGATATTTAGCCTCCACTGAAGTATTAACACATTCTCATCCTTTTTTAACAGAGCATGGATGGGCAAGAAGCAGAAGGCTCTCCAAGGTAATCCCTGTCCCCCAGCAAAGAACCAAACTCTCCTGTAATGTATAGTGGATTCATTAGAGTGGATTAAAAGATGGAGACAGGTGAATTATTGTGCAAATCTCTGAGTCTGTTGCTCAGGTAAGACTGATCATACATCCGTGAGTCAGGAACAGACCCAGACCTCCACATCAGAAATGTAGTCTGCAGCATCACATGATCTGGACAGATGTTAGTTTATTTGAGATGCAGTCTTTAACATGTTGAAGCAGTAGTTAATGTACATGTACCTTGATGGGTATCATGGAAATATGGGTGCCATCTATGCAGCCAATTACATTGGGAAATCCTAAAAGAAATCAAAGTTACTGATCCAGTTCTGAGGTTGCAGCACAATGTCTTTAAGAAAATGTAATTTCAAATTCATTTGTCAGATTTCTGCATCATTCACCTGCAATCCTGTGGAGCTCCTCCTTGATGATCCTGACGGGTTTATCTCCAGGGAAATAGAAAAACTACCATTTGCAGATAAGGATTAAAAACGCAACGCAGTGCTACACGCAGTGTTGGTGCAGATGTGAGGATGAATTAGGTCATGGATGTGTGTGATGGATCGGGACGTGAACTGGTACCGATCATAAAGAGAACTGTCTGGATATGACGGGACATCTAAACACGATACAAAAATATTTAATTCTTTTCTGAAACTTCATAAATGGGATCAAACAGACATGCCACGTGTGCCTCTAAAATACCTCTAGAATAAAGAGTTTTTATAAAACCGACCTTCGGTCAAACTCTCCATCCGACAGAACCAGAAAATGAAGTGAAAGGGGGCGGAGTCAGAAGAAACCCTGGGTTTGTGGAATGAAACATGTCCTGACCAGGTTAGCTTCAGAGAGTCTGTTACTGCGGTAACAAACCCAAAGGTTCAGTTTACCTCGCTTCCCGAAACTGGTCAGGGTTACTCCTCTGACTCTGGCTTAAGTTGCCTCCCTTTGTGAAACCGAAAACCCTGGTTTTCCTGATTTCAGGGTTAACTTACCCAGGTTTTCCACTTAACCTGCTTTGTGAAACGGGTCCAGGGAGGACATACAAACTCCATACACAAAAGCCCCTGGTGGAATCAAACCATGGACCTTCTTATTGTGAGGCAACAGACCTACCTACTGCAGCACTGTGCTGCCCAGTGTGACAATATGTTCATTCATCGTTTAATTTAGCTGTTTTCAGGCTGAATTTGCAGACTTGTTAGAATTACTTTACTTTTCACCTGAAAAGTCTGAAGTCAGTTATTCTTATTTCACAATATTTGCGATTTGTGTTGTGCCAGGTGTATCAGGTGTAGTGCATTATTCAGTGTGTGTGTTTGTGTGTGTGTGTGTGTGTGTGTGTGTGTGTGTGTGTGTGTGTGTGTGTGTGTGTGTGTGTGTGTGTGTGTGTGAGAGAGTAATCATGAAATTGCAAGAGTGAAAAAGAATTAGCAGAGAGACAAGCATCCTTTCCATCTGCATCTTATGTTCTTGTGTTGTGGGAGGAAGCTGGGGCAGACATGGACCCCACAATGAAAGAAAAACGTTGGGATAGGAACCTTCTTGCTATGACCCTAGAGTAGTGATCACCACACCATGATGTTATGACAATAAAAAGAACATTTATAAAGGATTTTGTTCAGATGTGATATATTGTTACGACTGAGACACAGAGAGACGCCTGGCCCAGATTCATAACTTGCTGATCCATTTAAAATTAATGAAATGTGTTTAATTTGTTCAGCCAATAAGGAGATACTAAAGGCTACCCCAGTATCATTAGCGGCTTCTGATTAAGTGGTCCACCACTAAACCTCCCCCATAGACATTCACTCTTTCTTATTATTAGAGCAGACACACAGAACTCACCACATGCACGACTCTTCAGGCCTATTGCTCTGTAACTAGAGTGGAGTTTCTGTCCTGCAAATAATATCTTTCTGCTCCATGTGATAAATACATGGAACAACTGACTGTAGAGGATCATTAAGTCTGATTATCATTATTCAGAGGGAAACACTAAATCTGCTCACTAGTCAGAAACCATGTGACAGATTCAACCCACCGTGCAAATGGTCTTCTCATAACAGTAGTCATTTTCTACCCAAACATCTGCACATGCACACAATCTCAAGAAATGCTGGGAAACCCACACACCTATTCCCCAACGCAGCACAATATTCTGTGGATAATTCCACTGAATTCCATCTAAATGTCCGTTCATACAGCAGCTGATTTCTTCTTTTTGGATGTCACTTTTCAGTTTGAAAGTAAAGAAAAAGTTTTAGTTTTTGAGATATTTGGTTATGGTGACAAATCTTGCTGGATTATATTTAAGTTTTATGTCGTCTCATCTTTTTGTCGTCAGTCAATTACCCGAATCCGGGTCATGGGTTTACACTTGAGCCTATCTTGGACCTTCTTGGTGTTAATCAACAGTGCTACCCATTGCACCACCATACTGCCCATTTTATGGAGTTGAATGCTTAAATATGAATATTTTAAATCAAGTCTGCTTTCAAGTTTGACTTCTTAGCCACTTTTCAAATTTGGTTGAAAAAAAGCTATTTTCCTATTTTGTTAATGTTGAATAAAGAGAGTTTCCTGCAGAGTTGGGCCTAGACTACTACTGGTCCACTTTTCTAACCACTCGACTACCTTTCATCCAAGATACTCCCCTATTATCTCTAACAGTCCATCCAGTACAACCACCTAAAACGGCTCTGTTGAGACAGATTCATGGGGAGC
The DNA here is from genome assembly GCA_013358685.1 of Antennarius maculatus. Lineage (NCBI taxonomy): Eukaryota > Metazoa > Chordata > Actinopteri > Lophiiformes > Antennariidae > Antennarius > Antennarius maculatus. Next base: position 3,267,948 of record CM023622.1, on the reverse strand, counting down.
TGTTCGTTTGCTACTTTTTATTTATGGTCTCTCTTTTTTTTTCTTGACCTTCAGCTTTTTTTCACACCACAGACAATCTGCAGTATTTATCTGCAGGAATCTGCTCCTGATAACATCGCTGGATGTATTTAAAGCCTATCCCAATTCACATATAGAATATTCATACCTATTCTATGGGTATGATTGAATTAAAATCCACAGCCATTATGTTCAGATGGTACATTAGCATTAGCCTATTGATTTTATATGCCAGTGTGATTTTATAACCATTCCATCACTGAGATGACGGCCAGCCTTTCATGAACTGTGGACAACAGTTAAAGTCTACAGCTGGATTACATTTGAAAGGAAAATGATTTCTTCCACCACAAATAGAACCACAGCTTTTGGACATCAGGAGCTTCTTCAACCAAGCAAAGAAGCTGTAGGAGTTGTGTTTAAGGTCTGACATGGAGCAACAACCGTTACTAACACAATGTTTGTCACAGGAGAAAACAGCTTGTGGCAAATAGGTCTCAATTTTGTGAAAGGCTTGCTCTTCTGGTACCTGCTGCCTTATCCATCTGTAGCATAGCATGGTCATATGCACATAGAGAGAGTTCAGCCCTATCTACACAGGTGACCAATAAATGACAAGAATAACAAGCAGGTAAAATATAGATGACTGACTGTATACAGCATACAGGACAAATGGTACACAAGACTAAAAAATAAGTATGATTACATAGATAAAATAAGGGCTTTTATATATATAAAGATGGAACAGTATGTGCTTTGGAGTATATACTGAATTCTTTGATTTGCATATGATAATGATATTAATGTAATGTAATGGCAAATATTTTTTCAAATTTAAGTCAGATATTTTGACTCATGCCAACTGTGTGTTGGCTTTGGACAACATCCTTTATCATTCCATGAGAAAATGAAAACTCAAAAAATAAAAACATAAATTACGGAAGAATGATTACATTTTCTGAATGGAGACAATCAGTGTTTGAAAACACCATTATTTATAATTTTCCAGAAAAACGTTTTATACAACTCTAAATCCAGTCTAAGTCTATTAGACTTCAATGAAGAAATACACAGCAGCTGGTACATACAGGTAAGACACTTCCTAATTTACTTTCCTGAGGTAAAGTACGAGTTTTTCATTTTGGGACATGAAGGCATGATGAGATCTCAACAATGTGATCATCACATTGATAGTTGTGAGGAATAAATGAAACAACTATAATTTAACTTCCTCAGAGGCAGCTCTATAACATTCAAAGTCTGATCTAGAGAACACTCTTCAGTTGTAGAATGAATAGCACATCCTCTAAACTGAGCACAGCCAGCACTATTAAGAATGAACCACTTTTGTGCTATTGGATTATAGTTTGAGGTTTGACATGACAGTCTGTAAGGCCAGTGGTCAGACATGAACTGTAACTTTAACTGCAGTCATCATCCTAGTCAAAGAAGAAATCATTGGAGGGACACGAGGAGTTTGTTCCCTGGCTGATATTTTCAAGGTTAGTAACAGAGTAGACTCACACAGCAGTACTGACTGTTACTTCTTTTCATGCGGTGTCACAAACCACAAACCACTACTGGTCAAGAACCATTTCACAAACAGTTATCACTCAGCAGAATGAAACTAGCTTAGAAACTATGCAGAAACTGAATTAGAGGTGAATATTAACCTGGATATAGGAGTCCCAAGTACAGAATGCTGTTGTTCCTGCAGTGTTATTAAATCCAGCTTCAAAGCGGTGATGTATTGTAATTGTCAGTGTTCGTCCATTAGTTCGTCCGTTCTCCGTTCATTCGTCCGTTCATTAGTCCGCCAAATACCTTAGCAACAGTTGCAGACAGGAAGATGAAACAAAAAGCTGATAACTCGGGCGGCAAAGGGGATGAAAATGAGATGATGACCTTGACCTTGAGAAAAATAGGTCAAGATCAAATTTAAACTTTTGTACACTCAGGAACTGGATAAGATAGACAGACGAGGGAGAACGCCAGTGTGAGTAAGACCATAGATCAAAGCTAGTGCTTTGATCTACCTATGCACTAGCTTTGATCTATGGTCAAAGCTAGTGAATAGCTTTGACGTACCCTGAAAGGTCAAATCTATGCATTTGTCAGGTACTACTTTCAGAGTACCCTGACCTACCCTTAGCGGGATATTGCAGTCTCTGACTGCCTCGGTTCCTGTTTCCATTGCTTTAATGTCTGCGCATAGAAATTCATCCCCTTTGACGCTTGTGAGTCTCAGTGGTTCCTGAATGCAGGGCCACAGCATGCCACCTGGTAGAAAGCAATCTTCCAAGAAGGTACTGAATCTGAATTATCATCCAAGGGAGGATATTTCACACAGTGTCACATTTTTTCCGGACATTACAGTAATCATGGTTTGAATAATGGGACTGCAAAGGGGTGCTTGACTCCCATTAAAAGGACATAAGCTCCCTTGAAAGCATACTCTGAGACATTAAGGGAGATCTCTGAAAAGTCATCCATTTTCATGTCACAGGTGAATGTTGCATTGAGATTGTTCTGTCCATTAGTGAAACACGACCATACTTCCTGTTGGTCCCAGTTCAGGGGAGGTCAAATCACCTTACGAGAAAATATTATGGTTTCAGATTGACAGCTCAATTAATGACATAGCAGCAAACACGGGCTGTGATTAAATGACAGTGTTAGATAGGCCATTTTTAATTTTCTCTTCCCTTCTCTCCATCCATCAAACACATAGCAAATTAGATTTTGACAGAGTTTATCTCTTTAATAATGGGTTACTTGTTGTTCTGCTACTCAAAAATGAATCCAGCTGGAATGATTCATCTGTTTACATAACCTAAATCTGATGCATCTTGGAAAGTGCTATGATCCTCTGTCCTCATTTGGAAAAAATTGCCTCAAAGTTGATGTTTTATGTGGGCCTGGTATTACAAACAGGGTCCCATTAATGGTCAGTTTAGTACCAGCACTAGAAACACTGGCTTGCCCAATAAATGGTTCTGAAAAAGAAGAAGAAATCAGCCTTCTTATTATTTTTCAAATAAGTAATTTTTTTCAGTTACTTTATTTTACTACTGTAGTTTAATATGTTTTACTTTTTCACCCTAAAATATTCAAAGCCCTTTATGAATTCTATTATTAGGCAAAAAGAATAAGAACAAGAACAAGAATAAAATTAAGAATGATGCTAGGCTATAACTCCTTTATTCTAATCCCATCTGAGATTTTCGATTCATCAGATGCCTCCAGAATGAAACAGGACTTTTTCTGGAACTGAGCCTTGATGGATTTTGCGTACTACATGGGATTATTGTTCTTTGGGAACATTCAGTGATACCCCGACTTCATCTTTCTTACAGATGCTGAGATGTTTTCTTCTAGGATTTCCTGATTTGTGATGGAATCCATCTTATCTTTCAGATAATAGCAATAGTAGCTCCAGGAGGATTTTTGTTGAGCACCAAAGGGTGGCAGGTTGAGTCTGGAACATGAACTTGTAGCTCTAGAGGTGTCAGTTCCCCTCCTTTTTTTTTTTTTTTTGTCTGCATGTATTCTCATAGTTTAACCCCATAAAAGGGGGTCAACTTTTTATGAGATCAATGTTAATTTTGGTTTTGCAGCAAAATCTCATATATTTTAATGCCTGCATGTGACCATCACCAGTCCTCTCTGGGAACTAAGTAGTCAATCTTTATTAGAATTTCCTATTGTGAGCCAGAGAGGTAAGTGCTGCACCTCTGTGAGTTAAGGGGTAGTGGATAGACAGGCAGTGCTGTTAGAGTGGAAGAGGTTACAGCTGTTTTATTATTTCTCACAACTGATACCTTAATACCAATGTTACAAAACACTAGATTAGTGGAGGTCCTGACAGTAAAGAATAGGCCACCAGAGGAAAACAGTGTAGGAGGAAGATAGAGGGTATAAGATTGTGATGTCTGAAGATAGACTCATCACATTTTGATGGGACCCAACGGTTCTCAACAATTGGACATGACAGAAGCTGGTAAGCCCTGAACCAACATGAATGTGTGATGGAAAGCAACGCCCAGAGACTCTAACAGAACCCAGCAGGGCCATGCTAGCAGAGTACCCCCAACCCTGGGCATCCAAGAGCATCCAGAAGCCATCAGCTGAAGGGCCACAAGGGGCGCCGAGAACCACGTAGACCCAGAGACCAAGAGGAGGCAGTGGCTGCCACCACCAGGGCGCCCAGGACAGACCCAGGGGGCAAGGGGTAAGGAGACCCACCCGCCACCCACCATCCAGCCTCCAGAGCACTTCCGTGGTGCCCTTGAGCGAGGCACCAAACCTCAAGAAGACTTCCAAGGTATCGCCACGTGGCTGCTCTTCTCCTCTACAGGTCTTTGTGTGAGTGTAATTCATGAAGTGTAAAAAAGCAAAGCAGCTCCAGAGCATTCGTGAACCACCACCACGTTTCAGTGTAGATGTTCTATTCAGCATCAGCTTCATTCTTCCTCCTCCAGACATAATACTGTTCATGGGCACCAGAAGTTACGTAATGTTTTTAAAAGACCGATGTCCCAGAACATCTGTCTTATCTTGATGATTCTGAGCTACTGGAACCCAGGTTTCTTGTGATTTTGTGTGAGCAATGGTGAACATACTGGAGCTTTAGTGGAATTTGGGACTCTACTGATCAAGTGAATCTAAGAGGATTAGTGCAGCGCTTTCTTTGATTTATAAATGTGTGGGATGACATTCAACGGGTTGAATAATTTCCCTGTCTTAGTCGGCAAAAGTAGAATTTTTTTGTTCTATGTGGAACAATAATCAAAATCTCATGTTGTAGAATTTTATTAGCAATATGAAATCAATATTTCAATGTAAAATGAACACTGGTATTGGGTCCTTTTCAGTATGTGCATTAGTAGCTGCAGAGGTACTCTATAGTGACATAGCATAGTGTTTGTGTCATCTCAATCGTGACGATTTAGTTAGCCTTTCTGGTAGGATGTCTGGTAGGGTATACTTTTTCACTCTGAAATGCACAAGTTTATCTGGTTGTAATTTAGAAAACAGGTGCACACCAGAAAACACGGCTCCACTGAATAATTTGACCCTGTGTAGTTATTCAATTTCATTTGTGGCTTTGCATTTATGTCTTTATTAAATTTTTTGCTTCTTCTCCAAAACATTTTAGATCCAGCTGGCCCTTTTTCTCATAAATATAGCTGGAAGTGGAAGGCAGCCAGCCGCTAGGATGGAGCCTGAGATCTCCTCTGGCCTTGAGGATGGATGGAGAGGAGCGTGAAGCAAAGAGGAGGGATGGATGGATGGATGAGTGCCAGGAAGAATGACATCACATTTGATCTAGTCTGGGGTTTTTGTGTGTGTGTGTGATTATCAGGCATGAATAAACTCTTTCCTGATGCAGAAATCATGAGGGAATTAATTGCCTTGCTATTGAAAAACTGCTGAGATTGTCTCAAACTGCAGACTTTGATAAAACAGACAGATCTGAAAAGTGATGACGAAGCCATTTTTGAAAGTTATTCTTCCACATAGCCTTTTTAGCTGCCACATCCATTTAAGTCCCAAATGTTCCTGCACCAACACACCAATAAATCACCTAGATGATACTTTTTAAGTGAAAGCAAAATGGCTTTCACTTTGCTAATAGCTTTATATGAACCAACCTCTTATGTAGGACAGCAAAGATGACCTTGGTCTTGGATCTTGGTACAACTCCAAGACTAGATTACCTGATTTGTTTGTCCTGAATTTTTCACAGAAATATATTTATTTATCACAGGTTTGTTTTTTTTTAAATTAGGACCCTTGTTGGTAACCTTATTATCCGGTAGATGAAGTTGCAATCTGCTGATTGGAAGTCAGTGTGTCCATCACTAATCAACAGAGGCAGAGCTAATGGTGGGCTATCTTTAAGAAAAAAGGCGAGGAAGACTGATATGTGGTGAATATGGATAGACTAATAAATATCACTGGTAATCACACAGAACAGACATGGAGAGGTTGTAGATTTTAAGACTCATCAAAGTACCAAACAGCTAATAACTGTTCACACACCACTGATTGTACGGTTTCAGTGCTGTGTTGATCGGCCCCTTGGCTTCATTGTTATGGCAACCAGTGGCGGAAGTGTTAAACCACTTCTCCTTGACGTAAAATACAGTACCCCTAAATATCTGCCACAGTCTGCACCACTTAGGTCAGATCTCAGGACTTTTCCACCTGCTGTCTCATCTCTTTACCTGGTTGCCAATTTCTTCTTTTTCATCACTTCAGCTCTGCTCACCTGTTGCAGCATCTGCCTCTTGTCACCAGTCAACCTTCTCCTTATTCCGCTCTCTACCGCACAGTCTGCCAGATTGTTCACGGTCTCTGATGCATGACCTTCCAGCCTTTTGTCTTCACCTTTTGGATTTTCACCATGCCTGTTCCCAAGTACCCCTTCTGTCCTCAAACTGGATTTTTTTTTCTTTGGCGTTTTGTCCCTGACTCTGAATTTGTTTTGCCCTGCCAGTCCCATCTGTTCTGTGTTCCCTGACCCTTATGAGTACTGGAATAAAAATCATTGTGAACTTACCTGCCAGATAACATTGCATTTTGATCCTAGATCTATCCCACAACATCCATTACAATACTGGCTGCATCTCCAGATCCGTGGAGCCTGTGACTAGTGGGTCAGGCCATCCCCATCCCCAGCATGTGGAGGATGCTTATGAAACTCAGTGTCTCATGTCTTATCAGTCCCTGCTGTGGAGACAGCTGCTACCCATCTGATTGGTTCCACCGCTGAACCCAAGGTCAGTAAAACAGCAGAGTCTCGTCTGGGTTGGCTGCATGTCCGCGAAATTCAAACTTTCCCTCTCCATATGTTTGACTTAAAATATTTTTTAAGCAATTTGAGGCTTGCCCTGAAGAAGAGTTTACCTTTATAAAAAGGTATAGAAGAGTTACCTATATAAAAAATTACAAAGAAAAAAATTCTGTCATTCCTTTAAAAAAATTTTTTTTTCCTCATGTCTGTATGTTTTAGAGTGGTAAATTTGCTTGTCTCTGTATCAAGACAAATATCTGGTGAACCATGTTCCCAGCCAGCTGGACCTCTTGTAATAGCTTCAGGGAATAACGATCTGGATCTGTACTAATGCGGAACAATGAACAGCTTGAGCTCTAAAACCAACTGTACATGCATAAGAATAAAGCATGTTCAGGGGATTGTGATATTTTGAGGGCCTTGTGTTTTCATTTTTGATGTTAAGAGTAATCAAAAGTGTAATTTCATTCAAGAATAAAATCTTCATTGACAAATTTACAGGTCATCAATTTTTTTGATTGTTTTAATGTGAAATATATACATCATTTCAACCCTTAATCTGTATGACATTGTTTATGGGACAAGTACATCCTTTTTTAATCAATTATTTGCATTTTATAATTTGTAAAGGGTATTGACGAGGCTAATATGTTGTAGTAAACTGATGCTACTGTCTCTCTTTAGTTTAGTTTCAACAGCTTTTTCAATGTCTGTGATTACCTTTATTTTTTTTATCCTATCTAGTCTATCCCAACAGCTTGGGCCGTGAGGCAGGGTACACTCCGGGTGTGACGCCAGTGCACATATAGACAAACAAACACGCACTCACACCTACAGGCAATTTGAAACTGGCCGACCCACACAGATTGTGACTTGAACCCGAAAGACAGCGCTACCCACTGCGCCACCATGCAGCTTGACTTGAATTCTTTAAGTCTAAGACACCGTTAGAAAAAATTTCACGCAATACTTGAAGTTTTCTGTGATGTGCTCTTCTTTGACTTTTCGAGCGCCTTCAACACCATCCAGCACCGGCTCCCAGCTCCTGCAGGTTAAACTGACCTCCTTGGCGGTGGACCCCTACTTCGTGTGCTGGATCACGGACTACCTAACAGACAGACCCCAGTACGTGGGGGACTGTTTGTCTTCTATGATGACCAGCAGCATGGGGGCGCCACAGGGGACCGTGTTCTCCCCCCTGCTCTTCACCTTATACACGTCGGACTTCAAGCACAACTCGGATACATGCCACATACAGAAGTACTCCGATGACACTGCGATTGTGGCATGTATCCGGGAGGGTGATGAGGGGGAGTACAGGGCATTGGTGGCTGACTTCATGGAGTGGTGCCAACAGAACCAGGCCCAGCTCAACGTCTCCAAGACAAAGGAGATGGTGCTGGATTTCCGGCGGGCACCTCCCTCTCCACAGCCAGTGATCATCGAGGGCAGTGAGGTGGAGGTGGTAGGAAACTATAAGTACCTGGGACTGCAGCTAGACAGCAAACTGGACTGGTCACTCAACTCAGACTGTGTGTACAAGAAGGAGCAGAGCAGGATGTACTTCCTGAGGAGGCTGGCCTCCTTCAACATCTGTCCTGAGCTCCTTCTCATGTTCTATCAGTCCGTAGTGTCCAGTGTGCTGTCATACACCATTGTGTGTTGGGGTGATGGGGCCAGGAAAAGAGACATGGACCGTCTTAACAGACTCATCCGCAGAGCGGGCTCAGTGGTTGAGCTGAGCCTGGACTCTGTGGAGACGCTTCTGGAGAGCAGGACCATGTCCTTACTCAGGGCTATCATGAACAACACCAGCCACCCCCTACACACCACCTTCTCCCAGCAGAGAAGCACCTTCAGCGGCGGACTGCTGTCACACAGCGCCTCCAAAGAGAGGCTGAGGTCCTCCTTTGTGCCCTGCGTCATCAAGGGGTCCTATGACTCTCTCAGGAGGAGCGGGGGGAGGCGGTTGAATGGAGGGGAGGAGATGGGATGTCAGCCTGTTCTGCAGTGTATTGGGGCCAAGGTGTTGTGATGTTGTGACATTAGATAGTGATATGCCTTACAATGTAAGAAGGGTGTACCTTACCCACCATGTGGGCCTCCTGCTATCTTCACTTTCACTTTTTATTCTATTTTATGCTATCGATGTGAAAAAAATTCACATCACAGTAAAATACTTGAAAATATTCGTAAAACATGTGCAATATTTTTAATAATAGTTTATCAATAAAACACGGATATGTTTAAAATATTTTATCAATAAACACTCAATTAAGTGTTAATTCATACTGGCGGGGCGCCTGTAAATTCCACTGGCAGATCAAAGCTAGACTGACAGAGCAGCTTCGATTTTGTCTTCACTCTCCTTGTGCTTTGATTGTTACACAGCTGGTGTTTTGATTGCTTTGATCGTTTGATTGAAGCTGATTTCATTCATGTCATTTTGTCAGGGCACACAGCTCAATAAAGTTTCAATTTGAAGCTAGCCAAGATGGCCGACTACGACTTGACGACGAAGATAGCACATTTTTTGGACCGGCATTTAGTTTTTCCCCTGTTGGAATTCTTGTCTGTGAAAGAGGTGCAACTTATTTCTATTTTTTAACACTACAGAATTTTTCTAAGTGGAATTGACATCTGAAAACCCATTTTGTAGCTAACGTTACCTCTTTCCTCCGTTCCTAGCTATGTGATTGCTAACTGGTAGCAGACGTTTGCTAAATTAAAAATTAACTCAAAGTTTCACAGCCGGACCGTGAACAGGTTTTTACTGTAAGCTGTGCTTCATAATGAAAACTGCTGTTGAATTACTGGTTTATTACCATGTTATTATGGTTGATTCCCAACACGTCGGATTAGCGCAGGCTACATCTGGCCGACGACCAACATCCATGGCAACGTTATGCTAGTCCTGGTGTTCATCCGTGTTTTCTTGTTGACATTCTCACATTGTCTGAAACATTTATGTTTTCATCCTAACAGATCTACAATGAGAAGGAACTTCTTCAGGGAAAGCTGGACCTCCTCAGCGATACGAACATGGTGGATTTCGCCATGGATGTGTATAAAAACTTGTATGCGGACAAAGAAATCCCACACTGTAAGACATCACTGAATCGAGTCATAATACTGTACTTAGCATTTATGATGTAGACGAGTATGATATAAAATACTTTTATATTTGATGCAATGACGTAGACGTTAAGATTTAAAAAGCTGCTGTAAACAAGTAGTAAATGTGATTTCCCATCATTGACCTTTTAAAGTATTTAGGTATGCTCTAACAGATCAAAACAGCATTGTGCAAAAGTGTTTGGTGCTGTGTATTTTCATTTTCAATCACTTGAACAAATGTTGAGCTGCTGGGCTTAGATTAGCTTTAATGGATCGTCTTTGTTTAGTCTCCAAGCAAATTCACATCTGCTCCTTATGATGTGTTGTATTTGGAGACTTTTGAGCAACAACAGGTATGCTAACATGCAGATCTAAATAAGACGACTGAAATTCCCAGAAGGAAGCATCTTTCCAGTAAATCCGTGTGAATTTTTAATTTGTGGTCTGGAAGTAAATGCAAAACATAAAGTACTGCATTATGAAATCAATCTCGACAATGTGAAAACTTTTCAGGATTTGATCTTAAAACAGATCTGTGCAATTTATTTAAATAGTATGACAATTATTGTAACAGCTATGCAGATTGCATTTATTATCTTGATAGATCAACAGCTCTTAAAACTGGAGTCACTCTTTCTTGTGAAGTTCTTTGTCAGGTCCAATCCATCCAGCTTGATTTCACAGTAACAAACCCCGAGTTACTGTTAAAGATGCTACACTTTTATGACCTATTCTTAGAATGTCAAAAGTCACCCCTCATTTTGACTCCTATTTATCTAAAATCGATGTGAGCAAGAACTATTACCTGAATTAAGATTGAACGTGGTATATCGTCTTTGGTCTTGAAGTTAGCTACAGGTGTGAAATCACTCTTAACCAGCAGTGATGCAATCACGATTATAATGGGAGAAAATGTCCTTTATCAGCACTGAGGGAGAAGAGGAGCACTGTGGTAGCCCAGCTGAAGCAGCTCCAGTCAGAGACGGAGCCAATTGTCAAGATGTTTGAAGACACAGAGACCACTCGACAGATGCAGTCCACAAGGTTCAAACTACTTGTCAAATTCTCTCAAATACTGCCGTCTAATGTCAGTGATAATGCTCACTGTTTTCTAATTCATGGTAAAATGTGTGTACAGACTGCAAAAGACTGATTTCTCATCTATTGATCTGTTTGTTTCCAAACAGAGATGGGAGGATGCTCTTCGATTATCTCTCAGAGAAGCACAATGTAAGTGATGAAATGTTGAAATGTGTATTCAGTCAGTTCCCTTTCTTGAATTACAAGTGCTGTATTTTAATATTTTAAGGTGGCTTTCTCTATGTGTTTTGTTTCCATAACAACCAGCTGCCACTGTGAGCCAGCGGGAGTTCATTCCAAATTTCAGAAATATAAAAATAAAACAATTGAACAAAGGACTCGTTATTCACTCGGAGATCAGTGGAAACGCTTCAAACGCTTCTGCTCATGTCTTCTTGTTTTCTTTAACCTGTGTGAATCTATTTCTATTTGTTAGGTGGTACATAAACATTGTTCCCATCATAAACATTATTGAAAGAAAAGACTCCTTCAGTGTGAGAGGAGGCTTTGTTTTTTCCTCACAAGATTCTGGCTCGTTTCCTAATCAGCCACATTCTGTAGGCTTTGCTGCCTTGGGGTTTCTTTTAAAAAATTTAACTGAAGACAGCAGTTTGAAAATGCTGGACTAGTGTAACTTCACTCCTAGACTCAGATGGTTTTAAATTACATTCATTATAACCACAGTACCTTGCTGCACCTTTTATAACAACCCTCGAGGCTAAATTGAACGTAGGATGTTTCCTTATTACTTGCTAATCAGATTTCAACCTGGTTCAACATCCTTTCATTGATTTTTTTTTTTCATCTTTTTTTTTATTTCTCAGTTCCGACAAGAATACCTGGACACTCTGTACCGGTACGCCAAATTCCAGTACGAGTGCGGTAATTACTCCGGTGCTGCAGAGTACCTCTACTTCTTCCGTGTCCTGGTGAGACTGACCGCATAATAGTAGTAGAGAATAGTTTATTCCAGAATAGGGCTTATATACACAGAAATGACTTCATTTCTCTGCTCAGGTTCCCTCAACAGACAGAAATGCACTGAGCTCTTTGTGGGGGAAACTGGCCTCAGAGATCCTGATGCAGAACTGGGAAGCTGCTATGGAGGATCTCACTCGGCTAAGGGAGACTATTGATAACAACGTACGTCATCAATTCTTTATCCATCCATCTATTTTATTATAGACGAGACGATTGAAAGCGTCTTATCTACAACCGTTTCTCTGCTTCATAGAAAGGACACCTCTTGATGTGAGGGGACGGCACTACCCAGTATGCCACTGTGCCACCCTAATTCTTACATGTGTAATCTAGATTTAGTAGTTTTAGAATTCATTACATTATAATACAAGAATAAAGTGAGCTGGAGCGAGGTGTCCCACAGGGGTTTATTACAGGAAAAATTGCAAATGCAAGTTATGAAAAATATCTTTATCAAAATGAAAATGTTCCCAGGTGAATGTCTGAACCTTTTGCCACAACATTTACCACAAACCTGTTTGTTGGCCATGACTTTTTTCTCATCTACATCATATTTATCCCTATTTTTTTTTAAATATCTGGTCTGATACAACCTATGCTTATATTTTCCATTCGTGTCCTCTTTCCCATCAGTCTGTGAGCTCTCCTCTCCAGTCCCTCCAGCAGAGGACGTGGCTCATCCACTGGTCCCTGTTTGTGTTCTTCAACCATCCTAAAGGCAGGGATAACATCATCGAGCTCTTCCTCTATCAGCCTCAGTGAGTCTTTGTTTTCTACATCGCTAAAGACGGTCAGGGGATCAGATAGAGAGTACATAGGCCGGAAGTCATCTGAAAGTCTTTTTGTTCAGTCGGTATGTGAGGAACTAACTTGGAGACATTGACCTTTATTGAGACCTTATTACTTGGCCTCAAGATAAATTCTGCTTTACATGACTTACATTTTTAAAAATGCTGTTCTACAAAGTATTTGTTCAAGTAAAAGTCATGTTTTCATTTCCTCAGGGGTCTCTATAAATATTACTATTAATAACAACAATAATCATGAAAGATGTGTTTTTTTCGAGCTTGACATCTTATGATGAGAATCTAACGCTGCTTCAACTGTAGTAAGTAATGCTGGCTGTTAGGTATCTCAATGCCATCCAGACAATGTGTCCACACATCCTGCGATACCTGACCACTGCTGTCATCACCAACAAAGATGTGCGGAAGCGCAGACAGGTGCTCAAGGACTTAGTGAAAGTCATTCAACAGGTAAGGTGGATAGTTGTTGGCAGAGTCGTTTTCCTGACGGCTCGTGGATGTAGTCGACACGTGAATGACGGTTGTTCTGCTCTCCCAACAGGAGTCGTACACATACAAGGACCCGATCACAGAGTTTGTGGAGTGTCTATATGTCAACTTTGACTTTGACGGCGCCCAGAAGAAGCTGCGGGAGTGTGAATCGGTACGATTGTTCCCCAAAGTTTCTCCCCTGCTTGACTGTTTGACTGTGTGTGTTTATTACGGTACGCCGACCTAAATTACTCAATGAAGTGAGTGGGTCTCCTCAGACTGGGGGTGATATGAGGTTTCTCTTAGCTATGCTCCTCTGATCTTCTGAGGCCCTGGCATTTAAATTTGCAGCTATTCAACCTCTGTAAATCCATGTCTGGCCTGATTTGCTGGTTCTGGCTTAGACTCAGTTTGATTTTCCAAAGCGGGCCAGCTGTCAGATTTCGGACACTGGTCGCCTTCTGTTTGGAAACCCCTTGGCTGCAGTTCTGTATTGATGTCTCAGGACCTCATTTCATATTTTAATGGTACTCATCTGTTGACTCTTACCCATCCTGTGGATTGCATGATTGACAACCATGATTATCCTGTTCGAGTGTGAGGATGACGGAGGTTTGTCATAGTCTCTTTAAGCTTTTTTAGCCCGGGGATATTTAAATTGGCACTTTATTTCTTTCCGTATCAGCATTATCACGTTGTTGCTTTGCTGTTTGCAGTTTGATTTAAAGTAAGGTCTTCTATTACTAATATTTTGACAAGTAGAAGATTGTAAGTAGTGGGCACAGGCTGTCTGCATCAACAGATGTGTAATGATGTAATAATGTAATGTAATGTAACTCAGTACAGTATCTCAAATGGACTCTGGTACCTTTGTGTTTACATTATAGTGTCGCCTAACTGGATCTCTGGATTTCTCCTGAGATATCGTCTATGTGCTCAGTCCAAGTCTCTAATATATTCAGAGAGGAGATTTGAGGTGGCCAAACATTTCTCTGTGTGTGATCCCTGTTTTAAAACCACAGACGGAATCCACACAAGGATGTATAGGCCATGTGTGTGTGTGTGTCGCCTTCTGCTTCCTGTTGGGTTCCATGGTTTTTGTAAGATGAGCCTGGGGGTATAGGTGAAGACGTACCATATTGGTGTATCATATTACATATTAAATTAAAGAACTTTCAATGAAATCCTAACATGGCCGTTGACAGGTTGTGAGGTTTTTTGTTCTAAACGGTCACAACTCAAATTTATTTTAAGATCACGATTGAAGATTAAATCAACTTTATTCATAATTGAAGGGAAATTACTTGTCACATACACACACACACACACACACACACACACACACACGTGGACTGTAAGCATGCAGATGAGGTAGAGTGGCGGCTGGGATAGGCTCCACCTCCCCGTGACCCGCTGTGGCGGATACAGTGGAAGAAAATGAATGAATGGATTTATCACGTCATTTGTTTATTTTCTACTATTTATACTATACTACTACTATACAAATGCTTACAATATTTTTTTCATTAGACTTTCTACCAACAAATAACACTAGAAGGGTTCCGTCAGCATTTTGTGTCGATTTTTTATTTTAATGGTCACAAATTGAAATTATGGTCCGCTGTTGTGAGGTGAAAATTTTTCTCAGAGCTTTTTGTGGTAAATTTATGTACACATTTCTCATTTAGTGGAAGTGTTTTTTTTACGATGTGAATATTTTTATAATTTTATTTTGAATGTTTTTTCAGTTATGAAATTAACAATAATTGCAATAAACAGGTACTTAAGTTAGTTTTGTACAAGATGCTCTACGCTCCAGAATCGGTGATGATATTCCATTCTTTTACTTCATATCAACCTACTGGTGTAGGCGTTACGATTTTCATGGTGATTTGACGCGGTCTGGATAAGTAATGAGCCCATTGTTCACGGCACATGGGTGTTTTAGCTGTGAGTTACTGAGTTTTTTCTCTGAATGTTTCTGACATGAAGGTTTTATATTGTTCTGCATTCCACAATGCTCATCGTGTTGTCTTGTTTGCCTCTCAGGTTCTTGTGAATGACTTCTTCTTGGTAGCTTGCCTTGAGGATTTCATCGAGAATGCCCGCCTCTTCATCTTTGAGACCTTTTGTCGTATACATCAGTGCATCAGCATCAGGTACGGCGACTGAGTTGACCTTGTTTGTCAGTAACAGTGTGACGCCACGGCAACATAATAAAAACACAGATTATCGATGCTGTGCAGTTGTTTCACGGTGCTTCCAAACTGTAGAAGTTATTCATAGTTTTTGATACTTCAACCGTGAACATATTCCTTATAGGACCGAATTCTTCCACATGATGTACATTGAAATGAAATGCCCCTCTCCTCTTTCGTTCTTTCCACGCAGCATGCTAGCAGACAAGCTCAACATGACGCCTGAGGAGGCGGAGAGGTGGATCGTCAACCTCATCCGTAACGCCAGGCTTGATGCCAAGATCGACTCCAAGCTGGTGAGTTTCTGCCATCGCTGATCCACCCTCTGTCAGGAAAGCTCCGGTGTGTAATAGTATGTCTCACCAGACAGAGAGCAGCGTCTGTAACAGGCCAGGATGTAACCGGTGGTGCATTTACCTTTAGTTGTACTTTAAAATCAGTTTTTCCTAAAATGAACTGTGTGAATTTGTTCACCAGGGTCACGTGGTGATGGGGAACAACGCCGTGTCTCCCTACCAGCAAGTGATTGAGAAGACAAAGAGCTTGGCCTTCCGTAGTCAGATGTTGGCAATGAACATTGAGAAGAAGGTGGCCCACAGTAACAGGAATGAGGTAGGCTGAACGAAATGTTTGGAAGGGTGGTGACCCTTTTACAGTTCATTGTTGGGAGGGAGGGTTATGAAATAATTGCACGGCTACATCTACACATCATTTGGAAGCTTCATCAGACTGAAACTAGATTTAACTTTCTAAGTTAACATCCAGTATGTTTAGCTTAACAGGCTTGCAAACACTAAGCAGAATTCACTGTGTAGGAATGGAAACAAATGGGAACGTGATGAAAAAGCAAAGTGAGAAGGAGACCGAAAGTAGAAAAATCAGAGTATCAACTCCCTGAAGTGGCTGATTGTGGAATAATTCAATGAGTTTTGGGATCTTTCTACTGAATCGTGGTCATTTTAACATGTTGCTGTTGAGATAAATGTGAAACCATGGAAGAAAAACTTCCAAGCATGGTTCAAGCACTCACCTCCCGTACATCTGAATGACTTGTCTCACAGAAATTCTGAATTGAGTTGCTCCATTTTATTGGTCAAGGAAAGCCCCTGTTGTCTCACCAGAGTCTCTGGTGATCTTTCATGGTGGTAAATGTCCATCTTTCCTTTCCATTGCTGTAGTGGAGTGTGTCTCCTGATAAATATAAGGAAAACTCTCCCACCGCTCCCACCTCCTTATTAAATCTGTGAACAGTTTATGATATAGATTTGTAGATTAGGATATTCTGTCCAGAAAGGAACAAGCGTGGAACGCCTCTAACAGACTCCTCTCAGTCTGGCTCTGACAAATCCACTGCCACCAAGAACTTCTTTCAGGGCCTCTGGGAAAGAAGAGCTGCAGGACCATCTGGATGGAACGTATAAAAGCCTCCTTTATGTTTTAACGACACTTTCTGGAAAAAATCATGCAGCCAAAAGAGTGAATCCACGGTGACCCACCCACAGGAAAAGCTGCTGTTCTGTTACTATGATCTGCTGACTTGCTTTGGAGGCTTCGTCAGCCGCCTTCACACGACTCAATAAATGACATACATCTCATGGAAACGGTGTGGCAGGCATAAAAAACCCAATTTCACTAAATATTTGATCAACCATTGCCTCTTGATAAAATAACCAAATGTACACATAGTTTTTCACCTGCTAATGCAGAAAAATAACTTCAACTCTGTTAACATCATGTCCCAGACTCTGTTAGATTGTGATCCACATTTCCAGTGCTTTGTTTCTTTCGGATTTTTCCGTACAAAAAATGGTGTTTTTTTTTTTAAACCTCTGGTAATGTTTTGTTTGTTCTTCTCAGACACCAAACTGGGCAGCTCAAGACTCTGGCTTCTACTGAAATGGAAATCAGTGTAAAGAAGATGAAGATGGGTGTCTGGATATTTAACTTTTCATTGTATTTATCAATGTTTTGATTTTTAAAATATTTCCACTGTGTCATGTGACTGTCACTTTATCTACTGTGATAAATATCCTCCTAGAGGAGGCAGCAGGGTTCATTCTCACCTTAAGTATTTTACATACCATGTTAACATTATTCTCATTATTTATTAATTATTTAAAATATTTTATGTATTTCAAGATGAAGTGTTGTAATACATTAAACTCTTTATATCCATGAATAGATTGGTTTCTTCTTCACGTGTAATTATTCGACCACTAGATGGAGCAAATGGTCCATTTGTCTTTATACCCTCTGCAGTTACATTTCACAACTTTTACACAATTCCATGTCTAAATGTATTATATTGAGACAGGTATGTAATTAAATATTAAATTAACATTAAATGTAGCCTTCCTTTAATCAGCCTTGGAGATTAGAAGAAAAGCAAAGCTGTAGAAATTCAGCAGGCACTCATTTTACAGTCATACTTGGATCATTTCTAGACTTAGCTTTGTAACCACCTCAGAGTTTTTGTACTTGTGCGACAAATGTTTAAGCATAATTGAATGATGCAACAAAGGCCTCTGCATATCCTCAACAAATATTTAACTGCGGAAACACATTGTGCTTCTATTCAGTTTTATGTTAGAAACCATTCAAACCTGTTTTTTCTCAATAGTTTATATCAATTAAAGTACACCGTTCCCTTCATTCACAGTGTATGTGATATGACGGTGTGACGCGTCCCACCTGTGGCAGAGGGGTGAGGGTTGGAGGACCTTAAAGGATCATACATAAACACACAACGGTGCTCCTGTAACACGAGTAAAGAGTGGAAGCTGAACAGGTAGCTTCCTAAACGCTCCCTCGTCGCCACCGCCTGAGGATTCCTTCAGATGTCAGCAGGGGAGTGGCTGACATTCATGCCAGCTACTGTAACCCCTAGCCACTCCTCCAGACTGTTTGCTTTCACACACACACACACATACTCATATCCCGGATCTGTAAAACAAAATACACAGCAGTGAACACACACACACACACACACGGTTACACACTAAGCTGTTGTGGGCTGAGGTCTGAGCAGGACTCGTACAGAAACAGCTGGTATCCATCTGTGGTTGCTGCTGTTCTGACTGCATCTTCCTGCTGCTGCTGCTGCTCTGGCTGTCCTCCGAGGACGCAAACCGGCCCACCGCTACCCACTCAGAGGATCTGCTGCAGTCACGCTCTGAGATTCAGACTGACTAGACACCAAGGCTCCATTTGTGAGCTGAGCAGCCTTCGAAATGGATATCCTGTCGGCCTGGGCCGACGTTGACCCGGCTGTGGCCCGGCTCCTCTGGGTCCTCGCTCTGGTTCTGGCCACCCTCCTGGTCTGGCTCCTTTTCTGGTCCTGCCACAGCTGGAACCAGAGCTCCTCACCATCTCTGGAGAAGTACCTGGCTGGTAGGTGGACCTTGACCACTCCCTCCTGTGGTTGTGTGGAGGCCTGTGATTGGTCACAACGTTTTTAAACTTCAACTCAAGTTCAGTTTTACTCGTGAAAACTCAGTGGAATATATTTTTTCCAAATCCAGTAATTGTAAAATGTTAGTTTCCTTTCCAAGACTGCAGTATCCACATTTTCCAGGAACAGCCAGCTCATGTGGAACTCTATTTTATGGTCGAGCTGTTGTTATTTTTATGCCTATGTGGGGGATACGATAGGTTTTTCATAGTCATTTGTGCCATAAAGTATCTACATTCATGAGACTTGCTGTGAGAAACCTTAAGCACACTTTTCATTGAGCTAAAAATGTGAAATTCCATAATTAATGAAGACACTCCAGATGAATGTATTTGACCTGAAGGGGTCAACATGCAGTGACATTGGTTTCCAGAGTCTTGGTGACCTGCATGTCACTGTGGATACATGCAATGAAACTGATTCTGCTGTGATCTACTGCACATTTCATTTGTTCCTTTTCTTCTTCATGCAGTGATGGTGAAACAGTCCAACTCCAAAGCTTCAACTCAGGTGAGAAAACCTGTGTCATGAGAGCAAAGTCATTCATTCTCAGTTGCACCAAAATGTGAACCCTTCAAGGATGAAGTTGTAATGCCTGGTTCAGACTTCAGGGGTCCTCCTTCACTGCTCTTTGGTTTGGTTCAGTCACGTTCAACCAGCCAGCAGATGATGGAGCGCACAAGCAAGTTTGACAAGTTCATCATTTCATGTTAATATTATCATTACCACTCACTTAGCAACACGTCGCTCTAGTTTTCTTCCACGCTGTTAAACAAATTTAGTTTGTTTTTATCATACAGAATGAGTCATTATGTATGAGTCGTCTTTCCATTCAGCATCGATAAGTTCCCTCCTTCATGTGTTTTAAAATTAAGACACATCTTGAGTTGAGTTCTTCACGCAGGTCAGCATTTACATGAATAAACTAATTCCAATCCTCGCCAAGCGCTCTTACGTTCTTTAAAAGAACGATAAAATGGAAATACTGTTTGAAACATTTGAAATTTGAAATGTCAGTCAGACTAATCTTGGTCTTTGCAACAGTAAAACACTGACATATTTAATATTTAAGACCCTTAATATTTGTTAATACTTTACATGCAAACTTTTGCGAATTAGTATTAAACCCAAAGTAAAGCTGAGGCCTGAGGGGAAAGGTAATGTGGGGGTGAAGACATTTCACTCAAAACCAGACGACATGTCAGACGCTACAGGAAAAAGTCAACAGTTCATCTGTGAATGTGTGTGATCAGAATTCTGTCAGCCATCCAGAAGCTAACAGAGCTAGGTAGAACAGCTTCAAGTTCACAGTCTTCAGTGTGTTTGTACAGTTTGGACCGTCTGTTTTTTGCAGAAAGAAGAAATGATTCATCAAATGATTCTGGTTGGTTTAGGAAAAAATAAAGAGGAAATGACATTTGCTAGGGCAAACAAAGGCTTTTTTTTCCCTCAACATTCAACATTGGTGACTTTTCTACAACCTGACGAACACCAGTTTAGGCCATGAGTCCAATCCCTGCAGAGGATGTGGTTGGTGTGATTCTTATATAATCTAGGGACTGTGTAATACAACCTTGCAGCAGCTGCAGCTTTTGACACGTGTCCCGTTCCATTTCTAAATATACTGGAAGTCGTCTCATGAGAAATGAGGAGCTGCTCTGGAGTTGCTTGTCGTGTTTTGGCACAATGGTTTTGGGTGTTGTTGGAAGCACTGTGTGGTGATGGTGTGTGATACGTTTGGGAATCTCACTGAAACAGCTTCATGAGTGAAGTCCTTTGTCTGTGAGGTACAGACACGCCAACAACGGTCCAGTTCCTGTGGCAGCATCCAGCGAGGACAAGGAGAAGTGTGAGGTCCCCCTCTGGAGAAGGAGTTTTACACAGCAAAAGACTGAAAACAGGAGACACCTGGATTCCACTGTACATTCCACTGAATCCTTTTGTTAGTTCTTTAGTATTCCTGTAAATATACAAACAAACAAACAAACAAACAGATACAAGGGAAAACAAATTTATATCACTGAAAAAATCCATGGGACCCTGATAGCCCAGTATGCTGTTATGTGTGCTGTTACTTTTTTCTAAAAGTTACAGTAAATGCTGGCTTCTTCTCATCAGCAGAACAATAAAAAAATTTTTGTTGCCTTTTGCATGTTAAAAAAAAAAAAAAAAAGTTTTTTTCTACTTCTATGTGTGCAAACATTATTTTTAGTGTTGGGACTGTTGAGCTTTTGCTTCTCAAATCTGTTAATATGTCCATGCAAGGAATATGTGTTTGTGTAAGTACTTGTGCACAAGAAGACACACACACAAACACACGATGAAGAATTATGGATCTGACAGTAGCAGAAGCTAAACACTGTAAGCACTTCTTTGTCTGTCAAGGGGGGTTAACACTCAAACTACATTCATTTTCATGCAGTAACGTCTTCATCAGGCAAAAAGGAGCACAAATATTCCCATTGTGACAATCCTGCTGGAAATCCAGAGGTTACAGCAGAGCTGAGAGACCCAGCATTTCTGTCTTCCATGTTCTGTGATATGCAAATGTGTCATTGTGATTGCAACTTGTTTTCAGCAAATGAATGAAAGACATCGTTCATTTTTTAACGTCGCAAATGTCACACATTTTGCCAAGCTGAATTCCCAGCAAAGAAAAGACTCTACAATCATGCCTTTCAAATATGGCATACCTCAAATGTCTTAACTAATGAGCGCATGAGAAGATGAGGAAGAGTGTCATTCATCCCAAAGGAAATAACTGACTCGTCACTGAGCCTTCTGACGGATGACAAACACAGCTTTGGGTAACGAAAGAACTCTGTCTTAGCATTTATAATGATAATAAATAGAACAAATAAAACATTGTCATAATATAACTGGTGATCATTCCCTTATGTCTGAAAGAATAATTTGATGTAGTTGTACATTTCCACAATAGGAAAACAAAGTGTGTTTGTCTATTGATGGCACCAATCACAACCAATGGCCCCTGAATAAAGAAACTTTTGTCCAGTTCATTCTGAACATGCCAAATATCAAGAGCGGTTGTTTCCACAATTGCATAGAGAACCTTCTTTTAGAGAAAGAAGCCTGAATTTGGAAATAAAAACTGTTTCCAAGTCAAATAGTGGATTGGATGCCTGTTATTTTATGTGCTGACTTTATTACTGAGAGTAACCTTTACAATAAAAAAACCCATCTGCATCTCAGAGAAGGAACCACTTAATGTAGAGACAGCACCGCTCTGATTCTACTATAATAACGTCAAACAACTAAAACCACTGTGTCATTTCAGAGGAAGAAAAAGCCCAAAGAGAAGCCAGCAGCTCCTTTACAGTCAGATGAAGTTAGACAAAAAGAATTGTGTCCGGCGGTGAGGAAACGGAACAGACAGCCTCTTAAAGCTGGACTGACGACTGTGGCTCCAGTGAAATCACAGAAGGTGAGGAATGTCCTTCCAACATACATCTTCAAAAGTCTTGTTTCCCAGCATTTCAAGCTGATGTTGTGTGATCTGACGTCAGACCAAAGTGTAAGAAGGATTATCCAGTCTCTTGTCTGTTTGTCCACTGTGAGGACACTGGCAAAATAAGTGATATATATTGAATTTAACACTTTCAATTCACTCAGCAGTGACGGTTCTGATTTTTAAAACATATAATTTGTCATAAGGCTGGTACACATAAATGAATGTCTATTATACATTGAATCTCCTGCAAAATAAACCGAATATTGATTCAGTCAATCCCCACCTGAAAACCCCCAACTGGGGTTTTTTAACTTTCTGTCTGAATATTTCCCACGTTTGTTCACCAGTTGAATGTTGTCAGCCAGCAATGTCGAGTCCACCAGTGCTTAGAGATGGTAACCATGACCGCAACTCGCGTCCACAGCACAGTCCCTGTTCATAGAGTGTAATGAGTGGAATCAATGTGGCTACACTCTAAACCTGCATTACCACTCCTGGCCAACAGGGGCCCCCACTCGTTCAAAAAGGAAAATTGTGAATACACATGAGAAAATAACCCAAATTCTCATTTAATTCACAAAAAAAAAACATAACATAAAAAACACGGTCCCTTCTTAAAGCATTTGTCAGTCAGATGTCAATCGTTTCAACTTTTTTTCAATGCAATGACATGTTCATTATGGTCTATTTAAGTGTAAAGTGGATGAAATAAAGATATGCTGGAGGGAATGATTTCCTTGTCTCATCCAATGATGGTAACTACTAGCTCCAAAAGGCCAATATGACAGCTACCAATATGTCAGACAAATGGTCCAGAAAGTGATCGGTAATGCCAAAATTTCCAAAGAAAAAAAAAAGAAAGCAACCATCTGATCTGGGTTAAGCAATGGACAGTTAATAGCCTGTCTTTATTAAAGTTAACCGTTGACAGTGTTTGTTTGCCCTTCCAGTATTTCTCCACCTCAGCTCTTGGTGGGTCTGACCGGATGCTATTTCCCTGCCACTGAGAGTACACCTTTGCTGGTTGAGTGGAGAAGGTCTTGTTTATTCTCCTGGCCTCTATCTCCTTGGTGTATCTCTTCAGTCGGGTAGCCAGAGCCGTTAGTCTCTCTACAGCAAGTCTCTGAGAGCTTGCTGTATTTCCTGTATATATATATATATATATATATATATATATATATATATATAATTTAGAATCTTGTTAAAGGTGGAAAAATACTGGAAGGGCATATGGGAAAGAGAAGCATCACACAACACCGATGCCCAGTAGCTAGTTGACCTGAGGACTGACCACAGCTGTCTCCAAGAACAAGAACCAGTAACCATCTCAATGGCAGACATCCAAGAAAGAGTGTCAAAGATGAAGAGTTGGTCAGCACCGGGCCCCGATATGATCCATACATACTGGCTAAAGAAGCTGACAGCACTCCATGAGCGTCTAGCAGCACAGATGAACCAGCTGCTAAGGGATGGGACGCACCCAGAATGGTTGACTGAAGGCAGGACAGTCCTGATCATGAAAGACCCACAAAAGGGATCTACCCCATCCAACTACCGGCCAATAACCTGTCTCTGTACAACATGGAAGCTCCTGTCAGGCATTATGGCGGCTAAGATGAGTAGACACATGGATCAATATATGAGCGGGGCACAGAAAGGAGTTGGTAGCAACACCAGGGGAGCCAAGCACCAGCTACTGGTGGACAGAGCAGTACACAGAGACTGTAAGAATAGGCAGACCAACTTCTGCACCGCCTGGATAGATTACCAGAAAGCCTACGATTCAATGCCACACACATGGATACTGGAATGTCTGCAACTGTATAAGATCAACAGGACACTAAGAGCCTTCATCAAGAACTCAATGGGAATGTGGAAGACAACCCTGGAGACTAACTCCAAGCCAATTGCCCACGTTAACATCAAGTGCGGCATATACCAAGGGGATGCACTATCACCACTGCTGTTCTGCATAGGCCTGAACCCCCTCAGTCACATCATCACAAAGAGTGGCTACGGATACCAATTCCGAAGCGGGACAACAATCAGCCATCTCCTCTACATGGATGACATCAAGCTGTATGCCAGGAATGAGAGAGAAATTGACTCACTGATCCACACCACCAGGATCTACAGCGATGACATAGGGATGTCATTCGGGTTAGACAAATGTAGCCGGATGGTATCAAGAAGAGGCAAGATGATCAGAACTGAAGGGGTTGACTTACCACGGGGCAGGATAGAAGACATCAAGGACAGCTACAAATACCTTGGAATCCCACAGGTAATCATGAGGAGGCCACAGCCAAATACCTCCAGAGAGTAAGGCAAGTCCTGAGAAGTCAGCTGAATGGCAAGAACAAGGTCCGAGCCATCAACATGTATGCACTGCCGGTCATCAGATACCCCGCTGGGATCATAAGCTGGCCAAAGGAGGAGATAGAAGCCACAGATATCAAGACTAGAAAGCTCCTCACCATGCATGGAGGGTTTCACCCCAAGTCCAGCACCATGAGGCTGTACACTAAGCGGAAAGAGGGAGGCCGAGGACTAGTGAGCATCAGGGCCACTGTCCAGGATGAGACATCAAAAATCCAAGAGTACATCAGGAAGATGGCCCCAAGAGATGAACTGCTCAGTGAATGCCTTAGACAGCAGAAACCTGAGGAGGAAGAGGAGGAGGAGGAGACAACATGGAGGGACAAGCCCCTACACGGCATGTACCACCGTCAGATAGAGGAAGTGGCTGATATCAAGAAGACCTACCAATGGCTGAATAAAGCTGGACTGACAGACAGCACAGAGGCACTGATCATGGCAGCACAAGAACAGGCCCTAAGTACAAGAGCAATAGAGGCCAATATCTACCACAGTACATCTGACCCAAGGTGCAGGCTATGTAAAGAAGCCCCAGAGTCGGTCCAGCATGTGGTAGCAGGGTGTAAGATGCTCGCCAGCTCAGCATACATGGAAAGGCACAACCAAGTAGCCGTGATAGTGTACAGGAACATCTGTACCCAGTATGGACTAGAAGTACCCAAATCCCAATAGGACATACCACCAAAGGTGGTTGAGAACAACAACGCTAAGATCCTGTGGGACTTCAACTTCCAGACTGACAAACAGCTGCTGGCTAACAAACCGGACATAGTAGTGGTGGACAAAGAGAAGAAGAGCGCAGTGGTGATAGATGTGGCGATTCCAGCTGATGCCAACATCAGGAAGAAGGAACACGAAAAGATTGAGAAGTATCAAGGGTTGAAAGAACAGCTGGAACAGATGTGGAAGGTCAAGGTTAATGTGGTCCCCGTGGTAGTAGGAGCACTTGGGACAGTGACCCCCAAACTGGAAGAGTGGCTCCAGCAGATTCCTGGAACAACATCTGAAGCCTCAGTCCAGAAGAGCGCAGTCCTAGGAACAGCTAAGATACTGCGCAGAACCCTCAGACTCCCAGGCCTCTGGTAGAGGACCCGAGCTTGAGGATGACACAGATACCACCCTTCAAGGGTGAGAGGGACATATTTTTTATGCTATATGTATATATATATACTGTATATATATATATACATACATATGTGTGTATATGTGTGTGTAATATATATATATATATACACTGTATATATATATATATATACACACTGTATATATATCTATATACACACTGTGTGTATATATATATATATATATATATACATACACATATACTATATATACTACTATATGTATATACGTATATATATAGTAGTAAAGATATATATATATATATATATATATATTTTTTTTTTTTTTTACTACTATTTATATTTATGCACTATATTTTGCACTATATTATACTACTTGCTGCTTATTTAGAATCTTGTTTAGAAGTTTGTTTAAGGCCCATACTTTTTGTGCTTTCATTTTGGAATCAGGAAGTCCATTTTCCTGGTCTACTTTGTTTTGCTTTGCTGCTGCAGGACTTGTATTTGTAACAGAATAAATCTACAGTTTGGTATCAGCAGTTTTAGGGAAATGAACTGCACTGTCTGACCGCTGGGTGAACATCGTTGAATGAATGTGTTTAGCAGTAATTTATTAGAACAGTCTTTAGCCATGAAGCTAGTAATTCCAGTAGAAACTGACCTGGAATGTCCCTCACTCTCAGCTCTCTGTTGCTCTCCAGCTTCATGACGCAATAGTTGATCAGATTGACTGTTGAGCAAAATGAGAACAGAGCTGGCATTCAGAACGGATGGCACACATAATGAAGGAATACTAGTTCAGTCTCAGTCCACCACCCCCACCCATTGATGCATTCTTCAAATGGGAGACTGGTATGACCACACAAATGGTGTTATGTAACAGCTCAGCATGACATTATTTTAATTAGACCCACAAGGACTGCTGAGGACTCAGTTTGGAGCACCAGGACAAACACAAGACAGATTACACACCGTTGTGCATCACAAGTCAGCAGACGACACAAATACAGAGCACGTCACTGTCACTACCAGCATTCTCTCATAGTCACTGTCATTTCTGGATAACTCTACATTTAAAGGTCACAGTACTGGAAAAAAAACCCTGACAATGATAATAATATTAATTTTAAACAATTTAATAATTAATGCATCTTGAGGAATTAATGCACTGAGGAATTTTGATCTTAAGCTTATTCTTATGACATAATTATTTGGTTATTATTAGTTACTCGTTAGTACAAACACTATACAGAACAGGGTTCACGTCCAATGATGTTATATTTACAGGTGTTTCAAATCTGTTTTATCTCCTTTTCAATGAATTAATTTCATTAGATCTCATCACTTATATACTTATCTAAATTATATATAAATATATATATATATCAGAATGATTAAATACATATATATATATAAACATTCTGAGATATGAACAAATGCACGCGGCCATATCTTGTACAGTTCCCCTTGCATGCTACATGCTACAGTGCCTACAGTGGATCATCATTATCAACAGCTGACTCTGACTTTTATTGTTGGATGAGTTTAAAAAACTGGTGCACAGTTACTTGAAGTGTTTTATTCATCTTCAACTCAAGGATTAAATTAAAAAGAGCAAAAGTTTACCGTAAACTAATCTGAATTCAAAACAATCTTGTAAATCATGACTGACGCTTTACGTAGACATTGGAACTATACCTACATATTTTATTATATGTTTTTATTCATATTTATTGCAAAGTAACATGATATTATGTGCTTTTAACAGTTTTCAGGTGATTATGAGTCCAATATATGTAGTGGACAGCTGTAAAGTCACATGAATTAACAAACTTGATTATTATTTTTCCGCATATTTCCTTTTGAAATACAGCTATACTATACATACTATATTACTGTACAATGCGTACATATTTAAGATGATATTATATGTTTTATTCTTATTGTTACTAACGGTTTAAGTAGTGATTTTAACAGTCCTTTATTTGTGGTGGACAGATGTTCTGTCAAGTGAAATGATGTACTGTATACTTGATTATTATTATTTATTCTGTTTTTTAAAAAAAAAACAATGCATAATTGCGAACGAATTAACTCGAAATGACCTGTACCTGTATTTTATTATGTGTTCTTGTTACGTCCTGTAATTTTTTCTGGTAAGTCTTCAGGAATAGTACTTTCGTATTTAGAGTAGTAATTACATTTAGATGACCTCAAATTGCCATTATAGATTGAAATTTAATAAACAACAACTTACGAACATTTCAATTTACAAACCCCCCTCTCAGAACCAATTTTGTTTGTATGTTGAAGACTGCCTGTACTGTTTTTTTTTAACAAATAATGTGTTTTGTTTTTTAAAAAAACTTTATCTATTTTTTACTTACTTAGAGTATTTAAATTCTGGATCACCAAATCCAGTGTTGTGGAGCTCATGGGAATGTTAATTTTTGACCTAGTATTACCCAGTATTACCTAGTATTACCCTACTATCACACGTATTCCTAAAATTTCAGGAACCACTGGAAAAAAAAAATCTGGATTGAGATGATAATCTGGATTACGACCAAAATCTTACTGATTGCTGCTTGTAAAAACCCTGAAATCCTGATAATAAACAGGCAGATATAAACCAATATAAACCAGTCAGAGGTCACGATAGACGCCAAACCGCCGCACGTTGCGCGCTGCAGACACCTTTTCCACCACCATCATCATCATCATCATCATCATCATCATCACCATCATCACCATCATCATCATCACCCTGCTTCTTCGTCCTTGTGCGTGCCTGCTGTTTAACGGCAGCTCCTTCGCGCTCACGTTGGAGCTGTAATGTCACGCAGGCTGTGGGGGCAGATTCTTCCACTGACCCGCAGCCCCCCGGACCAGTCCGGGTCCGACCGGGTAAAACGTCCCGCAGGAGACTTCAGGACGCAGGCGCGACTCCGCTGCGGCGGAGGCTGACAGCTCCACCGGCTAGAGCCCATCTAAACGGAGACCCATCCTCCGACCGAACCGCTGCACAAACGGATTTAGAGAAGGATCACCTGGAGCCGCATCAGCAGCAATCCTGGATCTTGTTGGTGTGAGTAAAGCGGGAACGCGGTTTATTTATAGGTCACGTTTTGACGCACCGTCATCGCTGATGATTTGGAGCATTTTTTTATTTTTTATTTTTTTCCAAAACCTGCTCTTTTAGAAATGATATGACCTGTATCAGTGATGACAAACTTGGATGCTGTTTGCGCGTCATCGGAACCTGCCGAACTGCGGGTGAACCAATCAGGTGTCCTCTCAGGTCGAAGAGCCTGATTTCAGGTGTGGCGACGCAGTGCAGATCAGAGTCCGGACGGTCAGGTGTGAGGATCAAGTTTTCTGGGAAGGATCCAGAAAGGACTGTGAAGTGATGCTGATCAGATCCAGTACCAGTACCAGTACCAGTACCAGTCGGGGGTTGTTTACAGTGTGGAGAGGAAGACATGGAGAAAAGGGGGGAATCTCAGTCAGCTGTTAGTGAGGTTCAGCCACCACATTCACACCTTTCACACGCACAACTTTCTTTGTTTTCCAAGCAGCTCCAGCAGCATGCTCTCCAACAGTCCACAAGGTTGCCTGGTAACTACGGGTCACCCTGACGCTTTGATTCTGTTTGGGCCATCTGAGAAAGCAGAGCAACACTGAATAGTAATGTGTGAGAGGCGGTGGGACCAACAGGATGATGTCAGAGGAGTTCTTATTGTCTGAGAGAACAAGCAGCAGACTGGATTCCAGAGCAGATCAATGCTCCCAGGTGGAATATTAATACATTCAGAGAAAGACAAAGGAGCCCAGAGTTTCAAAAGATTTCATCTTTGTTGCCTATCTGACTAAATAATTGATATGCAATTCGGAATTCTTTTTTCTCGAAGCATATTTTCCTCTCTGTTTGAGTACGGACTATTTTTAGAAGCTATAAAATTTTAACTTTAATCCCTTTTTGTATTTAGCTCCAAGCAGCAGTGATGGCCGATTCATCTAATGATGGCCAGTTAGAAATGTCCTTCCTTTTAAGTCGGCCAACAAAGGAACACAGGACATTATAACGTGTTGATGCTCCATCTTTACAGGCATCAATGTGAACACTTTGTCTTTAGAATGAGGGAAGTCATTATAATCTGATCAGGTTATATAACCAGACAAATCAAAAGCACTGAAAAGAAAACTTCCAACTAGTTTGAGTACACAGCTGCTTGCTGGAGCTTTAAATGTGCTCTGCATTGAGCTGCCTGAATTAAATAGAGTATAATTATTATGTAAGTTCAATAAATAAATAAATAGATGTAGAAAACAGTGAGAAAGCAAAAATTTAGGTGAATCCTAACCTGAATGTAAAGTGTATTTGATGCACTGTCCGGTGAGTTTGGTCCTGTGTGCTCTGGTCCAATCAGAGAGGCTGTGCCTGCAGAGAGCATCCTGTGGGCTGGACAGTGATTCAGCGTAAAAGGAAGATGGAGTGTGGTGACGTTGTTCAGTGAGTCAGCAGCACCTGCTCTGCTGCACACAGCAGCTCTGTGGACGAGAGATACTTCAGGTATCAGGATGATCCTGGAGATCAGTGGGTCATTCACGTCAGACTCCCCCAAACTGATGAACACTCCGTTTGATAAGAGTTTGTCCTACAGTCTATGATCTGAAGAGAATTTAACAAGTAGATTTAGATGTTTGCGAAGACCATGATCTAAGTAATCACATATTATGTTAAATTATTATTCATGTTTCTGGAGATCCTTTGAAAACCATGGATCTCTAAAGCAGAGCTTCTCAATCTTTTTCTGTTACGCTCCCCTACCAAGAAGAAAACAATTTGCGCTCCCCACTCTCCGTTGCAACTATAATTGTCAATCAATCAACTGTCTATAAAATGGTTATAAGTACACCTCTGCATAACATCGTTTCCTTATTAACATTAAAGAAAACAAAAAATATATTTCAGAACTACAGGAGCTACAGGAGCTCACAAACTTCTTACACACATAACGGTGGAGACCTTCTAGCAGGCAGGAGGGTTTACATCCTGACCTGAGGCGTCTCTGTGTGATGGTTCCATGTTCTCTCGGGGTGGGTGGATGGATGCATGGATGGGTGGATGGATGGATGACTTCCCTATTGCCCCGTCTCTGCAATTGTTCTGAGCTGTTTTGTAATGTGTCTCCTTCTCTGCTCTCTACTCCCAACCAGACCATGGCCGAGGTGAAGGACAAGCCCATGAGGAGGCCTCTGGTCAGGGCAGCATCAGAAGAGGGCTCCAGCGGTCTACTCTCAATGAGTTACTCACCTTCCCCTGGAGACACGCTGCCCTGGAACCTTCCAAAGCACCATCGCATGAAGCGCTCCAAGTCAGCTTCTGGAGATGTTCTGGACCCAGCAGAGAGAGCAGTCTTCCGCATAGCAGGTAAAGCAATCACCCCTGAAGAACGTGGAGGTTGAGGAGTCTGGTCTTTTCGCTTTATATCCTCCTGATGTGGCACCTTTTGCAAACTTTGCTGCTAACACAAGCTTCTCATTCTACTAGTGTCATTTTGAGGAGGCCCTCGTGTCGTCGATCACCTTTGTGTTTACTTTTTATTGTGATGATTATAACAGAGTGACATGATTTCTTATGAAATCAATCAAGTTTTATTTTTAAAGCGCTTAATTACATCAACAGACATTTCAAAGCGCTTTAACAGACAGAGAACCCCAACAGAACCCCCCAGAGCAAGCAAAAGTGACAGTGGCATGGAAAAACTCCTTCATTGAGTGTCACGGGGTGTGAACAGG
The DNA here is from genome assembly GCA_013358685.1 of Antennarius maculatus. Lineage (NCBI taxonomy): Eukaryota > Metazoa > Chordata > Actinopteri > Lophiiformes > Antennariidae > Antennarius > Antennarius maculatus. Next base: position 3,236,292 of record CM023622.1, on the reverse strand, counting down.
ACCCAAGTGCAGCACAAAGAAACAATACAGGAGTTAAGTTCAACAGTGTTTATTTTCAGGCCAGGCGGAGTGGGGATCGAACCTGGGTCTCCCAGGCGGCTGGCAGGCAGGTAACCGCTAGGTCAGTGGAGCACGCTGGAGACACAATGGATCCCTCCAGAGAAAGGGAGCAGGCAGGAGACGAGGTCAAGGGACGGAAGGCTACTCAATTTACCGGGGCTGGAACAGGAGGCAGAGTCGTTGGACAGGCGAGGGTCAGGTTTACCGGCACAGAGAGACGAGGCGGAATCCGTGGACGAAGGGCGGGTAGGTTGGCTGGGAAACAGACAAGAGGCACAGTCCAGTGACGAAACAGGTTGTGATCGGGCAGGCAATCCGGAGTAGAACGCTGGAGAGTAGGACACGGGTCAATTACAATCTGGCAGAGACTGAGTGTGAGACGTGGGTTTAAATACCGGACTGATTGCAGATGGGCTGTAGGTGTGGGTGATCAGCGGGAGGTGTGGTCAGGCTGGGAGGTGGGACAGTGGAAACTGTGGAGTAGACTGCAGGAACGGAGTGATCATGACATTGAGGAAGAAACTCAGGCCAGGACCCAGACTCTGGTGGAGGGCCATCTGCCTTGACTGGTTGGGTGGAAAAGAAATACAATGAAGATAAGGCCAGGGTAAGAGAAAGAGAGACAGAGAGAGTAAGTGGCAGATGAGCCAGATAGAATCAATGTCTTTATGGTTATGGTTAGACGATTTGATGCAGGCGCTGAAGTGGGGACGGAAAAGTCAGGCTGCGTTTACGGACACCTGGGCTGTTGTCTTCTATACATGTTCCCCATCATGTAGTTGGTTGATTAAAAGCACAATTACAGCTGCATGGGTGACTGTATGGCGGCACGGAGGAAGAAAGGAAGCAGGGCCCTCAGCTGATGGATAGATGAGGGGTGATACTGGTGGGCTTAGAGGAGCAGGTCCACAGAGGATGGGTGGATGAGGAGAAAACCTGTGAGGGCATAAAGCATCGACACTCCAGGGAAGAAGTTGAGTTAGTAAGGTGTGATTGGAGACTAGGAGAGAGAGGTCAAAGAGGAGTAACAGAGAGGGTCAGAGAGAAGAAAGAGGAGAGAGGAGCTCAGTGCGTCTGGATGTTGAGTCTCCAGCAGTGTAGGTCTATAGCAAATAATTTACCAGCCTAAGCCGGCTTAATCGTAAATTTTCTGAAAAAGAAATGTTTTAAGGTAGACTCGAGGAACAACCAGTAGGCTAGTATGTTGAGAGCGTAACAGAGTATAGTCTTTGGTGCTCGTACCCTGGCAGGAGGAGAAGTCGTCTGATGAGTTCAAGTTTCTGGTATAAAGGTGTGCCGGGGATGTCTTGGTGTTTGCAGACCAGTATTACCATTTTTTGTTCTTATACTTCCATGTTACTTATATATTGATGTGCAGCATTAGCATCTGTTTATGAGCATTGTTTCTAACAATGGTGGACTTGTGTTTTCTTTGGTTGTTTTCTACTGTTGTAAACACGACTCTATTCTTGTCCACAGCCCATTCATATAATTAGAATGGCATTCAGTCTAGTGCAAAGCTCTGTCGATCCTGACCGCACTTACATTTTTACCTCCATAGAGATTCACTTTTTACTGTTTCAGGGTGTTCTGACTTCAAAAATAAATACCATAGATGAAATCATCATCAACAAAGTCATCTTTAACTTTAGCCTCGTGGCTGTTATTGTCCTCACACGCTGTTATTATCCATGGATCAGAAAAATATTTAATCCAAATGAATGAGACCATTTAACGTCTTGTTCACATGTCTTTATGTCCCACTGCCTCTATCCGTACTGCCAAACTGACACTAACACCTGTGGTGATCCTCAGCTGAACTCAGCACAATATCTCATGAACAAGTGATGTCATCATCCAGAGGAACGTAGTGTATTTTATGGCATTTCAGTAAATGATTATCCGTATTGTTTACTCCAAACAGTGGTACAGTTGCCAGTTTGTCCATTCATCTATATTTTTTTGTCCAGACCAAATTCTAGCTTCACTAAACTTTTCAGTGACATCAACCATAAAAGAGCTTTTATGACTTTTGATAAACAAAAAGTTTTTTTTTTTTCTTGTTTCCATGGAAAAATAATTTTTCAAGATGACTCAAATGGGTTGCCATCTTGTTCAAGACCATATGTCACAAACTTTACATTCTCAGGATTCTCTCTATATCTGCCTTTGTCTCCAAAAATGTAGTCTTGTCCTGCAGGTTCTCCACCTGCAGGACATCTTGTTGCGTCTCAGTATCTCTGCCCCAGCTCCTCCTGTGGTAGGTTAGGGTTCGTATTGTCTCCTACCTCCTCCTCACTCTCTCTGGTTGTCTCTGATATTGATCTGATGGGGTGGGGTACTGCAGTAGTCTCTTGTGACTGGGTGTTGTTGTCTCTGCACACACCAGAGCAGTTTAGGATTGTATGACTCTAAGTGCTTCCAGGTTTCTCTTGAGGTTGAGACGTCCCACTTCTTCCTCGCTGTAGTGCCTCTGGGCAGAATTCTGGAGCCTGATGGGATGTAACAGACGAGGGCTACTGTATCCCTGCTGGGTCTTTGAATCGCTGCCATAATGGTTAGTTTGTCTCGAGAAGCTGAAGCTGCAGCTTTCCGTCACATTAAATGTGGACGTGTCCATTTGGTATCGAGCTGAAGACACTTTGAGAGGCAGACAGTGTTGGCAGACATTCAGTGAGACTAATCAGGGTTTCCAGCTTTTTAACTTTCTATTTATTGATTGTATTTATTGATTAGCTATAATTCTAAAGAATTGTGAGACAGACTGATAGCATGTCACTTGTTTTTATTAGCATGTTTTATAATGACAAGAGATTAGGGTAACATTTTTAAATTGAATTCTAGCAGTGCTAATATGTTTTACTGTGCCATGTTTTTCAGAATTATAGTTTAACCCATTATTAATCAGTCTTTTTTTTTATTGATTATAAGGCTATTGCTATTTGCTGTTTGGAAGTGTATATAATTGGCCAATGGTATATAAAATTATGAATTAATTAAATAACAATAAATAACAACTTCATAGTAGTTATTGAGCATACTTCATCAGTGCATTTCACTGGTCATTGACAGGTTAAAGATCTTTTTGGTTCTGAACAGCAAAAAGTCACACCTTGTCCTTCATATAATATTATTCCACATCAGCTGAGCCCTTTTATAATATCCCAAAAAACCTTTCCTTCTTCTAGTCTGGCCGTCTTGGTACTATGTCCAATTCGTTTTGTTTTGTCTGAGACAGATCTGTTATCCATGTTTTGGTCTGAATGAGACCGTAACTCGTCAAGAAAATGAAGTTTTGTCTATATTTTTAATGTAGCTGTCTGTCAGTACAACATGAGTAATGCTGTGCCATGCCCCCAAGTGAGGGGGAGGAGTCCTGCGTTTTTGTGTAGCTGAAGGTTGAATACAGTAGACTGAAGAAAAAATGCCTGTAAAGCAGAAGGAGGGTGGGCAGAAAGTTATCTGCTGTATTTTTTGCAGGATTTGATGCAAACATTTTCCCCATAGAATTCTGGTGTTGCTTCATAAAACATTTGAACCACACACCATCCAGTGTTGGGGCTAACAAATGCCAACTCAGCATATCAGTTCTTATTTCAGCTTTTCTCTCACTTGCCACCGGTTGGTATACTAGTTTCTAATTTTTACTCTAATTTTGAAGTTTCCTGTTTGCACATCTATTTTTAGGGAAAACTGTCGTGAATAATACCTTCCCACTCAGAGTAAGAGGACTACTGTACATGACCTGCAGGTATGACAGGACATTTGTTTCTCAGAGTCATATCAAATGTGGATGTTAGATATTATAGATATTCCTTACTTCTGCTTTCTATTTTTGATGACAGAGTTGAAAAATGTCAGAGGTTTTATTTGTAACATATAAATTATTCAGAACAGCTTTCAACATAGGTTTTGTGCAGTTTTTATTGGAGTATTGAACTCTAGATCCACTATTGATTTCAGAGTCTTTGTCATGACTGCTGGCATCAGCAGCATTCATTACACCTTTGGGACCCTGTGTTTTGCTGGTGCAGCTGAAAAGGATTTTGAATGCTCTGTTGTTCATGTAATTCTGTGACCATTTTCTTTATCCTAACCACCAAATGTCTCTTTGTCTGAGCTGCTTCTGTATGATGACAGGATGGGACGGTTTGTGCAGTATGCATGCAGGACACTAGAGGACAGTGTCCAGGGATGACGTGTAGGAGTCTCTTCTCTCACTGTGAGCTTTAGTCCATGAAGCATTTAGTAGTACATGAACCATTCATCTGATTCAACAAGGTGGTTTTCTAGAATTCCAGCTGAGTCAGCAACCAAAGCCAACGTCTGAGATAGAGCAGAAGATGATGAGTCTGTCTGGAGCAATGAGCTGAACAAGCCTGTACATGACACCTTTATTCCATGTATGTAACATAAGAATATGGACACATTATATGTTATGTGACTTTAAAAGAAATGTGAAGTTCATTTGGCTTTAACAGAAATCTAAATTTAACTGAAAACTTTGAATAATTTTCTGCACTGCACTTGAATTTCTTTATTACGTTATTGACTACTGCTTTGAAGGTTTATCTTTTGTTTTGGTTTGCTGATTCCTGGACGAGAAAAATTTTACTGCACAAGTGGCCCCTCCTAGACAGAAAATGTTGGATTCAACGTTCTGCATCTTAAATCTAAATGAGACTGAGATCTTATCAGGTTGTGTTTCTTCTCTGGCCATAGCCAGAGAGCATTAAAAGGGGAAATCAGTTGTAGTTTGATGTATTGACACATGTCCCATACTGGAGAGGTGACGTCTGAGAAATGAAGTTGGTATGAAATTAAATTGTTTGTCTTCCTGTTTCTTTAAAGAAATGCACCTGTGTCAGGGGATCTTTAGGATTTTATACTTGGCTGAAGAATGGAATATTAATAGTGACCTACATCATTATCAGTGCTGTAGTGAAACAAATCTTGTAAAGCAAGTTTTAAAAACTTTCCGTTTTGTGGCCAAGAGCGTCTCCTAACTCTTCTGATAGTTGAGTCAACAGTCCCAGCTGTGTGAGACAGTGAGAACACACACGTGTGCTCCGGCTGTCACCATATCTGTAGTTATTTATTTTTAGTTTTTATCAGAGAATGTGGAGCCATTAATATTCTGATCAGTCTGACTTAACTGTTGCCCTTTTACCACGTGGAGTTCTGTTTGTCTGTCACCTTTAATAGCATTAGATGCCATACTTAACATATTATTTAATATGAATACCTTTTAGACCTAATACAGTGAATTGTAGCCCCTGCATATATACTGTGTCACCAGATCATATCCACAAAACTCCTACACAGAATTTAATTATTTTTTACATGGTACGTGGTATATTTGACATGTTAAAATCAATGCTTTCTTTATTTCACAAACTTATGACTATATAGTAACATTTGAACTTGAAGTCTTTAGTCATTGTGTTGTTATTTTTCTGAGATAGAGGATACTAAGACATATTTGGGTTCAGTAGGACACAAACACAGACAGAGAATGCAAAGTTTAATGTAGATTTTATTGACCTAAGATTGGAGACGAGAGATGATGTCTGAGTTGAATGTGGTCATGCAGATGGAGAGTGATGGCAGGGCTGGAGCACAGAACAGGACTGGAAAGAGATTTTTTTGAGAAGGAAGGGACAATGAAGGCAATTACTGATGGTAGATACAGGATTAAATAACACAGAAACAAATTAAATAATTCCGAGCAAAAGACTAATTTTTGCCACTGGAGAAAAGGGCCACAAACTCTATTACCACAAGACGAGGGGAGACACTCTGGAGGTCAGCAAACCAGGGCTCAAGAGAAGGATCTGAGGAGGAGATTTGGAACAGGTCTGCAGGTGATGCTGCAGCCTCTCTGCTGGACACGGGACAGGGATCTCATCCAGAGATCCAAACACGCCGGAAACACAGTTCTATGACAGTAAACAGGTTATATTACATATAAAATTATAACTATACATAGGTGTAAGGCTCCAGCCGATACACATTGCATACAATAAATACAGAGAGCATACAACAGAAAAATACAGGACAAGCAAACGTGATGGGATGGGCATCATCAATGCTCTGGTAACTATTGTAACCAGGCCAACCATTAGGGCCTCAGGAGTTTAAATGAGCCGCTCACTTTGAGAAAAAAGTTTAAACTTCAGACATTGACTTTCTTCATACATGTTTCTGGATACATTAAATCACACGTGTGACTGATACCGATAGCAACGGCTTTGCTTCATGAACGCGTACCAGCTCTAGAGCTAAGATTGGTTTCCCTGCTACAATACAGCACAGGTCAAACAACATTAACAGCTGCTGCTTTTAGTTGCTTCAGTTTAAGGTTGTTGTAAAAGTGACTTTTTGACACATAGCTGGAACAGAGCTGTCTCTAATGGTGTTTGTTCAGCTGTGTTGTTCTTGTTACAAATCTTAAAGAGAGCCCCAAGAACCCCAGTTTGCTTCCAGTGATGCTCCCATTGATGAGTGATTGTGTGGCTGGCTTGCCAATGCAGTATGAATGTGTGTTTAACAAAGGGTACAGTTTTAGTGAACCCCTGAGACTTTCTGGGATGTTGGTACATAAATGTCAGACTTCAGAGGCTGATGAATATATTAACTGGACAGTAATGCTCTAAAACGGTTTCATTACTTCATCCAGTACCCAACATCCTATCCAGTACCAGTGTCCATCCATTTCCTTGGAGACAAGACAATGTCAATTATGTCATCTACAGTCAGTGGGAGGAAGCTGGAGAACCCAGAGAGAACCCACGTAGACATCGGGAGAACATAGAAACTCCACACAGAAGGGACCACCATGCAACCCATCTTAATGACGTAAATATAAATAATTACTAAAAAATGAATTCATTACACAAGCTGGATAGATTAATTGAAATATCCATGTGAACATTCAGTGTTGTTGGAAAAGAAATACTCCAAATGATTTAGTCAGCTTTCTGTTGAAGATAAGTTCAACCACCACTTCCTTTTAGGTGTGACTGCAGTTTTAGCCATCGTGATGTGCTGTTATCACCTCTTAACATTGCAGTAGGTGTGTTTACTTGATATTGTGGGCCAAATAATCAAACTCTTTAAAGAACAGGGATTCTTTTGTGTAGTTGAGCTCATTTTTAGTCACATGATAAGGGAGTCTAAAGTTTATGTAAAGTTGAATGTAAATGAATGAATCTCTTTTTGTCCAGGAGTTCTTTTAGTTTCCTTCAGTCTGATCAGAACTGGGCAGTCAATGCTGTCAGATTTATATTTTGGTCTTTGAGCTGCTCTCCACCCAGAAAACAAGTATTATGAAGCTAAAGTGTTTTATTACTACTTCTTGGATGTATTCTTTATCTTATTTCCCTGATAGTAACTGTTAGCTTTGTGTGGCCCCCCACTGCTCCACTGTTGGACTGACGATCTGGTTCCCTGGTATTTACACTTACAGATCTGCTGTCATCCAGCTTTGGGAATATGATGTAACCGCTGTGGGATTTTCCTTTAAAAGCTGTGAATAGTTCAGGATCCACTTAGCATGCCCTGCCTCAGTTTCTCCTGACCTCAAATAACCCTACTCGGCTCCGTCATTTGATTTGCATGGAGGTAGCCATGTGTTTCCCTCTATCTGGGCTGGAGTTGCCTAAGTTTGTGTGTGTTTGTGTGTGTTTATGGTCTCAGCCGCTCGGCGTCAACAGGTCCCTTTCATTGCGGTGTGTGTGTGTGTGTGTGTGTGTGTCTGCCACTGTGCCTTTAAGAGGGAGGGTCTGATATTAGTGTGTGGGTATTTCTCAAGCAGAGGAGGGGAGTGGTTGTGGCCTGAAATGAAATCTACAGCTTTATAGAGGGGATGCAGTGACAGAGTGTGGGGTAAGGAAGAAGGTGGGGACAGAGAGATAGGTGGACTAGACAGACATCCAGGAGGATCTGGATCAGCCAGACAGTCAGACAGGTGGGGGGGTAAGCAGGCCCAAGAGGAAAGTTTGAAGCAGAGTTTGAAAAGTGGAAGGTGCCCCCACTGCGCCTCAGCATCAGACAGGCCATGTCCATGTGCGAGCCAGGTCAACGGCTGTCAGAGGAGCAGGACTATGTGCAAGCCTATGAGAACGTCAGAGAGAAGTATAAAGGTAACCACACCCCCATCTCTTCTTCTGGGGCTTCACTGTGTGTTGGAGAGGATGTCTGGATGAAACGCTAGGGGTGACTGAGTGTTTCACTGAGCAGAGCGTGATGATTGATATAACCTGATCAAATGATTCTACATGGGTTTACACAGAGATCAGTAGCTGCCGTTTCTACTGTAGACCTGATGTTTACGTAGAGCTGCTGGAGGGAGTTCTGCATCACATGTTGTGTGGATCACAGTGGTGCCACTTCATCACTGAAACGATGAATTCCTCTGAGGTGACTGGGTGGTGGAGGTTTTGCCTTCAAGATAGGATATGACTGTAAATATGAGTAAATCACTAAGAAGACCTGCTGTTCCAATGGGTCTTCTTCTCTGACAGCCTCCTTAGCACACATGGAATCACTGCCGGGAAAAGGGGGGGGGGGGGTGAGATGTATGGCCCTAAGGTGGATGGCAAAGGTCCAGTATATGCAGCATGACCGATATGAGGCACCAGCCAACATGGTGACGCATCGGAAGCCCGTTCACCTGTCTGTGCGGGGCAATACTGTCGTGACGGTGGTGTTTTTCATTTCAGAAAGCAAGCAGGAAGTTCCTGCAGCTCATTGGCTGACTGGACTCCTGAGTCTGAATTCAAGCAATGTAAAACCTTCTGGTGTTCTACTGGTTTGCATATACACACACAATAGACTAGTGTAGACGTTGGTCAACTGACCAATCACAGAGAAATGTTTTCATGATCGTCAGCGTGGTTCTGTATGAGCAATCAGGATTGACTTTTCTCTTGCCATTTTCAGACTTTTCCACTGCTGTGAGAGTGATAGTAACACAAACACACAACGAAGCCCCGACACTGATAGTAAAGCAGACTGCGAGCTAGCAAACACCATCCATCCATCTTCTGAACTGCTTTATCCGCTGTCGCGGTTCATGGGGAGCCGGAGTCTATCCCAGCTGGCTTGGGGCGTGAGGTGGGGGAAACTCCGGATGTGACGCCAGTGCACCGCGGAGCCACACAGAGACAGACAAACACGCACGCACACACTCATACCTACGGTCAATTTGGGATTGACCAATTAACCTGAGGCGCTTGCGCTAGCAAGCACAATCACAAAAAATCATAATCACAATATTTATCAGATCTTATACACAAAATGATTGGAGACGAATTCCAGCACGTTCTTTGTTAAATTAAAAAAAAACTCCACAGGAAACATTTGATCTTGATTCTGACTTGTAAATTTTGATTGAGGTGAAGCGTTTGCAGGTTCCAGCCTCTCAAACCCAATTAATTTGCTGACTGTCCCTAATTTATGATGGGAAACTGGATATCCTTTCATTTTAGACTGTTCATTGGACTAAAACAGAAAAAGAAATTGAACAGCCTTGACGAAAAGTGTTCGTTTAGTACCAAAGACCAGCGATGTTAGAACAGTCTTTCAAATTAAAGGTCTTTATGGTGTTTGCACATTTGCCTACATCAACAAATTCTTACTGTCTATTCCAGAGTGAGTCCCTTGAAGGCTAATTTGAGATTTGAAGTAGACTTCATTGGATAAAATGTTACCAAGCATCATATTGGATTAAGATCAGCTTCCTCTGCCCAGTGTGGGTCAACATCAAACCGGTGAATCACACTGATATCTGGGGGAGGTGTTGCTTGTGAAACAGGCTAGCACTCTTATCACACTTATCACAATGCATGAGCCATGACTGGCTTTTGTGGTTAAAATTATTTAGATGTAAAGCATGAATGATCATTGTAGCATGAATGTTTGGCAATCGATAAATACAAATAACTGTTGTTTTTGATGGGAACACTAGTCACAACAGCCAGCAGGAGTTTTCTTCCCATGCATTTGCCTACTGTTCATGTCACTGTAGGCAGGGATCATGCTGTGTCAGTCTGGCACAATCCCTCGGCCAAGCTCTCATTTCCTGTTGCTCCTTCTTGTGGCTGGCATATTTGTTTTAGATGATCCTGCATCTATGCTGAATGAATGGAAGATCTGGCTACATGGATGAGTGAAAAAGGGAGGCGGACTGCACAGAGAACAATCTGACATTTCAACATTAAAGTGGGATATGTCATAAGATAAGCAATTTGTCCGAGGTCATTCACTTTCATCTGTGCATAAAAGTCAAATATGGCTAATTTATACTGTATTCACATCATTTCTAAGGAAAGCAGAAGAGCATGCTGACCCCGTAACGAGCATGTCTTTGGCAAGCAGGAATTCTTGTTAATAACTGCATCGCTTAAGTTTTTATTCCCTTTTTAATTAACAGCAGTTCCCTTCTATTTTCAGTTCAGAATTCACAAGACTAAGGATGCATTTCGAACCTCTGACACTGAGCATGTGTTTACTCCTAGGAGTTTGAATGTGAACTGTTTGCTCCCTGACCAGCAGCGTTACAGCTCCTCCTCATCACAATCACATTAAACCAGTTGTTTTAGACTGCACAGTTTTTAGCAACAGGTGGAATCAGCCTCCTCTGGGAAGAGCAGCAGTTGGGTGGAACTCTGTTTTATAATAGAAACTCAACATATCTACTGGTGTAAAACATGCAGCCCTGCTTTAAATACTCATCACATACATATCCCAGCAGATTACTCTGTCAGTCCTCAAGTTATTCTGGTTGAAAGACAAACTAAAGACTTGTGACCTTTAACTCAGTCAGAGGAAGGTCACATAAAATTAAATGTCATTAGTCTTACAACATCAAAGAATATTTTTGTGCTATTGCTATTTTTAGAGTGCAAGGCCATCTTTACCAGTGTTGGATATCTCCTTTTGCAACAACACTCCTAAGAAGAAGTGGTTGAAAAATGTGACATGCTTTCAAGGAGGACGATTATATATGTAACAAGTACTAATATATATATATATATGTATAATATATATATATATATATATATATATATATATACACACACACACATATATATTATACATATATATATTATACATATATAATATATAATATATTATATATTTTATATATATATATATAAAATGTATTTATTTATTTATTGTATAATGCAATAAAAATTCAGTAAAAATATAAATTACTACCCCCATTCAGGAATAACTCCAGTCACATCCTTAGATTAAATGTCTTCTGTCTGGACTTCCTACTGATATTAGCCGAAAGCTCACATTCTTTTGTGGGTCTTTACTGCCAATCGCTGCACTGAAATTTTTATCAAATATTGTCACTTTTTAAACCTTTTAATCCGATTTCGGCTCTTCCTGTCAATGTGAAGCAGAATTCACCAAGCGTTGGATTGAGAACCTGACCTGGGTTCAGACCGTCGTGAGATGGGTTAGTTTAAACCTACTGGTGATGTGTTGCTGTAATGGTAATCTTATGACCAGAAGTCAACAACAAAAGAAGACAAGGCTAAAAAAATTCAAAGAATGAGAAGCAGCATTACACCTGTCAATAATTATGAATACTTTTTATAGCATATGTAATTGTGAATAAGAAAAAAACTATGTAAAACTTATTTGGAAAGAAACACACACAAATCTTGAATCAGTAGCTTTTTCCATTTTCTGTTTAAATTAAATAGTAAAATAATTAAAATATTCATTTTATACCGTTAATGTTTTCTGACCAAGATGTGAACTTTGACACAAAGACTGCTGTCATTGTCTCGTCTCAGTATGTTTACCCTGTAAATTGGACCTCTGTGATTGAATTCAGTTTGCAAGGTGGATCTTAAATGTCCTCAATGTCCCACTCCCCCTTTTTAAACACTCTTAAAGAAGCCAAGGCCATGGGAAACCTGGGGCAACAATAGACCTTGTTCTTGCATCTGTACTCTAGTTTGTGTGTGCGTGTGCGTGTGTGTGCGTGCGTGCGTGCATGCGTGTGTGTATGTGTGTGTATGTGTGTGTGTGTGTGTGTGTATGTGTGTGTGTGTATGTGTGTGTGTGTGTAAATACCGGCAGGGTTCATGTCTAAAAGGGCTGGGATAAGTTTGTCTTGTGAATCACTGTTGAGCTGGCCCGTCCACTCTGAAACTCCCTCCTCACTTCACTTCCAGTTCTTGCCTCAGATCAGTTTCATGCAACTTGACCTCAAATTTAAAAATAGTCCTCTAAGTATGCACGCACATTATGTGGTACAACTAGTGAGGAGAAAATAACTATCGTCATGCCACGGAGTAGCAATACCGTTATACCTTTCAACTTTGACTCGAGCGTGGTACAATATTTCTTTCTCACAGTATAAACCAATGAAATCAATGAATATATCTGAGTTGGAAAACATCAAAATTGTGTCAGGACAAATGTAGTGATTTTGGAAAACCACCACCAGTCATGAGAAAGAAACTGACAGAAAACATGAACAAACTTGACTTCCCAAGTATAATGGTTGGAAGGAGGACTAGACTGTGAACAAGCCATTTTGGTACAGATTGGTACTCTGTGAACTCCATTTATTGTGAACTATCTTGTGTTTGTGTAGGTTCTCAGTCATCCAGGTCATGGTTATCCAAAAGCTGTTGAGTCGATCCACTGGACGTTAAGAAAGTTCTTGAAGACGTTTCGTCTCTCATCCAAGAGACTTCTTCAGTCAAGGTTGTACCTGAGTCTTCAAGAACTTTCTTAACGTCCAGTGGATCGACTCAACAGCTTTTGGATATCTTGTGTTTGTTTTAAGACGTTCTAAAAGTAAAATGACTCTTACCATCTTAAGTTCTTTATGGGTTTATTCTGAGCTGTCCGTCATCTACTGATGTGATCTCGTTGGCATTGATAGTTGACATAGTTAATATGACGTGACTGTCGTATTAAGAATCAGGTTCTCTTTCTCTCAGTTTCTACCAGATGGTGGGGGGCAGGCTGTATGGGTTGTACCTGAGTCGAGTTTCACTCATGAAATCTGATCTATTTTGCATTAACAAAGAGAGATCTAAGGGCGGCACAGTGGGTAGTGCCTCACAACAAGGTTCCAGGTTCGATTCCTGTCTGTGTAGGTTCCTGTCTGCGTAGGTTCCCTCCAGGTTCTCTGGGATCCTCCCACCTCCAAACACATGCAGCTTAGGAGAACTGGTCACACCAAATTGTCTACAGGTGCGACTGTGAGCGTGAATGGTTGCTTGGTACCATGTCTCTCACCCTTAGCCAGTTGAGATTGGTTCCTGTAGTCATTTGACTTGCTAGGTGGATAAGCAGCTGAAGATGATTGTGATTATCTTCTCTACCAGAAAATGGATGGATGGACAAAAAGATCTCATCAGAGTTGTGCCAGTTGAGGACAAGTAATCAAACTAAAGAAAGTGTTTGTTATTTAATAGTGTAGAGATAAATCTTTTGATGTGCTAGGACACATTGTCACTGATGTTTTCTGAGATCTTTGGGTGTTTAAGGTCACACAACGTCAGACACCCTCCCTCAGGTAACCCAGCTGGGGGTGACCATCAGCCCGCTTCTTGAACATACATTTTACCCCAGATCCAACTTGCGTCGCTTTCTGCAACCTCTGTGGTGGACTTGATGGGTTGTTTCCTTGCCCATCATAGACATTGATAATGAACTTGATGCACTGTGTGTCAGCCTTCCAGATGTCACTCTAGGTCAGGTCTCTCTCCAACTCTTCTTCTCACCCCAGCCCCCTGCTGCTGCAGGTTCACCATCTTGTTTGGCCTCATATCTTCAACACCTGCCTACAACCCCTGCAAGACAAGATAGCGTTTGTAACCACCTTGGTCCAGGTAGCACCATGGCTGTGGGATAGCCCCCAATCCTGCTCACCCAGTGGCCACTGTGCCCAACAGTAAGCCTTGTGTCTTAGCCAGGACTGCACTAGCTCCAAACCATTATGAGCTCAGAATTTCCTGCCACTTACGACAATGTCAACTGATGCAACTCTGTCACTGTGATAGTCTCAACAGGCTAGTGCCTGTCTTGTGTAGGAAACACACGAGACGCAGTCATATAGTAGATGTAGCCACCTCATATACAAACAATGGCCAGAGGATAGGAGCCAGGATGCCCGGTAGACCAGGCTTATCTACTATGGACAACCAGGCTTTAAGCTTCTTCATGGTGGTTTGGACTGATGCAGTATCTCTGAAGCTGCAGTCGAAAACCTTGCTTAGGCTCATTACTGGTAATGGATGGTATTGTAATACTGTCCATGAGAAGCAAAACATGTCCACCACTGTCCTTCTCATCAGGACAAAGGACCTGGACCATGGACCTCATCAGCTCATCCTAGCTGAGTGGATGAGCTTTTTCAGGCCACAAGGGATCCATCTGCATTCAGGCACTGATGTAGTGGTAACTGACAAATTCCAGCCCTAGGCAAGGAGCCTCTACACTCACGGTTGCCTTCACCAACATACTCATGGCAAGGGCAGACAGGATAACTGAGATCGTACAACTAGTTACTCTACCTTTCTTGAGCCGCTGACATTTGGATGCAATGCTGCCTGATGTCACTCTCAACCTAAAGTTCCCCCAGTAGTTCAGGATGAGGTTCTTGAACTGGCAGGATATGGGGTGTTGGTCCAGGGTGGTCTCCACGAGCTTGTTGGGTATTAACTAATATGCCTTGCTGAGATCCATCCACTGCATTCCCAATAAACACTAAACATATTCTTTATATTTATTGTTATTGAATCAGATGATATGTGATATCCAAGTTTAGTTTAGTTTACTAATGGTGTACACACCCCAAGCACCAGCAGTAAACTAAATCCAAAGTCCAGAGACTGGTGGCGCTGGTTGTTCTGCTAGACTGAGGCTGATAAATTTCTGAAGATTTGGCAACGATGTAGAGGTGGAGGGATGTTCATGAAGCAATGTTCAGACTAATGATCCATGATGACACAGGCTGAAACTTTCAACTATTTGCAATATGCCAAACGCCATCCAGTTCCCACCAGTATGATGAGATGAGATTGTTTCTATAACAATAACTCACTTCTCTTCTTACTGGCAGCTCTCAGGATTTCTTGGAACATCTTAAAATATCTTTGAGTTAAAAAAAAAAAAAGTTACCCAATACAGTTGTATTTTTAGTGCCAAAGACATGGTGAAAGAAATATATTCCAAATATATGTATGGTTGTGAGTGGAGCAAAGAAAATGGATAGTACTAAAAGTGTAGCAGTAAAAAGGAAAATGATTAGGTGCTCCTGTCTTTCCTCCTCCGAAAATGAACCACTATGGACCATACTTCCATGATTGGCTGTTCAAACAGACGATTACGTCCACTGACAACTTGACAAGCACATTTTCCACTGACACAACCAACCAGCTGGGATGGGCCAGCTCCTGTGCTTTTCTGTCTGGAATAATAAATCCATTTGACATTGGTTGCAGATCTTTGGTTTGACCAAGAGGCATAGAGAGAATCATGTATAAAGTACAGAGAACCAATGTGACTGGCTGGTGAGAACAGAGGGTGGCGGCAGGAAAAGATGTGTGTGTGTGTGTGTGTGTGTGTGTGTGTGTGTGTGTGTGTGTGTGTGTGTGTGTGTGTGTGTGTGTGTGTGTGTGTGTGTGAGACTGGCAGAGTCGTATGAGCTATAAACTCTTGTCAATGTCATGTGGAAACAATGTATTTTTTATCATGAGTGCTGCATATGCTTGGAGGTTCTTTGACTGGATACGAGCACAAACGTTCTCATTCATAAAAAATAAAATGAAGTTGCTATGTTTTGTTTTCGGGACTCTCAGCGTATTGTCGTCCGCTAATAGAGGACATACTCATATATTATCTCTGCTTGGGTTCACACCTACACTCCATTCTGCAGTGCAGTGCTGCTGCAGTAGAATCCTCTCACCTGTCTGCTACTTCACACCAGTTTGGGAGATGACCTGTTTGAGTTCTGTTTGTTCACACTGGCAGCTGAATCATGTTGTGTGTTTGTGGGATTAGACAAGATTGTACGGCTGTTTCATGAAAACATCGTATCTCCACCAACTGGGCCATTAACCCTTTGTAATACACAACAAGACCTTTCTGCACTGACATGCGTTTGTTCTGTTTGATAAATTTTTAACATTTTACAGCATCACTGGGTGCTGCAGAGATACAGTTTCAGCTTAACCTCACTCAGTATGTGTTGTGTGGTGTGCCCAATTCTGATATGTAACTGTAGACATTGCCAGCCAAGATGACAAATGATGAATATATAGTAGTTTGGGTTCAGAAATGAAAAAAGCCTGAAGGTGAGATTATTCAAACCTCTAGTATCTCTTCACATTAGACATCAACTGAAAATGCACACAACCAAGAGCTCACTTAAAAGAGAATTTTGGAGTTGGAAGGAAAGAAATAGTTCCCCTCAGCTCAAACTATCACTGCTTTGATGTTAAATATGCAGTACAACTGCCCTATAAAGTCACAACTGTGTAGAAGAACGCAGACTATCTGAACACAAGAGATGAACACAAAATGTGCACCACCGTGTACAGCACTGATTTCTGACATACTTTTATTCTGAAGAACCGTCTTCTAGGAATTTTTCTGACACCAATAGCTAATTCACATGGTTATTAACTCTATATGTCATTGTGAGTTCTTCAAAGGCAACTGTATATTATTGTTACTCTAATAATTACATTCAATCTACTGCTACTTCATCAGGCGGTATTACATAAGTTCATATTCTTTCACAGGTCAGAATCATATCCGATTAAAAATGGCATTAAGATCTAATTAGTTGACATATTGTGCTTCTGATTTCTTAAATGGAACAATTTCAAGTTTACAGAGAAATGAAAATCTGTTCCACCAGGACCCGGTTTACGGTCAGCTCCACTAGTAGGACAGGAAAAGATGGAGTAGAGCCGTTGGAATTAAGATGGGATTTGTGTTACAATGGAGGATTAGTGTCTTCCCAAACCTGGAAGTCAAGAACAGCTGACATTAATTGTGTAACCCCTCAACTCCCAAACTGGTGTGAAATATTTGTTATACTAATCCTGAACTGAAACAGAGAAGCTTTCAACCTCATGTCACGGTTTTTCTCATGGTCAGTCAGGGTGACCAAGAATGAGTACGGTCAGTTTGGTGATCAATTCACCATTAACCACATGTTTTTGGAGGTGGAAGGAACCAGGAACAATGACACATTTTTGAGCCAATGAATGAATCAGTGACACTGAAACATATTTGACTCCTTAAAGAACAAATCAATCTGATTTAATTTAATTGCTGCTCTTCTGAGTTTAGACTTTTACACTCTGCCTAAACTAAAAGAATCTCTAACATTTAATGTGAAGTAATTTGACAGTAAGATGCCAGTGTTTACTTTCCCACAGTGTTTGGAGATGCTTACGTCACACAGTGAGTTAAGTAAGATATCAACTGATAGCAGTGACACCATGAAGGCCGTCTTTGTAATCAGTCTGAGGATGATGTCACCGACGGAGGGAGACTTCAGTCTCCAGGATTCAGGCACACACAAATTCACATTTAACCCTCTGCACTATCAAGATATCAAAGATGGAGCAAAAATCCAAAAAACACTTTTATAGTAGAATGTCTGCAGCCTCACATGTCCATTTGGAGTATTGATTAATCAAGTCAACTGTCCAACCTGTGAGATGAGAGTGTGCAGAGATCCTGGCTCCATAGTGTTCCAGGGTTCAGAACAATAGCGCTAACTCCCTGCTGCTGGCATGCTACAGTAAGCCAGACTAATGCCAGGAATGTTAGCGGTAGCTGGCAGGCATGTATGCCATGTTTCAGCAGGGTGTCTGAGTTTCGTGTAGTCCTGCCCAGCTGTGCCCCTGCACCACGGCTTTATCAGCAGCTACGAACTCTGGTGTATTAGCAATGACATTTACACTGATTTTTATTTTGCCTTCTCACAAGTTTATAAAGAGCAATTTTACAGGAGTTTGACAGGATGATAAAGACACAAATGGTAGGTATCCTTCAAAAACATAAATGTATCTCATTTTGGTGATTCTCCCATTTCTGCGTTAAGGTTGGCAGTCATATAACACACATTATCTTATTAATCTTACATTTTTAACTTTTTCTTGTTTTTCTTCACTTATCTTATTTATCCTATTTATCGACCGGGCTTATTGGGACCTTCAGAGAGGTATTTCGTACTGTCCATGTGGAAATGTGTGTCAGCATGACAAATAAAGACTCTGATTCTCTGATTTCTGTGCACATGAATTTGAAATATCTTCATTATCTTCGCTATCTTTCTTTAAAAGTCACATTTGTCCAGACAGAAAACATCTGAGGGTCGTTGTGAATGAGTGGTTCTCCTGGCTGGTCCCAGAACAGCCTTTAGTGGATCATTAGTGCTACACTAAAGGTAGCCTGAATGTGTCTCTTTTACAGCTGTAGGCCTCATCCATGTGGGCCTCCGAATGCATCTTTCTTCCTGACACATTCTGTGAATTCTTGGAGCTTTGGTGTCGTTTTGATTCAGCTTCTTTCTTCTGTCTGTTAGAACCTCAGACAACATCAGTCTAAGATCTGCAGATGGAGATGAGCCTGTATAAACAGATACATTTACTTGATGGACCCCAAGTATTCATGCAAATAATGTGTATTTTTAAGTATGAGTAACCTGTTAAGTTCTACGTGATGTAAATGCAGGTTCTTTAGGTCTCTAGAGTTGTGTATCCAGGGGGAACGCTCTGACTGGCTTGCAGCTATGTGTAGAATTTGAATAGCAGGATTCAGACATGGTTCAGGTCAACAGTAGCTTTAAAGCAGCGTGGAACATGCAGTATTTTACATTGCCTATAACTCACCATGGCAACCGTACATGTGCCTCATACTATGGCTCACACTGAATAAACCTAATCTCATAGATCTTGATGGGAACACAAGTTCGTTTTCCTCTGGGGTGTGGCTGTAGAGTGAGTGTAAGAATCCAGGACTTCAACAGGTTTGGTTAGAAACCCTATATTCTGTATGATATGTCTGCGTGAGTTTGTTCTAAACAAACTTCAAAATTATGTTTCTGTTTTTTCCCCACATTAACATTGTGTTGTTTGAACAATAAAGAAATAAACTAGTGAAAAAAATAACCTTGCTTGTTTTTTGGGTTTTGTTTTTTTTTGCTTCTGGACACTTTTGGTGTATTGTTCATTATTATTCACTTGCATTGCCCCCAGATTGAAGCGGGGAGAGTTATTTGCATACTTTTATATAAAGGCATTAGTATTAAAAGCTGATAGTGAAATCTTAAAATGGTTTGTTGTCTGTTTGTATATTTGTGTGTGCAGATTGGCTGCAACAACTGGACTTTGATAGCACTTTAATGGATCTTGACTGCGCAGTATCATTTCTTCCCAGCCTGCTCTGCTGGCGTCTGGGCCCCCAACCACTCAGGGGTAGAGCTGCTTCAGCTCCAGTGTCTAATGGCTCAACTCCACAATGGGAAGAGTCACATCCCAGAGAGGACACAGAGGGCGTGCCGCTGCCTTCTCCTCTGATTGAGGGAGACACAACACTTTGGCCGTGCTTCGGTTTCTGCAGCGCTGAACAGCTGCAGGGGGGCATGAAACATCGACTCATGTGGGTGTGGAGTCTGACAGCTCACCATGATCACGCTGATATTTAAAAAGGAATATTACATTTGTAATGTAGCTATTTGGATTATGAGCATTAGAATTTATTGTGTGGTAATTGAAAATTAACATTTTTCGAATGAAAGAAGAATAAAACTGATATAAAATGTTTAGTCAGAAGAGTATAATCGTTTACTACAGATATGTTGGACATCTCACAGTGATTTTATTTTATTATTGCCATCAGCATCTGTATTTTGACCTGTGGTGTAAAGTGGCAAGTAACCACAAATATTTACTTCTACTGACATTCTTTTTATATTTAACTATTTTGTACATCTAAGCTTCTAAATTTTTACCTTACCAACTTTTTTAAAAATTATTACATGTATTAAAGAAATTTCACAAGCCACCCAGTACATCATAAACTATTACAAGCCCAAATTTAAAAGATATTACAGTAAAGTAATAAACATATTCGTTAATTTGACATGAACACCAAGGTTGCACAATATTATTTCAGCAACGTGATAACAATTGGTCCATGTGCAGGACTCACAGTAACAGTTACTGCACAATTTTGCTGTTTGATACACAAAGTAAACTTAGAAGCTTCTTACGTCCATGACTTCCTGTTTTTCATCTAACATGTAGATTAAACATAGAGTTTTTGTAAATGTTAGGTTAATTATAAACGTGTCCCCCCCTTTCATCAACTCTGGTACCAGAACCACATAGTAGAAACAGAGTGTATCGGGTTGAACCCACTTTAGTGGTCTTAGAACTGCTGGCTGTTTCATTAAACTTTTAAAGTTACACCTCTATCTATTGGAAATAAACAGACATCTGTGTTTGTGCATAGCCCAGAAATATACGTTAACGGTACTTTAATCTGGTGTGTCAGAAGACATGTTCATTATAAGGATAGGTGGTTTTTGTCATTTCTCGTTACAGAGTGTAATCTCTGGATTGAGATGATGTTTCAGGCGTGGCCTGCCAGCTGGTGTGTGATATTTACTACCTGTCATCACCAGGGCCATCTTTCACTGGTTGTGAAACGCCGAGCTCTTCTCTCTCTCTCCACCGATGCTGCTCAGTCTTTGGCTCAAGTTCCTTGAATCGGTGTGAGGAGGAGACTCCTGCAGGCATCGGGTGAATAGTGTTCTCATTTTGAAGTGAGCATCTGGTGAAAGATATATTAAATTATACTAATTATGTTTTTATTAGATGTTTTGGCTTGTTGAACACCAAGGGAAGCACATAAAACTATTTTGCTAAAATAATGTTCCATATTTGCAAGTAAAAGATTTGAAGGGGTTTGCTGGCTGGTGTGTGCAGGCATCGCCCACCCCCTAATCAGGTTTGCTAAATTAAGGTTAATATGGACGTGTTTGGTGTTAGAGCCATTAAGAACCAAAAGTTCTGCTAAAGAGCCTCAGGGTGGGGGATTAAAGTCCTCAGTGACCACAGCAAAGTAAAAAAAATGATTTAACAGGAAGGGCCTCTGCTGTTTGGGATTGTTTTCCTAATAAAGAAAACCACTCAAAGAGTGTCTTTTTGAGCCATTTGTATTAAAAAGGAGCAGTTGAATAATTCAGCTAATGTCTGAGTCTATTGGAACCTTAATATTTAAATCTGAGGGTCTGATTTTGGTGGATATTTCCTCGGTATTCTCCCTCTTACAGACGCTGCACCTCCTTTTATTTCCTCACTCCAGCTGGAGGCGACTGACTCTGGATTTCTGATCTGCTCAACAAGCTTTAAATGATTGTATATTGATTGGAAAAGGGCTCATTACAGCTCCTCCCCCAACCCCCCCACTCCCTGAATAACTTTCTCCCCCAAAATGCTGCTATATTATGGGATTCTCAAAAATATGTCAGTTTTTGTGATGCATTTTGATATACATGTGTTCTGCATGCGTGATACTCACACGTGACCAGTACAGACATACTGTAGGCCGTCAGCAGAGAAAATAAAATCTTTTCCAGGTGACTCACCTAAAAAATCTGTTCGGCTTTGATCATCCAGACTTTCTATTCTGAAACAATAGTACAGGTATTATCTTTTAATTCACTATGAGTTTTTTAAACTTATTTCTGAATTCCATTGATATGATTTGTGTTTTTGCCTAATTTGCATCTATTTGTCCTTAATTATAAAAACAACAGTCAGAGCTTCAGATAAGTAGAATATTTCAGACATGTGGCTCTGAGAAAATAGTAAGCGTGTTCACTGAAGTGCTTTTAAGAAGTCTGGCCACTAAACAGTCAATTAGGAGGAAGACGAACCACGAGCAGGAAATGGCATCGACTGAAATGTGAACCAGTGTGAACCTGATGCATGGCACCACATGACCTTTGGCCCTCTAGGGCCCTAGTTA
Source organism: Antennarius maculatus (assembly GCA_013358685.1). Taxonomy (NCBI): domain Eukaryota; kingdom Metazoa; phylum Chordata; class Actinopteri; order Lophiiformes; family Antennariidae; genus Antennarius; species Antennarius maculatus. The sequence continues at coordinate 3,214,191 of CM023622.1, read as the reverse complement.
GGCCCTAGTTGTTTGATGGCTGACACCAGATGTTCCATTATCTCCAGGTTCTTCTGCAATCTTTTTGGCACAGGGTTACAATTAATCTCTGTCTAAAAATAAATAAATAAATAAATAATTTGCTCCTCTTTCCAAAATTGCACTTCACACTTAAATGACAAAGAACATGTTAAAACATAAACTTAAAGACATTAAAATAATTAAAGCCATTGAATATTGTGTTTGGTATGGTTATGTTCCTGATGTTGGAAGGGTGCTATCAAATTGTTTTTGGGGGGTTTTTTTTGGCAAGGGCGGGGCAATCCTCAAATCTCAAGACTGTTTTCTATCGCCTGTAATAACTTTGTCATGGCTGTTAAAAATATCACATTTGTTAGTTCAAATGTTTAATGCAGTTGGAGTTACCAATGGGCAAAATAATTCCACGCCGCTCTGAAGATAATAATAATAATAATAATAATAATAATAATAATAATAATAATAATAATAATAATAATAATAATAATAATAATAATAATAATAATTATCCTTTATTGTCCCACAGTGGGGAAATTTGTGACAGCAAATGTAGGTTATTCTGGTGAAACATCATATTATGTAATATTGTGTTTCTGGTTTTACATGAAATCTTTCATGAAATCATGTAAAGCTGAAGATTTCTAATTATAAACTCCACAATGTTCATCAAGCATCTCCATGGATGGTTTACTGTGATTTTACTACTGATTGGCTACAACCTCATAGTCGGGTCCAGAGTTATCTTGGGACCATTAATGGAACCAGAGGAGCCTCTCCATGAGCTCTCCGTCCAATCAGAGGTGGGACTGACATTTATGTTGAGTAAGCATGATTTTCAATGAAGACGCAGATTCACTGTTCAATTTGAGTTGCAGAGTGATGCACCAGAGTATATGATGAAGAAGATTTGGAGGTGAATAAGAGTCTTGACTGGTTTTGTAGGTGGGCCTACAGACCCTAACATACAACTGTGCTATCCAAAATGAAAGGGGGTGTTGTTAGGGGACAATAGGGCGGTGTGTGTCTACAGGGATAATACACTGAATGTGTTTCTTTGAACTTTTCTGATGTTTTTCACATTGACAAAATATATTGCTGAAAAAAGATTGTAATACTGGCTGGGGGGGGGGGGGGGGGGGGTGAAAGAAAAAACAACTGCATATCTCAACATCAGACTCATTTCTTCTGCTAGCTAGTTACTGACGAGCTGTGGACAGACCCTCTTTTGGAATAAGTGGGAACAGTTGTGGTAAACTTTCAAGGAGACAGAATGACATAGTAAAGTTGATACTTCACCTCATCTAAGTTTAATTTAACGTTAAGGAGTTTCACTCTGGTCTGTTTAGTGGCTCCTGTGGTCCCAGTAAATTCTTCTTCTTTTGATTATAGTGTTTGCAAACAGCCTGTGAATGTAATACTGCCACCTACTGGTGGTTTTACTGCACTATCACCAAAAGGGAAACACATTTTTATGATAAATTAATAATCTTGTATACTGAATGGTTTTTTTTTTAAATCTTTTAAAACTAATGCCCATCCCAAGAAAATAACTTTTTTTTAAACGAGTGCTTACAGGAAAGATTTAAAGAAATGCTATGAAGTGTTGTAATCAATAAGTTTATAATGTGAGCTTTGAGTGAAAGGGTAACACGTGGGGTGTTGTGTAGCAACAAGGAAATAAGAAACTACAATTGGGAGCTTTCCAGAATCTGCATAACAATAACAGGTAGGGTGTAATTCCAAGAACCAACACCCACCCACACCCACACACACACACACTGGAGCCAGTGTGTGTCAAGAGAGGCCGTGTCGTCACAAAGTCATTGCTTGAACGTTATTGATTGTGTTGATCTTAATCATTAGATGAATGTATCGCGCGCACACACACACACACACACACACACACACACACACACACACAGCCATAATTTCTGCTTGTGTAACCTTCAGAGGAAGCTCACAGTCTTGACATAAGGAAGTGATTTGGATATAATTAGTGGGGATTTATTTTATAGGTGTTATTAGGGATTATTTGTAAGTGTTCTACACTGTGCTTAACATATTTGTATATTGTTTAAAAAAAAAATTGCTGTCAATTTATAGGTTCATAAAAATTGCTCTGTAATCCAAACCCGTCTGAAGCTTCGGGTCACCTCTGCAGCACTTATCATTAAAACAGAAGGCTTCTGTAGTCCGGGGGAACAGTTTCGACAAAGTGGAATGCTGAGTCACGATCGCTTTTGTCCTGAAGAAAAAGAGACAAACTTTTACCTTCAAAACTATGCATAGTTTTTATACATAACATATATCATTCGACAAACAAAAAAATAGTATTTTTTTCAGGACATTAAGGTCTTTAATGTTTAAAAGTGTGTTGTACCTTTCTTTTTTTTTTTGCCTCTCGGTCCAAACCGTTGTCTATTGCCCCGCCGTGCACCGGTTCATTCAGTCACTGTTGTGAAGTGACGGTGGAGCGTGACTGTTATTGGTCGAGGCACCTCCCTCGACACCATGAGGATGAGATGGGACAACTCCAGGGAGGGGTGGTGGGGGAGATGGAAGAGACGGAGGCGTGATCCTTTCCTTCACATTTTCACTGCTTAAGGGACCTGTGTACGAGCGGTTTGAAGGGAGAACGACTGGGAAAGAGGGAGTGAACAAAAACACTGAGCTGCCAACTCCTTGGGCAGCGGCACAGCGGAGAGAGAGGGAGGGAGAGAGGGATAGAAACAGCCTGTGGTTAGCAGAGAGACATTTGCATCCTCCAGCGTGGTGTTCCACTGGTGAGCCGACGCTGCAGAGCTCAGACTTGACTGTTTGTAGGTTGGACCAGAGACTGAGCATGGATTCTGGAAGGTCTATCCAGCATGAGATCAGCTCTCTCAAAGGTACTCCTCTCACCTTTTTTTTTTTAATATCTAGCTTCTTCAGACTGAAGTCATCCCATCCTATCCTTTCAGGACCTTCTCATGGTCTCTCCCAGGTGATGACGTCCTCATTGTGTGAATGCAGGGTGAAGAAAAAAGTTCTGTTTTGAAGGTTTCACAGCTGATTTAAATGGAGGGCTTGTAATCCTCTGCTCCCCCCCCCCCTTCCCCGGCTCGCTGCATATTTGTCTGGATAAAAGGAATGAAAAGCTTTTGTTCCCGTTGTCCAGGCATGACCACAGTGGTTGGACTGTGGGTCAGGGGGGGAGTCATTGTGCTGAGGTGGCATGTTTTACGAGTGTGTGTCGAGATGCTGCTGCTGCTGCTGCTGCTGCTGCATGCGGCACATTGAACGCGTCTGCGCCAGATGTACGACAGATGAGCTGCTGCAGAGCGGCTGCTGCTGCTGCATCACCACGGTTACGGCAGCGATACTGCTGACTGATGCTCCGCCTCTCCTTCAGCGATTGGACCGACGGTGAAAAAACTCAGGGTCTAGCATCTTTCTTACTGTTTGCCCCATCCCCATCAGTTCTCGTCAGGTTTCAGTAACTATTTGGTACGGATTTTAATGTGTTCATATTAACAATCCATGCTACTGATTGATTATGTGCATCTGCATGCGATGTGAATGCACCTGTTCTCTAACAACAGATGTGCACAACAAGCATGTGCACATTAAGACGCTTTTGCATCATCAACAACAGAAAACATCTGAAATAGATGCACTAGTAGTGAAAATATTCATGCTTTTGCAAGGATAGCAAACACTTTATGATCTGCTCGTGAGCAGCTGACTAGCAGTGCTGTTGTTGGAATCTCCCATTTCTGGTCATTTGGTTTGTCCATGTTCATATTTTGAGTTTATTGAGTTCAAAAATTTAAAGTTAATGACACTTCTTGGCTTTTAAATTTTGAGGCTATTTCCTGAATAAATGCATTTATCGAAAGTTCTGGGAAATACTTTTGGGAAAAAACATATTTTTTGAAAGGAATAAAAAGTGTTATTTTTATTAGGCCTGACACTATGGCACAGTTACAGTACTAATATTAGAAACGTAATAATCTTCAATCAACTTACACAAACCACCTGGAGACAGTCTGCAGGCATATTGTTGCCACACTAACACGCTAAATACAATTATCCATTAAAAGTTGATTTATTGTGTTAATTACTCAACTATGTACCACAAAATAACAAACCGACCAGACTGGTGAATCTGGCTCAGGCCAAAAGACACCCTTTAAAAAGCTGTTGTGTGTGAGTTGAGGTTAGTCTGCAGTGGTTTGGTGTATTGAAGTGAGGTAACATGTTGGAACGTCTTTGGAGGCGTTTGGGGGCGTTCAAAGCAGGCCTGGAGAGGGATGTGAAGAAGTCCTACCCATCAAGTCAGCCTGAGAACGCTTTATCCAAGGCTCCGGAGACAAAAGCTGCCTCGCTTCGCTGAGCACTCCCAATGGAGTTATTCAAAATGTTAGACATTGCTACTGACAGAGTTCACTTCATTTGTAAGCATGTCACTTCAAGACCATTGCCCCCGCTGCCGGTTCCAGTCAGTTATTTTCAGGCCAAAAATGGAGAATCAACACTTCAGGCCAAGAACCAGCTGAGCTCCTGTATGTAACCCACAGCCGTGGTTACTTAGTTCTAGCAACAATACTTACCTTTTTTAATGATAGTCCTCTCTTTTAAACCTTTCTACCACCTGTGTCGGGAACCATTGCTCATTTCATTGAGGAGAATTCTTTTTAATTTTGTTGTATTGTTTTATCTGCCGCTTTTCATGCTATCATATGAACTTCATTTGCATAACGTTTCCAGACATGGAAAAATGTCAAGAACAAAATTGTCACTTATGACCTCTGTTAAACTTTGACTGTTGTGAAGCTTGGCCATTTTGTTGTCTCGTCTGCAGCTCTGTGTGTCTGAATACTGCGTCTGCGTCAAGGTTTTTCATCTTGCCCTTATAAGCATGTTTTCACAAACACTCCACTGTTGTGGCTGACGCGTTCTAAAGGTTTCGTGCCGGTGAAAGGAAACCAAGGAGATCTTGTTAAGATGGCATTCAGGGCAAAGGTTGGCGCACTTGACCTCTGAGCCGTTTAATGTTACAAGTATTCATGACAAAAAGGCAAAGTAACTTCCCAACATTTTGGGAGGCTCATGCTTGTTGGATTGAATATTTAAGGGTTCTTTATGTGTACAATTAAAAAAAATGGTAACTATATTTGGTAAAGACATCAAAAAACTTGAAAAATCATAAATGTTATTATCTTGAGTTACCTGTAGTTGCTAACTCCTACTAGCTCTGTTTTTAGTCTCCAGTTCATGAATCAACATTATCAACATCGCACCTTGCACGTTCGGCATTTTTTTATATCGACAAATATTTTTAGTACTTATGCTGATGACACCTGCCTTTTCTGGGTTTCACTCCTTTAATGAATTAATGATGGCTGTTGTGGCAGAGTTAGCTGTTGTTCTTCCTGTTCCCTAAATAATTATTTAGGTATGTTTCTACAGGTCTAAGGTCATCATTTTGTCAGCAGAGGTAGAGGTGAAGTAGACGGATGACCAATATGTTCTATTAGTAAAAGACAAAAGATTCCGATTTTTTTTTAGCACATTTCCTTAACTTTATCATCCAGCATCAATCAAGAGATGAAGGTCCTACAGTAAAAACAGCAACATGATTAACATCCTGACAGGATAATTATGTGGTTCCTTTGTTCCCTATAATATGCTGTACATGTGTATCTGCACTCTAGTTCAGGGGTATCAAATCAGTATAACGGCTGTCCCCAAAAGGCCGGATGTAACTTATAAATGTAACTCAATGTAATGTAAAATAAATGTAAAATACATGTAACTACTCCTTAATGATAAATTACACTAAATTCATTACTTATTTAAGTTACAAACATGACAGTTGCACAGAAAACATATGTTTACTTGTTGTTCTGTTATAACATAAATCCTTTTAATTTGTCAGGTTATTAAACCCACGGAACTCCATCAATCAAGGATCAAACTATCCAAGTGAATAAAGAAAAACAGCATCAAACACAAGTCAAGATATTAACTTTGTTCAAAATGGTTTTGTCAAAGTTAAAATTAGCTTAATTACTGCTTTGTGGGAAATGTAGTTTTGGTCACACTTTTGACCTATTTATTTCTAAACACTGATCTTTTTTGCTTTTGCGGGCCACATAAAACGATGTGGCGGGCCACATTTGGCCCCCGGAGCCTTGAGTTTGACACACGTGGTCTAGTTCATCAGTTAGTGTATTCCCTCTCTTCCATTTCTGTACTTTTTGCTTGCTTTTCATTCACCATGAGGAAAATTCAGGGCAAAATAAACAGTTATTGTTCATAATATCTAATATTTATGGATCAAGCTGGGTAGGGAAATATTAAAACCAACATTTAGAACCCAACTTAATGTTGCCGATATTAATTGATTGAGTTAATACCTAACCCAGTACATGCGCTTGTGGACCGACCTTAGTAAATACATCGTGTTCAGTCATGTGTTTCCATCCTGTCTCCATAGCTTAAGGCTGCATTCACTCAAAACAAAGGTGCATTAAAACCAACATAGGTGACATGAGAGCAAGCCCTAAGCCATTGAATGGATGTCAGCCAGAGGAGTTAATCCCTAGCAACAATGTTGTACCCAGTTTGGGCTTGGTTTAGTGCATCCACAGTACAGCAGTACAGATATACAGAGTCCTGTGGTTTCATTATTTGGTGCGTCTCTGGGATGTTGCTGATGCCTACATCCCGTCTGCATTTCATGCTCAGTGCTGAAGGTCTCATATGTCAGGCTACCAGTCTAAGTAGCTGCGGTGTTCGGTAGCTCTCAGGACCATAAGAAGCTGTTTGAGATTCTAGATTTGAACGGCAGCCATGTTTCAGATTCCTCACCTGCTTCTGTCCAGCCAATGCTGTGATTCACTGCAGATGAGTTAGTGGAGTCCTGTAGTGCAAAGATGTGCACTGCACGAAGAGGCGTAGGGTAAAGAAGCTTCAAAAAGCATATCTGACCCAGATTTTCAGCCAATATTTTAAACATATCATCCAATTCAGCCCTCGTCGTCTGCTACACAGAATATTTTAATGTCTTTCATTTTTATTTCTTTCTTTCCCCCAGTTTGTGACGGTATTTTCTGCCACCATCTGCTGGTATCAGTTAAAATCTGCGGCAAACAAAAGTTTTTTGTTTCTTTTGTTTACTAGTGTAGAGCATAAGTTTAAACTAAATATCAAATAGAATTGTCAGTGCACAATACACACAACACACGCACATGGAAATACTAGTGGGAGGGGAAGTTGTGTATTTATACTAAAAGTAGGAAACATACTAGAATTCATTCAGCTGATTATAACTATTTTGAGACGTGATGCCAAAAACCCTGATGTCATGTTTGTTTTTATTTATTTATATACTCAGTATTGACAACTATGTAGAAATACACAATTTAAGTGCCAAACCAGTCTTTCAACCAAATTTTTAACTATAATTACCCCTAAAATAACAAATGCCATTAATTCCGCACTCACTCGTCTACGTGATCTGGGTTCTGAAATCCAGTATGAGTGCATTATGGGTCATAATAATCCCAGTAAGACTGGGATAGCCTGCATCAAGGCCCATATTTCACCTCCATTTCAACACTGAGGGAGAACTTGAGCTCCCGTTACTGGAATAATTCAATATGGGTTGACGTGGGCAGACCATAACATCTATCACAGCACAACGACTGCAGGATGACATGAAAATCACCAAAGTGAATGTACGGCACCTAAAAATGTAAAATGAAGTGGCTGATGATGCCATTCACACTTTTTGTGACTTTCCCATGATGCTCTGATTTTGTGGATTTTGTGGTCTGCTCCAGCAGGTTGGTTCTCAGTCTTCACAGTAAATTTAAAGTAGTTTTGTTTTCAGTGTACTGCAGTCAGAGCTGTCACTCATGCCTCCTGACAGTAGTAGTAGCTGCACGGCCTCCTGACAGCTGATCTGATTACAGGATCTCATCATCTTCAGGGTTCCTGTAATTCAGAGAGGCAACTGCTCTCATAATTTGGCAAATCCGATCCAATCATCTAATAATCCCCTACTTGGTGGGACGTAATTACACATTTTATGGTTTGTTTAGTTAGGGAGAAGAGAATAGGTTGGGGAACTTCGACCCGACTGAAATTAAATAACTAAGCTTTAAAAAGCTCCTGTCATTGAATTCTTCCAGAAGTGTCCAGAGGGTGGCACTATTAGTGAATCCACTGCAGGTCCATAAACATTTCCAGAAATAGCGGAGGCCTTAATGTCTTTAAGTGCTATAACGGTACTATTTCCACCGCTATTACCATGATAGCAGTCTTTTCGATGCTCTTTTTCTATCTTTCCACGTTTGCTGCCAATTTGCACGTGACGAGTTTTCACCCAGTTTGGAACAAATTGCACTTTTCTAATTGTGTTGTTTTCTTTCTCTTGTTCATTTTTCTTTTTTTTCAGGTAAGTGACTGCCCCACATTCAAAGTTGTGGTTTTGGTTCCGCCGGCCTGTAGGGTGAGCTCTACCCCTTACGCCCGGCACATCACGTTGTCTGTCCTGTCCTCTGATGATCCACTACGGTAGTTAAGAGCTAAAACTGGTGCCTCCCTTTGTAACGCTGTCCATCAGCTCAATTCATTCGTCTACAATCTGGTGGTAGACCAATGCCAGACAGACAGATGACGCTGCTGTTGGTAAACTGTAAGGCTGCAGGATGTAAAACAACTGGTTTGGTTTGCAGCTTCAGGTTTTGTCTCTTTCCCTGTCTTTCTTTCTCTTCCCCATTTGTGTATTTTTAGAGAAAACTTTCACCTCTTGGTGAAAGGATGAATTACACATAACCAACCAGTCAGAAGGTCCATTTTGTTTGTTTGCTGGATGCTTTGTTGGCAGGATTATGCAAAAAATAAAACAGTGGAAGAATGGTGTAAGGACCAGGAACCTATAAATCTTTTTTCTACAGAGCTGGACAAAGGGTCAGAGTTTTTTCCACTCCCTTTAACACCATGAGAAACGCCCTTTTACAAGTTTTCCCCTAACTGCTCAAAAACTGCTGAAGTTATTTCCGTAAGACTTTGTGGGAGGGGTGGAGAATAACCTGGTTAGTTAAACAGATTTGTAAGATTGTTCCACCTTAGCAAAGGTATTAGATTTTTATTTGTTCAAATTATGTTGCCCGTTATTGAGTAGATGTTTTTTTTATCTACGTAAAAATGTTGATCAAGTTCTCGTCTTTTTTTGCTTTAAAATTTTCAATTCAGTGATATGAATGCATATGAACCTTGCATTTTGTTTTGTCTTGATAAGTTTCTCTTGTCATTGACCAATTGGCTCAACTAATAATATATATATATATATATGCTGGGTGTTTTACATTCAAAAAGCAGCTAAAAATCGTGCTCCTGATATTGTTTTCATCCTTTCCACTGATAGTTATGTTTGTCAGTAATTGTGAGTTATAAATCCGTCGTCCGTGTGCCGTTTCCAGAATTTCCCTGGCAGAATACGAACCTCTAGGTTGTGTTTGTCTGCCAACCCTCGCCGCACGCAAAACTGCCATAACTGCGAGTGAGAAAACAACTCTTTCATCATAAAACCTCCTCTCTGCCAATCTGCTCTAGCCACATTGCAGTTATTATGCATTTTTCTCATGCTGCTGCAGAGACTGGGAGCAATCTGGAAGGTGGGGGGGGGGGGACTACATACAAGGGTATCCGTGAGGAGCTGGACAGAGGGGAGGTGAAGTCTGAGGAATGGATCGTTTTAAAAATAGCCCCTTTCGCTCTGTCACCGCTGGGTTTGTGAGGAAGGAAGAGGAGATATATACGACTCCTCTGAAGGCACCACACACACATCATCCTGACAACGTGGCCCCAGAGCCCCCCAGGGACCAGGGAGAGCTGCAGCTATAGGAGTGTCATTCCATAACGCCTTTAAGTTTAGTTCATGCTTATCTGGCAGTCCGAAGGCCCACAGCGGATATATTACATGTCACACTGAAGTCTTGTGGGCGATGTCCTTGTGACCGAAGCTGTTTTAGTTTAAAGACCTGTGACTATTTGTGTTATAATTTACTATTTGACATTATTCTGTTCCGTTTGTCAGTGTCCATAGAAATCACAGATTTCCACTCATTGTGAAACATATTACTGAAGTTACAGTGGTACCTCTACTTAAAAAAATAATTGGTTCTGGAAGAAATTACGTAAGTAGAAAATTACGTAAGTAGAGACGCGTTTTCCATTCAAATGCCCTAATCCGTTCCAAGCCCCCCAAAATTCAGACATAAATGTTTTCTAAAGCATAAAAATGCATCAAAACATGTAAGAAATACATGTTACAATTAGATTACTACACAATAAATGAGAGTTGTGCGTAACGTAAGAAACTAAGAATAGAGTAAAGAATAAAAATGATGGTCATTAACCTTTTAACTGCTGTCCTCATTGTTTTTTACCCTCTTTGGTTCATGCGCTCCTGCCTCACCATGAACAACAGAGTGAATTCCAGTCCTCCTTCTGAACTTCTCCAACCACCCACGCCATGCCTTAAACTCCTTAAACTTCCTTTAGTTTTAATAACGTGGTGATTGTAGATGCATTACGGCCATATTCTTTGGAGAGATCAACCAAACGCATCCCTTTTTCATGCTTTTCTATCATCTCTTGCTTTGTTTGTACGGACAAAAAAACTCTTTTCTTCTTCTCTTCTTTTCCTCTTTTCTCCGTCACTTTCTTGGGGTCCATAGTGAATACTCTAAAAGTTAATATATTTACATAAAACTATCAGAACACCTCATGGGTCGAGGGCCGAATGACGAGGACGCTGCATAGACACCTATCTAGCTACACACAGTGGTCCCTCTTAGCCAATGGGATGCCAGGATGCTAGGTAATAGCCAATGGCAGAGCAGCTATGAGAATGTTGCGTTCAGGAACCTGTGGGAGCTGCAAGTATCAGCCCATACTGTATTTTTACCTTTCGTATCCTGAAATTTCTTTCGTAACAAGAGGTAATATTTTCCTGTTGAGGCGTTTCGTAAGTAGAAAATGTCGTATGAAGAGACATTTGTAAGTAGAGGTACCAGTGTGTGTAGTTAGGTTAATTAGAATGTACTAACTGATGGTGGTATTCCTCCAATAACCCGACTTGGGGTTACTGGTTCCAGGCTTAAGTACTGGGTTCAGGTTTATAGACAGGAGATTAGAGTCTCCTCCTTCCTAAATCTCCTGTTTTATGATATTTTTATCATGTGAAACCCCCCAGTGGTTGATCAGGGTTAATGTGGTGATGAGCCACAGAGACTCTCACTTCCAAGAAGACTGTCTGTTTGGACCGTTGTCAATAGCAACGCTGTTCTGGTCCCGGTACTATATTTACTCAAATTTCTATGGTGTGTCACATTTCTATGGTTACAGACATTTCTGGTTGGCCACACCTTAGCAGACATTTCTGATGACTCATTGCAGTGTCCGCTCTCACTCTCTATCGCACACACACACACACACACACACACACACACGCACACACACACCTCTTCTGTTGCCATGGCGCAGTTCCTCTTAATCAAATGATGATCCTATCATCAGATTTGGTAAACTGGAAACTTCAAACTGCAGTCATCCATTAGCTGCTTCCTAGTTCCACCGCTGGAGTTCACTGATCTTTCAGACAAACTCGGTTCTACAATCTTTACAGTGTTTCTTAGTCTTTATGCTTCATATCATTCTATCATGAAGGCCCGGTGGTTCTGGGAAAGTCACATGGTCCTGTGAAGCCTCCATTAGCGTTCACCTTACTTGCTCTCAAACAGTTCCTGTTCCAGCTGCTTTTATCCTCACATACAGTCTGAGTGACTGGTGTTATACCAGCTGTGGTTTGTGTGTATTTTGTGATGGCTAACATCCTGTTGTTATTAAATCCGTGATGTAAAAAATTAAAAAATAAAAGTTTTTGCTCTAGATTATGCCAGAGCACTAACTTTATATTCACAGAGGAGGTTTTGTTTTCACCAGTGTCTGTCGGCTGGCTGCTATAAAAGAAGAAACTAGTGAAAGGTTTCCATGAAACTTGGTGAAACGGCTGGAGAATAGACGCTTTAAAAGTGAATCCAGACAAAGAGATGGATTCAGGACTTTCTGTAACAATGGAAGAAAAGCTTTTGTGTTGAATTATATGAATTCTCTTTAAATAATACATGGACCTTCGTCTGTGGGTTTTGGCCACGGTCGCCATGGATGTTCGACTGTGTGTCCCTCTATTTTCTTTATTAAATTAAAATGTTAAATAATTTAACAAATTATTTAATAAATAATTTTAAATATATATTTTTTTTATTATTTAACATTATTTGTTAAATAATTCAACAAATAGTTTAATTATTTGTTAAATTCCATCTATGTTAGTCATTTTCCCCCTAACTTGAAACGTTTTTTTTTTTTTTTTTTTAAGTAAAACCCATTAGTAGTTAATCAGTCTTTTAATTAATTAATTGATTTCTGATCCAGTTAGCATTGGCTTCACACTGCAGTTTTACAAGATCACTAAAGAACTTTTCATGACGTGGTTACGTCCTGTTGTTGTCATCTATGGAGGCTGAATCTCTCAGTGATTGATGATCGATTGACTTGACAGCTGATTGAATAGAACCATATCGTTGTTGTACTATTGTCATACTATGGAATCACCAGCAGTACAGACCTAATTTGCAAATTTTCTCCTTGTACAATAATCATGCCACATACCACAGTGAATCCATTTAAATTTATATCTTATGCTGTTTTGCTCCTTCTGTTTATTGATGATTTTAGCCAATTTTCAAAAGTACAAACCATCCAAAAAAGTATTTTCGCAATGTAAAAAAAATAGAGATGCATATTGATTACATAATACTCCTTACCAAAATACAAAATACAAAGTTGTATTCAGGACATACAAGGCAAATATCTTAAATCACTTGCAGTAAAATTTACCGCGGAAGGCAGAGCTGTTATTCTGCCAGAAGCATTGAAAGGGTTTATATTTACAGCAGCTACTGTGTGCCACTGTGAATTGTCCTAACTCTTACACCATGGCAATGAGCTTTTATTGAGGAGGTGCCCAATTTCTTTGTTTATTTCAGGCGCAGGTTGACCATGCTGGACTAGATTTATTTGCTTTGTGATTTTTATGACACGTTTGAGATTCTACATTCTCCAGTGTATTAATAACCATTTATTTCATATGGTTTTGTGTAGAAGTTGTTGTTTTTTTTCACTGGATGGCATGAAAAGTAGCTGAGAACTTGATGGAATAGGTTGGACCAGGTACGGACTGTTTAATCTCATTCCAACTGCTGCAGGGTTCAAGGATCCACCCGAGTCTGTTGTTGCTGCTGTTTTTTGTCTGATGTAGAGCCACAGGACAGGTAATAGAGAGCACATGGAGATAAAGTTCTGTTTCCAAATGACGAATCAACGGAGGCTTTTTTTTTTTTAAGGTTTGTGATTGATCTGAACACAACAGAATTCTTGCACTGTGAAAGCTCTCTTCAATCATAAGTCCTTTTTCTGCCATGCCAGTAAATGAAGACTTCTTAAAGAATGTTTGCAGTGCAACACTTTCATTTGTGATTAATTCTTCTTCTATTGCTTTGAATCAATCCAAATCAAAAATACAAGGGAACTGGCATCACCTTCTCTACCTGGTATGTCGTATGCTGGAGCCCCATCTGGAGCAAAAAATCACTTACATTCGTTGTTTTTGGTGGGGTTAACTTTATCTGCAGACTTCTTTCAAACACATCCTTTTGTATTTCTGCAAAGTGCAATGCACCCGTCATAAAACCCAAAGTAATCTAATTATTGGCTAAACACTGTCAGACCTCCTTGAATGTAATTAAAATTATTGCCTCTTTTAGATGCAGCTATTGTGAGCCATGCGTTGTGAAACATAACTCCCCGAAGACCATTAATATTTTAACATTCATTGGGGGTTTTTTTTGGTAGAAAGAGTGTTAGAAAAGTGATGGCAGCTAGTGTATAATAAAATAGTTGCAGTGGACCATTAACTATTAGAGAGGAAACTCCCTTTAATTGAACAGAGGCCAGATCTTTTACTATAAGTCAAGACTAGATGCTCTGTTTGCTTTGTGAAAGGCTATGTAGTATGTCCGTTATTTGGACTGCCTACTTATTATGGGATAAAAGTGGAAAAATTGAAGATGTCAGTTGAGGGCATGCTTATAAAAACATTTAAATTACAAACTTTAACCACTTTCTGCAACAACAAAAAAATTAGATGTATACACTCACTGGAAACTATGGTTATTTTCCATTGATCGCTGTCAGAGGAAGCTGAGTAACAGAAAACAAAGACACAATTGTCTTTTCTGAAAGGGAAGAAATGCCTTGATGGCTTTTCCACATTGTAAGACTGAAGTTGGCTTCTTTGGCATCTGGGATATGACTGAAAAGAAATATGAGTCTGATGGAACTCCCAAACTTTGGTGACGAATAGTAGCTATATGACATTTTATGTTGTATAATATATGTTCCGTCCATCAGGCGTTCCTTAAAAAGGGGGATGTTCATCAAAACGTCTTGTTAAATCCTATCAATCTCTTGCTTTTAAAAGTTGTGATCTGCTTCCAGCCGAGCTGTTGTGTGTTATTTTGTGTGACTGGTGGTTGTCTCTGATGACTTTTGACGGGGTTTGTGTGTCATCACATTAAGTTGTTGTTTTGTTTTGTTTTTTACTGTCAGATTTTTGGATGCACTTTATCTGGTTTTTGCCAAAACAGCAGCAGTTCCTCGTGACACTGTGATTCATATTCATCAGTTTTCCTTAAACCAAACAAAGATATGCTCTCTGTCAAAATGAAACTGAAGCAGTAAAGAGGTGAAGATGTAATAATCAACAAGGAACTAATATTCCTAACTAATGTCAGGCCTGAAGCAGAGACCTTTATTTTGCTTTAGAAATGTACAGTATTCCTAAAATATTTATAATATTGTTAAAAAAATTATTACTCAGTTTGATTAAATATAAAGAATCAAATATTGGTTTCTTCCTATCTCGTTTGCTTCTACTTTAGTTAACTCTAACATGTGAGGAATGTCATTTTGACAACTTTACAGAAAATCCTGCTGACAAGAAGGTCAACAGAACCCCGAGATGATCAGAACGTTTGTTGTATCCTCTTTGAAGGTTTCAACTTGACTCTGGTTTTCTTCCTCCTCCTCCTGTTTGCTCGTCTTCACTCGTCTGCAGTCGATGTTGTCGGGGCGTCTCCATGGGCGGAGATAATTTAATCTTCTAACACTATAACTAATAGTCATGTTGATTTCTATAAAACCTGATAACAACCAGACTACCAATTTTATCTGACATGTTAAACATTTGCAAATAATTTATGTTTAAATTCTCACATAGTCTAATGTTTAGAGGCAAAATGTTTACAATGAAATACGTATTCATTTGCATTTATAATTTACTATGAACTTAATAAATATCATTTATAAATTATCTGAATCTGTTGTAAATAATTCTAAAACCCCAAAGCAAATAATTTAATTATACCAAATATTCTTGCAGTACTCGTTACTTAACCAGTGTTTTGGTGTTTTAGTGCCTGTTTCTGTGCCGACATAAGGAATCCCATTGGACACAGCCTCTCCATGCATCCCCTGTGGCCTGTCTTCACATTTATATATTTATCTCTGCAGCAGATGTTTATTAATGCAGCTTGAAATGATTAGAGCTGACATCAGACAGGAAGCTGTGACTAACATGTTCATATCCTGGACTGTCAGACAGATGTAGCAGATCGTTCAAATAGTATGGACTACATGAGAACACACACACACACACACACACACACACACACACACACACACGCACATGCCACATGTCTGGTATTCCCATGGGGAGACTTGACTTCAGCTTTACAGTGATTACATTACATTTACAAGTATATAATTAAATTACAGTAATATAATTTAGTTCAAGGACAGTGGGGCATGAAATGAACTCTATAACTACTAAACTGGGATCATATGTATGATGACATTTGTGTTTTCATTTACACAATTTAAACCTTTAGTTTGTCCTTATCTACAACTTTGTATCTATTTTAAATTTGCAAATTGATTCATAATATACTGAATACAGTATTGTGCAAATAAGAGGGCAGCACTGTGGTGCTGTTGCCCCCGGATGAGCTGGCGTCTCAGCCGTCCTGCTACTGTTCTGCACATTATTTCTGCATATGGTGAATATTATGTTATTTTCTTAATAAAGCTTACAGAACATGTTCGCTTGATAAAAAAAACGACATATTTTTTTCAAGTTCTACAAATTTAACTGGTATACTTTATGCCTGCTTTAGAACTTTCCATTGTCAGTGCTGATACATGACTAAGCAGAGACTGGGAAATGTGAGTCCTATTAAGCCGCACTCAGCTTTTCCTGCCTGTTCCTCCACAAGAAGGGCGAAGCAGCAGAAGCAGCCCAGATGAAAATATGTGGCAGTTGCCACCTTTCATCTACCCCTTCGATGTTTTAGCCCAGCCTGCAATGAGCATTAACTCCAACATTGACAAAGACCATAGTGTGTATGAACAGAATTACCAAGCTGCTGTCTTCTTTATGAATTTGATAAAATACCAAAGAGAAATCATCAAGAAACCATGTCAGCGTCGATGGAAAAGAATTATACTAGAGATTTCATGGAGGCTTTGATTCAACACGGCCAAGGTAGGAAGTCTTCATGTTCGCAACAGTTCTGTCTTCTTACCAAAAGGTGTCAGCACCGAAGTACTTAATGTTGGGTCTGAGCTTGAGCCCACGATCGGGGAGGATGCAGCAGGTATGGGTGTGTCTCGTACCGCCAGCGATCAGATAACAGAACAGGACAGAGCGTTTTATCTGTGATTAATTGGCACCAAGTGGTCTGAAGTG
The DNA here is from genome assembly GCA_013358685.1 of Antennarius maculatus. Taxonomy (NCBI): domain Eukaryota; kingdom Metazoa; phylum Chordata; class Actinopteri; order Lophiiformes; family Antennariidae; genus Antennarius; species Antennarius maculatus. The sequence continues at coordinate 3,197,249 of CM023622.1, read as the reverse complement.
TTCTTAAAGCTGTTCCCAAGTGGGTTAAATTTATTCTCTGATGTACTGCAAAGTGTTTATTTAGGGAACAGTAGTGAAGCAAATTATAGTTCACTACTTCACATTGAGGACCTTGACATGTGTACCACCCACGCTGCCTGGCAGTGTCTGGGATCATGTTCCACAGTGTGAAATCTAGAGGGGTGTGGGCTGTGGAGGGGCCCTGAGTGGCTGCTTCATGTCTTCTCCTCTGCACAAAACCTTTAAGAGTGAATACTTCACAGGGGATCACCAGGCCTGGGTGGGCTCGAAATGTAATTAAGTGATTTATGTTCTTGAGTAGTTAATTTTTGTTTTGCAAGGGTTTTTAAAATTTTCTGTAGAGCTGCAAATAATTATTCTTTCTTTGCATATTACTTTTTGAATAAATGATTGTTACCTGCAGTATATTTACACATGCAATGAATCTGACTGGACGTTCTAGCTCACATAAAGTTCCACAAAAATCTAAGCATAATGGAAAAATGGAACTGAAGTGGAAACTCTTCCAATATACATGATAACTTTGTGCAAACATTTTATTGTTACACAATTGTATGAGAGTGTGCAAAAATGAGCAAAAAGTCTGTCTAATGTTCCAAAAACCTGGAGTACGTTAATGTCTGACATTGTTTCTGAGTGACTGACCTCATTTAATTATTTATATTTTTTGACTTTTTGACATTTTAATCTCTTAAACGTTGGATTTTCCAGCTCTGTTTACCATTAGTTGAGCACTGCTTATCGTTCTACTGCAGCAGGGTAATTAAATCACAGCCAAAGCAGAATAAAAGTACGATTTTTGACCAAAATGAAGGTTATGCAAAGACATTGTTGTATATATATATATATATGGGAATGTTACATCAACATATATTTTAATACAGAACATGAAAATATCCCAGTTTAAACCAGTGCTGCACCAGTTAGATGGTGTGAGGACATGATTATACTGTCTCCAACTTTTTTAGAGCTTCCACAGAGAAGCCTTTGTGAGAGTAACTTGCTGGCAAAAAAATAAAAAAAAAAGTCATGCTTTCCGCTCTTTGTTTAAATCCTGTTTAAAAAAAAAAAAAATAGAGGGGGGGTGGACATGTCCATGGGAGTTTCTGCAGCCCCGCACATGGATTCCAGTGGTTCCTGTCAGAAATCACCAGGCATGATGAGATGATGTTTCCACTGAGGAAAAGCCTCACAAATTCTTAAAACTCTTCACGCTCACTAGTTTTTACTTCCCAGCAGTGCCTCAGCTTCTCTCTCTCTTTTTTTTTTTTTTTTCCCGTGCTTTTTCAGCACGCCCCCCCGGTTTTTTATCGGAACAAAATGTCGTTAGGTCAGCTCTGAATCCCTGGCAGTTCAGTATTTTCTCTGAAGTTGTGGAGCTGTTGAGCAGGGATGGACTTGTGTTGCTGCTTCTGTTGCGGACCGCCACACGGTAGGTTCACTTTTAATGGAATTCTGTCATTTTATTCATTATATTTGAACATTTGTGCATGATATAACAGAAACACACTACATCAAGTTAAATTTCTCGCGTTAGGAATGTCATGTAAGGACAGTGCTGCTCTTGGCATCACCACCTACAGAAAAAAAAAAAAAAAAAAAAAAAGCATCTCTGACATTCCTGCCATAACTGAAATAATCCTACCTGTGGGAAGCCCTTTGGCATCATAGAGACGCTTTTCACTGACTTTAAAAGATGATGGACAGTCATGTGAGATTCACCATCTAGTGAAAATGCACAACATGCATCACATTATGGTAGTAGGGGGAACAAACACATACCATGTGAAGAGAGTGGGAGTGGGCCGACTCCTCCCTTGAAGGAGTGGTGGAAGGATTTTGTTTCCAGACGTCTGTGCTGCTCCCTGCATTCAGGCTTCACTGCAACTAATTGGTGTTTCCAGCTGCCAGTTTCTAGGGTTTTTTTGGCATCTGGTGGACATTTTCAAACCGGAGGCACATGGTTTCACCCAGAATGAACTAGAATCACACAGTTACAATTACCCTTTGTCTTTGCTGTGAGTGCATGTAGCCGAACTTTTTGACAACTTTTTTGACAACTTAAAATGTATTCTCTCAATAGACTTTAGTTTCTTACAGTCTTTAAAAGGCCAATAATTCAGAAGACTATTCTGAATGGCCGTCTGTAACTAATTTCAGATTGCACCCCCACCAGAGGTAGTTAGAGGTCTAGATTGTAAATCTATTTCTGCTTCTTTATAGAACACGATTGGCCCGTGGAATTGCATCGATGTGAATGCACGATCATGACTCTGGTGTCGTGTTTCCACGTGGCTTTGAAAGTGACTCTGTGTCAAGTACACACTAACTCGTGTAGTCTGCTCCGTATCCGGACAACAGAAGCACCAGCACAGGTTCTGTTTTGACTGCAGCGAGATGCGTTCACTGTCCCAGAGTTGTGTGCGTGCTGTACTTTTGCAGGTGCACTTATGTTGTGTCAAACATGTAGAGTTCCAGCATAGTTCTATGTGCTGTGAGGTAACATTGATGACAAAAGACAACTTATCACCCTGACAATTAGGTTAACAAGAATTTACTGGAGATGGTACAATTAGTACATGTAATTATACGATTGACAGATCTGAGAGTTGCAGTGACATTCCCTTCAGGGCTTCAATAACAGGATCTGTCCTGAGGAAAATGAGAAGTCGTTCCTCTTTAAGAGACGTTTAAAATGTTGCTACTTGGAGAGCTTTCAACCTTCGGTTGGTAGCTTATATTAAAGCCCGGTTGTGCTTTCCAAACATAAGGAAGCCATTAGTGTCTTGGAGACATAATGAGAATGAATTGAAAGCAAGTGGAAAAATAAAATGTGGAGGCATGGCCATATTATAAACATTTGGAAAAAAGAGGAAGGGGGTTAGATTTGGACGGTGAATCATGATAGAAAAAAAATAAAAATAAAAAATACAGAGACTTCATCTGGTCCAAGAAAACCCCGATGGAGTGACTGAGTCAGAAACCTTCACCCTGGTTCAAGGTGGAACAAAGTCGGTTGTATTTCTTATCAAGGCTCAAGCTGTGTGTGTGTGTGTGTGTGTGTGTGTGTGTGTGTGTGTGTGTGTGTGTGTGTGTGTGTGTGTGTGTGTGTGTGTGTGTGTGTGTGTTACATAAAACTCCCTCATATATTATTAACTCCTGCAGATAGGCTGCAGCGAGCGGGGAAAGCAGAGAGGCAATTGTTGTAGAGAAGAACCAGTGGGGTCACTTGGAGACGGACAAAACTTCTTTTGAACTCCTTCAAGGATACAAACTGGTCGGTGTTGGAAGAATTAAAATGATTTTTAATGAATACAACTTTGAAATAATAAAACAATGGGTGGTTAGAACAGAAATCAAGAGATTGTTGTAGTTGTACGGGAAAGAGGAGGAGGGAGGGAGGGAGCCACTTCAGCCAGAGGACTGAGTCACAGGGAAGAGAGGAGAGGGAGGGCTGATCTTTCGTTCTTCTCTCTCTCTCCGAAAATTCGCGGACAACTTGGCTGCAGCGCTTGTTTTAAAGTCCACGATGGCATCACACCCCTAGGCAACCCCTCCCGTCCTCCCCTTCACACCCCCCCTCCCCCTCACCTTTCACCCCCCTCCCCAGCCCCTCCACCTCTCCTCGGAGCCTGAGACTGTCCACTTTGTAAAGAGGCCCGATGCCGGCAAGCCCCCCAGGAAATGTGTTCCCAACCCTCGTGGTTCTGGGACACATTGTCACCTTACTTGCTGTCTGGCAGTGGAGAATACGCAAGAAGCAAGGTAAGAAAAGCGGGGATCCTTCCCAACATGCCTCACTTCGGGCGGCGCTACCGCCTCCACAGGAAGTCAACTTCAGAGTTTGGTCTTTGCCGATAGACTGTCTTTGGTGGTTCCTCGTCTGTCGCGTCTGCTCTTCTTGTCCAGAGTCTTTTTGAGTGTGCAACGCTTCTCGCTCCCCCCTTCTTTCCTCACACGTCTCCGTTTCCTGTGGTATGGAGATGGCGTGTTAACCCTATAAATGCTGGCTGTAACCTGATGACGTAGGAGGTGGAGTATTCTAGTCGTCTGGGAGGTTTTGGTGTCGTCCAGGACTCAGCGTCAGCGTTACTACTTGCTCTGTTTTTGTGTTTGAATGGTGTCATCATTCATATTTTCAAGTTTTGTCTTTGTGATTCTAGTTTTTTTTTTTTTTTTTTTTTGGGAGGGGGGCTTGATATGAGTTTAGCAACTTTAGTATTCAGAGTATATTAACTTTGTGGTTGCTTATGGATTGTTATAAAGGTTGATCAGCCGGTTTTCTTCTTTGATTGTTTTGTAAGATAAAGATATTATCTGTAGCCACCAGACATGCCAGGGGGGAAAAAAACAATTACCCTTTGTTGGAACCACTGAAAAAACCTGAAGGTTACCTGCTCTTAATGTCACCTGGCACACCTCATTCTGGCTTATTGTACTGTTGACACAGCTTGTCACAATGGTGGCTGTCTAACACACCCCGAGGCAAACCAAAGAACATCTAGGAGACGATTCGCGGGTGTGGATGAAGGGAAACTGTTTTATTTTTCCGCTCATTGGAGTATTGTGAGAGGCAATTTTGGCTACTAGACAAAGAAAACAGCAAGTTCAACCTTGACTTTGAGGCAGCCCAAAAACAATAACATAGCCTTGAGTCTACCTGTATGGAGTCTGCACGCTAAATGAATCTAACTGTACAGTAGGATGCACACCGCCAACACCACATATTGGATGTTTTGCTGAAGTGAAGTTGGACATTTTTCCTTAATCTCTCCCAGAGATCGAGGTTGGATCATAAATCCGTCTCAAAGGAAGTCAAGCAGGACACACCTTGAGTTGATAAGAGTAGTTTGCATTGTCACCTGTGACTTCTCTGTGTTTGTAATGACAGGATAAGTAATGTTCATAGTAGATATGGGTGACCAGAACAAATAGACATAAAAACTCTCTCCAAGTACAAAAAAGTGATTAAAGGCCTTTATATATAAGCCAAAAAAAAGGATTTTTAAAAATTTTTTTATACACAGCAGATCCACCGGTGGAGGGGAAGGGCTTCCAGGATGAGTGGTTTGACTGGTAAATTAACTGGCAAACATTGAATTGCAAAACAAGGCTGCCTGCTATCTCTACCTTGAGTCAACATCCAGACGATTTGCATATGAAGGGATCTGTTCTCAGCTCCCAACCTGCCGCGGTGCTGACAGCATGTCTGCGTCCTGAACATCAGCGACGGTCGAGTTACCTCTCCCCAGTCTCTGTTTCTGCTTTCACGATGTATCTTGAACGGAGTAGGAACGTGTTGATATTGATTTTTTTTTTTTTTTTTTTTTTTTTGGATGTGAGGTCATTATTTACATTGCAGGTCAAAGATCTGCAGTGTCACGCAAACCTGTTCACCCACTATGACTGTTTCTTACTGGGCCAACAAGGTGCCTTTGACACAGTAGGAAGGTTAAAGTGGGTAAAAGGATTGTAGTCAGAGCCAGGTTTTAAAAAAAGCCACACATGGCGGCTGCCTAATGGTAGTAAACTCAGCTCTGGAGACAGCGGACTGTGTGTCCTGGATACGGCCATAACAAACCGGAGGAGGAGGAAGGGGGTGTCAGGTTTAGCTTCACGAGGCCCCAGAGGATCCTCTGGACCTTAAAGGAATCTGAGTGTTGTGTAGCTCATTAAACACTCGTTTACACCCAGTTGTGTTTCTGCGAATCACAATTTCTTCCAGAGACTTTTTTGAAACCCCACCTGAACCCTCTCCAGTGTCCCGTCGTCTTTTTACTGCTCTTTGCTTTTTAACAGTTTTTGGGGTTTTTTTTTTTTTCTCTCTTTCTACTGATGATTTTTATTCTGGGGATTTGAATGCTGGCATTCTTTTTTTTTTTTTTTTTCAGCCCTATTCCATCCTATTCAGTCCAAATGGACACACCCAAATCTGCACACACATTCACAGAGGACTCACAAGACTGGCGCCTCAATTCGCACGCAGAATCCTGTATAGGATCGGGTTTAGGTGGCTCTTGGTTTGCAGCTGTGACTCACTTTCCAGCCTCCTTTCTCTGTGGAAAAAAAATTATAGAGGCAGAACAGAACAGTGAAAAAAACATGCTGTTATTTAAACATTGCAACAATGCACACCCACCTTGTCCCTATATGCCCTGCACAATGGCCAATGGAGATAAAATACATTAGTGGTAACTTTGCTGGCAGCCTGTACATTGTGTATCTCTGCAGAGGCAACCATATGTCCGTCATACATTTTCAAGTTAAAACAAAGATTTTAAAAAAACAAAACACACTGATATTGACCTGCGTTTCATACGTCTGAACATATTCAATGAAAATCAACTTTAGTTTTTGTGCAGTCATATGCAGGATATCGAAACAACCAACCGTGTTCGGTTTTGCGTTTGTTGATTCACAAAACTTTCAACACACAGCAACCAAATACTGTGGAAGTGCCCTTTCTTATCAGGAATTTTTGACTTTTTTTTTCTTCTGTTTCCATGGTTACAGTTTGAGTTTAGGCTCATTTTGTGAGTGGGATTTGCCACAGGTGAATTTTTTTTTTTTTTTTTTTTTTTGGGATGTTTAGAGATCTTTCTGCATTATTTTGAAGTTTTGCTGAGATAGGTAGTTAGATTCTTCTTATACAATTTGACTTTTTGTGAACAGGACAATTAGATGTCATACTAATCGTCATCTTTCAGATATAAATCTATTAAAAATATATCCAAAACTGATGCTGAAAGTACTCAAACCCCTTCAACCAAACACTGAAATAAACAACAGCGGTATTTAAAGAAAAACACATGTTCGTGTCAAACGTGTGCACAGATGTTCACGGCTACGGAAACACGAGGTCTTTTCTCGTGTTGCACAATTCTGCCATAAGTTTTTGGAATTTGTATCAAAAAAAGCTTCTAGCAGCTGTGAAGAACAATTTTTAATGTGCTTCCCCCCTCCCCCCCTTTTCATTTTCTACTGGTTTTGATTATTATTCATCTTGTCCTGTGTGTTCTTGTAAATCATCTCACTGGCGTGGTGTCGTTGTTTAAATTAAAGTTTACTGAAAAAACCCAACCCTTCTGCTTCTTCAGGTTTAAACAGCTGCTGGTGAACACGGTGTGCGTTCCAGTGCCACTCAAACAAACAAGACAAAAGCTTCTCTGTTGAAGCTATTTATGACCCTCAGCTGTTGTGGATGTGAGAAAATGATGTTTTATCACTAGTGGGTTAATGTTGCACACGTGATCTGCAGGCATGCTCTGCCACAAATCACTCAGTGGTGTACAAAGTTTTTCTCTGGAAGTAGTTACAGTTATTTGTTGTAGGGTGTTTAGGGATCTGGTGGGTTATGTAATCGTGGGAAAAAGCACAGACACCACTCATGCTAAAATAAGGACGTAGCGTGGAGTCCTCTTCAGTCTGCAGCCTATAATCCCCCGGACTGTTCCACTGAGGGCCCTGAGGGACGTCCCACCCAGTTTAGTTTAATGGCACATCGCTTTTACGCATTACGCACGAAGGTGACAGCGGAGCGCAGCGGCGCAAAGCTCTCCAGTTCATCTCTCTCAGAAAGGAAAAAAAAAAAAAAAACACACAAAGGGGGCTGGGCTTGACACAAAGAGTCTGCAACGTGACACGACCCTCTTGTGTTTTCCCTCTTCATGTGTCTGGAGTAGAGGAGTGAGAGAAGTTTTCCATGGTTGGCACCGCGCAAGAGCAAAAGTCGAGTAGAGGAGGGGGGCGTTTACTGGAAGTCCGACGCGCTCTGCGCGCCACAAGCTCTCCGGGATGGCCGGAGTGGAGGAGACGCTCCCCGCGGCCGTGCCGTCCTGGTCTGGCGAGCTGCAGCCGGTATTTATGTACCGACGGACGAATTACATCCACGAAATGCGCTGCGGAGACGTGGGGTCTCATCTGTACCGGCAGATGTGCTGCGCAGGTAGGTCTCCGCGCTCCGCCGCCGTCTCCATCTCCGGTACTTGTGAAAGGAGGAGGTTCTGCGCGGGAGGGGCTAAAGGGTGTGTGTGTGTGTGTGGGGGGGGGTGCACAGTTAACCTTTTCCATACCTCTTCCAAAACAGTGAGCGTATCTCAGCAAAGAAAATATATATCTGAAAATTTCAACTCACCATTACAGAATAAATGTTGTTCTCCTATAAAACCTGACGCAAATGTAACATCGTGTCTGAGCAGTGATGATATTCATCAGTCATGTCGAAGTTAATGGAATAATCATTTAGTTGATTTAATTACCAGAAAGCAATGTTTGACCATCTGAATGATAAAAACCTCCTGATAAGGGGGTCTGTACTCTCTGAATGGGTGTTCAAAACGTTTCTCTATCTCATTTCTTGACTCTATCACTGTTTTGTTTTTGTTTTTTTTTGCTGCGTTGTCATGGCAACCACTATCACAACTCAATCATTCCCTATATATTATTAACCTTCTTAAATAGAAGGAGCCACTAATGGACCTCCAAGTAACCTTTTTTTTTTTCTTTTTGTAAACTGACCTTCTGATGAGGTTTCTAGTTAGTTAGACGTTAAACCGTAGAAGATTAACCAGGATCATGTTTCTATTGGATTGTAGTGCAGCGTTTCCAGCAGAAGAGGGGGGTAAATAGTGAGGAATGAGATCTTCCTCTCTCTGATTGGTCTTGGCTGTTAGATCAAGGCCACAAATCCAGCAACTATCTCCTCCTGGTATTTTCACATCTGTAAGACTGTAAACATAAAAAACAAATTCATCTTTTAAAGCACAATCAGTGAAAAGGATACCTCTGGTGTAAAAAAAAAAAAAAAAAAAAAAAAAAAAGTGAGACTCAAGAAGTCTTTATAATTATTACTGATGATATATTGAAAATAGATGTTGAACAAAGTAAAGTAAAGGACAACACTTCCAGAGACCTGTCTGTTGTTGTTCCTTTAGGGGGGGATGGGGGGGGGTTCGCTGAGTTCATCGTCAGAGCTCCACCGCCACCTTTCAGCACCAGTCTGTTTTGAAAAGGAGTAAATTCCTCTCAGGTAGACCCGTGATAACATGCATGCTGTCATCTTTGCACCGCAGTAACCCAGGCTTCCTCCACAACCCCCCCCCCCCCCCCCCCGGAAGAGGCACGCTGTCGCCTCCATCATGAACCCCATCAGGACGTTAGAGTTCTCAGGTGTCGCATGACATTTTATTTACTCCGCTTTCATAGTTTTCATAGTTTCCGTAAGGAGGGTGGGCACACACCCTCATCAGGAATGCATGGACATGGTAGACTGCAATACGAAACATCTAGAAGATGGTCAGCGTGGAGAAACGTCCACGCTGCATGAAGATACTGTACCAGCGTTTCTTTTGGTAGCAGTCAAAGGCTTTGATTTGATGAATAAAAAGTTTTATCGTCACATCTGATTGAATCTTAACTTGCACAAATATGGGATGTTGCAGGAGCTGCACACCCCTACTTCAGTCAAGTCTGCAGAGATTTCTTGATGTGTGTCATTCTCAAGAAATAGGAAACATTTTGTGGACCCAGACACGACAAAACAGCTTATAGTAAATATTTAGCAAGATTTTTTTATTCACATAAAAATAAAATAAAAACAGCACTGATGATTAAACAGGGCTACAATTTTAAAGGGCGGTGATTGCATTTAGAATTCTCATCGTCCCATTGAATCGTGGTTGTGTGCTCGAAAGCCTTCGTTGCATTTTGTGACGTTCGCTGATTAAATAATGTAAACGTGATTCTGTTATGAAATACGCATCGGTACATTTTTCTCTGGATGTGACGGCCTGTAGAGTAAAGTTAACGTCTGGCAAGGAGGTTTTATCAGCTGCTTCCTCGTCTCAGGTCCCAACAGGCCCCCCCCCTGCCCCCCTCCCCTCCCTATGCAGGCATTCAGCGTATCTCACATTCAGTCTTTTTCCAAGGGCGAAAAATGTGTTGCAGGTATTTTGGTGCTGTGGTATAGAACAGACGGTCTTGGAGGCCTTTTATTTCATCAACTAGATGAAGATCTAACAATATGCCTTTTCTCCCCCCCCCACCCACCACTTACACACATAGACAGACATTGTTCAGCCAATCCACACAGAGCAATAAGAGCTGCTTTGTGTTGTGTTGTTCTGAGCTGGGATTGTTTCTACAGCAGTGTGTGACTACCCCATTCTGGGTTTTGGAAAATTCTTATTTCCTATTTATAATTTTAAATTTAATTATGAAAAAAAAAAATATGTGAATGGAAGAAAAATTGTTGAAACAAATACTAAAACAGTTTGTCAGTAAACTTACCCCAGTTAAAACCTGTATTTATTTCGTCATGACCTCTGACCTTTCACACTACGTCACCTGATTTGTAAATCCATAAACTTTATCATTGTTGCTGTTGGAAGTTTAGCTGATTCTCTTTCATTATTGCTAACAATTTATAACCAGTCGGTATATTAAAGACATTTACTTGATGTTCAAAACGTTTGGATAAAAGTCTCAATGACGGGTGGGAGTGTAAATCCAAAGGATTCCTGCTACTGTAGTGAATGAAAAGTGAGTAACGTTCTCTGGCAGAATCCTTCAAAACTGTTGTTTTTGTGATCCACCGCCAGCTATTCTGTCTTAAATTTATGATTTGAATAAAATCATTTTGGCCGTTTCTGCAGGAATTGTTTAAAACTTCTTTTTTTAATATCTGCAGTAGCACCAAACACACAAAAGCATTAGAGTCAGAGCTCTGCTGTCACAGAATGAACAAAAAAAATAAAATAAATAAATAACAGGACTTTACATCACATGAGTTTTTACAACTTTTAGTGCATGTAAAATCTTTATCTAGTGGGGGTATTTCAGTTGGGTGGAGTGAGGGTCTTCTAAAAGGTGGTGATCAGGGTTTTTTTTTTTTTGGGGGGGGGGGTGATGTGCACATAGCATGGCAGGGCAAGGAAGAGAATGTTCCCTCTCTCTGCAAAGACAACTTTATGATGATCGACAGCTTCTAACATCGTAGCCCGGAGGCAGGCATTTTGCAAGAGCTGGTGGAAAAAAAAATTTTTGTGCATAGAATGTCAAATGACAGCAAAGGGGAAAAAGGGAGGGAAAGAGACGTAGACCTGCGTTCAGGAACTGTTTCAGTCGCTGAAATACTCCCACTTGAATGCAGGACCCCACACTGAGAACCAGTGCATCAGACACTGGGATGTAGACAACATCACACACGTCTGCAGAGGCTCAGGTTTGGTTTTGGATCGTTGAGATAACTGCAGTGTGGCGATGGAGCAGAGGTTCAGGACACACTCCTCTGACAGTGTGGGTAGTGACGGGGTCTTCATAGAGGACTCCAGCTACCAGGGTCTGCTCAAGGCCGTGGATTACAGGAAAGGTAGATTTGTCAGCATCTTCTCTTTTTGTTTCATAAGTACAGCATGAGTGGGTTTGTGTTTTCTTCCACAAGTCATTTCCTTGATTTAAAAGTAGAACTTCTCGGGTTGCTCAAAAGTTGAGTTTTTGTCTTCTCATTGTTGTTCCAGTTTCAAAATATATATATTTTGTATTTTAAAATAAAATGGTAGCTTGTCTTGTACTTGTTCCTATCTTTTTATCAAAAGTGTCACACCCCTTTATGTTTCATGGCTCTTCTTCTTTTTTTATTGGTCAGGACTTGCCTACGTATTTATTATGTGGTTTAGTCATTCAAACTTTGCTCACACAAGCTAAAACTAACTGTAAAAATCAAATGCAGTTATCGGCCTCTCTTCAACCAGAGAGGATTTTTTCTTTCAGGGTTTGAAAATAAAAATGAAAATGTTCTTAACGGACTGATTTGCTGGTAGCATGCAATGAACAAACGGTTATGCTCCTTCAGGAGACCTGATATCTCCCAAATTTCTTCAAAATATTTGTGACTGAAGATGAAAAGAAAATGTCCACATCTCAGTTTGCTGCTGCAGGCGGCAAAAAATCAGCCAAGCAAACAAATTACTTGTAAAAAAAAAAAAAAAAAAAAAAGGAAAGATTCACTTTTTGTCTCACGCGTGTCTCAGGTTTGACTTGTGGAATGTCTAATGTTGCCTTTGGTCTCTGTTCGACCTTGATTCTTCTCTTTCCTGTGCAGCTGAGTTGACATGTCAACACATTATCACAAATTTTGTTTTCTTCAGTTCTTATCGTACCTAGATGCAATCTTGTGTTCGTTATCAAATATCAAATCATGAAAACTGAAAGTCACAAGAATGTGTGTGAAACATCGACGCGACGCCACCGGAGTGGATGTCGGATGTTGTGTTCTCTGGTTTCTCTGTGCAGGGGAAAAGGACAGGAGGTGAAAGCATTCCTTTTGGTTTTCTATCTCCACAGACTTTTTGCATGCTTGATGAGAACATTGCACAACATATAGAGTAGACAGTGAAATCAAAACCAAAACAGCCTGGCAAGACAGGACCTGTTCCTGTAGGGGTGCAAATCTGAGGTTTGTCAGGGGCAATTTACCTGTCTTTCACCTGACAAGCATAACGTCCTTCCTTCTTTGTGTGGATGGACTAATTCCAAACCATCTTAAAGGGGATGAACAGCGACTTTCTGCCACTTTAAGTATCTTCTGAAGCTTCTGTTATCGCCCAGCATTCAGTGTTACATTTGCAGCAATTTGTGCGCAAATATTCGAACAAAGCAACGTCAGCCTAGAGGGCCTTCACAAAATCATTTGCTTCAATGTGACGGATTGATCGTAATTTAACAAGCTAATGCTGGCAAAAATGATTTGATCGACGCAGTCGATTAAGGTTTTGTGTCGTCTTTTCCTCCACAGATGAACGAGATCGAGTTCAGAAGAAGACCTTCACTAAGTGGGTCAACAAGCACCTGGTGAAGGTGAGATCCCGCAGAAACACTTAGTAAAATAAATGCGGTTCACACGTTGAGTGTACATCCAGCTGGATTAGAAGTAGTTCATTGAGTTAATGGAATCTTTTGTGGATTCAGTTGTCCTCAGATGACATAAAGGTTGTTCTGTTTAATGTAGCAGTTGTAGCCCATCTGGGTACAATAACTGAAATTAGACTGGAAAAACTCCAATATGATAGATAAGACTGTGTGGAAAAGGTTACCTGAAAGCAAAACCAGATGAAGAGTAAATCAATAAAGCAAAAAAGTAATTTCAACAATACACGGTTATAAAAAAAAAAAAAAAATAGTGAGAAGCTTTGGAAAAGATTAGGATATTTTAAATTCTCCACATTGTGAAATCCACACATGCTGGTTGTTTTAAAGTCATAACCATCACAAACACATGGTATCGCTTTAGCCGGGGTTTCATTGGTCAGACTCAGCCACAGGTTTCACATCTGGGCTCCAGACCACCAGGGCGGCTTCTCTGGGTTCTGCAGGGGAACATGGAGCTCCACCTCTGACCTCTGACACTGAACGTGGGCACCAGAGCTGATTATGTCATCATTATCAGTCATTTGCTCTGAGCCAGCCGTCACTCTAAAGAAACATGTCCTAACTAATATAGGTCCTGAATGAAAGGGTTAATTACCTGAAAGATATAGAGTAGAGTATAACTTTATTTATCCTTTAAGGAGGTTCCATCAGGGAAATTTATTTAATCATTATTATTATTATTATTATTATTATTATTATTATTATTATTATTATTATTATTATTATTATTATTATTAATATAATATTCTAGCATAAACAATATATTTTAGTCATTTATTAAGTGTAAAAACACCTACTATTTACAGATTATTAGATGCTTGTTTTCTACTACTATATTTTATAGTTTTAAATGACTAAATACCTCTAATGTTTTGTAAAGTTGGTTTGACAAATAAGCAACTTGATGAAATACTGAATGATGGGAATAAAAGGCCATTCTGAATGTCTCTGTGCTCCTGAGGTACAACTCAATATTGTGTTTTAATATGAAAGAAGAGAAAATCCTTTTCAGAGTTGGAATAAAAATATAACTGCAGTAATTTGATTAATGGCTGCAGTGGGGCAAGAAGGTCCTGGGTTCAATTCCACCTGGAACTCTACTGTGCAGTGCTGTTGTCCTCAGACTGTGTGGGTTCTCTGGTCAAAAACATGTCAATTATGTGAATTGGACACACAAAATTTTCTGTATGAATGAATGAATGAATGAATGAATGAATGAATGAATAAATGGCCTGCACTCAAAGGCTAAACGTAAAATCATACTCAAACATCAGTGACAAGGTTTCAGTGTTAGTGAAAAACAATGGATGTTTAACAGCAAGGGATCATGGGAGTTATCTTCATTACTGATGTGACAAAGTTTTATTCGTTTGGATAATGTAAACACATCAAAATGTACTTTTTTAACAATTGTCAATTTGTTTAAAGTTATTTTAATGCACATATCTTACGTATGTTAAAATCCAATATAAATTAGGTAAGTCAAGAATCAGGTTTTAAGTAATCACAACTCAATTTACCCTACATGAAATGTCACATTAACGCTGAATTTTTCCAGCCTAAAAACTAAAACACAGCACGCCCCTCCCTGAAGCGTTTTTGGATGAACTGCCTCCTTCAGGTTAATAAATCCTTATTTTCACAAGGAAACTCATGTTTGTTACACAGTTAGGAATGTGTGTCCTCCTCATGTGGCTCCTGTGGTACCAGATGACTCACACTTTTATCGTCAGTCATTGTTTATTGTCCATAAATTCAACCAGTTTGGGTCCAAAGGACTGAGGCGGGTTGGGATTTATCTGCCCTCAGGCCGTATCGACTCATGCTCACCACGGAATCATGGGATCACATTGTGATGCCCATAGCGCTCCGTTGTCGTCTCCATACTGCTCACAAGTGCCATCTGCTGTACAGAGTCACACGTGTGTGTGTGTGTGTGTTCACCTGTGTCCCCAGAGAATGAACACGCGTTCCGTGTTCGTGTCGTGTTTCTTCTTTTCTCTCACGAGTCCCTGCAGTTTTTGTATCTTCTCTCATCGAACTATCTCTTCTTTCCATCCTTCATCCTTCCTGTCCTCCCCATCCTTTCCTCTCAGCACTGGAAGGTGGAGGTAGGTGCTGTTAAAATCTGCGTGGAGCGCTGAGAGAGCAAACCTTTGTTTCTTGCCTGCATGTTTGTCTTAACATTTTTAACCTTCTCTATCCTCCTCCTTAAGCTGCTAACATCTGACCTGTGTTTCCCTGCATTATAACATTTTTCAAACTGCTGTCAGAGCTTTTTTTCTGCACTTCCGCTTGTCTCTACATGTTCTGTCAGTCGGTTTAGGACAGCTAAAGAAATATTAAATATTAATTTATATTTATATTTATAAATGTATAAATATATTTATTGATTTATATTTACATGCATAATTTTTTTTAAATAGGTAACCTTTATATGATTTTTCATAGTTTTAGTATCAGTCCTATTGGTTGTGACCTAATCTTTTACTTTCGTTTTTAGTGTTGTTAAATTAATCTAATAAGGGGACACAGTAACACGTGGATCTCCAAGACGATAATCCATGATCGATAATCGATCGCAAAGATTTAGCACTGATTTGAGCTGCATAATCTAGTGCGTTGATTGCACATCGACTCTTTGGGATGCTGATGCTGAAATGATTTATCAATCTGTCCGTTCAAATCGTCTCTAGGAAACTGCTGGACCCCCCCCCCCCCCGTCGTGGTTCCAACAGTTGCATGTAGAGGAGTTTCCACTGTTTTTCACCAACTAAAACGTCCAGGCTAAGCTAACTGGTCGTGCTCTTTGCCATTGTTAACCTAGTTTGTCAAACCAATAGAAATGATAGACAAACTATGAGAAGAAGACGTCGCTGCCGCTGCTGAAAGCAGGCTTTACCTCCTCATGGTTTTGAGCCGGTCCTCTCCTTTAAGTTGCTTTACCTTTTTCAGGTATCATTAAATGATTTTCTTTGAATTTGTAAAATCCTTTTCTGCTGTTAGTCTCAAACGTTTGCAGTTCTGTTTTAGTAAGATGTGGTTCATTCACCACTGATTTAGGATTTATTAATTTAATGTGTATTAAAACAATAAAAACAAAACTGTCTCCTCTGTTCTGTCCCCAGGCCCAGAGACACATCACTGACCTCTATGAGGACCTCAGAGATGGACACAACCTCATCTCCCTGCTGGAGGTGCTCTCAGGAGAGACCCTGGTGAGGGTTGACCTTTGACCTTCACACTTTAGGACACCAGCTTCTGCTGTATCCCCCTGTCCAGTCCTGTTTCGTCCCGTCTGATCTGTTAATTTGCTGAGATGTTTATTCTGTTGTTAACTCACTCTAACTTGATGTGCTCTATATGTTTGTCTCCGATGGCTTTCTGAACTTCACTCTTGCATGTGTTCACTTGGGGTCATGCACTTTTTTAAATTTACTGTCTTTATTACACAATTATTTTCTTTGCATCCATCTCGTAATCTTTCTGCACTGACTTTTTTTTTTTTTTTTTTGACCTCCTGGTTTTTTTGCTTAATCTAATTCCTATCTGCTGACCTTTGCTCTGACCTTTCCTCCCCTTTGCCTCTGCCTTCCTCTATTGCGATGCTCTTGCTGCGGTAGCCGAGGGAACGTGACGTTGTGAGGAACGTGCGGTTGGTGAGTGCCGCCTGCACTGTGGGTTGGCCGCCTCCTCGGACGTGGCATGTGTCCACCACCCCCAGGTGGCTTCTGGGATGTGCATGATGGCAGTCTCACTCCCTGTTTTGTCCCTATTCTTTATCAACATCGTCGTCTTCCATTAAATCTCGATGAGATGACAGGAGAAGCACGAGGATTTATTTGGATTTTCTGTGATTTTTAATGTGTCTTTAAATAATTGATAATAATAATTATATATAATATAAATAAATATATTATAATAATTTTAATATAATAATATAATATATATTATAATGAATATAAATAATAATAATTAATAATTAATGATAACTTTGAAAGGTGATTTCAAAATAACTGTTCAAGTTCCATTAAGAGGGTAAATAAATAAAATAAACAGTGATGTTCATGTTGTAATGGTTAATTCCTGACACCATAAGGATCATGGTGGTCATACATGAAGAAGAAGATGGTCATACATGAACATTTTAGGAGTTGGCCACAGCATCTTCAGATTTCATCCTTATCTTGTTTGCCGACAACAAGGTCGATTAATTCACTGACTTTCCTCACTGGTGTCTACACAAGTACAACGGAAAATAAGTTTTACAATAAAAATCAATCAATCCATTGATCAATCAGTTTGGATTTTTTTCAAGGACGCGTCTTGTCTTTGCTAGTTGACTAGCAAACTGAACTTCATTGATCGGCGTGTGAGACTGTGGTCAATTATTGCTTCTGTCGATGTACTGAAAGCCTGGTGTGATCACTGCGAGCCGATCCGGTACGATCATTAATTCTGCAGCAAAGCTTCAAACCGGCTTCAAGCTTAAAAGCATGTCATGACCATCGTTTGCGTCTCTTAGATATTCAGGGCTCTGCTGTACAAATTGGAAGTTAAAAACATTTGAAATGTTGCAGGAAAAAAATCTGTTTGTAGTGTAGTTCTCAGAAGAAAAAAAAAAAAAAAAGGATTGTGAGAGATTATTATGGGATCACTGGGATTGTGTATCATTCATCATCATGCTCTCATGCTCCTGCAGACATCCTGGCTGGTATGTTAACATATTTTCAGATTGCGGGGCCGATTCTGGTGAAGGTCTGGCCAAAAGCTCTGATCACAAACGTGCAGAATTTGAACCGCACTTCAAATTTGCTGTGTGTTCGCCATTACAGTTGTGTTTCTTTATAAAGCTCTTTCATTTTTAAAGACAGACTGATGCTGGACGCTGAAACACCCCGTCAGTCATGAGGCAATGCTGCTATGAGTAGCTCATTCAGTCTGCATGCTAATGTTCTGGTGTCGTCTCTTACAGCCGAGGGAGAAGGGCCGGATGCGATTCCACAAGCTGCAGAACGTGCAGATCGCACTGGACTTTCTCAAACACAGACAGGTCAGTTAATAATGGCATATTTTTACACATCCAAATAAAGAAATGAAAGTTTGGACTACAATCTTTCACAAGCTAACTTTAACTTAATTACATTTTTTTAAATAAAAAAATAAAAAAATAAAGTAAAATAAATGTTTATTTTAATAAAATTTAAATAAAATTAAAATGAAAATAAAATTAAAATAAATTAAAAAAAAAACCCACCACAATCTTTCACAAGCTAACTTTAACTTAATTTAATTTTTTTAAATAAAAAATTAAAAAAATAAAAATAAAATAAATTTTTATTTTAATAAAATTTAAATGAAATTAAAATGAAAATAAAATTAAAATAAATTTAAAAAAAAAAACCCACCACAATCTTTCACAAGCTAATGGTGTCCATGTTCTCTTGTCAGGTCAAACTGGTCAACATCAGGAATGATGACATCGCAGATGGAAACCCCAAGCTGACCCTGGGGCTGATATGGACCATCATCCTTCACTTCCAGGTGATGCAGCACAACAATCAGGACTGATGTAAAGTCCTGTAACCACGGCAGGGGATGGCAGAAACTATGGGATGCACTGAATCATTCACTGGTATTCATACTGGACGGACTGAATCACGTTGGTCAAAGCGGTATCTCGTTTCTCGGAGCCACATCTGGTGTTTAACTTTGAATTTGCACACTGGCACCGTATGGATTTCTTCCATTTGATGAGTAACATGTGTTTCATACAGTTGACTTTCATTGCAGTGCGGTTGGTTTGCTTCCGCTGCGCTGGAAGGAAAATCTGTGTCTCTCTTTGGGTTTCAGTCATCAGCCTCAGTTTAGGCTGATGTTGAAACGGCAACTCAGTACAGGGTCCAAGAAGCGATCGCTTCCAAATGTGCTTTATTGGACATTTGGCTCTTATACACAACCGTCCTTCAGTGCACAAAGACTAAACACGGAGTAAAGTCGTTCATTCATTTTTAAAATTAGTGAATTTCATAGCCTTTGTAACTCTTTGTTGTGGTCCTATGCAGGGCTATAGATTAAATCTGAATCTGTTTTATTCCCAAATGTGAACCATATAGAATTGCTGTAATCCAACCTATGGTAGAGAAAATGTGTTTCAGTGGGTAAAATTCTGAATTCCTGAATACTTTCTCAGCCGATGGAAGATTTTTTGGAAAAAGGAGTGGGAGTGCAGAAAAAGTTTTGATGCTTTAGTGGATATGATGGGTGAGATATGGAATACTTGTACTCATCCTGCGTGACTCACTGGTTCCTTTTGGAAGCTGGTTGGAGGCGTGGGAGTGGCAGCGGCTCAGGACTCCAAGAAAACCGTGGTAGAAAAGACGGTGCCTAACAGGGCACGCGTGTAACAAAGGAAGAAACCAAAATTCTTTCATGCAAATTTAGTCATCAAACATTTTTATTTTTTGAAAGCGAGCCCATAATCTGTGAGTTTGGACTCAGGCTAGCTGTTGTGAAAAGTGGTGAATTTCATGCGCTCCCCAGGTGGAGCTCAAAGTTTATTAATACACATTGGTGACTTGTAGAAAATGATGGGTCACTTCATGACAGGGCGGGAGCTGGATGTTCCTCAGGGCGGTGGTTTCCGTCCAGGTTCTGAGTCACTTTGTGCCCCCCCCCCTCCACCCTGTTTGCTCTGGGGTTTCCCCTCTGGAGGGAAAATAGCAGAAGGAAGAGAAGCCTTCTGTTTTCCCTCCTCCACCCTTTCCTACAAAAATAATCCACTGTTATTAAAATTCTTACTTTTCTGACTCATCAATATGTAAACAGTAAAATTATTATATTGCGGTAATGAAGCCACACTTGTTCCAGTAAAAGAGACTGTGACATTTATCAGGATATCCTGTGTGGTTTCAGATTTTTGCATGAAAACAAGTCAAATAATCAAAGTTTTGAAAAAAAAAAAAAGTTTAAATGTTTCCTGTGATTGTTGCTACTTTTTACAACATGCTCCCATTCTATGGAGAACCCCACCCATCTGGTACGTCAGGACAAGTAAAACACGTTTATTAAATGACCATTTGTTGGTCTGATTATAGATATGACACAGACAACAACTTGCTAGATGATAAATTCAAGGAAAATAGTGAGAAAAAAAAAAATCTAAAATTCATGTTCAGTCTTTCAGTCTCAACACACCTTCAGTGACAAATAGAAAGGTTAACCCTGGATTTTGCCTTGTAGGCTAGTTTCTTTAATACTGTTAAAGAAGATGATTCTGCTTGTGGAGTGTAGCCGACAATGGATGGAGATCAAATTTATCCTGGAGAGGTTTATTTTAAATCTTTTAAAGGAGTTTGGAAACAGAACACAAGCTATTGTAGAAGCAACACGTATGTTTTTAGAAGGTGGAGTCATTTCTCTGATGCCTGAGGAGTCATTACATTTGACATTTAAGTCAGGCCTGAGGACACGAGTCAGTGACTTGTTGTAAATTGTGCAGAGGGTTGACTTCCTGTTGGGTCGTTACATGTAGCTGTAAAGAACCAATAAATCACTTATAAAGTAGGTCAAATGAGGTTAAGGTCAGAGGTCAGAGCCCATTCACAGGAAAAGTAGGTCAAGTCAAAGCAAGACAGTTATGATCTCCTTTATAATAGAATCTGTGAAATTCTTCATTTATAAGACCTGCAGTGTTTTTTGTTTTTTTGTTTTTTGGGGTGGGGGGGTCTGAAGCACTGCTTTGTGAAGTCAGCGATCCACAGATACTCTCATTAGTTCTGTTTTGTTTTCCAGAACAGTGAGTTGGATGGATTTCAGGCATCCTCAAATAAAAAAAAATGATGGTCTTCAGTTGATGATAAACGACTCACAGGAAGTCTGTGGGCAAACTGAAGAGTTCTTTCTCATCAACTTCAATTATATTTGATTCAAAATCAAAGAAAAAGTCAATTTGAATGCAAAAAATGAACACGATTACTGGAGATATTTATAATGTGATGAGGTGCTGCCTTTTTTGCCCTTGTCGTGAATTCTTACATTATATTTTGTCCACGTTTTGTTAAAGCTCAAAATTTTACTCTCCCAACACCAGCAAGGTTTCCTCCTCAAAGCGTGACTGAAGCGTAACTGAACCTAGAAATAAATCTGCTATCTGTGTTGCTGACTTCTTGGCTCCTCCCTCAGATCTCCGACATTCAGGTGAACGGCCAATCAGACGACATGACGGCCAAAGAGAAGCTGTTGCTTTGGTCTCAGAGGATGGTGGAGGGTTACCAGGGCCTGCGCTGCGACAACTTCACCACCAGCTGGAGAGATGGCAAACTGTTCAACGCCATCATACACAAACACAGGTGAGGCGCTGCTCCAACAACTACCCAGCAGCTGTTTGTGAGGAATCACAGCTGGCAGAAAACATTTTAAAAATGTGTAAAAACAAAGGTGTGATGGAAACGTCAAAAATTCATGTAATGATGGTGATGGTCGCTCATTTCCACACCGTGTTCTCACCGGTCGGCTGCTGTCCACAGGCCCACTCTGATCGACATGGGTCAAGTGTACCGACAGAGTAACCAGGAGAACCTGGAGCAGGCCTTCAATGTGGCGGAGAGAGACCTGGGCGTCACCAAACTACTGGACCCCGAGGGTGAGACGGCAGAGACATCATCACCGAGATAATCAGATTTGTTCTGCAGCTTGACAATATTTTTACGCATTTCTGCACATCTGCATCTAAGAATTATACACAATACTGCATTAGCTCCACTAGATTTAAATGGAGGTGGTCGAGGTAGTTCCGTTGAGTTCTATCTTGAAGCAAAATCGTTTCCGAAGTGGTTAACATTCCTCTGGACTCTTGAATTTCATCAAGTAGTAACCGTAGTTAAAGTCTTCTCCCCGCTCCATCTCCAGATGTGGATGTGCCTCATCCAGATGAGAAATCCATTATCACATACGTCTCCTCCCTGTATGATGTCATGCCCAGGGTACCAGATGTTCAGGACGGAGTCAAAGCCAATGTGAGTCCTCCTCTTCCTCATCATCACGTCATTGTTCTCTTCACTGTAAAGATATCTTTATCATGAATATCAAAAAAAAAGAGTGTTAACTCACTAAACTTTCGTTTTTAACTGTGATAAGCATTTTAAAATTAGTGCGGGAGTTATTGCAATGTGACAGATGCAGTGTGACAGATGCAGTGTTGCAGATGCAGTGTGACAGATGCAGTGTGACAGATGCAATGGGACAGATGCAGTGTGACAGATGCAGTGTGACAGATGCAGTGTGACAGATGCAATGGGACAGATGCAGTGTGACAGATGCAGTATGACAGATGCAATGGGACAGATGCAGTGTGACAGATGCAGTGTGACAGATGCAGTGTGACAGATGCAGTATGACAGATGCAATGGGACAGATGCAGTGTGACAGATGCAGTGTGACAGATGCAGTATGACAGATGCAATGGGACAGATGCAGTGTGACAGATGCAGTGTGACAGATGCAGTATGACAGATGCAATGGGACAGATGCAGTGTGACAGATGCAGTGTGACAGATGCAGTGTGACAGATGCAATGGGACAGATGCAGTGTGACAGATGCAGTGTGACAGATGCAGTATGACAGATGCAATGTGACAGATGCAGTGTGACAGATGCAGTGTGACAGATGCAGTATGACAGATGCAGTGTGACAGATGCAGTGTGACAGATGCAGTGTGACAGATGCAGTGTGACAGATGCAGTGTGACAGATGCAGTGTGACAGATACAGTGTGACAGATGCAGTGTGACAGATGCAGTGTGACAGATACAGTGTGACAGATACAGTGTGACAGATGCAGTGTGACAGATGCAGTGTGACAGATGCAGGATGACAGATGCAGTGTGACAGATGCAGTGTGACAGATGCAGTGTGACAGATGCAGTATGACAGATGCAGTATGACAGATGCAGTGTGACAGATGCAGTGTGACAGATACAGTGTGACAGATGCAGTGTGACAGATGCAGTGTGACAGATGCAGTGTGACAGATGCAGTGTGACAGATGCAGTGAGCTTCTAAGATCGTCACCACTGACATGAGGTACGGTATAACGTCTGCATCCGTGCTTCAGGAGCTGGAGCTGCGTTGGCAGGAGTATTATGAGCTGGTCACCATGCTGCTGCAGTGGATCCGACACCACGTTCTCGTCTTTGAGGAGAGGAAGTTCCCCAACAGCTACGAGGAGATTGAGGTGAGGACTGGGCTTTAGAAGAAAACTTTTGATATAGGATATGGAGCTGATGTTGAATTTATATTTATTATCTCTTGAAGAAGTCAATCAGGTAATAACTGGCCAATAACCTAATAAAAATCCTGAACTAATAATGTAATAATTAGGTTTTAGGGGTAGTTATTACGGCTGTTATTACATTATAGGCTTTAACATCCCTTTTCAATACATCTCAGGTTCTTTGGCGTCAGTTTCTGAAGTTTAAGGAGACGGAGCTTCCTGCGAAAGAGGCAGACAAGAACCGCTCCAAACATATCTTCAAGTCCTTTGAGGTGAGTTTCTGAAGAGTTTGACGCCTGTTTTTGGACCCAATGCCAGGATTGTTATGTGTCTTGTTTTAAAGTCATCCGTATGACTGTATGCTGATAACACACTTGTTTCTTAACTTCACACACACCTGCTGCATCTGTGACTTTCTGATAGAAGTCTTGTCATTTTTCAAGAACAACATTTAGGAAACATTTGTGGTCTCAAGTTTTATTTTGGGTGATTTCCCTCAAACAGCCACCAATCAAGATGTTTTGAAGTCACGTCAGTTCTCTATTTGCCTCCTTTATATCATCCAATGATTTGACTCTAGTTTAGAGAGTATATTTTTACTACTTTTGTAGCAGAAAACAAACAAATATCAGAAACCAGCAGGACAATGAGTCTCAAATTAATGAAGCACAGAGATAAAGATCAATCAGGAAAAATTATTGATTGAAGGTAATCGCTACTGATTGAAGGTAATCGCTAGTTGTTTTATTTTGAAGGGGGCGGTACAGGCAGGTCATGTCAAACTGCCACCGGGTTACCACCCCCTCGACGTGGAGAAGGAATGGGGTCGTCTGCACGTGGCCATTCTGGAGCGAGAGCGTCTCCTCAGGACGGAATTTGAAAGGTGAGGAGCTCACCATCTGAACTTCATCCTGTCATCTGTTACCACAGCAACGGTCACATAAATACACTCATCAAAATCTACGAGATAAGAATTAAGTTTGTTTTTTTTATCAGAAGTGAGTCATCACACAACTGGCCTAATGAATCCCACTTTGTTTGGTGGGAACTTAACATCCTACCAGGGCAAACACATGACATCTCTGCTGTCTCCAAGGCAACACCCTCACAGTAATGACTATTGATAGATAAACTTTTGTTAATCATGAGATGGGCAGGATGTAGCTTTTGAGTTATGTTCTTCCAGAACTCAAAGAAATAAATACAGTGTAGAGTTTAAAGTGGACAGAGCTCCATCATGGCTTTCCTGCATCAGGGATACGAGCTGAAGTATGTTTTCCACCAGACGACAAAGTGAGTGTTAAAGTATTCCAGTACTAATTTGACTTTTTTTTTTTTTTTTTTTTTCAAGGTGGTTTTGTTTTGGTTCTTCACATTAGAAAAAAAGCAGACATGTAGGCAAACTTTGCTGTCAGGTAAACTGAACTTCTTTTTGACCTGTGACCTCTCCCTGCTCCCGCTGCAGGCTGCAGGGGCTTCAGAGGATCGTCAGTAAGGTTCAGATGGAGTCGGGGGTGTGTGAAGAGCAGCTCAACCAGGTGGAGACGCTGCTGCAGACGGTGAGACAAGCACAAGCCTGCGTTCACACTCGCGTGCATAGAGCGCCCCGGATGCAGACTGTGCTCTAATCTCTAATCTCTAATCTGTTCTGCAGGATATGAGGATGCTGAGCTCGGGGAAACCCGCTCAGCACACTGCAGAGATGGAGGCGGATCTGGAAAAAGCAGAGGGAATGATCCACTTCCTCTTCAATGATGTTCAGCTGCTCAAAGATGGACGCCACCTTCAGGCTGAGCAGATGTACCGCAGGTGCAAAAGAAATAAATATGTGAAGTGATTAAAAATGAAGACGCTCTGAAATCAGGGCTTGATGCCATTTTTGCTAGTTTAGTATAATTTACTGAAATCACAAAGCCCAATTTTGAAACTTCCAATTTGAAAATTTAAATCTGTTAATATGTGTCATACTTCTTTAATTTAATTTAATTTAATTTAATTTAATTTAATTTAATTTAATTTAATTTAATTTAATTTAATTTAATTTAATTCATTTAAATTAATATTTTGATTTCTTCTCTAGAGTTTATCGCCTCCACGAGAGGTTGGTGAATCTCCGTAGCGAGTACAACCTGCGCCTCAAATCCGGTGTGACTACCGCCCAGGTCCCCGTGACCCAGATCCCCATGACCCAGATCCACACATCCCAGGTTTTGCAGCAGGCCCCCACCAGGTCGCGGCCCGAGCTGGATGAAGTTACCATGCGTTACATCCTAGACCTGCTGGGCTGGGTGGAGGAAAACCAGCGCCGGGTGGATGAAGGGGAGTGGGGCTCCGACCTGCCCACCGTCGAATCCCAGCTGGGGAGCCACCGTGGCCTGCACCAATCCGTGGAAGAGTTCCGCTCCAAGATTGAGAGGGCAAAGGCCGATCAGGTACGAAGAGTTTGCAGAGTGTAACATCCATTCACTGAATTCAGTGTTTCCACAAGAAACCTGTTTTATCGCACACCGACACACTGAGATGGAAGAAGTTTACTCTGAAAATAAGTAGTTAAAGCCTTTCTGTTAAATATAAACTAATGAAAATATGAAATACTTTTATTATATATTATAACAGTTCCATGACTGGTCTTTCTCTCTCTGATCCAGAGTCAGATCTCTCCTGCCAGTAAAGATGCCTACCGTGACTACCTGGGGAAACTGGAGTTGCAGTACGGTAAACTCTTGGTAAGTGGATCCAGATCCAGATTTAGAACAGGATTATTATTAAGATCAACACTAATCTGAAGTTCTGAAGGGTGTTTTATTGCACAAGTAAAAAGTGATCCAAAATGTGCAGTCAGGTCATAAAGGTCTCATATATCATGAAGGCCTCATATATCTTAAAAACACTGAATGGTGATATGATGATGACATAAGTTTTTTCACCCACGTAGATCCTTTTCCATCGTGCTGTCATAGTTATGATCATAAAACATGGATTTAACTTGGTGAACCCAGGAGGAAATGCTGGATCCCTCAGAATGTATCATGACATCTTGTGTCCGGTCCCGTGCAGAACGCCTCCAAAGCCCGCCTGCTCTACCTGGACCAGCTTCACGCCTTCGTCATGGCCGCCACTAAAGAGCTGATGTGGCTGAACGAGAAGGAGGAGGAGGAGGTCGGCTACGACTGGAGTGAACGAAACACCAACATGGCGGCTAAGAAAGACAACTACTCGGTAGAGTAACGGCGTGACGTTCTCAGAATCTTCTGCCTGAGGTGCTTCTTAGCGATGATGAGTGATTGTGGTCATTATCGTTTGCAGGGTTTGATGAGAGACTTGGAGCTCAGGGAGAAGAAAATGAACGACATTCAGGCCACAGGAGACAAACTGCTGAGGGACGGACACCCTGCCAGGAAGACCATTGAGGTAAATAACTTCAACAACAGCGTCTAAACACTTAATCAAGTTGTAGAAACCTTCCTTTAAACATTTGGCCATATGTTGTTGTTTTTTTAATTCTCCTCATTTCAAACCTTTCCTTCGCTCCTCAGGCCTTCACTGCGGCTCTGCAGACGCAGTGGAGTTGGATCCTCCAGCTGTGCTGCTGCATCGAAACCCACCTGAAAGAAAACACGGCCTACTTCCAGGTGAGTTCATCACTTTCCTCCAAACACAGTTTAAATATTTGTAGCTGCTCCTGCTTTTTTAAGCAGTTGCAGTCTGAATATCCTTTCAATGTGGGTTCATTAGGTCCTGTGTATGACCACAGAGTGCCACACTTATTTATGATTGAATGCCTTCCAGGCTTGGGTACTGTTATTATTATTATTATTATTATTATTATTATTATTATTATTATTATTATTATTATTGTTGTTGTTATTATTATTAACATTATTATTATTATCATCATCATCATCATCATCATCATTATTATTATTATTATTATTATCATTATCATTATTATTATTATTATTATTATTGTTGTTGTTGTTGTTGTTGTTGTTGTTATTATTATCATTATTATTGTTGTTATTATTATTATCATTATTATTATTTTCATCATTATTATTATTATTATTATTATCATTATTATTATTATTATTATTATTATTATTATTATTATTATTATTATTATTATCATTATTATTATTATCATCATCATCATCATCATCATCATCATCATCATCATCATCATCATTATTATTATTATTATTATTATCATTATTATTATTATTATTATTATTATTATTATTATTATTATTATTATTATTATTATTAGTGTTGATATTGTTAATATTTTTTTATGTTATTATTATTATTATTTTTCCCTTTTTTCTTATTTTTCTATTTTCCATGTTTCTGTCTGTTCTGCTACTCTAACGTTTAAATTTCCCAGTTTTGGATAAATGAAGTACATCTGCCTGTCTGTCTGTCTGTCAATCAATTATTAACACAGCCGTTAACACTGGCTTGTAGTTGAATTTCTCATCTTTCGTCTTCTCCTGCAGTTCTTCTCTGACGTGAAGGAGGCAGAGGAGAAGATCAAAAAGATGCACGACACGATGAAGAGGAAGTACTCGTGCGACCGCTCCGTCACCGTCACACGTCTGGAAGACCTACTGCAGGACATCGCTGTAGGTTTAGTCACCATGGTGATGTCGATTGGATGCTGCACACACACATGGCTGTGGTTCTGTGTGCATGAGAGAGATCTGTAAATGTTTTCCCCCCTGATGTGTAACTATTATGCATTCAGCACCACAAAACATTTCTTTTGAGCATTGGCTTGGTGTCCTGTGTTTCTCCACAGGAGGAGAAAGAACAGCTGACGGAGTTCAAAACTCACCTGGAAGGCCTGAAGCGCAGAGCCAAGACCATCGTCCAGCTGAAACCCCGTAACCCCGCCACGGCCGTGAAGGGCAAGCAGCCGATCCAGGCCGTCTGCGACTTCAAGCAGATGGAGGTTTATGTCGTAATCTGTTAATACATTTCATTCCACATGTGGTTGATTTCTAAAATTCACAAACAAAAATGTTTCTCGCATGCATAGGTCAAATATTGTGTTCATGTTTCAGTTAAAAAAAAAGTCAAATACAGGCAAATCTCGGTTTCCGACCACAATTCGTTCCGGAAGACTGTGAACCAATAGCGATTTGTTCGAATTCCAAATACGTTTGTCCCCATTACAAATAATGTAAATGGTCTTAATCCGTTCCAAGACGCTAGAAAACTACCTTTTTTCAACATAATATCCATCCATTTCCTGCCGCTGTATCTGCATACTATATGTTATTTCATGTCATTTATAGTATATCAAATTGTATAGTAATGAAACATATCAAAGAAATGTAAAAGAAAGAAGCAAACACGAGAAAGAAAGAAAACAACAACAAAAAAAACAGACGTAATCAGGTTCTTCTAAGGTACGAGTTACCGTCGTCTTTTGGACAGAAGTTTACGATATCGTAACTCGTACCATAGGCAATGGAACGCAAATTAAGTGAAAAATTAAGTGAAAATTATTAAGTGAAAAATTAAGTAAAATTAACTGAAAATTAAGTGAAAAATTATTGAATACAGTAAACTAAAACAAAAAGCACATTACAGTTAAAGCATAAGAACAATAAAGATAAGAATTTTTACCTTTGTGGTGGTGAGCAGTTGTGTTAAGTACAATCCTGTGATGCTCTTATTTTGGGACTTCCTGTTGTACCCGGAAGTGGTTACATGTAAATATATAATACGCTTGGTCTATTGAGTGCGACATGCCTAATGTGCCTGTATTCAATTGAGTGTTCAGGTGAGCCAGCGTGAACGTTGGAGAGGAAGAGGAGGAGGAGGATGGATGCGTTTGTTTCGCGTTCGACTTCCAAATTTTGTTCGACTTCCAAGGCAAAAAAAATTCCGAATTTTTATTTTGGGTCAAATTCCGATTTGTTCGATGTCCAAAGTGTTCGAAAACCAAGGTTTGCTTGTATAAGGCGCTCTGGACTATAAGGTGCATGTGATTATAATGTACATCTTCAGTCAATGGCCTATTTCAAAACTTTTTTCACAAAGAAGGCCCACTGTCGGTTTTTGAGAAAATTATAGATCTCTTAGGTGTACCTACTGTAATTAAACACAGTAAACTGGAGGGACATCCAGCAGGCACTCAGACGTGAACATCTTTGTTCACCTCCCTTCAGATCACCGTGCACAGAGGAGACGAGTGCACGCTGCTGAACAACTCCCAGCCCTACAAGTGGAAGGTTCTGAACAATAAAGGCAGTGAAGCGTCCACGCCGTCCATCTGCTTCCTGGTTCCACCCACCAATAAGGATGCAGTGAACAGCGTTGCCGGGTGAGTTAACAGTTTAAATGAGTTCACGTTTAAGTTGATTTGTGTTCATGACACCCCCCCCCCCCCCAAAAAAAAAAAAAAAAACCTGTTCCAGTCTGGATGGAAACCTCCAGAGATTGCAGGCGAAGTGGCAGACGATGTGTGTGGACCTGAAGAGTTTGCTGTCCTGGCAGTACCTGATGAGAGACATCCACATCATCAAAACATGGAACATCACCATGGTAACAACGCCGTTCAAAAGAGTTATTGCAAGCTATATGAGCCTTTAAGTGTTAACAGACGGAAAAAATTGTTATACTGTAAATCATTTATCACATTAAAGGCACACCTTTGTGTTGATCGTGTTTTTTCATCATGTGTAACACCCACCTTCTTTGTCCTGCAGTTTAAGACCCTGAGGGTGGAGGAGTACCGTCTGGCGCTGCGGAACCTGGAGCTGCACTACCAGGACTTCCTGAGAGACAGCCAAGACTCCCAGATGTTCGGGGCCGAAGACCGAATGCAGGTGGAGTCCAGCTACAACAGCGCCAACCAGCACTACAACACGATGGTCAGCTCCGCGGAGCAAGGTCGGTCCTGTGGCGGGGCTTCTGTCATCCCCCAAACATTTTTCTGATGTTCATTCATACAACAAATTTTTTTTTTTTTTTACTTCGAGTCACAGTCATTTTGTGTGTAAGTTGATTGTTGCATTCACATTACAGGCTATGTGCCCCCCAGGGCAGGTAAGGCGCTTCAGTTGCAACTCAAAATTGTGCAGTAGAAGCTTTTTGATTGGCTCAGCAGGGACTGAATGTGTGTGTTCACTGTCATGTTTCATTCATTAACAACCGTCTTCACTGATGGCAGTTTCCCCCTCTAACTTCATTCGTCTGTGCATGGGATTAATGCCAGCGGATTGCCAATCCTCACTGTGAATTATGGACTCAATTGATCGATAGATTAACCACTGTGATTGATAGCCACCCCAATCAAGCATGAAGGAGATAAAATTATTGTGCACAATATGACACGGATACTTTCATCAACTAAACTAGTTTAAGATCTTCTTACTAATATTGTAAATTTTGGAGTGTGCATATGTTTGATTTTGCAAGCTGTCAATCATGTTCAGTGTCAACTCTGACTTTGTCTAACAACCAAATTTATTCTTGATTTATGTTCAAACTAATAATATTTTTACATCGTATGACTTTACCAGGCGAGCAGGACGAGTCGTTGTGCAAGGCGTATCTGGAGCAAATCAAGAATCTTCATTTGAGGCTGCAGGGTTGTGAGAATCGAACCATAACCCGTCTCCGGCAGCCTTTGGAGGAGGAGCCGCTCAAAGCTTGTGCCTTGAAGACCGCAGAGCAAATGGTAAGGTCAAGTCAGGTGCAGAGGGAAAGAGGGAATCTGAAGTTCTTAAAGAATTATGTTCACAAAACTGTCTCCCCCCCTTTTTTTTTTCTCAATAACAGAAAGTCCAGTCTGAGTTAGAGGGCTTAAAGAAAGACTTGAACTCCATCGCGGAGAAGACCGAGGAGGTTCTGGCGTCCCCTCAGCAGTCCAGCTCATCCCCGATGCTGCGCTCCGAACTGGACGTCACTCTGAAGAAAATGAACCACGTCTACGGCCTGTCCTCCGTCTACCTGGACAAGT
Source organism: Antennarius maculatus (assembly GCA_013358685.1). Taxonomy (NCBI): domain Eukaryota; kingdom Metazoa; phylum Chordata; class Actinopteri; order Lophiiformes; family Antennariidae; genus Antennarius; species Antennarius maculatus. The sequence goes on along the minus strand of CM023622.1, from coordinate 3,166,056 downwards.
GAGACTTACTTTGTGATTCTTTGAGGTGAATTATCAGGTGATGAGCTTTTATATAAAGAGCAAATGTGATTGATTTCAGGCTGAAGACCGTTGACGTGGTCATCAGGAACACTAAAGATGCAGAAGACACACTGAACAACTATGAGACTCGTCTGAGAGATGTCACCAAAGTTCCATCTGAAGAGAAGGAGGTGGAGGACCACCGCAACCTGTTAAAGGTTTACACTTCATTCATATCTGTTCATGTTTTGTTTCACTTCAACACAATAAATCTGTAACCGGTTGCTTTTGTGTTCAGGTGATGACTCTCTTTTTTTATTTTGACAGTCGATGGGCGCTGAAGCGGAGGCCGACCAGGCCGTGTTTGACCGCCTGCAGGATGACCTGAAGAAGGCAACGGCCATCAGCACCAAGATGACGAGGATCCACGGCGAGCGCGACGCTGAGCTGGAGCGTTACCTTCTTCTGGCCAACGGCCTCCTGGAGCGCTGGCAGGCCGTGTTGGCTCAAATCGACGTGAGGCAGCGGGAGCTGGAAGTCCTCAACCGCCACATGAACTCCTACCGGAGGAGCTACGAGTGGCTCATCCGCTGGTTGGCGGAGGCGAGACAGAAGCAGGAGAAAATCCAAGCCGTACCCGTCGGCGACGGCAAGGCCCTCAAGGAGCAGCTGGCAGAAGAGAAGGTAAAATAAAGGAGAATGATCTGTGTGACGTAAAGGGAAGGAAGGCCACTACGCCCCCTGGTGGGCACAAGTGAAACTGTCTTCCACCACCACTTTTTTTTAAATGAAACTGAAAAAAAGTTTTTATTTAATATTTACAGAAACTCCTGGAGGACATTGAAAAAAATGAAGGGAAGATTGAAAATTGCCAGAATAACGCAAAGGCTTACATCGATTCAGTGAAGGTAGGTCCTGATCTTTAGCTTTTCAGCAAAGTGACATTTGTTGTCCTGCCCTGATTTAAAAATATTTATTTCTCTCTTTTTAAAGGATTACGAAGTCCAGGTTTTGACTTACAAAGCTCTCCAAGATCCCATAGCGTCGCCTCTGAAAAAATCCAAAATGGAAAGTGCATCAGATAATATCATTGAAGAGGTAGAGTCATCACACATCACTTGAGGGGGCGTAGATTGGAATATAAAACCAGTTTTAATGTTATGGTTGACTGTCTGCTATTGATGTAGCAACACATCTAAATATTCCTTTATTATGCATTAATGAAGTTGCATATTAATGACTGTGTACCAATGCATTTATTACAGTACGTTAATCTGAGAACACGCTACATTGAGTTGATGACTCTCACCAACCAGTACATTAAGTTCATCACAGAAACACAGCGCCGCCTGCAGGATGATGAGGTAATTACATAGAAACTGGTGGAGACACCCCAACACCAGGTTTCCCTATGAACAAAAAGCCACTAACCCAAACCGAGCCATCCTGACCTGCTAACTGTGTGGTGTATGGGAAATAATTTGTCATCAAAAACTTTAAAATGTTGGCACAAAAAAATATTTTACTCTCCAATCTAGAACCCCCCTCCCTCCCCCCCAAACTGTTGAGAGTGATTGGACAGCGAACAGTGGTGAAGCAAACTGTTTCATCCTACTTGTTCAGGACATCACATCTCCACTACAGTACATGTGTCTCATTCCCTTACACTGTGTGGTCAAATCATGTCACATGGTCAGTACAAAAGACCGCTGCAGGCCCTAAGTCCAGTCACGTTTTCCAACAGCTCAACTGCTTCTCCAACTATTTTTCATTTAATATCTGCTTTATTTCTTCTTGACATCACCACACTTTGCGATTGGAGGGTTTCAGTTTGGCCACCTGCCTCCTCAGATATATGATTTATCAAACTGCTTTACCTTCTGCTTTCACCCCTTTCTACTTCTCTAACTTTCTATTATGTTTTGATCCTTCTAATCTGCTCGCCAGTGCTTTGTCATGACTAAACACACGCTTAAGAGATGAGTTAACCCCAAAGCACAAGGTATTTGAAAAAGGACCCTCAAAAATGCATGTCATTAATCTCTCCATCGTGCCCGTCAGTATTGAAGGAAAGGTTCAAGATTTTTTTTTGGAGACCTTTCATAATTTATTTATCATCTCTTTGAGAACCAAGCTCCAGCTCCTGAATGTGTTTTAGTTTGCTTTTGCTCATGTTACAGCTTACTTTTAATAACATTTGCAAAGCATGTATTTCTATTGTTATAAAACAATGATGTTACAGAAGAGCAATAGTAAGTGATCATTATCATTATCAATTAATCTGCTATTACTCTGACAAGTCTGCAAAAGTAAAGTAAAAAAATAAAAACAAATTCCTGCTTTTGATTTCTGCATTTATTAAAGTTTACATTAATGCTGAATTAAGACAAGCATGGAAACAGAAAATATTTGACGTGTTTCACTATTTCTGCTTCACAAATGATCATAATAAAACATCAGTCATAATAATTTACAGTACCGGAAATACCAGAAGTAGAAACAGAACAAAGAATATAGAATAAATTAGAGATTGATATGACAGGTTTCTAAAGTCTTGAGCCTTTCTTGACGGTCTGTCTGACCTTTACCATTCATCACCCATTCTTACTAAAGCGTAGGATCATCTACTGACCGTCACGCTGATCTCGGATTTCTGACTTGTCACGTAATCCAAGTCTAATCTGTGGTCTGTGTTACCCCACATTATTCTGTGTTTGCCGCATCACTCTGCTATTCTTCATTATGAACATAATCTGGTTAAATCCCAACCCGTGTGACGCAAATCCATACATTTGTAAATTATCAGGCCGTTAAAAAGCTCTGTTTTTCCTACCCCCACCTAGAACACAGCATGCTGCTAATTATTTCTTGCTTACTGTTTTTCCAATTATTTTAATTCTCAGTTACTTTCATATTTTTACTAAAAGCTACTTTATACTGAGAAAATAAATGTTGACTGAATTATGGAGCAATGTTCCTTGATAAATTGGAAGTATAATAACACACAGCTTTACAACACGTCTACCAAATTTGTTGATATTACTATTATGTACGTGTAAAGTTCTGCTAATTGTAACAAACACACAGTATATAGTATCGATTGTGTATAATGTCACCAAACCATAATATATTGATTTTATACAACCTGATTAATTAAAATAAGCAAACTGCATGACAGTTAAGTGTAGTGTTGTGCTGTGCTGTTTTGTGACAAATACTGTCTTTCTGTGTGCCATACATTAAACAAACCTGACAAGCATTTCCCTATACACTATTTTCCCTCTAGTTTATAAAAACTTTGTTGTAGATTATTATCAGTAATACATTCTCATGTATTTACATTTTCATGTATCTACATGTTTTACAGCTGCTTTCATTGTCAAATTGAAATGAATCTAACACCTTTGACCTTTTCTCAGTTCACTTTACTTCCTTTTGTGCTTCTACTAATGCAGAAAACTTCTGAAAAACTAAAGGAAGAGGAGAGGAGAAGGATGGCAGAGATACAAGCTGAGTTAGAGAGACAAAAACAGTTGGCTGAGGCTCACGCTAAGTCTGTGGCCAAAGCAGAACAAGAAGCCCAAGAGCTGAAGCTGAAGATGAAAGAAGAAGCCAGCAAGAGGCAAGGTGTGGCAGTGGATGCTGAAAAACAGAAACAGAACATAGAGCAGGAGCTGCAGACGCTGAAGAAACTGTCTGAGCAGGAGATCAAGGATAAGAATCAGCAACTGGAAGAGGCACTCGTCATCCGGACCAAGATTGAGGAGGAAATCCACATAATTCGTCTCCAGTTAGAAAAAACAACAAAGCAGAAATCCACAGCCGAGGTGGAGTTACAGACACTCAGAGACAAAGCTGATGACGCTGAGAAGCTCAGGAAAGCGGCTCAGGAGGAAGCAGAAAGGCTTCGCAAGCAGGTGGCTGATGAAAATCAGAAAAAGAAAAACGCAGAGGATGAGCTGAAACGTAAATCCGAGGCTGAGAAAGAGGCTGCCAGGCAGAAGCAGAAAGCGATCGATGACCTGCAGAATTTCAAAAGGCAGGCTGAGGAGGCAGAAAGACGCATGAGACAAGCTGAGGAGGAGAAACTGAGGCACATCAAGGTAGTGGAGGAAGTAGCGCAGAAGTCTGCCGCCACACAATTACAAACCCAATCCGTGACATTCAATGAAAAGTCAACAAGACTGGAGGAATCTCTCAAGAGAGAGCAGGGCGCCGTCCTTCAGTTGCAGGAGGAAGCTGAAAGGCTCAGGAAACAACAAGAGGAAGCGGACAAAGCCAGGGATCAAGCAGAGAAAGAGCTGGAATCGTGGAGACAAAAAGCCAATGAGGCTCTCCGTTTGAGGCTCCAAGCTGAAGAAGAAGCGCAAAAGAAGAGCCGAGCTCAAGAGGAAGCGGAGAAACTAAAAGCTGAAGCAGAACGAGACGCCAGGAAAAGAGCAAAAGCTGAAGATGCGGCTCTCAAACAGAAGGAGAATGCAGAAAAAGAGCTGGAAAAACAGAGGAAATTTGCGGAGCAGATCGCTCAACAAAAACTTTCCGCGGAACAGGAATGTATAAGACTGAAATCTGACTTTGAACACGCTGAACAACAGAGGGGGCTGCTGGAAAATGAGCTCCAGCGTCTCAAAAGTGAAGCAAACGCTGCTCAGAACCAGAGGAAGCAACTGGAAGACGAACTGGCTAAAGTGAGGAGTGAAATGGATGCTCTCCTGCAGATGAAGATTCAAGCTGAGAAGCAGACGCTGTCAAACACAGAAAAGAGCAAGCAGCTTCTCGAGTCGGAAGCTTCGAAAATGAAACAGCTGGCCGAGGAAGCGGCGAGACTGCGAGCGGTGGCCGAGGAAGCGAAGAAGCAGAGGCAGTTTGCAGAGGATGAAGCGACTAAGCAGAGAGCCGAAGCTGAAAAGGTACTTAAAGAAAAACTGGCGGCCATCAATGAGGCGACTCGTCTGAAGACCGAAGCTGAGATCGCTCTGAAAGCCAAAGAAGCGGAAAATGAGAGACTGAAAAGAAAAGCTGAGGAAGAAGCTTATCAGAGAAAGTTGCTGGAGGATCAAGCCGCTCAGCATAAACAAGACATAGAAGAGAAGATCACACACCTGAAGAGCTCTTCTGATACGGAGTTAGAGAGACAGAGGACAATCGTGGAAGAAACACTTCGGCAAAGAAAAGTGGTGGAGGAAGAAATTCACATCATTAAGATCAATTTTGAGAAAGCATCGAAAGACAAGTCCGATTTGGAGACGGAATTGAAGAAACTGAAGGGCATCGCGGAGGAAACCAACAAAAGCAAACGCAAAGCTGAAGAAGAAGCCGAGAAACTGAGAAAGCTTGCCGCGGAGGAAGAGAAGAAACGGAAAGAATCCGAGGAGAAGGTGAAGAGGATTACGGCGGCAGAAGAAGAGGCGGCTCGGCAATGCAAAGCCGCTCAGGAGGAAGTCGAACGCCTCAAAAAGAAAGCAGATGAAGCGAATAAACAGAAAGAAAAGGCTGCGAAAGACGCCGAAAAGCAAGCCCTCTTGGCCAAAGAGGCAGCACAGAAATGTAGCGCCGCTGAGCAGAAGGCTAAAGACGTTCTGAGCAAGAATAAAGAAGACACTCTGGCTCAGGAAAAATTGAAAGAAGAGTATGAACGTGCTAAAAAGATTGCACAAGAAGCTGAGAAAGCTAAAGATATAGCAAAGAAAGAGGCTGGATTGCTTCGTCAAAAAGCGGAAGAGGCTGAAAGACAGAAAAAGGCTGCAGAAGATGAAGCTTCAAAACAAGCCAAAGCTCAAAAAGATGCAGAAAGACTGAAGAAAGAGGCAGAGGAAGAGGCCTCAAAGAGAGCAGTGGCGGAGGCAGCAGCGGTAAAACAAAAAAAACAGGCTGATGAGCAGATGGCAAAACACAAAAAAGAAGCAGAACAAGCTCTTAAGCAGAAGTCTGTGGTTGAAAAAGAACTTTCAAAGGTTAAACTGCAGCTGGATGAGACCGATAAACAGAAAACTATGTTGGATGAGGAGCTTCAGCGAGTCAAATCCGAAGTAAATGATGCCGTCAAGCAAAAGGCACAAGTGGAGGAGGAACTGTCCAAAGTTAAGATCCAAATGGACGAGTTGCTGAAACTCAAGCTAAAAATTGAGGAAGAAAACCGCAAACTGATGCGGAAAGACAAAGACAATACTCAGAAGTTACTCGCAGAGGAAGCTGAGAAAATGAAGAGCTTGGCACAGGATGCCGCCAGACTTACCGTGGAGGCTGAAGAAGCGGCGAGACAACGACAAATGGCGGAGTCTGACTTGGCTGAACAGAGGGCGCTTTCAGAGAAAGTTTTAAAAGAGAAAATGCAAGCCATCCAAGAAGCTACAAAACTAAGAGCTGAAGCAGAGGAACTGCTCAAACAAAAGAAGCAGGCGCAGGAAAAGGCCCAGAAACTACTTGAGGACAAACAGCAGATCCAGGAGCGCCTCGATAAGGAGACAGAGGGCTTCCAAAAATCACTAGAGGCTGAGCGAAAGAGGCAGCTTGAAGTTTCAGCTGAAGCAGAGAATTTGAAATTGATGGTGAAAGAGCTCAGCGACGCTCACGCTAAAGCAGAAAGGGAGGCTAAGAAATTCAAGAAACAAGCAGATGATGCACAAGCGCGTCTTAAAGACACAGAAAAGGCAACGACAGAAATCATTGTCCAAAAGTTGGAGACACAGAAGCTCCAGAGCTCCAGAGACGCTGACGGCTTGAAGGAAGCTATTGCTGACCTGGAAAAAGAAAAGGAGAAATTGAGAAAAGAGGCAGAAGATCTGCACAAAAAATCCAAAGAGGTACTTTAATTTGACTTTTTTTTTACATTATCCTAATTATTAACATAATCCCGTCAGTCATTAACTACAGTATTTGTGAAGCACAATTCATATAAATTGCAAAGACATAACATCCAGCAATTTATATGAATGTCATTCAAAGCACAATACTGAGTTCAAATGATCTCTGGTAAACACTGAAAGAAATTTACTCTGTTTGCCAAGCATTAGATGAAACGTTTGACGCGTTCATGTAAGGGCATATCACTACTACTCAGTTATGCCTTTCATATTTACTCAGAAGTCAAGACAAAAGGCAATACAACAGTCTTGGCTATAGAGGTGCTAGTATGTGTTACACAGAGCTGGTTGTAGGCTATAGCTTAATTTAGCATACTGAGGTGAGAATATGATAAATATTCTCAAAAAAAAAAATAGTGTATTTCCAAAACGATTGAACTTCAAAAAAATTTGTTAAATTTACCAGCAGTAAAAATGAGAAATATTTCATAAAAGTCATTTTACTGATTTCTGTTTTCATTTTTCCCAATAGATGGCAAATGCCCAACAGGAGCAAATTGAGCAGCAGAAGGCCGTCCTTCAGCAGTCCTTCCTCACAGAGAAGGAACTGCTGTTGAAAAGAGAAAAGGCTGTTGAAGACGAGAAAAACAAGCTTCAGAAGCAGTTTGAGGATGAAGTGAAGAAGGCCAAGGCTTTAAAAGATGAGCAAGATCATCAGCAGAAGAAAATAGAGGATGAAAAGAAAAAACTTCAGGCCATTATGGATGAAGCAGTAAAGAAACAAAAGGAGGCTGAAGCAGAGATGAATAACAAGCAGAAAGAGATGGATGTGATTGAAAAGAAAAGGCTGGAGCAAGAAAAACTCCTGGGGGAGGAAAACAAAAAGCTCAGAGAGAAGCTTCACAGTCTTGAAGTTGCCTCCAAACAAGGTGCATCAAAAATGAAGGAAATTGAAGTCCAGACTGATCAGGTTCCTGAAGGGAAAGTAGTTGCCGTGACAACGGTGGGAACAACAAAGAAAGTTTTTAATGGCTCTGTTGAAGTCGACTCAGCTAAAAAAGGTGAAGAATCACCGTTAGCATTTGATGGACTTAGGGAGAGGGTTCCTGCTGCGAGGCTCCATGACATTGGTGTTCTCACCAAGAAGGAATTCGATAAATTGAAAAAGGGCAAAATCTCTGTGCAAGACCTCGAAAAGACGGACAAAGTTAAGTCACATCTTAAGGGTCGTAACTGTATCGGAGGTGTCTTGACTCCATCTAAAGAGAAAATGAGTGTCTATCAAGCTATGGTCAACAACAAGATAACACCTGACGTTGCTACAACGCTCCTGGAAGCTCAAGCAGCTTCTGGCTATCTTGTAGATCCAGTGAAAAATAAACTCCTCTCTGTAGATGAGGCTGTTAAAGAAGAATTAATAGGCCCTGAGATCCATGACAGGTTGCTCTCTGCAGAGCGAGCTGCCACTGGCTTCAAAGATCCCTACACCGGAGCCAAAATCTCTCTCTTTGAGGCTATGAAGAAGGGACTTATTGAAAAGGAACAGGCCACCAAATTCCTAGATGTACAGCTCGCAACAGGTGGCATCATTGACCCTGTCAATAGTCACAGAGTACCGCTTCAGACTGCCTACAAACAGGGTCAGTTTGATGCAGACATGAACAAGAAACTCACAGAGCCTAGTCCTGATTGCAGATTGTTTGTTAATCCGAGCACTCAGGAGCAACTCACTTACCAACAGCTACTGGAGAAATGCACCAAGGATCCAGAGACAGGACTGCTGATATTACCAGTAACAGAGGAAGCTGCTCAGAATGAGAAAACGTACACAGATCTTGAGACGAAAGAAGTGTTCAGTAAGTCAACCGTTGATGTACCTTTCGGAAGGTTCAGAGGTAAAATCGTCACTATTTGGGAGGTGATAAATTCAGAATATTTCACAGAAGAGCAAAGAAGGGAGTTAATACGCCAGTACAAGACAGGAAAAATCACAGTAGAGAAGATCATTAAAATTGTCATCACTGTTGTGGAAGACAAAGAGAAAAATAATGAAAATGTGTTTAATGGTTTGAAGGCCACAGTCTCTGCCAGCGAACTCTTAGAATCCAAGATCATAAACAAAGACTTGTTCAACAAGTTGAGTAACGGCAAAATAACGGCTAAAGAGATCTCAGAGATGACGCCTGTGAAGACTGCTCTACAAGGAACGCCGAGCATCGCTGGACTGCTGAATGAAAAAACCAATGAAAAAATGCCATTTTACCAAGCTATGAAGAAAGAATTAGTGTCACCTGAAACGGCAGTTTACCTTCTGGAAGCGCAAGCAGCAACCGGTTTTGTGATTGATCCCATCAAAAACGAGAAAGTCCCTGTTGATGAAGCTGTTAAGTCAGGTCTCGTGGGACCAGAACTGCATGAACGCCTTCTGTCAGCAGAGAATGCAGTCAGTGGCTACAAAGACCCGTACACTGGAAAGAAGGTGTCTGTCTTTGAAGCCATGAACAAGGGTCTGATAAAGAGAGACCACGGAATCCGTCTGCTTGAGGCACAACTTGCAACAGGCGGCATCGTTGACCCGATTAAAAGTTATCGTATCCCACAGGAAGTTGCTTGCAAGCGTGGATACTTTGAGGAGGAAATCAACAAGACCTTGAACACAAATACTGATGAAACCAAGGTCTTCCATGATCCTAACTCACAAGACGATATGGCAACTTATTCACAGCTCTTGAACAAATGTGTCACGGATAAAGAAACTGGGCTTCCTTTACTCTCTCTTTCAAAGAAAGCTGCAAAGCCCAAAGAAGACAGACAGATGTCAGAGTCTAAGACAAAAGAGGCTTTGAATAAGTCAACTATGGAGCTGGAGTATGGCCCTCTCAAAGGAAGAAAAGTCACAATTTGGGAGATAATACATTCTGACTACATTACAGAGGAGCAACGAATAGAGCTGATTCGCCAGTACAGAAATGGGCATGTGACAATTGAGAAATTGATAAAGATTGTGATAACAATGATCGATGAAAAAGAGAGCAAAACAAAGGAAGAGGCTTCATTTGAAGGCATTAGGGCACCAGTCAGTGCCCGCTCTTTGCTTGATTCCAACATCATTGATAAAGACACATTTGACCAACTGCAACAGGGTAAAAAGACACCTAAAGAAGTAAGTGAAACTGAAAAAGTCAAGAAATATTTGCAGGGCACAGACCGCATTGATGGTATCACTGTGGGTGATTCAAATGAGAAATTAAGCATGTACGAAGCTATGAAAAATAATGTTTTGCAACACAACACTGGACTTGCTCTTCTCGAGGCCCAAGCTGGAACTGGTTTCATAACTGACCCAGTCAAAAATCTGAAATACTCTGTAGATGATGCGGTTAAGGATGGAGTTGTTGGCCCAGAGCTTCATGAGAAACTTCTCACAGCTGAAAAAGCAGTATTGGGATACAGAGATCCTTATACAGGCAACAAGATTTCTCTATTCCAAGCCATGAAGAAAGCACTTGTTCTGAGGGAGCATGCTATCCCACTCCTGGATGCCCAGTTTAGCACAGGGGGTATTATTGATCCAGTCGGTAGCCATCGTGTTCCCAATGATGTGGCCATTCAACGTGGCTATTTCAATAAGCAGATATCCGCTGCCATCACTGAACCCTCAGGTGACGTGAAATGCTTCACCAATCCCAACACCAATGAAGCTGTCACTTACAAGCAGCTGGTGGAGAAATGTATAAGAGATCCCAACTCTGGTCTTTGCTATCTGCCTATGTCAAAGGCAGAAACTCCAGCTTCTGAGGAAAAAGCTTACCAGTACACAGAGGAACAGGCCCAGTCTGACCTGGCTGACACTCAAATTGAAATCCCTCATAAGAGTTTTGCAGGAAAGGCCACAACAATTTGGGAAGTCATGAACTCAAATATACTTCCAGATGAAGAGAAACGTCGCCTCATGGACCAATATCGCTCGGGGCTGATCACAAAGGAAAGAATGCTAATCATAATCATCGAAATCATTGAACAAAGCGAGACAGTTAGGTCAGAGCAAAGCATGTCATGTGATGTAATAAGAAGAAGAGTTACAATTGAGGAGCTCTACAGTGCTCGAATTATTGATTTGCACACATACAACCTCTTGAAACAAGAAAAGATGACAATTCGAGAGGTAATGGAAATGCCATCAGTGAAACAGTACCTCTTTGGCACAGGTTGCATTGCTGGAATTATGTCAGACAGTCCTCCAAAGATCAGCATTTACCAGGCTATGAAGAGTGGAAAAATCAAGCCTGAAGTTGCCCTGCCTCTCTTGGAAGCGCAAGCAGCAACGGGATTCATGGTTGATCCAGTGAAAGATGAACTTCTAACTGTCGATGAAGCTGTACGTAAGGGGCTTGTTGGACCAGAACTTCATGACAAACTTCTCTCTGCTGAAAGGGCTGTTACAGGTTACAAGGATCCGTACAGTGGAAAGGTGATTTCTCTTTTCCAGGCGATGAAAAAAGGCCTTGTTCCAGAGGATTATGCCTTGAGGCTTTTGGAAGCCCAGGTTGCCACTGGTGGATTAATGGATCCTGAATACTACTTTCATCTGCCCACGGATGTTGCCATGCAGCGTGGGTACATCAACAATGAGACACTGGACAGACTCTCTGAACCCACTGGGGATGTGCGAGGTTACGTCAATCCAACAACAGATGAAACACAGTCCTACAGCCAGCTCCTGAAAAGTTGCAGAGTTGATAAAGAAAGCGGTTTACGGCTACTCTCGCTGGCAGATAGAAGACTTCTCTTCAAGGGTCTCAGAAAGCAAATCACCGTAGATGAGCTGCTTCGCTCACAGATTATCAACCAAAAGACATACAATGAACTGACTGAGGGTGCCATTACAGTGGAGGAGGTCAGCAGAGACGTGAAAAAATACCTTGAGGGTACCAGCTGTATTGCTGGTGTGTATGTAGAATCTACCAAAGACCGCCTGTCTATCTACCAAGCAATGAAGAAGAACATGATCCGACCAGGGACTGCCTTTGAGCTCCTTGAGGCTCAGGCTGCCACGGGATATGTAATTGATCCCATCAAGAACCTGAAACTGAATGTCTCAGAGGCTGTTAAGATGGGTGTTGTAGGCCCTGAATTTAAAGATAAACTACACTCAGCTGAACGAGCTGTTACAGGATACAAGGACCCTTATTCTGGTAAGATCATCTCATTGTTCCAAGCAATGAAAAAGGACTTAATTTTGAAAGATCATGGCATTCGCCTTCTAGAAGCTCAGATTGCTACAGGTGGAATCATAGATCCACAGGAAAGCCATCGCTTGCCAGTTGAAACAGCATATGAACGGGGCCTCTTTGATGAGGAAATGAATGAAATCCTCACTGACCCATCTGATGACACAAAAGGTTTCTTTGACCCCAACACTGAGGAAAATCTCACCTACCTGCAGCTGATGGAGAGATGCATGATAGACCCACAAACAGGCCTTGCTCTTCTTCTGTTGAAAGAAAAGAAGCGTGAGAGAAAGACATCATCTAAGTCTTCCGTTCGCAAACGTAGAGTAGTCATTGTTGACCCGGAGACGGGCAAAGAGATGTCTGTTTATGAAGCATACCAGAAAGGGCTCATTGACCACCAGACCTATCTTGAGCTTGCAGAGCAGGAGTGTGAGTGGGAAGAGATTACCAGCACTTCCTCTGATGGAGTTGTGAAATCTATGATCATTGACAGAAGGTCTGGTCGGCAGTATGACATTGATGATGCAATCTCAAGGGGCCTGATCGATAAGTCTGCTCTGGATCAGTATCGTGCCGGGACTCTGTCCATCACAGAGTTTGCAGACATGCTGTCTGGAAACATGAGTGGTGTCAGATCACGTTCATCCTCCTTTGGCTCCTCTTCCTCCTATACCATGAGCCCAATACCTACTATAAAGACACCTGCAAGCACATGGGAAGACCCAACAGAGGAAAGCGGCCCTGTGGCTGGAATCTTAGACACAGAAACTCTGGAGAAGGTGTCAGTCACAGAAGCGATACACAGAAACCTTGTGGACAATATCACAGGGCAAAGACTGCTGGAAGCTCAGGCCTGCACTGGAGGTATCATTGACCCAGCTACTGGAGACAAATTCACTGTTGCAGATGCAATGAACAAAGGGCTTGTAGATAAAATTATGTTAGACCGTATCAGTCTAGCCCAGAAGGCTTACAATGGATTTGAGGATCCTAGAACCAAAACCAAAATGTCAGCAGCCCAAGCTCTGAAGAAAGGTTGGCTCTATTATGAAGCTGGGCAGCGATTCCTTGAGGTCCAGTATCTCACTGGTGGATTAATCGAACCAGATGCTACCAGCAGAGTCCCTATAGATGAGGCTGTAAAGAAAGGCACCTTAGATGCTCGCACTGCGCAGAAGTTACGAGATGTTAGCGCATACTCAAAATACCTCACATGCCCTAAAACTAAGCTTAAAATATCTTACAAGGATGCGATGGAAAGAAGCATGATAGAGGAGGGGACCGGTCTACGGCTACTAGAAGCATCATCTCAATCGAGCAAAGGTCTCTACAGCCCCTATAGCATCAGCGGATCAGGCTCTGCTACCGGGTCACGATCAGGCTCAAGAAGCGGTTCCAGATCAGGATCCAGAAGAGGTAGCTTTGACGCTACAGGATCAAGTTTCACAACAACTTTCTCTTCCTCTTCCTTCAGCTCATCAAGCTATGGCCGCCGATACTGATGGCATGGAAAGTTAGGGAAAGTGTCTTCAAAGGCAAAGATACACTAAAAAAGTGTTCACCAGATGCCTCATGGAACAAGGACTTTATTCTGCTCTGCATGTGGTTGTTCCACGACCTTTATTATTTCATTTTATACAAGTTGAATTATTTTGTTTGTGTATTTCACATATACTTTTAGTTATGTATCTGATGACTGTACTGGAAGCAGCAAATACATTAGCTCGTACTTATTCTCAGTATCGATACCAAAAGTTTTATGTGTATCAGATAGTTTTGTTTGTTGCTTTTTAAATGTTAATCTCATAATCACTTACTGTTTAACAAAATGCATTATATTTACAACATTGCGCGTTGCAAAATAACTGAAACTCACCATTACCATTAGACAAGAATAGCCAAATTGGGTGTACATGTTTATATTTCTGAATATTAAAACAGAGATAAAGATGAATGACTCTGCAGAGCAGAATAATTAATCACGAACACAGATGGGCACTAGAGCGTTTGCTATGTGAAAGCCAAGCTTCAAGATCTTTCCTCTCCCTGCCACACTGCCACATTTATTCAGCCATCATCCACTCCATTCCCAGATTTGCAACCTAAGACTATATACTTTAGTCATACATTATTATTTAGTCACAGCAACATGTTCACCTAACAAGTCCCCACAAGTAAAAGGACTATAGAGACCATTAATGGACCATTCTGGACTAAACACATTCAACCTTTAGACCAATACAAATACAAGTCCCTGCCTGTCTGGATAATTTAAAAGGTAAGTTAAGAGAATGAATCATTCCATAATTAGTGACATTTTCTGGTAAAGCTAAATCCAACTTTGTTGTTTTTTCGTTGAATGTCTCCCTTCCAGATTTGTCATCTCCAGCTTGTTTCTCAAACGTCTTCCAGAGACCCATATGGCTTTCACTGTAATCAATGAACACAGCGCAGCACACAGACACTTCATCTTACAATATTCGTTCAATTGTGGACCATTTATGAAGTTGCATCCTAGCTTAAAGAAATGTAAAGGCCTAACCCATGCTTTATAAGTGCCTGCAAAATACTCTTAAACACTTAAATGGGATGTTGAGTATTATAAGATGGTACAGTGATTACACTGTAAATGGATGATGCTTGACTTGAAGGATAATGCAGTAAAGGTGTGATTGCTGTGTCATCAGGTAAGACTGAGAAGTCAAATTACAGTGTGTCACAATGTACCTGTAAAATAATTGTGCATTTGAGTGTCAAAATATAATTACAAAAGATTACATAATTTGAATATATTTTCCTTAATAATAATGTATGTACTGTAAATTGATAATTATCAGCCACACTATTGCTAAAAGCCATTAATTAATATTTCTTTGAGAAAGACCTATAAGTTTGGCCACCAGACTCAGTGTTTGTATTTTCCACCACATATATTTGTTCTGATTTAAATTCTCCTTTGTAAAGCGACTATATCTTTTTATTTTCTTACTCTATTTCTGCTTTAGCATGATTTACTAACATTTAAAAGGTGCAAAAATGAAATGGATGTATCCAACAAGGCATTTGTTTTATTATGTTTCAAAAGGTTTGAAGGATGTATTGTAATGAGGGTTATCAAACCTTGGTTTAAAATAGTGTACTGTATTTATAGTAAATTGGTGCAAAGCAATTTTATTGTAACACCTCGCGCTGTGTAAATAAACATGGAAATGAAATGTTTTCTTTTAGTGTGGTCTGTAATATTGATAAATCATGTTGGCTTTAAATCAGTGAAAATGTTGTGATCACAACAGAGAATAGTTTGAAACTATTCAAGACCCAAGATCTTCTATGATATATATTTTTTGTTTCTCTTTACTTTTGGGCTTATTGGAATGTATATAAAGCATAAAAACTAAAGAAGCCCTAAAGATGTCCCTGATGGACTCCCCAACCCTCCAAACATAACATTTCTTTGTTAGTTTGATCTACCTATCCAAAATCATTAAATTCAGGTGTTCAATCACTTCCAGAGGCCAGAGGTGAATAACATCAAGCTTCCAGGCATGCAGACTGCTTCTACAAAACATTTCTGGAAGAACAATTTGCTCTCAGGAGTTCAGTGAATTCTATTATCACAGTGATAGGAAGTCATCTGTGCAAAAAGTCCAGCCACGAAATCTCCTCGCGACTAAATATTCCACAATCGGATGAGCCTGAAAACGAAACACCGAAGAGCAACCCAGACATTGAACCCCGGGGCGATGATTCCTCACGTCAACCTGAAAGTAAAAGCAAAAGCTACACGCAATCAGCCGGCCGAGCTGACAATAATTAACCATCGCTCTACAACACAGGAGATGATCGCTAGTGATAAGTGATAATAAAATACAAAAAAAAAAAGACAAACATGGTAGTCCGTTAGTCCAAGAAGGAGAAGAAGAGAAGAAGAAGGACAAGAGGGTGTATTTCATTGACTTAACATTTACAATCAATTCACAATTGGCTTTTCACTTTTTCATGAAACTTTTGATATACAGTAATCATCTGAATGTTTTTCTTGGTCCTGTGTGTTTTAATGTGCACATGACTCAACCATTACTGCAGTTTTATCAGAAAATACAGTTTATAAATGCATATTTGATGCCAGCTCCATCTAGCACTCCTGCTTTTCAATTAGCACTTCCTTTTGGACCATCCATCCATTTTCTATAGACAGCCGTGAAATGTCTGTTGCCATGATTAAGCGCTATATAAATAAAACTTTATTGAACTTGATTGACTGTAGACTAGATGATTATGGTCGTCAGGGAAAAAGGCATTAGATCACGAGTGAGAAGATTCAGTATTAACACCGACTAACTTTGTCCTGTGGTATCAGTTTAGTCAAGATTGACGTAAATAAGAATGTCTTCCGGTGTCCACAGAGGGGCGCTGTGCTCACAGGAGCATCGAAGCAATTCAACCTGGGTTCACGTTCATTTTGTCAGGCAGTTTTGAAGGAGGAAAGAGAAATAAAATCGCTTTATTGACCCCGTTGGGGGAATTATCTTTTCATTCTTACTGAATATATTTTTTCAAAACGCATTTTATATGTTTATACAGGCCCCTGAAATAAACACACACCCACTAAGGGCCTGTAAACATGTAATTTAATACACAGTGGGAGGCAAAGCGATGAGCAGCGACTTCTCAATCATCATGTGTTTGCATGGTAAAGGGTTTGATTTTATTGTAATTTTCCACTTCTGAAGAAAAATGAAAGTCCCCTTTATTAATCCTCTTCGGGAAAATTGTCTTTTCACTTCACACTTTATACAGTTACATGCATATACAGTATGTGTTCAACCGTGCATACATACATTGTTGTGTACAGGCCTGTAGGCATGCAATTAGTAAACATCAACAGTACGTATGAAATATGATGGGTTGGTGTTAGCCATCAGTCATTATACTTACTAAAGCAGCTTGGTCACTTGGTTACAACTTTGCTGTGTTTCTGAATTAAAGATATCGTAATCTCATTAATTATGAAAAAAACTGTTAGTTGTTTCTTCTTTTGTCGCATTAACGCTAAGAAAGGGTTAGGTTAAGGTTAGGGTTAGGGTATTTCTACTAATTTAAGACTGTTGAATTACTGCTTAAGTTGAGTTACTTGAGCTGTGGAGCTTTAATCTAAACATAAGTGCTGAGTGGGCTGCCCAGCCCAGTATGACGCCACTGCTCTGTCATTGTTTTGCTGGTATTTGCCACCAGAGTGTTGGCGCTTAATGAAGACATTCCTAGAGGAACAAACAACTGTGAGGAAGAAAAGCAGTTAGTGACACGTATTGATGGGATGTGAATAAACAGACAGAGAGGGAGAAGCTCAGTGTGTCGTATGTCGTGTCTCGGGCCTATGACTGCAGAGCTATTGGATGGATCGACTATCGGCTCTATTAAAAAGGAAAGTCTTCTGTCGACTCTTGAACATGCAGATGGTGTCTGCCTCACGAGCCAAACAAGGAGTTTATTCTACAATTCCAGCGCTCAATAAATGAAAACCCCGCACACCCAATCTGCTATTGGAATTTTCTGAACCAACAGCCTTCCCTCGCTTTGGGAATGAGAGTTCCAGTGCAGAAATATGTCACAATGAGCTCTTCAAGATATGGTGGAGTCTGGCTGTTAAGGGGTCTAAAAGTGAGGGGACGCATTTTAAATCATATTTAAATTTTAACAGGGAATAAAGCATAGAAAACTGTCCCCTGCCACAGCCTTGAACTCTATCCTCACCCTGCCCTGCCCCCCCCAGCACCTGATTACCTCTCTCTCTCCCCCCGTCAACTCAGGGACTGTGCACACGTCATTTCCCTTACGGGATTAGAAGGGGTATAGAGATGTTTAGCATCTGTTTGTGTTTCGTCTTATACTTTGTGTTGTACTGCCTGTGTTGTACTGCCTGTGTTGTACTGCCTGTTGTACTGCCTGTTGTACTGCCTGTTGTACTGCCTGTGTTGTACTGCCTGTTGTACTGCCTGAGTTGTACTGCCTATGTTGTACTGCCTGAGTTGTACTGCCTGTGCTGTATTGGCTGTTGTACTGCCTGTTGTACTGCTAGTTGTACTGCCTGTGTTGTACTGCCTGTTGCGCTTACTGTATTGTACTGCCTGTTGTCCGTGGGTCTGAGAGAACTGCATTTTCATCTGTGCTGTATGTCGTGCATATATGGTACATTTCTCCGGTAATACATGCACTAAAATTGGAACGATACTGAAGGATGACACCCAACTTTGTGAAACGTTCCATATTTTGGGGGGCGGCAGTGGCTTAGCGGTAGAGCTTAGTCGTCCTATGATCACAAGATTGGCAGTTCGATTCCCGCTCCCACCCACCCAGAGTGTGAGCTGACAGTGGAAGATGTCAGCTCACCTCCCGAGCACTGCCGAGGCGCCCTTGAGCAAGGTGCCATCCCTCCTTTACAAATTACTCATTTGGCGCACCAATTGCTCATTTGGCGCACCATGAAGGAGCTGCCCACTGCTCTACCTCCCGCTGCATGCCCACTAGCCCCTTGTGTGTGTGTGTGTGTTTGTGTTCCCTTCGGGGATTATTACAGTATATAAAATAAATAAAATAAAATAAAACAGCTCATACTGAATGCAACATTGCAGAAACTCAACACTACAAGTAGTATTTATATGAAGGTAAGTTTACAGCACACTGAAAACGCTGACAACATTTGACGCTTCTTTGTTGAAAAGGGTGTGAAAAAACAAACATCTCCGACCTTCAGACCGGAGAGGATGGGTGGGTTAGGGTGGGACCTGGATAACTGGAACAAGTTTTCATGCAGCAGCAGAAGAATGTCTTGACAGTCAAATGTGATCTCATTCAGATTTCAACCCTGACCTGAATGTTAGATTCAGTTCTGTCTCAATTCCAAGTGAAAACATGTTTAGTGCCTAAAGATCCCAATATGATACAAAACCTGTTTTATACTGGTGGCCTTATTTTACAGTTCAGGGACTCTGTACAAACATTAATCACTGTCAACTACTGTCATCAGCTCCCATAATGTGCAACTTTTTCCAGACATACACTGCATGATAACAGAAGTCAGTGTGAGCATGTTTTTTTTAAATCCAATATTTATACAAACCAATTAACTGAGGGGATGTGTACCAAACATGTTTGCGGCTCATGGAAGCAGTCTTGAAGGAATTCTTGAAATGCTTCCAAGGAGCTGCTGTGCTAAAGAGTTATGTAACCAGTGAACACAAGGACAGCTCCATGCTGTTTTGATCTGAACTTTTATCTGAAGACGCTTTACTCCCAAATGCTTTGGCCAAAAAATATTCACTGCTTATTCTCTGTGAGGGTTTGGAGTGAACCACAGCTCCTGGCTTTAAGTGGGTGTAGACCCTTCACTCTTTGGTGCTGTCAAGGATAGGAATTTGAATGATCCAAAGTGAAAGAATGAATTGTCAGTCATGCTTTTACACAAATGAACCAGATTTTTTTCTGATTTTTTCAGATTATTTAAGCACACACACACACACACACACACACACACACACACACACACACACACACACACACACACACACACACACACACACACACATACACACACAAACACTCCCTCAGGTCAAACCATCATGGTAGTTAACCAGAACGGTTAAAGATGACCTTTCAGCTTCACCTAAAAGAAGCAAGACCAAAACATGAGTGAAGTGAAAAGGGTTTTTTACTAACAGTTTGCGTGGTGATATCAGTGGTGAAATCACTTTATATGTGATAAAGTGAACAGAAATTATTGTCATCTTAATAAATAGAAGGATATAATTCCACAGACTACAATCATTATTTTCTTTATTTGCGAGCTGTGATTTGATGACATGTTAATAGAAGAAATTCTTCCTACAGTGAACTTATGGATGCAGCTCCTCCTCCTTATATTTGGACCTTTAAATAAAGAATTACAGGTTTCATCAGATCTCATGTCTACATGAATATTTATGGTATATGCCAAGATTGATAAATAAAAGACAATTTTCAAGAAAAAATTCATGCAATTTGATCTTTTAGTAGTGAAGTGTTATTTTCTCTGTGTGTGAATGTGTGGGAGCAAATTCCAGCCCTCTCTGAAAGATGAGTTTATTTTGAACAAAATGCAATCACTCACCAGAGAAGGTGTGACACACCCTTAGTGAAACAGATGAAACTTGGTTAAACTTCCACACACCCCCAGTCAGCCCACAGCTTTAAGAGTCCCAACAGCCAATCCCAGAGTCCAAGCAGTAACCCCGTCCATCAAGGCCGGGTTATACTAGCATACCACTGCATACGTGATCCAGGAATGACCTGAACACATGACCCCAGCATCAGTCCCAGTCCCACCATAGCAAGTTCATCCATCCATCCATTTTCTTTCAGGTGAGACAACCATAATTGTCTCGTCTACAGCTGCAGGTCATGTGCAGCTTCGTATCTTCTTCAGAGTGAAACAATGAGAGGGACGAGGTGTTGCCACTGTTGTTGCTTGCAGGAATCTTAATGTTTCATTCTGGTTGAGTTAATTTTGGGCCCTGCACAGACCATTGTGTCTGCTTTGTGAGAAATACTGTAGCTCTCAATAAAAATCTTACTGTAAATAAAATTTGTTGTCATGCATTAGCATTATTACCACTGGGGAGTTGTGGCTTTTCTGGTCTATATGAGGTGGACTATAAACTAGGTGAAACAGAGTATGTTTAGTTCTGCCCCATACAGTCTCAGTGAATATGGGCTTAATGACAAACACATAATGTATCTTGAGAATCTCTGAAAGTCAAATCTTCCAAAATCTCAATGAATATTTGCCACAACTTTTTGGCTCAGTAGAAACTGTCTACTGGTGTTGAATGACATTCCCTCCCAATCAAATGTTCTTTGTCATGATATTGATGTTGGAGATCGTAAACTAATAGAGCAGAATGCATAAAAGCATGTTTTGATGCATTATGGGGCAAAGTCCCACCTTCCCTTCTTGTACCTAAACCTGACCCCATGTTTTTGCAGTCTTCTTCTCCTTTCAGCTTTTCCCTTCAGGGGTCATCACAGCGAATAAGTTGCCACCATCTCACCCTGTATTCTGCATCCTCTTCTCTCACACCAACTACCTTCATGTCCTCTTTCACTACATCCATAAACCTCCTCTTTGGTCTTCCTCTAGGCCTCCTGCCTGGCAGTTCAAAACTCAGCATCCTTCTACCAATATATTCACTATCTCTCCTCTGGACATGTCCAAACCATCTCAGTCTGGCCTCTCTGACTTTATCTCCAAAACCTCTAACATGTGCTGTCCCGCTGATGTACTCATTCCTGATCCTATCCTTCCTGGTCACTCCTAGAGAGAACCTCAGCATCTTCATCTCTGCTACCTCCAGCTCTGTCTCCTGTCTTTTCCTCAGTGACATTGTCTCTACACCAAACAACATTGCTGGTCTCACCACAGTTTTGTACACCTTTCCTTTCATTTTAGCTGAAACTCTTCTATCACACATCACACCTGACACTTTTCTCCACCCATTCCATCCTGCCTGTACACGTTTCTTCACCTCTTTTCCACACTCTCCATTGCTCTGGACTGTTGATCCTAAGTACTTAAAATCCTCCACCTTCTTGATCTCTTCTCTGTAACCTCAATCTTCCACTTTGGTCCCTCTCATTCACACACATGTACTCTGTCTTACTGCGGCTAACCTTCATTCCTCTCCTTTCCAGGACAAACCTCCACCTCTCTAGCTTCTCCTCCACCTCTTCCCTGCTCTCACTGCAGATCACAATGTCATCTGCAAACATCATAGTCCATGGAGATTCCTGTCTAACCTCGTCTGTCAGCCTGTCCATCACCATAGCGAACAAGAAGGGGCTCAGAGCTGATCCCTGATGCAGTCCCACCTCCACCTTGAACTCCTCTGTCACACCTACAGCACACCTCACCACTGTCTTACAGTCCTCATACATGTCCTGCACCGCTCTAACATACTTCTCTGCCACTCCAGACTTCCTCATACAATACCACAGTTCCTCTCTGGGCACCCTGTCATAAGCTTTCTCCAGATCTACAAAAACACAATGCAGCTCCGTCTGGCCTTCTCTGTACTTTTCTATCAACATCCTCAGAGCAAATACTGCATCTGTAGTACTCTTTTTTGGCATGAAACCATACTGCTGCTCACAAATGCTCACTTCTGCCCTTAGTCTAGCTTCCACTACTCTTTCCCATAATTTCATTGTAATTACTGTAAGTTAACACGGCCGCAAAACCAGATTCTTTCCCACTTTCATGTATGGACAACTGCATTGATTTGGTGGGCTCTTTAAAGTATGTCATGAAACAAGATTGTCTTTTATTGCACAGCCGATTCTTGAAAAATCCTCCAATGTCATGTAAACAGAGAAAAAAACTAATCCCGAATCTGCCACAAAATCAACTCGTCCTCAGGCTTTATTCTCCTGTTGTGAATTAAACTTGTATCTGTTAATAACTGATAAACTCAGACTTTAGCCTTCAACTGGATTATATTATTTCACTGATTTTTTTTTACATGTGCATAATCATTTTGTAAGTCAATAACTGATAAATTATTGATAAATAGTACTGATGTTGTTTGCTTAATATTTAACCTGAGTCTAATAAAAGCTGGAGACTAAACTGTGCTGGGCCTGCTGCCTTATTTGGGAAACAGTAAATGTAAAAAAAAACAATAAAAGAAAAATGAGGAGAATCCTTCATTTTCTTCCGCAATGAGGAAATTCTTTTACACTTTTTTATAAAAATAAGTTTTTACACACAGGTCTGAATACACACATAGGGCCTATATGGACGCAATGGAGAGATATGATGGAATGATCGACATGTGGCAGCACCCTGGGAGCATTTTTAGGGTTTGGTATCTATTCAATATCAGCCTCCAATACATGGACAGCATTCTCCAACAGCGTTGCTCAAGCCAAATCCTCAAAAATGTTTCAATAAACCTAAAATCTGCTTTGCAGATTTCTGAAAAATCTGCAAAGCGCTTACTGACTTTGTCAGAGTTCATCAATGCAGTGCTATCTTGGGATGTAATGTAATGCAGGGCTGCAGAGGTCTGTCAGGATCTTAGCTGACTGACAACTTGTGAGGGTTTACATCTAGATCAAAGATCACGTGTCAATCATTTTGGATTGACACGTCACCTGTCCTGTAGGAGACGTGCAGGACTGTCAGTTAGTTATCTCTATCTGGTAACCTGTCCTTGATTTCTTTTCTCTCAGCAGCCTCATGTAATACTCTGTCCTCCCAGAGTGTGGAATCACCAACAGCATTATATCATTCATTATCATGAGTTTCTGGGTATTGTTCTCATCTGACAGCAAGACAGGAGACGAATGTTTTCTCTTATAACAAGGCATTGTTTAATTGCCAGTTGCATTTCTCTTTTTTGTGGGTGAGGCTTTGTGAAACTAATGCAGGAGCTGATCTTCTTTTCCTTTTGGCTTTTCCCTTCAGGGGTCGCCACAGCGAATCAACCGCCTCCATCTAACCCTGTCCTTTGCATCCTCTTCTCTCACACCAACTACCTTCATGTCCTCTTTCACTACATCCATAAACCTCCTCTTTGGTCTTCCTCTAGGCCTCCTGCCTGGCAGTTCAAAACTCAGCATCCTTCTACCAATATATTCACTATCTCTCCTCTGGACATGTCCAAACCATCTCAGTCTGGCCTCTCTGACTTTATCTCCAAAACCTCTAACATGTGCTGTCCCTCTGATGTACTCATTCCTGATCCTATCCTTCCTGGTCACTCCCAGAGAGAACCTCAGCATCTTCATCTCTGCTACCTCCAGCTCTGCCTCCTGTCTTTTCCTCAGTGACACTGTCTCTAGGCCAAACAACATTGCTGGTCTCACCACAGTTTTGTACACCTTTCCTTTCATTTTAGCTGAAACTCTTCTATCACACATCACACCTGACACTTTCCTCCACCCATTCCATCCTGCCTGGACACGCTTCTTCACCTCTTTTCCCCACTCTCCATTGCTCTGGACTGTTGACCCCAAGTACTTAAAATCCTCCACCTTCTTGATCTCTTCTCCCTGTAACCTCACTCTTCCACTTGGGTCCCTCTCATTCACACACATGTACTCTGTCTTACTGCGGCTAACCTTCATCCCTCTCCTTTCCAGGGCAAACCTCCACCTCTCTAGCTTCTCCTCCACCTCGTCCCTACTCTCACTGCAGATCACAATGTCATCTGCAAACATCATAGTCCATGGAGATTCCTGTCTAACCTCGTCTGTCAGCCTGTCCATCACCATAGCGAACAAGAAGGGGCTCAGAGCTGATCCCTGATGCAGTCCCACCTCCACCTTGAACTCCTCTGTCACACCTACAGCACACCTCACCACTGTCTTACAGTCCTCATACATGTCCTGCACCGCTCTAACATACTTCTCTGACACTCCAGACTTCCTCATACAATACCACAGTTCCTCTCTGGGCACCCTGTCATAAGCTTTCTCCAGATCTACAAAAACACAATGCAGCTCCCTCTGGCCTTCTCTGTACTTCTCTATCAACATCCTCAAAGCAAATACTGCATCTGTAGTACTCTTTTTTGGCATGAAACCATACTGCTGCTCACAAATGCTCACTTCTGCCCTTAGTCTAGCTTCCACTACTCTTTCCCATAACTTCATTGTATGGCTCATCAGCTTTATTCCTCTGTAGTTGCCACAACTCTGCACATCTCCCTTGTTCTTAAAAATGGGCACCAGCACACTTCTCCTCCACTCCTCAGGCATCTTCTCACTATCTAAGATCCTGTTGAACCACCCAGTCAGAAACTCTACTGCCACCTCTCCTAGACACTTCCAAACCTCTACAGGTATATCATCAGGACCGACTGCCTTTCCACTCTTCATCCTCTTCAGTGCTCTCCTCACTTCATCCTGGCTAATCTTTGCTACATCCTGGTCCACAACAGTCACCTCTTCTAGTCTTTGTTCTCTCTCATTTTCCACGTTCATCAACTCTTCAAAGTACTCTTTCCATCTTCCCATCACACTGCTGGCACCTGTCAATAGACTTCCATCCCTATCCTTAATCACCCTAACCTGCTGCACGTCCTTCCCATCTCTATCTCTCTGTCTTGCCAGCCTGTATAGATCAGTCTCTCCCTCCTTACTGTCCACCCTAGCATACAAGTCATCATAAGCTTCTTGTTTGGCCTTTGCTACCTCTACCTTCACCTTACGCTGTATCTCCCTGTACTCCTGTCTACTCTCCTCAGTCCTCTCAGTGTCCCACTTCTTCTTAGCTAACCTCTTTCTTTGTATACACTCCTGTACCTCCTCAGTCCACCACCAAGTCTCCTTATCTACTTTCCTTCCAGATGACACACCAAATACTCTCCTACCTGTCTCCCTGATCACATTAGCTGTAGTTGTCCAGTCATCTGGAAGCACCTCCTGACCACCCAGAGCCTGTCTTAACTCCTTCCTAAAGGTCATGCAACACTCTTCCTTTTTTAGCTTCCACCATTTCGTCTTCTGCTCTGTCTTTGTCCTCTTCATCTTCCTCACCACCAGAGTCATCCTACACACCACCATTCTATGCTGTTTGGCTACACTCTCGCCTACCACTACTTTGCAGTCACTGATCTCCTTCAGGTTACATCGTCTACACAAGATGTAGTCTATCTGTGTGCTCCTACCACCACTCTTATAGGTCACCCTATGTTCCTGCCTCTTCTGGAAAAAAGTATTCACTACAGCCATTTCCATCCTTTTTGCAAAGTCAACTACCATCTGTCCTTCTGCGTTCCTCTCCTGGATACCAAACCTGCCCATCACTTCCTCATCACCTCTGTTACCTGCACCAACATGTCCATTGAAGTCTGCACCGATGACAACTCTCTCACTTCTAGGTATGCTCTGCATCACTTCATCAAAGTCCAACCAGAATTTCTCCTTCTCCTCCAGCTCACATCCTACCTGTGGGGCATACCCACTAACAACATTGAACATCACACCTTCTATTTCTAGCTTCAGACTCATCACTCTATCCGACACTCTTTTTACCTCCAGGACATTCCTAACAAACTCCTCCTTCAAGATAACTCCTACTCCATTTCTCTTCCTATCTACACCATGATAGAACAACTTGAACCCTGCTCCTAAACTTCTAGCCTTGCTACCTTTCCACCTGGTCTCCTGGACACACAGTATGTCTACCTTCCTCCTCTGCATCATGTCGACCAACTCTCTACCTTTTCCTGTCATAGTTCCAACATTCAACGTCCCTACTCTTAGTCCTATACTCTTGGCGCTCCTCTTCTCTTTCTTCGTGCGAACGCACTTTCCTCCTCTCCTTCTTCGACCAACAGTAATCCAATTTCCACCGGCGCCCTGTAGGTCAACAGCGCCGATGGCGGTCGTTGTTAACCCGGGCCTCGACCGATCCGGTATGGAAGTCACATGTTTGATTCGCATCTTTGATTTGGCAAAAGTTTTACGCCGGATGCCCTTCCTGACGCAACCCTCTGTATTTATCCGGGCTTGGGACCGGCACAATAAGACACTGGCTTGTGCCCTCTTGCGGCTACATTGATATAATTGTGATAATGTGATATAATTGTATCACTATCACTATCAATGATAGTGATAGTGATCAATGTATCACTATCAATGTGATATAATGTGATATAAATGTGATATAATTGTGATATAATTGTGATAATATATCAATTCTGATATAATTGTGATAATGTTGTGATAACTACAGTCCATTATTCTCAAAACTTAGAGTCATATAATAATTGTTTCTGAAGTATGATTTGTACTGGAGGATGAAGAAAAGCCCTTCTTTGTTTCCAAATATCAAAAAGATTGCATAGGGTCAGAAATAGAGCAAATACTTTTAAGTGAGTGTATTTGTGGATGCTGCCTATACAGAATTTAATGTTGAAAATAAATAAAGTGTCTTTGAATAATTACATCTCTCTTGGGATGTGTGTGTGTGTGTGTGTGTGTGGGATGTAAACTCTTGTGGATTAAATTTCAATGAATATGGACTTTCTCCCTCTCCTGCTTTCTCCTCATATGCAATCATTCTGTGAACAAACAGCTTACTGTCGAGGCTGTCGGGGCTTTTGTTCAGCGTAGATGCGTGTGAAACCAGGCTGGGTGTGCCTAAGTTAATACAAGCTGATAAAACCTGTCCAGTGCACTCCTGGAATGCAAACTATGCCATACGTTTCTTGGTTTCCTTTGAGTGCTGAATGAACAGGGAGAGGCTAATTAAGGCTCCAGGGAGTCAGAGCAAAATCAACAACTGTGTATGAACTAACACCTCTAACTATGTGACATCACATAGGCTCAGCGACTCAACATTCTTGCTGTCGTCTTAATGAAAGTGCCAGATTTGCATGATTATGAGTGCTTTACTGTCAGTGTCTGATCACAACCGCTTTGCTTGTTCCTGAGGTAAGTGTGGAGTTAGGATGGGGGGGGGGGGATTTAGCATAAAAGAGACAGGATGAAGATCAGGTAAGAGAGCAAGTTTACGAGTAGTAGCAGGTATGGTAAGGTGGTTATTAATAGTCGCAAACACATTTAATAATGTCCATTTATATTCAAATGCTTTCAAAAGGAAAAAGAGGGTGTATAGTAGTGAGGCAATCGCAGCACACAGTGCTGGGCGTGGTGTTCACTATTAAAAAAACATTCCACGAGATTTTGAACGGCTTGGAACAGGATGAACAATATCCTGCTTGACTTTCAGCGATGTGGAGAGTTAAGAAAAGAATTGTTTTGTTGGTGAGTAGACGACGACAAGCTAGGAGACTGTCGAGAACACTTACATGAAAAAGAACAACTTTAAACTTTCTTTGACTTTAGTTATAGGTTGTAGCATTAGTATTATCATAAAATGATCAGTCTGTGTATCTACTTCATCATTATGATGCAAACATTTCCAGGGTCTGTCAGGTAATAAAATCTCACCTCACAGATATTTCGACCTCCTCCAGACAGACTGATCAACACCCGTGACAGTGTGTGTGTTTGTGGGTGTGTTTGACTGTCATCTGGAGATGTTCAGTGCATTCTGCTTTTCAGCAGAGATACAATCCCCTCATACTTCAATCGTCATACAATCATATGCACTATGGAGCAGCCTATATGAAAATGCATCAGCACAACAGAAGACAGAAATCATTCATTCCTATCATGACCTTTGTTTGTATAACGCTCACCTTTTTGTTAAAGAAGTTGCAGAAGATCTCCCTGATAGATTTTGAACTGTTTTCTAAACAAATCCACTAAATATTTGACATCAGCAGATTCAACCTATTAGGAATCATTTTTCCAACTGATTTATTTACCAAAAACAATGCACTTTAATTGACAGTTTTGTGATTTTTTATTTTTTTTTCTGTAGGACCCAGACAGACATTACAAAGTTACCACAAGAAATAATGTAACATTAAAATTACAACAGTATTTATCAGTATCATGCAGGAAAAAAGGAAGAGGAAATAGTAATATTAAAAAAACAACAACAACATGATTTAGGACAGAATGGAGAAACATTACATGTCAATTAATACATGCAATTTAGAGACTACTAAAGCACACAAGAAGGTATACAAATGACATTAATGTACATGCTAGCAAAGACAACAATTTTCTCCAATGTGAGATGAGAAACTGACTCAAAGTATGCAGAAGCACAGATATTAAAGTTTGACCAAATTAAAAAAATTAAAAACAAAACCAGTCAGAAACAGGAAAATAGTAGCAAGATCACAACATCGAGGCGGTTGGTGCAGTTAAGGATAAAACTATCAGAGTTCCTTTGTACTTTCACAGTACAAAGGAACTCTGATAGTTTAATTGGATAGTTTTCCTCTGAATGAGGAAGCAATGACTGCCTTAAATGCTTCAACCAAATATTAAAAGATATCATCTATTTGGATTGCTCCCAACATGTACACACCTCATTAATCACCCATCATAATTATATCTCAATATGTAACTATAAATGTAAAAAAAAAAAAATAGTACACCAGAGGAACATATGACTCTGGTGGGATCAGACAGTTCTATATGTCACCGCGCCTACACATATTAAATAACACAAAATAACGTATTAGAGAAAGACCTGACTTACAGTGACAAGGAAAGACAAAAATACATATCTTTTATTTAGAAAAATTATCATTTTTACCTACCCATCTATCTATCTATCTATCTATCTATCTATCTATCTATCTATCTATCTATCTATCTATCTATCTATCTATCTATCTATCTATCTATCTCTATCTATCTATCTATCTATCTGTCTATCTATCTATCTATCTATCTATCTATCTATCTATCTATCTATCTATCTATCTATCTATCGATACACACACACACACATACATATGGAAGTTCAAGCAGATGGCTCACGTAAATCAAACATGCACTGACAACTGACACACTTTTTAATGTGTAACCAACAATGATGAAATGTAAAACTGTCAACATGTGGATACGTGATACGTCTCCTAACATGCCTTCATGTGGCTTTTTCACATAAACTTCTATTTGCAAACAATTTCCTAAAAGCAATCACTCAAGTAAATATTAGAGCACGTGAAGTAGAAGCCAAAAGAATGTGGTCAGGAGAAATAACCATTATATAAGCAGGTATATAATTAATACAGACTCTCACACACACGAGCATACACAGCCTCAATATCAGTAGATGTACTGGATACAAATGGAAAGTTTTGTTCCAACATTTTAGTTGAGTGAATCTTTTTCTTCGGCATCCCATCTGATGTTGAATCTTAAATGAACTGATGAATCATGGTGACAGATTGACGCTGACATTTGACAAAACAAGGAAAGGGTTTCTTGTGACCGCTAAAGAATTTAATAATGTGGTTCCAATGAAGTTTGTTTTCTTTTCCATGTTCTGACATGTGAACGGCACCACTCCCCTTCTTTTTTCCACCTGCACACTGGGTTGAGCGGTTTTTGTGATTGCCTAATGTTGACGCACACCGGAGGGAATTTAAGGACTTTAATAGCATGATGGTTATGGAACAGCATCAAATTCCCTTTTCTGTGACCCCCTTTAGTTTGTTCAAACCAAACCAACCCATCGCAAAGTTGATTTCTTCTTCTTTCCCAGTCATGTCAGTCCATCAATACAGATATCTGTACAGGTGGTGGAATAAAGTGACTTCACGTTGTTTCTTCATGATGTTTATACAGAACTTAATAAAAACATACCAGACCAGCAAAGGAAATGTTGTCTGAATGGTGCTCATGTCTGGATGACAGTCTAATGAACAAGACAAAACGTTGGTATTTGTACTTGACTGCAAAATGCCAAAACATTTGAGTTTGAGTTGGTGGGAATATTGGAACTGATAAATGTGTCACTATTCCTGGTTTTCTAACACAGAAACACTTGTTAATGAGAGACAAACATTAAATACCTTAGAATAAATCATTCACATGTACTAACAAAGACTACAATGAGCTCAGACTCCATCAAGCCTCTAGGGCTAGGCTTAGACAAATGTTTCAGTCAGTGATCTCACTGTCGCCTGTTTTTTTGACACGGAAAGTAGTGATTAAATGACACAATAGTTCAACATCGTCAGTACGACGTGACTAACGTCTGTGCATCTGGATTATGCAGAAAATTAGTTGTTCAACGGGG
Organism: Antennarius maculatus; assembly: GCA_013358685.1. Lineage (NCBI taxonomy): Eukaryota > Metazoa > Chordata > Actinopteri > Lophiiformes > Antennariidae > Antennarius > Antennarius maculatus. The sequence continues at coordinate 3,135,304 of CM023622.1, read as the reverse complement.
GGTTGTCTGCCCTTCCACCAAACTTCCTGCCTGAACAAGTTGAACTCACATCTGAAAACCTGCCAAAGATTTAGGACGTTCACATGTAGTGATAAGAGCTCTATGTAATCACAAGACATCCGGGTCTGTAGGCCAGATCCTGGCTCGTTCAGTGAGGGGAGCCAAGCATCCACTTTTAGTTTTCATATTAATCGTTCACCTGTTTAATCATTTACTCCATCTCAGTAAATGACAAAGAGGTTTTTGCCATAATAACCTTTGTACAAATGTCAAAGAGTCAGTTGTTTTTTGTTAATCTGCTCACAGTTTCTGTGTAAATTTAGACTGGACTTGTTTCCTTGTTGTGATTGTTTCAGAGCACAATGGACACCTTTCCAAGGAAGCGCACAGGAATTTCGTCTGAGCTCAGCACAGAGCGTTGAGGTTGTTACTCCCCCGCTGTCAGAGAGGAGGGTGTTCCTCAGGCGGGGAGGGACCTCATCGCTGGACTGCTGCATATATCTGAAGGATAAGCGTAGGGCTAAATGTCTGTCCTACCAGCTGTGACTGACTGCTAACCACAAAACCACAAGAGACTTGATCCACTGCTGAATCAACAGGTAAGAGAAGATTTATTTTAATGATGATGATGATGTATGTAAATATTTATTTAATTCATTTGAAAGTTTTAAAAGAAAATACCAAACAAAATGAGACTTGTTTGAATAAGTCCTTTTAGACCTAAAGGGAGCAGAAGCTTATTTTCTTTTGTGTGGCTTAGCTGACACCATGTTGTAAGCACTATGCATTGAATGAAGCAACGTCTACACACAACTTTGACCGAACGGTTTCACGCATCTAAGGTAGGTGGACAACCTGAGGGGCTTCAGGCGAGTCTGAACACTGAGTCTACGTCAGCCATGGGAGCCGTTGACATGCTTAACGGAAAGTCAACAGAGAAAGGGTTGTGTAACTTGACATGTTATTCCATGACTTCATTCATTCCAGTACCGCATTGCTGAGTATGTGTCACCACAGTGATAAAGTTTTACGTGTAGTAGCTCTGATTCCATGAGCAATGCTACTGTATGAAAGACAAAGGTGAAGCAGACAGGTAGAGGATTAGGGCAAACTTTTATTCTTCAGGGCACACAGCCTGGAGGTGTGCCAGCTCTACGATGATCTTAGAAACAGATTTATGTTACAGTTTGAAACCAGTTCATTAATTTGCCTGCCACAAATGTTTGAATTCTAATGTATTTGTTCTTTTAAAACCATGGGCTATTTTTTTTTTTTTCCCTTGAGTTGGAAGAACTCATTCTTCAAACTCCACATTTGAAAACTTTGAGTTAGGTTGTAAAATCTTTAGATGCACTATGTGACTATAACGTTTTCATTCTGATGTTACAAACTTTTAGATTAAACATTTTGTAGATGGATTTTCTTAATTTGATAACAAATTGAATCAAAACTCTAGTCCCTTTGATTGACGGTTCTTGCAAAAGACTGTGTAACGGCTGTGGATTCTGAAATTTAGTTTTATATAAGTTAGCTTTTCCTCGTTGATCATTCAAATAAAATATATGTATAATTGCAGAATCTGAAAACAGGCCATCAACAAAAAAAAAAAAGACTAATTTAGCAAACCTGAGACATTAAAATAAATCAACAGTTCAACGATAGACACGAAAAGAAGTTCAAATCCCCTTTGTGTCATTTGGATCCCCTCATTCATTCATCATGCATCATCAGAGAGGAAATTTTGATGTGTTTATAATCTGCTTTCAAGAAGAAGAAAAAAATTAGAAGTTCAGAGCAGGAAAATGCATAAAATGTGTAAACAGTTAAAGATTAAAGTGTTTGGTGTTAACAGGATTCTCAATGTTTACAATATTATGAATAAATTAACATGGTAGAATACACACAAAGTGAAAACACTTTTTTTTTTTTTTTTTTGAAAATGTGTGAAATGGGCGTTTGTTGCAAAAAGTAAACCAAGAAGCTGCAGGTAGAGATAATGCGATGCATGCCTGCTCATGCTGTTCAAATTGACATTTCATCTGTTCAGCTTTGCCTGCAGCCTCCAGCCATGATGTCACAACACAACCTGACACGGTTTCACTTTACCAGTTGTACAGACGGTGACCTTTGGACACCGCCTTTAATTTTCACAAGTTGTTGTAAATTAGAAGCTTGACTGATTTTCCTACCTAGCACTGAAGTTATTTAAAAAGGATTTCTTGAAAAAGAATCTCTACAGTAACTATCCATCTTTAGAGGAGATGATCACAATTGTGTCTGCAGTCCCTTATCTGCCTTGCAGGTCACAGTAACAAACAAATAGAAATAATAATGTACTGAACAGAGTCTTGTCTGTGCTCCTGAAACAAGATTTTTTTCTCAGAGGGATTATATTTTATTCACTTTTACTGGCAGACATAACATCGTCTACCACTTAAAACACAACCTCTGACCTATCAGCAGGTGGTGTGAGAAAAGCCAAAGCTTTATATGACAGAGTATAGCATTTATATGTGGTCTTTTAGTTTTAATGCACTTAAAATTGTTTGGTACTTTTCAAGATGTAATATTTTAAAAATATTTGTTTTAATTCTTAATTTTTAATCAATCCCATTTTATTTTCTTAGCCAAAATTGACAATTGAAAATTTGTTTTTCAGGCCTTTACCACCGGTGTAACATCATCTACCTATAGATCCTTGAACCAGGTGAGGAAAAATTCCATAAAAACCCTATACAAGGAAAAATAAGAAGAAACGAAGAAACATTCACGTGCAGTAAATGTTATAAGTAGGTCACAACAGTTGTAACGGTCATCAACAGTGATCAAAGTCCGTGGTGGTTGAACTGAGCCTGAGATTATGTTATTGAAGAGGTTCAGTCCAAAAACCAAAAGGATTATGGGCTGAAGACGGCTGAAGACTCAACCCCCCAGATTATTTTTTGAGTTTAGCTATTTTTTTCTTCACTGAACCAACTTTTTTCCTAAAAACTAAATTGCATAACTGCATGGACAAATATTTTTTCAAATATTAGGGTATCTTCTATTCACAATATCCAATATTTCTTTCCTATATTTGCACTACTCTTTCAAACTCAAAGTGTTCAAACTAGAGTGTTATGCTGAATCGTGTTTTTTATGACTATACTGTTTATTCAGAAATACTCCCAATGCTTACTTTTACTTTATTAATACTTTTTTTTACATTACATTTAACTACACATATGCATTTATGTACTTAACTAAATATTAGTATAGAGAACAAACGCATGACCTTTTGTCCTGAAGCTTAAAGTAACTAACCTAATATTTCTATACTGACAAAGTTAGTGCTCCTCAGCCGTCTCAAAACAATCACACAGACAATGTTCAGCCCTCAGTTCCTCTGATCATTCAGCTCATTGTTTCCATTCAGTCTCACTGCTGGTAATGTAATTACAGCCACAGCAGGCTGTCTTAGTATAGCTATCTATGGTATAGAACAGTCACAGTTGGCATCCAGCTGGTGAAAATAGTGATGCACTTGGTATTTAAATAGATATTTCTTGTAAAATATGGAAGAAACAAGACTGATCTACCAACCATGGTGAAATATTTACCATAATAATGTAACATGAGAAGTTTTTGCACCACTTGCACCCATGCCTTCTTTTTCTCTTTCTTTATGTGTTCATAAAAATAAGGAGATCTGACTAACCTTAATATACACCTTTACAATACTTTCATTCAGTGAAGTAAATGATAACAAACACCTAAACCATCACTATGAAAAGGTGTTCTTTCCTAAAAACCTGAATTTGAAAAACTACCAACCTGCATTAATAACTGGCTGAAGCTCCAGAACAAACAGGCCCTGCAGCAGGACAGTGACAGTGACAGTGATCCCAAGTCCACCTTTGAATGGCTTAGAAGGAATAAAAATAAAGTTTTGGAGTGTCCTGGTAAAAGTCTGGAGCTGAACCCCTTTGAGATGCTGTGATGGCACCAGAAAGCAGTAGTTCATGCCTACAACGCTTCAATGTGTATGCACTGAAGTACACCTGTTAATGCAGGGAAGAGAAATTCCCCACAGTGATGTCTGAAGGAAACAGCTAGAGCCAGGGGGGTGAACTTCACATTTGTGATCTAGGTATCGATAATTGTGTTAGTAATAATAATAATAATAATAATAATAATAATAATAATAATAATAATAATAATACATTTTATTCGCTAGGTGCTTTTTTTGACACTCAAACTCACCTTACAATGCAGATAAAAACAACAACAATGCAAACACATTAAATTACATTAAAATACACATTTAAGGAACACGTACTATTTTCTTGGGTTTAAATGAGGAAAGACACTTTGACACCTATTATCTGTGTCATAATCTAACCCCAGCCCTAAACCTGTTAAACAATCAGCAACATGATTGACCTTTGTCACTGTGATATACCTAGAGTGGGTGCAGAAAGTACCCAGACCCCTTTAAAAAATTCTGTCGTTGCTAAATTGCAGCCATTTACTAAAAACACATGTTTTTTCCTCATTAATGTAAACACAGCACCCCATATTGGCAGAAAACACAGAAGAGAAAAACTAAAATATCACACAGGCATAAAAAGTATTCAAACCCTTTGCTCAGTATTATGTAACCATAACCTTTTTGAGCAAATACAACAATGAGTCTTTTTGAGAATGGTGCAAAAGGTTTTCCACCCGTGGATTTGGAAATTCTCTGGCATTCTTCCTTGCAGATCCTCTCCAGTTGAGGTTGGATGTTGACCGTTGGTGGACTGCCATTTTCAGGTCACTCCAGTGATCCTTGATTGGCTTTAAGTCAGGGCTCTGGCTGGGCCATTCAAGAACAGTCACAGGGTTGTTCTGAAGTCATTGTCTTGTGACTCTTTGGCCCAGTCTGAGAGAAAGTTTTCATCCAGGACATTCCTGTACGTGGCAGCATTCATCTTTCCTCCAATTGCAACCAGTTGTCCTGTCTCTGCAGCTGAAAAACACACCCATGATGCTGCCGCCACTATGCTTCACTGTTAGGACTATATTGGACAGGTGTTGACCAGTGCTTGGTTTTCTCCACACATATCACTTAGAGTTAAGGCCAAAAAGTTCTATAGAATCTCATTTCATCTTACATAAATGAGTCCTTCAGGTGTTTTTTTTAGCAAATTCAATGCAGGCTTGCATGTGTCTTGCACAGAGGAGAGGCTTAAGTCGGGCCCCTTTGCCATGTAGCCCCAACTGGTGGAGGGCTGCAGTGCTGATTGGCCTTCTAGACGTTTCTCCCAGCTCCTGACTGTATCTCTGGAGCTCAGCCACAGTGATCTTTGGGCTCTTCTCCCCCAATTGCAGTTTGGCCAGACAACCAGTTCTAGGAAGGGTTCTGGTTGTCCCAAATGTCTTCCATTTAAGGATTATGGAGGCCACTGTGCTCTCAGGAACCTTAAGTGCAAGGGGAACCCAAGTCAGCTGGGATAGTCTCCAGCTCCCTGCGACCCGCGATGGCGGATGAAAGTGGTAGAAAATGAATGGATGGGTGGACGTTTTTAGCAAATGGTTGCAATATAACAGAGTGAAAAATATAAGAGGGTCGGAATACTTTCTGCACCCACGGTACATGCAGCCTGGTTGGTTAGAACGTGGTCAAACTGATGCCAGTGCTTTGAACGCAAATGTTTTCATGTGTTGTTTGATAGTCTTTAAGTTAGAACACTGTACCCTTTTCATTCAGCTGAAATCTGGTACAGAACTCCAATAGCATGAGACCATTAGAGTTAACATTTCCAACATTGTCTTTGCCAATGACTTTTGGCCATGTCTTCCAATCTTTGCACACACACACATTGAAATCCCCAAGTAGTTACAGAAATTTATTTCTGGCTGCCAAGATTTAACTGCGGAGTCTTTCATAAAACTCTTATTCATACTTCTCTTGTTATGTCCATTGCATGGTGGGTGCATGTGTGTTGAAATGGGTTAAATGATCACTATTTTTGAGTTGTACCTGGAAAGACATAAATCTGTTACTGATAATGTAGATTGTGTAGCGTCCAGTAAAATGGTACTTGATTGAGCAGCTTATTGAATACTGCAAAACCATTTTTTTGTCCTGTCCACCACTACAGAATTACGTATGACTTCTTTTGATTAGATTTCCTGAGCCCAGCCATCATAATTAACTGAGAGTGCATTTGTCAATGTGTGCTTTCTCTAACTCTAGATACAGTATATAATACTTGTTGCATGTTTTGGTCTCATTATGGGTCACTATCGTTTGAGATTCTAACATTCTAAGCTCCCAGGCTAAGAGCCTGTTGTCTGGTGTCTTCGGTATGCCGTAATGGTTACGCTGATTATGCGGTAACATTGTACAGACTTTGCTCACTTATTGCCGCTGTTATATGATGCGACACATTGGTTGCCCCCGTATACACTGGCCTTATCTCTAGCTCTAAATTGTAGTGTCATGAAATCTAAACTTTGAGGCTGAACCAATATGCCAACACTGTGAGTGCGATGTGAGTGTAATGTACCTTGACGAGAGACCCTATTGGTTGATGACACTGCATAGCTGGGATGGCTGTAAGAATAACTTGGTGCCAGAAGTGATGCCAAGTTGACTCATCAGACCTACCATTGTGCACTGTGATGGCCATGGTGGAAGTATTGCACATCCACCTTTTTTGACCTGCTGGGTGTCATGCCACCCTCCTCACAGGTGTGGAACCAGTGGGAGAGTTAGATTAGATGTTGACCACTTGTCCATGCAGCAGGTTGTACTAGATAACAAAGTTACCAGTAGCAGAATATGAGCCTGACCTCACTTGTATTTTTGTTCCCTTGGGATGCCATCATTTATGGAGAATACTGTTCGAACTTTGGACCCAGTTTATGTGCTCAAAAGAATAGAAGAAATCAGTACAGGATACTTTTTCACTCTGCTGTATATGAACAAAACGCCTTCAAAAAATATTTGAAGTAGTCCCTGCTTATGCCCTACCAGGCATAGGCAGGGACACAGGAAAATGCACCTGTTTTTATTTATTAATTATTGTATATCTTTTCAAATTGTTCTACTTTTATTAAGTCCTTCATAAACCGTACATCACCTCTTGCATAAAGACAATTTTACCATCACATTCTATTAATGGTGTGTATAGATAACTAATCTGATTTGTGTATCATAAAATTTTATGGTGAGACATAAATGATGACTGAGAGATAGTGAATATATTGGTAGAAGGATGCTGAGTTTTGAACTGCCAGGCAGGAGGCCTAGAGGAAGACCAAAGAGGAGGTTTATGGATGTAGTGAAAGAGGACATGAAGGTAGTTGGTGTGAGAGAAGAGGATGCAAAGGACAGGGTTAGATGGTAGCAATTGATTCGCTGTGGCGACCCCTGAAGGGAAAAGCTGAAAGGAAAAGAAGAAGAAGAAGAAGATAAATGGTGACTGAGCAAAAAATAAAAATGCTTCTGTAAAAATTCAGTTGCGCACATACATTGTTTTTGCAGCATGTGCACTTGTTCCAGGTTATTTTTATCCTGACACAATCATCTCCTTTTATGATTATGACATTGAATAAATGATCATTATTGATACCACATAATCATCATAGATAATACAGAATATTGGGGGTTTTTTTTAAATAACTTGGTGAATCAGAATCCTTAAATCCTTCCTTCTAGTATGAAGAAGTTTGGTTACTAATAATGGAAAATATGGTTGTCAGTCCTTAATTAGGGGTAACTCAACTCAGTCACCATTTCAATTTCCTTAACCCACAGCATTGGAAACAGAGTGAAAAAAGTGAAGAACAGTAACAAGATAAAACTGTATGTATGTTGCTTCTGATCTGTTGAAATGGTTTGTCAGTGACCACTTCTTGAAACAATAATCTTTTTTCTTGAGAACCAAGATTGGCCAAACTTTTTTCTGTTGCTAGTTAAACTGCTGCCTTTCGCATTTATATTTTATGGACACCATAAATACAACTTATACATACTTTTTCCTACTGAAACTAGATATATGTCCAACTTTAGAAAATAAATTATTGTGACTGTGGTTAATAATTTTTTGACTGAACGAATGATTTTAAGACACTGTACAGTACGTTAACAAACTTAAAGTTGTGTTTCTGTGTCACACAGCTCTTTAGGCCAGGATGGAGACCAGTAATCATGAAAGTGAGATGCACCAAAATGAAAACACAGAAATTCACAGACCTGTGGCTGGTATATTTTTGGAGAAGTCCAAGGAAAAGATAACCATATACCAAGCCATGAAAAAACGTCTTCTTAAACCAGGAACAGCATTGGCCCTACTTGAAGCACAAGCAGCCACAGAGGGCATCATTGACCCCATAAACAACAGAATATTTCCTGTTGAAGATGCCGTTAAGGAGGGAATCATTGGACTGGAGATGAAAGAGAAACTCCTTACAGCAGAGAAAGCTATCAGCGGCTATGTAGACCCCTACACCAGCAAAATCATATCTGTCTTCCAAGCCATGCAAAAAGATTTAGTTCCACGAGATTACGGACTGAGGCTGCTGGAAGCACAATTAGGCACACATGGTCTGTTTGATCCAGTAGCAAAGGCAAACATTACAGTTGAATCTGCAATTCAAATGGGCTACTATGAAAAAGGTTTACTCGATGACCAGATGCCAGAGCTCCAGGTGTACTACAATTCAAACTCTCACGAAAATCTAAACTATCGAAACCTCCTCAAGAAATGCGTTGTGGACCCCGACTCGGGCTTGCTACTCCTACCTGTTTATATCACTTTCAAAGGTCTTCGAAGAGGAATTTCTTCCACTGAACTCCTTGAATCAAAAATTATTAACAAAGAAACATATGACGAATTACGGAATGGAAAGACTACAACACAGGATGTGATGTTGATAGAAAAAGTGAAAGAATTCCTGGAGGGAAAAGGCAGTATTGCTGGTATTGCTATACTCTCATCAAATCAGAGAATGAGCATTTATCAAGCCATGAAGCAACGCATACTGATGCCAGGAACAGCATTAGTTCTGCTTGAAGCACAAGCTGCAACTGGATTCATAATTGATCCTGTAGAAAATAAAAAGTACACAGTGGACGAAGCCATCAAATGGAAAATTATTGGCCCAGAATATCATACTAAACTGCTTTCTGCTGAGCGGGCAGTAACTGGATATAAAGACCCATACTCAAATGAAACCATATCCCTTTTTCAGGCACTGTCCAAAGACCTCATTGTTAGGGAACATGGGATTCGCCTACTTGAGGCACAAATTGCAACAGGTGGCATAATTGACCCAATCAACAGTCACAGGCTTCCCATCGAAGTGGCCTTTAAGAGGGGTTATTTCAACGAAGAAATGAATGGAATACTAGAAGATTCAGGGGATGACACAAAAGGTTTTTTTGATCCTAACACAGAGGATAATCTAACTTATCTTCAGCTCATGGAAAGATGTGTCATTGATCCTCTGACTGGACTATGCCTCCTACCCCTTTATGATAAGCAAGAAAGAGTGAATTTTCACTTCATTGACTACCAAAGTAAAATGGCCTTCAAGAAGGAAAAGGTGAAAGTGACATGTGGAAAGTATTTGGGGATGACAGTATCCCTGTGGGAACTTCTGATGTCAGACTACTTTGATGAATGTCAGAGAAGAGACATTATTCAAAAATACAGGGAAGGTAAGCTCAATATCAAGATGATCATCACAATGGTTCTGGAAATCATAGAACATTCTGTAAGAACAACCCCAGTTGTTTTTGAAGGCATAAGAGAACATGTTATGGCAAAACAGCTCGTGGAAGCAGATATCATTAGTGAGGAGGTCCTAGAGGATCTCAAAAAGGGAAAAAAGTCAGTGAAGGATGTGATAGAAGATGAAAATGTAAGTGTCTACCTTCAAGGGAAAGACAGCATTGCAGGTATTCTGCTTCCTGATTCTCAGATCATGACCATCTACCAGGCCAGACAAAAAGGCAAGCTCATGCCAGGAACTGCTCTGGTTCTACTGGAGGCACAGGCAGCAACAGGGTTCATTATTGACCCCATTGGAAACCGGAAGTTTTCAGTGGATGATGCTGTCAAAGCTAAGATTGTTGGACCTGATGTCTGTCAGAAGTTACGTTCAGCAGAAAAAGCTGTCACTGGGTATAAAAATCCATATGATGGCAAAATAATCTCTTTGTTTCAAGCTATGCAAAAAGATCTCATTGTAAAAGAGCATGGGATTCGACTCTTGGAGGCACAAATTGCCACTGGTGGGATCATTGACCCAGTGAACAGCCATCGCATTCCTGTCCACGTAGCCTATAAGAGGGGATACTTTAATGAGGAAATGAATCAGATCCTGAGTGATCCAAGTGATGATACCAAAGGATTCTTTGATCCCAACAACCTTGAGAATCTGACATATTTGCAACTCATTGGTAGATGTGTCATAGATCCCAGCACAGGTCTATGCCTCTTGCCCCTCAAAACCAACACCAGCAAAATTAGCGTAGATGACAACATGAGGAAAATTCTTCAAACAACGATAGTTACAGTTAGGTATGGCAGGTTCAAGGACAAGCACACAACACTCTGGGATCTTATCAGTTCTGAGTATGTGTCTGAGGACAAAAGACAAGAGTTGTTTAAACTCTTCAAATCAAGGAAAATCACAGTTCAGCAGCTCACTGTCACCATTTTAGAGATCATCAAGAGTAAGGAGCTGAAACAGCAAGCAGCACTGACATTTAAAGGTCTCAGAGGAGAAATCTCTATTATTGATCTTTTGGAGCTTGGAATTGTGGACGAAAAAACACACAATAGCTTCATTGATGGCAAGTTGATGAAAACTGATATCATGAAAATAGACAATGTGAGAGCATACCTACAAGGGAAACGTTGTGTGGCTGGGGTGATACTGCAACCCTCCAATCAGAAGCTAAGCATCTATGAGGCTCAGAAAACTGGCATTGTCACACCTGGAACTGCACTTTGCCTCCTTGAAGCACAAGCAGCAACAGGATTCATTGTCGATCCTCTGACAAACAAAAAACTTACAGTGGAAGAAGCTCTCAAAGAAAAGGTAATTGGTCCACAGATGTATGAAAAGCTCTTATCTGCAGAGAGGGCTGTAACTGGCTACAGAGATCCATACACTGAGCAAAAGATCTCACTTTTCCAAGCCTTGGAAAAGGATCTCATTGTCAAACAACATGGCATCCGTTTACTTGAGGCCCAGATTGCGACAGGTGGTATCATAGATCCCTTGAAGTGTGTTCATTTACCTCTTGACGTTGCGTACAGCAAAGGATATTTTGATGAAGAAATGAATCAGATTCTATCAGACCCATCTGATGACACAAAGGGCTTTTTTGATCCAAAGACAAAAGATAATCTGACATACATGGAGATGATCAGTAGATGTATTGAAGATAAGGAAACAGGACTCCTTCTTCTGCCCCTAAATGACTCACCAAAGGCTACAGGAAATGAGATGTATTGTGATGAAGAGATAAATCAAATGTTCAAAAAGACAGTGGTGACGATGTCAGTAGGATGTTACTCAGGAAAATCTGTTTCTCTGTGGGACTTGATTAACTCTAGGTACTTCACTGATGATCAGCGGCTTGAACTCATTGAAAAATACAGAAGAAGGAAGATTAGTATAGACACAATAACATCAATTGTGGTTACCACCATTGAAAAGTTGGTCAAGAGTGAAATGGTCAAAACTGTAATGGGCCTGCGGAAGCCTGTATCCGTACAACAACTACTGGACTCTGAAATCATTGATTCAAATTCATTTAAACTGTTGACAGAAAGAAAGCTTACTCTTGAAGCAATAACCGAGGATGAAAATGTGAGAGGATTTTTAAAGGGAACCGGAAGCATTGCTGGAATAAAGGTTAAAAAATCTCAGAAAGTAATGCGCATATACGAAGCAAGAAATGAAGATCTCTTGACACCTGGCATTGCACTTTTATTGCTTGAAGCACAGGCTGCAACAGGTTGGATTATTGATCCTATTAAAAACAAGTTCCACACTGTGGATGAGGCAGCAAAGGAGAAGGTAATTGGACCAGATGTACACGAGCAACTTCTCTCAGCTGAACGAGCTGCTACTGGCTACAAAGATCCATACACAGGTGGAATAATATCCCTGTTTGAAGCAATGAATGAACAACTAACTCCAAGAAGTTATGGTATCCGTCTTCTTGAAGCACAAATAGCAACTGGAGGAATTATTGACCCAAATCAAAGTCTGAGACTGCCTCTTCATGCTGCTATTAAAAAGGGGTGTGTCACTGAAGAATTAAGTGAAATTCTGTTCAACCCAACTGATGAGGCAAAGGGATATTTTAACCCAAATACCAAAGAAAAAGTCTCTTACCTTCAGCTCATAAAACAATGTGAGAAGGATATTGAAACTGGACATCTTCTTCTCCCCCTTTATGAAAATGAATCAGATGTGATTCTCAAGGATGACAAAATGGAGCTTACTCTGAAAAATGAAACAGTTGCAATGAATGTTGGGAGATTCAAAAATAAAGAAGTGACACTGTGGGAAGTGTTGCACTCTGAGTACATATCAGACCAAAAAAGACAGCAACTCATACAGCAATATAAGACAGGAGCCATGAAAAAGGAAGACTTGATTGAAATACTCATTGTTATCATTACAGAGGTATCATCTAAAGAAAAAAAATTTAAAGGACTAAGGAAGCAGGTCTCAGCCAGTGAGCTGTATGAGTCAAAGATTATCACAAAAGAACTTTTCACAAAGATCATTCAAGGAAAAGTAACTGAGGATAACATTAACAAAATGGAATCAATTCAGAAGTACCTTGGAGCTACAAACTGCATAGCAGGTGTGAGAATTGAATCTACAAAGAAAGTTGTGAGTATTAATGAAGCCAAAATCAAAGGTCTACTGACGCCTGGCACATCTTTGATTCTACTGGAGGCCCAAGCTGCCACTGGCTTTGTCATTGATCCAGTGAACAACAAGAAACTTTCTGTAGAAGAAGCTGTGGATCAAGGGGTGGTTGGCATTGAGTGGAAAAGGAAACTACTCTCAGCAGAAAGAGCAGTTACCGGATACAAAGATCCCTACACAGGAAACACAATTTCTTTGTTCCAAGCAATGAATAAGGATCTTATTGTCAAGGATCATGGAATCCGTCTCCTTGAAGCACAAATTGCAACCGGCGGCATCATTGACCCAGTGTACAGTCATAGAGTGCCTGTATGTGTAGCGTATGACAGAGGATATTTTGATGAAGAAATGAATCAGATCCTCTCTGATGCTGATGATGACACCAAGGGCTTCTTTGACCCAAACACAGAGGAAAACCTAACATATCTCCAACTGATTGAGAGGTGTGTAATAGACCCACATACAGGACTTACTTTATTGTCAATTGTCAGAAAGGGCGAGTTCTATTTCTATGTTGATGAGGCAACAAAACTTGTTCTCAAGTCTACAACAACAAACAGAGCAGGGGGAAAATACCAAGGAAAAACTGTGTCACTGTGGGTTCTCCTCTACTCCAGCTACATCACCGAGGAGAAAAGAAGAGATCTTGTGCAACAGTACAAATCTGGATCAATCTCAATTGAACGCTTTTTGGAAATCATCCTCACCATCATTCAACAGCAGACCAATACATCCTCATCTTCATCAACCGTCACATACCAACCACCAGAAACACAAGTGGACAGCAGTTCAACAAAAACTACCATCACTACTACAGTTACAGAAACCAGTGATCTTCAAGCATTCCATGGAATCAGAAAGGATGTCACTGCCAAGGAGCTGCTTGAATCCCAAATCATTGACGAGGACCTCTTCAAAGACTTGAGAGCTGGAAGAGTTACAGTTACAGAAGTAAGTGAAATGGAATCAGTGCGGAGGTATTTAGAGGGAACTAACTGCATTGCCGGAGTGTACCTGCAGTCAACCAAAGAGATCCTAAGCATCTCTGAAGCCAAAAAGAGAGGCTTGCTAACTCCCGGCACCTCTTTGGTTCTACTGGAGGCCCAAGCTGCCACCGGCTTTGTCATTGATCCAGTGAACAACAAGAAACTCTCTGTAGAAGAAGCTGTGAATCAAGGAGTGGTTGGCATTGAGTGGAAAAATAAACTGCTCTCTGCAGAAAGAGCAGTTACCGGATACAAAGATCCCTACACAGAAAAGACAATTTCTTTGTTCCAAGCACTGAAAAAAGATCTCATTGTCAAAGATCATGGAATCCGTCTCCTTGAAGCACAAATTGCAACCGGCGGCATCATTGACCCAGTGTACAGTCATAGAGTGCCTGTATGTGTAGCGTATGACAGAGGATATTTTGATGAAGAAATGAATCAGATCCTCTCTGATGCTGATGATGACACCAAGGGCTTCTTTGACCCCAATACCCAAGAGAACCTCACCTATCTTCAGCTAGTGGAGAGGTGCATTAAAGATCCCTTCACAGGTCTTAGCTTATTGGTCATTGTGAAAAAGGGCGAGTTCTATTTCTATGTTGATGAGGCAACAAAACTCGTTCTCAAGTCTACAACAACAAACAGAGCAGGGGGAAAATACCAAGGAAAAACTGTGTCACTGTGGGTTCTCCTCTACTCCAGCTACATCACCGAGCAGAACAGAAGAGATCTTGTGCAACAGTACAAATCTGGATCAATCTCAATTGAACGCTTTTTGGAAATCATCCTCACCATCATTCAACAGCAGACCAATACATCCTCATCTTCATCAACCGTCACATACCAACCACCAGAAACACAAGTGGACAGCAGTTCAACAAAAACTACCATCACTACTACGGTTACAGAAACCAGTGATCTTCAAGCATTCCATGGAATCAGAAAGGATGTCACTGCCAAGGAGCTGCTTGAATCCCAAATCATTGACGAGGACCTCTTCAAAGACTTGAGAGCTGGAAGAGTTACAGTTACAGAAGTAAGTGAAATGGAGTCAGTGCGGAGGTATTTAGAGGGAACTAACTGCATTGCCGGAGTGTACCTGCAGTCAACCAAAGAGATCCTAAGCATCTCTGAAGCCAAAAAGAGAGGCTTGCTAACTCCCGGCACCTCTTTGGTTCTACTGGAGGCCCAAGCTGCCACCGGCTTTGTCATTGATCCAGTGAACAACAAGAAACTCTCTGTAGAAGAAGCTGTGAATCAAGGAGTGGTTGGCATTGAGTGGAAAAATAAACTGCTCTCTGCAGAAAGAGCAGTTACCGGATACAAAGATCCCTACACAGAAAAGACAATTTCTTTGTTCCAAGCACTGAAAAAAGATCTCATTGTCAAAGATCATGGAATCCGTCTCCTTGAAGCACAAATTGCAACCGGCGGCATCATTGACCCAGTGTACAGTCATAGAGTGCCTGTATGTGTAGCGTATGACAGAGGATATTTTGATGAAGAAATGAATCAGATCCTCTCTGATGCTGATGATGACACCAAGGGCTTCTTTGACCCCAATACCCAAGAGAACCTCACCTATCTTCAGCTAGTGGAGAGGTGCATTAAAGATCCCTTCACAGGTCTTAGCTTATTGGTCATTGTGAAAAAGGGCGAGTTCTATTTCTATGTTGATGAGGCAACAAAACTCGTTCTCAAGTCTACAACAACAAACAGAGCAGGGGGAAAATACCAAGGAAAAACTGTGTCACTGTGGGTTCTCCTCTACTCCAGCTACATCACCGAGCAGAACAGAAGAGATCTTGTGCAACAGTACAAATCTGGATCAATCTCAATTGAACGCTTTTTGGAAATCATCCTCACCATCATTCAACAGCAGACCAATACATCCTCATCTTCATCAACCGTCACATACCAACCACCAGAAACACAAGTGGACAGCAGTTCAACAAAAACTACCATCACTACTACGGTTACAGAAACCAGTGATCTTCAAGCATTCCATGGAATCAGAAAGGATGTCACTGCCAAGGAGCTGCTTGAATCCCAAATCATTGACGAGGACCTCTTCAAAGACTTGAGAGCTGGAAGAGTTACAGTTACAGAAGTAAGTGAAATGGAGTCAGTGCGGAGGTATTTAGAGGGAACTAACTGCATTGCCGGAGTGTACCTGCAGTCAACCAAAGAGATCCTAAGCATCTCTGAAGCCAAAAAGAGAGGCTTGCTAACTCCCGGCACCTCTTTGGTTCTACTGGAGGCCCAAGCTGCCACCGGCTTTGTCATTGATCCAGTGAACAACAAGAAACTCTCTGTAGAAGAAGCTGTGAATCAAGGAGTGGTTGGCATTGAGTGGAAAAATAAACTGCTCTCTGCAGAAAGAGCAGTTACCGGATACAAAGATCCCTACACAGAAAAGACAATTTCTTTGTTCCAAGCACTGAAAAAAGATCTCATTGTCAAAGATCATGGAATCCGTCTCCTTGAAGCACAAATTGCAACCGGCGGCATCATTGACCCAGTGTACAGTCATAGAGTGCCTGTATGTGTAGCGTATGACAGAGGATATTTTGATGAAGAAATGAATCAGATCCTCTCTGATGCTGATGATGACACCAAGGGCTTCTTTGACCCCAATACCCAAGAGAACCTCACCTATCTTCAGCTAGTGGAGAGGTGTTTTATAGATCCCATTACAGGTTTTAGCTTGCTTTCCTTGCACAAGTGAAGAAAACAATCACTTTTTCAAATTTAAACATTTTTCTCTTGACTGCATACCAAATACGTGGGTATTGTTTGATATGGTATAAGTATGGTATGGTTTAAGTTTGTTCTTTAGTTATTAATGTGAATTTTTCACTTATGATGTCGTGTGTTATGTCACCACTACCACTCCCCCTTGACTTCTGTTTACTTATTTGTTTTACGTGGCAGTCAATGTGGTAGGAAGATTTCCTGAAGCTTACTGTAGTCTTTATTTGATGTTTGTTGTGTAATCCATCAATTTGATTTTCTTTGACATAGTATTGGGTTTAGCCAAGCCTACTTGTGCCTCCCTTGTAGACGCCATTACTTTCGTACGTTTTTGACTTCAGCTTTTCACTGTGAAATTAATGAGATCTGTTATGTCACTTATAGAGAATGTTGTTTAGCCGAGCTATGTATTTGTTTTCTGTAACGAATTTTTTTTCATTCTGTGCCTCAATAAATCAACAAAATATGAATATTATGGAATCTGTTTATATCTTTTGAACTGTACTAAGATTTCATACCAATTTTGCTGTTTATCAACTCAATGCCGCACATTATGTGAGAGAATTTCCTGGTTGAAGAGTCCTCACATACATTTTAATATCTCAAGTACCTGACGTTTCCAGAATACTTGCAGTTCAACAAGAAATCAAGGCCATGTACATTTTTGGAGCTTACGATGTCAAATGAAATAGGAATCTTAGAAAATTTCATTGTGACTATTCAGTATCAGTATGTGCACATTAAGACAGATCACAACTGTAATCATTCTGTAAACTTATGATAAAATAGCACTCTCTAGTGAAAAAAAAACTACATAACAGATTTTACAAGGTCCAAATACAGTATTGTAAATTCAATACTTTATTTGACATCAATATGAAAATGTCAAAAACATTAAAAAGGTATACAATTGAAAAGTCAATGTAAGTTTAACAGAGATAAGTTATAAACAAGTGTTTAAATCAAAAATGTTACTCACTCTTTAAAGGCCCAGTGTTGGACTCATGGAGTTCTGAGGCAGAAAGTATTCAAAATGAAGTTTCTATTCATGACTTATGAGTCTATGATATTGTGCTGCCATTTTTATCTAGAAGCCCAAAAAGAACAAATCAAACAGTGGCTAAAAAGATCTTTCACAAGTTGTGAAACTACCACAGGATCTCCTAAAAGGTGTGAGGATGCAGGTAAGTGGCGTTGATCATTTGTTCCAATCTGTCATGTTACTGTACCTCTAAATGTGATTCAGTCCTTGATAGTAGACCTTTAAGGCACATGTGGGGAGTTCATCTGAATAAAAAATTTATTAATTCCTTAATTTTCTGTACGACTATGTCCGCTTACACGGGTCACAGGACCAGCACCAGTTTAGGAAGTTTTTACAGAATACATTATACAATTTAAAAAATAAAACAAGACAAACATTTCCACATAACTTAAACATTATAATTCATATGGAGAGATGCTTTAAGACACACGTGCTGTCTAAGTCTGTTTTTCAATTAAAACAAACAAACAAACACATCAAATGCATCTAGTCTAACTTGTCCAGCAGCTGATGAATGTCCTCTTGGTCACGGTAAATTCTCTTCACTCCTCTTGGAAGGTAACGGCACGATGACAGATTGAGGTAGTTGAGAGCAGTAACTTGACTGATGACGCACCTGCAAAAACATGTACGGATGATAAAATTATTTCATACTTAAATGAGAAGTCTCGATTCATGAGCAGTTGTACTGTAGAACCTTGGAGACTTCAAAAGTTGGTTCAGAGTTTATTGGATTACTTAAAGCCTTAGAAAAAGGGGAAGCCTACCTGAGGGCAGCTGGTGTGATTCTGGTCCCACTCAGATTGAGTGAACGCAGGGTGTGAGTCCCTGTTGCCTGAGCAAGATTACTCATAGCCATCTCTAAGTCTTCTGCAGTGAAAAGCTGGTTTGAAATGTCAAGTTGTTGCATCGTTCGACCCCATTTCTGCGTCACCATGTGAATCCCAGCCTTAGGCGATGACAAACCAACGCTGCTACTAAAATACTGTCCCCAGAACAGACACTCAAGCTCTGCCACATACCAAAAGAAAAGAATGAAGCACTGATTAAGAAATGGCTTTTGATAGTAATTCAGATCAGAAATTAGAAATGCAGATACATCCATCCATCCATTTGCTGTTACCGCTTTTATCCACTGTCGCAGGTCACGGGGAGCTAAAAAATGTATGCATAATAAAGTTTTTCGAGACCAACAAACACATTTTCAGATAACTGTGTATTAAATACAAAAAAAACCCCTAAGTTTTTAGTTTGCTTCCTATTTACCATTTCAAAATATGCTGACCTCACTTAACAACCCTGAATTATTAGGTCACATTATTAACCAAAGTTAATCAAATATAAATCACTTGATCCCTACCGAGACAGGGTAATGTTGCAAGACCAGATGGAGTGATTCGAGAACAGCCTCGCAGGTCCAGCACCCGCAGCTTAGTGGACCCAAAAAGAATGTCCCACAGATCTTTGTCGGTCATGTAGGAGCAAGACGTGGTCGCAATACATAGCTCCTCCAACAACGGAAAGCCTAATGTTGAATCTCCACTGTTACGCATCATCTTATGCAGAGGTCTAACATTCAGCATCCGGAAGGTCTGATTGAAAATACAATACAGTCATAAGGCAGTTTAAATGGTGAAACTGGAGTCAATATACCTACATTCATTATACACTGACACAACGCCTAGAATGATATAGCAAAACGTATCACAAGACAAATGTGTTTGGTAGAAGACAGAGAGTGAACGTGCTTACATTTCTCTATTATTACCTTAAGCTTAGGACAAGCTATCTGCAGCGCCTGAATGCAAACAGGAAGTTCACACTCTTTACTGTCCAGCTTGGTGTTGACCTCCAACAGCTCCAGATCAGGACAGCATCCCCTCTGAAAAAACATAAACACATTGTGCGTACACTGTTCATCTGTGCCAATGTGGCTTGGGCTGTCTGTAATACACACATCCAGGCACAAGATGCAGATTCTATTAGCTGTCTCCAATAAACACACAATTCAAGAACGCCCCAATTTCTCTGATTGTAAGAACGGTCACAAAGCACAATGGAAAATGCCTGGCCTCATTCTGTTATTGTTTGGGGGCTATTCACAGATTGATACCCAGAAACATCCCATAGACAGCTGGACACAAGGAATGAGAAGACACAGCCCTGTGTATGTAATTGTAGATTAGCACACAAATCTACTGGATTATATGTAATGAGTGGGAGAAGCATCTTCTGTATGAATCCTTACATTCTTTAGGAGTCCCCTTTAATCACCTCTAAAACACCGTATAAAGAGAAAATGAAGACTAACAGTGATGGCAGTCAGAAGTCTGTCATTCTTCATCCCATGAGTGAATAAAATGTGCTTGATTCTGCTCCCGTGGTTTTCAAGGTACTCCAGGAGTCCCTCAACCTGGAACTAGAGCAGAAACATGTTCCACTACAAGTTGACGAAGGCGTATGCAAATCAGTGTGGAGCAAAAAAATGTTTCAGCTTCACTGAACGTACCTCTGAGTACTGCAGATTGATGCTCTGCAGACTCTGGCTGTGCAGACCGAGGCTGTGGAAGGCGCCTGCTGTCAGGCCCGTGCAGTAGGAGAGAGTGAGGGAGTGGAGCTGAGGGCAGTGCTGCGCCACAACCTGAAGTCACCAAAATATAAGACAACATGGTAAATTAAAAATATTCTGATATGTTTAAATCTGTTTGGAAAACATTAATGTAACTTATCCAAAAAAAAAGTCCTAGCTCCCATACTAGCCCACATTTTTAATAATAGTAATTATTTTAATGATAATAGGAACAGGAAGAATGAGAATGTGTATAATAAATATAAAATAAGCATAAATAATAATACGAATGGTAATATAGTAATATAAAGATGACCTTTTGTACAAAGGCTTTCACAACAAAAACTACAATGTGCTTCACAAAAAGAATCAAACATAAACTACAAATAAAACAAGCATGAAATACTTGGAAGTATATAAATTGTCCCTTTCCGAATAAATTTCATAGCAGTTCTTGGTAATTCCAAGTTTGTTTTTTATATCAACAAAACATAAGTAAATTACAGAAAATGTCTAAATTAAACCTAACCATGTAACCATGGAAACAAATGAAACTACAGAAGGAGGTCTGACTAACAACTCGGAGTGATACCTTTAAGGCTACTTTAAGTTAACCGCTTTAAATAAGGGAACCAGGGTCATTAAGATGTGATCTGTAAAATGGGAATGGAGTTCCTCCCTGTGGACAAAATCTTTTATAAAATTTTTATTTTTTGACATTAATAGTCAACTGGTTATAAGGCAAGAATAGTAATGTTGTAATAAATGATACTAATGTTTCTGCAAAGCCGAGTTATTGAACATGATAGACATTAAAGGTCTCATTATTACATAATGATACTGTATGTAGGAAGGTGTCTAGTTCTGATGACTTACCTCTACAGCGTAGCTGACATTCTTTGTCCAGTGACACAAGGAGAAGTCTCGCAGCTGAGAGAACCTAAAAAAGAACAGCTCTTTATTTATGAGAGATGGTCGCATTTTTAAGAATGACACATCCATACACAAAGTAAATCACAGCTCATGTGTCAAACCTCTTCATGACACTAATCATACAGACCTGTTCTGTGCCAGCCACATAAAAGTGTCCTTAATCTTCTTCTCAGTTTTGGGTAGCTGGGTTTTCCCCGGTGCAAGCCAGCAGTAACCCATGGTCACCTTACGCCACAGGGCCGGACTGGAGGCAGCAGCATTCCAAAGACGACACACTCTACCCACCCTGCACCAAAAACACCGATGAAAAAAATTACTTCATCGTCATCGTGGAGCTTTTTGATTTGAAATGGCAGAAATTCAGCTGGATGATACCTTCAAAATCAATACAATGACAATTATTGATGTTAAGAACTCTGATTAACTTATTATTCATTCATTTGCCTGACCGCTTCATCAACTTGCACGGGTCATGGGATGATTAACTACTTAATTATTTTTAATTGTAAAAGTTATTAAAATATAATGTGATTATTTCCCAGTGTCTCTGTTGTAAACTAAATATATCTGAGATTAGGACTGTGACTCTTCAGGGAAACTTCATCCATAGTTGACAAAATGATTGATGAAGAAATATTTAATAGATCATTAAAGGACACAATGATGACAGCCCTAATCTAGATATTGTCAGAAGTACTTCGAGCCAAAATAACATTTGCACAAATATAATCATTGTGATATATTGCCACTGACAATAATTTTGAAATAACAGATGTACTAGTTTGATATGCGATATCCAACTCAGGTCATACTGTAACGCTCAGCATTCACTCATAGAAGCTACATAAACTCTGACAGATGTTTATTACCTGCATAGAAATGGTACAGCACCATCCTGGACAATCACCATCTGAAAAATATTGATCAGCACCTCCTCTGGTAGATTTTCACCCCATCTGTGGTCTGTTGTGCAAACTCTTTCTGTGGTCTGCACAAACAGATTAGTCTCCTCTTTAGTACTGGCAACTGGATTATTATCTGGCCTGGGTTTGGAACATGCAGACTTTTTTTTCTTGATCTGGACAGTTTTGCGTTTTCCTTTATTTAGCTTTTTCTTTTTACGTTTCTTCTTTGGGAGAGTCCAGGCTGAGCCGTCATACTGGGAAGTAGTGCTGGATATGACAAGAAGCATATCTTCCCCTTGCTGAACCGTGTAGCCAAGCTGAGCAGGGCGTGAGACTCTGGCTTTTTTTAGCTTCTTGGTTTTTGCCTTCGTAGGGTTACCAGCAGTCCTCTTCAGAGATGTTTTCTGAGGCTTTGGTCCACCTACTTCTTGGCCTGATGTATTTGGTGTGCTTGTTGCAGTGTCTTCTCCTCTTTCACTGTTGCCTACAGCCTCTGATTCAGGGGAATCCATGCTGTGAAGTTACCTAGTGTTTATCTTTATCACAACTTTAATTTCAAGTAAACCAGAAATTGTCTGATGAATGACAGGTCAGCATCTGAAAACAGACAGAGATTAAGATAAATTTGTACCCGAGTACATCATGTGCATACTAAGTGTGGCATGGCTGATGGGAAGAACTGAAGAGATTGCATCAAATGGAACATCAACAACACATCAGCAAAAATGTAACATAATTTTGAACTCATACATTTCCCATTCATGTCAATGTGACTCAAAGCTGCAGATTTTTTTGATGTTAATTGTTCACAATAAAGAAACGACATAATCTTATTGAAATTGCAATATTACGAAACAAAAAGGGTGTTGACAACCTTTTGACAGTGAATTCTGTTGTGAATCACTGCTTTATAAGTGAATGAAATAAGTCCATTTACATTTGTATTTAAATTTTATATTGGAAATTGGTTGTGTTACTTTACCTTAGCCATGGCAAACTATTATATATATATACACAATTCAGTACAATGGCTATTTTAACAATACTGGAGATGGGGTGTATTATAAACTTACTTTAAATGAAATATTATTATTTCTGTATTATTATTATTATTATTATTATTATTATTAATTATTATTTTTATTACAATTTAAATTGATTAAGTTTGCAACTGGCTTTCTGGCTTGATATCCTCAATCGTTTGCAAACTCAAGACCACAATTGCATCCATCCCAGGTGGGACGAATACTAAATAAAAAAGACCATATAGTGTAATTTGTGTTACACACAACATGCAGTTCCTGATAAGCAATGACAGCATTTTTTTGTTAGTTATCGTTACACGGATAATGTCCTTGTGTACTAATAAACAAAACAGTGCAGCCCAACAAAAAATAGCAGGACAGAGCGTCTGCATCATAAATAGAAAATACTGATTACCGTTATTAGCAGTCACTTTATAAAATACAATAATGCTCATTGCTACATTACCTTTGCTGCTACTCCACAAAGACAACACGAACCGCTTCCGTAGTGTGCCCACAATGCATTTCCTATTCCCACGCTGATTGGTCAAATCCTCGTCAATAACCCGCCTTCCCCAAAAAATATCCAATCATTGACAAATATACAGTTGCGTTGTCTGTGTAGGTTCTGAGTTATTATGCAGTTAGTTGTACGGTTAGGTTGTCGTGGTTGGGAAGCGGTAAATTCCACGGTGTTCTACGTTCAGGGTGAGAATTTCCGTCTTCTACAGTGTACATTTTCTTTTTTAAGGCTGGAAACCCTGTTTGAATGCCACAGGATTAAAAAATACTTTTCTTTTGCTGGCAACGTAGTGAAGAGTTACATTTAATATGTTATAAAAGTCGTGCTAATACTACTTTTTCTTAAAGCTAATACAGTGTTGTGCGGTAAGGCTGCAGCATTAGCGCTCTGTGGAAGCACGTGATTGTGGCTAGAATATAAACAATTGTGTAATGATAAAAACTGTTGTCTTCTCAGTTTAAATAATCAAATAGGGTAAACCATATGTTTGTTAAGCAGTGAAATTTTCCCTTTGTTTTTCTCTCTTAAAATAGTACATAATGGAGGTGTGTGAAGATTTCTCTCTTTGTGGAAATGCCGCTGTATCTGAAACTAATCTGAGTAAGTAAAAAAAAAATTCATGACCTTGCCTTTTTCGTAAGCATTGCTTTTGCACCAATTTACTGACATTTCTACTTTTCAGGAGATGATTACTATTGGAAATTGGTTGCAGACTTCATTGGTCCTCAGTCGGGAGAAGGATTAGAGCTTGACAAGGCGCCATGCAAAAACAGACTCTTGATTCAAGTCGGACTGTTAAGAGAAGACAATAGTTTTCCATGGACTGCCATTGTAGAATGGCTCAAGAAAATTTTTCCCAGTCATCGTTCAGCCGACTTCCGTTGTATGATTGAAAGAGGGATCGCAGCTACATTGAGTCTGGGAAGTGATGCACGGCTGACCTTCCTGGAATCAGATGCCAACTTTAACTTTGTTGGCCCAATTTGTGATAGCATTGGAGTTGAACGACAACATCTTTTGGAACTGAAGGATTTCACAGAGCGAGCACAATTAATTGAAGTCACAAATGCATTGATTCTAGAGTTGAATAACTTCATCACCAGGGAGAAAATTGCACCAATTATGTTAGTGACTTGGCTTAGAAACTTCAATCCAGAATTTTGTAGGAATGGAAATGTTCAAAAGGCTTTTCAAGAACTCAAAGCCAAGATCAAAAAGTTAAAAATACATTGTCACAGTTATGAAACAAGAAGGAGCAGAAGGAATGCAGCGGTGGAAAATCTACTGCAAAGTCCATTTGAACTGGTGCAGGGCAAAACACCGAAAATTATAGCAAAGAAACGCATTAAAAGAGATGATCTGTTACGTAATGAAAAGGTTAAAATCAAAGAGGAATACGAGAGCTTCACTCAAGATGAAGATTCTGGATTGAACAGAAGCATCGGTGAAGGTGACATGGATTCAGATACACCTAATAGTGGAGATGAGACTGCCACTCACACAGAAGAACCCCTGACAATACTGGACATCACAATGCTCTCTATTAAAAAACTATCAAGTATGTTTGATGGGAATACAAAAGAATGCAAACAAGTATCCTTAGATCTCCTCAGAAATCAGTATATACTGATATGTAAGGAGCATCCAGCCATTGCAGAGTTTGAAAGAAAACTGGAGTCACTCCCTGAAGAGATCTCACTAGCCTCTCCTGTGATGTTTTTAAACTACAATGCCAACTTCCTTTTTGACCTACACAGTGTCATTGAACAACAGATTATGTGCTTTGAAAGAGAGATCATTCTTTCAACGGATGAAAAACTCGGCCGGGACAAGCTGCCAAATTTTAGGAACTTTGTGAACCTATCAGAAAGTGCTACTTCACGCTACATTCACATGGCTTGTGATATCTTAAGCCCAAGAACCCCTGATACACAGAACTACAGGAAATACTGGGTCGCTTTCTGTGAGGAAAAGAAAAATCCATCCAAACTTGCAGTGAATCGATCGAACCGATTCAACAACTATTTTGAAGCTGCTGCGGGTTTAATTCACCATCACAAAGAAATCTCTCTCTTCTTGTCTGATTTGCTGTCACTGACCAATGATGACTGCCCGAACATTATTCTGGAGAGCGTTGCTGCTGATGCTAATGATTCGGTGATACAGAGCCTTGTTTGTGTTCTAGCCATCATTTACTGCAAAATTCTTGGTCCTTATTGGCAACTTCTGAAAAGCAAAGGAGAGTACTTGCACTTCAGTAAGTACTTACTCTTTCTCTACCAGAGGTTTCTTGATTGGTCCAAAGATTCTTCAACACTGTTGGAACCTGAAGAGACCGCAAATGTTTTTCAGCAGGTTCCATTGCAGGAGAAAACATTTGATGGGGTGTTTCAATACTGTGGTCAGTGGCACACAAATAGGGACCTCATCAGAGTTAGTTTGAAGAGAATGATAAAAGTTATTGCTGCCATCACTGAAGAACACCTGAAAGATTTCCTCCCAGGAGGAAAATTTTCTCAGGACCCTTCCGCAGAGTTGAACTTACAAATGGCAGAGTTCACATTTTCTGTCTTGACGGCAGAGTATCCTTTCGGACATGCATACCCCTATGAGCGGGAAAGACCTGACAAGTTTTCTGAGCAATCCTCAAACATTGACGCATCCTTAGATAGTTCTGGAGAAGATAAGGATCAACCTAGTTCATCTGATGGCAGCTTGGATGAATCAGTGAAGAATTCTGGTCACAGTCAGAATAAAGATTATAAAAGTAAAAGACAAATGGCAGGACAGGAACTTCATGAACATCCTGAGGACCTCAACATGGATAGGGACTATATAATAGAAACAGTGACCAGAAATGGAGGGCCATGCAAAACACAACAGGATGTTGACAAAATGCTTTTGCGTTTTGATGGAAAAAGCCGAGCTGAGAAACGAGAATCGCTTCGTTGTGAGGTACTTTACCATAAAATGATTCTAAACAACACCGACCCAAACTTGGATTGTCTTTCCCTTAATTGCACACAAATGGTGTTGAAGCTGAAACTCGCGCTTCCTCGTGTTAAACCAGGCTACTCGCTTGTTTTGGAACCTCGCAAGACAAAGTTAAAGCCTTCGTCCCAATCTGCAACAGAAGCTTCGAGCTGATCAGAAGGAAAGAATATTTGAAAGATTTAATGTCATCAAATAAAAAGTTTTATATGGAGGGACAGACTTGGAATAGGAATGAAACTGAATTACAGTTAACTTCTTCATGTGGTTCACTGTTGACAAACTAAGCAGAAATAAACACAATCACTTCTGTTCTTACTGTACAACTTTTTATACTTCTGAGATTTTTTATCAAACAGACAATAATTATTACTGACTGGAATGCTCTAAGTTCCAATGACAATAAACATTTCCACATGTTGCGGTTTATTTTGTTTACTTGGGTTTTTTTTTAAAATCTGTTTAGTAAAACAGGTAATGACAATAATGAGCTCAATCTGATTTTAAAAAAAACTGGATGGATCTCATGTAAATGTGGTTAATGTGAAGTTTTTTTACTGAAACGTTTTCCAAGTACATGAGTCAAGACAAACCGACTTAAAATATTTCCAAAGCTTAATTTGGAACAACATCCAGGTAAACAGGTGTTAAGTTATTGAGTGTTTTATTTTTCTTTTCTATTTGAATCGCTAATTTCTATACTTTTCATCAGGAAAATAGCCAGTTATTTATTTCTTCAGAGTAAATCCTTGCATTAAACAATGCCTTCTTGACCGTCCTTTCTCGGTTAAGTTGTTTCCGGAAAGAAGGAACGCCACTCATCTTCCTGAGGGGAGGAGCTACTAACCGTGTTGCCTTCAAAATTTTCGGAAAATAACCTTTCAGCTAATATAAACGTCAATGTAAGATTAGCCACTCTCTCTTCCGGTTACGTCTTATGTGGTTAGACTAAAGTGATTTTTCCGATGATATAGCGCGTAGGAAGCATGCCGCCACACACTTCTGATTCTGTTTCTGAATTCACGATCCGTTTTTAACAGTGGTTTGCCATTTTACGACGGGCACCCAAAGGCAACTAAAGGGGCGGGGATTTTACGTCACCACCACCATTCTCCAGGTTATGTATGTAGGAAGACTGAATCTACTGAGTAATGTCTAACGAGAACCGTCCTCAAACACTTACAGTCTCCTCGTCCGGTCAAAGCGACGCCATGTGCGTTAGGTGGTGGAGAAGCGTGGCGCTAACCCACTGTTTGATAGCTCTGTTCGCCATGGGCTCCTGGATTTCCGTCAACAGTCTGTGGGTCGAGCTCCCGGTGGTAGTTCACGTGCTGCCCGAAGGTCAGTGTTCCCCTCGACAGGTGATAGATTTCCACCGCACCGGGTGATCTGACTGATTAAAACACCACAGTCACACCAAGTTGTCAGATCCATTCCTTTCATTTTATAAACTATAATGTTTCTATACGTATATTCATATAAATCTATAAACCAGCAGTGCCAGATAACTGCCATCTGTCCTCTCCTGAAGATTGTTGGTGTTGAGGGCCAGGTTACCAGGCCACCAGGCTGCTGGACCCCACCCCTGTAATCTGACTGGTCTTGCGTTTTGATGAGATCCACTACCACTTTGTTGTCTGTAGGTTTGGTAGTGGACTTTGAGCCATGTTCAGGTGTGTGTTCACGAAGACACAGTAGAGGAGAGAGCTGAGCATGCATCCTTGTGGGATGGTTGTGCTCAGAGTTAGGGTCTAACCCAACATGGTCCAGGAACCAGGAGCGAAAAAAGTACTAACAGAAGAATATATCTAAAGATCAATTGAAAACTTTCCCAAAATATTGCACATTTTTGTACTTTCAACTAAAAATTGAAGTGAATATTGTCTTCTTATCTCACACCTGTATTGTGTTTTTCCCTAAATGTTGATTGGCTTTCTTTCGTTTCAGGATGGAACCTGCCCGCCTACCTCTCAGTGCTGATAGCGTTTGGGAACCTCGGAGCGATAGCGGTAACCGTCACGCATCACTGTGCTCCCGGACGTTTAAACGAACATCTGGTCATCCACTGCATCCAGGTGCTGGCGGTGGTGGCGTCCGCTCTGATGGCGCTATTCTGGTCACACACCGTCACGGTCGCTGGAGAGCAAAGGTCACTGGTGTTCCTGCTCTTTACCTTTGTGTTTTCCTTGGTTTGCTGCACATCCAACGTCACTTTCCTGCCCTTCATGTTCCGTTACCCTTCTCAGTACATTCGTACGTTCTTCATCGGTCAAGGCTTCAGCTCCTTGTTCCCTTGTGTTGTGGCTTTAGGGCAAGGTGTTGGCAAGCTGGAGTGTAAAAACGTGAACGGCACAGTGCAACCCGAGTATTTAAAGGAGAACTTTCCCGCACAGAACTTCTTTTGGTTTTTGTGCATCATGCTGTCGGTGTCAGCTCTGAGTTTCTGGGCTTTGATACGACGGCAAAGCAAGTCACAGGAGAACTCGTCCCAGGAAGAGTCGGACAAAACAACGACAAATAATGACCTGGAGGAAACGCACCCGTTACGTAAAGGAGGGACGCCACCGTCCGAGGAGCCGTCCCAGCAGGAGGAGCGGCCCCCCGCTCAGACATTCTGGACACGACGGAACATCTACCTGCTGTTGCTGCTCGCCGTTTCTAACGCCCTCACCAACGGGGTCCTGCCGTCTGTGCAGAGCTTTACCTGTTTGCCCTACAGTACCATGACCTTTCACCTCTCGGTGGTCCTGGGTAACATAGCAAACCCTCTGGCCTGCTTCCTGGCCATGTTTGTCATCCTGAGGTGAGGAAATAAAAGGCAACAAACAATTTGCGAGCTTTATTTTTATACGTGATAATTGCAGTGATGCTTTGACTCTAATCGGAGTTATTTGTGTCTTCAGGTCCTCCACCGGTCTGGGAATCTTGTCTTTGGGAGGGGGGGCGTTTGCTGCATATCTGATGGCTTTAGCAGCACTCAGTCCTTGTCCCCCACTTCTTGGAAACGCTGCAGGTGTGGCTTTAGTGGTGAGTACTGGGACATAATTTAATCCTCAAGCCTGTTATCATTTAAAACAATTTCATATGAGAACCAGGATTTGGTTGTGATACCACACCAGTCTTGTCTATATGTTATTCATTCACTCATTCATTCATTCATTCATTCATTCATTCATTCATTCATCTTCATGATCGCTTCATCTTTTTTGCGGGTAACGGGGGTTTGCTGGAACCTAACCCAGCTGATTTGTGGGTAAGAGCTGGGGGACACTCCGTGAACGATGCCAGTCGATATGTTGATATGTTACTATGAGTTATTTTCGTAACCAAGATTCTGAAATCTCAGTAACACAAGAAGATCTGCCAATCACCACACAGCAGCCACGCATTTTGAGGTCTAGTTAACAGTTTGTCCCTAAACTAAAAGCTGATCACACCCACGAGGTTTAATGTTCACCTATTACGATTAAGTATGAATGCAAGAAGCGTCAATGTTAGTCTAGCAGAGAGTTGGAGCAGTGAAGCTGGCTTCAGCCAGGGGTCACTGAGATCTGTGTCCAGTTAGTTATTTTAATCTGTTACTTCACCTTTCTAAATTACAGTGTTTTCCGCACTACAAGGTGCACTGGATTATAAAGCGCACTGGATTATAAAACACACCTGAGAACTCATCTTCAATGAATGGTCTACTTTAAAACTTTTTTCATATATAAGGCACATTGGATTATAAGAAATTGAGAAAATTAAAGGCTTTTCGGTGTGCCTTATAGTGCGCTCCTAAAATACTGTAATCTACTGTTTGATGTCATAATGTCAACCGTCATCTTTCAACCTCACACTCAAGCAGCTTCCCCTAAAAGTTTTATAAATGATTTTTTTCTTTTGTGAAAGATAAAGTACCAAGAATAAAACATCAAACAGTCAAATACAAAAATCCGTTAATTCAACGTAAATTAAATGACCAAATTAACTAACCCAGCCCCCCCTCAGCAGTGTTAGGGAGTTTACACAGCCCTAACACCGTTTCATAGCAGAACTCAGCTCGGTCTCTTCCTGACACACAGGTACACAAAAGTGATGAAATAAGTGACATGAGTTGTTATTAAAAATGTGAAGAACATATTTTAAATATATCTAATTCATACTGTAAATCACAGAAGTGAAGGTGAGCTTAATGTTTTTGAGTAGATTGTGATGACTAGGATTTAGTTATTATTTTTAGTAAATATTTTATTCTTTTCTGTTTAATTGTTATTTTAAATTTAATTAATATTTACGTTTTTATATTTATTGACTAATAATCAAATCTAATAATAAAAAATAATAAATATGTTTTCTGGTCCTAATTTTTTTTTTTATTATGATTTCAATAAAGTTTAATCTTCTGCTTGCAGGAACAGCTTTCTTCATAGGTAGGAAAGTCAACTGCACAAGTCAATGCATTCCACAATAATCAATATATTAGTCAACAGTTTATTTGTCAAGTCAGCTTTCATTGTTCTGTGTTCATCACTGTTACAGCTAAAGCAATAACAGTAATGACTGCAGCAGTGTGTGGCAGGATGAAAAACAACCATGTGCTGCTGAAATAACATCACCATGTGTGTTTTGTACGTGCATACGCCTTCAGTTAAAATAAACATGTCGGATGAGAAGTTCTCTGACCAGGAGATTGTAACAAAGAAAATAAAAAAATAAAAACAAATCTCTGCTTCCATGAAGTTCCTTGAAGGCACCAGGAACAATGGCCGGCCCCTGCCTCAGCGCTGTTGAATCATGCATTTAGAACATTATGTCACTGCAGCTCTGCATGAACCACCAAGGAGTTTCTGCTAAAGTCACTAAACCTGTAGTGACAAGTTCTAATATGATTACAGTATTTTACGCACTATAAGGCGCATCAAAAAGCCTTTCATTTTCTCAAAATCCGACAGTATCCAGTGTGAAAAAAGATTTAAAATAGGCCATTGATTGAAGGTGCGCCTTATATTGCGGAAAATACTGTATTAGACCCATAATAATTAAAATAGAAATACTGATAAGGATGTTGAGTCTTAATAATTAATAAAATACTTTTATATTATAGTACAGTACGCAACAACTTGCGAATCCACATCATCGTGGATTTTTGGTCGGCATTCAGTCTTCCCTGAAGATTTTCTCTCAACAAGATGATTCCATTTTCTTTCTCAAGTTTTATTTTATATGCTGAACAAGTTATTTTTAGTAAATTTTTTTTTTTTTTATTCCGTTCCGTTTGTTTTTATTTTAAATGTAATTAATATTCATTTACATTTTTTCTATTTATTTACTAATAATAACATAGAATAATAAAAATAAGAAACATGGCGGTGAGTTGGTAAATGGTTTCATGTGAAGCCACATGAACTTTTCAACTTCTGTTTTCCGTGCTACTGAAAAAGCTTGTCAGGACTTTGCCCTAATAAACATATCAGATAATGAGTAGTTTTTGTGGTCAGTTAAGAAGGTTGAAAAGGATCTGTACAGCATTGTGTTGTGTTTTCTACAGCTTCACATCCTTCTAATGTCAGGGTTGAATCTGATGATGTTAACGCCTGCCTCTGTTCTCCATGTCCACCTCTGATTTCTGCCCTCTGCAGGTCATCTCCTGGATTATTTTTACAGGCCTGTTTTCCTATTTGAAGGTGGTGATTGGGACTTTGCTTCACGAGGCCGGTCACGCTGCTCTGTTGTTGTGTGGCATCTCAATCCAGGCCGGCTCCCTCATTGGAGCTCTCACCATGTTCCCTCTGGTCAACATCTACCACGTGTTTGCTCAGGGTGAAGCATGTGTGGATAACTGCAGCAAACACTAGTGAGACACATCCTGTATTCAGAACTTTTAAACAGTCCATATTTGTCAGAAGTGCCTGTTTACTGTTGTTGGCCTCCTGTTGTGTAGACAACATGTGGTGTGACTTTCTTCATCCTGTCACCAGTGAAAGTCAAAACATTCCCACACAATCGTACTGTTGTATTGCTGTGCATTGGCCGGGGGGGGGGGGGGGGGGTTGTAGCACACGTATGGTGCAGTAATACCATGTGCTTTCAGTGAATTCAGTTGGTGCAAAGGGGGGAATTTCTTCCCCTTTGCACCAACCTATTCCACCACTTTTGTTGCTTTTGAATCAATTCTTTCAAAAGTTTCACACTTTTAGTTACAAGACCCTAAGAAAGTGGCACATTCCTTTTATTTCAGTATGTATTTACAAATGTTTTACTACCTCTTACCCCCAGAACATTTTCTTTTATGATACTATAGTGATCCCCATAGGAAAATTGTTTTTCTCATTCTTGTATATCACACACACACACACACACACACTGCCGTGCCAAACAATGCCTTGGAAGCGGTTGGACTTCTTCAGCTCTCTTCCACAATGCATCTTCAATTCGATCAGTCCTTTTTAAACAGAAATCATGAAATAGACAGTCCCTTCTTGATAACATCTTTAATTCCCACTGAACACAACAGATTTACATTCCTTAATGATAATTTCCAAAAACATTGTTTTGTCAGTTCTATGGTTTTATTTGTCCACTGGAGCTACATACGAGTCGTTAGCATTGTTGGCGTCGTTATCAGTGATCATTTATTGCTCGCATGATGCCGATGTAGCAACAAATTGATCAAACCAGATCCTAAACTCTGTCAACCAGTTAGAATTAGTGAGAGGTGAGATCTTTCAAGATTTAAAGGATTTTTTATTGGATATTTAACCCTGTAACTTTATTCTTTACTAACTACAAGCAGTGACTCATTGATTTCATGTCAAAATTACTTTTATGTGCCTTATATTTACAAAACTGTTTCCACAATTTTATGTTCTGAGGACCTACACATATCTGATAAATCACTTTAGATTCTTTCCAAATGTAGAGTTTTGTTTTTATGCCTTAAGGGTAAAGTGATGAACTGTAAAAAGCTGAGTGAATACTTTTGGTAAACAACAGATGATGTCATTTCTTTAAACTAATACTGATGTATATCTTTAATGTGCACTAATACCTTATAGGTTATTCTGTAATTTATCCATGCTGTTGCAATAGATCCAATTTAAAGCCTCAGGAGAACCTGAAGAAGGAAGAATGCCTTAACTCTACTGTTGTTAACCTGCCATATTTTTTTTAGTTGTAATTTACTAATTTTTAAATTTACTGTTGTATTAATGTTATGTTTTGTTGTGTGGGCAGGGGTTTTTATGACGATGGATTTTTTTTTTCTCAGGTTTGTTTTCAGTTGATTGTTATGGATACATGTGATGTCAGATGACTAAAGTTGTGGTCAGAACAAGTGTCTGGGATATTTTAGCGGTTCTTGACGTGGTTAGATGTTAAATACAACGTTACTCAGTCATCACTGATGAAGAGCAATTACCTCGATTATAAGTCAGTGACTTTGTACAAGCAGGGACAACAGTATCTGAAATGGTCATGGATCTCAGCGCAGATGGTGATGATCTTAAGCCGTGGGCTCAAGATGCAAAAGGAGAAAAAAATCCAAAATCTGTGTCTGTTCTCAGATCAGCCCCCAGATATGAACTCCTCCTTTGTCCAACATCTACCCCTCCACAGGATTCCAATAACGACGTTATTCAGAAAGGTTTAAATATACTTGGAAAAAGAAAATCATAGCTGCACTAGATATAAGGCTTAAGTTGGTAGCATTTAGCTCAGCATAAAATCAGCCTCTGTCACAAAGTCTACCTCCATGGTTGTGTGCTCATCTGCTTACTTCATGAGTTGGTAAATATAGGCTAACCCCTTATGAAGTTTATAGCCTTTATGCTAAGTAGAATTGCTGAACAGATAAGACAATCTGATTTTTGACAATAAATCAAATTTATGAAATACCCATAATTCTGCAATCAAATGTAATCAAATCACTTTAGTTTTATGTGCAGCACCAGATCATAAAAAGTTACAGCAAGGCACCTTCCAGGAAGAGCAGGGAAAGACCTTATAGAACCCAACTTAGCAAGCACTAGTACTGCTTTTACTATTTTAATCAAAGCTTTGTTTTTTTTTTTTTTTGTTGATTAGAATTTTTGTGTCACGTGTTCAGATGTTTTCCACAACAAACCAGCTAGAGAAACGTGTATCCCTACAACAGAGTAGTGAAAACACTGGTTGTCACTCCTTCCGTGGTCCCCTTAAGCAGAATTAAGGAATTCTGCTGAGCTGTGAATGCTTCTCATTCAGAAATGGCTTCAAGGGGCCAACAAGTGGGGATGCTTGCAGTGAAAGTCAAACATGTGATGTTTATTGTTAATCCAAATGGTCCTGACAGTGAAGGAATGTCAAGTTGAGACAATAATTAGTTAACTAAACATGAAATGGTTGGCTATGTGCTCTCACACCCACTCACTCCGAGGAGGACTTAATCCTCTGGTGCTCATACACACAATATACCGCAGGACTTTGGCTTATTCTCTCTCCATAAAACATTAAAGTCTCCACCAAACAACAGGTGAGTATCTGCATGGATGACTACTCTCATCCTTTTTTTTTTGAAGTAGTAATTATTTTTAATTTAATAATTTTTTAAATAAAAAAATTAAAAAATAGTAGTTTAAAATTTGTTTACAACAGGGAAAGGTTATTATGTAATATCTATGTATCTATAGCGTTTTTAAATGATTCTAGTCTATTCTGTTGTTTATAAAGCAAGAATCACACACTTCATTTTAATGATAACTTTAGATTCTTCATAATAATGCAGACATGATCCATAGAAGCAGATAAGCAGCTGCAGAAAAGATAATTGTGATTTTCTGGTCTTCAAGAAGATGGATGGATAACAATGAGGACACTTCTAGATCTGACATGATTTTCTTTACTTATGTTTGAAAAACTGATGATCATTTTTTGTTTCTGTCATTGTGTGTGCAGATTGTTTTGTCAATTAATAATTCTCAAGATTTCTTGATGTCATTGTTGGTTGTGTTTCCTCTGCTGTGTGTGGTGTTACATAAGTGCATAACTCCCCTGTGATCAAATCTTGACATGGATGAAACATCTGCAACATTTTTAGCATTTAGTAAGTTACCCCTGACAATCTATTTAAAAAAAAAAAGGAAACATCTCATTTTTAAATGACACACACAGATTCTAAAATGCAAATATAGATTCATACAGAAATCACTCCTTGTAACTAACTCTTTGTACCTAGTTTTGTAACTTTAATCCACAATATAACGTGAATTAAAGTTCACCTAAAAATCATCTAAAAAATGTACTAAATATATTTCTGCTATACACAAAATGTCTTCTGTAAAATGAATACTGTATAATGAGATCCACACAAGTAGTCAAGATTAAAATAAAAGGAAAGCAATTTTCTTTTATCAAAACCATTAGATTTTTATGATGCAACATTTATGCCCTTTGTACATACTGACTTGTGAGGCTGCTTGTCAGTTATTAACATAAAAAAACAGCTCTGAAGAAGTTGGGTAGCTGTTTTAAAACTGGAAAAAACATTTTTAAAAAGTTTTGTTTGTTGTAATCCAAATATTTAGAAGCACAGATTTTCAAATTGATTTGTGAGGAGCAGGAGAGTTCATCATTACAGCTACAATCAACCCACATTACACCTAGTGAGTTTTATGAAACTCTTCATTTAATTCAATTTACTTCAGTTACATTTTTAAATAAGTCCTCATCATCTTCTGTCATTTAGAATAAGACACACAGAAACCTGTCTGACACACATGAGGAAATAATAAGTGACTATTTTTATGGATGTTTTGTGTCCCACAAACATTTTTGAAGGGAATTATGTGTGTCCTCTCTTTCCAGTCCGGTGAGTGCAGAGTTGAGCTGGGCCTCAATGCACTCAACAATTATTATTACAAAGCTTTTCTAAAAAAGTAAGATGACATACCTACAAACAAGAGGACAAGCCCAAAAACAAATTATATTTCATTTAAATGAAATATAATGGACTCATCAGATTCCACAGTATTCCAGTACTGATTAAAAGGAAAATATTTTTTTTTTTGGTAAGACAGCTCCATTTAAGTTCCAAGCAAAAGTAATTTCAACATTATTTTTGGAAAATTGTGCACAAAGACATAAAACAGTTGCCTGAAAACAAAACTATCATTGACTAGTTGTGACTAACGAAAGACTCTTAATTCATTCAAATCCATTGTTTTGGATTATCCTAATTGAACAAAGACTTTATTGTTCATTATTATGATGCATAGCAGCTGGCCAGTACTAGAAATCACAAGGTGTAATCATTTCCACTGCACAGAGAGAACAATAGTCATCAAGTTCTATTGTTGTGGGTTTTTACAGGTAGAAAATAAGTGATCACCAAAGAGTGACACTGGAGGGCTTTAGCAGCCATTAGCTCGTACCCACAACGCCTAACACTGGCTCAAAATGTATGGACTTACAATGATGTTTATTTGTGTTTTGGATTGACCTGTCCCTTTACAAATAGCATGAAAACAGCAGCTACAATGCATAAAACACTTATATTTCATTTGGTTTTTAAAATGTCTTTTTTTGGTGTTAACAAGCATTTAAAGTCACGCTAGCCCCACTGACAGGCAGAGCAGCTACAATTTAACATCAGCAAGTTGACTTGATTGCTATGACAATGCTAAAAGGTTACTGTTTAGCAGGTACAATATGAATATGTACAATGATCATCAAACAAATTGTGAAAGCAAAGAATGATCACAACAATAGCAAGTACAAAATGGATTTTTTAAACTGTAATTTTGTTCATTAAGTGGTCCTATGTGAATGACGT
The DNA here is from genome assembly GCA_013358685.1 of Antennarius maculatus. Taxonomy (NCBI): domain Eukaryota; kingdom Metazoa; phylum Chordata; class Actinopteri; order Lophiiformes; family Antennariidae; genus Antennarius; species Antennarius maculatus. The sequence goes on along the minus strand of CM023622.1, from coordinate 3,097,848 downwards.
AGCGGTGGTTGCTGAAGGGCATTGTCAGCCCATGTTATAAAATTTATCGACAGTTTTTCCCTTCAGGGGTCGACATAGCAAATCAATTGCCTCCATCTAACCCTCCATTCTCTTCTCTCACACCAACTACCTTCATGTCCTCTTTCACTACATCCATAAACCACCTCTTTGGTCTTCCTCTAGGCCTCCTGCCTGGCACTTCAAAACTATATTCACTATCTCTCCTCTGGACATATCCAAACCATCTCAGTCTGGCGCCTCTGACTTTATCTCCAAAACCTCTAACATGTGCTGTCCCTCTGATGTACTCATTCCTGATCCTATCCTTCCTGGTCACTCCCAGAGAGAACCTCAGCATCTTCATCTCTGCTACCTCCAGCTCTGCCTCCTGTCTTTTCCTCAGTGACACTGTCTCTAGACCAAACAACATCGCTGGTCTCACCACAGTTTTGTACACCTTTCCTTTCATTTTAGCTGAAACTCTTCTATCACACATCACACCTGACACTTTTCTCCACCCGTTCCATCCTGCCTGGACACGCTTCTTCACCTCTTTTCCACACTCTCCATTGCTCTGGACTGTTGACCCTAAGTACTTAAAATCCTCCACCTTCTTGACCTCTTCTCCCTGTAACCTCACTCTTCCACTTGGGTCCCTCTCATTCACACACATGTACTCTGTCTTACTGCGGCTAACCTTCATTCCTCTCCTTTCCAGTACAAACCTCCACCTCTCTAGCTTCTCCTCCACCTCGTCCCTACTCTCACTGCAGATCACAATGTCATCTGCAAACATCATAGTCCATGGAGATTCCTGTCTAACCTCGTCTGTCAGCCTGTCCATAAACATAGCGAACAAGAAGGAGCTCAGAGCTGATCCCTCCACCTTGAACTCCTCTGTCACCCCTACAGCACACCTCACCACTGTCTTACAGTCCTCATACATGTCCTACACCGCTCTAACATACTTCTCTGACACTCCAGACTTCCTCATACAATACCACAGTTCCTCTCTGGGCACCCTGTCATAAGCTTTCTCCAGATCTACAAAAACACAATGCAGCTCCGTCTGGCCTTCTCTGTGCTTCTCTATCAACATCCTCAACGCAAATACTGCAATTGTAGTACTCTTTTTTTGGCATGAAACCATACTGCCGCTCATACAAATGCTCATTTCTGCCCTTAGTCTAGCTTCCACTACTCTTTCCCATAACTTCATTGTATGGCTCATCAGCTTTATTCCTCTGTAGTTGCCACAACTCTGCACGTCTCCCTTGTTCTTAAAAATGGGCACCAGCACACTTCTCCTCTATTCCTCAGACATCTTCTCACTATCTAAGATCCTGTTGAACAACCCAGTCAGAAACTCTACTGCCACCTCTCCTAGACACTTCCAAACCTCTACATGTATATCATCAGGACCGACTGCCTTTCCACTCTCCATCCTCTTCAATGCTCTCCTCACTTCATCCTGACTAATCTTTGCTACTTCCTGGTCCACAACAGCCACCTCTTCTAGTCTTTGTTCTCTCTCATTTTCCTCGTTCATCAACTCTTCAAAGTACTCTTTCCATCTTCCCATCACACTGCTGGCACCTGTCAATAGACTTCCATCCCTATCCTTAATCACCCTAACCTGCTGCACGTCCTTCCCATCTCTGTCTCTCTGTCTTGCCAACAGGTATAGATCAGTTTCTCCCTCCTTACTGTCCAACCTAGCATACAAGTCACCATAAGCCCCTTGTTTAGCCTTTGCTACCTGTACTTTCAACTTACGCTACATCTCCCTGTACTCCTGTCTACTTTCCTTAGTCCTCTCAGTGTCCCACTTCTTCTTAGCTAACCTGTTTCTCTGTGTACACCCCTGTATCTCCTCATTCCACCACCAAGTCTCCTTATCTACTTTCCTTCCAGATGACACAATAAGTACTCCCCTACCTGTCTGCCTGATCACATTATGTAGTTGTCCAGTCGTCTGGAAGCACCTCCTGAACACACAGAGCCTGTCTTAACTCCTTCCTAAAAGTCATGCAACACTCTTCCTTTGTCAGCTTCCACCATTTTGTCCCCTGCTCTGCCTTTGCCCTCTTCATCTTCCTCACCACCAGAGTCATCCTACACACCACCATCCTATGCTGTTTGGCTACACTCTCGTCTACCACTACTTTACAGTCACTGATCTCCTTCAGGTTACACCATCTACACAAGATGTAGTCTACCTGTGTGCTCCTACCACCACTCTTATAGGTCACCCTATGTTCCTGCCTCTTCTGGAAGAAAATATTCACTACAGCCATTTCCATCCTTTTTGCAAAGTCAACTACCATCTGTCCTTCTGCGTTCCTCTCCTGGATACCAAACCTGCCCATCACCTCCTCATCACCTCTGTTTCCTGCACCAACATATCCATTGCAGTCTGCGCCAATGACAACTCTCTCACTTCTAGGTATGCTCTGCATCACTTCATCAAAGTCCAACCAGAATTTCTCCTTCTCCTCCAGCTCACATCCTACCTGTGGAGCATACCCACTAACAACATTGAACATCACACCTTAGATTTCTAGCTTCAGACTCATCTTTATCTGACACTCTTTTTACCTCCAGAACATTCCTAACAAACTCCTCCTTCAAGATAACTCCTACTCCATTTCTCTTCCTATCTACACAATGATAGAACAACTTGAGCTCTGTTCCTAAACTTCTAGCCTTGCTACTTTTCCACCTTGTCTCCTGGACACACAGTATGTCTACCTTCCTCCTCTGCATCATGTCGACCAACTCTCTACCTTTTCCTGTCATAGTTCCAACATTCAGCGTCCCTACTCTCAGTCCTATACTCTTGGCGTTCCTCTTCTCTCTCTTTCTATGAACACACTTTCCTCCTCTCCCTCGACCAACAGTAGTTCAATTTCCACCAGCACTGCTGAACAGCACTGATGACAGTCACTATTAACCCTGGCCTCGACCAATCCGGTATTGTAGTCATAGATTTGATTCGCATGTTTGATTTGGCAAAATTTTTACATCGTAGCCCTTCCTGACACAACTCTCTGTATTTATCCGGGCTTGGGACTGGCACATTAAGACACTGGCTTGTGCCCCCTGCGGCTACATTCGACATTTGGCAAACAGTACCCTCTTTTTAATCACAGAACTTCTAGCCAGGTCTTTAATTTTATCGTACCATGAGATCTGAAATGACCTGTTGTTTTTCCCTACTTCTTGCACCAAATTAACATCAGACTTCCAAGAAAATTCAAAGAAAATTGTTGCAGTCTTGTCAAATTGTCTTTTGACTTCACTTGCAAAATCTGCCATTACACTGAGCTCCCAATGCTCAGGGGATGGTATATCCATCCATTCATCCATCTATCCATTCATCCATCATCCATCCATCCATCCATCCATTCATCTATTCATCCATCCATCCATCCATCTATCCATCCATCAGCCGGTTATCCCCATGACCCGCGTCAACACTGGCGCTTTGACATTTTACGGGAAGGTAACCTTTCCTTACAGCCTGAGTGCAATCACCTCTGGAATGAGAAACTGGTGAACTTCTCTTTGGTGGCAAGTCGATCAAAATTACAAGAGCACACCGACAGCTCACAAAAGAAACCACAGCCTATAATAAACTGCAGGCACTGCTTGTCTCAATTAAGGTCAGTGTTCAGGTCTACACAGTAAGAAACTGGTCTAACGTGGCATCCATGGAGAGCTCTAAGCTGAAAGCCACTGCGAAGCAAAACTGATACAAATATCATATTTTGTGTCATATTTCACCCCAAAACAACCTGATGATCCTCTGAATTTTTGGGTAAAATTGTCTGGGAACTGACAAGACAGAAAGGTCTGCGTCCCATTACATCTGGTTTAAAGCTGACAGTCTTCAGACCAACGGTTAAATAATGGTAGTGGTGTTGTAATGGTTTGCAGCCTGTTGCTTCTTCATGACCTGGATGACTTGTAGGAACTGTCTGGACCATAACTTTTGCTTTCTACCAGAAAATCCCTCTGACGGCTATTTATAATTTGGAATGTGAATGTGCAGTTGGACAGCACTACCGAGGTGCCCTTGAGCAAGGCACCATTCTCTCACAAGTTGCTCACGGAGCACAACATGGATGCCCACCACTGTGCCATCACCCTCTCCTCTTTGCATGCTTTAACACTAGTACTATCACGTGTGTGTGTGTGTGTGTGTGTGTGTGTGTGTGTGTGTGTGTGTGTGTGTGTGTGTGTGTGTGTGTGTGTGTGTGTTAGGGCATGTATTTATATATACTGTATACTGTACATGTATGAAAACTAGATAAAATAATTTCACTACAGGGACAAATAGTTTCTTTTTCATTTATTAAGTTTAGGGGAAAAATATTTTCACTTTAATGATGTAGGTTTTGAATATCTGTTTACCCTCACTGAATGGAATGATCATATACAAATTGCATTTTGTGGTCATTCACTTTTTTTTTTTTTCCTTAATGAAAACTAGTTTGATGATCTGAAACATTTAAGCATGAGAAGCAAAAACTGAAAAAATTCATTTGGGGGTAACTACTTTTTCACAGCACTGAATTTAATAGTGACTTAAAAGGTCAAAGTTCAACTGATGAACAACCCTGCACTGATGTGTCAAACCTTCTTGTCTGTTTCTAGAGAATCACACCCCCAACATGTCGCTTCTCACCCACCTGTTGGCGTGCCTATTCGGGATGGGTTCCTGGATCTCCATCAATGGTCTGTGGGTAGAGCTGCCACTCATTGTTCCCCAGATCCCAGAGGGCTGGTATATGCCCTCTTACCTCTCTGTCCTCATCCAAATGGCAAACATTGGGCCTCTCTTCGTGACCCTCATGCATCGTTTCAGTCCCGGCGTCCTGAACGAAACGGCGGTCATATACACGATCATCGCTCTGGGTACTGTGGCGAGCTTCCTGCTAGGTTTCTTCTGGAAGGAGACAGTCGTTGTTGCCGGTGTACCTCGCAGTGTAGCCCTGCTGGTCTTGACCTTCTTCCTCTCAGCTGTTGACTGCACATCTTCTGTCACCTTCCTGCCCTTCATGATGCGTCTCAAGCCCCAGTTCCTGACCACCTACTACATCGGGGAGGGTGTCAGCGGCCTGCTGCCTGCTCTGGTAGCACTGGTTCAGGGAGTAGGGGTTGTCCATTGCTTAAACAACACCCAAACTATGAATCTCACGCTGAACTCACCCAATAGCTCCGTCACCTCGGACCTCCAGGCCCACTATCAGCCTGCCAACTTCTCAGCTGAGGTGTTTTTCTTCTTCCTGAGTGCCATGATGCTGGTGTGCCTAGTGGCATTCCTGCTGCTGAACTACCACCCGTCTGTGGCCAGGGAGCGTCCTACTGGTGAATACACCAACGGGGTGAGAGAGAAACCTTGGAAGAATAAGAAGCGGGCCGAACATAAACATATGATGGATCCATACAGACCTCAGAACCACAAGTCCAGGAGCAGCTTTGGCACTGGTTTTTACAGTTGGATGGAGGTGTTTTATATCTACGTAATCCTGGCCTGGTCAAATGCTCTGACCAACGTGGTGCTTCCCTCGGTTCAGTCCTACTCATGCATGCCCTATGGGAATAACATCTATCACTTATCTGCCACCATGGCCGCCGTGTCGAACCCTCTGGCCTGCTTCATTGCCTTGTTCTTGCCGATGAGGTCAGTTAACTGTGTGTTGACATGATTTTATAAAGGTTAATCGATTTCATTAGAAAGTTAATGATTTGTACAAGAATAAAATGCACTACACCATATTTTAACATCACTGTGATGTTACAATATGGTTCTCCTTTTGTTTTGGTATTTAGATTTAAACATTAATAGATGTTGTGCTCTTCATCAAAACCATGAACAGTCATTATGTCATTTTCACTCTGTAGATCTTTGCGATTGATGGGAGCACTCACAGTGATTGGCAGCGGAGCTGGAGCTTATTTAATGGGAATGGCAGTGCTGAGTCCATGTCCACTTCTCCTTAAGGAATCTTCAGGTGGAGTCATCATTGTAAGTATTAAACAAAATTAACAGTCATTAACTTAAAATTCATTTATACATATATACATATTGCATTCATAATGAAAATGGAGCAGGTTATAAACTCAGCTCCACCTGCTCCACAGGTGTTGGTCTGGATCCTCTTTGTTCTCACTCTGTCATACGTTAAGGTGATCATTGGGGTGATCCTGCGTGATGAAGGTCACAGTGCCCTCGTGTGGTGTGGAGCTGTAGTGCAGCTGGGCTCCCTGCTGGGTGCTGTGACCATGTTTCCACTGGTTAGTGTGTACAGTTACTTTTCATCAGGGGACCCGTGTAACACAAAATGTCCTTAAAAGTCATGAACTGTGAACTACAAACACATCAGATGGGTAACTGTCATGGAGTCTTACTGTTGAATGCTGCTGAAAGTTGTGTTTGGACATCAGTAGAAGTTGAATCTGTGGAGGTTGAATCTACCTGGAAAGCAGATACGTGTGGACGTACTCCCAAGGAATAAAACTCTTGTCGCATAGCGGAGGGGGAGGTACTCACTTTCTGAACGGCCTTCTAGTCTCTGCCACCACAATCGAGAGGAACTGTCTTCATCTTTTGCATTTTGATTGTTTGTTTCTCATTTTGTTGAGCTCACATTTCTAATTTAGTGTAACTTCAAATTCAAAAAACTTTATTAGTCCCCAAGGGGCAATTGAAAGTGTAGTTGGCTCACATAATATATACAGTATATATACATATATATACATATACTGTATATAAATATATATATATATATATACACACATATATATATACTGTATATACATCCATACTGCATATATATACATACTGCATATATATATATATGTATGCACACACACGTGTAAATATATATATAATCTTTTTATAATCTGTTTTTAATTTATTATCTATAATCAATTTTTAATAATTACAGTATAATCTATTAAAAGTGTGTTAAAACCAATGATGCGTTATATTAATTCCTCAATCACAATGCAGTCATTGAGAGGCATCTTACTTGGTAGAACCAGTGACAGTGGAGATTATCCAGGTGATAATCTCCACTGTCAAGTTTTTTTTTAATTCTATTTAAGCTCAGATACTTTCTGCCCACCTCTACACTCACCTCACTTACAAATCTCTTATTCAACCACATTTAACAATCAACGGGAATGGGAATCAACCCGTTGGCATTGGCATCCAAAAATGGCAGAAAGAGTCAGAACATTTAATGATTTCACAGCACACAGCTCCATCAGTCACCAGATTGTGTTTAACTTACAAAAGCTTCAAGTATGCTCCTTCATGTATGATTTGTTAAAGAATTTACCACAAATTCTAACATATTGTCAGTTGACTTCTCATACCTAGAGTACACGCCATAACAACAAAGGGAGTCTCGATATTCCGAGCTTCAACACAGCAATGGGTAAATTTGCCGTATCTTACACTCTCTCTTATGGAATTCATTGTCACAACAAAAAAAACAAACCATATTAAACAGTTACTTACAGTTTATATATAATATTGTACACTGAATATATTGAACGTGTGTCGAAAAACATTGGGCCTCTCTTTGTTACACCCATGCACCAATTGTAATAAATGAACTGAAATAAAATGAAAATTATGTGGTAGCCATGCGTTTCATTTCACTATTTACTAATAAGGTACTAGCTCATAAATCTTTTAACTTTATTATTTTTATTTCATAATCTCTGAATCCTTTGAGAATCACAATGAACACAATTTATAAGTATTGAGTATTCATATATGACTGAAGAGCTCTGGGAATAAGAGGCTCCACTGTGTTACATACAATATCGTTTATTAGTCAAAGGAATCAAAGGCGAAGCATTTCAGTGGCTTCAGTTTCAACACAGCCATGTGATGGTAAGAGCCAGAGACATGATGGATCCATCTGTGGTGACCTTTGCATTAAAAAAACAATTTAAAAACGCATTCTATCCTGAACTTCAATTGGGTTAACTGGCCTTGAGCTGAGAGGTAAAACAGTGGATGTACAACACTTGCAACAGACAACAATAATAAACAGACAGGCATAACTACATTGTCAAACGTACATTTATCGAGGAATGTCATTCGTTGTAACATACTAAGCGGAGCATAACAGATGAAAGTGATGACTGAGGTGCCATACACAATTTTTAAGGCTCTCTTCTTGGCAGGATGCATTGTTTCTCGAGCTGGACCTGACTTCTTCAGCGTTTTTGAGATGCTTCTGCTGCAGTTCACTATCACAAAAGTCATGAATACAAGCCATATGACTGGAATACTAATGAAGATGTTCCCTCTGATGTCCAAGTTAGCCACTGGAATAAAACCATTTGCAAAAGTAAGGGGCAACGAAAGCATCCACACCATGACGGCACCAACTTCTTTGAATCTATATTTCTTCAGCAGAGGATAAGAAGAGGGATGGATGACAGCTACGTATCTCTCAATGCAGATTAAAGACAAGCTCATTGGTCCACCTATTTGTCCGTAAGTAAATAGAAGATTAAGGATTTTTCTATGGAGCGTTGGCTGCAAATGCAGGACAAATATATGCACAATGGTGATCAAGTACTGCAAGCTGAGAAAAACGGACAAATTACAATTCAAAATGTCAAATGTCTTCTTGGATGTGCAGGTGATCCACAGCAGTTTGGCAGTCACCGGCACCGACACGAGAAGAGGGACAACGTCGATGAGTGAGAAAGCCACAAAAACATTACGGTCATCACTACAGGTCTTTGTTTGAAGAGAGACATTGGTTAAATTCTCCATCTTATTCCACGTAGGTGTTCAACGCTGAAAGAAAAATCATCAGAGAAAAAAATGCTGAATGAGATGTTAATATACATCAATACAGACATTTGAGATTTCTTCATTGTCCCGGTGTTAATTGTGTAATTATGTGGGTAGATATTTCAGAAGTATGGTATCTTTGATGCAATTTGAATGATTCTATTCTAATTAGTTATTCAAATACCATTAATTCAATTCTGATTTGTAAAAATAATTATTTGACTAAAAAAAAACACCCTGAAGTCAAACAGAAAATGAAGTAACTGCATGTTACTGCATAGAAATAAAGAAAGAAGTGTTTGTGGAAAAGTTTAATATACCTTGTTGTGCCGGCAGATTTCTTTGGTTCTGTTTATTCACCCTCTTCTTTTTCTTTCCTCCTTTTTTGTCCCTCTTCTGAAGTGAGATTTTTAGGATTTTACAGACAACTGATGACACAAATTCCTTCAATGTAATCATACTTTCAACCTAAACATTAAAAACTGAACTTGCACAATGAAACAGTCAAATGTTTTGTCACCCTATCTCAAGCTTCTTCAACTGCTGCTGATTCCTGCCTACATATATCATATATTAACATTCAGCACTTACCAGTTGCATTTGTTGCCCAATTCTTACAAGGAATGGCCACCGTTTCCATTTCAACAAATGACAAATGGCAAATATGACAGCTGATTTTCTTAATAGATGTGAGACAGGTGCAACCAAGCTGAGCAAAAAAAAAAAAAAAAAAAAAAAAAAAAAGCAAACAAAAAAAACAACAACAAAAACAAAGAAACATGTCCTGATTTTCCTAACAGCTGGTATCATTGATCATGAGTTATCAGTGTAACACAGCTGCCATTCACCAGGAGCACGGACGTCCGAGTGGTAATTCTGTTTTACATAAGTCAAACGATGGCCGGTGTCAGGACTGCTCTTGATGTATGATTTATTTTTTGAGCATGCAAATAAGTGATGATGTTTCAGCTTTAAAATGAGATGAGCCCAAACACCAGTGCAGACGGTGGCAGCTGCTGGTGTTTTAAAGAAGGGGAATCCATTGTCAGTCTTTATCATCAAATTTGTCAATTTATTTACACATAAATTGAGTGCAGGAATGGAAGTCGTTGGACCTCCTCTCTTGGACACATTGAAGACTAAATCTTTTAACATTTATTTATTTTAACAGCTTCCCAGCATCACCTCTAAGTGTCGCCAAAGGATCAGCAGCCGTAGAGACGTGAGCACAGCAGCCACAAATTTGGCATGAGGCATGGCACATTTCTACACAAATTTCATTCTTGATACATCTGAATTTTGCAGTATAAAGGAGAGTATGTCACAATTTTTAGTGCACACACACTCTCAGTACGTGAGAACCCTGGTCTGTAGTGAAAAAGCAAACACAAACAGCACCTATAAGTGGGAAAATATCCTGAAATCCTGTCACTAAATATCAGGATTGCCTTAAATGCCTTAATTCCTTTTGGAAGAATGGTCCAAAAGTCTTTCCGTGTGGAGCTCTATCTATGTCTGGGAATGAGGAATGAAAATTACACAAGAACCGTTGGTTTTTGTGTAATTTTCATTATTAAACTAATCTGACTGGGAAGCACTGATCGATTTTAATGTCCTTCCTGATCCAAGACACGGGTCATTCAGATGGTGGAGATGAAGGCATTTTATTGACAAATACACAAAATGGATCACAAAGCAGAAATATGAGTTACTGACTAACAATAACTTTCTTGGTAAACTTTTCAGTATGGCTTCTTCCATGGCCTTCAGTTACAACGATTAAGACTCATAAATACACAGAAAACTGGGAATAAGTGCAGAAATCCATTCAGTTTTACTATAAGAGTACAAATAAGTATGTAGGTTAGCGTGTAAAAGAAGTTGTATGATAAACATGAATAAACAAAGCACATGCTAAAAGAATAAATACAACAAATAATGGATTTATATGTATGTATTGATGTCTACTGTTGAGTATTCTGTAGTGCTGAAATGATTGTTCAATAAAAGAAAGAAAATTCAAAAGAACTTCAGATGCATATATTCTGCTGATTATTTTGTCCAATAAAAATGACAGAAGCTGGTTTTTAGCTCTAAAATAATACATGGACTGCTTTTCTTTTCCATTTGTGAAAGGGATTTTCTAAAACATCCGGTGGGCAAAAGCAATTTAAAGATGTGACACTGAACTTGAAGAATACTCATTAGAATTTTCAAAATATTATTAAATGCAAATGGAATCTGCACTGATTGTACTGGAGATCATGTCAGTTTTAAATGTGAGATTAATTAATGCTTTCTTCACTGTGCATAACTTCAATCAGATAAAAGTCCATCTTTGTCAACACTAAGATGATTTCTAATTTACAAGCCAGACCTGTCGTCAGTTGAATTCACAGTTTATGTTATACTAAAGTCAGGATGTAGTTTTTATTGATGGTATTTATAAGTGACATAAAACAACTGATTTTTGATGATTTTTTTCTCCTGTTGGCCTAAAATTTCATGTGAAACATTTTTGCTGTTGCTGTAACATTTGAATAAACAGTAACTCTGGTTTAATGGAATAACTAAAAGTAATACCTCAGGTTTAACAACTAAGTACCTGGATATGAATACAGATAATTGATTTAGTTTGATTCATCTTTATTTTATTTTTTGAAACGCCTACAGAGACATCCTAACCTAACAGGATTTTAAATGAGACTATACATGTTTGAAAGCAAAAAAAAAAAATTGCAGTCTTTCTTTCTCATATGAAAAGCCGAAGTGAAATAAAAACATAAACCCCTGATTAATTCAGTTACACATTGCATATAAAATCCTTTGGTTTCCTTTAACAATTAATTTTATATCCCTAATGATAGCTAATGAAAACTTAGCTGTCTTTCAGACAATCCTCCACTTGTGCACCTGTTGTGGGTTTTTTGGTATTAATCATCACTATACAGCAAAAAATACATTGGTTTATAAAAAGCAATTCTCATTTTGAGTACAAACTTTTTTTTTTTTTAGATAAACTCATACCATATTTTCCTTTTTCCAGTCAGAAGGCATTTCCCCTTTAAATTGTCTCTTTGTAAAAGCAGATATGAAAAACAGATACTGTATATACAAACTACACACCTCATAGGCACTGGAACATTTACAAACTGCAGCAAAAAAAATGACGTAAAAAATAATATTTGGTCCACTAAAATTTTCATTTTTTGGGGGGGATGAGTTTGCTACATACTAATTTACACAACTTAAAAATCATGTGACGTACTCCTCGAATAAATTCTGTGTAAAGGCATTATCTATGAAAAACAAGGCACACGTTGGACCCTGGTCATTTGGGGAAAAAAAAAAAAAAATTTGTTCTCCTTGAATGTCTTTTTATTCCTTCCTGCATGCTGTAGTCCGAGCATGAAAAACATAAACGTCAAGTTTTGTTTGGTGTTTCCCTTTTTTTTTTTTTTTTTTTTAATGCTTCCCGTGTCCGTTTTAGCGACAGGAAATTATGCGTGGCTGTGGACGGAGATGCTTGACAGGTCGTTCCTGATGATCTCATTGACTGTAAAAGAGAGAAAGACGGGACAGGGTCATCAGTATTGGTATCTGTGTGTATGTGTACGTGTGTGTGTGTGTGTGTGTGTGTGTGTGTGTGTACTGATACAGAAACATAATTATAATGCCATAATAATATTTGGATGAAAATGTCCACCTACGATTGATAGTCAGCTAATTTTCACTATCTTTGGTTTTAGGCCTCCAATCGCCTCCGAGGGAAACATCCGAGTTTTTATCTACTAAACGCTTCGCTATGTTCACCGTCTCATCGCTAACTGTGTCTGGTAACTATTTGGCTCTGGGCAGGGTACAGTGTGTTCATCAGGGATATTACTTTGGTTGGAAAAATGCTGCTGGAAATGAGTGTGATCAGTGGTGAGAGTGAATCAAACCAGGACAAGGACGCTGTCTATAACTGAAAATCTATTAGTCGGGCTCCCAGACATCAGTTTCAGCCACAGTGAGTTTAATTCTCCAGGTTATTTTGTCTGCGTCAACATAATAGAGTCATTCTATATCTGAGCTCCCCAGAGGCTTTTGTTCACAAGAGAGATGAGGCAACCTCCTGTGGTCTCTGAAGGATCCAGGTGCGCTTGTTTATCTGTTTTCATCAGCTGTGTTCTTTGGCACACGGAGGGGAGGGTGATCCAACAGCCACTAACAGACTGATTGAAGCTCAACCAGGAAAGTTTAAACATATCAGGGCACTGATAACAACAACAACAAAAAAAAGCAGGACAAATCATTCTTTTTTTTTTTTTTATCCCAGAGGGGGATTAAGAAAGTTCATCTTTCATCAATTTTCACCGTGACCTCATTTATCTCCACTCTAATCAGCTTCTCACTTCATAGCCAGCCTCCAGGTTTCAGGATCAGGCCCCTGGGCTCTCACAAGGATGAGAGATGAGCCAGGGGGAAGGGGAACACCACTGGAGCCGCCCCCCCCCCCCCCGGACAAACGGAGCCAGCGGGCGGACAGAGGAATTCCCTTTGATTGACTGGATGCTGGAAAAAGCAGCCTGGAAACCAAAAAGATTCCCCCTGAACACAATGGAACGGCTTTAAAAAAAATATATTTTTTTTTTTCATCAGAGCGGGGGCCGTTCCCTTGGCGACTGAACACTGGCACAGCCGCTTCCTTCTAGAAATACCACTCTCTTCCTATCATGACAAAGATAATGGGGCGTACGTGCTTCGAAACAGTCGCGCGCAAAAACAATCTTCAGGCTGCCATGGTGAAAAAAACAAAACATATGAATGTGTCAAAGATTTGAAATAAGGAAAGGTGAAATCAGAAATGTAATTCTGTAGCTGTTCACAATTACAGAGCGCCGAGCGAGACGCGACAGTTGTGTATACATGCAGTTAATGTGTTTGGCTTGCTCACTGGCTCCTATTAATAAAGGAACAGGAAGATCTCTTGAGAGGTCTGATAACTACAGTACATCAGCGATCTCATGAGTGTGTGACAGAAACACACGGACACACTGAACCTATTAAACGACTATGAGAGGACGGGGTGAGGTTCGCAGCGCTACGTCTTTGAGAAGAACTTGGCAGCGTGGAAGACACTTGTCAAAACAGCAGAGAAATTTATACTCAGGTTCTCTAAATCACTTTCTCTTCATTCAGCCGAGGGCCAAAAAAGGATAAACTCATCATCCGAGCCCAAAAGGTCGCTGATGATGTTGGTTTCATTGTGGGGATATGCATTTTTTTGTTGTAATCATTATGAGGCACAAGACTTTTGGAGTTGATATACTGAAACACATAAAGACATCAGTACACAATAGTCGTGAAAAAACATGAACAGTCAGTGAAATGATTATTTCTATATATGAGGTTCTTTTCTTAACATTTTTTTTTCTTTTCAGTTTTTATGTATATGTATAGTTTTTTGTATTTATGTATAGTTTTACGTTGTTAATTGTCAGGACTCAACAATGGTGCATTCAAGGACTCGTGTTGCATTCAATGGCCTCTGTTCACAAATGCATGCTTATGCAAAAATACTGAACCTCACCTTAAAGTAAATTGCCTCATCTCTCTCTACATATATATAGCTCACCTTAATGTAAATTGTAAATATTTTTTTTATTCCTTATTGCATCTCTTCCACCTTTTAATGCACAGTCAAGTTCCTCGTGTGGTAAACTTTACTCTACCTGGCAATAAACTATTTTCAGATTCTGATTCTGATTCAGCCTCTGATGAATGAATAGAGATGACGGGATGATGATTGTGACAAATAAACATAACTCACTTGTGTTTTTGTTTTTGACCTGCATTATTTATTTATTTATTTATTTTTAATTGTAAATCATGATGGATAAATAAGTAGATCTCTATTTGTTCGATATCAATACATAACATTGGGATTACAATGGATTGATTGTCTTTTCCTTGTATATGTTAATGCAAATACTTTCTGACATTGCTCATCAGAAGAGAGCCGGCTGCCACCGGCCATGCAAATGTTAGAATGTGACTAATGTTACCAAAAGACATAGTTCAACTAGAAGAAATAAACACCCAGACCTCATCTCCACCCTCTGCTGCCATGTGGGTTCATCCCAGCTCTGAACTGACTGACCAGCAGTCCTCTGGTTCATCTGGGTTTTACCTCCTGAATATGTGAAGGTGGAAGGATATGATGTTTGAAACGTTAACCTCAGTGGACATTTATAACACGACGATAAAACCTCTACACACACATACACACACACACACACACACACACACACACACACACACACACACACACACACACACACACACTCCAGCTGTAAATTCAGGACATCAAGACCCAGTGAAACCTCTACAGGATGTCATCACCAGTCCTGAAGCAATTTAAAACTTTCATTTTCTTCATATTTTTACTTTTCTACACTCATGTGTTGGAAAAGTTACTGATGACAAAAATAAAAATAAAGGCCAGGCAGTAAAAATGTCTTTTACCCCACTGAGGTCATATTTCCTGTTTACACTTACGGTTGCTATGGCCCACTTTTCATTGTGGCGTCACATTTGGTGCTGAGGATCTAATTGAAAAAAACTCAATGTATTGATCCCTAAATGTGCTCACAACAAAGCCCTCGGAATAGGAGCTGCACCAGTGTGACATCCGTGTCACGTTTTCTGCTTGTGTTGAAGGGATAGATGAATGAGGGGGCCAGCTAACTAAACAACTACTATAATAACATCAGAAAAAAATCACTCCATGAACCAAAAAATATTTGAATGTGAGAAAGCAAGAAAGAAAAAAAAGAATAGAATTCAGAATTGAATGGAGACTTTGTGTTCCCACAATTATCTCTGATTAAACTTATTGTAGATTTTGTATAAAGTAATTCATGGGTAAGGAAGGCTGGATTTTTTTATGGAATAATGCAGGAACTGGTTTCTGTCTGGAGCTCACTGATACAGGCCAGGAAACCCATGAGGAACCCCCGTACAATCAGGAAGACAGCACTGTTTACTGTAATAAACATGTTAACAGTCTAAGGGAAATGTTTAATCATGATCTCATAAATTAAATTATTAGTATTACTTATTAAATTACTATGTTCACAAGTTGTGGCTGCATATAATTTGTAGAAGAAAGTGAGTTTTTACTGTTGAAATCAGAGTCAACAAGAGTCTTCAGTTAGATATTTGTCACAAATTAGCGCCATAAAATACTTTTCCTACGATCATTTGAGGTCTCTAGTCTCTTTTGACATCCAACAAGGCAGCCACACGTCATAAAAATAATTGTGAAATGAAAATAGGCTCAGATGAAGCACATGCTTCGCTGGCGTTACCTCACCGCTGACAAAAGTCTTCAGAACACAACTTCTGAATAACGTATGACTTTGGCCACCACGTCTTCTCTGTGAGCCAGAGGGAAGCGTGCAAACCTCTCCTGTCAGGTAGTTTTACTGCATCGCGGCTGGACTTTATCTCCCTCAGTCTTTAGTGGTGGAGGAGTTCAAACTGTACACCCTATGGCCCTGATTCCAGGCCAGAACAACGCTATTCATTCTTTCCACGAAAAGAAATTTTTGAGACTTCTCAGGGGAAATGGCCTGAGCTGAAAATACGAGAGGTTTTCAACAGGGAAGAGATATCAGCTCTGACTAAAGAGCAACAGGTGAGGATGAGATACACAATATTGAACCCTACAATTCTAAAGTCGTTGAATTTTTGTGACGCAGCTTACTTAAAACTTCAGGAGCTTCAGTGTGACTTTTAATGAGAATGGTCAACGTCAAGTTGCCATAACAACACACCTGACTGAAGTCATACGAAACGCCGCCAAAGACTTTAACGAAGTGAGAAGCCACTTTAAGTTTGGAATGCTTCATCCTGCCAGTGAAAACAAACGATATCCGAGGCCTAGCATTTCAGAAATATCCATTTTGGTGGCGTATTATCAAAATCTTTTTTTTTTTTTTTTCAAATTCAACTACACCTGGTTTGAAACTATAAATCCTCAAGAGACGTGAATAACAGTGGCACCAGTGAGAGAATGACTCCAAATGAGATCTTTAGCTGAAACCAGCCAACTACCCCCCCCCCCCCCGCAGACAGGGTTAAATAGTGTTAATGTATTTACCCAGACTGTTCAGAGGAAGTGGCATGGGAACAGTCTGAGTCGTACAGTCTGCGGCGCACGACGACGTCTCCGTCTCCAGGAAACTCGTCCAGACCGTTCAAGCAAGGGCCTCCGGTGGCGTTTCAAAGTCCTGCAGCTCTGTCCGCTGATAGCTGCTGGTTAGTGTCTGAACCCCCAGCCCCCCACCCCAAGCCACAGGACCAACACACAGTCAGGAACTGTTTCTTTTTTTGCCCCAAGGAAGACCAGTTATCCAATTTATTTTAAATCACCGCGGTGCAGAGCGGACAGCTCCCCGAACCTCAGCGGCGAGAGTCAGAGCGGTGAGATCATGCTCCTAAAAGCCCACTCTCTCTCCCCCCCCGAGATAAATGAAGGGGGTCACAAAACAGTTTTTATTATATCTGCAGGCTTAAGGCAGGGTTGTCTCATTCAGGCTTTACAGCCGTATATATCAAACAGACCACCGAGTTTCTTTGATTCTAACCTAAAAAAGACAGAAGACGAAGAGAGAGCTGACAGCGATGGAAAGAAGCGCCATAAAAAAGACAGAGTTTGTAAAGAGATATGAAAAATGCGGGTCTTTTATCAGCCTCTGTTTAAGTAAAGTAAGACTTGGAAAAAACCTTTTGGCAAAGTCAGCACTCCTACTCCTACAGAGGCCTGTTAGGGACACAAGAGGTAGCATAGTTTCACAATAAGACAAGATAGCATGCTGTCCAACAGAAACACCCTCTACAGAGGTAAACCAGCTGATTATAGGGAAACTTTTTGGTTTTTAAATTATGGGGAAAAAAAACCCAGAAATGACATAAAATATGTTTGACCTTGATTGAGTACTTGTTAGCTTTTTGGCGAAATACATAGAACTCTGCAGAAAACTATGTCATTCCTTCACTTATATTTTGTACAGACTAAACCGGTGACTGTTTCCACTTGTTTCAGCAAAATGAAAGTGAAACCACTCAACCTAAACGTTGAGCGTTACACTGGTGCCTCTACTGACGAACGTCTCTACTAATGAAATGTTCTGTTTACGAAACGCCTCAACAGGAAAATATTGCCTCCAGTTACGAAAGAAATATCGAGTTACGAAAGGTAAAAATACAGTATGGGCTGACACTAGCAGCTCCCACAGGTTCCTGAACGCAACATTCTTGTAGCTGATCTGCCATTGGCTATTACCTAGAATCCTGGCATCCCATTGGCTAAGAGGGACCTCTGTGTGTAGCTAGATAGGTGTCTATGCAGCGTCCTCGTCATTCGGCGACCCATGAGGTGTTCTGATAGTTTTATGTAAATATATTAACTTTTAGAGTATTCACTATGGACCCCAAGAAAGTGACGGAGAAAAGAGGAAAAGAAGAGAAGAAGAAAAGAGTTTTTTTGTCCGTACAAACAAAGCAAGAGATGATAGAAAAGCATGAAAAAGGGATGCGTTTGGTTGATCTCTCCAAAGAATATGGCCGTAATGCATCTACAATCACCACGTTATTAAAACTAAAGGAAGTTTAAGGAGTTTAAGGCATGGCGTGGGTGGTTGGAGAAGTTCAGAAGGAGGACTGGAATTCACTCTGTTGTTCATGGTGAGGCAGGAGCGCATGAACCAAAGAGGGCAAAAAACAATGAGGACAGCAGTTAAAAGGTTAATGACCATCATTTTTATTCTTTACTCTATTCTTTGTTTTTTACATTACACACAACTCTAATTTATTGTGTAATAATCTAATTGTAACATGTATTTGTTACATGTTTTGATGCATTTTTATGCTTTATAAAACATTTATGTCTGAATTTTGGGGGGGGCTTGGAACGGATTAGGGCATTTGCATGGAAAACGCGTCTCTACTTACGAAATTTTCTACTTACGAAATTTCTTCCGGAACCAATTAATTTCGTAAGTAGAGGTACCGCTGTGTATGAAAATATTATGTTTCCTTGGCATGTTTGAAGATTTATTTTGTAGGAGAAGCTGATTTTAAAAGTTTCTGGTCCAACTGATCAATAATCAGATCAGAAATCCACATGTACACACACACACACACACACACACAAACACACACACGTCTTGGGTCATTTACTTCCTATTTATTTGTCTGGATTATTAAAATAAGGGAAACATTACGGTATTTTCTGCACTATAAGGCGCACTGGACTATAAGGCGCACCTTCAATAAATGGCCTATTTTAAAAACTTTTCATTTATAAGGTGCACTTTCAGTTTTTGAGAATATTAAAGGGTTTTTTTGTGCACCTTATAGTGCGGCAAATACTGCATTTTGTGAAATGAGCACTGGAACTCACCATCATCCAGGTACATCTGGTCCAGCTCCTGTGGTTCTTGTTTGATGCTGACAGCGAGCATTGGGGGGCTGCCGTCTACCTGAAGGGTGACCCGGCCCCTCTCAGACCCCTTAGGCTGCTGCTGCTGGGCCCCCGGGCTGGCTCTATCACCGACCTGCGGCGCTGGTGTGACGCAGTGGGTGGGAGAGAAAGGGCCGTCGGTGGGGGTGGATGGCTGCGAGGTCGGCGAGGAGGAGGAGGAGGAGCCGTTGGGCGGGTTGAGGGTTGGAGGCTGGTAGTGGACAGGCGTTTCCTGGATGATGGAGACATGGGGGTTCGGGGAGAGTTGGGCTCCCGCGCTGGCGGGGAGGCACTTGGTGAACGGGGCCAAGTCGTGCAGTTTGGGGCTGGTGCTCGGAGAGGAGGAGGACTTGGCCGCCAATCTTTGCTGGCTGATGGAGTAAGCCCCGCCTACCATGCACGGCCTGAGATCGGAGGTCATCATGGGGGTCATGACCTGCGGGGGGAAGTATGGCTTTGGTTGCATGGATAGAGCAGATGCATGCTGGGTGCACCCCAGCGGAGCGTCGTAGTCATCCCGAGGCTCCATCTTTATGGTTGGAACTGAAAGAAGACAAAAAGGCTCAATGAATATATATTTCGTGTGTGTGTGTGTATGTGTGTGTGGGTTTGTGGCTAGGATACCCGCTGCCAAACAAACACTCTCATCA
This sequence comes from Antennarius maculatus, assembly GCA_013358685.1. NCBI lineage: Eukaryota > Metazoa > Chordata > Actinopteri > Lophiiformes > Antennariidae > Antennarius > Antennarius maculatus. The sequence continues at coordinate 3,077,852 of CM023622.1, read as the reverse complement.
ATGAGACTCTGTGTCTGAGCCGGAGCTCTCTCCCACCCCGACGAAAATATTCACAAAAGTTTAAAAAAAAAAAAAAAAAAGAGGAAAAAAGGGATGAGTCATCAACACCAGAAACATCCAGCTGCTTCGACAATTTTCTTTGGATCCTGTTTTTGGTGCTAATACTCACTTAATATGTGATTTTGACCTGCGCCGCCGCTTCATACTCAGCAGGGTTCAGTTATTTAAAATGAATTACAGTCACTTACTGAGACAAAGAGAAGAGGTTTGAATGTGAGAGCAGAAAAACAGACAACATGGCGACTTTAGGACCAAAGCTGAGATCAAATGGGGCCAGATTTGTGTCTCCGTCAGCAGCATCGCAGCAGCACATCCAGATTCCTGTGTAAAAACACTTTTGGATGCTGAGTTCTAAAATGTGGGCTCACATTCTGCAACTGCCAACACATTATCCATCTTGAATAATTTGTGCTTCGACATCCCGGTTCTGAACCCAAACTTCTTCCTTGTGACACTAAACAACATCTATTCCTCTTCTCTTCTTTTCTAAAGCAGTTTTACATCATAACACAAAGTATGTGCTTATGATACTTATAATACTTCGTCCTCTACCCATCCTTTAGTGATTTATGTTATCATTTTTTGACATGAAAATAACTTTTAGTGATTCACAAATGGAAATTACCAAGATTGATAGATGATATTTTCAACTTTACAGGCCTAAATATAAGAGACTGAATGTAGAGGTCATCATGACATCGACTGAAGGGTCCACTCTCAACACGTGTAAAAGAGGAACTTCATCAAACTCTATTTTTGGCTTGTTGACAGGAAGTGTGTGTGTCTGTGGAGGAAAGACTTAAAAATGGGTGTGTGTGTGTGTGTGTGTGTGTGTGTGTGTGTGTGTGTGTGTGTGTGTGTGTGTGTCCTGAAAATCAGCATTTTGTGCAGCACATTCAAAAATATCCTTGTTTAACCTCAACCCTAACACCTGCTGCTGCAGAAATAGACAAACAAAAAATAAATAAATAAAAAGAATCATATTATTTTTCAACTTTGTCAATTTAATAGATTTATTTAATTATTATTATTTAAAAAATAAATTGTTGTTATTTTTATTATTATAAAATTGAATTAAATTAAATTATTTATTTATTTTTTATTATTTTTATTATTATTTATTGCTTTCCCTTGTTTTCTTGGGGAGTGTTGGATCATATTGTCCACATGGCAGATTCCCCCCGTAGGAGACGCTGACCAGACTAGCTGTCACCTGGTGTCTCCTCCCCCCCTCCCTTACACTCTCTGTATTCTGGACAATGCTCCACTTTCACAGCGGGGCGCTCCGTCACCCACGCACAGGGCCGGGCTGTTCATTTGAATCCCAGCTTTGAACTACCCACTGGATTTTCTCTCCAAGCCCGCAGCGTAATTAGCAGCGGGTTTTTTTTTTTCAGATTTCAGTTGGTGGGTCACTGTTTATATTTAGCTTGGCAATAACTTCTCTATTCAAATAACACACTTTTCCCAGGCCCCCTTTCTCCACCCATGTGTATCCAGTCAGTGCAGCATTCATGTAGATACAGGTACGGAAAAGAAAAGATTTTATAGATGGGTGGAATAATAGTGTTTCTTTGTTCCTCCCCTAGAAAACCACTGGACTGAAAAAAGAAAACAAAATATTTTTTCTCTTCTTCACGTGGTAAGATTTGAGTCAAAAATGTTTGTAAGTTAGTCTGGTCTGGTGAAAAGCATGAAGAAGAGGGCGTGTCGGTGACAGGACAGACAAAATATGTGTGGATGAGCCGAAGGCTCAGCGGTAATGAGCAGGAATCAAAGTCTTTGAAGAACTCGTAAAAAATAAAAGTGCCTTAGTTAAGTGAAATAATAAAAGGGTGACAGCATGAAAACTATCCAAAACAATAGTTTTTCTTTTTTTTTTACAAAACTAAAAATAAAAGAAAAATATCTTCATGGGAAGACACTGAGTCTGTTGACTTAAAATAGAACATCTGATTAAATTGTAACTAGTTTATACCCTATATTATAAATCATCCAGGATGGAACAATCCAGTATGACGTCTTTGTTCTCAACTGGTGTCATTTCATCAACCAGTTCATTGGGACAGGATCTGTCCTTGGTCTATCTTTGGTCCCTTGGTCACTTGCTTCATTATTTTGTTGGTAGTTTTGTAGTTTCTTTGGTTTTTTTAGTCAAGAAAAACTCGGCTGACTCTACCTCCTGATTGGCCACCAGCAGACCCTTCAACCCAGGAAAACCTGTAAATTTCTAACCCTACCACCCTGGCATGTTCTGTGAGCAGAGAGCAGGTTTGGGAATAATAATAATAATAATAATAATAATAATAATAATAATAATAATAATAATAATAATAATAATAATACATAATAATACATAATAATACATAATAACAATAATAGATAATACATAATAATAATACATAATAATAATAATAATAATAATAATAACACAAAATTACACTGGTTGAATTTGCATTTCTTATTGGTAAGTAAGCAATCAATCCATTTGTGTTGCTGTTGTGTGTTGCTATGGTGATGTTGTAATGGCCACCAGGATGCTGGCTGCTATTGTAGCATTCAGGGTAAGCTATTCCCAAAAGACAACATTTCACAGGATTATCATATGTCCAAGATTAAGTACCGTATGCTTTTTTTAACTTTATGAATTGATCAGGTCTGACATATTTTAGTTTTTTTTTTAACAGTTTTGTGTAGCATTGATTTAGTGTTCTGACCGGTTTGCAGTCCGGTTCTAACCATTAACATTAACAAAAACTGGCCAAAATTCCATCTTTTTTCAGAAGCACTTATTCTCTTTGACGCTCATCTTTAATATTAGCGGGATGACTTACCGCTGGCGGGGACGTAGGTGAAGCGCTGGTACTGGCTTCTTTTCCTCTTGCCGTTGCAGACGTAGAAGTTGACGTGGACTGGAGTGGAGAGTCTTTGGTTCCGATAGGGGGGGATCTCAACCAGGAGCGAATTCTGCAACCACAAAAAGAATTTCATTGAAAATCACATCATTCATCTATGATCAATTCCACCAGGGACCTTTCTGTGCAGAGTTTGCATGTTCTCCCTGCACGGATTCACACAATTCGGGTGAATTGGTCACTTGAACTCGATTGTGATTGAGAATGTGTGTTTGTGTTTCTATGTACGTTTGTGTTTGACTAAACCCGGTGCTCTGATCTGGGGTCACCTATTGGCTTTGTAACTGGCTTTCGTAGCAGATGGCAGATGGCCTTGTTATTGCTTTAAACCACAGTAAGCCTCACTTTGAGCACCATTCCCAAATGACAAACCTATCTGCATGCATCCTAAATTTATTTGCACAATGACATGAAGCTGAAGGAATGCTGAGACACCTTCACATACAATACCACCCTGAAAAGAAGATGAGTCAAAAACAAACTGCAACACTTTCAGAGCACCAAAGTGTGCTCTATTCATCACTTTTATTCTCTCATGGATGAATTAAGTCACAGGTCTGGGACACACGCTTGTGTTGGCCAAATCTGAACATTACACACGCGTTTACCCTTGAGACGTGTGTGTGTGGCTCAAGATGGAGAAACATTACACTACTTCTTCATGCTTTTGAATCCACGGCTTTAAATCGTGAGTGTTTTCCTGGGCGTAGGATAAAATCTGAAAAATCTGGTTGTAATCCTGAGGAAGGCAGCCTCAGAAGGACCGTGAAGGTTATATAGAGCTGTAATTATTTGCACAGTCAATAACTCAAAATGTGAATTCATAAAGTCAGGATTCTCCAGATAATTTACTTCTCCAGGAGAGTTACTTGTCGTGTGATAGGAGAGAACGATTGATCGGTGTTTGTGCTTGTTCATGTGGTTATGAACACGCACACACTCACACACACACACACACACATATATATGAGTGTTCTATATAATAGATAGATATAGATACAAGATAGATAAAGAAAGACACAAAGGGCTGTTTAGCAGCTGGGGAGGAAGTCATCTCAAACTGTTTTTGGAGGCCGGCTGGCCCCGACGCGTACAGGAGCAAGCAGACACACGTTATATTAAATCACAGCAGTCGTAAAGTCAAGTGAAGCCAGATGAGGCTTCTCGCCGTCTCTTATTCATCACCATCCGTCTGTCCTTCAGAGAATTAGCTGATAGAAACTCTGGAAACAGTTTTCACTTGTTCTGCTGTTGCCAATTTACACATACTGATAAGAAACAGGCTTAATTTTGAATCCAAAAACATGCACAACACGCACAAGTGACATCATTCACTTAAGTTTTGAAAGTTTTACTGGCACATGTGTTGTGAAGTCGCTTCAACCCACTAAGGATTGAATCAGTCCTGGGTTTACATACAAAGGATGAAAACTAGTGCTGTTATTTTTACCTGACAAGCGTTATTTCTCTCATGTGGAGGGAGGAGGAAAAAAAGTGACAAAATGAAAATGAAGAAGAGTTTTCTGGACTCCTCAAGTTAGTCTTTCCAGACCATTTGTCTACGTTTATATAAGAAATCTCATGTAATCGTCAGTAATTCTTGACTACTTCATTCCTCTTCTCTCTCATGCGTTTCTCTCCTGGGGAGGTCAGTCTGTGCAGGTGACGGAGGCAGAGAGGTATTCTGGTGTTTGTGCTTTGTTCTGCGTTGGGGTGGAACGGCAGAGGTTAAAGATGTTCAAGGCAGCGTCTGTGTTTAAAATGGGACGAGTCCAGCAGACTGGGCTGGGGGAGGAGGGACACCACTGTCTATTCAAGCAGACAGATGTGTCCCAGCAGATGCAGTAGGTGTGTGTGTGTGTGTGTGTGTGCGTGTGTGTGCTGTGCAATAGGAAGACAGTGGGAGCAGGTGCTGTGCCTCACATGGACCCCCTTTAATCCCCTCATCCATCTCGACCTACGATCTCACGCACTGCCAAGAACAAACTCACAGACACAGGCTGAACTTTACAGACATTTCACTGCCGTCTCCCCTCATTCATTCATTCATTCATTCATTCATTCATTCATTCATTCATTCATTCATTCTTCATTCATTCATTCAATCATTCATTCATTCATCCATTCAATCATTCATTCATCATTGATTCATTCAATCATTTATTCATCATTCATTCAATCATTCATTCATCCATTCAATCATTCATTTCATCCTTCATTCATTCTCCATTTATTCATTCATTCTCCATTCATTCATTCATCCATTCATTCATCCATTCATTCATTCATTCAATTAATCATTCATTCATCATTCATTCATTATTCATTTAATCATTAATTCATCATTCATTCATTCATCATTCATTCAGTCGTTCATTCATCCATTCAATCATTCATTCATCATTCATTCATTTATCATTCATTCTTTCCTCATTCATTCATTCAATTAATCATTCATTCATCATTCATTCAGTATTCATTCGTTCATTTAATCATTAATTCATCATTCCTTCATTCATCATTCATGCAATCATTCATTCATTCATTCATCCATCCATTCAATCATTCATTCATCATTCATTCATTCAATCATTTATTCATCATTCATTCATTCATCATTCATTCATTCATCAGTCAGTCATTCATTCATTCATCCTTCATTTATTCATTCATTCATTCATTCATTCATTCATTCTTTCAATCATTCATTCATTCATTCATTCATTCTTTCAATCATTCATTCTTTCATATTCTTAGAGATGAGACAATTACGATGGTTCCTTCTCATCTTCAGCCGCTTATCAAACAAACGGGTTGTGTATGTCGTTGGAACCCATCCCAGCTGACTGTGAGCGAAAGGCAGGGTACACCCCAAATGAGACACCAGCTCATTGCAGGGCCACACAGAAGACAGACAACACTCTCACACACACACACACACACACACACACACACACACACACACACACACACACACACACACACACACACCTAAAGATATTTTTACAGTGATCAGTTCACCTAATCTGCATGTTTTCAGAGGTGGGAGGAAGCCAGAGACACACACGACAAAACACAGTTAGCTTATAGTCACATGTCTCGGTGTATGACCAATGTCACTAGAGAATTATATTCTCTAGATATCCAATCATATTTCTGACTTCTTAACATTTTTAGTACGGCAGCTGGAGAGCAAAACAAAGAAACCTGGAGTGAAAGAGGTGAGACAAACAGCAAAGGATCATGGGTACTGGCCACATGACCTGGATGTTTCACAGTTGTGTTTTAGTTTATCTTTTATGCCTGTAGTATAAAAAGAAAACAACTTAAATCCATTCCAAACGAGTTCTGGAGTGAGGATAAAAGAATATAAAGGATGAAAGATAAAAATTATAAGTTTAGAGTTTACAAAAAAATGTATTTTATCTTTTATTTCTAATGAAATCTAGCCATGCAGGTGGTTTCTCCTGGACACGGCGTGCATGTTGTTAGAAATCCATTCTGATGTAAGGTAATTGGAATTTTGTTTGTGAGGCTCACAACACAAAAGATTTATACTTACTGGGTAGAAATAAAAAAAATCATAGATGGACATCTCAGTGGAAATACATAAATTGTATTTAAAGTGAGCTGTGCCTTTAATGTAAAGGGCAAATAGATATTTTATTTCATTACTCTCAGCAGATTTGGTTTAGACGTCACCTTTAGTCTTTTCAAGTAATGGTTGAAAATGTTTTTTCCACATCAAATGAGAGAGAACAGCTGTTTTAATCCCAAACTCAAACCGGATTGGTCGGAACAACAGCGTCACATGTATCACTTACAGTCTTGGAGGCGTCTCTATCAACCTTGGCCTCGGACTCCCAGAGGTGGTGACCATCTAAGTGGGAAGAAAAAAAGGAAAACTCCTTTAAATGACAAATTAGAAAAATAATCCACTTATTTAGGCTTCAACACAAATAAAGAAATGGAAGGAGTGAAATTATAAGTGTGATTAAAAACAGCCAAAGAGAGGTGAGAATAAGACACATCATGCAGTCTGACCTGCCTCTAATGAGCTCATATCCTCAGTCTGAGAAAAACCTGAGACAGAGGAGGACGATGAAATCTGATGCAATCCTAAAAAACCTCAAGTCATACCAGAGACATGAGCGACATCTTTGGTGGATGAGAGAAGCCTTGACTCTATAGCGTAGCGAAGGAATCCTAACATGCAGAAGCAGCTGCTCGGCTCATTAATACAAAACAACTGGAAACTTCTAACTCCTTGTGTTCTAATAGGGATCCTTCTGTTATTCCCATAGAACAATTGTTAAAAGTATCTGTATTTTTTTTTTTTTCTTCTTTCTGGGCATGTGTTTTTTTCTCCAAAATAAAGAGGGGCTTTCTCATTAAGCAATAAAATGAATGCATCATGTGAGCTGCTGGAAAACACAAGCCTGCAAGAAAGTGAGTGTGATTTTGCCAAATGAGACGGGAGTAAAACTTATGAGACACCGAATGAAAACATCTGCTATTTTTTTTTTTTAGACTTCTGACTCATTAACAAGCCGCTAAAATGATATTTAATGACCATGAGAATGACTTGACGTGGAAAAGACAAAGGTCAGCTGTGGTAAATCTTTCGGACTGAGCGCCGCGTTGCCCAACAGGCTGTCAGCAGCTTGATAAACGGAGCGCTCGACTCGAGCAGGCGGTGCTGTGTGGATGGATTGGGTAGCAGTTGGAGTTGTGAGGTGGCAAAGATGGAGGCGGTGCAGCCCGGCTCTGACAGCTCCTATTACGTCTGAGAAGACACCAAAAACCGCTTGACCGCGCCGGTGATCTCACTCTCCCTTTCCTTTCTCTCCTCGTCCGTCGGCAGGATCGAAGCATTGGCTGCTGGTCTCCAGGGAGACGTTAACTCTGTGATGCTTCACCCAAAAAGAAATCTTCTCCCAGAGCAGAGAAGAGACTGTCAATATGCTAGCAAACCAATAATAACGCTTCTTTCTGGAGAATATTTAATTTGGTGACTTTTATCCTAACACCTGTTGATAATTAAATGGAAATTTATGATTTATGGTCTTATCATCCATATTGTTTTGGCAGCATTTTTCTGCACATCAAATGAATAAATCTGGAGTAAAAAACCATGTTGTCCCTCCCCAGTCGTCATCGAAATGTGTTTCACATTATTTATACACAGTTTATTATCTACAGTAATTCTTCCCATGCCTGAATAACTTCAATGCTGCCAGTTTGTGCAGACGTGATGAAAAGTTATTTCTATTTTTTGTAATTTATTTTTAAAATCTAGCTTCTTTTTTTTTTTCCTAGTTTTTAAAAATCAATCATTCAGATAGAATGATTGATTTTACTAAGTGGTGGTTGAAAGGGAACCTGGTAAATTCAGTGCTACTGAAGAAAGAATCTTTTTCTTATTTATGGACTAACACTGAAGAAAGACAAAAGGGTTTCAGCTGAGAATCTTAAATGGACTTTGGAACCCTTGATTCCATGCGATAGTTAGGCCCGATTATGCAACGTCAAAAAAAAAGTAAAAAAATCCCAGAATAAAATTTAAAAAGTGGAAATTTCTGATTAAACAAACATAAAACTTAGTGAAAATAAAAGTATGGCATTTTCTGGGCATAGCAGCAAGAAAAATGACTGCTGCTCAGCAAGGTGCAAAAATCTGGCAAAGCATAAAAACAACCCTTTCCCTTTTCAGTGTGTACCATCTTGAAGTTTTGTGACTTATATTCTGACATCTAAGAAAAGAAAAAAAAAAAAGGTTCAAAAGCAAAAAAAAATTGAACTTCTGCTCAGCCAATGGGAGGATTTCTTTCTCAGTGAAAGAAGCTCTGTCTAAAACATGTTTGTTTGACTGACACATCAATCTGTCCATCTCTTGTCTTCTTTCCACCTCTCTGTTCTCCTCTCTTCACTCTCCAGAAGGGAAGCCTTTGCAGTCGCTGTTGATCCACGGGAGGTTAACATGTTTTTCAGATCTCGCTCCTCCCGTCTGCTTTCTCTTGTCTCTGACTCTCACTCACAACATTTTTCACATCAGTGCAAAAATAGAAAAAGTCAATTTAGCACTTTGTTGTCTGTGTCCAGCAAATTATTGCCAGGAAACTTCTTAGGATATTTAAAAAAAAAAAAGCTTGTGAAGTTGAATGCGTGGGATGCCTTCATTTGAAAAGAGTGCACTGCATAATTGATAACCACAGAATGTAATTGATAACCACAGAATGTAATTGATAACCGCAGAATGTTCCAGAGTTATACTGCAACATCTGCACAACGCCTGCACTGATCCAATGAAAAAACCTGAGCAGCCGCTTCTCTCCAGATCCCACCCCCCCCCCCCCCCACCTCCTACCAAATTACAACAGGCACAATATGGTTTCTAACTCTCTGGCCCACTGTGCTGGCTGATGTCCAATATTATCTAAGTAAAACAACTCTCTCCCAAACCACCCCAACCATATAAACCCAGTACCCTCTCCAAGTCTCACATCGTCCAAAGCTCTGCTCGCCTTGGCTGCAGCCCAGCCTCGCAAGAAGGTCTTACGATTCACATTTCGTTACCGATGGTTTACACAAATCATTACATTCTCTGAACAGACATAACACAGATCAGTCAATGGCACAGTGGTGGAGCGCTGTACAGAGTCCTGGCATGTGAGGGGAACTCACAATATACAATACAGTTATTTGTCATGTTGGGTTTCTAAAGGGGAATCAAGCAGCTCCTTGTGCTCCTTAATTTGGAGCTGGGTGGAGTGAAACGTCGGTGCCCAGAGTGAAACAGCAGGGTGGCATCTGCCCAAGTCCTCATAGCGTACAGTAAATACAAACACATGCTCTACCCGGGCCCATGTGGCACGCTGAAAGACTTCCCTTGTCCTCCGACTGATTACTGAGACTTCTTCCTTCCTACTGCCCTGAAAACACGTGAAATTTGGAAGTTGAACGCAGGTCACTGTAGTCAGGGGTGGGGTGGGGTGGGGGGGTGGTCTTAGCTGATAAATTGGAAGTGGCGGAGTATTCAACATCGACGTGGCGCCTGTCATCTGGATGAGATATGGTTTGCCATACAGGCCTGTGATTTTTAAGAATCATACGCTGTAATTTCTGAAAACATAATCCCTACTGTTTATGCGGCTGTAATGGGCTTGTTTATGAACACATTTATTGTTTTCTGAAGTGTCAAAGGCAGCCAAACCGCCAAACGGACTCAAGTGGAAGTCATTGTTCAATGAAGGGGCCGTTGACCAACCCCTCCCTCAAAAACCAAACCACAGCTCAAAGATAGTATAGCTAACGCCGCTATGTCATGATTCTTGCTGAAATCATTCCTTATGCTGCTACATTATCGTCTGGTTATCCGTATTTTTCTGCAGGTAACTCCAGACACCGTCTGGCAGACATGCGGGATGATAATCCTCGCAATTCAATTTTCAGGTCCTCTTACACGAGCTGCTCTGGATGAGAATAATTGAACACATCATGCGTGTAAAGCTCGTCCAGATAAGAACGTTTGTTGGCTGGTGGAGGACAGGGTTGAACGACATGCAGCGACTTAAGGAGAGTGTTGTGGATGAGAAAAATGGTTGTTCTGACTGAAACTGAATGCAGCAAAACCAGGAAACTGTCCAGTGTAACAGGCCAGATGTGAAAATGCTCTTGTCACTAAAGGGCTCTCGCACTGTGAGTTTTCTTAATGGTCTCGCTATCAAATTCAACTAACATCAACCACGTTGAAAGTAACCAAATGAGGAAGAGGTCGGTCACAAAACATAGCCACAGAGAACATCAGTACACAATGGACTGTACAATGTTAGAAAATGTAGTATAAAGGCTATTATACAGTGTTGGCACAGCTCTTCTACAAACAGCCACTCATCCATTGTACTGAAATGATCTGCAATTCACCAAGAGGGTGCTCACGAAGCAGCCTTCAATAGATGGGAGTGAAATGACTAAGATAATTACCTTCAGCCATAGTGGGATGAAATTTAAATGAAAATCTTTTCTTTTTCTTACAAGGTGACTGTCTAACCCTAATCTTAATCCCAATCCTAACTCTAACCCTAACCCTAGCCCTAATCCTAATCCTAATCCTTACCCTAACCCTACTACTAACCCTACCTCTAACCCTAATCCTAAACCTAACTTTAACTCTAACTCTAACCTTAATCCTATCCTAATCCTTACCCTAACCCTAATACTAACCCTACCTCCAACCCTAATCCTAAACCTAACTTTAACTCTAACCCTAATCCTAATCCTAATCCTTATCCTAACCCTAACCCTAACCCTAATACTAACCCTACCTCTAACCCTAATCCTAAACCTAACCTTAACTCTAACTCTAACCCTAACCCTAACCATAGCCCTAATCCTAATCCCATTCCAAACCCTAATCCTAACCTTAACCCTGATCCCAACCCTGAATCTACCCTGTAGACTATCTCTACACAAATATTTCTTGCATCTAGAAGGTGTGCATTAGTAATAAAACAACTAAAAGCTGCAGGCTTCCTTTATAATTATATCATTCTATGTGACCAAACTAGATCCAAAATGAAAATTTAATAAAAGATTCCAAAACCAGCGGGAAATCGTGGAAATTCCACGATAAAACAATAATATCAGACTTCAGTGGTACCTCACCCTACGTACACAACAACCATTGCGCTGAAAACAGTATTTTAGAGATTATTGTTCCATTATTGTTTTCCACACAGATCAGCAACAACTGAAAACACTGCAGTATGCATGCCAGAGCAGTAGGTGGCAGTGCCACCTTTTCAAATCAACACCACAGAGTAAGATCATAGCATAGCAACGATTTTTAAAATTCAGCAAAGTCCGCAACATAACCGACACAGGATAGTCTGGCATTGCGTTTTGTTGTGCGCTGTCCAGAGAGTTGTTTGCTTGAGCAAATTGTACTGGCTGTGTCATTGTCGTTTTTAGAAGAGTTGTGTTTTGCTTATTTATAATGGCAAGTTTCTGAAATGATTCCATTCTGGAACTGGTTTTCAAAAGTTTGTGTTTTCATTCCCCAAAAACATGGAAAAGAACTTCAACAGTCACGTAAATGGTTCTCTAGTCTTGTGGTCTCACCGCAATTCACTTCCTGACCAGCAAGAGTTTTTAGGTTTACTCTTTACACAGCACTCTGCCTTTAATGAGAACACTAAAGCACACACACATTCACTCACACACACACACAAAGAAAACACAGGTGAATGGCGGTCGGAGGAACTTAATTTCCCAAATGGAGCAACTGTGATTTATCAGAGATGGCATCTTCAGGGCATGCCGAGGAAAACGACAGCAAGGTGAGTTGGAGTTTAGATTCCAGGCCGTACAGTAATCGGCTTTGACTGATCGGCTGTCGTCAGGAGAAACAAAGTGAAGCGATGCTATCTTGATGGCTTCAGCAGAGGCATGGAGACAGGAGGGGCAGGAAGGCGTGATGGAGCAGTTACTGTTTTCACATGTTGACTGAGGAACAGGTGACAGAGGACAGCTCCATGGGGGGGAAACCAGGGATTTCCTACTGCGTGAGTCACGGGCAGCGACTATCACACGCTCAGAAACACAAATATGAAACTGAATGCTTAAACACATGTATGTGTCTCACAATATGTGTTGTTTTCCCAAAGAAACACATTTGTCAGCAAAGTAGACCATTGGACAATAAAATAAAAACCAAAACAAATGAAACTAGTGTGCTGGCAACATCTTCTACTTATAATTATAGGGGGAAAAACACACACAGGCCTTATAAGTACAGGATGCAAGCATACACACACACACACACGCAGCATGTCGATACCCACATGTTCTGAAACCACAACTCAGAGAAGGATCTTTTGAGTTTTCTTAATTGGAAAATTTACAGGAAAATCGTCCATTGGTAAAATAAAATGCTGAGCCTCTTTATGGCAACAAAACCAACAACTTAAGATTTATGAGTTTGATCATTAAAACTGTTTCTCAGAGCTTTCCTTTGTTTAAAATATCAATAAAAGAGTATTAAAGTTCTATGAGAGGAGTTCCAGTCAGATTAGTTGTATTGCGTCTGTTGTTCAGCCTGATTGTACTGTATGTTATTTCACCAATGACGCCATGTAGCCCCAGAGATAATCAATGTCTCCGCTGCATCTATTTATACAGAGAGCAGCTGTAAAGAGGACACAGTAAGAATCCGTGGGGAGACAAGTTAATGAACTGAGAGCGAGTGGAAAAGACGGATCTGGGATGAAGCGGTGGACAGAGAGAGGGAAGGAGAGGGAGAGAAGTGTTGTGGAAGCCTGGCTCAAGGGTGTTTCCATGGTAGGATTGCCCAGGAATCTGAATGCTGGTGCCAGACGTGGGGAAACCCTCATCCAAAACAAGGGAGCACACCCATCAGCACCGGTGCAGGGGCCACACATGGTCCTAAAGTCAGATGGGTTTGGAGATCAGAAGGAGTCAGAGAAGATTCTGACCCGGAGAAGACAGACTTGTGGTCGTTCTTGGGTCCTGATGTGACTCAGCTCTGGTCAAGAAGTTAGATGTTAACTCATTTGGTGGTTTATTTTAGGGAACAGAGTAAAGGAAGAGTTTTGGTAACTAATTAAACAGGATAAAAACTCCACTTCAAACTCACTTCTTCTATTTTTCAACAGATGAAGTTTAAAGGACTATTATGAAATTTATGAGAAGAATTTTTAGCACAGAATTCTTTTTCTGATCTTTGAAAATGAGAGCATGAAGAGGAAACAATGACATTCATTTTATTCAGATTAATTTCACGTTCTTCTGGTTCCTTCACTGCATGTCGCTAATGGTAGGAAAATAATTCTAATAGTTTGAGGTGTCTAAAGTTCTTCATTCTGATTTGAGGAATTATTTTACCTTATCCTCCAAAAATTATTTGTTAAATTCATACTTTTTTCAGCTGTCATATGAGGGTGTTCTAATGTCTGGTAAATCTTTTAAGGGTGAGTATTAAATATTAAGTGTTAAATCAATGTTTGTTAGCACCATCTGCTAAAGTCACTTGAAGTATGAAAGTTAAAGTATTCTTTGTTAAATAAAATGTTCTCAGTACTACTATATGTGAGGTTTAGTAATAATAATAGTGCGGTATTTTTGCTAGTGGATGTTTTAATGTAAACTCACTTCCTTTACATGCTGCTTGCTCGTTTCCCCTACAGCTGTGCATTATTATACATTCTATGAAATCATCATAACACAATCTGTATCTTTTCCCCTTTTTATGAGCTCAGACAAGAGATCCGATAAGAATAATCATAAATCATTTAAATAATTAATCATAAATCCTCCAGTTTATCAGAAAAATAAGAAAAAAGATAATTATGAGTTTTTACTTGGCAGAAAGGTGAAAACTCTTAAGGATAGTTGGGGCGCTGGTCTCAGTTTTATCTACCTATGGACCCGTTTGTGGTTCACAGAAGTATTCATTCACTACACATTGGATGGTTTCCTTCACTGGACATCATCAGACCAGACACTTTCCGCCAAGCGGCATTCAAAATGACTGTATTCAAGCTGCTTTTCATCAGATAAAGATCAGAGAAATCTGATGTGAGATCGGTGAAAATAAGAAGGAAAAACGACAAAAATATTGGTTTTGGTTCTACTAGATTCAGTAGAGATGAGGAATACAGAGGAATAAAGGAATAAATAGGAATAAAGAGGAATAAATAAAGAGGAATAAATACAGAGGAATAAAGCTGATACAGAGGAATAAAGCTGATACAGAGGAATAAAGCTGATGAGCCATACATACAGAGGAATAAAGCTGATGAGCCATACAATGAAGTTATGGGAAAGAGTAGTGGAAGCTAGACTAAGGGCAGAAGTGAGCATTTGTGAGCAGCAGTATGGTTTCATGCCAAAAAAGAGTACTACAGATGCAGTATTTGCTTTGAGGATGTTGATAGAGAAGTACAGAGAAGGCCAGAGGGAGCTGCATTGTGTTTTTGTAGATCTGGAGAAAGCTTATGACAGGGTGCCCAGAGAGGAACTGTGGTATTGTATGAGGAAGTCTGGAGTGTCAGAGAAGTATGTTAGAACGGTGCAGGACATGTATGAGGACTGTAAGACAGTGGTGAGGTGTGCTGTAGGTGTGACAGAGGAGTTCAAGGTGGAGGTGGGACTGCATCAGGGATCAGCTCTGAGCCCCTTCTTGTTCGCTATGGTGATGGACAGGCTGACAGACGAGGTTAGACAGGAATCTCCATGGACTATGATGTTTGCAGATGACATTGTGATCTGCAGTGAGAGTAGGGACGAGGTGGAGGAGAAGCTAGAGAGGTGGAGGTTTGCCCTGGAAAGGAGAGGGATGAAGGTTAGCCGCAGTAAGACAGAGTACATGTGTGTGAATGAGAGGGACCCAAGTGGAAGAGTGAGGTTACAGGGAGAAGAGATCAAGAAGGTGGAGGATTTTAAGTACTTGGGGTCAACAGTCCAGAGCAATGGAGAGTGGGGAAAAGAGGTGAAGAAGCGTGTCCAGGCAGGATGGAATGGGTGGAGAAAAGTGTCAGGTGTGATGTGTGATCGAAGAGTTTCAGCTAAAATGAAAGGAAAGGTGTACAAAACTGTGGTGAGACCAGCGATGTTGTTTGGTCTAGAGACAGTGTCACTGAGGAAAAGACAGGAGGCAGAGCTGGAGGTAGCAGAGATGAAGATGCTGAGGTTCTCTCTGGGAGTGACCAGGAAGGATAGGATCAGGAATGAGTACATCAGAGGGACAGCACATGTTAGAGGTTTTGGAGATAAAGTCAGAGAGGCCAGACTGAGATGGTTTGGACATGTCCAGAGGAGAGATAGTGAATATATTGGTAGAAGGATGCTGAGTTTTGAACTGCCAGGCAGGAGGTCTAGAGGAAGACCAAAGAGGAGGTTTATGGATGTAGTGAAAGAGGACATGAAGGTAGTTGGTGTGAGAGAAGAGGATGCAAAGGACAGGGTTAGATGGAGGCGGTTGATTCGCTGTGGCGACCCCTGAAGGGAAAAGCCAAAAAGGAAAAGAAGAAGAAGTTCTACTAGATTCAGTGAAATGTGTATAATAACCTAATATTTCAGAGAAAAGACTAAATCCCAACCTCTCCATTGAATAAAACGAGACTAAAATGTTAAATACTTCATTAGGAATCAATGCTGAAAAATTAAGAGCGCTGCAAAAAGCAACAAAAAAAAAAAAAAAAAAAAAAAAAATCCTAAAAGGATGTCGGGTAAGCTGGAATAAACACATGGTTAGCTGGTTAAGCTAATGATCTGCCACACATAAACTGAAACCCTCGGTCTGCCGTCCTCTCAGGAAGAGATCAGGTGAATCAAAGAGGAAGACGTCTCGACTCTAATCACCCCTAGAGCTTCATAAACAATTACTCTAACATGTTGTCCCGGACGGCCTTGAATTCTTCCCTTCACAGGTGGAACAATGAAAAGGCTTCCCTGTGCTCTTGAATGAGTCACGGGCTGATAGGATTGCACGTGTTTACGCGGCTCAGCCTTGGCCCCAAACTCTGCCTCACGTTGCTTTTTTTTGGGGGGGGGGTGGTGGGGAGGTGGGGGGCTAATCAAGGAAATTGCTGTTTGTAAACCTCCTGGTATCGACATCTGGGAGCAGTCGTCTCTCCCTCCAAACCCAAACAGCTTAAAGTAAGAAAAAGAGAAACAAATACTGAGGCATGGCACACACACACACACACACACACACACACACAAGGCAAACACACACACACACATGCCGCACACACTGCATTTTGTGATCCATTCCTCTGCTGAACAGGCAATGGAAACTTCTGCAAATGTAAATCTGTTGGGTTAAAAATACAGCACATTAATGTGCACCACATGTGGCACTCTGGCAGGATGGAGGATATTTTGGCGGCGGGGGGAGATTTCAGAGAGAGAGAGAGAGAGAGGAGGGCTGCAGTCCTGGGGTTTCTCCAACAGCGGAGAGAGGGAGACACACACACACACACACACGCATATACACACACACAGCTGTACAGAAAGCTAATTCCTGCACTCCTTTTTATTTTTATTTTTTTTACCTTGAGCCTTTTCCACGAACACCACCTTGGAGTCGTGCTGGAAGTTGTGTCCGTCGAGGAGCATCCTCTCCCCTCCGGAGGCGGGACACGTCTCCAGGCTCTGCTTATCCACCAGTGGCAGCTCCTGGGCCGATCTCTGGGCTGTGTGGGAGGAGGAGAAGAGGAATCGGCCTCATCGTTTCAGCTAATACACACCTACTCCCCATGCAGACCTGAGCATCCAGACCGAAGCTGAATCACTACCTAGACGGCGTTCACACAGCCGCTAACCTCCTGCTCTTTACGTCAGAGTCAAACCGAAAGAAGAGGGAAGCGCTGCTTTGTGTTTATTTGTGTTATCCTGAAAATTACTGAGGATAATTTGTTTCAAATATTTATTTTTGCACTCCTCTTCCTTACCTTTCGACTTAACGTCTCATTCCTAGCTCGCTCTCTGCTTTTCAGAAATAATACTCCTTGTTATGAAATATTTGCAAATCTTTTCAATCTGAACTCGATGTCTCTGGTGAAAGATTTCGGTAATGACTCTACACTTTGATCGACCGGGAAACAGAAAACCAGAAATATTTGGATTTATCATCTTTTAGTAATTTGATGCTCCTGCTTTCTGATTTTGATAAAACTAATTCTCTCTCTTCTGGAAATCTTTCATTACTTTCCACATCTCTCTGTTCTTCTTCCTCAGTCTGGCTGTCATTTGGCCTCACACACACACACACACACACACACGCACACAATTATATTTTGGTCAGAAACAATTGTTCTGTGGCGATTGTTCAGAGAGTAACAAAAGCTCTATTTCAAGATGCTGAAATCAGGGTTTAACTACTGTCTTTCATTTAAGCTCAGAAGACTTCATCTCTCTGGCGGCTCTCAGCACCAGAACAGCATGAACTGGTTGATTTGCCTGAGTTTATCCCAGACCAGTAAAAAAGGTCAGATCCAGTGCAGACGAGAGAGTCAATAGAATTTATCGACTGCAGACTTTTTCGATCTCAGTCACATGAACCAGAACTGCCTCATATGATTAATATCTTTATTGGTTAATCCAATGATTATCTTTTAAACACTTCATGTTTTGTCTCTAAACTGGCAAAAAAAAAAAAAAAAAAAAACCAGCAGCAACTCTTCAAACCGTTCTCGTCCAGAAAAAACACAACAATGTTAATTTGTGAAGTCTGAACCAGAGACAAGTATTTTCCCACTGATTGATTCAAGAAGCAGCTTTTTTGAATGGAATGTTACCTACCAGCTCTCCTCTTAACCCTTTAGACTGATTTGAATAAATAGTAGAAGCCTTAAATGATGAAGCTGTTCTGTTAGGAGATGTTCACTCTCCTAACAGTTTACGTTCAAAATGACGACGTAAACAGATTACCCCCTTATCATGTCCACCCCCTTAATGTTATGTATTACTATACCTGGACTTTACTATTTAGCAAAAAAAGTAAGTATATCTTAATGAGAATGCCTTAACTCAGCTAAAAAAGCACTCCAGAAATTAAATTTCTGACTTCATGCCAAAGGAAAAATAAAGCAAAATAAATAAACACTTAAATGGAAATCTGTCCAGCAGCATAATTACAAAAAAATTAAGACATGTTGATCATTGCAGACCTGACCAGTATGAGAAGATGCACTCACAGCACTCGATTGGGTTGGATGCAGCCTGCAGGGACACCGTTCTCCCCGTGGCCTGGTTGATGTGGACTCGGAAAACCATCCGCACACGCGTGTTCTTGCGTCCGATGTCGGTCTCCCCCTTCCTGAGCTCGATGTCTGAATTGCGCAGCTTTAAGATGCCTGCGCAGTCAATTCTGGGTTTGTGGAAAAACAGGATGAAGTTAGTTAGTTAGTTCGTTAGTTAGTTGTGCCAAAGTCTGCCTGTCCAAAAAGCAAATCAGCGTGAGCGCTGGTGACGTCTGCTCGCACAGTTAATCAGGCAGCGCTGCAGCCAGATCAGACGTGATTCCCAGTGTCCATCAACACCGACCTGAAGGAGGCTGCGCTCGTGTCAACAGATTATCATGACCCCCCCCAGCAGGACCTTCACACCTCAGTGCTCCAACTCTTGGCTGAGGACATTCATTATATATTTGTTAGGATTTGTGCTCCAGAAAAACGCTTCTAGGAATCTCACATCTACATATTTTCTATAGGATTTCTTTTTACAGTCTCAGTCTTCATTAGACGCCTAATAAACCCCCCTCCTCCCCACTACTCTCTGCACTCAACTCACTTTTTGATACCTCTAATACTTCTAGCCTCTCCAAACGGTTTCTGGCATCTCCATTGCCGTGCTACTTGATGCCGCATTCCTCAAAGCCTAGTTAATGTCAACTTTTACACACATTTTGAACACTCCCTAACATTCTTCTGGGCAGACACCGGGGTCTGCTTCGCTGGCGAAGTAATCAGGTGTTGATGCTGAGAACCCCAGCTGCTCCGCTCTCCGCCCACACAGACGAGTGAAAAACCACATACTGAGACGTCTGTTCAGGAACCGAGAAGAAGTTTTAGAGGAGAAATCGCAAATCCCAATAAGAGAAGTCACCTCTTTAATGCTAAAAAAAAAAAGAGTTAATAGATGTCCAAGGCCTGTATTCTCCTCCACGTGATGAAACACGTAGTCCACACGTCTCCGTCGAGTCCCTGCCTCCATGAATAGATCTCCCACGGACCACCAGCCTATACAATGTGAGTATTTTGAGTTCTGTCCTCCACAGAAGAGAAGAGAAACCATATCCTGAGGTGATGTTGTTGTATAAGGGCAGCTTATGTGCTACATCCATTAAAACACCGAGAAAAAAGTGCTGAGGTAAGCAAGTTGCAGACCCCAGGTCCCAGTTAGCAGCCCACAGCTTCCCCAGTAATCTGATCTCTGATGCTTATAAATGTGTGCAGAGGGCAACACACACCCCAAACACACCCTAAAGACGCACAGAATACTGTGCATAGTTTCCGAACTGTTTATTTAATTGCTAGAATCTTAATGTTCCTTAGACCAAAACAAACAAGGTGATGAAGTAATCTTACATTTGAACTCAACACGCAGCTTTGTAGCTCTTTACTAGTCATTGACAAAGTGGATGTGGCAAATAAAGTTTGCTACATACAAGGAGTCTAAATTTACTTGACACTATAAACAGAGGCAACCAGAAATAACACATTTTCAAAATGTCACTGGTTTGTGCAGCTTTAGCAAGCAAACGTTAGAGAATCTCTGAGGATGAGGTTCCCCCCAAAAAGCATCTCAGTGGGTTCAGGTTCCAAACTGGGTTTTAAGAAGCTCAACAATGGACGTTCTCTTCTGCTTGGACCACTGTCCTGCTGCAGGACCAGACATGACTTCTGCTTCAGAATGCACTTTGTGATCCGAATTCATTTCTTTCTAATTATGGAAAGTCATCCAGGTCCCAAAGAACATCCCAACATCTTACACGTCCTTCACGTTTGATTGTAGGTATGATGTCCTTCTAGTGGTATGCCATGTCTGGTTTACACCAGATGTGATGGCTTCAAACTGTTTAACTTTAGACCCATCAGTCCATAGAATACTCTCTCAAAAGCTCTGAGGAGCATCAAGGTTACAAAGCCTGAACGTTCTTCTGGGTCTCCTGTGATTAGAGGTAAGATTGGGCCTAAAAAATCCAGCCCGACCCGATCCCAGCCCGACGGTATTAAAGCCCGACCCGAACCGAACGTAATTATTGACATTTTGAGCCCGAACCGGCCAGAATTTCAGGCTTGGATTTCAGGCTTAAGATCTTACCTTTACTTTCAGCGCATATATGATCGGATAGGTAAAGTGACAGGAGAAAATACAGCTGATGCACGGAGGGAACTGAGCAGGTACTGTAGATGGATGTTTTTCATACAGCGCCTTCTATGTTTTACCTAAATTATTTATTTTATAAGGGTATTCCTTAGTTTAATACCCGTACATCGTTTGACATACATAATATATAAATATAAATTTATTTAAAAAGTTCGGGCGGTTCGGGCTTCGATGTTAGGATCTTAAGCCCGACCCAACACCAAAAAAAAAAATCCAGCCCAACCCGAACCGAACCCGACGGTATTGAAGCCCGACCTGACCCGAAAGTCATTGTTGACTTTTTGAGCCCGACCTGACCCGAATTTTGTGTCGGGTCGGGGCCGAACTCGGGTTCGGGCGTAAGATCTTACCTCTTCCTGTGATATTATCTCAGTGTCTTTGGAGTCATGGAACCACAAAAATTTATTGAACTGAGATCTGCAGTTTAGTGAGTCACCTCTTTGGGTTTTTTCTGTGCTTGTGGAGGAATTTTTAAAGGTCAGCCACTTCTGCCAATATTCACTATTGTTCCAAGTCTTCTCCGTTTGTAGAGGATCCTAAAGACTTAGAAATGGCTTCATAACCCTTCTGTCACGGGTGACTTTCTTCTCCATTTCTTCTTTTAGTTTTTCATCATAGTGTTCTGCTACTGAGACCTAAGTCAATTTTATTCCTCTGGCCTGTTTGAGTGATGATTTGATTGAAAAGAGCTGTTACTGATCAGGCCTGGGTTTAACTAGTCCAGCTGCAACCAGTTATGCAGTTTTTTCGGATTTAGCTATTTCTACTTTTTTTAAAAAAAAAATTAGTAAGCAAAAGAAGAAATGTTACTTGTTTGAATACTGTAGTTTCAAGGTTGGATTTGCTTCAAATGACACATGACTTCAATCTGATGAAAGAACTGGAGACTTGTCATGGGCTCCATTTATATCCCCAAAACTTGTTGAAATCGGACTGAGACTTTGATTTGCCTCAGAAAATGTCAGGTTTGATTCTAACTTGCCCAAATTACCAGATTTTGCAACTCCCAACCTTCAGCTCTTCATCTTTTGAGGCCAATTCCAAGTCTCAGGCTATTCCATATCAATTCAGGAAGGATCCATAAATGACATCAGAGCAAAGCCTTAAATTTCTTAAGGTTTAATTTGGATTTTAGCCAGAAGATTTAGGATTAACTGCAGATTGAGCCCGTCGTAAACTTCCTAACATTTTGACCCCTGGTACTCACATGGCCCGCATGTTGTTCTCCGGCAGCAGTGGGATCTCCAGGACCTTAGTGTTGTTGTGCAGGGCCTCGTGGCTCGGAGTGGACACGGTCTTCCCGGTGATACGGTGGACCTGGTAGAAGGCGTGGGGTCTGAGCAGCCGGTCGTCAGCGGTGCCAATGAACAGCTGCAGGGTCAGAGGCTCGCTCTCCATGTAGCCATGGAGCTGAGAGAGGAGGAAGAAATACAAGACGAAGTTGTGTTTAAGACCACGTCTCATCTAATATGTGCTGTTAAAATAGGAATAATCCTTCAGAGTCAGGTTTTTTTTTAAACAAAGTACCAATTTAAGATGACATAATCGTCCTTTTTATCTTGGTTAATTTACTACTGATGGTCCGTTCACACTTCCTTCATCAGCCTCTGTCAAACCTGCCAAGATGTTGATCCGACAGTGGCTGAATCTCCCGAGCAGCCGCCGCCAGACAGAAGTAAAAACCATCTACAGCCTGGTGATTTGTGAACGCTGCGTTTGCCTTGTGATGAGATTAAGCTCGAGTTTCAAAAGAAAAATCAAGGTCATGTCAAGTCCAAGCCCCAGACATCCAGGGTTAAGACAAACTCACAGTAGTGATCCTGCTCTTATTTTTATCAGTAAAATGATCCTGCATGACGGAGCCGGAAAGGCACAGAAGTGCTTGGTGGTGTAGCTTGTGGGCTCAACCCAGACTTCTAAAGTACTCCCAGACCTCCATAGGTGTTGCTTGACAAGAGGCCTCGTGACAACATGACCTCAGCTACCCACACGGCAGGCATGAAGCCCGACCAGCGGGGTGAAATCCGAAAACAGCGGCTACTTCTGACACACTGAGAGTTATGTATGTTCTCCATACTCTGTGCCACAGAGGAATTAGAGCAGGATACTCGGCTTTTTGAGGTCGAACAAAAGGAAACTCAACAAAAAAAATTCCAGGAGCCCAAAATTGAAATGTATCAAATTAAATGTGGAGATTATATGGACTAGGGAAAATCTCATAAATCCATGAACTAATATGTGAGGTACAACAGGCATGACCTAACATTTAAAAAATACAAGTTTCTGTAAATTTTGCAGCACCTTCAATCAAATAGTATCTCATTCATTTCATTCAAGTCATTGCTTTTTCCCATTATCCTTATATTTTTGGCAGAGCATGTTCCAGTCTTTCAGTATTTTAAATTAATGTTTTTTTACAGTTATGTTTATATCATTTCTGTTTTCTTTTAGCAATTATACTGCACTTGAAGAGAGCTAATAGCACAGCTGATGGAATTACTATTTATCCTTAGTCAAAGGATATAGAAAAAATATGGGTCTGGGTTCTGCCCGGAGTTTCTTCCTCAATGAAGGAGTTTTTCCCTGCTGCTGTCGCTTATGCTTGCTCTGGAGGATCCTTATTGGGTTTCTCTGTCTGTTAAAGCACTTTGAAATGTCTGCTGATGTGATTAAGTGCTTGATTTAAAATATATAAAAGTTACGTAAAGAAATAATGAGACATTTTGAGTAGAAACTTACATCATTAAATACAAAAACTGGACAGTTATAGTAGACATCACCTTTCAGAGACCTGCAAAGTGTAATACAGGCAGACATTGATCTCTACCTGCTGATACACCACTGAGGATATGGCTATCGTCTCAAACCACTGGCAGTGAAATGTCAAAGTGGAGAGCACAGTTTTCACTTATATATGACATGAAGGGCATTCGAGGCAAGGAGGAGAGGGAGAGGCTCGGACCAGCGGTGAGGAACATGTGATTTGGAGGAGGCTCCCTGTCAGGGCTAAGAGCTGCAGAAGGCCTGTGTATTTGTGAAAGGAAATGGATTGCTGCCTAGCAATGCTGTTTATTTAGGCAGCAGGAAGGAGTGTGATGAAGTGCGGTAGCCCGCTCGCAGTTACCTTCAAACCGTGATTACAGCCAATGATTAGCTGCTTTGAATTATTATCAAGTCCTGGCAAAAAAAGAAAAAGAAAAAAGAAACACTACAAAAATGAAATTTGATAATGTCACATTGAACAATTTTAATCTTTTCTGTTATTTCCAAAACTTTTAAACTAATGTTTGTGTAAATTCCCTTATAATCATCTATCATTTGAAGACTGAAGTGTTGAACAGGCGATGCTGAATCAAGGAACGTCTCTTTTTACTCACTCTGGGATGTGAATCGTCTGTTTTATGGAGCAGCTGCAACAGACAACAGTCCAACAGTCATGATTTGTTGATGCACTAAAATCACGGTGATACAGTTTCATGTAAACCTCCTGCAGCTCCACCCTAACACTTTGACACTGGCAATGCAACCACCCCTCCCTACATACTATCACCCACTGGAGGAATGCAGAGACTCTGGCTGCTCAAGGCACCAAAGAGGAGGAGAGAGGAGTGAGGTAGACACCATCTCCATTTCGATTGTGAAAGGATGATCATACACAAACACACACGCTATTGTGCTTTAGTTTGCATGATATTTTCGTAAAATGCATGCTGTCACAAATACAAACAGCAAAAAAAGGGGCATGACTCTCAAAGAAGAACCAAAATTTACTTTTTGAAATCCTTTCCAAGTGTTTCGAAGCAAGAGAATTTAAGACAGGGGGAGAAAAACGATGATCTCACAGACTCGAATAACGGTATTTCCTCTCGGCCGGAGAACAGCATGAAACCCCGGGCATTAAACCCTGGGACTGCACACAGCACTGCAGAAGGGGGCATACTTCAGTCTGCTGCTGGTGTAAGAGCGGGTGTGGTTGAGACAGGCAGCAGCTATGGCATTAAAAAGGACAGAAAATAGCCAGCTTAGCTGTGCTGGATGCTGGACATGCAGAAAAAAAAAAAAAAAAAATCCACCGCAGAAAAAAGCGTCATCCAGAATAAACTCAGCAACGTCTGGCCAGGGTTTGAGGCAGAGAAGTGACGGGACGAGCCCCAGAGGCCCTGCACCGCCGAGGGTAACATGTAATCAGGAAGTCACAGAGATGCCCTTTCTGACATCTCCATCACCGCCCGCCAGAAACGTGTGTGGTTTAGCCTCTCCCGCCTCTGCACGACGTAGCTCGCGATGATGTCATCCGTACACACGGGAACTTTCCCAAACAAAGGGAAGTCTGTGTGGTTGGGGTGGTAGCTCCCGGAAAGGCCAGGGTGGGGGTGGGGGGGGGTTTGGATTGAAGAGAACACACAGCCTCTTTTTCAGCTGGGGTGAACTCGGACCCTTCTTAAATCATTAGCACCTTCACACGGACAAACACACACGGCTGAAGCAAGAGTACAACGTGTTTTTGTCTCTCAACATGTGTTATTCCGCTGCTGAACATGAATACAACGTTTGTGTTATTTGTCCTATATGTTTAAATCTAACAGTTGTACAAACCCTTAAAAGACTCACGAGAAGCACAGATTGTTCTGTCAACTGAAAGCTGGACCCATAAAAGATCCATTTGTTTAACACAAAAAATTAGTAATAATTAATAACATTTTTATTCAATAAAAAATATTGTATTTTGAGATTATGAATATTATTTCATGGAGAGACAAAACCAAAAAAAATAAAACACAAAAGTTTTTCATTTTCTTGAGTTTGTCTCTTCATGAAAGAATATTAATTCAATTAAAATAAATATATTATTATGTAATAGAAAATTAAAAGTAAGAAATACTCATATTTTGCCAACAGTGTTTTTATATTGTTGAAAATTTACTTTAAGACAAGTTGATGCTGAATCAATAAATTCGTGTTAATTGTATCTCTGAATATGTAAGAAATTTTACATTTTACAAATCCAAAAAGGAGAAAAAGAAAATACTTAAAATCTCCAAAATATCACAAATGACACAAAGAACCTTTCATGTTCTTTGGGTGGCAGTAGCTCAGTCCACTAAGTCTAAGACCGGGGACCAGAAGTTGCCGGTTTGAGACTCAAGTCGGACAAAAAAATTTGTAAAATTTCATACATATGTATATATTCATGGAAAAGAAAATGAAACAGAAAAAAAAAAAATCAGTTTCTGAGTTATGCCCCTGAGCAGACTTGCTCAGAATGAGCCAAAATCCAACTGGTAACCATAGAAAAAAAAAAATACAAAAGATAAAACTTCCTCAAAAAGTCTTCTCTTCAGTATCTGAGATCTTCTCTGGAAACAAAACTCCCTCCCAAAATTAGCCTAAACCCAACTTGTAACCATGGAAACAATGAAAACAAAAATGACAGAAGTCCCTAAATACTGACAGTTACTATTTTATGGTTAACGGGTGAACAAAGTTTAATGAAAAAATATTGTATCATATTATAACATAATATTATAACTCCTTTAGTGACGGCAGGCGGTTGGACGGTTGCTAAATCGTGTCTATCTTTGTTGGTGGGAGGAGATAATAAAATATCAAAGGTATCAGTTACAGCCACAGCCTGGCTCGCCACTGCCTGATCCAGCTCCTTTATTTGCTCAGAGACTGAGGTCGGTGGTGTGGGGTAACAGTCGGGGACCAGACGGGTTCCTAACCAAAACATATCTGCAGTTGTCCAAATTTTTTTCTTTGGCCTCGACCACCAGAGCTACTGCGGTTAAAGCTCATGACTAAGCTCTTACTGGCCACGCAGCATCGCTGGGTAACTGTCTGTACTGTAATGGAAAAGTCTGAGTCACCTTGTCTGGACAGGAACTGGCTGAGTGGACTGGTCTGTCTACAAGCATATCTTTGGTATTCCATTCAGAAATGTGACAACTTTGACTCACATATCAGGAGCGTCATGACAAGCATGTCGCACCGGTCTGTCACAACATATGAGGTAGAAAACACAGAGGTGCAGAGGCGAGAAGCGACAGTGAAAAGGAGTCTAATGGTTACACCATGTGTATAATCATCACAGGAAACTACCCAGTCCAGCTCAGTGGTTCTCAACATTTGGTTTAAGCCTCTGAGGAGGGGAGGGGGTGTTGCAATGAAAGTCAATGGGGCAATGGAGTAAGAAAATGATGATTGTTAAAGAGTCACTATTCTTCTTGAGAAATATCTCGGTAATATCCTCCTAGAACATAGTCAGACAGATGTCCCACCCATGTTTGGGCATCACAGGTTTATACTGACTTTTATGAAGTCAAAAAAACACCATAAGAATCAAAAGTTTATCAAACCTGGATGACTGGGTGTCCTCCAGCCAGGGCTTTCACCGCCCCCCTGCTGCCCTCCGTCTCATAGTGGGCTCGATGGTGGGACTTGGGTTGGACGTCTATCTGCAGGCTGTAAGGTCCAGAGCTGGATGGCAGCTGCCAGTCCAGGGCCGGCAGGGACGGGCTGTCGGTGGGAAAACATGTACGACATGTTAACTCAACGAGGTGGAAGGAGGGCTTGTTTTAGCTACAATTATCAAGGTAGAATGTACAGAATGTCATACGTCAGAGCTATGATAAACTTGTACTACTGTCACAGAATAGTCAGCAAATCTGTGACTATAATCAGCTTTTCAAATACTACTCTGAAACAAATGGAAAAGAGACTCTTTATTATTTTTATATACTTTGTACACTTAGAAATCCACTTTTGTAGGCTTTGAACAGATGTTCAACTCTAAACCAGTTGCTCACCTGACGTACTGTTTCGGTTTGGACCAGGAGTATGGGTGTTGTGGAACATCAAGAAAGCCGCTACAGTAGCCCTCTTTCTTTAGCGGCAGGCGGTTCGACGGTTGATCATCCAGACAGAACTCCCCTGGACTCAGTTCCTCCCCTCCAGGCTCCACCTTCAGCCCAACAGTGGGATTGAGCTCCTGGCTGGTCTTACGGGCCTTCAAGGGGATTGCTTCTCCAATATCAGCCACTCCATCTGTGGTCAACGCATTGATGGCTGCCAGGATGGCCGAGTTGGTGTACTGATTGGTGTTGGGCAGCCAAGTCTCGTCGGTAATACTGAGGCGAGGGGACGTTTGCGGGGACGGTCCGGGGGAGTGGGTGGGCGAGTACGGGAAGGGTTTATGTGTCGACACGCTGCCGTTGAGACTGTACTTCCGCTTTGCGCCGCAAGGGGAGCTGGGCCTGGACCCACGCTGACCAATCCAGCTGTCTTCTGTCTGACCAGTGCGAGGGGAAGTGGAAGGGGAGTGACGAGGGGAACCGCCAGAGGTGCAGCCGTCACCTGGAAGCGTGAGGGTGGACCCCTTGGGGGACACGGAGGGTGACTGCCAGGGGGAGTTCTGTGGCGAGTTGTCGTAGTTGTAGGAAAAGCTTGACTCGTAGGAGGAGGCGTCAGAGTGGCAGCTACGAGATGATAGGCTGCTGGTCGGACTCAGGCAGCTGGGATCACGGTAGCCATCTGCACTGGGGAGGGTCAATGTTACGATGGAGTTGACCCGCTTGGCCACAGGAAGGTTGTCCTCCTCTACTTCATCTTCAGGAAATTGACCATAGGCTGTGATCTCAATGCGAGGGCTCTCCAGGGTCGGGGCTCCGCTCGGGCGGATGCTTGAGGACGAAAAGTACGCAGCCGCTCTCAAGTCATCCTGAGTGTCGTAAGCGTGAGGTTCAGTACCAGAAACAGATATAGTGGGGCTGGACTGGAGGCTGTGGTACTGGGAGGGAAGACAGGGGTTACCCAGTGGAAGGGAGAGACTGACATTTGGCGTGTAGCCATATGCATCTGGAAAGCAAACAGAGAGAGTTTGTTACCATGATAATCAAACACACATTCACTGGCTCCCTCACCGACACGGAGACAGCTGCCAAGCGGAGTCTTCTGAGAGCTGTTGCCTATAATGGCGAAAGAACAGCTTGCTTACCAGATTCAGGCCTCAGATATTTCATGATGCAGACGCTAGAAAAGTTCAAATGTGTGCCTCACATGACGGGGATCCCCAAAACACACTGAAGCCATCCATATAAAACATCTCTGAATCAGGTATCTGCTCAGTTTATTTGCAACGAAGGTGAGAAGGAAGAATACAGGAGAAGTCTAAAAATAGCCGGTAGATTTTTTTTTTTTTTCCATTTCAAGGGGCCAGATTTAAACCACTTAATGCATATGCTGCCGCCCATAAACTGCAATGTTATAAAAACACACACTGATGCTTTTGTTGGCCAGTCCCATATTATAACAGCCATTGAAAATAAACACAAGATGGGACATGATTGGTTTATTTGCATGCTGGGCACACTGCACCCAGCCTGGTGAGGCTCGTGGTTTCCCAGCTTCATCGTCCTGCTGGGTAGCATGAAGCTGCACATGTTGTGGCAAAAGGCTGAGGTCACAATCTGGGCCAGAGGAGGGGGGGGGGCATGGGAACGGGAGTTGTGGTTCTATGGCTGAAAGTAACCACAGTGGAGAGCATTGATTCTAATGGAGGCGGCTTTTAGGGACGGACGGTTGCAGTCAGACAATCACCACAGCTCCTGTCTGCAGTAAATTAACAAGAGTTAGGGGCCCCGTTGTAAAGACCATGACATCAGTGCTACACCAAATGACTGCTTGTAATAAAAGAAAATGATGTTTGCATTTATGGCTGGTTGTGGTGTGTGACACACTACCAATGAAATGTTCTATAATTAGCCTGCTGTGAATTAGCAGATATCCTGACAGGTAGCCTGAGGGGTCCTACACCATCACATGGCACTGTTGAGCACTGGCATCAAAATTACCCACAATGCCATGTCAGTCGTTAGCCCAGGTTCAGTTTCGGCTACTCTTTCTCACTGTAAGAGGCTCATAAATGCAGAGACACACCCAGCTAGCCCAAAGCAGCGGGGAGCGTCCCACTACGAAAACCCTCAATGACTCAGTGGTGTTACTGACTACAGGGGTAAGACACATATGTACATACTGTATATGCATATACATACAGTATATACATATGTGTATATATATGTATATAATACACACACACATGTATATACATGTACTGTATGTGTGTGATGTGTGTGTATACATACAGTACATACACACACACATATATATATACTGTAAATACATATACACACATACATACACATATACATGCATATACATATATATACACTACATTTTATAGGTCCTGCGTCCAATTATTGTTTAAGCTATTATTATATTAGTATTTTTTGTTATAATTATATTAGTTTTTATTAAATTAGTCCACTGATGATGTCGGTGTATTTCAGGCGGTGGGGTGGTGGGGTTTTTTTGGGGGGGGGTGTGATGGGGCAGGGCCCGGGGCCTCCCACAGTCTATCACCGCCACTGCCGTCAGTCTGACGGCTCTATCGCTGAATAGAGACATTCATCTGGAGGAAAGTGCGGCAAAGACTTGAATCGACCATAACTCGTTTACTGAATCAACACTGAGGGTAAATTTGAACAAATCACAAGAAGGAAGAGTTTCTAGCAGAAGTAGAGTCATACATACCCTCTTCAGCTGATTTCATGATCTTTTGCGCAGAGAGAAACGTCTGAGCTCAAACTCTGGGTTCAGGAGCAGATGGGAGTAATTCCGTCTCCATATAGCGGAGTTTGTGTAGTCCCCAGCTGTTGCTCTGGATCCTCTCTCGCTGTTTGACCGCAGATAAACAAGGACAATGAGAAACAAGTGTCAAAAAAAAAAAAAAAAAAAGGCTGCGCTGGGAGAAACAGCTGCCACTTCTAAAAGGGGTCAAAGTCGCATCCAAAGTGAGAAAATGGTCTCAAAACGCGTGGAACAGTATCGAGACTGAGTCGTGATCTCTTTTAGGAAGCTATTTCGGTCGCTGCGTTGAGATGCTGGGGGATCCTGGAGCTGCTGGGTCTCCGTGACGCACTTCTCCGGCGCGCACAGGACTTGTGCGCTTTTTAAACTCGGGAATCACCTCGGCGGCGGCGACGCGCCGCCCCTCCGCGCTCTGACGCACAGCCGACCCCCAGATGAGTCCAAAGGAGATCCTCGCCGGGGTTTCCAGCCGTGTGGAAGGCCAATCAGAAAAGTTGGCAGTGGCGCCTGGATAAAATAAGCTTCTCCATAGGACAGCCAAACGCAAACCTCCAGTGATTGGAAAACATTTTTTATCCAGCGCTTGTTAAAGCTGACCCGGCAGGATGGGGGGGGGGTCAACATCCATCTGAACGGTGAAAGAAATGGAGTTCCGGTGGCGCTGAGCGCTCTGATTAGTTAGAAGACAGATGTTAAATAAAAGCTTCTGTCCCACATGATCCATGACTGACTTAAAGAGCAGGACCAGCATTAATCTTTCCGTCTATTTCTTCTACTGTCTGTGTTTCCATTGGCATCATTTAAAGAGGAAGTCATCGGGACACAACACATGGACACTCCTAAAGAAAGATTAATGAGCAGACTAATCCTCCTGAGCAGTTTACATTAGACTGCTGCCGTTTTCACCCTGGAGGAGCCGTTCATCATCAGCCTCCAGCAGGATGATCAGCTAAAGCAGGCATGGGCAAGCTGCGGCTCGGGGGCCGCGTCTGGCCACTTAGGCCTAGGGTTTTCCAGATTGTGAGCTGCAGCTAATGTGCCAGAGCATGTAGCATTTAGCATGTAGCATGTAGTATGTAGCATGTAACACAATCATGACACACCCTGCGCCCGCATGTAAAACATGAAGCTCTCTTTAGATGTGTGCAGCGTCTCGCGGAGTTCTGAAAGCTCTTACAAATAAAAATCATTGCTTTTTCCACTTCCACCTGACAGGCTGCATATCTGTGGGGCAAAAAGCACATAATTATACATACTTGCATAGAAGTGCTATATAAAAAAATCAACTCTCATACCCAGTCATTTGACATGCTGAGCTGAGAGCCTTCAGAGGGTTTTTCATGCGCTGCTCTCTGCGGTTGCTGGATACTTATTTGGTCTCTGTCTTGTTGCTATGTTTGGCAGGCCTGGATCTTTCAGCAGCTGGCAGCACAGACACGGTTTCTGTGGTGACGATAAGTGTCGTCGACTCGCTCGAGTTAGTCCGTCCACCTCCAGAGCTTTGCAAGCATCTAATCAGCTGACCCTGTGCTCGTCATCCCACAATGCACATCTTTGTAGTTGAAACTTTATTAGATTCATTTAGGACTAATGAGTAAATAAAACATAAGACACAATAAAATAACCCATTTACCACTTGTGTTGTGTCAATTTAAGTCTCACTTTCACAATTCTAACCTGTCTACAAACTGTATGGGTCACATTCACACATTCATCGACTTATCTAGACCTGTTGGAAGCACATCTCTCCTTTGAAAACACACATTTTTGTGGATCTGAGTGACTCACACTGCAAATAATTCTGTATTTGCTAAGATTTAAAATACAACACTTGGAGCTTGAGATTAAATGTATTCTTTAAATGATTATTTCCTATATTTTGAATATGAGAGGTCTCACACTAGCAGCAAATCCATGTGTGACATCAGACACCTGTGTGTTTTCACCCCTCCCCTTGTTTTACTGCCATGTAGACGCCTGCTGATCGGCGTATGCATGCAAAGAATTGTTCTCATTCGTGCCGCTTCACCATGAATCAATTCTGTATCTGATGTACCACCATGTCAGGAAGAGATTTTTGTCAAGATAGGACAGTATTTGTTGTGTTGAAGTCTGCTTTCCCAGTTTGTTGATCTTTTCGTTTCTTATTATTATAATATATAATAATAATATATATATACATAATATAATATATAATATATAATAATAATATGTATAATATATATATTATAATATATAATAATAAAGACTAAATCAAAGTAATCCACCATCCAACCAACTTCTGCTTTATCAGAATTAGTTTTGGACTCTAGCGGTTACTTCCTGGTTCAAACTGTAGCCCAGTTGCTAGGGGTAACCACGTTCTTAACGCCACTGATAATTAACACTGACAGCCTGAAAAAAACAAAAAACAAAACACGGGCTGTAAGGAGGTCAACAACAAACGAAACAAACGTGATGTGTTTCAAACAACCAGTTTCTGTTTCTGGAGGCTAACTTTAGCGATCTCCTTGTCTGTCCAACGGTGATGCCAACAATAACACAACTTGGAAACGATGGGGTGGTGGTGGTGGGGGGCTTCTCTAGGATTCTCCTCCATGTAGCTTCAAACAGTGAATAAATTTGGAAAAAATTGTTGAAGTAGGTCAATAAGTTGTAAACGAGGAGATCCCTGCAGACTGGATGAAAAGTAAGAAGTTCACCCAAGTTACAACAATTCATCTTTAAGGAAACTCTGCACTAAATTTTATGGCAATTTATCCAATAGACACTCCTTAAAACACAAAATGCAACCTTACAGTGATAATGGAGGTGGGGGGGGATGAGTATGTGAGTAAGTCAGTAAGAATCATCCCCTGTTGACATTTAGATTTAAAAATACTTTAGCTTGAATGAAAAAAACCAACATTCGAAGAGCCACACCTTAAAAAGCGTCCTGCATGAACTGAATTTTTCTTTTTTTTTTCATTTGATAACGGCTGCCTTTCTAGGCTGGTTTAACCGATAGTTCAAGTGAAAGTGTCTAATCTTTTAATGTCTCTCTTTTGATGAACTGTGTGGAATTTGCAACAGACCAACAAATGTGCAAACGAGACATCTAAAATGCAAAAGTTACAGAATGAACTGTTTCAGATCTCTATGACGGGACAAATTATAAGAGAATTTACGTGGGCTTTCCCTTTATTTCCACATCGGAGGGATCAACCCATTTGTCCCCACGGAGCCCCAGAATGCATCACATGCGTGTCCTACATTTAAATTAAACCAACGGGATCGTATTTTGGCAAAGCTCCCGCCAAAAGAGTGAGAACACTTGAGAAATCCCAGCTCTCCGTTTCATCATGGGGATGTGGATCAGCGGCCTCCCAGTCCTCCCACTTGTTTCTTTGACCTTATGGAAAACTCTCATGGGGCTTGATGGGGGGTTGGGGCCGGGGGGTGTAGGGGAGGACATCACAGTTATGTGTAACTGACACATGTGCTGCAGTAAACACTTCTAGCCGCCAGCAGTTAATAAATAGCTGCGTTGCTGATTGACTCGTGGACCCGTCTATGTCAGGACGGTGCTGATGGGGAGTTTTTCCAGCTAAGCCTGGTGCTGGTTAGAGGACGCCTTCGTAACACATACCCGGAAGGCCGGATGAGTCCACAGCCACAACACAAAACATAGAGACCACCGTGGGAACACAGGACTTGTTGTCACGTCTACCTGTTGGTTTTGATCAAGATGATTGTTCAGTGCAGCAGATGATGCGTGATAATCATAATCTCTGGACTATTCAGGGAGACCGTGAAGATCGGATCTGTTCGGTCGTGCAGCAGGAAAAACAACCATGAATGGTGACGACGGCTGATGAGTATGCTGAGACAGAGGAGGCAGATGAAATGACAAAGCTAATGAATGTGTAAAGACTGAGCTGTGATGAGGAAGTCAGAGGCGACTGAGGCAATGGTGAGGCAATGAGAAAATTGTCTTTATCCCCGTTACAGCCCGAAGATGATAGACAGTGAAGATGAATCGCTGTACGACTGGATATCACTAGAAGTTGCTGTAAGTCCAAGAAATTTGTCACATAGTCATATTAAAAATAAAAAAGCCTCACTTGTCGTGACTGACTCTCGCTCTGTTAGTTAAGTTTCCCCTCCATACAAAGACAGACGTGGGCAGTGTTAATGGTATAAGGTTGTGTGTTACACAGACAGATACTGTGGAGTTTGTTCTCCTTTAAAATTCAGTGCATCTATTTAACTAAAATATTTAAGAGTTAACACTGAAACAAAAACAAAAACAAAAATTTGTCTCATATATTGTGCTGTACTGTCTGTTCTACTGCCTGTGCTGTACTGTCTGTTGTACTTCCTCTTGTTCTGCCTGTTGTACTTCCTGTTGTACTGCCTGTGTTGTATTACCTGTTGTACTGCCTGTTGTACTTCCTGTTGTACTGCCTGTGTTGTACTGCCTGTTGTACTGCCTGTTGTACTTCCTGTTGTACTGCCTGTGTTGTAATACCTGTTGTACTGCCTGTTGTACTTCCTGTTGTACTGCCTGTGTTGTCCTGCCTGTGTTGTACTGCCTGTTGTACTTCCTGTTGTTCTGCCTGTTGTGCTTCCTGTTGTACTGCCTGTGTTGTATTACCTGTTGTACTGCCTGTTGTACTTCCTGTTGTACTGCCTGTGTTGTATTACCTGTTGTACTGCCTGTTGTACTTCCTGTTGTACTGCCTGTGTTGTCCTCCCTGTGTTGTACTGTCTGTTGTACTTCCTGTTGTTCTGCCTGTCGTACTTCCTGTTGTACTGCCTGTGTTGTATTACCTGTTGTACTGCCTGTTGTACTTCCTGTTGTACTGCCTGCGTTGTACTGCCTGTTGTACTTCCTGTTGTACTGCCTGTGTTGTATTACCTGTTGTACTGCCTGTTGTACTTCCTGTTGTACTGCCTGTGTTGTCCTGCCTGTGTTGTACTGTCTGTTGTACTTCCTGTTGTTCTGCCTGTCGTACTTCCTGTTGTACTGCCTGTGTTGTATTACCTGTTGTACTGCCTGTTGTACTGCCTGTTGTACTGCCTGTGTTGTACTGCCTGTGTTGTTCTGCCTGTTGTACTGCCTGTGTTGTCCTGCCTGTGTTGTACTACCTGTTGTACTGCCTGTTGTACTTCCTGTTGTTCTGCCTGTGTTGTACTACCTGTTGTACTGCCTGTTGTACTTCCTGTTGTTCTGCCTGTGTTGTACTACCTGTTGTACTGCCTGTTGTACTTCCTGTTGTTCTGCCTGTGTTGTACTACCTGTTGTATTACCTGTTGTACTGCCTGTTGTACTTCCTGTTGTTCTGCCTGTGTTGTACTACCTGTTGTCTTACCTGTTGTACTGTCTGTTGTACTTCCTGTTGTTCTGCCTGTGTTGTACTGCCTGTGTTGTACTACCTGTTGTACTGTCTGTTGTACTTCCTGTTGTTCTGCCTGTGTTGTACTGCCTGTGTTGTACTACCTGTTGTACTGCCTGTTCTACTTCCTGTTGTTCTGCCTGTGTTGTTCTGTCTGTTGTACTGCCTGTGTGGTCCTGCCTGTGTTGTACTACCTGTTGTACTGCCTGTTCTACTTCCTGTTGTTCTGCCTGTGTTGTTCTGCCTGTTGTACTGCCTGTGTGGTCCTGCCGGTGTTGTACTACCTGTTGTACTGCCTGTTCTACTTCCTGTTGTTCTGCCTGTGTTGTACTACCTGTTGTACTGCTTGTTGTACGTCCTGTTGTTCTGCCTGTGTTGTACTACCTGTTGTACTGCCTGTGTTACTTCCTGTTGTTCTGCCTGTGTTGTACTACCTGTTGTATTACCTGTTGTACTGCCTGTTGTACTGCCTGTTGTACTTCCTGTTGTACTGCCTGTGTTGTACTGCCTGTGTTGTACTACCTGTTGTACTGCCTGTTGTACTTCCTGTTGTTCTGCCTGTGTTGTACTGCCTGTGTTGTACTTCCTGTTGCACTGCCTGTGTTGTATTACCTGTTGTACTGCCTGTTGTACTTCCTGTTGTACTGCCTGTGTTGTACTGCCTGTGTTGTTCTGCCTGTTGTACTGCCAGTGTTGTCCTGCCTGTGTTGTACTACCTGTTGTACTGCCTGTTGTACTTCCTGTTGTTCTGCCTGTGTTGTACTACCTGTTGTACTGCCTGTTGTACTTCCTGTTGTTCTGCCTGTGTTGTACTACCTGTTGTACTGCCTGTTGTACTTCCTGTTGTTCTGCCTGTGTTGTACTACCTGTTGTATTACCTGTTGTACTGCCTGTTGTACTGCCTGTTGTACTTCCTGTTGTTCTGCCTGTGTTGTACTGCCTGTGTTGTACTACCTGTTGTACTGCCTGTTGTACATCCTGTTGTACTGCCTGTGTTGTACTGCCTGTGTTGTTCTGCCTGTTGTACTGCCTGTGTGGTCCTGCCTGTGTTGTACTACCTGTTGTACTGCCTGTTCTACTTCCTGTTGTTCTGCCTGTGTTGTACTGCCTGTGTTGTACTTCCTGTTGCACTGCCTGTGTTGTACTACCTGTTGTATTACCTGTTGTACTGCCTGTTGTACTCCCTGTTGTACTTCCTGTTGTTCTGCCTGTTGTACTTCCTGTTGTTCTGCCTGTGTTGTACTGCCTGTGTTGTACTTCCTGTTGTACTGCCTGTGTTGTATTACCTGTTGTGCTGCCTGTTGTACTTCCTGTTGTACTGCCTGTGTTGTCCTGCCTGTGTTGTACTGTCTGTTGTACTGTCTGTTGTACTTCCTGTTGTTCTGCCTGTTGTACTT
Source organism: Antennarius maculatus (assembly GCA_013358685.1). Taxonomy (NCBI): domain Eukaryota; kingdom Metazoa; phylum Chordata; class Actinopteri; order Lophiiformes; family Antennariidae; genus Antennarius; species Antennarius maculatus. The sequence continues at coordinate 3,040,541 of CM023622.1, read as the reverse complement.
CCTGTTGTACTGCCTGTGTTGTATTACCTGTTGTACTGCCTGTTGTACTTCCTGTTGTACTGCCTGTGTTGTACTGCCTGTGTTGTTCTGCCTGTTGTACTGCCTGTGTTGTCCTGCCTGTGTTGTACTACCTGTTGTACTGCCTGTTCTACTTCCTGTTGTTCTGCCTGTGTCGTACTACCTGTTGTACTGCCTGTTGTACTTCCTGTTGTTCTGCCTGTGTTGTACTACCTGTTGTACTGCCTGTTGTACTTCCTGTTGTTCTGCCTGTGTTGTACTACCTGTTGTATTACCTGTTGTACTGCCTGTTGTACTGCCTGTTGTACTTCCTGTTGTTCTGCCTGTGTTGTACTGCCTGTGTTGTACTACCTGTTGTACTGCCTGTTGTACTTCCTGTTGTTCTGCCTGTGTTGTAGTACCTGTTGTACTGCCTGTTGTTCTGCCTGTGTTGCACTGCCTGTTGTACTTCCTGTTGTTCTGCCTGTGTTGTACTGCCTGTGTTGTACTACCTGTTGTGCTGCCTGTTTACCGTGGGTCAGAGAGAACTGCAATTTCATCTGTGCTGTACGTCGTGCATATATGGTACACTTGACAATAAAGCTGACTTTTACTTTGAAAACTATCCACAAGTCATTATGAGACTGTCATATTTGAACAAGTCCCAGTCCCTCCATTCAACCTGATGGCTTCACACTGGGCCCAGTGAGTGAGCTCCACCATGAGCTAACAACACAACACAATGCAACACAACGCAACAACACAAACGCAGTGCATACTTGTTGCTGCTGTCATCATGTTCAAATATTGATGATTTATCGTTCTGTTGGTCATTTTCTGTTATAAAACACTGAAGTACATTTTTGACCCCGTGTCTTACATTGACCTCCAAAGACTGGAGCGGGTCCCAAAGGCTTCCCTGGTCTGTGATCACGTTAAGAGTGTGGGAGGGGGTGAACCATCAGGGGTTGAGGGTGGTCTCAGTGTCACAAGCCACATTTTTGTCATCTGCAGTGGCCACATATGGGATATATGTGGCTACTGCCAAACCTTTTGAATATCCTGCCCGGAATGACGTGGTTTGGCCACGTCGAGGTGGAAAAGACCTAAACTCGCTTTTCTTTCCACAGTTCAAACCCTCAGAATCCAGTGCCTGGCTTTATTTGTGTCTGAACAAAAACACGATGGAACATTGGACAGCAGTGCAAGTTATTCATAAAGTAAGAAACAAACCGGCCCCAAAATCCTGCCTTTTCCCACAGCTGACTCACCTGTTTGTTTTGGAAAAATATATTGGAAGGAAACTAAAAAAAAAAAAAAAAGAATTACTGTGCTTCTTTGTGTTTCGGAGCACACCCCTCTCACCAACTGTGAACTCATGGCTCTTATTTTATAATGTGTTCCTTGATGTCGAATAATAAAACAGTATAAATAGCCTCTGTGACCACAAGTTGAATTCAGACTGCGACCAGAAAACTGCTTTCAGGGGACATGAAGTAATCTGCAACTCACAAAACTCTTTAAGGGTCTCTGGAATGGCGTACGGCGTCCCAAAAAGACCCAAGAGATTAAGAGCGGAGTTGGATACGTAACATGTACGAATAATGACGCTTTTGTTCAAGCTTGATTTTTGGAGAACAAAATCTACTTTTTTTTTTTTTTGCATCTTTGAGAAACTTTTTTGTTTTTACTAATTTGAGGAGCTTTTTTTTTTTTTTTTAGCTTGAGGCCTGTAGGACACCATGTTGTTATTCCGCCTGTCAAGGGAGCGGTGAACCCCCGGACACACCGCGCCCCACCGCCATCCCTGCTCTTACAGTCAGACTTCCTGGCTCCCATCAGCGTTCTCCTTTTATTCTAGGCCGCTGTGACGGAATCCCCTTGCTGTTTCCTGTTGTGAAGGCCCGTTGCTAGGTGACGGACGAGGGAGGAGTCTACATATCCAGGAGGTTCATTTTTGTCTCACTAACAGTCCCAGAGCTGATGTGAAGCTGGAGCAACAGCTCCCAGAGACACACAACATTTTACTATCTCTCAGCTGTACATGTTGCCAGCCCCCACCCCACCCCCACCCCCCCATGCCCAAGGTTGTTTCCATAAATCAAGAATGGGGTTAATGTAACTGAAGGGAAGTGTGATACAGCCCATGATTTTGGCCAAAAAAAACATCTGTTTTTTAAAGATCGCAATGAGCTGAAATATTGCACTAATTTTAACACGTTCATTTAAATTCTGCGTAAGTAAAACAAGGAGTGCAAAAATAAAATCATCCAGCTGAAGGAAGTGGGCAGGAAGAATTTAAAATGATGTTTCAGTGTGTTTGCTCACACTGAAACATCATTCTACCTGAAACAAATGGAACGTTCCTATAACGTATACATTATATTATAATGTCCTAAATGTTGATAATGTGATTTATGAGAAACGACTGTTCACTAAAAAGGTCTGAATTCTCTTCCTGGCTCGACCGATGGTCTTTGCTGTCTCGAGTGACCAACAACTTTATTAAAAGTAACTCAAACTGAAAAAAAGATGTATATTAATCTAATTCTTTACATCTACCTTATGTAATAATATTGAATTTATAAATATTTGTCACTTCAATCAGCTGAGGAGATGAAGAGCCCATGACATCAGTTGAAGTTTACAGTATTTAATGAGAGCACTTTTATGGCCTTACAGGCAAACATGCTCTTATTTACCTGCTGAAAAATAGTGAGCTGCTGAGTTAAGAGATCAAACCATCTGATAGCTCTGCTGTTTGGTCCTGAAAGCAACGGAAGCTCCATTAAAAAAGCAGGGCGGTGACGCTTCAAGTGGAAGAAGCAGGAAAATAACTCCCCAAGAAAGAAAAGAAAAGTTCTAAAGTCAGACTTGAAGTGTGAGCACCATCAGCAAAGCGTCTGCAGGTCAGGAGACAAATGAAAAGAAGTGGTGTCATTGGAAGAGAATAATTTCAACCTGAACAATGTTGTGTTTTCTTTCGGAACTCACAAGCTGAACAAACTACAAGTCATCATCACAGAAGAAAACCATGTTTGAAAAGATGTTTCCAGAGACTGATTCTGTGTTTAAATCCCTCCGTGTTCGACCACTGGGTTGGGGGAACAGTCCCATCTCCCTCATCACGCCAGTCAGGCCGTATCATTACCAGTAACTTAATCTCTACTGGTTTCTCCTTCTTTAATTCCAACACGGTTGCTGTGGAATTTTATAACGAGCTCAGTCAGATGGAATACGTCTGCAGAAGCCACGTAGCTGCTCAGTAACAAGATAGCATAATAGCAGGTTTCTCTCAGCGTTTAAAATAACAGCAAAAATATGGGAAAAAAAAACAACATACTAATATGACAAATGTTCCATAAACCTGATGCTTTGGTGTTTGTTTGCCACTCATCAGATGGATAAAATCTAGTTTGGATCAGAAGTGTTTTTCCAATAACAACTCAGAGTCACTTCTGGGGAATAGAAAACTCAAAAGGATAACACGCTGAATATGTTTAATCTGTGGCATGTCGACAGGTGGTTGGAGCTGCAGGATTGACATGAAGCATCGTCTGAATCCACATCAACACATTTGAACGTCAAAGCCCTGCAATCCCTGAACAAAAAAAAAAAAAAAAAAAAAAAAAAAAGGAAAAAGAAAAGCAGCACAAAGACGTCAAAGCTTTGCTTTGTGTTCCTCAAAATTCAACTGAGGGGATCAGACATGTTGGGGCTCCTGCAATCACATCTGTTTCACATTTTCCCATTTCCAACTTGCGCTATCATCTCAGGTGATTTCAATAACAGCAATAGTGAAACTTGTATTTATTTTCTTTTTTTTGGGGGGGGGGGTTTCACTCTGAAATGAGGAATGTCTTCAATAAGTCTTATATTCCTGATTTCTTTTCTTAAAATGTTCCTCAGGAAGCCAAAAAACAAGAAATCATTAGCAGCATTGATATTATCCGCTCTATCGGATCCCCGTGGATTCGTCCTTCAGGACCAGTCCGGTCCATCGTCTTGTGGACGTGGAGCAAGAAGCAGATGAAAGAAAGCATCTCTGGACACGTTAGAGCCATCGGACCATCACATTCAACACTGGGTCACGGAGTACTTCCCTCTCTGCTGGGAGAAATTGATAACACATTGTTTTCTTAATGATTGCCTCTGATTACACAGTAAACCTTTGTTTTTTTAAACTCTATACATTAAATATTCGTTTATGCTGCTTTAATGTAAAAGCCTGATCTGGGATTACTTGATAATCAGGCATTTTTAACTGTAGCTCTTTACATGTACAAAGATTTTTATATACACCAGCTTCAAATTTGTTTCCAAAGTGATTTCTTTTAGCGTTTGATTACCCCAGTGGGATTTTTGAATCTTTATTTTGAAAAGTTTAACTGTTTCCTATTTAGTTTCTACCCCATGCTGGTGGAAGGTGGACATCAACCATGACTGACTTCTAGACTTATCACCAAACTTTACACTCTGATTCGAGGTGATGAAGCATTCTTCCTCATACACACAAATGAAAACACTCGACAGTACAAGGTCCGATTGAGAGAAGAGGCAATGACAAAAACATATTTGAGAGGTTTTTATTTAGATGAGATTGATTTAAAAGCTCCCTCCACATAACGACTCGTTGCAGTCGTTATGTGGAGGGTTTAGAATGACAAAGTGTTGTTTTTTTTTTACATGAATGTACAACTGTGCTTACTAATGACTTAGTTTTGCAAATACATTTTAAAAGTATAAGGTTTATTATCAGGAACTTGGAGCTCCGTCCTGTTCTTTTTCTTTTTTCCCCAGAGTTTAGTCGCCATCTAGCGGCCAAAGCATGAACCTCATGATAAACAGCCTTGAACTCTTCTGGCATCTGTTGTTCATTTTATTTGTCATTAAGCAATAACATTTTTATAAATAACAGACACGCTGTCAGACATTGTAATGTACAACATGGAAAGTAGGTTCCTGAAAATGAAAAGTGTCCACATCCTCACATGAATAAAGAGATCTCAACAGAAAACGCAAATAAACAAGGAGCATTCCTCCGAAACAGAACCAACTTTAAGTTTGAATTAAAGTGTCACAGCCACAAAAAGTCTTCCACAAACATCCACTCTTTCTGTTTTTACCTTATGGTGTAGCTATTTTCACAGAATGGTTGTCAGAAACAAAACAAAGTAAGGAATGATGAACTCAGGAAAAAAAACGACAACCTGCTGACAAACTAAACTAAAACCTGTTCACCGAACGATATGTTTAAAACACTTCTTCCGTCTCTTTTACCTTCTTTGTGCTCAAAACATGCGACGCTTCATGTACAGCAATGACAAAACTATGTGATTGTTGAACATCCAACACTGCAGATGCAGCATCAGTACATGAAAATACTAAATGAGGCACAAATCAAGCTGCCACACCCTGACAGCAGTGAATAACACACAGCATACAGGTGGGATTATGCTCTAAGTCAAGGCCAAATATTCACACAGAACAATTAACATTGGCTTGTATGTCATGTGGATTTGGTAAACTGATGTCATTTGCTGTCAGCAAAACGTAGACATAAAGCAGAAAAATTCCGTTAATAGGAAGTTCCATCGTTTCCCTTGAGTACGTCGCTGTGAAGGTTCTGATGTGAGTGACGCAGCGACACGGACAGGAGTGGTCATCAAAAAGTGCGTGTAAAAGCTTTATTTAACAACAGTGTAAGAAAACGTGAACAAAGACAATCTTTTTTTTTTTTTTTTTTTTTTTTAAATCCCACAATGCAACACTGTTCACAGATGGAAGCCAGAAACTGTCATTAATACACAGGATTAAAAAAAAAAAAAAAAAAAAAAATTCTCATTGCTGTGTATAAAAATTTCAATCTTTAAACAGATGCATCAGAGTTGTAGAAAAATGACAATCAGAGCTGATTCGAAGCAAAAGAAGGCAGATTCTTTTTCCAACATGTGAGATTTTTGACTGACTGACACTGAACTCGTTATGGTCCTTCTTATGTGGTCTGGGTTTTTCAAGTCATCCCAAGTCAATGTGACCCAATCCAAAGAACTTTTCTCTCCATTTGCTTTCCAGTGTATCTTCGACCTCCACAGGTAATCACTGACAATCAGTGAAGGGGGGGAAAAAGAGGGAGGAAAACACAAGTCTCAGCCCCACAACCAACCGCTAACCCAGCCTTGGATCAGGAGGAGAGTTTGGAGTAGCTCGGAGGTGAAAACTTGCGCTTCAAGTATTTGATTATGTAGAGAGGAAGACAGCTGACCAAAGTGATGGCAGACACCTTCCACAAGAAAGGCCAAGTCGTGATGAAAGACAAGTCTGGGGGAGAGAAACACAGTTTAGTTTAATGTTCTGTTGCTGAAAGCACCGGAGAACGGAAAATGAATCCGGTAATGAGAGAATCACATATGAGGTCAGAACAGAGGATGAAATAAACTGGTTTTGAGGTGAAGAATCCTACGAGAAATTCACTAAAATGAAAACTTAACAGTAGAAAGAAGGTAATTAGGACCTGGAATGTATATGATTCAGACCAAATGAAAATGAAACGAGAGGACGTCAGACAGGAACTGACCGACAAAAAAGCACACCTACCAAGGAAAGCGCCAAAGGACACCCTGCCTATGCCTTTTTGCAACACACAGAACCAAAGGAAGTGCAGCAGAAAAGAGTGCAGAACAAAAGTTAGCAGGAGCACAGAGTCGTACGGGGACAGAAGACGAGACGGAGGAGATGCTGAAAGAACAGATCAGATCCCACACAGGGACAACAACAGATGTTCTCAGTCCATCAAAGATGGACTTTTCAGACAAATTTCAAGTACAAAAAGCTATTAAACAATCACTTCATGAATGAAATACTAAAAAAATGTGTTTTCGTTTCTAAAAAGTCGTGGGAAAACCTACCAAAATACTCGTTGAGAAAGGCCAGGGAGGCCAGGTAGAAGCCGAGGCTGAGGAACTCGGCCACCACCATGAGCCAGTGCCACGTTCTGATGGTCAGAGCCACCATCAGCAGTTCGGTCAGGATGAGCGCCGTGAAGGAGATGGCGACCACGTGGACGAACTCCGACTCGAACAGCACCAGTCCGCCGTACATGAGGATGCCGCCTGATGGCGTCGGTGGAAACGAAGTCAAACACAAATAATTACTGAACGGGTTTCGGTGGCGTGTTTGGAAACACACTCCACAACAGGTGTGTGTGTTGTGTGTGTGTGTGACATTAATAAACAGGAATGACTCTTTTACGGTTTCACCGATGCCAGGAGAGAAATTTTGTGCATTTCTGTTGACACGACAGAAACAGTGACGTGATGGAGAAGGACTCGAAACATATTTATGAGACGTGTTTCTACGGTAACGTATCCAGACGGTCTCCTCTCTCCTCTCTGGCGTCCACTCCATCTTGATAATCCTTCATTTCTTATAGCAGGGCACTAATTGAGCCTAATAGCCTATATCTGATCACATAATTGCCTTTTCACACAGCCTATATACAGTACATTCCAGCCAGTCACACACTGTAATAAATGAAGCTGGATTGGAGCCTAATATTTCCTTCCTCTCGTATCGTCTTTGTGCTCCTTTTTTTTTTTTTTTTTCTTTTCCCCCCACATACCTGCTACAGGCATTTAATTAAAAACCCCCCGAGCTGTCAGGAAGTCACGCTCCAGCAAGAACATAGATCTTTCTCACACGCTGCATGGCTTAGCGATTACAGAAATATCAATTTACTGGACACACAAAAGACTGCATGTAAAAGCAGATGGCAGGCTGGAAACCCAAGATACTGAGAAATGGACTGTCTGAGAGCCTGGAGGGGCCCAGAGACTCAGAATTAGAGGCAGTGGTTATTAATGAATCGCTAGCGGAAGGAGCTGCTTTGACAGTCTACAAACCAGAACGCTCATTCTTCAGAGAAGCAGTCATGTTTCCGTTTGTGGAAATAAAAATATAGTTTATGCTGATCAAATGCCGTCACCTGCCAAATAGAGCCTCACTAAACTTTTATAGTGTGTGTGTGTGTGTGTGTGTGTGTGTGTGTGTGTGTGTGTGTGTGTGTGTGTGTGTGTGAGAGCCTTACCTTGATACACACTGATTAAAACCCAGATGAGGAACGTCTTGAAGGATAAAGAACGACCCTGAAAGAGCAGAACGACATCTCTGAGTGGAACGCGAGGCATTTTCACTCGGTGCGGCCTGCTAAATGTTTCATTATGACACTCAGACATTTAGCAGGACCGGGAAGGGGGGGGGTACCTTTGTGAGGTCTTTATAGAGCTCTGGGTAGAGGAGGGCCATCTCTGGCTTCACATCCTGGTCCAGAACCAGAGAGAACACAGGAAACATGGTATAGATGGTGGTGTACCTGCAAAGGAGAACAAATACAATAATAAGTTAAAGCACAGTCTGCTCCTGTCGTCTAATCTTCACTAGTTGGAATGTTTGGAGAGCAATTTAAGTATTTTTTTTTATAGTGTGAAGACAGACACTGAAAAAAAGAGTTGAAAATGTAAAATTTCTCTGAACAATTAATTATAACATTATTTTAATAACCTTTAGTCAACTGTAATTCAGTTACACTGAAATATGGACATTGTGATATTATGATATTATAACATGAAACTGTTGGCTACAAACGGAAAAGCGTCACACTCTGCAATTCTTTTTCTGTTTGATGACCAGTTTTCTTGATCAAAATTTCAGGACTAACATCCTTCTAGAGAAGAACGTTTGGTTTTATGACAAGATCATCCTTCTAAGTATGAAAGATAAGGAACTAAAGGTCAGTAAACGAACAGTCAGTGTATCTGGGAAGATCCTGCTGACCCGCTCCTAACTGAGAGCGTTCATGGACATTATAAAATGGTACATACCCGACCATAAGGAAACCCTGGTACAGGGGAATCGAGGCAAAATAAAACACGGAAGAGAAGACAGCCTGAGGACAGAAAACATTATGTTTGAAGGTTGGTAAAAATGTGGATCATTGTGTTTGTACGGTCAGCAGAGAGCAGACATTAAAAACAAGACCACTAACTGAAAACAGACAAGAGTCATTCTTTGACAGCCATTACACACTTTGAAACTTCATTCATTCACAAAAACAAAGTTTAGGAGGCTGATTTCTGCCTGTACCTGCATGGTTGAGATGATCATGCCTCTGTGCATGACGAACTGACCCAACGCTGCAGAGCGCTTGTAGCTGTTCCTGCCGTGAACCATGAGCAGGCGGCCAATGTGCTTAAACTGAGTGATGGAGAAGTCTGCAGCGAGAGAAGCCTGCTTCCCTTCCTGTTGACACACGAGCATAAAGATGAAGAAAGTTCCAGAAAGTCCTGCTCCTGAATCGCTGAGACAGATCTTAAAGATGGAAATGAATCCATGAAAGTTTCTCCAGCCACTGCTGGAGAAGATCCCTAATTTTACATGTTAATGGAGTCTCCAGATATGTCTGATGGAATTAATTTACAGGTTCTAAAACAGAACAACACTTAAGCTGTGTCCACTGATTACAGTTTAACCTCACCTTTCCTTCTATTCCGATGCCACAGTCTGCAGCCTGGATCATACTGACATCATTTCCTCCATCACCTGCAACATAAAATAAATAAACAAAACAAAATAAAAAATAAATAAATAAAGAACAAAACAAAAAAGAAAAATCAGAATGAAAGTGCAGCTTCACATTATTTTGTCATCTACACTGGAATTTATAAGTCGTGTGTTCTGACTGCCATCTTGTGGACAACAGGAGGATTGCATGCATCTGTTCAGGCATCTGTTCCACTGACTATTAATCCTTTCTGTGTTTAAATGTACATCTTGGTTATTCACATTACTAATGTAATATTTTATACGAGGTAGACATTTTTCTGACTGGGTGAGAGACGACGTTCCCCATCTGTCTGCAGACAGACGTTAACGCCCTTCGGTCGACACTCGCCTATGGCGCAGGTCCTGTTAGCCGTGTGCTGCTGGAGGAGGGTGACGATCTGAGCCTTCTGCGTCGGGGAGCAGCGACAGCAGACCACCGCTGGACACTGACACGCCAGCTCCACAAACTCGTGTTCATAATACCTCAAACACACCTGCAGCAGAGACGGCGACACAAGTCACGCTTTAGTGGGAACGAAAACTCGCAGATGTATTAACTTTTCTAAAACAGTTATGTGTTCATCTTTGAATACATCAAGTCGTTTGCTTGGGTGTTACAAATTCAGATTCTTTCTCCTCATAAAAATGTGTTTTAATGATTTGATTTCTTTTCCAAATCCTTAAGGTTGTGGTTTAACTCCAACGCTTTCATTTTGGCTGAGAAAGTGCATTTTATTCCTTAACTGCCGGTTTGGCTGTATCCTCAGAATCGTCTGCTGTGCAGGAAGTGTCGCTGTGTGTAGCTTTGTGTTGAAGTACCTCTAAGGAGTCCCCAGAGATGACCAGAGCACAGTCGTGTTTCCTTCTGAAGGCGTTCAGCTCCAGATGGGCCTCTCCCCTGTTAGAGACCTGAGATCCACACAAGACAGGATATCAGTGCGTTGTGTTACCATCAGTTCAGCAGGCAAACAGCGTCACGACACTGGGAGACGGATCCGTTAAAAACATCGCACCGGTCTGAAGACGTGGATGTCTTGATTCCTGGAGACCAAATGAGAACTTTTGGCGATGCATGTGGCCGTTTCAAGTTTGTCTCCTGTCAGCATCCAGATCTGAGCAGAAGGAAATCAAACACGCATGAAGTCCGACTGACTCAAAGTGTCAAATGTCTTCAAAAACTTCAAAAATAAAAGAATTTCCCCTCCTTTTCCTGTGTCCGATCACAAACCAGAGGTTATTCTTATTTTGTTTTACTTTAACAGCAGTCACTGGTCTGGGTGTTTTAAATCCTCGCTGACCTTGATGCCGGCGTTCCTCAGCAGCTCCAGCGTCGGCCTGACATCAGCTTGCAGCTGGTCCTCCACACCAGTCAGACACAGGAGCTCCATCTCCCTCTCCAAGCTCTCCACCGCCGCTGCTACCTTCAGCGCTCGATCGTGGATGCTTAGCTTGGCCTGGTTGTAGCGGCTCTGCACAGCGAGGGTCAGAGAGAGGGGAAAAATGTTACTTTAACAATGGATGGACCGAACGACAGCAAGATAAAACATCATCTACAGGACAGACAGTCGTGTTCATCCACACCTCAAAGTCCTGGTACTGCTCCTCTGACAGAGACTTCTTGGCCACCACCAGCGTCCTCAGGCCCTCTCTGGCCATGTTCCCACACTGACACAGACAGAAAGATGCCAGTTCATTTCATGTATGGAATCAAAGGATGAAATTTTATTTCTAGGTAGAATTTTGAAGATTTGCTGGATCTAATATAAAGACTGAGAAATGAGGTCTTTTCCTAAAATTCAGTACAATTCAGAAACAGATCATCCGTCCTATCAGAGGAGCTGCTGTATAAGTAAACCATGTAGAGGACTGTCAATAGCGGCATATTGTTACCAACACCAAAGGAATCAATAATGAATAACACCGCCTCTGGTGTAATCCAGAGGACACGGTAAAACAAAGGGATGGATGGCGGTTTATTTTTGATATGAAACACCAATGGGGCGAATCCGTCCTGCTGATTGGTTATCGACAGGCAGAGTAACCGCAGCGCCTGCTGATTTGACAGCAGGATATTACAGCCAACAGGACATCATTAGCACCATTGTTCAAGAATATGACATACTGTAATTACTTGAACTTTATGTAGGTCACTAATTAAATCAAACAGCGCCCGCAGTCCCGGCTGACTCAATAATGCCAATATAATTATGAACATAAGCACACGAGACCTTGGACCAGCGAGGCGGCCGCTGATCTGATGAATGTCCTGATGAAGACAGACAGACGGACAAACTGATGATGTCTATGAAGGCCTGATGTGTCAATCACAAATACTGGAAATAAAAATACGCTATTTCTTGCTGGTTATTAGTAATTTTAACATTTGAATTCATTTTATTTTAGTTAAACCAGCAAAACTCCACAACGGCCTGTAGATGCATCTAATTTTATGAAAAGTACAACAACATAAAGACAATTTGTAGTAAATTCCACTCTCAGTGACTCTGCTGGTGCCTTTACCTCCTCCTCCAGCCAGTCATTGTACTGGACGATGCTCGCCATGGCAACATCAGCACCTTTCATGTAGAAAGTGATGTCGCCTGTTGACTCCTCCTACATCAAATCACAAATAAAGATCATTGCATTTCTTTAACAAATGTAAAAAAAAAACAACAACAACAACGCACCCATCATCAAGCAGTATGTTGAAATAGAATTTAAAAAAAAACTATACGACAGACAGAAAACTCATGACTCATGGACTAAAACGCCAAACAGGAAGTGTCAGCTGCGTTCCACGCATCATATTGTTGCATACAGCTTACACACCCTGACGATGATGCCCATCCTCTTGCTCTCAGACGTGAAGGGGAAGATCTGCAGGATGTGGAAGGAGAGAATGTGTCCAGATGGAGTTTTCAGCTGCAGCGAGTTCAGATCTCTGTTCACCAGGGTCAGGCCGACGCTCTCGGTCCACTGAACCAGCGCCACCTGAGAGGACCGGGAGGAAATACAGCCTTTATTAGACTCAGAGGTGTAGGAGACATTATATATTCACACACTTTGACCTACATGCAGAGAAACCTTTGCTCCCCCAGTAACAAGTTACAAACGACTTGCGAATGCATGTTGTTGCTTGGAATAAATTAGTTTCTTTATTTCTCCTCCTCCTTTTGGCTTTTCCCTTCAGTTGCCTCCATCTAACCCTGTTTTCTGCATCCTCTTCTCCCCACAAAATTAAAAGTTTCTTTAAGTTTCTCAAAGGATTCCGGTGAAATTTTGCATTAGTGTTCATTTTGTTTAGAGAAGAGCTGATCAGATTTTGAGGTGGATTTGGATCAAAGTGTTGATCCAGGGTGATTTCTGTACAGTATTTATGAATAAAATCCATGAAGGGAAACCCGTTTTTCAATTTTAAGATAATCACTGTTGAATAAATGTTAATAAAGACATAAAAACGTTAAGCTGGACGAATCGTTTCTCTTACGGTTGAAATGTGAGAAGAGCTGTGGTTTCTCCAGAGCTCTTCTCATTCAGCTCCTGATAAGTGTTTTTCTGTTTCTCTTTCCTCTTTCTCTCCTCAGCAGGAACTGCGTCCCTGACTTGAGCGTTCAGCTGCACACGACTCAATTCTCAATGGGTTCATTTTCAATTTGCTCCCTCAAAGGTTGTTATTATACTCTGACCTACAAATTGGAACTTCCTGTTCATACCCCATCATTTCTCCTGCTCCCCCTTTGAGCTCCGTAAAAAAGCCTGCCTCTATTTACTCAACACACATCTGTGATTTATTATGTGTGTGTGTATGTGTGTGTATATAAATTTTACACACACACACACACACACACACACACACACACACACACGTAACACCTGCACAGACAAATGTGAATATGCACCATATCTCTGAATGCTACATCAGCTCTTCATCTCCTGTATCAGCTGTAGAGAAACTTTTATTATGTTTTTAACAACTTCACCTGGTTTCTTTGTTGTTTCGTTAATTCTAGTTTTACAGACCTGAATTTAACACTTTTATACTGACAAATAGAACCTTCTAATCCTTTTAGGCTTTACCTTGTAGCTTAAAAATAACAAGATCTGGTTACATTTATATGTCATTTTCTTTTAGTTGTAATTGTCTAGATTATATTGGACAGTCCTTGATCAAAAATATTGATTTTATCTTATTTGTGGGAAAAAAATGTTGTCGGGTCTAAAGAAAGGGCCTAAGGGAAATAAGAGTTATGATTTCAATCATAACTGACCTGGCAGCACGTCTGGAGACCCTCTGAAACGTATTAGAGTGGAATAACATACTTAAACATTTAGTGAGTCATTTCTGCCACTGGGGGTTAATTTCTTTCACTCCTGGATGCAACAGAACCAGGTGACCTGATGAAAACACCATGTTTTGTTTTTCAGATATGTACTGTTTAAATGCTTCACTCTGTGTCTCTAACACACATTCGTCCTCCATGATGCGTACACCTCACACACACACTGAGATGGCTCTGCAAATGATGAATCACGTAATTTACTGGACATAGCAGACATTAAAGTCCACTGTCAAACATCACATGGACCAAAGACTACAGAAGGACCAGCAGGTCAGATGATCTCTAATGTGATCCTGCAGGCCGACCCTCAGCATCTCCTTAATGACTGCTCAATATGTTAGAGAGGATGAACAGAGAGCCACGGCCAATCAAACACTGACTACCAGAGGAGTTCTGACGCTGCAGCTAATAAATGATGAGATGAATGGAGGGGAGGGAGACAGCAGGACATTAAAGACACTGAAGGAGGAGATGGGACAGCTGGACCAACAATCACAGACCTCCACCTCTCATCGTCTCTAAAAGAAAATTAAGTATTGATCAATTCAAGCAGTGTGAGACAATACAGAGGGGAAAGAGAGAAGACTGAGTTACTATATATTTATACTGTAATAGAATAATAGAAACCTAAGAATTTTCTTCTGCCAACTTTTCTTCTTCCATTTGCTTGTCTGATTAGGTTGCAAGTTTATGGACAAGCACAATCACTCATGAACCCTCTAAAGCACGTGTCAAACTCATGGCCCGGCTGAATCACCAATCTATTTCACTGAGAAAATCAGTAAACTCTCCCAATTGACATTTTCAGGTCAAAATATTGCAGGACCAATAAAAGTAATGACTGTTTGACCTGCAACATAGGCTGTGTCTTGAATTTCGGACCCTTGGGTGATCAAGTTTGACACCCACGTGAGAAGTCTTACTTGGGATCACTGACAACAGTCTTTACTGTAATATAATGAGAAATAGCGTGTACCAGGCTTAGCGTGTGCGCCAGGAGCCACGAGAAAAAAGCGGAGGAAGGAAGCTGCAGCGACGCCTTTAGAGGTCGTCGCATTCCTTCCTTTGGCCGGAGCAAAATATTCTCAAGACGCAAATACAGATGATTAAATAGCTCAACCTCTATGAGGAGTTCATGACCCCCAACTGTGTGGTCATGACATGAATATCATGATGAATGAGGGTCATTTAGGATGATCAACAGAACACTGGAACAGAGAGGAAACTATAGACAAAAGGATTTTTCTTTATTTACTCCTGATAGTTGACCCTTAAAATGAAGAAATCATTTGAAGAGAGTGGACAGTAGAAAACATTATCTAAAATCTGCACCTTAATCAACGTCAAGCTCAAAGTCTAAACACCTCCTCCAAGGTCAAAGGGGCATCTTTCAACAGAATGACAGTGAAGTTGACTGAATTTTTTTTTGTTTTTTTTTTAATAAAATCTACCTAAATAGACAAAAACCAAACATAAACTCCTTAATACAACAGCACACAACCTCATTGTGGTTCTGACTTGAAACACTAATACATCATCAAAGTTCTACATTTCATATTCATCTGAACAACTGTAACGTGTAGCACTGAACACAGGTCTGGTTGAGGGGAGACCTAAACTCTCTTCAAGCTAGCAGCACCAAAACTCTCACCTCGTCTGGGCTGGAGGCCTGGTAGGTGCGGTTGTCGTCGCTGAAGTCCTGGTCGGCTTCAGCGGACTCCGCCTCTCCGTTGGCGTTGGCCTGTGACTCGTAGACGGGCGTGACGTTGTGGCACAGGGCGATGGCTTTCACCGCCTCGTGGATGCGACTGCTGACACTCTTACGGATTTTGGGCCCCGATGTCTGAGTCTTCCTCGAAGGAGTGGAGCTACCGGTGCCACCACTGGAGGTCTGCGAGGTCACCTGATATCAGGATTGAATTTAAAGAACAGACAACGCGTGGAACGTCAGATCATTTGCTGTCAAATCTGCAAGTTGTAATGTACTGAACCCTGGGTTAAGTCTGCTTTCTCCGAGGAAAGACCACCTGTCCACGATGACCACATCTCATGAGTCACAATGGGTGGGAGCTTTACATTGTTATCAAATTACTCCTACTTTTAGGAGGGAAATGAGGAGGAGATGGAAGAACTGTAAGTATGCAACCTTTCTCAAACCTGGATGAAAGACGAATGAAAAGACAAGGTGTGTACAGACACCAGTAGAAGATAAAATCAAACACGTTCACTCAATTTTTAAATCCTTCATGAAAATGTTATATAAATATAGAAGAAAATTCTAAATGCATGCATTACTCAAGGTGCAGTCTGATTGTAACTTTCTTACAAACTTGTAACTTTCTGTTGACCATAATATTCTTTTAAAGAGATTGGAAGAGGAAGTTGGGATTAAAAACTCAGCACTAGACTGGTTTAGGTCATATCTATCCGACCAATTTCAGTTTGTCTATGTCAATAATAAATCTTCAGATCGAGGGACTGTCACCTGTGGAGTACCTCAAGGATCCGTTCTGGGGCCAATTCTGTTTCATCTCTATATGTTACCATTGGGAAATATTATAAGGAAACATAACATTAATTTTCATTGTTATGCTGACGATACTCAATTATATTTATCAATTAAAACAAATGAATCTGATCAGCTAATTAAATTGGAAACCTGCCTCAGGGATATTAAATCCTGGATGCTTCACTATTTCTTAATGTTGAACAGTAACAAAACTGAAGTTATTATTATTATTGGGCCGAAGCATCTTAGAGATGATTTCTCTAACATTGCAGTTCACTTAGATAGCATTGCTCTATCCTCCACCAACGAAGTCAGGAAACTGGGAGTGATTTTTGATCAAGATCTGTCCTTTGATTCTCATATTAAGTCTGTTTCCCGGACAGCCTTCTTTCACTTGCGAAATATTGCTAAAGTTAGAAACTTCTTATCCTATTAAAGACGCAGAAAAAAATCATTCATGCCTTTGTTACTTCTAGATTAGATGACTGCAATTCCTGATTATTGGGCTGTTCTACCTCCTCTATTAGGACTCTACAGTTAGTTCAGAATGCAGCTGCCGCTTACTGACTGGAACTGGGAGGAGAGAGCACATCTCTCCTGTCCTAGCATCACTTCATTGGCTCCCGATTAATTATAGAATACAATTCAAAGTCCTCATCATCACATATAAAGCTCTCCACTGGAAGGCTCCGTCTTACATTGAAGATCTTATTGAAGTGTATCACCCCCCCAGGGCCCTTCGATCTGAGGATGCAGGATTTCTGGTGACTCGTCGGGTTTTTAAGAGTAGAACAGGAGGCAGAAGCTTCAGCTATCTGGCTCCTTTGCTCTGGAATGAACTCCCAGCCTCGGTCCGGGGGGGACACCCTTAGATTATTTAAGAGTAGACTAAAAACCCTCCTCTTTGATAGAGCCTACAATTGAAATAACACACACCCCACTAGATATGCTGCTATAGGCCTAGGCTGCTGAGGGTATTTTTCTATGTCTCTCTCGTTAAAGGGAGATACTCTGGAGCTCCTGTCACTTCTTTCTTTATCTTTCTATGCTCCCAAAATTTATTATTACTGTAAAATCACACTCTTTGTCTGCACGACACTGCCGCTGTCTCTGTGCCTCTGTTCCACAGGTGGAGAACGCGGATGGAAGACAGGATATCCAAAGGCCTGGAAATCCCACCCCCAATTCAGCGACAGCGCACTATGGACATGAAACTCAAACTGGCCTATCTGCCTCTCTCTCATTCTCTATGTCTCTTTTACTTGACCTATCTCTATCCCCAGTGTATTTCTCTTTCCCAACCAACAGGTCAAGGCGGATGACCGCCCTCCAGAGCCTGTGTCCTGTCCGGAGTTTCTTCCTCAATGAGGAAGTTTTTCCTCGACACCGTTGCTTACGCTTGCTCTGGAGGGCATTGTTGGTTTTCTGTCTGTAAAGCGCTTTGAAATGTCTTCAGATGTGATTACGCGCTTATATAAATAAAAGTTGATTGATTGATTGATTGATTACAAACCTTAAAGCTTAACTTTATTCTCTTAAAGACGTCAGAGTTGGAAAATTCACCAACTGTAGTTTACTGACAGAAATTTGATCAAATGCTTGTTCCTAATATTTTAGTTGAAAATTTCAAATACTAAATACTGTACATATAAAATAAAAATATTAAATTAAGGTTCTGAATCACAACTGTGATGAGTTGCTGCATTACTTTCAATAATGACATAAAACGTGTTCCTATTTATTTGTTAACAACTGACACTAATACTTCTCATTATTCTTTGAGAAGAAAATGAGAAGTTAGTTGCTGCTTTCATATAAAATGACAATAACAATTTCAAATAATAGCATTTTGTAATCATGTGACACATTAAGGAAATGGTTGTGTAGCTTTAAAATATGTTTTTTCATGAACTGAGATTATTTACAGTATTTAGGGTGTGGGGCAGAGTCCACCAGATGTTTGGAACCAGCTGAGAATGAACAATATCAGTCTGTCAAGAATGAAGCAAGATCTGAGCCACCCAGTGAGGAAAACACTTGCTTACAGTATGAAGCGTCACCCAGGGACACTCCAGGATGAATGAACAATATGAATGAACAATTTCCCTGGAAAAGTTATGTTAAGCTACATCTAAAATATTTATCAAACTGATCTACAAGGAGAAGCAGGCTTGATCAGGACAGGTGGAACTATGGTTCATATTTGTTCTTCAGTGAATCCACTCCTACACTTCTCAGCACAATGAAAGAAAACTTTCACTGAGATATGATTTACTTCTGGATTGTTGTAACTAGACAATATCATCCCTAATAAGAGATGCATTAAAAAATCAATATGTGGTTGAGACACCACATTGACTTTCATAGACTTTAAGCAGTCGAGTTCCAAAGTTTATTCCAAAAACAAAATTTCTATATTACATTTTACTGTAGATCAGCAAGATGGCTCTGTCATGACATGAAAAGGAAGAGTGAACAGCTTGAAGATCCAAGCTAAAGAATACACAGAGCTTCACTGGATATTTCTAGACATAGAGATGGAACCATAGTTAGCAGGTCCAGAGCTGAAGATGCAAAGGTTAGTCCAGCATCCACAAGGAATGGGATGAGAACCGTCAGGGATGCTGACAGAATCTGGTGTGAGGCCGAGGTTCACACCCTCAGCAGCTGAAACCAGCTGAAGGATCTCTACCAAGTACTCCCTGTGCCTGTCTTTAAGGTCTGAATCTGTTATTCAGATGAACTGCTCCTGTGTCGTTGCTGGAGACAGTGATGCTAATGTAAAGCGTTAAACAAGAAAAAGGAGGTGGTAGCCCTGCTGGACGTTCATAAATCTTACCTGTGCATATGACTGAATGATGTGGCTCTGGATCTCATCCATAGTATCCGTGCCATACGACACGGTTCCCAGGTGCAGCCGCTTGAAGACCATTTCATTCTGTGTCAGAGTGCCTACAGTTCAGAAGAACATCTTGTCAGACATTCTCAGTTGCTTTTTTACGCTATGCTTCAAGAGGTCACAGAGAGGATTAGCCATATGCCTCCTGTTGCCCCTTGAGGATGAAGGGAAATGATGGATGCTTTTAGTGTCGCACATCTGTGATGATTGCATCTATTATTGCTCTGTTGGTTTCCTTGTGTCTATACGCCCTGAAGGAAGTGTAAGCCAACATGTGTTGGTGTTTTTACAATGAAACCCAGAGCAGAACATCTTAAAAATGACTCAAAATCATTTAAATTTTGATACCACTTAATACGTATTTCACACACATACCGGTCGGAGCGAACACACACTCACACACACGACCTGTAAACATGCAAAGGGAGAGTGACGGTAGAGTGAAGGGCAGCCATGTAGCAGCGCCTTAGGGAGCAGCTTGTGGGGTTTGATGCTCAAGGGCACCTGGGTAGTGGTCAGGAGGTGAACTGACACCTCTCCAGCTTCCAGTTCACGCTCCAGACTTCGGTCTTGAACCACCTATCCTCTGATTCCCAAGCCAGGTCCTTGTGGACTGAGCTACTGCTGCCCCCAATTTAGATGAAAAAAATGCCCACTCCTCCAAATCAATGAATCTTAGTCGTCCATCACATATAAATACATGATGAACACATAACGTACTGCTTTCACTGATTCATGCATCTTTTTCCAAGCAAAACCAGTAAAAAAATGAATTTGAATTTCATGTTATAACATATCTACAAACACTCGGCCTCATTTATATTCAACTTTTGTTTCTCTTTTTTCATTCTCAGTCTAATTTTGATATTAAAATGTTAAACTAAGTAAAGCGGTACTTTATCATCTTTTCCGCACCAAAGTTCTGGGAATATAGACATGATTAAAAACTTGAAATAAATAATATTAAATACAATAACACTAAAATAAATGTCAAGCGGTTTAGTGTTGGTCTTAAAAACACATTTGTGGTAACAAATACTTCTTCACGACATAAATTAGAGCATCACCAACTCTGTAAGCATTTGCCCTCAGACGACTGCTTATACTAATGCATCATGGGACATGCAGGGTTGTTGTAGCTGCCTCCTCACTGACCTAACCTCATTAACAACATGGACTCCGTGTCCTCTCAAACCAAGAGACAAACACAACAGTGCATACAAAAAGACTGAGTGAATGTTCACTTAAAGAAACTTTGAAAACCAGGCCGTGGCCTTGTTTAATGGATGTCTCTGACTAGAACAAGTCCTGATAGAGGGCATCTCACGTTCAAAAATGGTTGGGGGGAGCTACAGGGTTAAAGAACGCTGTTGGATTGATTGTTCTTTTTTTCCACATTCTTTAACTATCAACCTGGATAAATAAGCACTCCAGCTAATCTACTCCTACCTGGATCAGGAGGGTAAGACAAAGAAGCATGTTGGGACCAGCGCAGGAGTTCATCACTCTGACATTCTGCCTAGCGTTAGCAAAGAGTTCCTATTTGTTACCCGAGAATCACCGCACGATAACGAAATGAGTAAGAATTCCAAATACTCCACGAAATGAAAAAGATTTGTTGATACTTTTATCCTTAGCTTTATTCTGCAAAACAAAATGACAATTTTAGATCCGACGAGGCTTTGATCTGACAGCTGAAATTATATCACATCAGTATATTAAATTGTGATAGCAGCTACAAAAGATCATCAGCCGTGTCTTAGAGGACACATCAGTCCATGGGTGTTTTGGGTTTAATTACTTTGGTTTATGTGTTTCTTGTTAAATATATTATCATAACAAAATACCAAGACCCATTTGTTATTACTCTGCCTGTTTTTGAGTGACATTCTGCTCAGATTTTTTTTTGTTTTTTAAGAAAGTGAATTCCAGTTATTTTGCCTTCACTCGTGTCTGGTATGAAGGGATGTACATAGGCTGCCTTATAGTACAGTAAACAAGAGTTGAGTGTGTTTCATACTAGATTCTGTACTACACTGCTTTAATTTAGATTCTTTAAAAGTATAACTTCTTCAGCCTGTTAGGACACCCACCAGTCTTATCTGTCAGCAGGTACACCAGCCGACCCAGTTCTTCTGGAATGGTACTGGTTCTCACCACAGTGCCTGGGATGTTTTCGTCTTTCATGATCATCCAGCCGTATGCTGCCTTCCCCATGTCCAGGTTTACACGTAAACTACACAAAGAAAAGACGGCAACAGGGATGAAAATGAACTTTAACAGCAGAAGCAAAAACAGTCTCTGTAACATGAAGAAAGAAGAAAAAACAAAGATATTTTTACATACGTACTAACTTTTTGGATTAATTTTTGTAATTGTGAAACTAAATGTTCAACAAGAGGAAATGTATATCACAAGACAGCACAGAAAATGCACCATAACGTACCTGATGGGGATGATGTAAGAGAAAAGCACAATAAATCGGACGAGATTGCGAAACCAGGGGGTGACAAATCCCTGCAGTGCTACCATGACAACAGACAGAACCACCTGGGCCAGGAACAGGGCTTTGGTTAGACGGTTGAGCTCCAGGTCCAACAGGCCAACCTGTAGGGAACAGAGGTCAAAACAGCAGACATTAACAGGACTGTTCTAGTATTTATCACCATGGTTGGAGGAGATCTTTGTTTTTGTTCAATGGAAATTAATATTAGTATTAAACTAGAGATTTGGGGGGGGGGGGGGGGGGGGGGGATTCCCATCTGCTCTAAAAGCCTGCCAATATGTAGAGAAAAAACAGAACCAATGAAAAAATATTTTGGCTGCAGGCTTTTATCACGCAAACTGTCAGTGCAACATAAATAAGTTTATTGGTGGCCCTTGTTTGTGGTAAACTACAAGCTGTCTTATTGACATGCTGGAGTATTGTCCTTGAATGCGGCAGGTCAAAAGACCTAAAAAATAGAGTTCCCATATTGAGATGGCTCCCTAGAAAAAAAGGACAAAAAGGAGGGTCAGAGTTGTCTTTTATTTTTCGAGTGCATCTCCCAGCCAATAGAACATGTGGGAAAAAGATGTCAAATAAAGAAATGCCCTTCCCCTTTCTGGCAGCGCTCACAGCAAAGCCTCGCACACAGAAGGCTTTCTTCTGACGCACCACGCTTACAAAAACAGCAGAACATAACATCTCTCCTACCTCAAATAAAAGAAACTGCTCTGAAAAGGAGGGGCGGGGGGGGGCAAGCACGTATAAAAAAAAAAGCAAGCAGAATTCCTCCACTGCCTAAACCCCCACCACACTTATTCCCCTGAGGACTGGGAGAGCTGGGAGTCCAGTGTGACTGATTTATCAGTTGCTGTTAAACTCCCAGTAGTAGAGTGAGCAGAAGGGAAGGGTAAAGGGAACGAGTGGGTGGGTGGGTATCTCCCCCACCCCGCTGCCCCACTATATGGTTCATGGTTGAGCTATTGAGAAAAATAGGGGGGTTTGGGTGGATTAAAATGAAGAAAAATTAAGACACAGCGCATGCCTGAAAAAGCAAAGGATCCCCGTCTGCTTGAACAATAGCTGGTCTAAATTTTCCAAGCCTTGCTGGGGATCAGATGAAGTCATTATTCATTTAGTCAAGGGGGGGGGGGGGAGGACTCAATTACCTCAACCTAAAGATGCTATCAATGAATTTAAAAGGTGCATATTTTAGTCCATTCATCTCCTATCCATTAAAAGTGAAAGACATGATTCGATCTGCCTGTGTGGCTTGTGTTGTAGAATGTGTCTGGAATCTGATGAAGGATTTCATGAATATTCACCAAGTGAAAACCCATGGAATGTCTGGAAGTTCAGTGTTTGTAACACAGGAAAACAAAGAGAATAAACTGGTATTGATTGTTGAGATCTTAGTAAACAACTTCAAGTTTCCCGGTTCTTATGGAGAGACGCTGTTTGAGAGACAAGTGAAGGGAACGCGGCATCGGGACTGGAATATGTGGCTCTACTGAGGAGCAGCTTCTTGACGTTGTTCCATCTCTTCACCCTGACAAGAGAACAACACCGAGACAAAGAGTGAATCTATATCTGACTCCCAGTCGGATTGATCAAATGCAGCCACTGCCCTGGCCAGTGTCACAACAGATTATATGAGGCCAAAATGTTCTTGAGACTTCATCCAGAGCGTATCGACTTTCTCCCCCCAATCTCCAACCTCCATATTGGCATTTCTGACATCATCTCCTCGAAATATTGAATTCCTCTCAACTGTCCCGCTTACACAAAACAGTTGGCCCCCACTGTTTTACCGACGACATCAGTGTTCCTAAAACAAGACGCTGGTGTCAAAACTGTGCTGCAGAAGAACAGGTTTTGCAGTGCGACGGTCAGTGTGCCAAAACTCCTAGTGAAAGAACAAAAAAACAAATCCCTACCTCTAGGACGCCGCTGATGGGTAAGTATATGCTGTAAACCCACGTAAAATTTCTACATTTAAAATCAAATATTCATTAATCTCCTCAATCTGATGGCCAAATGTTCCACAGAGATTACGTCAGATTAACTTTGTCATGAAAACCTCATTGGTTAGTTAATTTCCCTTTTTGCTAATTAGCAACTGGTACTGACCTTTCACATTGACAGGTCCGACTTTATCTAGAAAGTCAAGGTTAAAAAACCACCTCCCCAAAGTGATTGATTAGTGATTAGAGGACAGGGAGAAGCCATGCCCCGGGGGGGAGGGGGGCACACTTTATAAAACATTTGTAAAGAGCATCACTCTAGAAACTCAGGACTTCAGTTTGTTGTTCCTTCATGAGAAAATATATCTTTACGCATAAGAAAAAGATGAAGTGTGTTTGAATGATCTGCAATGAGATCATTTAAAATTCTCAGAAAAAAATCAATTGATTACAAAAACAAAAAAATCTCACCTACAACAGTAAATGACTGTTGATTCAAACCGAAACATGATACATGAACTAGTTCCAGCGTAAAACTGCTGTTTTCTTTATCAGTAAACTGAATTTTTATGGGTTTTCATTTAAAAAAAAAAAAAGATTTTTACAATATACATAGTTTTGACATTTTATACATCAAATAGTGAATAATGTTAAATTACTAAATAATAAAAAAAATCATAGTACAGCAATAACCTTACATTTAAAGCACCGAATAAAGTTGAAATCTAAAAAAAAATAGTCCTACCAATAGAAATACAATCACCAAAGTCGTCACCTTGTTCTTGGCGTAGGACGTGTTCAGTACGCTTCTGGTCTCCTTGCCAGTGTAGATCACCACCCCTATCACTGTGCCTGCCAACCAGAGACAAAAGGAAAGTAATGCTGCTCATTAACTGCACCCCCAACATCACACACACACACACACACACACACACATACACACCTCTTGGTCACGTAAGATGAAGTGCATAAGAGGAAACACAATAAGGCTGAGCTGATGTAGTTCTGTCTCATGGCCACTCGAGCCAACAGACAGGAGTTTAATACGCTCAGACTCTCAGGGCCTTCAGCCGCCCTATAGAAGCTCATAAAACCTGATCAATACGCTGCCATCTTTAGTTGCCAATTCATTACAGCGGCCTTATAACAAAGGATTAATTACTCATTAATATTAAATGAGCCTAACGGAGGAGTGAAGGCAATAATAAGCCCCTGAAATCCCTGAACTATAAAAATGGCAAGAAAGTTAAAAATGAGCAGGAAACAAGGCGGGGGGGGGACCGAAGCGCAGCCAGAGAGCAACCGGGTTACAGGACCTGAGGAGAAAGGTGATGAATGGCTCTCGCCGATTTCTAACTTCAGAAAATATTGAGCGATGTGATAAATTGTGTGCGGCACAGCACGCTTTTGTGGCCTCAATTTGAATATGCGAATAACTAATTCTCCAGTCGCAGCTGGACTGGGGCTTAAAAAAAAGTGAATACATGATGATCTGGGCCCAGAAAACCACACTAGAGCCGATGAGGAGTCTGTCATGGGGAGGCCTGTGGTGTGCAATGACATTCCCAAGCAGAGATGATGTAAGAGGTTTAAGTCTGGCTTTTTGTGCGAGTGTGTGTGTGTGTGTGTGTGTGTGTGTGTGTGTGTTAGTTCTTCTGGTCAAGGTCAGGCCAGAGGGGAGAGCAACACCACAAATCAATGGTGTGGCCATCTCTGCGAGCGTCAGGAACACTCGACTGACACAACCATTTCTGTGGGGATCGCTTAACGCTGGAGGAAGGGAGGATTATCTCCACTGTGGGGATTCTCAGAGCTCTTCAAACAAGAACAGAGCAGCGTCAAACCAAACAACTTCAGGGCAAAGCGCCATGAATAAAGCCTCAACAATTAGGTCTTTAATGAATTACTATTAAAACAATTAATTGGAAACTATTTAGACTTTATCAATTGTGTGAATCTTTCATCTGTCCCTCGTGAAATAAAATGAATGAATGCTGGACAAAATGAACCAATCTGAAAAAGTGACGTCTTTGCTGGCTTAACATGAATTACCATTAAGAAAATTAGCTGCAGGCTTGTACCTATCAATTTCAACACAAAAACGATCAAGATTAGTTTCTGAAACAGTTTTTTTCTACTGAATGATGCAAAACTAACTTTTTAAATGTCAGGAAATATAACATGAATCACTTTTATTCCAACAACTATGGTGGTGCGGAGAGGTTTTCATACAAGGACCCTCGTCTGGAACTGAGGCAGCATTGTTGATGTTAAGTACGCTCGCTGCTCCCCCACGGTTTTCATTCGTCTTAAGTTTCTGCTGAAAAATGTAATACTGGCAAACACGAATTATATTTCCAACAAAGTCGTGTCTGAAAACATTTGATGATTTACTTTGTCATTTTACCGCACAATCACACAGCAATTGTTTCTTTTAAATATTAAATACTGAATATTATAATGGAAGTAGAATACAACAGAATGCATCTGGTGCATGGAAATACTTTTGATCCTGAGGTATAATGTTAAACACAGCCAAAATGTTCAAATGACTTCTGAACAAACACAGCAGAGATGATGCTAAATAATACATTATAGAAACAAAACAGGAAAATATTTCTATACAAGATCAAACAGAGCAAGAATCAACTTACCAGATGCAACAACTGTGCTGGCCCAAAGAGTGTTCTCAATACTCAGACTCTCATGAATTTGTGGATCTGTGTCCTCCTACATGACAAATGAAAAGAACAAATATGTTTCACCACTACTATTGTTATGCATTTTGCATAAATGGCTACGATTTGGCAGTGAAATACATATTACAGCATCAGCAGTGTGTCCACACAACTCCTCAATACCCACAACAGCCCACCTAGAACTTATTGTCCCGTCGATGATCTCCACATCAAAATAACAACTGTTAAACAGTCCACTTTAATACCTCGTAACCGTACAGATATGTTTGCTTCAAAGATACAACTTTAATGATACAACAACAGTTACTGTCACAGAAAAGTAACTTCACCAAGAGGCAGAGCAGATTTATCAGTGTGAAAGAAACTCCTCAATGTTGAGAATTTATTTCAGCAATTAACCAGCTTTAATCAGTGTTGTCCTGGGCAGGTAAATAGCAAACACTAGACCATGAAGCCATGAATTTTGCTTTTAGACACACACACACACACGCATGCACGCACACACACAAATTAGTTTTCTTTGAGCAAAGTTCTACATAAAAATTAAAATAAACTGAAGCTGAAACCGATTCCAGCTTCTTGTGTTATTTAACTTCTGAGTTCTGACAGATAATTATTCAGAAAAGAAGGAAATACTTTGCATCATATAGTTTCTGGTTTTTAACTCTGTTTATTACATTTTCTTAGTTCAAGAATAATTTTGTGATGTCTGTGAACGCGATCAACAACTGGCTAGTTATAGCTAGTCCTGGCTAAACGGTTTAATAAAAACAAATTTTACACAAATCAATAGAATTATACAACAAAATAAAATAAAAAAAGAAATAAGAAATTTGCTATTTTAGGCAACACACTTTTTTACAGCAAACAAAATTTCCCTGACAAACTTTTCAGCCCAACAGAGCAGAAGAACCTGGACACCGTTGAGAGTTTGTACGTCGTAACCAGATTACCTGGGCACTGCTGTCCCATTAATTTTCACAAGCACCTGACACGGTAGTGCAGACTGTAGCAATACAGTAGTCCCTCTATCAATACTGTTCCAAGGTTTGGCCTGGTGATAGAGGCTCCTTTTAAAAATCAGTTCAGAGGGTGCATATAGATGAGATTTCGGTGATAAATAAGCCCCTGGAGAGCCTCTTGTTTCATCCGCCCTCCTTTTTTACCCCTCTCTCTTAAATAAAGACAAAAAGCCGAAAATGGCTTGAGTCAGGAGCGCCGAGTCGAGGCTCCGGTTTCAGCTCAAATTGCTCTATATGATAATTATGATACCCAAGCACCCACATCCTGTCAATCCACTCAAACATGGGGGGGGGGGGAGTGCATGAAAAATAAATGGCAGGTTGCAGAATGCTTGACCGCTCTGACATTGGTTAACTGTGGTGTCCATAACGGCAGAGGGTCTCAATAAATACCACAGAAACAAAGCAACCATATCCGTCCAGGGGGAAAAAAAGAAACCCTCATAAATAGGTAAGTTCATTTGCTGCGGGTCTGTGGGAACCCAATTTTTTTTCCCATCCTGCTCAGACTAAAAGCACACGCTATGCAAAGGAAGGCCGCGGAGGATGAATAAGCGGAGGAAGTACTCGCTCACTAAGCCTGGTGTGTGGCCAAGAGTGAAGACAGACCACAAAGCCTTCCTTTGTACTCCGGTTCTCCTCTCTGTGGGGGCTGCGCTAATCTGCTATTAATAAAAAAAAAAATAAAAAAAAAAGAAGAAGAAAAAAAAATCACTGAGCAACAAGCAGGGCTGGATGGATGGAGCTGTGAAAACCTGCCTGTGATGTAAGAGCTATTCCTGCTGGAGATAACAACGGGCCCAGATGGACACACAAGCTCTCATTGTTGCAGCTTGTCAACACATTACAGTGATACACATCTTCTCTGTCAATCCAGCCTCTACAACAACAAAAAAAAAAAACCCTGCATGTGTGTAAGATTTGTTTTACAGCATATAAATATGTCAACGAGCTACTGTACCCTTGTGAAGTTCCCCTCAAAACTGTGGATGTCCAGCTGAGGCTTCTGGGCGAAGACGTATGCTCTGATGGAGAAAAGGTCCTGAGAGGAGGAGACGAAAGAGAAGAGGAGGTTTTTACAAATATGAATGGAAAAAGACATTTTGAACGGGCTTCTAGTGTAAGCTTTGGAACGTCTTAAGACGTTTTAATTTCTACACGCTAAAAATTTTTAAATTGTTTTAATGCTTTATAAACATTTGGATTTTTGATTAATATCTTCTTTTGGAAAAATCCAATTAACTACAATAGATTCTGTCCATATTTCTTTACTTTCTTTTGAGATGTACTGTACATCACCTTGTATTTAAAGAAGTCTTTGGCCTGGTGATCCCCAAACTTTTTTGCGCCACAGACCGATTGAACATCAGACAATATTTTTACAGACCAGCTTTTAAGATGCAGCAGATAAATACAACAAAACAAAATGAAAAGACTTGAAAAATAGTTTCCTTTTTCTTTGACGTCGTTGAGTCTTCTGTCTCCTCACTGGCTATTTTTACCTTGTGCCAAGAAACTTTCCAAAGACGTTTGTTTTTTGTTGGTTTTGCTAGCTTGGGAGTTTCAATTTAGCTGTAATGTATTCTGTGTTAGTGGCCCCTTTAAGAAGGTAGCCATGTGACTACCTTCATAGCCACATGTGGGGGAGAGAATCCGGTCATTTTACAAAACATAACATTGTTCAGAATCAGATAATGAATTTGAGCGATATGTTTTCTCCTCAGTGATTAGGTTTCCATCAGAGTCAGACGTCACTTGATGAGACAACAGAACTCATTCACAGTCACCAGTGATTCACGACATTGTAACGCATACACACCCCGACCGCTGGTAGTCTCTGTGTGCAGCCGACGGCCACCTTCAGTTTCCAGTCTGTTTCTCCATCCAGCTGGTCTGTTCTGATGAAACATGCACCTGGAACACAACAGAAATATCAAATCCTGAATAATCAATTAAGTATCATTATGTGTAAAAAAACAAAAACAAAACAAAACCCTCATTCTTCTCTTGAATTTATGTGTATGAACTACATATTTCCCATGTTATACCAAAAACAAAATGGCCAATCATTACCTACTTATCTTAATGTTTGACAATCATAATGTATCATATTGCACCACACTTCATATAAACTAGGATATTTAAAGGGCAGCAATAACTTTGGCCAAAGGTTATAGTAACAGGATAAAAGTAACACTGCTGACAAAAGCAGTAAAAGTAAATAAAGAAAATGAAGATCACTGATCTGTTGATGTTTGTTCGTAACAGCCATAGCTGTTTGCTAGAAGTTGGTGGTCATCGATAATGATGTCAGTCTGACTGCATTAATTATTCAAACTCTCATTAACAAGGGGAAGACTTGGAGTCTCGCTTTCAGACAAAGGTTTTCTAACTTAAACATTATTTTAAACTGAATATTGAGGATTTTATGCTACATTTTGTATGATAAAAACTATTTGTTTCAGTGAAACTCGGCAATACATTTAAAAAGAACCCACTGAAATTCTAAGGAGTGTTTTGTTTCATCATACAGCTTTGAGAAACTGCCTGTTATAAACTCCTAAGAGCAGGCTGAAACACACTTTCCTCTATTAAAGTGGAATATATTAGTGCACGGTCATCAGTGCTGTACATTAGAGCAGCAGCGCTACCCACAGTTGGTAGACACGGCAGGGTGCAATAAACACAGAGCAGTCATGACCTGTATTGATCTGAGGTAATATTACATATGAAACTGATGGATGAGAGCAATTATTTGACAGAGAGGGTAAAGGGCAGCTATAAACCATCCCTGGAGTGTTAACTATGATGGAAAACATTAACACAAGGACGATGATTCATGCTTCCTTTCTGCTGCGATGGCACTTCAGTTCCTCACATGACCTCTCTGAGAAACGTGGGTGTGAAAGACAAAGTATATGAGACTGTATCTGTGAAAGATAAAGGTGTGTTTATGTATGTGTGTGTACGCTGGAGGCGTAAAGACATCAATAACTCCCTGACAAGATTATTGGCACATCAAAGATTGATGGAAATGAAGTCCTCAGAACATTTCCTCCCGATGCCCCTCAAAAGAGATCCGGGATCTGACGCAGCTCATTGATTAATTGGAATTTACATCATCAGTCACTGGAAGAATGTGACATAAATCATATGAATCACTTGCTGTCGTGCTCAGATGATGTCAGAGGACTGCAACTGTGGAGAAGAGTCACGTTCTCACCCAAATGATCTTGACTCAGTTTGCTGAAGTGACATGGAGCAGACAAAACACATTTTACATGTGCTTTGCATTTATACTGCTATTATTTATTCTTCTTGAATAGAGATAATTTCTCTATTTTTAAAAGCTCCATCAGCTCAGGAGGAATTTTGTTGCTGGTGATTTTTAGTATCGTCCCGGTACACATTAATAAAGTTACCATAGCTTCATCTGCTCACCATTTTTTTCTGACGTTCTCAAGAATATCATGTCTGCAGGAATCCTTTGGTTCTACAAAAAGAAACAAGAAGTGAAACTGATTAATTCAACAAGATCAACTCCCTGACAAAAGGATGAAAGAAAGAGTTTTTTAAGTCCGAACTGTAATTATTTTCATGTTTGAGCTGAAACCTAATTGGGTGTTTTATACAATGCTGTGTTCCATGTTTTCCTCCCCTTGGATGTGAAAAAATCTCTAGCAAGAAATAAAATCATTGACTAAAAATAACACTCGTGAAAGTATGCAGGAAACATTTGCTAAATTCATGCAGAAAACAAAACGTATGAACTTACTTAACTCAAATTTTGTTAACCAAACTAATGGAAGTAAATATTAACAAGATACACAAACATATGCCAAATATATTCCAAACGAACACTTTCTGATGAATAAACTGCTCTGGTATATCATTACTTAGGTTAATAAAAACCTATTCACATATTGAAAGGTTCTTTTTTAACAGTGACTTTCATCTCAGAATGAATCCTTTTGAATGTAAATACAATATATGTAAACTTGTGCACAGTTAACACTAAAGGTTTACCTTCTCAACAATGATCATGTCTCCAACTTGTATTTCGGAACTCTTCACTTGAACTTTACCTAGGAGGAAAAAGGGATGAATGAAAGATGTAATGTAAAAAAAATAAAATAAAAAAAAGCAGCAATACTCAAGTTACTGAAAGGATTGTTTAGACTCTCAGTTTTTAAGACATTCTGTTAATTTTTAAATAGGTATGAACGACTAAACAGGTATTAATTTCTGTGCTTTGAAAATGATGCTGACTCCTCAAACCACGGCTCACTTCTCGCTGCTGCTCTTCTCTCTTTCTCACCCCTCTAACGGATTGATTACCTCACCCATGATAATGCGACAGATTACTGTTTTCATCTCTGGTCTGGGAGAGTCAGTAAAACAATGGCACATAGGGTCACTCTCAGTTAGCACTGCCTCAATATCCGTTACAAGCCTTCTTCCTCTGGGCTCGCCAGCTGCCATTAAGCGTGTAAAAGCAGCACATGAGCACACAGAGTGTGGTCACAGATATCACACAGGAGGATTTTACCACACGTTCAACAAAGGGATTGCTCCTGAATCATACAGTCTTTAGAAACTGAGAAAGAAAAATCAATGCAATTACAGAGAGATGAACGGCTGTTCAAAGTGGAGTGCTGTCTCTTAATTGCATGGGCAGAGCTATACACTGGAATATCCTTTATCATAATGTCAGCAAACATTTACAGGCATGAGGTGGAGCCCAGATAGATTTCCACCAATCCTCTTACTGACCTCGTACTGTGAGCTTGCTGTAGAGCTGAGAATTCATCTCTTTGTCACGCCGGTAGCGTCGCACTTCATCCACTGCTTCTCGCATTATTGTAACGGTTAACACAAAAGCCTGAGTGACAAAATGACAGATCAGTCAAACTGTTTACAAAGCTTCAGTCACCCAAAACCTATCAAAACTCATGTTACACAGTCAGTATTTATTAACTAGTAGAGATTAGAATAGTTCCTCACTGACAACAAACTCTAGTATTATCTACAATGATAACCCAGTCAGACTAATATTATCTTGAATAAAGGTCTAGTAAATTCATTACAGTGTAAATGCTGGAGTGTATTTACCAAAGGCGCCCAATATGTGTACAAATATCCTATTTTCAGCGATGGCACGAACTGGGAACAGGCCACCACAAGGAAGTATAGATTGAGAAAGAACTTGAACTGCTGGTAGAGAACCTGGGTGGGAAAAGATGAGAAGAAAGTAGAGGTGAGTGATGTTTTAAGCCATGAGAATAAAGGATGATGATGATGGTTGAGAAACGCGATGGATGGCAGCCGCTGAGAGAGATGGATTACATGCTCCAGCAATGAAAAGATGTGTTAATGCTGCAGAGTTTACGTTGCCTAAATGGAAAGGATTTAAGGTAATGGATTCGGCTGGCGTGGAAACCTCATGTGAAGCCAGTTGGTAAAGAATAATACCGCAGTCCGATGATGATAACAGAACAGGAAGTAAACTTTGGTGATTCAAACACACCAAAGAGCCACCTATGACTGAGAGCTCTTTGCTAATGGGCAATCCATCAACAGGGATCCCTCAGCATCTGATTTTTTTTTAAGGTCAAATTTTGAATAATGTTTGCCATAATGAGAGACAAGCATCTAGTCACAGATTATCAGAAGACAATGGGATCAATGGACGATGCTCTTCAGTTAATGAACCCCCTGACCTTTAGGGAAAAATGCACACTGCTAAAGTCAATTTGTGTGTATTTAATAATTCAAAGTGGAGAAAAAAGGAAGACCTGTTTTGTTTCACGTCGATGAGAAATTCTACTTCTCTAAAAGACAGTTGACATTTTATGGGCTGGGCTTAAGGCAGCCCTCTTAATCATGGAGCCATTTGGTTTTTAATAAGTAAGCCTGATGAATGTCTAATGACCCCTACAGTGCAAACCCCTTAATCTAATGACAAAGCAGTTAACAGTGGATGCTATGTCGTTTTACGTGACATTAATCTGTACAGAGACGGGAATGTTTCAAATGAAAGGATGAACTGTAGCGATAATAAAAGTTAATGACATATAACTCGTTTAAAACAAAGATCAGATCATGAACCGTAAAATCAGTTACATAAACAAAATACCAGGGTGAGCAGAGGCGTTTGGTTGTCTTCTCAAAACCCACTCACCCCAGGAACAAAGGTGAAGACGTTGTACTTCTGGTTTTTGATGCTATTTTTGGGGAACTTCTCTTCACATTTCTCTGGGTAGCCAAGCCACACCGTCCTGGCCTTCAGCTCCTTCTTCCTCCGACATACGTGGACCAGGCAGTCACAGCAGCTGACGGGGGGGGGGGGAGGTCAAAAATGATCAATTGAAAACAATTTAGGTTTGCAATTATCAATTTCATTATCAATTAATCCACATTTTCAGAGGCACAAGAGATGGAGCAGTCGTGCACTTGTAGGAATGTTGGTGGTTCAATCTCCAACCAAGCAGTCTACGGGACCACGTGTGTGAGATACTGGACCTCGGTTTGCTCCCAGTGGCTGTTCCACTGGTTAAGCTGCTCAAGAAATGATTACATTTTTACTTATTAATAATAATAAATGAATCCATCTTCATATGTTTGACATGAAATTGGTAACAATTAACTAACCCTTTAACTAATTCGATGACATATATGACAGACACTTGATCAGAGGAGTTGTAGTAGTAGGAATACTTTATTGATCGCCCAAGGGGAATTTGCTTAATACGTACGTAACACACATTACAAAACATCAAATATAAAACTTTCTTAAAGACTGTGAGCAAAAAAAAAAAATCATTGCTTTCATTCATGTTTTTTGTCCAAATGCAAATAATTTTCAGTATGTTTTTATAGATATCTAGATATCACAATTTAACCTCCATATTTCCTTCAGCTGTTCAATGAATCGTGGCCACTGAGTTTCCCGGCCGTGATCTACTGCATTCCACAACGCTGTTTATTATATACAATCAGTGTCGTCAATGATATTTAGATTTCGTTTGCCACCGTTCATAGAGAAGTCACTTTTACTTCCTGTGTAGTGAGGGAGTTCTTTACTTTCAGCTAAATCAATAAGCTAAGGAGCTTAGTTTGTCCGTGAGGGATTCTCCTGTAAACACCATGGGAGGAACTTTTTAAAGGCAGTGATCGAACATGATGCATGCCAGTAGAAAACATGCAGTACGGTAGAATATATGAATTTGTCCTTCCTTACTTGTTAGTTTTTCCTCATGTTGACTCTTTCTTCTATGCAAAGAGCAGGGTTTTTTTTTACTGTTTACCTATTTTATTACTGTGATATAATCGATGCTCTAAGAAGAGATTAGGTGGAAGAGATGGATTGCAGAATTACTTTTTTTAAAAATATTTGACTTTCTATCAAACTCCTAATGACTACATTGGGGCTTATCTAGCATATCTGATATCAAATACAAACAGAGGCGTAGCGTGGGGGCAAATTAGAATGAGAGCAGCTCGATGGGAGCATGACCTAAACTGGCACCTGGGAGGGAAAGAGGACAGAGCGTCAGTGTACACTGTCATGCTGATCAACTTGGCTTTTCCACTTTTTAAGCAAGTTGGCATAAAACTAAATAAATCAACTTTAGTAAAAAAAGCCTTGTTTGCATTGGCCTTGATGATCTCTGTCTCTGTGCACTCCCAGTTCACTTTCATAGCAACCATTATTTGAGCAAATGAATACTATTTAAATAATATGCCATTTGAACAATCAGGGCTTATTCAGTGTGAATTATTTGTGTTTTATAATCCCACACTAAACACACATAAAATTACTGGAAAGCATCAAACTGGTCAACTGTGAAAAATCCAATTTGTTCATTAGTGGAGGGAATGGGGAGGGGGATCAATATGGAGCTTCAACTCCATCTGCACAGCGGTTGCAGCCATAATAACTTATTATTATTATGACTATAATTATTATACATTTGAAATCAATGCATTTTTACATGTTTGTAAATGTTAAACGTCAGCGTTCAGACATAAACACTCAAATAAACCCAAAAGAAAATCTTCATGGGACACAGGCTGTCAAATGAATCATTATGCAGATAAACCAGAGTGTTGTGTTTGACCTGAAGATCTTTTTGGACTGATGGTGCGCGTCGAGGAACTCGACCAAAAACACGCCCTTATCCTCTCTTTGCATTTCATGCTCAACTACCGGTGCGTTTGAAATCCAAACTGATCGCTCTCCGACATCATACAGGTACATTACACATACACTAACAGAATAATAAAAAGCATGAGAGTCTACACGAGCTCACAACACCAACACAGTCACCACAACACCAAGAGAGTTTCTCTGACAACACATTACATAATAAGGAAGAAATGTAATAGAAATTACATGAAGAACACGTTCAGACCAAAGCAAGAGGCACATGATAGTTCACACTGCCCATTTCAAGTGATTACATCTCTAAACTAGTGACCAACTCTTAAAAAATGACTCAAATATCAGGAGTATTTGAGTCATGTGTCAGTCAGTAAATCTTTGCATTGATCTGCATCTGTTTAGAGTGCCTTTAAACACGCATCAGTATCTCAACTGATTTTCTCATTTCGACAAATTTTTCTCAAAAGACTCCTTTTTCTATTAATGATAAACGTGAAATTTTAGAAATTGTACAAAACACAGAAAAGACAAGGAACTTCTGTGGGAAAGCCCAAAGGCTAAAAAAAAACAATGGTCAGCTTGTTCTAACTGTTTGGGTCTTCTTTTGAATTAGGGAAATATTTTGTTGTCCACATGATGTCCTGATGTACTTGTTGTAAACAGAGAGTTGCATCATTATGATATACTCAGCTATCCCTTCGTGACTAAATCACCCAAGTTGAATGGAAAAATCAGTTGTG
Organism: Antennarius maculatus; assembly: GCA_013358685.1. Taxonomy (NCBI): domain Eukaryota; kingdom Metazoa; phylum Chordata; class Actinopteri; order Lophiiformes; family Antennariidae; genus Antennarius; species Antennarius maculatus. Next base: position 3,004,122 of record CM023622.1, on the reverse strand, counting down.
ATGTGTTATAAGACAAAGCCTCATGGCCAACAGCAAAAAAAAATGCAGTAGAAGAGGATAAAAAACTGGGAACACAGGGCCAAATCCAGATCATGGGAAGCTCCAAACTGAACACTGATGTCTTATTCTTAAATGTAATCTTCAAATAAATTTACAAGGTTTTAGGTCACTGTAGTTTTCAACAAGCTTCCATCCACTCGAGTTTAACAGATGGAGGCTCATTGAAAACATAATTAAAAACGACGTTCATAGTCGTTCAACATGAATTGGTGACGTGACCAGACATGGACCAGTCCCATTGTTGCCGTTTCCTTTTGTGTCCTTTTTATAATGATTTTGTTTCAACGTGCTACATAATTTATCTTCTTAATATTAGTTGCTATCACTAATAGAGGATAAGGTTTGGGGGCTCAGATCCTGGATCTGTCCTTAGCAGGCAGGGGACACCCCTGGTGTAGGAGTACCTGCCACAGAGGACTCTCCAGCCTCCCATTAGGAACCAGCTGAGGCCTCTCTGTTTCTGGTTGACTCTGGCCCGGGGCAGCGTTTGATAGTTGCTTTCATCATTCTCAAAGCCTTCCTCTGACATCATCAGAGGCATCTCATCCAGGTTAGAGGGCTCATCGTCAAGAGAGTATCTGGGAAGATGGAGTCAAAATACAGGCAGTCAAATAAAGAAATGTTGAATGAGGTCTCGTAACATTTTTCTGTGTATTATGCTTTCTCATGATGGCTTTCCATTTAGAATATAGAAATCACATTTGGAATTATAAACCCAGAATATGAAACATGCTTAATTAGAGACTGTGTGACTGACATACAGCCTGTGTGGTCAACTACCCACATTTTGTACTTAGTTGAATAATAAGGAGAAAGAAAATTCTCCCTGTAGCAGCAGATGTGGTGGAAAACTAACAATACAGCTCAGGTCTTCGATCATTGAGTACTGTAGAGTGTGTCTCCCATTCACACTGTAAAGACACACTGGAAACACTCCTCAAAGACGCATTATGTCTTTATTCATGAGGCCCCCCATAGAAGCAAAAGAGTCTGTGGCAAAACAGGGAAAAATCTTTATACGACATCTTGAAATCACTCCCCTGAAAACCCAAGAGTTTCACTCTGACCACTCACATAAAGAACTTGTGCTTCACACTGGATGATCACTAAACACACACAGGAACAAAAGGTGGTTGCAGACATCATGAACACCTCAGCAAGAGTGCAAATGTAACACGCTCCATTAGTTCAGAATCTTGATTGAAAACTCTTAACATATGGGTACTAATAGTGTTCAGTGTGAGTTATCAAGTCACAGTGAAAACTCTCAACATTCCTCTCCAAACCACTAATTTACTCCCATCTACTTTCTTGGTTATAGTCTAGTCCATAACATTCCCATCCTGCTGGACAGTTTTTAGGTCCATGCTATTCTTTATCTATATAAATATCACCCATTGACATTTTTCTCACCTGTACGTTTTCCACATGCTCGACCTGATTTGCAGAAAAAGTAACAGATGGCATTGATTCTCTGAAACACTGTTATGATTTTCAATTAACAGTTAATTAATTTGAATTAATGTGCAAGGAACCCTGAAAGTGACTGATTTTGTGCTGCCTTTAAACTACCTGCTACTAGATAGCAGTGATTTCAGCATTTCATTCATTTGTCTTCAGCCTTTTGATTCTCTTACTTAATAGTAAAAAAGACAACTAAAACAAGACCAATTAAAGCACATGTTATTGATATAAAGAGGAACAGCCACAGGCCTAATAAATCCTGTTAAAACTGTAAATTCCACCAAACTACACAAGCTGTCTGAGATAATGTCAATGGTAAAAACATGGTTATGAAGATGGCTGTGAAGTGCTAGTGGGTAATAATGGAGTATGACAGTTCAGACCTCATGACAGACAAGGTTGTTCAATGCGGTGTATTGTACCTTCATCAGCAGGGTGAAGGTTAATCAGCCACCCATAGCTGTCATCAGCATAAATTGAATAAAACACTGAGACAGTCCACATCACTCATATCTCATTGTGAGTATTGTAGTTGTAAACTTCCCTACATTGGCTGCAGCCATCATGGCAGAGCTTGACAGTAAATCAAAAAATAAAGAGGTGAAGCAAAGACTTCATAGATGGTTTGTTAATACATTCTATTATTACTTTTATGTGATACTCAGGTAAAATATTCCTACTTGGCACGTTTCACACAAACACACCTGTGAATAAGCATTGGTCGCGGCGATGCCAAGCAGACAGCAGGCAGCTAGCTGTCCCTCAAAATGACCACATAATTTTAAACAACTTCATTCTATAAAACAATTTTAAATGAGTTAAATATAATCTGACAGTGTATTTGTCATGAAAAGAATAATAAGCTGTAGGGAGTGTAGCAAAGTGTTTTGCAGCAGGCAGATTTTGTGGTTATTTATTTAAGCTGAGCACAATGTGGAATCAGTCTGAAGTAGACGGGTGAGGAGAGGCAGTTTTTGGCTTCTGCTTTCAGCCCCAGTTGTCATTTAGTTACTTATGAACCTAAAATGCTTGGTTTCAAGAAGACACATAGTGAATGAATAACTTACATGCCCTCTCTAAAATAAGTTTTATCTATTCAGTACTTGGCATTTCAAGATAGACAAAATGTGAGAAGTTTTTAACTGGCTTAGTTTGGAATTAATGAGTGTGTTTTAACAGATTTTGATTGATCTAATTCTGAATGTCCATATCATGTTATGAGGCTTTGACTTCAGCAACAACTATGCTTGAAGCAATGCTTAAATCATAAGGAACTTTTCATTGTAGTTCATTTGAGCTTTTTAAACATTACTGGAACTTGCCAACAACATATACTAACAGCTCCTTATGATAAAACAGTCACTTATGAATTAGTTTTAAGCCTTGAATGTGGACCAGTTTGTAAAAAATGTTTTTTCTGATCTTTGTCGTCGTGCAGGTATTACAGCTAACAATAACTTCATTTGTCAGAGTAGCTTTAACATCTTCAAAGCCACTGTTCTGCAGCCGACTCAGCCTGACGTCCATAATGAAGCCAAACTGGTTCGTATCCGGTCCAATAAACAGTCATGTGAATTTTACTGTTTGAAGAACGGGAGAGGCAATTCCCTTGTGACTCAAATTTCAAGAAATTATAATTAAAGACAAACACAATTCAAGAACAACTTCTTGCATTCCATGCTAATTGTGGCATATATGTTTACTGTCTGGCATATATTATACATAAGTAAACAATAACAACCTATTGCTTGTCTCAAAGTACCTGATCATGCGACTAGTTCACTTCCTGTCCATTCCTGACTCTGAGGGCTTTATAAGCTCATCCTCGTCCAGTCTGAAAAATGAACAAGCTTATGAATGATAGCTACGTAATGAAACAATAATGTTATGACATGTAATGAAGTTGGTTGAGAAGGAAACAGAAAAGCTGTTAAATGTCAGTAGGGAGTAAGTAGCGCAGTGGTCAACTTACAGCTTATATGTCACTAACTAATGCTAACCAGCACCAAGAATTCAGCACTAAATAAAATGTACATCATCCAATTATTTAGCTTTATGGATGCTAGCATGAGCAAGTCCAGTAGTTAGCTGTCAGACATAAGGAGCTGTCAGAAGCAATGCTAGCAAAACAAGCTAACAGCCTCGAAGCACAGCGATAGGGAACCCCTCACCAAGCGAGACGGCGAATTGTAAACCGTCTTTAATTAATTATAGTTATTCCAGAATGTAACCAGATGAACTAACAGACTGTGCTCGCCATACCTTGAGAGTCTGGCGGAGTTGTAATATGGTGTTATCCTCGGGTTCTTCCGCATCGGATTTAACGGGATACTGTCAGCCATCTTGGCTGGGCAGTACCTTTACGCTGCCGTCACAAAAAGGGGCTGGGTTTTGGTGTTGCATTCATGTACCTCAGAAATTGTTACAACTCTGTAATGTAACGTAAATTCGAACCTTTTGCGAGCTGTCAAGTTTGTAAGAATGTAAGTAGTTTTCATTGTCCTTATATAAAAGGGACAATAAAGTTAATTTTAAGTGACATATATGTTATTCATCATTATGAAAAATAGAGGAAAAAATAAATTTTATGTGTGTAGCATCATCCGTTTGGTCAAAAAAGATTAAAATCTACGCCGCAGCAGCTTCCGCATTCAATGGTCACGTGGCCGTCATACATCATTGTTGACCAAAATAGCTTGGCAGCCATAAGAAACAATGCAATTCTAGACGCGATTAACACCAAAAGTATCATGGTTACCTGCGCGGTGAACGGTTGTGTCAACAGAACAGCAAAAAGACGCGAAGACAAGGACCTGTCGTTCTTTAGAATACCTTCTGGGAACGCGCTAGCCCGTCAAGGGGATTGTCCATATTATGTTAGCATTGAGCTAACCGCCATTAATTACTATTGGACTGTGAGTATAATTGAATATAAGTGAAGTGAATATAATTGAAAGTGGCTTCTTTTTGCTGTCCTGTTGACACAACCGATCACCGCGCAGGTAACCGTGATATTTTTGGTGTTAATCGCGTCTAGAATTGCATTGCTTCTTACGGCTCCCAAGCTATTTTGGTCAACAATGATGTATGACGCCCACGTGACCACTGAATGCGGAAGCTGCTGCGGCGCAGATTTTAATCTTTTTTGACCAAACAGATGATGCTACACATATAAAATTTATTTTTTCTTCTATTTTTCATAATGATGAATAACATATATGTCACTTAAAATTAACTTTACTGTCCCTTTAAGCCCTTGCAGGATAGCTCAGATTTTGGATAAGTTTATAAAATAAAATAATTATTAAATAATGGAAAATCTTCTCAAAAGGAGACCCCTTTTAATGTAAATCTTTACGGCTTTCTGGAGTCCAGTAAGAGTCATTTAAAGTCACACAAATTGTCGTTACTTGTTTAAACGAACTGAGTCTGTTTCAAACTACACTTCAAATACCCGTATTCTTGCAATTTTCCCTCAATTTCTTATGAACACTTTTAAGGATGATCACATGTCTCACTTTATTTAATTTGAATGTGTCTCAAATTATTTGTAGCAATAATTTACACAGGAACTAAGATTAATTAGACGTTCCATATTTGATTTTGTTATAATAAATAGAGACAGGACTGGGGGGGCGCACTATGCTACCCTGTATAACAATGGTTAATGCAAAGAGACACAAAAATTCATCTAAATTACATTCACAATTTGTTTTATTATACTTCCTCTTGTTAATTGATAATATCTAATGCAACTTGTTTGGTATGACTGCTGCCAAAACCGCCAAAAGCTATAATATCAAAAGTGATGCGTTTTTTTGAGTAGTTTATGAAAAAAAATACTAATTTGCTTCCATGATGCACGAGTTAAACTATATTTGGAGTTGATAATAATTTAAATGTCTTTAATTTTGTCTTAATTTTTTGAAACTTTTTGCTAAAACCTAATTTCTGTAAAAATTGGAAATAACTCCCAAACAAGTGAACTCTTTTCTTGTTTAAACAGACAGAAGTGGTGAATTGAACATACAGACTGTTTGTTCTAGTTTTTTATTAGGTCCAACTGCTCTTTAAAAATGACAGTTTCTCATTGCAACTGATTATTGTTGGTATTTTTGACCATGTTTTGTGCTTTGCACCAGCTGTCAGTGTTGGGCAACCTTCTGGAGGAGATAGCAGAGCCTTTGCATTATTGATTTGAACATATGCTTCTTTGTTCAGGGCAACTATACCTTCTAGAACCTCGGGGATTCTCAGGTACAAGTCGAACAACTCATTTAATGTATAGAAAAACAACATTGACAAATGTCAGCAAACATGAAGAACCGACTATTCTCTGTCATTTCATTAAAAGTTCTTTTTTAACTCTATATATAATGCATCAGATCACCCAATGTGTTTTACAAATATTTAATGCTCATAATTGATTGCATAAGTTTTCAGTCACTGTTCAGGTTTTTTCCTCAATTAATTCCAATTTCTTTGCTGTCATCAATCAACATAGAAAAATGCCTATTATTCCCCAGGTCCATGCCGGTCTTGGTTCGACTGGTTATTGGGTTTCCTGTGGTGCTAAGTCTGTCCATGCCTGCAGCCAGAGGGTGAAGCTGGGAGATGCCTCTGTTCTGAATCACCGAGATCTCATTGTTCTTTGTGGCCAGGCTGCTAGCAATAGCAGTCGCATAGCGGTTCCAAAAGCCAGGGTCTACATTCATCGCTCGAGCTGTCAAGTCCTTCTGAAACATCTCTCCAAACTTCACAGCTTCTCCACCCAGCAGAGCCATTGGGTTCTCTACCGACAGCCTCCGGCCTCTTCTGGCTGGTGCATTGTTCCACATGTGAGTTCCCATATGCACCTGATGTAAAAGAGGAAACAAATGATTATAAATGAAAGACAGGATTGAAAGTACATACAAATACTTTTCATGTTTATCTGAGTTTAAAAGATGAGTTTTTGAAGGCCAAGTACGTTTATAGCAAAAACTATTACACTTAATTAGCAAAATTTTAATTATATTACATTGTATTATATGATATGATATGATATTATATTATATCTCCCCACCTATATATTTGAATAAGTTTACTTGAAAAAGTTTCACGCTGTCACCAGCTCCACCCACTACGTCAATCAAGCGACAACCAATCACGGCGCATCTGCCAGAAGGAATCACGTGAACAATATGGTGTAAGGCATCTGCTATGTTAGGAGAAGAAATAACTATAGATGGACTTCCCAGTTAACATCATTTTAGAGTGTTATAACTGTTCCAAAAATTTTCATGTTTTCAAGCAGAGTCCAAACAGCAGGAACGACACAGAAAACGGCAACGAATTCTGAGTGAAACTCCGACTGAAAGAGAGGAAAGGATTGCATCACAATAAGAGAAGTACTACTTAGCCAGAGCCAATGAGTGCCAAGCACAAAAGGAAAATCACAAAGAAAGGTGGGGTGTACAGAAAGTATGCTATATATTCAGTGGGTTAAAGCTTGTCAGCTAAAAGTGCCTGTCATTAGTTATCAAATAAATAAATAAATGGATTAATGCCGTTCCCAGTCATTATTTACTATCTATCTTGCTCCATAGAACAAGGTAGCTATTTATTCTTTTCATATGTTTGGTATGAAGTCTGATATTATTGTTTTATCGTGAAATTTCCACGGGTTCCCGCTAGTTATATTACATTACAGTATACAGTATTATATATTATTATATTATATTGCATTACATTACATTAATTATATTTATATTATATTATATTATATTATATTATATTATATTATAGATGGATTGATATTATATAGTGTTATTCTAATTGCATTTGCTGGTTTTAAGCCTCTCAGATCTGTTGGTTTTCTTTGACTAAAATATACGGGCTTTGAGTTGTCAGTTGGGCAAAAAACAAAACAAGCAATTTAAAGATGAATCAATTTCACCAAAAATAGATATTTGCCATGCATTGACATTAGATATTAGCCTGAATCCTGACAGGACAACAAATGAAAACACCCTCAGTTTACCTTCAGATTCCCTTTTGTGGTAAACGCTCTGCCACAGATGGTGCAGACAAACGGTTTCTCTCCAGTGTGTGTGCGCTCATGGATCTGCAGGGCACTGGCTGATGAGAAGTTCTTCCCACAGACGTTGCAGTTGTGCTGCTTCGGTGTTCGACGCGGGGGAACAGGGCCAGGGAGGGAAGTCATCCCTGAGCTGCCAATTGATGCATAAGCCTGAGGGATAAATGCTGGGTGCTGCACCTCAGATGGGTTGTTTGCTTGATTGTGACCCTTCGCTTCAGTCTTAATCATGCTGGATAACATGCTAGTAGCTAGGCTGGGAATGTTTGGACCTGTGGGTGAAAGGAAATCACAGAAGTGAATTTTCTTGCATAATTTAAACTTTATATAGATAAAAGCAACGTTGGAAAACACATTTAACTTCAGGTACAGGTACCTCTTTCTTGGATCAGTTGGAATGGCACATAAGGAGTCTCCTCTTTCACACAGAGCTTGTCAGCCTGCATTCCTCTCAGCTCCTGGGCCACTGATGCTGAGATCGGGGAATCGGGTTGTTCTCTCTTCACCGAGGCCGCTAAAGGCTCCTGGGGCCTGATGTTGTCCACTGCAGGCTTGTCCACCATGGCCTCTGAGTTGCTTTGAACAGGAGATGCTGGTACACATGATGAACAAGAGGACTCGGACTCATCTGGGTTGTTTGTGCTGCAGTTCTCCACTATTTTCTCAGATAAACAGGATTTAGAGTTGAGCTGCATGCTGTCATTGAAACCATTTGTTAGGGGTTTTACATCCGAGGAGTGCGTTAGGCTTACAATAGAGTCGGACATCATTTGGTTCTCCAGAGCAGCCATACTTGAAACAACTGCAGATGACTTAGGAGGAGAATAACGAGCAAATATTACGGGTTTAGCCAGATTTTCAACTTCCTCTTCCTCATTATCATCCTCCATTGAGATATCATCAGTGAGTTCATTACTATTGCTGCTCAGACTGTCAAAGTTTCTTTCATTGACAGACATCTGGCTATCCATCTCTTGCAGCCCATCCGCCAAAGTTGGGTCTGGAATCTGCCCGACCATGTGCAGGCGGATGTGCTGCTGTAACACAACAGCGTTGGTGAACTTCTTCTGACAAATGGGACATGAATGTTCCACTTGCACAGGTGGATTTTCTCTGTGAACACCAATGTGAGCCTTCAAGTTGCCTTTGGTGGTGAAAGCCCTGCCACACACTTTACATTTGTAGGGCCTCTCCCCAGTGTGGATGCGATAGTGCATTTTTAGTGCACTTTGACAGCTGAGGACACGGTGACATAGTATGCACTGGTTGGGGTCTGTGATCTTTTTGTCAATGTTCTCCACCAGCTGCTGGAGCTTTGAGGTTTCAGATGTTTGCATAGAGTCCAGGAGGTCCCCAGTTGGAAACGTGGTTTCATCTGAGTTAAGCAAAAAGGGTGAAGAGTTGGAAACGGGGGATGCAGAGATGATGGGTTCTGGTGTGGTGGTCAAAGTTGGAATTGTACTACTGGATGCTTCTGTTACTCTCAGTCTAAGGGAGCAATTTTGGGGCATGTGTAACTCCTCTGTTTTATTTAATGTTCCCGTCTCGAGGTTTGAGTGTGGAGACTCTGAAACAGGAGAGATGTGGACCTCACTGCCTCTGTGGTCAGGTGATAAAGATACATAATCAAAAGGAGCTAGGTGGTAGGAGGATTTAACAGATGGTGTTACACTTACAGGGTCATTTGAGCCTCCAACACTGGAATTACTGGAGGAAAGTGGAAGACCAATGGTGGCAGGAAGGTTTGCTACAACAGGTTTGCTATCCAGCCATGAGGAGACAGGTTTTTCAGGAGGGACTGACATTCCATAGGGAATCCCAGAACTTGTTGGCACATTGTCTAGATATTCTGGCACTGGGTAGGGGTTCATCTGAACATGTGGGTACTTCTCTTTATGTCGCTGGAAGTGCACCTTTAAGTTCCCTTTTGTGGAGAAGCGATTGCCGCAGATGTTGCATTTGAAGGGTCGCTCTCCCGTATGGGAGCGCAGGTGTATCTGCAAAGCGCTGTCGCTGCCAAACACTTTGGCACAGAACCTGCATTTATGCTTGAAGAAGGGCTCCTCTGGGCTGGGCTTGGTTTCGAACAAAGACGCGTGAGGCAGCTTCCCTTTCCTGTGCTTCATCAGGGCTGCAAGAGGGTCAAGTGCATTAGCGGTGGCAGCGATGCTAGCCAAAGGATTGGGGAAAATAACGCTGCTGGGGGGGCTCTGAGGTAGAAATGGCAAGCTGGTGGATGAGCTGAGGAGGCAATTCTGCCCCAGGGACAGCGGGCTAGGGGAGTTCAATGTCTGAGAACAGCTCATGCTGCTGGTGTGTGAGCTTGTGTAACGCGGCAGTAACGTGGCTCCTGTCTCGTTACACAGAGGCTCATGGCTGCTGCAGCTGGAAAGAGAAGGGGTTGGATTCTCTGAAGAAGCTGAGGTATGCGTTATATCTCTAAATGGAGACTGCCCACATATAGTCTGTGAGGGGGGACTTTGTGACATTTTGAGTCCAGAGGACAAAGAAATGGCCGCCTGTCCATTGACAGTTGAGGGCATAGTCCCCGACAGCGGCAAAATGGAAGGCGGCATGATGATTTGAGACGGGAAAGGGTTAGGCGTCTGGGACAGGGATCTAGAGACTGGATTTAACGCCGTCTGTACTGGTTGCTTGTTCATGACGGCTACCTGGCTGCAGATCTGTTCGATCAGCTGCAGTTGGTGGACCTGTTGCGTCTGCAGTGCTAGCAGGTGATCCAGGATCACAGGGATGGCCGCCGAAGCCGCCTTCCCTCCAATACCACAGTTACTGATCCCCTGGGAGAACTGGGCAACAGCCACCCTGGTACTACGGAGGATCTCTAGCGTCACATTCGTATTTGGCATGCTGTAGATATCAGCTGACACATGGGGGGCACAGGACCTGTTTGAATCTGGAGGATGAGGACTGGAGCATGAGATGTATTTCTCTTTTGGGCATTGCTCAAGCTCCATGGCTTCATCTCGCTCAGCGCCTTCTTCCACGTTATCCAGGCTGTCGTTGTCAGTCACCAGCATCTCTCCCAGTTCAAAGCCAGCGTCCGTGGACTCCGCTGCCGTCAGATCACTGGACACCACGCTAGGAACCGGAGAAGGTCCGACAGGAGATTCTTCAGGAAAAGGCATCCCCTCATTGTCCTTCACGATCAGCACCAAGGGATCCTCGGTGCAGACCTTCTGATGTTCACTCAGTTCAGTCCAAGTGAAGAACTCAGCACAACATTTGTCACAGACATGTGTTTCCTCCGGGCTGCGGCCGCCTGCCGTGGTCTCCTCTCTCTCCAAGCTCTCCACAATGCCTGAAAAGAGATTAAGAAAGCAACACTGATAATTTATTGTTCTGGCGTTCTGTTAATCTCTCCACACATAGCAGACCGTCCATCTTTCCAAACTCTCGCTGCATGGGTGGAAATTGTTCAAACCAAATGAACTTAAAATTCCACAAGAGATCCTTAAATGTCCAAAGATAATAGAGATGTCAGGCTGAATTACAAGGAGGTTTTTAAAAGATAATAGTGACAAAGGGACGATTAGAAATGTTTGAGATTGCCAGTACAAACGTATATAGTATATTGATATACAATAAAACCGTAGCAAATATATTTTGTCCCGACAATGAATCTCCTTAAGAAAAAACCAAAGGGCTCTCTGAGTTTTGACTTCTAACAAGAAATAAAGTAAACTTACATGTAATTACTTTTTGAAAAAACAAATTTTCTCAGCTATTTTAATTTTTGCATCTGGTTGCTAGTAGAGTCCTCGATACATTGCCATTTTGAATTCCACTTTCAATCCCAAAATTCAGCACAAAGATGATAATAATGAGGCTTTAAAGTGGTTGGGAAAGGTTTTAAAACTCACACCCCCTTGTTTTCAGATGTTAATAATCTTTCCAAAAAAATCAATAGAGTTCAATAAAGTCATCTGACCTCTCATTTGTGCATTCAGACAGGTAATGAAATTCCATACAGTGTATTGATTTTCTGTGCATTCACACATTTCAGGGATGAGTGTCATCTCTACAAAAAAGACCTGGAGTTGTGTGAAGACAGTTGACAACATCTACTTTAACTGAGGTGCGTTTATATGTTTATTTATATGTTTACATCGGATGCACCAAGCAGCATGAAACACGTGACAGGCTCACTGTATTTAGTGTGACACTCATTTTGCTCAAAATTTTGATAAGCAAAATTAAGTTTTTCAATTTTCAGAAGAAAACAGCTGTTATTGATAGTTTTTTTTTTTTTTTTTGGGGGGGGGGGTAGAAGTCCATCTCTAATATAACAGATTTAATGGTCCAGTAAACGTGTCATACATGTCATAAAATATATAGGAAACTAATAAAAAGTATTTATTCACAACTTGCTTGTATGTATATTTTTTTTATGTCCTTTACTGTGACAAGCTTATATGTCATTTACTGTGACTATATATATATAATTTATTTAGAATGCTTCACATTCACGGCAATTTTGATGTCACACGTTCATTTTTTGCTCTTTCAGTAGCTTCACAAGTCTTTAAGAAAATATTTTAGATTCAGAATTATTGCTGGGGTTAAGGTTTTGCTTCATTTGTAAACAGACAACAAAACCAGATGGAAAGTTTGAGATAATAATAAATAATTTGTATATGCATTCAGGCTTCCCAACACCAAGTTGGGAATTTATAATTATGATTAAAAACGCATTTTGAAATGCGATGATTCTTTACTGTGTTTATTTAAATAGTTTTCTCTCAGTCACAATATCATTAATTCTTTATAAGGCAAGTGTGTGCGCGTGTTTGCATATGTGGGTGTGTGTGTTTGGTGGGGGTCGGTTTACATGTTGCACCCTTCGTTCTTGAACACAGTAAATGACATAAATCCATTTACCATGAATGACTGTGTAGCTGCGCTAACTGTAATTATGTTTCACCTGAAAATGAGTGTGCTAATGCTAATCACAGACATCAGACATTACAGTCCTACAGCACGCTTCACGTATGCAGACATGTAGTTTGTTCATATGCTGTAGTCTATAGCTTCACATCGTCTCACATCTGAGACAACAAAAGTGATTTTAACACAGATGAGTGGCTAAAATCTCTGTAAAAGTCCAAGTCGTCAGTAAATTATCAGTGGCTGGGCCCACTAGGTGGGTGGTCTGAAGATCACCAAGGCGATTCAGCAAACACAGGCATGAAAACACTTCCACTGTTTTAGGTCAGGATTTTGTCTGCACTTTGTAAATTTTACCTCCAGAAAAAACAAAGAAGAGATCAGCTTTGATTTAAAACTCTGAGTATATTTCCAGATATAATAACACACAGATAGAGATTTGTTTTGAAATGTCACCCTCACTCAATCCATATTGTTGGGGGCAGAAAACAGATTTATGTCTGCTTCACACCAGGGTTTGGAGCTGAAAGGAGAAAAATAATCATGAAGCTGCAGCTGAAAAGCAAACAGACTCAGCCGGAGTTGGTGTCTCTCCGTTGTGACCTCCGGGCTGCAGAGGTCAACGGTTCACATGCATTAATTATATTATGAACCAGACTGGAGCACTTGCCCCTCGTAGGGTGAGGCTGACAAAGGTTAAGTCAGCCAGCTCAATCAAAGCCCACCTCAGAGTGGCAGAGCCCTCCGTCTGAATGCAGGGCTGTGGAAGGGCCTCTTCTGGACTCGGCACCTTTTTGCATCCACAAATAATAATGATGCACACGATAACAAAATGATGAAACTGAAAAACATGAAGCGTCGCTGTGATGGTGATTACATTAATTGGTAATACTAGATTGGTCTTCTGCAGGCCTTTTGCTTTTGAGAATTTGCAGAGGCTTGGGCTGATAAATAAAGTTGATATTGATTTAAAAAAAATAAAATAATGTAATACAATATGAATCACGTTACATTAATTTAATTAATTAAGATTCAAGAACTGTCAGCTCAAGCGTGGTGGGAATTAAATCCACGATTTTACATCACATTTAAACAGCAGGACAAAAATACATTTAAAATTCAGTCCAGTTTGCATAAACCCATCCCATAGTTTAAAGGTTCTTTTTTCAAATTAATGGTTCTGAAATTAGTTCCGAGTTAGCGCTGAAAAAGATTTAAATGACAGCCGGGTTGTCTTGTGCACTTATTGCAAGAAAATTAGATTGTTTAATGAAATATTAAAATATCAGAAATGATGTTAAGCTTCTGGTGTTACATAACACAGACTGGCAATATTTGAAATATGATCTCCTTACAAATAATGTGTACAAGGCTGATAATTTTTCTGTAATTATTTTATACACTCCAGGGAAATCCTTCATATGCTTAGATGAATGTTGAAATCCATTTAGCCTGATCTGTTTTGTTTTTCACATTATTATTGTAATTTGAACAGAATACTGGTTAAATGTTATAAAGCACTGCAGGAATTAGGAAAAAATATAAATTGGCACTGATTACAAAACAATACAAACAGTTTTTTGTTATGTGTACCTTTTATTTTCAGATCATTTTCTCCTGATGAATGGTGTAAATGTTTATCGTTGAAGTTTATAATAGTTGACAGGAAGGCCTCCAGCCAAACATAACCTTCAGAAATAAAACTTTAACACGTCTGCTTTATTCTAGAGCCACACAGTAGTAAAAGAGCCCCTGTCTGATGGGGTTTTATTTCAAAGTTGAAATGAAATAAACATAAAAACAGCTTTGAGTTAGTAGCATTCGTAAGTCACGTCTCAACAGTTTCTAAAAAAAAAAAAAAAAATCTAAATGTATAATAAACTTTTATTTAAGACGATAAACTTTTCAAATGACTTTAAAATCAGGAGTCTGAAATTATGCCTCGTTGGATTTTTTTATTATTATTTATTTTATTTTATTTTTAATAAAAAATAAAGTTTTAACCACCTTAAAGACATTTTGTCACCTCTCTGTTCTTTACATAAACTTCTTCAGCCGGGGTTCTTCCCAGCAGACGAAGCAAACCCCCGTCCAAGTGTCTCCGTTCTCCGGACACCTACCATCGCTGCCGATGCGTCCGCTCCGCGTCGCATCCACCTCTGACCTCAGGTGCTGCGGTCTGGCTTGCTTGCGGCGGGACATGTTGCTCTTGGACTGAGACGCGTTGCTTCCTTTCGCCGACTCATCTACGAGCAGCGACCGGGACCCTTCAGACGGAGCGGCTCCGGTGAAATAAGCGAACGGTGGCCGCTGGTGATGCCCGTGTGCAGATTGCGCATGTCAGTGTAATTGTGATGGAGGAAGGATAAATACTAAAACGACTCTTTGCACTTCGGTGGATGATTGGCTCCAATCCAGCCAGATATGGAAATGAGAAACGGGGGGGGGGGGTTTACTGATAATCAGTTCACTTCCTGCGCAGCGTTCGGCAAACTTTTACGCACAATTCCCAGCTGCTCCACCGCGGTAAAGTTCGACCTGAGCTGCTGTGAGCATCTTGAGGTTTAAATCGGTGAACAAACGATGCACAACGAGTTGATTTGGGATGGAGTTGGTTTAGATCTTTTCTCCTGGATGAGTTTCCTTCAAAAAGATTCAGCCTGCGCAGAGTCCTCCGGTTGGAAAGCTGTGCGTCCCGATCGAATCTCAACCCTGACGCAGACCTAAAACGTGGGAGTAAAGCACCTCGCAGGTTATCCTTCCACAGGAGGATGTGATAATTGTCGGGTCCACTAAAGTCCCCAATCGACGTGTTAAATCGATTTGCGTAAAAAGTAGAAAACCGAAGCGAAAAGCTCTCGATCGGGTCAGGCCTGTGGGTCCGACCTCAGATCGGTGGCTGTCTGACGTGAGACTCCCTGGTTTGTCCCGGACACCGGCTCCCTCCTTGTTGCCTCCGCCTCCGGCCCATCAGCAGGCTCCCTTCAGCCGACTGCGATAGGCTACTGCCAGGATACCACAGGAGGTGTTTGAGCCCTTGCTTCATTTGTTACGACCTCCCACAATTTGGCGCCATTATAGATTGAAAATATCTCTCTATGTTGGAAATCAAATCTTATTGACTGATGATCGGTGATGCGTTGAGGGAAAACCCACCTGAGTTGAAGTTTGAGGAGGGGAGAGTGTTGAGAGACACACACACACACACACACACACACCTTGAGTTTTTGTAGTTTTTAGGTTCAGTCGGTTGCTTTACATAGTCACAGACCACAGGTTCCTGCTTTCAGTTGAATCTCTCATTTATCACTACATCTATAGAGTACTGGGAATATAATACAATCTGTTTGGGGGTTATTGTTTGGTGCTCTTCTTCCACATAATGTAAGTAATCCAAAACTGAGAAAAGAATAAGGGATACTTCACCATAGCAATAATCCCTTTCTCAAGGTATTGTCCAAAAACGTGTAATTATGTGGTATTAAAAGCTTGCAGCTCAGTGAGGGCAGAATCAGCTGTTGATAATTGCAAGTACTACACAACAGCCTGGTATTGATCGGCATGGCTTCTATTCCCCTGCTATGGAGAGATAAGGAGGACCCACTCCTGCTGGAATATAATTTCTTCTGACCTATCAGGTTTCTACAGACTTATGATGAATAGCCAGAGTGGCCAAGAACCCTTATCTGGAAACTCAACCCTCTTTGATTCATTATTGATTCTTTGTAACCAGCGACGGCACACAAAATCAAACTAACAACTACTTGACCATCACCTCTTCCAGATTCAGACTCGGTCTGCTGTTTGCTCTCACAGCCTGAAGAACCCCTGGAATTATTGTGCAAATTTGTTGGAGAAACAAACGTGTCAGCGTTAGGAGCAACTGCATTTGAACGCAGTCAATCACATGCAATAATAAATTACTCTAACAACAAATGAAATGACAGCAAATAAAATAAAACTTATAAAAACACTCAATAATAAATAAAAGCTAAATTCTTTTAGCTGATTTCATGCGCTGGATTTGAATAAACACACAGGAGACAGGATTTTAGCCCACAAATCCCAGATTCGGCTTCCTCAGATAAGAATCTTGGTGGAGTTTGTTTTCCTTCTGATTTTATTTTTGTCTTGTTTTTTCTTTTATTTGTTTGGAAAAAATGGGTTAGGATCGTTTTCCAGTAAAACAAATGAATCATCTTCAGATTCCTCAACAGTGACTTACGTTTTACGTTTGTGTGAATGTTGCAGAAATGAAACCACGCTAATGAAATAAAGGAGAGTCAGACTGATCTACAAATACATCCGTCCGTTTTCTGGTAGACGAGAGAGTTGTGACTGTGATGCTAGAGGGTCACAGGTCTTCTGGAGTCTGTCTCAGTTGGCTGTGGGCAAGAGTTGGGGGTACACCCCGGATGAGATGCCAGCTCATTGCAGGACCACACGAAAGTCAAACAACCATTCACACTCACACATAATGACAATTTGGAATGATCAGTTGATCTAAACTGCATGTTTTTGGAGGTGGGAGGAAGCTGGAGAACCCAGAGAGAACCCCCACAGACATGTAGAGAACATACAAACTCCACACAGAAAAGAACTGTACCAGACCCTTCTTGCTACGAGGCAACATAGCTACCCACTGCTTCATCCTTATAATTAATCTCATTCTGCAAATAAATTTAACATGCTTTTCTTTTTTCATATTTTTCTTTTACATTTTCTTTTACATGTAAAGAATGCCACACAATCTGGAAGAATAATAGTCTTGTAAGCAAAAGTACCACTTCTTCTGATTTCCTCTATCAGGGGTGTCATTTTTACTGAGGGCTACATCATAATGGTTGTCCTCAAAGGGCCAGATGTAACTTGTAAATCTAATTAAATGTAGCTCAATGTAATGTAAAATAAATAGAAAATAAATGTAACTACTCCATAATGTTAAATACTCTGAATTTATTACTTATTCAAGTTACAAACATAACAGTTATACAGGAAAAAATTGTTTGCTTGTTTCTCTGTTATAACATAAATCCATTTAATTTGTCAGATTATTAAACCCACAGAACTCCATTAATTAAGGATCAAACTATCCAAGTGAATTAAGAGAAATAACATCAAACACAAGTTAGGACATTAACTTTTTTCAAGATTTTTTCAAAGTTAAAATGGGCTGAATCACTGCATTGTGCGAAATGTAGTTTTAGGTCAAAACACACCTTTGGACTATTTATTTTTAGACACAATGAGCTTTTATGATCTCGTGGGCCGCATTTATAAAGTTGAATCCCATCACTTCTAAAAAAACAAAAGAAAATACAGAACGTATGAGGTCAGGAAAAGCCAGGAATGTTTCTTTTCTTTTATTTTTAATGCAGATATTCAAACTGAAACCTCACAGTGTTTCACTGGTCTCTTTGCCCAGTGCTGAATGACATTGTGAGATGTTTGTCTTATTTTGACCACCCTCAGGACTGGAAAAGACCAACAGTTCTTAAGTATCATTAAATAATTGTGATTATGCAACAGGAGTTGTAAGCAAAATAAAAGATTTCATGAAATAATTATATGAATCATTTTCAATTTAATTATTGACTTAAATACTGTAGTTATAGTCAGCTACAGTTGAAAATCCATAGAGTTTACTTTCCAGTGCCCGAGCACATATGTGAGCCACGTTTGATTGGGAGATTGTCACCAATAAATATTGCTGTGCGTATGAAATTGAGTCTGTGGAATTAAAGGAGTCAGTTTTTCTGCATATGAAGTTTACAATATGGTCTGTGATTTACTGCTAGTTGAATGCAGAAGCAGATACAGCAGCGTCCTGTCGGCTGGTGCCGACAGAGGAATGTGAGAGCTGCTGTATGAAGCGGGAGGCCTCAGATGGAGATATGACAAGCTAATGGCCCCTGACTCGCAACTGAGACAGACAGCATTCAACTACAGGAAAAATGCAAGGCTGCGCTAAGATACATCAGCCCCAAAGCCCTGACGAGTGTTCACTGGAGGTCTATCAACATTAGCATGACACGTCAGGGGAGCACAGCCAAGAATTTTTACTGCAGAGTCAGTTGAGCCACATTTTATATGCTTAAATCTCAAAGACCCACCAGTGGAACGTTTGTTAAAAAAAAATGCAGTCAATTCTGCATTCAAAAGTTTCCAGAGATAATAAATATACAAGGATAATTTGAGGGGAAAATGATTCATCATACACCTGCAATCAGGGGGTGGTTTGTAAAAAAAAAAAAAAAAAAAAAAAAAGAATAATCAACAGGCGTAATTCTTTTTAGGTTAATGGTAGGACCTGTGAGCCTAAATTCTGAACAGTTGAGCTTTTAATACAAATTTAAAAAGACAAGAAGCATTTAATTTTCTGTGCCGTCCGTAATGTGGAATATGAAGACGATGAAGATGTCCTGATTTAGCCTCAGATAAGGGCCAATCACGCCAACGTGGCAGGATTTAGTCTAATGCTAACAGCATCAATTGATATCTTCTCGTGTGATGTCTCGATTAATTCAAATTTCAACATATGTTTCACTTTCAGTGAAGGAAGTATTGCTGGAGGCGGCATGATTGAATGAGGTGCACTGGGCATGTGGAGCATGTTGGTTGGATTTGTGTCCCATCAACCTAAAAGCAAACATTTGTTTTTAACAAAAGTAACCATGGCTTCCATTCTCAGCAACATTGTACCTGCCATGCACAGGTAATATACGTAGAAGGACTACATCTAGAAGATTTGGGGCGTGGGACTTGAAATACATGTTGGAAAGGAAAACAATCAACTTCATTCTACTGGGGTGCTGAAAATTTCAAGACACTGGTCAAAAATCTAAACTACATTAATGGGTTTACACCACAGATGACGAGTGGAAAAATCAAAATTAAAGGTTTGGGTGAGCTGACCCTTTTAATTATGTCTTGTCAGTTTCTAAATTGTCATTATGTCTATATCAACTATGGCCTTAGAAAAGAAGGTGTGCGAGAGTCTGTAAAGCCTTCTGCCTCCTATGATTTAGTTTTCAATGAGAACAACTGGATCGTAATACATTTTTAGTTGGAAATATATTTTTCTTAGTGGCTTCAGGGTGGCAGTGTATTTGGTCCCCGACCACCCCTCCCATGCTACAGAATATGTCTAAAAGAATTACATTCACTCAGGCTGTTTCCTCATATAATCACACAAAAGGATTTTTCTTGAAAATGATCATGAATCACAGGCCAGATCAATACGCTGGGCCCTGCCTGTTCTGGCCTGATAACACTAATCAATACAGGGTATTTGTATTTTAATTAATACATGACCGCACTCCAGCCCTGAAACAGTAAAGTATGACCTCAGTCTCTTGTGTTTTATGTCCTAGAGAGAATCACATGATGTTGATGTGATCCGTTCGCTGATGAGCTGAGAGAAAGAAGGCATCAGAAAAAAGAAAGTGGATATAAATTTGTATAACTCACAAGACAAAGTGTTCACCAAAGTCAAGCTAGCAGCTGTACGAGTGTGTTTTAGTGATGTCATGCAGTAAGTGCTAATATATAAAGGGCAAGCATGGCAAACACCATATGCTTATGTATAAGTTATTACAATAAATAATGGAACGTAGATGAAATTAATATTTATGGATAGATATTATTTAATATGCAGTTCTGTGAAATTCCATCATTTGGTTATGTTTTCCAGTGGTAGTAGAGTGGACTTACAGGCATTCAGTTTTATGTCTTATTTTGAGAACTGGAGATGAGGACCACCCACCTTGAACCGGGGTCTACTCTGAGGTTTCTCTCTGTTAAAAGTCAATGTTTCCTTGAGTTTGGTCATGGGGGAATGTAAAAAGTTTTCAGTAAGACAACATATGGTCTAGACCTGAATTGTTTTGGTCTTCCAGTTTTACGTTGGTGTTTTTGTAAATGAAAGTAAGTTGAAAACTCCAAAACATTATAAATTAGAATGACTGTCAGTAGAGTTCATAATATGTGAAGGGTGACCAATAAGCGTAGCTCTCTAGCTATAACGGCTGCTAAATCAAGTTCACCCAGTACAAATACATGTTTGTGATCAGATCTTGATTATTATTCAACTCACTAATCAATATCAACATTTTAAATGTTTTTAAAGATAGAAAGAACAAAAAAAAAAACGGTTTCTGCCCATGGTTTTAGTACTTTTGCGTAGTAAGTAATTGGAATTTTACACAGATAAGTAAAATTGTAATGAATTCTTGTATTTGTCCAATTGTGGGTTTCACATTTAAATTAAAGGGTTCTTTCTTTCCTAGTCCCGCAAACAAATAAACAAATGGAATTGGGTGAAAACAATGCTGGACCCTGAAACTGCCAAGACTATTTAATTATAATTAAACAAAGTAGAGCTAAGTTTAGTAGAAATGTCATTAGCATTTGGTGCCAAACCACTGAAAATACGATTGTGTTTTAATATAATTTTATGCACCTTTACAAAAATACCAATATTACATTTCACACTAAGCAACTGTCAATTATGACAGAAAACTGAATATGGTTAGGATAATTGTTTAACAGCAGATGATTTAAAAAAATAATAATAAATTTGTCAAAATGTCAAGGAAGGGTATCTGTCCAGGCAGCAGCCAGATAGATCCACCATGGAGGCCAGATGGTGGTGGTGGTGGCGGCTGATGACTCTGCTGATGCGGATAAGACTGATAGAATGCTGAAGTTGATAAATCTGCAGGGACTGGGCGGTGATGGGAAAGTTGAGGTTGAGCAGAGAGAGACTCACGTAAAAAGACCAACACAAAGTAAATGAAGACTGCCAAAATTTAAGAATGAGACATTCTGTGTGGCCTCGCAATGCGCCGGTAAAGCGTCCAGAGCCTAACCCGCCTCTTGCCCATAGTCAGCTAGAATAGGCTCCAGCAACCTTTGGCACCCGAAAAGCAGAAAAGCGGCTGAAGATAAGACAATGACAGTCGGCTGGTCCACAATAAAACAGACGGATGGATGGTGGCGGAGTGTATCTCGTAGATATGATTTTACACAGCTAAAACCAGAAATAGATCGATTGAAGACAAATAACTTCCTTTGATGCTTGACTCTTAAATAGCTCTGTAAATTTACTGCCAACCTCTGAGCAGTTGCTGCCCATTCTTACATTGCTCATTTGCTAACGCGGCTAGCCTGCTGGGTGTATAAATGGCAATCGATATTGTAAATTTTTGAATACCTCAATGGTTTCTCTGCAAATTTGACACACAGTCTTTGATTATTTAGCTGGTAACTCCTTATTCAACACTCACTGTTGTCCTTTCTTTTCTTTAGTCTACTCTTTGTTACAGAATGGCTCACGGCAGTGACAATGGTCCATTAGAGCGGGCGCTGGCAAAGGTCATTATTGTGGAGTACTCCATCTAGTCGGATCAACTAAAACAGTAGGTTTTGCTGGAAAAAGGCAAAAAATGAGGCTGTACTATAAGTTGAACAATTTTGTACCAATATTTGATGAACCCAACAGGCCATACATGGTCCACGGTCCATAGTTTCCCCTTGACTGCTCTGGAGAGACCAACAACAGTTAAAGCTGATCACATTTGCTTCCTCGCAATATCCAAAACCTTCAGTCAGCAGTTATTGGAGCTGAATGGGAGAAGGTCCTTCATCCCAAAACACAAAGCAAATAGGGAGCAGAGCAAAAATAAATCAAAAGTGAACAAAGGGGGATTGAACAGAGAGTGGAGGGTGATAGACAGCACCAAGACAGGGCTGTTATGTAGACTGAGGACTGAGTGGCTGGGAAATTTCTGATCACTTTAATTCACTCCAGCCAACCTGGTGCTTCTCTCTCCCCCACTCGGCTTTTATCTAACACTGTGTTTCTGTATTGATTTTTTTCTTTATCTTTAAGGCTGGATAAGAGGACAGAGAACCACAAGAGTGAGAGTGAATGGAGAACTTTCCTGAAGATTGCTGCTATTCTCTGGCTTATTGCCTCCTGTCCGTCATGGTTTCACATGACGTCCCAGGTGTCAGGTTCGCCTTCAAGCTGTAAATGAGGAACCTGCTGATACGAGTGGACTGGGATCAAAAAAGAAAATTGGCAAAGATAGAAAGAAAGAAATGGACAAAAATATAATACATGTCTAAAAGTGTTGATGATGATGTGTAATCGGGGTAAATGGTTGTTAATGAACACACAAGAAAAAAAGAGATAGTTTAGTCATATCACCCCGTGGCAATGGAAAGTCAGGTGAAGTTTCCTAATCCAAAACACATTGTTGGAGCTTCACAGAGTTCTAGCATTTTTCTAAACAAGTAAAGAAAACAAGTACTTAAATGTAAAAAGTAGGGCTGTCAACATTAATGTGTTAACACGCATGTTTAATCTCTGAAATTTAATCCTGAAAACACAGCAGAGCTGAAAGCTCAGCAAGCTGCTCGTGGTCAAAAAGAGACGTTCACAAACGGGTTATTAGAATTCAACTGTGGACTCACTGAAGTCAACGCTCGCGCAGCAGAAGAACAAACGCACATTGGCCATACTAAACTGAGCTGGATAAAACAGGCTGGTAAAAAGAGAAACATGCCTGGAATCTATCAGGTAGAGCACTACTCCTGTTATCTAAGTGATAACTTCCAAAGCTAATAAACGAGTAAACCCTGCTTGAGAACTAATTCTACTTTTGATTCAAAAATTCTCGGAAATTGAGATGCTATGAAGTAAAAGCCATTTTAATCCCTATAACTAATTTATCACTTCATACACCATACTTACTCTTGTGTTAACTAAAAAAAATGATCCATTTAGCTAACGCGTCACAATCCCAGTCTATAGATTGAGAGACTGTGATCCTACCCTGATAAGAACAGACATTATTAAGTTTCCCTTGAAGCTGACATCTTCAGTGTCTTCGTTTAGATAACAATGTAATCACACACTCCATCTGAGAAAGGTGCACAAGCTCTAACTTGCGTGCAAACATCACTAGGTGTTCCGATACCTCTGCATACCTCAGTGTTTGCTTATGTCAAACACTGAAGCTGACATTTTCAGTGTTTTACAAGTGACTGTACTTGATCAGAGCTCCTTCCCTTTGGTTCGTCGTTCCTGTGCAAGCGTTTGAACTCGTGCAACTTCCTCAGACGGGATGCATGTTAATGATCTTATCTAAGAGACCAGAGTGAAATGTCAATTTAAAAAGGCTGAACCAACATCTGTTTGGAATCTGTTTGCTTCTGGAGATTTTTTTTTTATTATGTTGACTGGGCTGTTGTACTTTCTTGTCTTGTATTTTTAGGTTTTTATACCATCTTCTTCAGTGGTTTTGAGGAAAAGCTTCAAAACTGTTTTGATGTGTCATTCCAGAAAAGTTTTATGCAATAAGAAAATTTGCTTGGCTTTATGTTTTTTGGGGTCAAATATTTTGTTTGTTTGTTTGTTTGTTTGTTTGTTTGTTTGTTTGTGGAAACTCATGAAAGTGTTGAGGTAATCTGTTTATTGACAGCAGCACAAAACAAACAGGACACACATCAAAACAGATGCTGTTTTCTTTTCTTTTTAAAAGCTTCATAATGATCGTGTTTGGGATTTGTTGACATGCCAGCTCACATGACAACGACCTATGGGGGGGGGGGGGGGGGAGGAAATTGTTCCTTCTCACAAACTGGAATGCCAATTACAACAATGGATGCGATAAAACAGTTGTTAATTACAACCTTTGAGCATGTCCTATCTGAGACTGGTGGAAGAAAACTATCCACATGATCAAGAAGTCGCCTGCTTTACATGAAATCTTGCTCTCAGCAGGGTGTTCAATGGAAGTATTTCAGGTTTAACTACAAATGAAGAGAGGCTACACTTTTTAGGCTCTAAAAACAAAGAGGAGATGATCCTGAATGCACCAGCAGGACACTTCTTTCTTAACCCAGAAACATTTATCCAGCACAATGGTTTGAATAAGAATGGGTTGTTTCAAATAAAGTGGCAGTAGGAAGTCTTTTAAGAGCTGACTAACAAAGCCAGCGACCTGCAGGTAACCCTTTCTAGTAAAAACAGCATTTACTTCTGGTAATCTATTCAAAGTCATATGTTGCCATGGAACATTTATATATTTCATGTTAAGCGTCCCGACAAACCCAGGATTCTTGGAGAGTTATTCTACTGATGTAACTGACAAGAAATCATCTTCAATAACGTCACTCTCAGCATCCAGCTTGTAGGTACTTCTAATTAGCTTGAGCATTTCTATTTTCTACTATTTTACAATTTATATTAACAAAATCCACTCATATGATGAATAAAAGTACAATGTGATGTCATTTCTTTAATTTACACCAAACTAAGGTTCTCTTAAGAAGCCACGTGAAAGATTTAACATTTGAGACGGAAATCAATGTAAAGTTTCAAATGTTGTAATCATAAAATAATAGATAATATACATATATATATTATTTTTTAATTATATATATACATTTTATGACACACACACACACACACACACACATAATTTAATGTTAGATCTCTATTTAACTTTTGTTTATAGTAGTTACTACACTGCATTGAAGTGGCCTGAACACATATTGAAGCAGTGAGAAGACAACTTCAGGCATCTGCGACACATTCAAGCAACATATGTGAGGATTGTTTGGCTTCCTGGTTCAATGAGGCTCTCTGTAGGAGACGGAGGACAAAATAATGATTAGAGGACTTATCCTGAAGCGGACCAGGAGCCACAGAGCATCCTCATAACTGCTGCTAAGCAGAGCGGTAATTTTGTCTGGCCTTGTTATCAGAGAGGGGAGCAAAAAACCTTAAAAAGTCAAGCCAGTTTTCTACAAAATAACAAAATTACAAACTCCATCAGCAGACGGAACACTAAGTCCCACAGCACGGCTCGAGCTAACCCATGTCTGTGTGAAATTACAGCCCCTTGTGAAATTTGAAGTTAAGCCTCGCAAAGATCCTGCAAACAAATAAAGGTGTTGTCTCCAACCCAGTGAAAGACTGATGCCCTGCCACCATCTATTCAATGAAAAAGGGGGAAAGAAAAAAGAGCTCAGACTGATTTTTATGTGAATGTTGACTAAGAATGGTCTCCATCTGTGTAAACCCTCAAACAGTGACTTCCTGTGAGTAACAGTCTGAAGCCTGGAGCTAATCACAGATATTTATCATGCAAGATGGCACACATTCCCAGAGTTACAGTCTGACTGCGGCGCTCTCATTCTGGATCAGGCCTTTCCGAGGGGGCTCCTTTTTAACGCTTTTAACGGACTCCGAAATACATGGATTGGATTTTCACAGTCGCAGGTAAGGTGGTATTCTCTTTATTTCATCAGAGCTACGTAGAACACGCAGCCTTAGCTGCAGACACCACAAACATGTGTAAGATGTTACACACTGGTTAAACAGGAAAAAGTCTCTCGACTGTGCCTGTGGTAAATCAGTAGTATTTCCATCACTTTTAGTCCACAGACTTACAACTCATGTAATTCAATCTTCGTTTGGAGCTTTAATCTGAAATTTGAAAATGAATCTTTTAAGTCTTAACATTTAAGAATCGTAGTCATTCATCTGAACTTTCTACACAGTGTTCATGGCTTCTATGCGTCGTCATGTTTTTGGTGCACTCCAGGGTGTTGGTTTATTTCTTATCTGCTTTTGTAAATGTCTCTTCATATGAATATAGGTGTAGATTACAGTAGAATACAGTATTTTCCGCACTATAAGGCGCACTGGACTATAAGGCGCACCTTCAATGAATGGGCTATTTTAAACCTTTTTCATATATAAGGCCCACTGGATTATAAGGCGCACTGTCGGTTTTTGAGAAAATTAAAGGCTTTTAGGTGCGCCTTATAGCGCAGAAAATACTGTACATGTTGCAGCAGATGTTGTTCGTCGGTATTCTTGTAAACACAAATAGAGATAGGTGAACTTGTTATTAGTTGGCATCTTTGTGGATTTTCCAAGTAAAGCTTGAATCTGCTTACCCTGTTTGTTAATGAATGTAAGTTAAGGACACCAAACCACCCCAGATTCCCACTTATTAATGATGCAATAACCCTCGAACAGGAGGAGCGGGTCACGGGTAATTGTAAAGTCACGCTCCACGGAGTCAGCACGGTTTATTTGATTAACCTCTAGTGACGGGTCTGATGTTAGGATTATGTTCATGGGTCATATATGACCGTCTGCTGAGGGATAATCGATAGCTGGACAGACAGACGTCCAGACGACTGACAAGAGCTGTCGTCACACACGTGTTTGTGTTATGTCTGCTTTACAAGCGAAGGAGCTGGCGAAGATGGTGACGCTGCGGAGACGACCTGACACCTCTGACAGGGCTGGGGGAGGGGGGGGGCGACTAGAGGGACTGTAGTATTACTTGAACCCAGCTTACCTGCCTCACTTCTTGCTCTCTTGCAGTCTAGACTCAGTGGATCGAGTCAAAATGGCAGCAAGGGCCTCAAACAGTCCATTCACAAACAGGGAATGACGGGGGAGATTGGGGGGGGGGGGGTGTCAAGAGAAAAACATGATAAGAAATGCAAACAGTAAAAACTATCCAGTCTGTTTTACAGCAGTTTCGCAGACGGTCCTCTGCTCGCCTCCATCCTCTGTGACAGCTCTGACTCTCAAACCAACACCCGCTCCGCTCCACACGGCTGTAAACAAATGCAATTTTGTATTTCCTGTTGTCTAGACACAACCGAGGCACAGTTGGAGCAGCGCTAACTTCTTGTCTATAAAAGAAAATAAATGTTTGTTTTCTTTCCATAGGAACAGATTTTGTCAAAAATGCCAAAAAGTTGTTAAATGTTTGCGTTTTCGGGGATGTAGATTAAAGGAACTGATAAAAGTGAAGAAGAGAGTTCCTACAAAAACAAAAGAGTTCAGAACACAGAAGACCCCATTAATCTTTTCAAATTTGATTTTTAAAAAAAACCTGAATTTCCTAAATATAAACAACAACAATAAAAATAAATATCTAATAAATATTTGAGATTCATAAGGTTTTAAAACAAATATTTGAAACACCATAAATACCATAAAAAAATTCCTAAATAGTAACCAGTAAGTCTAGAATTAAAAAAAAAAAAACTTAATAAAGTAAATTTTTGTGAAATTGTTTTTAAAACATTTTTTTAATTAAAAACAATTTGAAAATCCATAATAACCCAAATTTCATCTAAAACATGAACAAAAAAACAAATAAACACAAAACAAAATAGAAAATACCACCAAACTGTAAAATTATTATAAAAATGGTAAATAGCCTAAAAATTCTGAAATTCTTAAAAATTCATCCAGGAGATGTGACTTACAGCCCTGACTAAGCAAACAGACCTTGAGTTTTGTTTATTCAGTCACACACACACACACACACACAGACACACACACACACACACACACACACACACACACACACACACACACACACACACACTCTCTCTCCTTACACTATTCTTTCACAAAATGTTAAATTTTTACGTCTGTAAAAATAAGTCTAATATTTGGTCAGTGAACGCCTCACGCTGCTGGATAGAGACCAGAGTCATTCATCCCACTGCTGGAACAGTCACATCTGTTCTGCTGCGCAGCCAAACGAGAAGGAATCAAAGAGCCTTCTGAGAAATTATCATTGATTTAATCACATCATCAACTGCAACCACTTCAGGGCTAAAGTAGCGAATCCATAAGCAGCCAATCAGAATCACAGCAACACCTGCAATCATAGCTAAATGGGGATCAGGAGGCGTCTCAGAGGACATCAGCTTCTATCACCCTCAGATGTGTTATGAAGTGCTTCAGCATCGATCAGAGACAACAGGTACAGGAGCATCGACCGCAAGACATAACGCTATCGACAAGGGAATTACAGGGTTAATTGTTCCTCTGTCATCTCCCTCTGACATGACTGTCCTCCGTGTGTGTGTGTGTGTGTGTGTTTGTGTGTCTCTGTGTGTGTGTGTGTGAAAGAAGCGCTTCATGTGACTGATGGTTAATCATGTGATTGCTAGTTATTCATGCTGATGCATTGATGGATTTGTAGTTTTTATCACCTGCTGCTGCAGGTGGGACTGGTTTCATCTCCTGAATATACAGCTGGAAATCTTTTGTCCAACATTTTTTCAAACTGACCCTTCAAAAGGGTCACAAGAAAGGGATTCCTGTATTACGGACGGACTACAGGGAGAGAGATGTGATTTGTGACGGGGTGACAGTTTAACGAAACATAACTGATTTAAGAATTTTTGCAGGTGAAACATGAATTTAATTGAACAACTCACCTGAAACATGAAGGAGGTTTGTTATTGGCCTTACACTTCATTTGAAACAATTAGAAAATACAGCATAATCTTGTAGTGTTTTCCATATACGGTGTATATATATATATATATATATATATATATATATATATACCTTATAATTAGATGCACCTTATAATCCAGTGTGCCTTTTATATGAAAAAGGTTTAAAATAGGCCATTCATTGAAGGTGCGCCTTATAGTCCAGTGCGCCTTATAGTGCGGAAAATTGTGTGTGTGTGTGTGTGTGTGTGTGTGTGTGTGTGTGTGTGTGTGTGTGTGTGTGTGTGTGTGTGTGTGTGTGTGTGTGTGTGTGTGTGTATATACAGTATATATATACTTTTTTTTTTCTATAGTAATATCTGGTAGAAAAGACTTCCTTTGCCCTAGTCGGGTGTAAAATACAGCCCTGGGAAAGCTATGGATTATTACTGGATGTCTGCTCTAAACGCATTTCCAAACGTCCTGTAAAAGAAATGTATGAATGCGTTTCGGGGCAGAGGACAAAGCTGCAGCGGGGCTGTACATCTGTGTTTAGAAACAAAGCTTTGTTTGTGAGTCTTAATCACTTGTGCTCATGAAAGCAGACACTTACTTGAAAAACTTTCTTTTTCTTTACAAAAAAAAAAAAAAAAGGGGTGGGGTGGGTGGGGGGTGGGGGGTGTGCACACTCTAAACCTACATCCTGGTATAAATTTGCAAAACGCAATACAGGCCTGATTGTGTGTGGGGCAGACGCAGGATGCATACAAATAGAATCCCCTCTGAAATGTCCCCGTCCTTCCATGGCTCAGTGGCTAATGTACAATAAATCAACAAAAGAGGGCTTTAATACCAGCGGTGGGCAGGTTCCAGGCTACTGTTATTTTATCTTTTTACTGTATTTAATTGGAAGTTTTCCCTGAAACATTACACCGCGCTTTCAAATGACTTTACCCAAATCTAAGAGGAGATTGATAAGAATTTCTCTCCTCCTCTCCCCCTCTCTTCTTCCTTAAAGTTTTTTTTTTTTTCACCTTTTTTGCCTTTCAGGAGAGAGCAAGTTTTTGCCGAAGGGAGACTAAAGTTACAAGTGTGTGGCATTTGGTAGAGGGAGAATGAAATCGGAGGCTCGGAGGGACGGAAAAGGACAGGCTGGGAAAAAGGGAAGTTGGCAGTGGTAGCGGGTCAACAGCGCGCCTCAGAGCCTTACCCACTGCACCAGGTGTCCACTTAATTCAAATGATACTATTATTCATAGACAGAGGAAGAGTATTGAAACGACCCCCTCCTCCTCCTCCCTCCAAATCATTTGCAACTGAATACAGATATAATCCTGGAAATATAAGTCTCCATTAAGGCTATCCCATTTAGCAAACAAGGCTCCCATTGTGCAACATGTTGTGTGTGTATATAAATCACAGTCTGAGAGAGAGAAAAAAAAAAAAAAAAGATGAGGGGACAAAGTAAAACATTCAGTCCGACACGAGATTTGAGAATGTCACTCGGTCACACATGACAAAGACGAGCATGTTTAACTTTCTGATTTTTAGGATGATGCTCGTTCTCTTTTCACGTTTCATTTTATTCGTCCAGTAAATAAACTGTGTGTCTGTCCGGGGTGTGTAACACTGCTACGATTCATTCCATGTAAAATATTGTGTTTGAACATGAGTGTTGCGTTTTCCAACGTCATAAACACAACACGCGTTGTAAAATGTCCACACTGTCACATTTCATGTTAAAATATCAGCATCCAGGCATGAAGAGAAACATCATCATGTGTGTGGAAAAACAATAGCATGAAAAACAGTGTGGAAAACAGCACCAAACTCCCATCAAAACCAAAGATGATTTCAATATGCAGATAATTTCATTCATCCTTCTAATCCAGGTGCGGAGTTTAAAAACAACATCTGTGTTCCGTGACTCAGCGCCGTTCCCTTTAAAAATCTACGTTTTATTACGTTTCTTGGGGTAAAAGGACACATCTTTTGAGCCTCAGACTGCTTTTCATTTCGCGAAGGAAAGGAGAGTTGAGTTGCTGTTGAATAGAATAAATTAAAATTCAATTTAAAGTTTAAAGAAGAGAAAAAAAAAATTAAAAATAAAAAAAAAAAATCGTCGTCATTTTAAAAATTCATAACATGTTTTAATCTACTGCTCTCTACGTATTTTTCATGTGAAAAGAATGAAAGTCGATACAATGAGGAGTAATTGAACTGAATATTGATTAGATCTCCATAGGATACAACTTCTACACAACATTGCATTGAACTTTGTTTGATCTATTCTGATATATATATATATATATATATATATATATATATATATATATATATATATATATATATATATATATATAATTTTTTAAATTTATTTATTTTATTTTTTTTAATTTAATCCTTTATTTCTCTGAACACTCATCAGATATGGAGTCAACAGTCTTAGTTTTTCCAGAAAGTATAGATCACGACATCCAGCAGGTCTCCGGTTTAAACCTGTGATTAATAAATTCAACAAAAGAAAAGGAAAGGACCAGCAGCCGCTCCGGCAGACAAGAGTTCATCTCTGATCCGCGGATCGATCTAATCCTTCAGAGAAACGTGTGATGAACCGGAGCAACAGAGCTCTGCTCCCAGAAGAGAGAGGAGCAGCGACGTTAAACACACACACACACACACACACACACACACACACACACACACAATGTCCATCTCATGATAACTTTCTTTTTTCTCATTTCCACAGATGGAAAGTTTCAAACAAAACATATCTGAAGGCCACAACCTGCATCACATGACTTGACGTTAACCATAGTACTACTGAATGTTTTTAAATGTATAAACTGTTATAGCCTTTATGTAAATGGTGTGTGTGTGTGTGTGTGTGTGTGTGTGTGTGTGTGTGTGTGTGTGTGTGTGTGTGTGTGTGTTAGATGACAGACACACAAAGTTATGGATACACAACAGAATAAGTTGATCATTTCCTTCTAAAGAGCCTCTTTTTAATTCAAGTGTTTCCATTTTCCTCACAGCACCGCAAATATCGGGCAACACAGTGAATGAACAAATGGGACATATTTATTAGTACACGTCGTAAATTATGATTTTGTCATATTATATAATTGATTCTGTCGTTGATCATTTACTATGACGTTGATTAGTTAATTTAACTGATAGGTCAATATGTCAATTATTATAGGAATCACTGTGTTTCAGTGTTTTAAATAGGAATAAGTTGAACGTATGTTTGATGACATCATCACAGATTTCAGGAGGGAGTGACAGGACACTGTTGAAACAAGTTATAATCACTTTGATACACACACACACACACACACTTACACACATACTGTATAAATGCATACATGCGTACACTTTTGCTTTAGTTTAGTGCCAATGTCATAAAGAAAAGTAGTTTTCACCAAAAAATTGAATCAGATCATGATCATAGCAGCATCATATGATTTCCTCAATCAGTTTGCTGTTTTTTAAATGTTCGATATTCCCGTTTGCCTCTGAGCTGAAGTTCCCATGACCCGTCACAATACAGTGATGATGTATTCAGGCAGTGATGTATGAAATTTGGGCAAATAAAAACCTTTGTCCTCCCACACTGGCTAATTATTTGACAGATTGGATCCCTGTTGTGTGTGGATACTGTGAAGGAGCCCTCCGTCGCCCATCCCCCGCCCCACCCACCCACTGAAGAGGCCACTTGCAGAAAAAATTCCTCTATAGCCACCCTTTTCTATTCTTTGTTAGAAGATTACATTTTTTCAGCACATTTTGGGAGGACAAAATGGGGGGGGGGGAGTAAGAACTGCCGGCTTTCTGGAGAGGGACCCTGTGTGTTCAGGCACTGACAGAGGGGGGGCCAGGACAGCAGTCAGTGGCTGCTTAAAAAGATTTTCTCAAGCAGAAATATTTAATCTTCTCAGGGAAAATAAAGCAGAGAAAAAACAGAGGACAAAAAGAAGCTAATCATCCACAGGTCCCCCCCCCCCGTCTACACCCTTCCCCATAGATATCTGTAAAAAACAAAAACAAGAGAGAAGATTATGTAAGATTGATAGAATAAATCTGCATGTATAATTATGAATTGTACATGTTCCCACATTTGTGTGTTTCTGACAACTTTTATTCCAGGAAACGATGCAGAAGCAAATTAACTGTCAGCTCACGTGAAATCTCCAGAACAAGAGAAACGGTCAACCAGCTGAGCTCCGGCAGAAGAATATGGCATTTCAAATTTACATGTAACCCTCCCTCTACACCACATCCTCTGTTGTCCTGCGCACGTCACTGTTTTCACTACGTTCACTCTCGTAGCAGCACACAGCAGGCAGAAATGCTGAATAAATAGCTGTTTAGCCGATTGGACGCTGGACCGGTCCAATTATTCTCTTAACTGAGCTCAGTGTGATGCATTTGTATGTATGGAGTAATGACTACAAGTGTCTTCCGCGCTATAAGGCGCACCAAAAAGACTTTCATTTTCTCAAAAACCGACAGTGCGCCTTATAATCCAGTGGGCCTTCTACAGCGGTGCCTCTACTCACAAATGTCTCATTTCATGCGAAATTTTCTACTTACGAAACGCCTCAACAGGAAAATATTGCCTCTTGTTACGAAAGAAATTTCAGGATACGAAAGGTAAAAAGAGCTTCCTGAACGCAACATTCTCATAGCTGCTCTGCCATTGGCTATTACCTAACATCCTGGCCTCCCATTGGCTAAGAGGGACCTCTGTGTGGAGCTAGATCGGTGTCTATGCAGCGTCCTCGTCATTCGGCCCTCGACCCATGAGGTGTTCTGACAGTTTTACGTAAATATATTAACTTTTAGAGTATTCACTATGGACCCCAAGAAAGTGACGGAGAAAAGAGGAAAAGAAAAGACGTTTGGTTGATCTCTCCAAAGAATATGGCCGTAATGCATCTACAATCACCACGTTATTAAAACTAAAGGAAGTTTAAGGAGTTTAAGGCATGGCGTGGGTGGTTGGAGAAGTTCAGAAGGAGGACTGGAATTCACTCTGTTGTTCATGGTGAGGCAGGAGCGCATGAACCAAAGAGGGTAAAAAACAATGAGGACAGCAGTTAAAAGGTTAATGACCATCATTTTTATTCTTTACTCTATTCTTTGTTTTTTACATTACACACAACTGTCATTTATTGTGTAATAATCTAATTCTAACATGTATTTGTTACATGTTTTGATGCATTTTTTTGCTTTATAAAACATTTATGTCTGAATTTGGGGGGGGGGGCTTGGAACGGATTAGGGCATTTGAATGGAAAACGAGTCTCTACTTACGAAATTTTCTACTTAAGAAATTTCTTCCAGAACCAATTAATTTCCTAAGTAGAGGTACCACTGTGTATGAAAAAGGTTTTAAAAAAGGCCATTCATTGAAAGTGCGCCTTATAGTCCAGTGCGCCTTCTACTGCGGAAAAAACGAAAGCTTCGGGTCCATACGTTTATTGCTATAAAATCCAATAAATTGATCTCAGTGCTATTTTTCTGCTCTCTCTATCCTTTATTATGTTCTTTTGTTTTAGGTTATTTGGTGATTTCAGATGTCACTGAGGTAAATCCACGGAGGCGTCATGCATCACACCCTCTCTGTGAGTAATCTCACAGACGCTCGTTTTGGACACAACCTTGATGTTGCGGTCCTGCAGCCCCCCGACTTTCTCCTCCTGGCATCTGGCTGTGAGGTAGAGGGGACGGAGAGAAAGCATCTGCTGGGTCTCGTCCTCCCGGCGGAGCCGGGGCGGGAGGAAACCTTGGCACCAGCCCAGTGAAGAGGTGGCAGAGTATTAACCGCACTATTTCCCCCCAACGTAGAAGGTTAAACCCTCGCTCAGACTCCTCCCTCCCTCGACAGGAGAACATATGCTCTTTAAAACATATGGTGAGCGACAAAAACCTTTAAATAGTGACTGTAAGAAAGTCTCACTTTCCTCCAGAAGCAGCGAATAAAATAAAAAGGAATTAGAGGACCTGGTGCTTAGATGTGCTGATTTATCACACACATATTGTTCCAATTAGGAAGATTATGGGGATGGCGGGGGCTGCTTGACCTTCTAGTGACATCTTCATTTGTATCTTGTCAATGGAAAAGCACCTCCTAAATTAATGTCCTTCTATCCTTGGAGACGTGGATAAAGAAGGAACTCACTAAAAATCTGAATTTGTGTTAAAAAAATAACAAAACAAACCAACTGAACCTGTTCAGTAATCAAAAGAAACAACTACACAGATAAAGAACCTCAAAAATGATTATTTCACCTTAACCATGACAAACATTATAGGATTCATTATGTTCCTTTACTTTGCTAGAAGTTTTATAAGTAATTCCATTTAATTTTCCAAACGTGGATTATCATAAAGATGGGTGGTGTTAGAAATTAATTCCAGCACATGGGAATTTGTTTTTATTCTGACATTCACAAGCAAAATGTTACAAATAAATACTTAACTTAATCGTTGAAGAAAGACTATAATATCAAAATTGAAAGTAGAAACGTCCACACAAACTAGATAACGTGTCACACACAGACTGAGAGAATCAAATACACACAGCATATATACGTTTAAAATACACACAGATGGACAGGACAAATGATCCATCTTCATGAAAGATTACTCAAAGAGGACGATGTGTGTGTGTACAGTATGATGGGCTGTGGTGGTGGTGGTGGTGGTGGGGGGGGACAATGACGCTCTTCAGGCCGTCCCTCGTATCCAAATCAATCTGTGGATGTTTTGTTTTGGCTCACGGCTGATGTGTCAGCTCGTATGTCAGTGTCACACCGCTGGCCAAGGCTGCCCCCCCAACAGGGATTTTTGGGTGTGAGTGCGGTGGTAATGGAGAGTTTGGAGTCGGAAACAGGGGGCAAGGGAGGGTCGGACTTTAGGGGGAGCACATGGAAATGAGACCCATTCATCCCTTTACCCATAACCCCTCCACCCCCTCCCCACCGCCCCCCCCCCAACTGGCATATGGCATGGCATTGTCCTTAGCCACTGAGCCAGAAGTGATGCAATTTGTTGGCATGTCCTGTCATTTCACAAACTACCCATCCCATTGAGGCCTGTGCAAAACAACAACACAAGACATGGAAGGGCAGCCAAACAGCTCAGCTCCTGCAGACGCTCCGCCAGACTCACTCAGCAAGACTTTTTTTTTTTTTTTTAATTTAACCTTTATTTATCCAGGTTTGGCCTCATTGAGATTAAAAATCTCTATTTCAAGAGGGACCTGGGCCAAGAAGGCAACAAAAAGTTCGACACACATCAGATCATTACAGCATCTGCCCTACCAAGGCACTTCTGTAAGAGTTTAAAGTGAAGTTTTATATATTTCCCTATTTTGTGTGGTTGTTTAAAGTTTAAAGACTTAAAATATCGATCACAGAGAACGTTGTCCAAGTGGATGAATTTTTCAATTTTGTGACTGAAATATTAGAAATAATTTAAATATTGAAGTGGATTTCAAAATAGAAACATTGAGAGAAGCTGAAATGTCCATCCAAAATTAAAAATGTTGGTGATCATTTTGGGAAGAACAGTTTAAAAGTATGAAAAAGTCCTAAAAGAAATTAAAATTAATCTCAATTCAAGGATATGAGGTTAAAGATGATGCAATCGAAAGCAGTTCAGGCATCACTGCTGTGATCTTATTATTATTTTGAGAGGTTTCACCAGCTTCTGGAGCATTTTTAGTCATTTCTTTGGATCCGTTTGGAGATTGTTCTGACAACTTTGTGAACATGTGAATGAAACATGTGAATGAAATCCCGTGATGTACACAGAGACTAATTACAAGCATTAAAAGGAGAGCTAATGAAAAGTAAATTGAGAAAAAAACAAAAGAGGTCAGCGAATGAAAAGCAAGTGTTAAAGTTGAAGGTTCAGAGCTGATTGTTGTTTGTTTCCACCGAGTGTCCGTCTCTGAGTCTCTTTTCACCAACTCTAATAAAATCATTAAGATGAAATACGGTTGAAATGGTCGGATTTTAAAAGAAGATATTTTACTTTTTCACTTTTAAGCCGAGGCTTGACCCCAAGCTGTTCAATGTTTAATTAACTCTCACAGACTTGACGGGGTGGGGGGGGGGGAACGGTGAAATCTTCAAAGAATATGACCACTGCTTTGTGAAACATCAAATCCAGCTCAAGATCCTTTTGTAGAGAGTTTGCTCATAGTTGACCTCACCTTCTGTTGGGATATCCTGTTGAAAGACACGGACGGCTCGGACCGCCGGGACAAAGAGGATTTCCCTCCAGGGAGACTCTGAGCCGTCAGTGGGAGATGCTGCTGCTGTCATGTGTCCATCGGGCCCTCATGAACACCCAGGCCCCAAGGATTTACACGTTTGTTGGTATTTTTTCCCCTCCTGAA
Source organism: Antennarius maculatus (assembly GCA_013358685.1). Taxonomy (NCBI): domain Eukaryota; kingdom Metazoa; phylum Chordata; class Actinopteri; order Lophiiformes; family Antennariidae; genus Antennarius; species Antennarius maculatus. Next base: position 2,966,921 of record CM023622.1, on the reverse strand, counting down.
TGCTTTGTTGAAAATCTGCCAGCTCCATGGAGCTCCTGTATTTTCATGAGAAGAGACAAACATCCTTTGATTTAACACATAAATTAATTTGACTTACTCTGTGCTTCCCAGACTTAAACTCTAAAGTTAGGACGAACCAAATGAATAAAAAGTGGGTTTGTTGGTGCCAATGAATGAATGAATGAATGAATGAATGAATGAACTACCATTTGCTTTTTAATTTCAAAACTTAGAAAACAGTAGCACTGATAATTAAATTAAAGCTGGCAGGTGTTCTGCAAAATTATTTGGAAGAAATATACTTTATTTTTTATTAATTTGGTATTTGAGAAACTGAACCCATTTAAAATGTAAACTAATTCTTTTTAACTCCAGTAAGGAAAAAATATTTCGACCATCTGTGATCTCATTAAGTATTTTAATGAAATATGAGGTCCTTGCACCATCTGAGGGATCTTCTAGAGGTGGCGGCGCTGATGGAGGTGACCCCCAGAACATCATAAAACCAGAGGAGCAATATTCTTAAAATGATGACATACAGAGCGTGAAACAAAATAAAAACCATTTTACCATCTGATTGACAGTCACTGAGGTTTTACAGGTGGTCATGGAGGACAGTGATGGATAACTGTAGTGAGACGGAGGCCTCACGTTTTCACTACTTCTTGTGGCAAAATTGAAAACAAAAGGTAAAACTGGAATCAAATCACCTCCTTTAAATCCATGGAGACTTCAGTTCATGTGTTTTATGTGTGGATTTGTTTCCAGAATGATCAGCTTATTACCCATAAATAAATCCATTGCAGTATAAAAATAATATATATATATACCTTTCCTCTCCTCTCCTCTCCTCTCCTCTCTTCTCCTCTCCTCTCCTCTCCTCTCCTCTCTCTCTTAATTTTTTGTCTGCAACTGCCAAACTGGCAATTTGGACTACACGCAGGAACCGGACTCGGCGTGCTGGTAGCACAGAAGTTGTGCCTGTGATGGAGGGACTTGTAAAAACCAGACTAAGGGTTGAACACTCCTATTACAAAATGACGGACAACATGATGGTTTTTAACCAAATATGGGGTGTTGGGGGGGTTTTATGTTCTGTAGGTGACGAAAACTCTTTGGTTATTAATTTTTGATTAATCGCATGATTTTTATTGTTTTCTGATCGTTTTGTTTTTTTTTTGCAGTGGTGAGTTATGATGATTAGTTAAATGTAAATAAATGTTTCTTTGAAACCGAAAACCTCTCCTCTCCTCTCCTCTCCTCTCCTTTCCTCTCCTCTCCTCTCCTCTCCTCTCCTCTCCTCTCCTCTCCTCTCCTCTCCTTTCCTTTCCTCTCCTCTCCTCTCCTCTCCTCTCCTCTCCTCTCCTCTCCTCTCCTCTCCTTTCCTTTCCTTTCCTTTCACTAGCTTCATAAATCTAACTCTTCTTTAGCATTCTTTTCCTTTCTGTTCATTTCCTTTCTTCACTGTATTTTCCTTTGAGCCATCCATCCATCCATTCCTTGTGGGTCACAGGTCTGCTGGAGCTTATCCTAGCTGGCAGGGTGCACCCTGGATAAGACGCCAGCTTATCATGGGGGCAACATGTACAGTATAGAAATAAGATATCTTTAGTGCAATAACTCATATCCCATATTAATCTGTCTCCATATCAGTTTATAATAAATCATTTATTTGTGTTTTTCTTTTTTTTTTTGTTTTTGTTTTGTTAAACAAAACAAATAAGGAGAAAATAAATTGAACTGTTTAATGCGAACTTGTTGAAAGAAACTCACTGTGACTCCACACAGTGAGTCACTGTGAGTTTGAGGCCATAATTCATTTTAAGCCTTATTTAAAGATCTTTTAGGATAAAATGATTATAAGAGAATACTGATGACAGGTCAAAGGTCAGCTGTACATCGTGCTCTCTACCAGTTACTACCAGTTACAATTTTCATCAGTCACTACACGTTTAGAAGGGTCTGGACGGACAGGGATGTAATTGGTGCTCGTCGGCACTCGACTAGTTTAGTCTGTAATATTCGTATTCTCTCTTTCTCCATTAATCAGAAAATGTGTTGGCAACCCGGGCGAAATGTTTGAGTAATGCTGATGATGTCATCGATGCAACCCACAGCTTACAAATCTCAACAAAACCATAAATCATCTCCCAGATGTCTTCCTCATTCTATTAGCAGCGTGTCCTTATGGCCGGCTGTAGTATATCAATCAGTGGATGATGCCAGCCGCTCACCAGCCTCTCCTCCACTGAGACAGACCATAATGGGGAACGCACAAGAACACAGAAACTCCTCAGCTTTTACTAGTCCTACGTGTGTGTTGGTGCTGTTATGCTGCCATCACCGCTGGCTGTCATCTTTTATTGGTTTATTGCTGTCGCTACAGGATGTGGTTTTTTGACACTTCTTCTACCCGCCTCCATTTTTTTTTATTTTTTTTTTTATTTTTTATTTTTTTTTATGAGAATCCAATTTGTAGAAACATCCATTTGCATTTCCTGTAAAATGAAGCTTTCAGTGACTCAAAGCCTGATTTTTTTTTCCAAGACCCTAAAGGAAGCAGCAGGTTATGATAATTTCACACACAATACGGCTGCTGCTGCTGCTGCTGTGGGCCTTAATACACACTCCTTCTCTGCATATCAAAAACACAAGTGTTTATACACCTCATCTCGCATCTGAAGACCCGTCCGACCATTATAGTTATGAAAAAAGGGTCTCAGAAATCATACAAAAAATAATGAGACGGGTTCTACGCTGTAGATATGAGCTGCATGCGCTAATTATTGTACTGCTGTAAATGTATTCAGTTGTGTTTCAAGTTCACTCACAGTGTTGTTCCCTCTTAATGATGTTTCTTTTATGTCCGTCAGACCTCATGAATTAGCCTCTGATCTCATTTACATTCACGTCCAAAGCTTCCACAAATGACATGATAAAACATTTTGAAGTAGGTGAATATAATTTATTATAATTTATATTAATTTTATTCTTTGGGACAAGGCAGTTTATTTTTTTTTAATTTCAAAAATATGTGTTTTAAAGATATTCAAACTGTCCAACAATAGCGGCTCAGCACATAAAACAAAGTCAAGACAAAGAAATGTATTATACTAAAAAAAAAAAAAAAGCGGTAACAGTAGATTCTTATGTTTGAATTAAAGCATACAAGCATGTTTATTTATACTGCCGACCGCTCATGGTATATACCTCAGGTCTCATTAGAACAGGCGTATTATATTAAATCTGTTATTGTTCTCTCTGATATATCATTATTATTATTATTATTATTATTATTATTATTATTATTATTGTTATAATTGTTGTTGTCGCTGTTACACATTCAAACAAAATAATTGAGGCTAAACCTGATATGACTCACTGATAAATGATTAAAAATATTAGTGATGTATTAAACTTGAAGGTGTGGTTGTGTAGTCGTGATGCAGTATGTTGAGGCCCCTGAGGGTCGGGCTCCTGATGGGACGGCTAGAACCACTCTGTTCCTTTGTTACTTCACACTTGTGATGGAGGAGGGAGAAGATGACATCATACACCAAACCTGAGCCTCTGCAGTAAGGACTTCCCCCCGGCAGCAGGTGAGTTACCAAGGTAACCTGAATAAAGTTTAACAGCCAGAAAGCACATAGAAGATCTGCACATGGTGGCTTTAGAGTGACAGATTCAAACGATTGCTGGTCACATGTGTTAATGCACACATTCTTGGTTTCCATCTCAGGAGGAACAGAAGTGATAACTCTAATTAGAATTAAAACAAAGCTGCCATTCCCTTTACTTGTGTTCACTGGTGGATCTTCACTCGTCTCCACTGAGTGGCTGACGTGTACGCCTCATTGTCAATTGAGTGTTGTCTGGTGGCTACTTGAAAATGCATTAACCTACAAACCAGGGGGAATAAGCCAGAGAGGTTCCATGTAAAACCAGTGAACCCATTAAAAGGCCTGATCAGAGCGCTCTGCTTATGAATGTCTCCACTTCATCCTAATGTAGCTTTTAGATGATGCTAATAGATCACAGGCCATTGTGATCAGACAAGGTAATGGACCTTTGTCACAGCCTGCTGAGTATGGCTCCAGGGCTACACACACACACACACACACACACACACACACTTCTATAGGCAGACACAACATGCTTAGACACTCGTAGTGTGTGTAGCCACATAAACACACCTGCATGTAAAGAAACACATAAACATAAACAGACATATGGCACGTACACTCCATTGCAGAAACACACACACACACACAACCACACACACACACACACACACACAATGACCCTAATTAATAACGATTAGTCCTCGCTCAAACACACTCCCAAAATGTGCAAATGGAACAATAAATATAGCTCTTAAACATGGCTTTTACAAGTGAGCTGAAACAATCACTACTAATCATTATTAAACGTCCCCCAATTTGTCATTATTACCCTGTGAGGCGTGGAAAAGCAGATAAAACCGGGGGGTCAGTCTGTCACCGAGCACGCCTCATCAAACCTGAGAGGGAGGATCAAACATCTGAAAGTCCGAACACAAACTCCGACACAAATAAAATCCGTTTGTTTCGCTTTAGTGATGGAAAATGTATGGATTTACTAACTGCTCTGACAGCTGAAGGTCACCGTTACTTTGCAGATTCAGATTTTAAATACAAATTATTATTATTACTGTGTTAAACATGAGTGTCGTGGATTAAAATCCCAAAGGTTTATGAAAGCAGGTAATGTTCTGCAATATTAAAAGGTATCAGTTCTATTTATTTAACACCACAGCACAAAGTTGTACTGAGAAAAACTGAAGGAAAACAAAAAAACATAGCTACTGTTAATGTATATTCAACTTACGTTCAACATATTTTACATTTTTTACATTATTTAAATAATTTTCAGTCTTCATCATTTTTCCGTTTTTGAAATCTCATCCTTTTTTGCGCAGGTGAAGGTTTCCCCCCTCTGTCCTCCTCTAATCTGTTGTCAACAACACACAACATCTTTTAACTAGTCAGTCAACAGAAAATCAAGGTTTCAATGTATGAATTATTTCTTCATTAAATAATACACTTGTTTTTAGATGTCCAGCTTCCAAAATATTTGAATTTTTTTGTGTTTTTTTTAAATTTGACAGTTGTTAGGACAACACAAATCGTCTAATGATCTAATTTTTATTCTATTAATGTAATTACTAGTCCAACGACTGATTTAAATGGAACACAATTGTATTACCTGTCCTGTTTTAGGGAGGAGACGCTGTTATAAATAAGTGCAAGTATGAATTGTTAAAATGAGAGGCAAAATAAAAACAAATTTGCTAATCAGCAAAGAAAATTCAAATTTCAACTTTTTTTAATCCAAATCCCTGAGCGTTTCTAAAGCTCTAAAATAATCTGTTGTCTTTCGGTCGTCCTCCATCAGCGACCCGACCATCAGAGCATCACTTGTGACAAACAGCTTATTGTTTGACTCCACAGAGAGAGCAGAGAGCAGTGATTGTAGTGATGATAGAGGGCATAAAAAAATAATGATTAGCCTACTATGTAAATGGCAATTAAAGGACACTAAGTGCTGCGGGCGCTGTCCTTGCATTTCACGGTTGGTTTTGATAGGAACACACACAGCTGCTGAGAGCCTCTGGCCTCTGACACTCATTTGTCAAAACGAGGTAGAGGGGGGGGGGGGCAAAATCACAATGTATAAAATCAGTTAAGTAATAATGAAAAAAAAATGATCAAAGTGATCAGACCACAATTCAGTGTCTAACCTGTAGCTTAAAATATATACAAAACGAGATTATCAGCTCAAACGTAACTTATTTTAATGGCGTTGAAGCTCCTGACACACATCCCCAGCAAAGCCCTGATAAATGATGGAGGTGGTCAACAGAGGAGTGGAGTGCTGCTGGAAATGAGCGTCATTAGTTTAACTCAAAGGCCTGTAATCGAACGTGGGGTGGGGGGGGTGGGGGGGGGACTACAAACTCCAGGAGAGGCTCAGAGGTGGTCCAGACACAGAAGTCCCAGCAGCAGGCAGTAGAAGGTGATTTGCATTGGGGAGTGCTGCCCCCTAGTGGTCAGACGGGTACCTGGATTCTGTCCTGTAGGTTTATGGGAGTTGACTGGAGTTCCAAGGCTTTAATCTCATTCTTCATTGGGAACAAATACATAAATAAACACGTCACAATTTGCTGTCAAGAAATGAAACACGCTTGTCTTACTCATCACTGACATCATTTCTCAGATTAGTTGAATTAATCCAGATTGTGACATGTCTTTTTAGGTTTTTTGTTTTTTGGGTTTTTTTGCTTGTCATATTTCATTACAGATTTTTAAAGTATTGAAAGCACTCATGAACATCTCCACAATGACTCCTCTGTAGAAATAAGTCCTGGTTACTGTGGACAACAGAAAACACTTCACATTTTCACCAGTTAGCAGATTTACTGTTAAACACAGTGCAAAAAAAAAAAAAGTTCTGTTCCTTATAAGAATAAAAGCAATAGTGACAAACTAAAGCGGGATTATAAATAAGATTATTTCTTCTGTTATTGGGTTCAACAGATTTTCACAATTTGGTCGATTCGTAGGACTTTTACGCTTCCCCTCCCTCAAAGCGGTGCTGAGACTCGCCCTCTGGGTGAGTCTGAGCAGTAATGAAGTGGCCTGAGCGTCTCCAGCAGCTCCTCTCTGATGATGTCTGTGAGAACTAGAGCAGTCATCTGGTGTGAAGTCACACTTCATTTTATTTTTCGGTGCCGTTAAGATCTGTTGCTGTTATCTGATGAAACTGAACAACCATTACTAAGCGAATAAAGCCCCTTTGAGGGGCTTCTGCACCTCTCTTTGTCCACCATTTTGAATTCATTGGCCCCCACTTGACGTGTTGATAGGAACAATCTCGCCGAGCGAGACTGACAGTTCATTTTCAGGAATCAATATTTACAATTTACTTCTTTCAAAGTTCATTTTGAGAGAGGGGCTCCATATTATCCACCTCCCAAATAAGCTGATCATATCTCCGCCGGACCCTGGAATGAGTTTCCTCTCTAAAATGTGTCCGGGTTTGGGTTTTTTTTTTTCTCCTCCTCCCTCGCTCTCCCTCTCAGAAATCAATGTCTGCGTTTGTGCGCTTTAATCTGGCCTCTGATGACAGTAAATCTTTATCTGTTTCTGGGTGAGCAGCAGTGAGCGGCTGACACCATTTCCCATCAGAACAAAGAGTCAGGCCTGTGTGGACTCCAGGAGATACATGGGGCCCTAATGTGGCTGGACGTGTTTCAGCAGGGCCATTAATCAGAGAGGGTGACAGCCAGACCCGCTGTGTTTGTCATCGGGCCAGAGAGCTACACCTTTTCATCGTCCGGAGTCAGCCGGATGAAGATCGGCCCTCGGCTGTCTCCATCACAACGAGGACCAGATAGTTCTATGAAAAGAACACCTTCTAGAGGGTCTTCTGTCACCCACCAGAATGTAGAAACACACCTGAACTCCAATTCAAGTAGAGTATTCAGTTCACAGTTTGATTTCACAAGCAGCAGATCTTGGACAGGAGGGATACAGAAAGGTTTTTCTTGATATTTCTGGATAACTGTGAAAGTCACATCATAGATGTGTGTCCAGAATCTCAGAGGAAATTCACAAACTGTTTTTTTGCATTAATAGTGGAAACAAATGAAAACATTCTAATAATCAACTTTTGAACTCTTAATTTCCCAATTTTAGTGTTATAAAAATGTTACAGAAAAATGGATGACCTGAGGAAAATCACTGCCAGATTCATCTGATCGAAGGTCTCAAGGGTCAGAATGAGCTGCCCTGTTAGCCCTGGTAGAATCAATAATCCTTAAGATACATGAAACTAGATATTATCTGGGTCAGTGGACTGTTTCCCACTTTGACCGCTTCCTGCAAATTTTTTGTTAAAATATTCTAAATCACATGTTTCAAACTCAAGACCCGGGGGCCAAACGTGGCCCGCCTAATGATTTTATGTGGCCCGCGAGAGCATAAAAGGTCAGAGTGTCTAAAAATAAATGTAAAAAGTATGCAAAAACTACATTTCCCACAATTAAGCCCAATTCTACTTTGACAAAAACATTTTGAATAAAGTTAGTATCCTAACTTGTGTTTTGACGTTATTTATCTTTATTCTCTTGGATAGTTTGATCCAGTTCATGGTTTCATAAACTGACAAATTAAAAGAATTTATGTTATAACAGAGCAACAACCACATTTTTTTCTGTGTAACTGTAATGTTTGTAACTTGAATAAGTATTAAATTCAGAGTTATTTAACATTAAGGAGTTGCATTTATTTCACATTACATCGAGTTACATTTAGTTACATTTATAAGTTACATCTGGCCCTTTGAGGACAGTGAAAATGAGACACCCCTGTCCTAAATATATATACAAATGTTGATGTGTCTATCTGTCAAGATGAGACTTTTCAGTTGTAGAGAAAATAATATATGAACAACTTTAATCATACAATACCTGAAGTTATCTTGGGTTAAAGTAGTTACCGGTATACAGAACAGAGTGACAGAAGAAAAAAAAGAAACCGAGAAGAACTCCAGAGCGGACAAACAAACAGTTAGTCAACCCTGAGGAGATGATTCATAACCTCCTCTGGATTAATAACAGCACCTCCAGCACCAGCGAGGTGGACTGGAGGAACATTTATTATTCATCAGATTTATGATGCCCTCACCCTCTCCACACAGGGCTGGGGGAGCCCAGCGCTCCATTGATGGCGGCTCCACGGGGAATGATCGGCTGCTAATCTATTGTTAAACAGCTTTTAGAGTGATGGATGAAAAGGGCCACAACCTACACACAATCAATTCATATGTAATTAGTCCGTATTATTTATGACGCTTTCAACAGGCAGGCTGGAGATCTCAGGGGAGGGATAGAGACCTCAGCTGCCACGGAAAAATGACAAATGGACCAGAGGAGTATTGATTATCAGAGATGATCTGGACATGAATTTTTTGCTGATTGACCAGTGTTAAAGACCAAACATCTGCTTGACTGGTACAACCTCATCCCAGACGGGCTCTTTTGGGTTATCTGAGCTCTAGAGACTCCCCACTGCAGGAATGAGAGGCCAAGGCAAGCAGCTAATGGCAAGTGCAGCTCCAGGTTTCAATAGGTCCGCATTCCCAACGTTACAACATCTATATTCTTTTCCTCAAAAAAGAGTACTACAGATGCAGTATTTGCCTTGAGGATGTTGATAGTGAAGTACAGAGAAGGCCAAACGGAGCTGCATTGTGTTTTTGTAGATCTGGAGAAAGCTTATGACAGGGTGCCCAGAGAGGAACTGTGGTATTGTATGAGGAAGTCTGGAGTGGCAGAGAAGTATGTTAGAGCGGTGCAGGACATGTATGAGGACTGTAAGACAGTGGTGAGGTGTGCTGTAGGTGTGACAGAGGAGTTCAAGGTGGAGGTGGGACTGCATCAGGGATCAGCTCTGAGCCCCTTCTTGTTCGCTATGGTGATGGACAGGCTGACAGATGAGGTTAGACAGGAATCTCCATGGACTATGATGTTTGCAGATGACATTGTGATCTGCAGTGAGAGCAGGGAAGAGGTGGAGGAGAAGCTAGAGAGGTGGAGGTTTGTCCTGGAAAGGAGAGGGATGAAGGTTAGCCGCAGTAAGACAGAGTACATGTGTGTGAATGAGAGGGACCAAAGTGGAAGAGTGAGGTTACAGGGAGAAGAGATCAAGAAGGTGGAGGATATGAAGTACTTAGGGTCAACAGTCCAGAGCAATGGAGAGTGTGGAAAAGAGGTGAAGAAGCGTGTACAGGCAGGATGGAACGGGTGGAGAAAAGTGTCAGGTGTGATGTGTGATAGAAGAGTTTCAGCTAAAATGAAAGGAAAGGTGTACAAAACTGTGGTGAGACCAGCGATGTTGTTTGGTCTAGAGACAGTGTCACTGAGGAAAAGACAGGAGACAGAGCTGGAGGTAGCAGAGATGAAGATGCTGAGGTTCTCTCTGGGAGTGACCAGGAAGGATAGGATCAGGAATGAGTACATCAGAGGGACAGCACATGTTAGAGGTTTTGGAGATAAAGTCAGAGAGGCCAGACTGAGATGGTTTGGACATGTCCAGAGGAGAGATAGTGAATATATTGGTAGAAGGATGCTGAGTTTTGAACTGCCAGGCAGGAGGTCTAGAGGAAGACCAAAGAGGAGGTTTATGGATGTAATGAGGGAGGATATGAAGGTAGTTGGTGTGAGAGAAGAGGATGCAAAGGACAGGGTTAGATGGAGGCAATTGATTCGCTGTGGCGACCCCTGAAGGGAAAAGCTGAAAGGAAAAGAAGAAGAGTGTGACCACCTTTGCCTTCAAAGCAACATCAGTTCTTTCAGGCACTCTTGCACATAGTTTGAAAGAACTCAGCAGGAAGGTTGTTCCACAAACACAGAGACACAAACACTGCTGGGACAAAGCAGTTATCAGTGCTTTGTTTATCCTACAGCGCCTCCCTCTGGAAGAGAGGAGTAACTACATCCAACTCCGTAGTCAATGCACCTGCTGTCTGTCAAAAGGGTCGTTCTGAAACACATCTAGATGGTAACTGCTGAGAGACATGGGGAGAACATACAAACTCTGGACAGAAATGAATGGAACCTGGAACCCAGACGTAAAATAGAAAACATACATGGAAGAAGGAAGGAATAATCAACAAGTGATAGATGTGATAGTTTAACACTGACAAGGAAAATTTTTACTTTAGCTAGAAATACATTTACTTTGTAACATTACTTTGGTAAACAAAACAGAAACAAAAAAGGTCAATAGTATCCATTTTTTATATTTATTCATTTATGTTTTAAAAAAAAAACAGGTTTTCAAATTGTTCTGTTCCAATGCCTGTCTCTTCCATTTAACTTGGTCACAAATTTAAATACATTTCATTTTATTATACATCTGTATAAAACTTTGCTTTTACATCATTTTGAATGTCACATGTTTCTCAAAAAATACATGTACTTAATAGTAACTCACCTCTGTATCCACAGGAAAGCCTATTTTCATTGAATTAAATACTGACATGCATATGCAAATCTACCTTTTTTTTTGTCACAGCATGAAAGACTGAAACAAAGACTGCAGAGGTGACGATGCAGCGTGCAGCATAACCTCTTTCATCGTGATCAAATCCAGCCCTGAAGGATAAACAGGAAACAGTATGTAATCTGGAAAATCGAGGCATCAGGTAAAGCAGCTCTGCTAAAACCCATTAAATTTGAGCAAACTGCACCATTTGTGGATTACAGCTGTGCCTCAAGCTTGTAAGAATATGAAGATTCAATTAAAATATTTGCCAGTGACACTGGCTTGAGGAGCACAAATACTAAATCACATGTTCCTATTGACAGAAATCAGCCGGCACTGTGTGATCTGAGCACTATAATAAAATAATAAAGACAAATGGGATACAATTAGTAAGTTGCCATGTTCCAAACCTTTTCAATCCCCCGTGTGGGCACAGCAGAGGTGATAACCTGGTCTCTGGTTTTGTGAATATTCTCTGGTAGCTCAGGTGTGCACCTTTCGTCCTATCTACAATTCTATACAATGCGGCACTACTATTTACTCTAATGCACCTGATCCTCTCTGGTATAGTGCCAACATATGTATATAGTCACTCCATATATACCAGACATCAGACAGGTCACCAATCTCCTGGCGATCCTTGTATGGGAGGAGAATGGGGGCCTTTGTCTTGGTCAGCGCTGGAGGTCTGACTGAATACAATGAATAATGGCGTTGAAAGTGAAACACTCAAGCAACATCACTACATCTCTGCTGGTTGTAGCCGCGGCTTCTTGTTGTCTTGTCGTCGTAGGGAAAGCGTCATCAAATACGTATTCATTACCAGCTGGAACACAGAGGATGTATAACAGCGTACAGTCTCTGTGTGTCTCAAGAGTTAGTCCACATTACATTTTACCTTTCAAAATGCAAATTTAAGTGATCTTAAGGCACCATTGTTGCCATTATAATCATACAGAAATATAAGGGACATTTTAACTCACCACAGAAGTGGGTTTTTTTTGTGTTTTTGGTGTCAGCCTGTTAAGTTATAAAGAATGGCTGTTCAAAAACGTTCTGGGTTACAGAGGGTTACAACAGGAAGGGCATCCAGCATAAAAAACTTTGCCAAACAAATATGAGCATTTATTCAAAATGGAAAAAAGAATCACATGCTGTGGCGACACCTAACGGGACAAGAAGAAAGGAAGTTTGTTTAGTGTGCATTTAGTGAAGCAGCGAGGCTTTCACATCCGAGTCATTTGTGTGATGAATGGATGGAGTTCATCTCTCCTATATTTTATCCTAACTATAGAGTAGATGTCGAATCGAGATACTATGCACGGAAATCTCTTTTAAAACTGTCAAAAAAAAGCAAACCACTAATGATAAATATGGTTTTTTGGTAGCTGTGAGGGGATTTGGCATCTTGGGGTGACTCTTGTTTTCCTTTGTTTTGTTTGTTTGTTTGTTTGTTTTAACTCTACCTAATATAGTAACAAATAGGATAGATTCAGCGTTTTCATTGGTCTAACAGTCTTAAAGTGTCTTCAAATGGTAGAAAAGAAAAAAACTATTACTTTTCTGTTAGCACATTTTGGCTTCACACAATGAAAAACACTGTTTTTGACCCACAACCCCCTCCATAGTGTCCACTGTGTCGTTGCTATGTAGCTTTAACTCACAAAGTATCATTTCTGTCAATAGAAGTTTCTATATTACGGAATTACAGAGGTTTTTCTCTGCAATGATCGACTGAAAGAAAATGACTGAAGTCTCTGGCTTGAAATAATGTTGTAAATATTTAATGGTAAGGTGTCGAATAAATATGTACAAAGGTTGAAATGTTTTCACACATTTTAATCCACAACAATTGCATCTTATCAGCCTCTATCTTTATCAGTCTTACAGAATAAGCATAGTGTAGTTGGTAACAGACACACTGTATAATGGGTGAAGTACTGGTTATGATGGCAATGACTGGTTTATTTCTCATCATACCAGCGTCATGACGGCGTTCAGAGATGACGGCTTGACAAGGTGTTCTCCTGACTAATCAGTGCAAACTGTACATATATGGGTGATTAAAATAATGTAGTGATGTGAATAAAGCTGATGTAAATGTGAATTCCAGAATGTGATAAGATGGACTAATTACAGACGTGAAACAGCCAAATATGTCTGCTTCTCTTTTCTTTTGTCACAGCATTTGAATTATAAATGGCTGTTGGGACACAAACACAAAACACTTATAAAACACACACCTACCTTAGTTTTAGAAGTCCCAGTGTAATACTTTACTCTTATTTACAATTTTAAATATGGTCGTGAAGTCACCAAAATACACTTTTGACAATTGCAGCCTAAAATCTCTCCAGACCAGCCAGGAACACATATTACTGTTGTAAAAAAAAAAAAAAAAAAAAAAAAGAAAGAAAAAAATGAACATTGCATCACATGAAACTTTTAATATTTAGGGTTCTTAAAAAAAAAAAGAATACAGATCTAATAAAACCATGATCTATTCAGCTCCTTCTAAGCAAAGAAAGCCAGATTATCACACGATACCTTTAATCAAAATAATAATTCAACTGCGAAAATATCTGTACTTTCACTTTGACAGGCTTTGTTTGATAAGAGGATTTGGACATGTAAACATTCTGCACATCTCAACTCTTTCACAATATCTTTCTGTCTAAATTTCTTTGCCTCAACCTCTGAGCAAGGAGCGGCTCTCTGACAAATTATCCGTTTGATTATAAGATATGATTGTATTTGATTGGTATCAGTGGGTTTGATGTAAGTCGGTATCTGTGACTGGTTCATGCAGCGTTACTTACAGTAAAACAAAAATCATCTAATATGTCAGTATAATCCTAAACAATCCATGTAGAACCCAGAACATACTGTCATCAAAGCATTTTACTGATCTGAGAGTCGTGACCTTTGTAGGTCACGCTGATGTTTGTGGACAGCGCCGTCTCCACCCGGCTGCGCAGCTCCCTGGTGTCGTTCATGGGACACTTGCTGGGCGCCTGGCACCAGAAAACCTGCTTGTAGGAATTCCTGAAGTTCTCAGACAGGAAGGCGTAGATGATGGGGTTGACGGAGGAGTTGCTGTAGGCCAGGCAGTGAGCCACCATCCTGAACAGGAAGGACGCCTGGTTCAGGGGGAACGAGCCGAACTCCACCCACAGGTGGACGATGTGGTGAGGCAGCCATGACAGACAGAAGACCACCACCACCACCAGGACTGTCTGCGCCGTCTGGGGAGGTAGGGCGGGGGAGACCGTCACTTCGATATTTACTGTAGAAATTTAATCCAAACTTTCACAGAATGTGACTTTTATTATCATAATAAACAGGCTGCAATTTGTCAAAAAAAGTGGGGGGTTTTTTTTGCAGTATTTTCCGCACTATAAGGCGCACTGGATAATCAGGCACACCTTCAATGAATGGCCTATTTTAAAACTGTTTTCATATATAATGCTAACTGGATTATAAGGTGCAATGTTGGTTTTTGAGAAAATTAAAGCCTTTAGGTGCACATTATAATGTGGAAAATACTGTAATTATGACAAAGTAAGAAATCAACAGTCCTAATTATTATTTTTTTGTTAATGGTAGATCCTTTGATCCTAAATTCCAAACAGTTCAACATCCATATTTGATTCAAATTTAAAAAAAGATATAAAATATTTAATTTTCTGTGTCAGCCATGATGTGGAAGATGTAGATGTTGAAGATGATGAAGATTACGCTAAATAGGCTTCAGGAGCTTGGATAAGGGTCGATCATGTGATTATTAACCTAATGCTAACAGTCTGTAAACGTAACATTAACACCCCATAGATTCAGATTTCATGTCATGTTAAAATGACTCAGCCAATCTCAGACTGAGTGAAAAGTTTTCACTGATGTCGGACTTCACGTGGTCTTTTCTTTCCTGTTGACATCATCTGCAGCCCTTCATCCTTCTTTCATCCACATGTCTGAGAACTTCTGCACACAGAGCGAAAGCAGGTTTGATCCAATAACAGCAACGAAAAGCAGAATGTTCAGTATGGACGCATTCATTCTGTCAGTCAGGATGTGATTCAGCAGAGGTACATCCACCCAAAAATCACATCCTGCTTATAAATTAATTTAAGAGTAACTAATTAACTAAGTAACTAAACTAAAATTCCTCATTATGTGCAAGAAGAAAAACAGATACCGC